>JARHVA010000333.1:3877500-5205000 GCA_037957365.1 Torreya grandis
AACATTCAAGGTGGAAGTGATAGATGAAGGGTGGTATCCATACAGGGTCATAAATGAAGACATTTTGAAATAACTATGAATAAAGTGCCATCTATCCTTTGAGAGTGGTAATCTCTACATATCTGGCTATAATGAGACCATATATCCTAGTGGTCTCTCCCTAAGTAGTTGTCAATTATGCCTATAACCTAACCATAGTGCTCTATAATCTAACAATCTTGGAGAGGCATGCAATAATATCCTTCTAGAGTCTATCAATCAAATCCTAGTCCTTCATGGACCTCCTCATGCTAGAGGACCCTACCTCTCCTAAACTTGTACTTGTACCTATCTTGGATGGACCTGCCTCTCTTGTACTTATCTTGTGGCCCCCATTACCACTTGGGGCATCCCCTATATCCATATCCTACTTACCTATCTCATCCATTTGTATATCATATCCTAGATCTTATTGTGCCTGAGGTTATACTAATTGCAATGGTATAACATATGGGATCACTGGTTATTCAGGCACCTGACCCTATCACTATACTGGGGTCTTTACCTAATCTCTCCTCATCTTGACCCACCTCTAATATAGGACTAGCTGTTGAGGTAATGGCCTCATCAATCGAATCTGTCTCACCCCAGTCCACATTGTGACATAAGCATCGATCACCCCTACATTTAGAACCCCTCCAACATAATCCCATAGTATGTGGTCCACCCTATCATAGTCTATAACTGCTTCAACCCTAGGTACTAATGGTCCCCACTCCCTAATCTCCCTAATCACATAAAAAAGTAGTGTGGACCCTTTAAGACATCTTGATGCATGTTGAACTGCCATTAGATTCAATCTAGCCTATACCTATCTACCACATAGTCATCATGACCTATGATATAACATGTCATAATCATATAGTCAATCATGAAGAAGTCCTCCACCCAAAGCTACTATGTCCCTAAATAGGGGTGTCAGATAAATTTTTAATCCTCCATCTCATCTATAGATTACCAATAATAAGACAAGTCCCCCAAGTATCCCTACATACCTGGTCTTATAAGATACCATCCCCATCTCAAAGGATCTTTTAGTCCCCTCTGGTATCTAGACCCCATTAGCTATATAATGGCTATGTGCTCCCATGTCCATTCTTGCAGCAGTGTGTTGTAACCTAGGTTGCACCCTCCCTGATTTGTTATCATATGTAGGTCTCTGTATAGTTGGGATAAGATAAATGGTCCCCAAATAAATTGTTTTAGCTCATTAAAAATCTCTTGTATTTGTTATTTTTTCTCTTTATTTTTGTTTAAATGAAAATGTTTATAACTTTGGTTTTGGTAAATTTTATCATTAGCATTAGCTATAAATATTCACATTTGAACCAATCAAAGTACAAACCAAAATACAATGTTATTATAAATTACTTATAGTTATGATGTATAATTTCAATTTGCTACAATAAACATCAAGTACTTCAAGTCTAAAAGTCAATGTGACACTGAAGATCATTTTTGAACACACCATACCCAATACCTAGCACAAGATCTATCCTAGGCCAACTTTGGAAACAAACAAGACTCTATGCAAGATGTGCATCTCTTGACATACATTGTGAGTCTAATTAGCTATTTTTATGATTATTTTGGGGCGTGCATCACCTAAATTATCCTTTAGCATCTAGTCATACATGATGTAGAATAATAAAAATACATCAACATCCACATGCTAACTAAGGATGTGCATCTCCTAAAACTAGCATATCCAAACATATCATAACAAGAGCAATATAAATGTAAACATCATGTGACAATAAAAGAATATTAATATTCCATGTACAAGTAGTAATAAGCCAAAAATTAATGTCATGTATATCTCTCAAAATCATGTTTTATACATTGTGATAATATCTATACATCTCATAATAAAAAAAAGAAGAGCTAAAAAATTAGCTCTGATCATGGTCATCTCTAGGGGACTCTGTTGGAGGCTATGACCCATCCCTAACATGGGTACTACTAGTGGACATGGTGGTGGAGGCCCCATGATTACATGTTGTGTCAATGACTACTTTGACTCAGTTTCCTACCTAGACATAGAGGTCTAGTTATTTCATTGTGATCTCGTATACTCCCTATAAGAAGCCAATGTTTTATTCATAGTAACTACCACCTCATATTCCCACCTCCAGTAGTATATCTCATTCTTGGCATATATAAAATTATAATTCATTCACAAGGTATCATCCTTGTCTAGAATCTCTTGTTTATCAAAGAAAAAAAAATGGAGATATCCTTCTAAACATTTGTTGACTACCTTAGTTTGTCCATTTGATTGAGGATTATAGGATGAGCTATGAGTTAACTTGGTGCCCAAACATGCAAATAATCTAGTCCAAAAATTACTAGTGAAAATGGGATCTCTATCACTGATAATGATCTTAGGAGTACCATGTAGTTTTTGAACTATATTGAGAAAATTAGAAGTTATTATAATAGCAATAAATGGCTATGATAAAGAAAAAAATGAACATACTTACTGAGATGATCCACAACAACCATAATAAAATTTTGACCATTGAATCTTGGTAAACCTGTAATGAAATCCATGACACCTCTTCCCAAAGCTAGCTAGGGATGGGTAAAGGCTACATAAGACTTGGGGTTTTAATTGTTTTACCTTTATTTTGTTGATAGATCATACATTCAACCACATAATTCTAGACATCCCCCTTGAGTCCTTCCCAAAAAAAATATTTTTTGATTCTATGATAGGTTTCAAAAAATATTGAATAACCCCCAAGTGGAGTTACATGAAGTTCTTTAAGGATTTTTTATTTGAGAAGAGAATTATTACATAGGTATATCTATATTTATACCATAATGCATTACCCTTCCATGTGAATTTTCAAATCCAGCCAAACCTTGTTAAAGATTCTAATTAAAATCATAGGTAGTACTATCATTTTTCCATTCTAATCTTACTTATTCTATCTAATCTACCTATCAAATGGTCATGGTATATAGCAATGCCACAACTAGTTCATCCCTCCTAGATAGTGCATCTTCCACCACATTTTTTTATCTTTATTGTAGACTATTTAAAAATCATATCCTAACATCTTAGTTACCCATTTTTGTTGTTATTCTAATGATAACAATTGTTCCAAAAAATATGAGACTATAATGATCAATCTTTACCTAAAAGTGATGATCCATCAAATAAAGTCTCCATTGTTTGACTTTATGCAGAAAGGCCATCATAACCTTCTCATAAATGGCTTGAACCAATTTTTACCCTTCAATTGGTGACTTTCAAATACAAGTGGTCTTCCTTATTGCATGAGCATAACACCCATAGCATATCCAAATGTATCACTTTCAACCACAAAAGTCTTATAAAAAACAAAAGTGGCCAACACTAGAGTGGTGCACATAGCTAGCTTCATTTATTCAAATGTCTTGGTAGTTCTTTCAGTCCACTGGAAGTAGTCTTTCTTTAATAAAGAGGTGAGTGGGGATGTAATGCCACCTTAATTTTTGACAAACATGTGATATTAACCAATTAGCCCCCAAAATCCCTTTAGTTACTTGAGTGTCTTAGGAATTGGCCAGTCCACCATTGCTGGGATTTTTTTAGGATCCATTTTTACTCCTTCATGTGAAACCATATGACCCAAATACTCAACCTCATGACCTCCAAAAGTAAATTTGGAACTTTAACATAAAAATGATGTTGTTATAGAGTTTAAATTACTTGTTTCACATGTTCCAAATGGCCTTCCCAATTTTTAATTTAAATGAGGATATCATCAAAAACACTAGAATAAATTTACTCAAAAATGGCCTAAAAATAGTATTAATCAAACTCTAAAAGGTGGATGGTGAATTTGTTAGACCAAAAGGCATAACCATAAACTCATAATGGCCCTCATGAGTTATAAAATTTATTTTGACTATGTATTCATCACATATCTAGATTTTATGATACTTAGAATGCAGATCTAACTTGGTAAAATAAAGAGAACCATGTAATTCATCTAAAAAATCATCAATGATGGGAATAGGAAAATTATCTTTGATAGTTTACTTGTTAATCTCTCTATAGTCAAGGTACATCTTCCAAGTGTCATTTTTCTTTCTCACCATGATAACTAGCAAAGAATATTCACTTTGGCTATGGCGAATGATTCTTGCATCCAACATATCCTATACCATATTTTTAATTTCACTTTTTTGGGTGTAGGGATACCTATATGGCCTAATTTTGGGTGGTGTAATACCAAGAATAAATTTGATTTCATGCTCATGCATGTGACTAGGTGGAAATACTTTTGGCATATCACCAAAAATAATAGAATGGGCATCAATCACCTATTGTAGATCAGAGGGTGTAGATGGCTAAGTTGGATGGAGTTCAACGGAGAACAAGTGAATTATAAATCCTTTAGCACCTTTTAGAAAATTTTGGTCATTTTATGGGAGCTAAAAAGTTTTGGATATTTATCCCTTAATACCCTTAGCTCAAATGTTCTTCCCTTATAATGAAAATACATGAATAATTCCTAGTAATTCATCTCAATAGTGCCCAAAGTGGTAATCCACTATACTCCCAGAACAATGTCAACTCCACCCATGGGAATAACAAACATAGGAGAATATAATAGATAGTATCCCATGGCCATATTAATACTATGTAATTTTCTTGAATAATTGATAGTACCACCATCTACAATCATGACCTAAAATTCTAGAGTGGGTTAAATGAAGCAGTTTAAATGAGAAGCCAACTTACTATTGATGAAGTTGTGTGTACTCCCAGAATCAATCAATACAATGACCTATTATTTCTTAAGGAAACCCACCACCTTAAGATTTTAGGGAGTACTAATACTTAAAAGGGAATGACATGAAATAGTAGGCTAAGAGTCTTTAGCTTCCTCCTTAGGTCCTTCTACATCCTCACCAATTAACTCCTTGTCATCTTCATCCTCATTGGCACCTTCAATATAAAATAACTTATTTTTAGCATAATGATGTCCTTTGATCCATTTACTAATACAACCATAACACAACCCTTTGGCTTGCTTCTCTTAAATTTACTAAGGTGTCAATCTAGTGGGTTGAGGAAATGATGGTGTTGGAAAGGTGTAATCATGATAAGTAGTGAAAGTTTTCCATTTGACCATCTCTTTTTCTTCTAACATGCATTTCCTTGGGGTATTTGATAATAAAGATGATGGATTAAACATCTAAACCTCCAATTAGATGCTATCTTTGAGTCCACCAAAAAAAAATCAGTCAAATTTTCCTTAGTGATATCTTCCACCCAGAAGGATAGATTCTGAAATTGATGAATATAGTCCTTCATAGTTCTTATTTGATGTAGTTTGAATAACTAGCTGAAGTAGTTCTTAGAGACATTATTTTTATAATGATCTAACAACTCATCAGTGAAAATAGACCATGTAATAGGATCACCATTCTTTTTATTTTGAGCACATAACCAATGATACCAAATGAACTTCTTAGGTTCCAGATATAAAGGTGCTACTATCACCTTCTAAGAATTGGGAGTCTAGTGAAGATCAAATAAATTATCAATTTGGGTAATCCAAGTGAGAGGATATTTACTACCAAAATTATGCATGTCCAATTTTAGAAACATTAGTTTCACATCAAGATTAGAGCTATTAGTGTTGAGAGGAGGACCTAAATGATGAAGTGGAGGGTTATTTGGTTATAACTAACATGAAATGGCAGCCAATTGCATAGTGATATGATGTAATTGAGTTTGCACACCATTAATCTCTTTGTGCATCCCTAAAACATTGGGTTGAACTAAAACAAAGTCATCTTATTGCACCAAACCCTTTATGTCAGCTTGAAGTTCTGAAAGCAATGGATGTGAACTTCCAAATTTTATGTCATCCTTAGAAGGAGTCTTAGGAGTTTATTTACCTCCTTTTTTCCTTAAGTAGTAAGACCTACCATGAAAATATCCATTTGAATTCAAGTGTTCCTAGATTAAATGTGAAGCTAACAAGTGTCTAAATCTTGGGATATAAGATCAAATCTAATGTCAAGCGGGTAACCTAATGAGTCATTGGGTCCCAAAGATCTAAGGACACATATTTGATCATGCATCAAATATCAATGGTGAGAATTAAGTCAAAATGTCAGCTTAAATGTGTTGGTGACAAGTGTCAAGATCTTGGGTACCTAAAAAGAGATCTAATGGTGCATGATGATTGACAAAGATAGTGGGCCGAAGATGATCAATGGTACATGTTTAATCTTACCAAATTAGATTAATGGTGAGTCAGAAGTCAAAGATTTAGTGTATATAGAAGATGAATGAGGATCTTCCAAGTGTCACGACCATAGTAATTGGTAGAATATTTATGGCTCACATTCATTTATACAAAGATAGATTAATGGTACACATAGGGTCAAGGGGGTCAATAAGATCCTAAGAATGAATGAAGAGATACTACGTAGCACATTCTTAGAAACCCAAATAAATATCAAGTGTCAAAGAGAAATATGGTTGAGATCGAACCAAAATAATATTTCAAAGGGAGGCCACAAAGGTAGACATGTCAGTTTTGATGAGTTCATCACCAAATCTAGCAGCGTGATTATGATGCTTTTTTTCATTCTTAAATGCCAAAAATTGAACTAGTAGGAAAAATACATGCTAGGATAAGGTAAAAATAGATTTACTAAGCTATTGTAACTACATCAATGCTAAAAGGAGATTGCAAATGATTGATCTAACTATTTTAACTACTTTGATGCCAAAATTATGATTTTAAATGACTTTATCCCACCATTGTAACTATAAGGAGCATTAATTCAATCCAATATAGATTAAAAGGGATTGATATGGTTATTTTGGCCACTTTATAGAATTAGTCTTATACATTATGATCTTTTGTAACTAAATCAGTGTTGGATGATGGGAAATCTAGGACACTATGCTCCCTTATCCATTATTCTATGCATGACCCCCATATCTCTCATCTCACTATAATATAAATATAGGATTATAATCCTTGAAAAGGATCCCTCTTTTTAGCATGACTATACTTTTCCAAGATTTATACTGTAAGACCTATTTGATGCAATAAAAGATTAAAATCCTCCATTTACAAGCTGAGTTGAAGTGTGTCTTATGAATTCATTGATGTGGTTAAGTGAATTAGTTTGTTGTTTAGTTTGGAAGTGGACAACTACCCTCCCATACCAGGCCAATAGCTAGTTCATGCCTTGTTATGAAATACTTATGTGGAAGTTGATCAAAGAGTGAATGAATTAATATTTAGTAGTATTAAATTAATCCTATAATGTGTCTTATGCAAGTATAAGAATCAAAACACTTAGTGTATCACCTCCTTTTTATATGCTTTCATAGATTGTTGTCAATCTCTCTCCCCTTTTCTTTGCAAGAAGCTAGTTTAGGTTTAGCATAGGTGATAGAAATAAAAAATAAGCCAACCTTCTCTAGAGGTATGACATGATATTAGGTGACCCACATCCTAGGATCATTCCCATGTTGGACTAGGTTTGAGCAAGAGGACCTAAACAATCCCCTTTTCAGCTAAAATGTAACCTAGGATGCCAATAGTTCTAGCATGCCTAGTGGGACCCAATCTCCTAGGTATAGCTAAATTTTGGATTTGAGAATAAGTATTTATAGTATAAGGAGACATCCACCATCATTAGAAGCTAAATATTCTTCAATTTGTAGAGTTAATATTAAGATATCATTCTCATGCCAAAGATCACTACAAGGTCAGCTAGTAAAGGTATTCCTCTTGAATACATTAAGATACCTTATTTTTCATATAAGATAGATAGATTTAATAGGACAAGAACTTATCCCCAAAATAAATATTCATCTCATATTCATCTTATTATTTTAAGTAGTGTGATCCTTAACTAGTAGTTGATTCACAATCTGATATACTTCTCTTGATAAAAATGAACAAGGAGAGTTATCATGGACCTATACCGTTTACTTAATTTAAATGTTAACATAAATATGTAGACTTGATATGATGATGTCACTTTATGTGCACACTCAATCTTATAATTTGACCTTCCACTAATTGTTATCTAAGATGTTGAAGTCATGTAGTAAATGAAATTCTAGAAATAAAACATGAATAGAATACTATGAAATAAATGCTTATATGTTGGAAGCTTCCTTAAAAAAATCTAAGAAAGAATATAAATCACACAATTTATAAATGAAACACATAATTCATAAATAAATAAAATAACATGCTCAGATATTTAAATGGGTTGGATTATTGTTGCATATTTCCAAAGGGGGCCCTTCTTCCTTCTGACTCTAGCTTCAATCTTTCCTCTCACAACACTAGATTGAACTTAGAAATGTTTGTTCATATTAATAAAAAATGTTTTAATGAATTACTATAAGAAATTACAATTATAGTTGCTTGACAAAATATACTTTTGATAATCTCTAATCAACATCTACTATATTATATCTCCACTCTGCTATTACACACATATATATACCGTAGAGGAGATTGTTTTATACAAAACTATATATATTATAATCTAAGATACATTCAACTTAAGATATATAAAATTGGATTATTTTGCTAAAGTCATATTTTGAGTGAATTCTACAACATTACTATAGGAAAAATAATTTATTTCTTTCTTCAACCACTTCCTTATTGAGCTCTAGGGAGGTTATGGTTGTTTCTATGAGTCGATTGAAAGAGGAATCAAAATCTATTCATTCATGGCTTTGGTCATGCATTGGCTACAAGATGGTTTATGTAATAAGATTCATTTATTACAAGATGATTTGTGATATATACCTATTCCTCTACAACATCCTTAAAATACATTATATAAAAAATGTCCTAAAGCAATAGATACTTATCATATATTTAATTCCAATACATAACTCTAACTATTAAAAGAGTATTGAAACATAATGCTATTTTTAATATTATGGCTATGTATAGAAAGAAACTTATAGGAAAGTGTTAAAAATCATGGTTAACAAACATGATGAGTACAATAGATGAAGACAAGAACATAACATTTTTGGGGCTCATCACCCCCCCAACTTAAGATCTTGCTTGACCTCGAGCAATAAAATTTTTCATTCCCATTTCATAAAGCACTCTAAAATCCATGGGATCTATGTCACCACTTTCAAGGTGAGCATAGAATCTACACCTCTATTCAAATAGTTGATAGATTTTGACTTCCTTGGTTTCATCCATTTGGGTCTTAT
This sequence comes from Torreya grandis, assembly GCA_037957365.1. Taxonomy (NCBI): domain Eukaryota; kingdom Viridiplantae; phylum Streptophyta; class Pinopsida; order Cupressales; family Taxaceae; genus Torreya; species Torreya grandis. Next base: position 3,886,769 of record JARHVA010000333.1, read on the forward strand.
CTTACCAATCTAGAATAGGATACCAGAATAGAGGGGGATAGAGTTTGAGGTTCATCAATTGAGATTACATTTCTCTTACAAGCAAAATAAATTTTGTGATTTTGTTAAATGTTGCATTTATGCTAAAAGGGGAATATGGCTCTCTTTTTTAGTGTAGGAGTGATCTCATTCCATCATTCATTATAGTACTATCTTACAACAAGGCCAGTAGAAGTTCTCAATCTTAAATAAAAATCTTGGGCTTCATCACAACTCTTTACAAACTAAGATATGACTTCTTTATTCAACATGATATTATCCCATTTAGCCAATACAACATCAGGTGCCATTGATTCTCTCCTAATAAGTAGTTAGATTTCATTCTCCTTTTTCCTATATTCAGTTACTTCTCTTCCCCTTCTCTGCTCCAACAAATATGATGAAAATGCATTTAGTTGGACATTTCCAACATATAGATTAGGGTTCCACTCTCTATCATAAGGAACAACATAATTGTGAAGGTATAACTCACACAATTGTGCTTGTTCTTCATGTGAACTTTATTTATATATAGAAAAGGAGAGGGGATCAATTACTTCATGTGGTAAGTCACAATAAATTCTCAAAATTTTTAACTTATGTCATTTCTCTTAAAGGTAGACTAAATAAACTCTTGCATAAGGCCTGTAGTCAAGGAGCTCTTTGGTAAGACTAGCCATATCTTCAATTTTCTAATTTAGTTTGGATATTATCTCTTCCTTCAACTTATTCTCTTCTTTCAATTTCTTATTTTCTTTTCTTAATTCCTTCAAATTTTTAGACTAACTATCCATCCTGTATATACAAAATATTTTCACACTTCTATCAATTACTGATGCTTTACATCTTGTAGGAACCTGTCATGACTCAATCTCTCTAAATGCATGCCTTAAGGGGTTCATCAAGAAATGGGTGGATATACCTTTGGTGCTTCATAAGATTATTGTCCCTTATTGCCATATTATTCCCTATCCATTCAACTCCTAAAACTGTTGCCTAAGCTATTTCTCCTTCCTTACACATTCCTCTAGTATTTTACTCTTTTTATCCTTCTTTCCATTACTTAGTACCATTTTTACCTATTCAATAAGCTAGGTCAACCTAGTTTACCTAGCATAGTCTAGGATCACTTTAGCTCTTTAGGCCTACTTTCCATTTGGCTGACCTAGCACAAACTTCAAGAATTAGCCTGATAATGTGTTAGGTCGATCTAGTCAACCTAACATAACTAACATTGTCTGATTAATTTTCAAGTTAGATACTCCTATATATACAAGTTCATTTTAGTCATTTCCATATGAATACAATCAAGAGTTATTATTCATTCTTGCTTTTTCACAATCTACTCTTCCACCATTCTACTTGAGGAGTCTTAGCTTAGGTTTCTTATTTGGAGAATATTAGTCTTTTGGATAGGTCTTGTATATTTTGGCCTAAAAAAGTGATCCTTATGAACCAAAATAACCTCTTCTAAATCCCCATTGGCCAAGGGAGAGATTGAGTCATGACGGGTTCACATTTAGGTAAGTATATTTTAAATTTGTTCTCCTCTCTTTTAGTAGATAAAAGTAGCATAAGTGTTGGTTTGAATAATATTAATCCTCATATTCCATGTATTATGGTGTTACTCATACTTAATTTATTTGAATTTCTCTATACATGCATTTTATTGCTTTGCATCTAACCCCTTACTTTGTGCCACAAGCTTTGGTGAGCACTAGATTAGTTTACTTTTCTTGTTATTAGATTAGTTTACTTTCTTGTTTATTATCATAAGTGAATATAGAAACCATAAGACTCTTTTAGGGTTATTGTGTGATTTTTTTAGACTATAGGCTTTGAAACCTTGCCTAACATGATGTGTTATGACAAATGATAGAAGTGATCCCCAAATCGGGTCTAGTAGATCCTCATATTGGTCATACTCCCACTTAATAAGTGTGTGCCCCAATCAAAAGTGTAGGTGTGATCTATCTTATATAATCTAGGATTGATTCATACACACCATTCAATTTAGATTGCATACATTCTAGTAAACTCAACATGAATTAAACCCTTTTAGGGTTTATTTCACTTATTTTTATTCATTTTATCAACTTTTTTATCATATGTTTTGACTTGTTAGCTCGATTCTATCAACCCATCTATTTTTATCTGTGTGTAAGAATAGGCAACTAGATTGACCAGCTTGACCCAACATAAGTTTCCAACACCTTGCAAACTTTCTATTCAACCTACTAGGTCCACCTAGCACATTTCCAACCACTTTGTAGTAGGTTCCTATTTAGGATTCATAATGCAAGTTCTGGATTCCAAACTTCTAGATTTGTAGTCCAATCAACTAGGTCGACCAACTTGACTTAGCACATTTTTAAACATCCAATTTAGTCTACTAGGTTGACCAGGTTGATTTATCACACATTTTCATCTTTTATAGTAGGTTCCTATCTCACTTGGTTGACCAACTCAACCTAGTTCTATAGATTCAGATAGTTTTCTCCAAGGTTACAAGTTAGTTATCTATTTTTTTCATCTCCAAAACACCAAAGTTAGTTGTTATTTTCTTTATTTTTTGTACTTTTGTTTTAAAATTATAATCAATATATATGTACCAATTAGATTGGCCAATGTCAATTTAGTTGATTATGTATTTCATTTCAGTATCTCCTTTTCTAGACTAGCTACAGGCATACCTTATTTTATTTTTCATCTTATTAGCAATTCTTTCCATTTCCCTATCTGCTATGCTATGTCAACTAGCTCAACTTTGTACTATCCCAGATTATTTCTACTAATTTTTTTCACTACACTAGGATGACTTGGTCAACCTATCACAGTCTGTAGGTCTAGCTTTTCCAATAGGTTGACTTGGTAGACCTATCTTTATTTTTGACTTCCCTTAATATTTATATTGGTTATTCATCCTTTTTAATTTGTATCTTGTTCATTTCTCTTTAATCAAAATGAGTTCCCCTATCATAATCTTTTTGGATAGTCTTAATCCATTTAGTTCCTATATGGGGTGTTCATTTCTCCCTTTCTTTACCTCCCAAGATCACCATCACTCTTGGGGCACCTCTTCTCCTCCTTCATCTACAAATTGTAACATGGTTCAAATAACACCTCAAGATGAGGTTGATGGGTCCAATCCTTTCTACTCCTACCAAGAACCTTCTCAAAATATTCAAACTAATGTGGGAGAGACTGACTCAAGTTTATTTCATAATCTCACTAGTAACTCTTCTTCTAATATTCCCTCCAACACCAATATGGGAAATGTTCCTTCTAACACCAACCTACCACCTAATACAACTCAATTATTAGCCCAATTAATTCAACAAATGAACATTTTGTAAAAATCTATTACTAACCAAATAATGCAACTTCAACAACATTTGATCAATGTGGCTAATCAACCTCTAATCATGAGTCCCTAAGCTAATACTAATTACATTCCTCCACCTATTAGAGATGCCTTAGGTAACATTATTCCCCAACCAATCATGAATAAACAAATGCTTCAAACTATCCAAAATGAACCTTTAGCTCCCTTCATTCTATCTATTGACATTGGAAACATATCACCAACTATTAAATATGATGGGATTAAAGACCCTACCTCATTTCTTAAAGCCTGTGTTAATCTCTACAAAGAGTAGATCCAAACTAATACATTTGACACTAATAAACTCTTAGTCAAAACCTTCATTGGTGATGTATTAGAATGGTATAATAAATTACCACAATATTTTATTTGGTAACTTGAAGATTTGGTTCATCCTTTAGTTAAAGAGTTTCAACATAATGATCTTCTTGAAAATTATCTTAGCCATTTCATAAATGCTAAAAAATCTCCTAATGAATTGGCTCATGAATTTATTAAAATATGTAAATTCTTAGCTCATAAAGCTTATCATAATATGTCTGATGATAAACTATTCAAATTCATATCATAACTTTAACTCCTACTCTTCAATACAAGGTTAAAACCTTTGCTTTGTAAACTCTTAATGAAGATCTTGACCAAGCTAAATGGTAATATTTTATTATGAAGCAATTCAAACCTAATTCTAAAATCTTTAGAAGATCTTTCCAAACATCCAATGTTGTCAGTAGTAACACTTCTCAAACCAAACCCGGTGTTGAAAAAAATGAATCTCCTTCATTATATCATGTGCCTCTTTTGGTTCATCAAATGATTTTTTTTTACCTCTTTCTAAACCTTCCATATGCTCCTCCTAAATGGTATGATCCCAATCTCTTTTTTTAGTTTCATGCTGATGTTGGACATTATTATGAGTCTTGTAGAGGGATTGCTAAATTTCCTATTTCATACATGATCAGTGATTCATTTGACCATGAAACCATGATTAAGCACCATCATCAAGAATACACTAACACTTTTTAAAAATAACAACCCTCTAAATCCTCTACATTTAATAATAATCAAAAATATTCTTCCCATAATCAATCAACCTTTAAGGATTTTTGTGTAATTGATGCTAATTATGATTAGTACCTTAATAACTCTAAATATGTCAATATGGCTAAGGTTAATTATCTTAGGAAGCCATCACATAAAGATCATGTGACTAAGCCTAAGAAATCTTCTTTGGAATAAAAATTGGTTAAATATACTACCATTATCAATATTGATTCAAAATCACCTAAGGAACAACTTCATGGAATATTGCCTTCTTCTAAACCTTGTGGTTCCTATTATAAATCTCATTGTAATTTCATAGAAGAACTTAACTCTATTCCATGAAAAATTCCTCTCATGGAGTTGGTTTAAACTTCATTTTATCATCGTAAATTCCTTATGTAACAACTCCAAGAGATTGAAGACTTATCTTCTTTAGATGAAGAACCACCTTCTATTGATTCTCAATCAGCAAACATTAATACCATTGAATGTATTTGTCCTTCTTCCAAACCTTCCATTGAATTCCTTGAAGAGGACATGATTAATGATGGAATCCTCTTTCATGCTAATGATCTACCTCGTTTCATCAAGATAGCCATTAATATCACCCTTATTCAAAAATTTCTAGTTGATGAAGGTTCTAGTATTAATGTGACTTCTTTATGGATTTTACAACAAATTGGTTATAACAAAAGTCATCTTAAACAAACCTATATTACTTGTCATGGTTTTGATAAGACTAATCAAAATCCACTTGGTTGTATATGGCTTCCTTTAACCATTGGTCCTAAGATCATGTGAACCAAACACATGGTTCTTGATCTTCCTTTATCTTATAACATACTCCTTAACCATGTATGGACTCATCAAATGAGTGCCATTACTTATTATAGTAGTCAAAGCATTAAATTTATACATAATGGAAAACATTATAAGTATGAATCCAATCCCAACTTATGGAGTATCCAATTTCCTAATCTTAAATCACAATATCATGTTCTCATGATTCTTTAAATCAATAATGCTCCTCTACTTGAGTTCATCAATATGAATCTTGATTTAAAAGTTACTCCTAGAAATTTTGATGATTATGAGCCTAATGAATTATAACACACTTGCAATACTAAGAAATTACCTCCATATATTTTAGAATGGCTTCCACCTTCCATCTTACCCATAGATCGTAACATTCCTCTCATGGATGAGATTACTGATTTTCCCCCTCCATGAAATGCTGAGGACCCATCTTTACCTAAATATGCTTTTGATTGAAATTAATTTAGAGTGGATAAGCTATTTTAAGATCCTCTCATCATGACTTCTTAAACATTCAATAATCTTTGGATTTCACAATTTGAATATCCACCTGAATCCTAAGTAGGCATAATTTCTCCCACATATGATGACAACTATATCATGGCCCAAGCTCAATCTAGAGACTTAGATGTCTTACATTATCAAAAGATCTTAGCTCAAATTCATGCTTTCAACTAGGATGTACATACCATTCTGTAGGTCATAACTTATAACTTGAGAGTTATGTGCCTCTTCTCAATCCTCCTCTTATTGATTCTCCTTAGGTGGTAGAGAAAAACATGCCTTCTGAATCTCTAAAAGTGTTTTCATCTTCTTTAGCTCCTTTGGATTCTCCAACTGAATCTAATTCTTCTCCCATCATCTCTCCATCTATTTCTTTCACTCTTAAAATCACACTTGATGCCATGATAACCAACGTCTATCAAATACATTTTAAGCATGATTGACATGGTAATCAAATTTTAGATTTAGAAATAGATGTGGAATATTGTGGTCCTTTTCCTACCTTGCCTAGTGATGAAGCTATTTTGGAGTTTCTTTATGCTTGGGAAACACAACTCTCATGGTAACATCATAAACTTGGAATTTTTAAAAATAAAACTCCTCACTTTAATGACTTTGTTGCTAGCATTGATCCTAAATCTAATCCAATTTCATCTTTACCTAATGTACCATACCAATTTCAAAATGGTAATGACATGCTTATTTAAGAAACAAATCATATCGACTATGGTACTCACTCTTGTCCTTGAAAAATCATAGTTTCCAAAGAACTTTCACCTTCTAAACATGAAAATTTCAGCCTATTTTTCCATAAGTATCCAGAGGCATTCACATAGTCTTACCAAGATATGCCTATAATTAAACCTAGCATAGTGGTCCATAACATCATTACCTATCTTGATGCCAAACCTATACATTATAAGTAATACAAGTTTTCTCCTAAAGTTACCAACTTATGCCATATATAAATCATCAAAGTTATTGATGCTCAATTCATTAAACCTATGGATTATTCTAAATGAGTTTCTAATATTGTTCCTATTCAAAAGGTCGCCATGGTTATTTGTATTTGTATTGATTTTCTCAATCTTAATCTTTCTTATCCTAAAGATAAATTTCATTTACCTTCAATATATGCCATTGCTTATTTCATGGTTGGATATGAAATGTTATCTCTTAAAGATGGCTTTTAAGGATATAATCAAATTCATATCATTCCCAAAGACCAACATAAGACTTCTTTCACCATGGAATGGGGCACCTATTGTTATGTTAAAATGCCCTTTGGTCTCAAAAATGCTAGAGATAATTACCAACATGATATGACTCATATATTTCATGATCTCATCTATAAAATTATTGAAACATATATGGATGATCTTGTCATTAAATCCAAGCATCACATAAATCATCTTTATGATCTTGCCAACATCTTTAATCATCTCATCAAATATAAAGTTAGACTTAATACTTTAAAATGTGTCTTTAGAGTTACATCTAGAAAATTATTGGGATTCTTAGTCTCTCTCTATGGCATTGATGTTTATTCAACCAAGATTAATGCTATTATCAAAATGCCTATCCCTCATTCTATTCCTAACATCCGTACCTATTTAGGAAAGCTTGGGGTAATTAGATGATTTATTTCTAAGATGGATTATCGAATTCACTCCATAAATTACATTCTCAAGAAATTTAAAACTTTAGAATGGATGGATCCATGTCAAAAAGCATTTAACGACATGAAAGAGTCATTACTTCACCCACTTACGCTTCATCCTCCTTCTAATGATCAACCCTTGATTCTTTATACTTCTTCCACACCTATTTAAATTTGAATAATGCTTGCCCAACAAGATGATATAGGTAATGAGTATGCCATATATTACATTATCCAATTCATCATCAATTATGAAACTCATTAAACCAAAGTTGAGCGTGACTGCCTCACCATCTATTTTGTAGTTGAAAATCTTCATCACTACATGCTTTACCAAACCACCTATATCATTATTCATTTTGACCCCCTTCATGACTTCTTCTCCAAATAATTTCTTCCAAGAGATAGAATTGGTAAGTGGATTATTTTAATTATGGAATTTTATCTTTGCATCATCATGTAAAAAGCTGTCAAAGGGCAAGTCATAGCTGACCAAATTGTTGTGGCTCCTATTCTATCCACTTCCTCACTTCAAGATGACCTTCCCAATGATAATATTCTTTACATTGAATGTATTAATCAATTTATTTATTTTAAAGATTATTTTCATAGCTTTATTACCAATCTTGAAGCCAATCAATCTAATAAACCTTCAACTACCTCTGATACTACCAAACCAAAAGTAGTTATTGAGGAGCTCCCTAAAACCAACATTGACTTACATGAGGATACTTGGACCCTTAAATTTTATGGTACTAAATGCCTTCAAGGAGTTGGGGTAGGTTGCATTCTCACTAGTCCTCTTGGTAAAATAATTCCTTTAGCTTTCCATTTTACATTTGATGTCATCAATAATATGGCCGAGTATGAAGCTCTTATCTTAGGTGTGAGAGTTGTTTTTGATCTAGACATATAATATCTTCATGGTTTGGGTAATTCTCAACTCATTTTACATGAAGTTAGTGGTGCCTATCAATGTAAAATTGAAAATATTATTACCTATCATCAAGTTGCAACCATTCTTGCCAAAGATTTTACCTCTTTTAAAATTGAACCTATTCCTAAAGACCAAAATTCCATTGTTGATTCTCTTGCCTCTTTAACTTCTCTCTTTCATCCACATTAAGTTATTTATGATCCTTATTTTATCATCCTAACTACCTAAGACTTATTCCCACTTCTAAACTAAATTCTTAATCAACTACCTCCTTCTTAACCTCTTATTTTTACCATTTTGTAATGTGTGCCACACTTGGCATGAAGAGCAATAGAAAATAGGCCAAAAATAACAAGGTTTACCTATTATAGGGCCATCAACTTAGGTCAACCCATGACTAATATTAGTGGGATCACTGGCATTGATAATATAAGCCAAACTCTGTAATATCCCCTTCAAATAGGGAATATATATAGACAAAAGCTCTGAATTGCTTTTCTGATTATTCTAAAATTTTGTATGAAATAAGAAAAAATTGCAATTTTTGTAAAATATATTCAAATAAATAAATCAACCACAATATAATCTCTCAATAGAAAATCAAAGATCTTATCACTTGTTTAGATGATTACAATTACAGTCCTCTCTTATGCATATAAAAAAATATGAAAATACAGTCTTAAAAACCTGGGCTCTTACAAATCTAGGAATAAAATTTGGTTCATGTCCATCTCAAGTTACTGTGTTGACACACAGTCACCATCATCAGTCGATATATTGCTGACACTGGTCACTAATGGTCAGCTTCTCTACCGATGTCGATCCTCAGTCAGCCGATGTCAGTCATTGTGGTGCCGATGTCAGTTCTTGCACTTTCTTGTAGCTTGCAACTACTGACGACACCCTTCTTTAATCTAAGATTTGGCTGGTATGGCCTAGTACAGATCTGCACTAATTTCATACAGTGGCAAAATACAATATAGCACAGCCTATATGTTGGTCCCTATTCTAAAGATCTCTATTTGTATAACTTATTGAATCAAAACCCTAATAAAATAAATACCTAGAAAGCTCTGTGACAACTTCTGTATGAAGTTACCTCTCAAATTTGTAAACCTCTATGATAACTTATGTATGAAGCTATCTCTCAAATCGGCAATAGATCAGCTGATATTTCACAGCCTTTGAATCACACACATTGAAGAGTGGACGTTTTCCAATGCAAATGGAATCCTGGAACCCTTGGCTCAGTCTTCACAGAAGAATTCTTCAATATCAAAATCAATAATCAATGCATAATCAATAATGGCCTCCATGAGAAACCCTTATACCCTCAAAAATATGTGCTTGCCCTAATTAGGGTTTCTTAAATTAGAATTAGGGTTTCATAATTAAAAATAGGCTAAATAATTAATATTTGATTAAATCAATCAAATATTAATATCTCCCTCAATACATGTCAGATCCTCGAACCATTCAAAGCTAGTGAACCAGGGAGTGATTCTACACATGCTCATGCCATAACAGGGATGCTCCGTTAAATGCTAACATTCCCTATATAATAAGAGCTCAAACAAACTTGCCCAAAAAATCCCAAATGAATGCCAACTGAAACAAATTCTACTAATCAAAGCCAAGCCAAGTTCCATCCTGACCCTCTATCCATCCTATCAGCCTACGAGGGTCGCATAATAGGCTAACCATCAAATCTGAAGATGTCACCTAAAAAGGGGACATGACAATCCGCCCCTCCTAAAATTGCTTGTCCCTAAGCAATCTCAGAACAACAAGCCAATCAATCCACCTGGATCCCAAATGTAGTCATGATCTATATTGATGACAGTCAACACAAGCTCCTGTATTATCCTCAAAAATATAACCAAGAGAAATCTAAAATCAAACGAGCGAATGCAACTCAACCTATCTCTATAAGCACAACTGCCATAGTCAAGAACACATGAGAAACAAACTCTTGAAGTATCATAAACCAAGTAGAATGGACAACTCAAACTACCAATTCCATCTACAAAAGATGGTGCCAATCCATCCCATAACTGATCCCTCTATAAAGGTGACACAACCAACTGTACCACACTGTCATCTGTGTGAGAAAAATCAATCTGGAAACCCAACTCCACTGGTATGCCAAACTCATCAGGACTAGGTACTCCCAAATCTTGAACATGTGTGTTAGCTCCAACATGTTCCTCAGCAACCACTACAGGAATGTACTCACAATGAACCATCTCAATATACAAATGGACTGGGTCTGACGCTGGTGAAGACTGCAAATGCTCCAACTCCGTAGTCACCTCAACCAAATGAAACTGTGACTCCTCATAAGCCAATTGTGTACTCTCAAGAATCTTAGAAGTCACCTTGAGCTGATGAGTAAGCTCACTCACCTTATCTTCCTTGACTAATAATGCATCATATGCTGTGCTGCCCCACTCCATAAGATAATCTCTGTCGGTGACCAACTGCATATAATCCTGTCTCAAAATCTGAATAGCCTCCCATAAAGAGTGGATTTATATCAAGGACAAATAATTGCCTCCGTACTCAATGTTAGTAAGAGAACCCCATCCATAAACTGCTAACAACTGATGAGCAACATCAAAATGCTTGCAAGCGGTAGCAATGTCTTGCTCACTAACTCTCAATTGACTAGACACATGATGGCGCTGGCTAGATTGTCTCCTACAATCCTCCTCTGATGCATGGTCCAAAAGAGTAGACTCAAAATCACTGATCTCTGGAGTACTACCGTCCATACTCTATGAATCAACTCCAAAGCTCATATCAACATATGAAGTATCAACAATTATAGCATCACTGTTTAACTCCTCCGTATCAAAGGAAACTACTGAGGAAACTAAGTCCTCAAAACTGTCCACTGCATCCTCTTGGGTGTCATCTACAATAATTAGATCTTGGGACTCTTCTGCAATCTCTACCATATCTGAGAGATCATCAACACTTAGAGTACTAACATCTGAGCACACATCCACACTCTGAATGTAAGCATCAGACTCATTCTCATCTAACTCTAAAGAGGCTACTACTAAAACTATCTCATCATCACTATCTCCTATCTCATAATAATCATGGGACATGTTGTTGCCCCATCTAAGTGATCTGTAGTGCTCTCTCCTCAGCTTAACAAAGTGATCAAAAGATATCCTCTCCTAAACCTAAGGTGTTAATAACTCCCACTAATCATTTGTTGTCATATACCATGTGGATTTGTCTTTGAATGTAGGGTATGAAAGAAATTCATTTAACCTCTTCAAACTTTGTTCCAGCTTCTCCATATCCTTGTTCCACTGTTTTTGAGTACTTGAAGTCATCATGATTTACTAACTGATTCAATGTCCAATATACCCAAACTACCCAACAGGTTGGTAGGACATTAGCTATGGTCTACCCAACAAGATGGCAAGAATTTGGCTTTGATACCACTATAATATCCCCTTCAAATAGGGAATATATATAGACAAAAGCTCTAAATTGTTTTTCTAATTATTCTAAAATTTTGTATGAAATAAGAACAAATTGCGATTTTTGCAAAATATCTTTAAATAAATAAATCACCCACAATATAATCTCTCAATAACAAATCAAAGATCTTATCACTTGTTCAGATGATTACAATTACAGTCCTCTCTTATGCATATAAAAGAATATGAAAATACAGTCTTTAAAACTTGGGTTCTTGCAAATTTGGGAATAAAATTTGGTTCCTATCTGTCTCAGGTTGCCGGGTTGCTGTGTCGACACATAGTCACCGTCATCGATCGATATACTACTGACGTCAGTTGCTGATGGTCAGCTTCTCTACCGATGTCGGTCCTCAGTCGGCTGATGTCAGTCACTGGGGTGTCGATGTTAGTTCCTACACTTTCCTGCAACCTGTAACTACTGACGGTGCCCTTCTTCAATCTAAGATTTGGCTAGTATGGCTTGGTATGGATCTATATGGATTTTGTACAATGGCAAAATATAATATAGCACAGCCTATATGCTAGTCCCTATTCTAAAGATCTCTATCTGTATAACTTATTGAATCAAAACTCTAATAAAATAAATACTTGGAAAGCTCTGTGACAACTTTTGTATGAAGTTACCTCTCAAATCTGTAAACCTCTGTGATAAATTTTATATGAAGCTATCTCTCAAATCAGCAATAGATCAACTGATATTTCATAGCCTCTAAATCACACACAGTGAAGAGTGGACATTCTCCAATGCAAATGGAATCTTGGAACCCTTGGCTCAGTCTTCACAGAAGAATTCTTCAATATCAAAATCAATAATCAATGCATAATCAATAATGGGCTCCATGAGAAACCCTTATACCCTCAAAAAGATGTGCTTGCCCTAATTAGGGTTTCATAATTAAAAATAGGCTAAATAATTAATATTTGATTAAATCAATCAAATATTAATATCTCCCTCAATACATGTCGGATCCTTGAACTGTTTGAAGCTAGTGAACCAGGGAGTGATTTCACACATGCTCATGCCATAACAGGGATGCTCCATTGAATGCTAGCATTCCCTATATAATAGGAGCTCAGACAAACTTGCCTTAAAAAGCCCAAATGAATGCCAATTAAAACAATTTTTTCTAATCAAAGCCAAGCCAAGCTCCATCCTGACCCTCTATCCATCCTATCAGCCTACGAGGGTTGCATAATAGGCTAACCATCAAGTCTGAAGATGTCACCTAAAAAGGGGACATGACAAACTCTAACCTAAAATTTAGGTCAACAAAAATAAATAATTTTCATTCTTACTTGCATTCAAGATTTTAGCATTATATTTTTGACATCTTAGCTTATTTTCATCTTGTGTAAGTCAATCATGATCAAGAATTGAGCTTTTGAGGACCAAAAGCACCCACTTGTTCTATTTGTTTAGGCATTTAGGTTTAGAATCCCTAATAGGGATCATCAATCTGGCACTTATCTTTCAGTAACCATAGCTAAGTACATCACTTATTCTATAGGTATTTTAAACATTTATTCTACTATCACTTTATATCTAGTATGTATTGCTATAAACACTTCTGATCGAACCCCCATGAAGGAGTTACAAAGATTCCTTGCTTGTTTCCCCTTAAACTAACACACCAAACCTCTAACTAGATCTACCTAAACCATACTCTCTCTCTCTTATAACTCTCTACAACCTCCCAGACCTGATCAAAACCATTTTCTAGACCTAAAAAATCTTTCTATAAGCTCCCAAATAATTATTACCCCTATCAACCTTGGTAGCCTAACCAACATCAATCACCTTTACCATTGACCTTGGTAGTAGAACCAATATTAGTCACACCCTTACTAATGTCAATGATTATGGATTCCCTAACCTTTCCAAAACCTACCCAAACAAATTCTAAAATATAAACAAAATACATCACCTTTACCCTGTCACTCTTTGCTACATACAGGTTGTTAATAATGGTAATATTATCTCTATTTCACTCTCTCTTTACCTCTCTTTTAGTTATTCATTACTCTTTTATCTCTCAAAAGTGGAATATCATCTCTAAGGAAGTTTCACACTTCCTAGAACAAGCACGTAGTTTGGCATCATGCTCATTTATCTACTAACAAACATCTTGTGGTAGTTCTTTATTACTTGTAGGTAGTCGTCCCTAGCCAAAGAGGAGTACTCACAATGTCTAGATATAGTGTGAAAACTAATCTGGGTTCATTCTAATCACTTATCCCTATCATTCTTTTCTATTTTCCTTTAGACTTGAAATAGATAAAATTTGGCAAAACACTTTCATTTGTTTATTTTTTTCTCCTTAGTTTTGTATTTTTGGGTTTGTCAAAAGCAGTCTCTATGCCCTCCACAATCAAAACTAAAACACAACTGACAAACATCCCACAATAAAGGTAAGTCAAGGTATGCATCATTTTCTTTTTAGTTATTTACTTTTTAGTTAGTTTCCTTTTTTGTCATTTACTTTCAGTTATTTTAAGCCTTTTAAAATACTACAATATTTTAGCATCAGCATTGTGTGTCCTTATATTTTTCTCAAAGCAAAGTCCCCTATTACACCTTAATGACACATGATGAGATTAGAGTGGGGAATATGTGTACACATAATATTTTCACACTTTTATCAATTATTTATGCTTTACATATTACAATAACCCATCATGACTTAATCTCTCTGAGTGCATGTCTTAAAGGGTACATCAAAAAAGGGGTGGGTAGACCTTTGGTGCTTTGAAAGATTATTTACCCTTATTTACATATTATTCTCTATCCATTTAGCTTTAAAACCTTTCCCTAATCTATTTCTCCTTCCTTGCACATTCTACTAATATTTTCCTCTTTCTATCCTTATTTCCATTGATTAGTACCCTTTTTACATATTCAGTAAGCTAGGTTGACCTAGTCGACCTAGCACAGTCTAGGGTCACTTTAAATATTTAGGCCTAGTTTCCATCTAGCTAACCTAACACAAACTTTAGGCATTAGCCTGATAATGTGCTAGGTTGACTCGATTAACCTAGCACATTCGACATGTTTGAGTGATTTTTGGGTTATATACTCCTATTTATATAAGGTCATTTCAGTCATTTCCATATGAATGAAACCAAGAGTTATTATTCACTCATGCTTCTTCACAATCTACTATTCCACCATTCTACTTGAGGAGTCTTAGCTTAGGTTTTTTATTTGGAGAATCTTAGTCTTGTGGATAGGTCTTAGATGCTTTGGCCTAACAAAGTGATCCTTAAGAACCATAACAACCTCTTGTGAATCCCCATTGGTGAAGGGAGAGATTGAGTCATGATGGTTTCACATTCAGGTAAGTATATTCTAACTTTGTTCTCCTATATTTTAGTAGATAGAAGTATCATAAGTGTTGGATTGAATAATATTACTACTCACTTTATTTGAGGTTCCCTATACATGCATTTGATTACTTTTCACCCTAACCCCTTACTTTATGCCATAAGCTTTGGTAAACACTAGATTAGTTTACTTTTTTTATTATTAGATTAGTTTAATTTCTTTATTATTATCATAAGTGAATATAGAAACCATAAGACTATTTTAGGGTTGTTATGCAATTGTGTTAGACTATAAGATCTGAAACCATACCTAGCATGATGTATTGTGATAGATGATATAAGTGATCCCCTAATCAGATTTAGCAGATCCTCATATTGGTCATGTTCCTACTTAGCAAGTGTGTGCCCCAATCAGAAGTGTAGGTGTAATCTATCTTATCTGATCTAGGATTGATTCATACACACCATGTAATTTTGATTGCATACACATCCAATTCATTAATTTAGAAGATATTGAAAATATGGAATGACACCTAACTTCTTGGGTAGCTATAGGTTTTTCTTGTTAATTTAACTCTACAGAAGGTTGTGAAATAATGATTGTAGGATTGTATTTTATAGAGGGCTGCAATTGAGAAGCTACTACAACAAGTGCATCTAGTCTACCTCTAAACTGATCATGTATCTTCTTTTTTAGTCACTCAATTTCTTATAGTGCTTGATCTAGAGTGGAAATTTCCATTTATATAACATGTTACTCTATTTTTTTTGCTTCCTCTTGCATTTATTCCTCATGTAACTCTTCAAGACTATACTCTACTTGTTCTTCCTCCTAATTGTACTCTAAAGAACATTCTCCCTCATTTGTTTCAATCACTAGAGATTCATCACTACTAGAAATCTTTTCTTCTCTAAATTCTTCATTAATTTTAATAATAGAAGAAGGTTTAGTTCTCATTTTTATTCTCAATATGTGAGATTTATGAGGAGTAGAGGTTACCTTGTCCTTTTTGGGAGAATGTGGAAGTTCCTCTTCAAACTCCCCTGAATCAAGCTAGAGAATGAGTTTTTTCCTTTTTCCTCTAGATTTTTTGGTCATGAAAGTCCTTTCTTCAATCCTTGCTATAGGTTATTGTATTTATACATGAATATCTTATTTTGTAGGTTCTTGTGTGGTTGCAATAAGGTCTCCTTCTATAGGTTCTTATGGAGTTGCATGAAGGTTTTTTATTAAAGGTTCTTGTGAAGCTGCAAGAAGGGCTTCTTTTGATCTCTATACTTCTACCTCTATTTTCTCTTTTATTTCATTTCATTTTCTATCACTTTCTACATTTCTTGGTACTTGGATAAATTCTTCCCAACTTATGTTAGGTCTAATCCTTTAGACATAGTCTTGAACTATCAACTAGATTAAACAATGGTGAGAAAGAGATTTGGAATTACCTTTTTAAAATGCCTCTAACATTTTTGTGATCATGTGGAGTAAGAAGTTGAGAGTGTTTATCACTACACCATATTGTAAATGATTAATTAACTTGAAGTGTATGCCATGTAGCATGGAATACCTCCCTTCACAAGTGAAGTATCTACAGATGAACTCAATAACCTTGGCTCATCTTCTTGGTAAAGATAATTGTGCAGTGCCATGATTTAAAGTTTCTAATATTTCATTTCCCCTAATGGATTTTCATCTCTCTATATTGGTATCAAATCATTTTTGTCATGCCTCCCCTGTTCATGGCAATCCCATTACTCTACTAATGATAGTCTTTGTTAGTTTTATATCCATTTCTCTTACTATTTCCAAGTTGTTATGTAATGAGCCAACAAATTATTCTATAATTACATTATTTAGGGCCTATATCTTCTCAAAATAATATGACCTCCTAAATTCTATAATAGGTCTAAGATGTCCAGGCTATTGGTTAAAGGGGTGGTATCAAGTGGTTCACGTTTTAGCAAGTCCCATTCCATATTGTGAGATGAAATTTGTGTTATGGGCTATGTTCTTGTAGAAAGGGTTTTGTGGCTTTAGAGAAATGTTTATGATTTTTTATTTCATAGTAAAATAATCCATTTGAATTATGGAAACTCTCCCCCTCAACTTAAATTGTCACTGTCCTCAAGGAATGAAGCTGACATGTCCAAAATGACTTATGACAATAGCAAAGGATGGTGGAAGTAGTGTATCAAAGGTCACATCAATCAAGAAAGGAGAATGATATGGTGAGTTGGAATGATAAGGAGTAGACATGGTAGTGTGTTAATAACATTAGGTACTATCATCTTAGTAATAATTAAATATATGATATGAAAAAAATATAGAATAATTACCTTATTACTTGTAGCTATACCTTTTATTAAAGCACAAAATGATGATTCAAAGTGATGATGTTGGCATGTATTTTCATTTGATTGGGAGCAACAAATTTATTTAGGATGGAATGATGAGAAGACATCCTATAGCAAGAAATGTTTCCTATAGCAACAAGTTTTATCTTGCAGCAGTAAGTTGTATTGTGTAGTAATAAGTTTTATCCTGTAGCAACAAGTTTTTCATACTGAAGCAAGAGGGAAAATATATTTTTTCTCCAAGGGAATGAATATTCAAGCAAAAACAATTGAAAAAAAAATCATTGTAGTATTGAACTTTCTCTCTCTCTCTCTCTCTTTTAATGAATGTCAATCAACTAGTGACCTAGTTTTTTGAGACAACATCCATTATCAATGTCCAAAGGTTTTCATTACTAGTTTTTTTAATTTTCTATTTTTAATTTTAGATTTTGTGATCCAAACTCAACTATAATCACAAAAATCTAGGAGGTAGGATTTTATTCAACCTAAACCAATCCATTGTGAATGCCTTATTCTTAGCTACAGGAAGATTTATTACTCTTGGAAAATATTAGAGAAGGGTTGATAGAAATAACCTTCGACTGCAATAACATGTTGATTTACTTCATGAAGAAGATATGGATGTTATTCTTCAAGAAGTTGGCAAGTGAGAGTTTCCTTGGAAAATGGTTTCTTATAAAAGTTGAGCCTATGGCCATTAACAAGTAGTCAAAACTAAACAAAGTCAATAGTCATGAGCTTTATAGCTCCATTGTAAAAAACTTGTTTGATCTCATAAGGCCCAAGCCATTTAGTCTAAAACTTTCCTTTATGATCCTTGTATTTAGAGTCAAAAAGGAGTGCCCAATCAACAGGTTGGAAATTTTTAGTCTTGATATTCCTATCATGCCAACCCACATGTTTTCTTTGCACTATTTCAATGTGATGAAGTGCTTCCTTTCTTAGTTCATCAAGTGCATTCAACTACATGATCATGTCTTGTTGAGCTTGGGAAATATCTAAGCCCAAATCAAGTGTTTTTCTTAATATTTTATATTCAAACTCAATGGGAAAATGGGCTTTCTACCATAAACTAATTCATATGGAGTGAAACCAGTTATGGTTTTCTAGGTGATTCTATAAGCCCAAACTACTTATAAAAGATTAGTTGACCAATATTTTCTATGTAGGTTGAGTCTTAATGAATATATTTTTCAAATCTTTGTTTATCACTTCCACCTGACCATTTAATTGATGATGGCAAGGGGTAGAATTTTTGTGTCTAATTTTATATTCTTTGACCAAGGTAACTGTGAGGTATAATGTGAAATATGGACCTTGGTCTATGATAATTTCTCTTTGTACTCCATAGCAGGTGAATATTTCTTCATACAAAACTCAGTTAATTTCTCATAGCGATCATGGGTTAAGGATTTGACCTCTACCCATTTTGTGGCATAATCAGTGAATATAAGTATGTATTCTTTGTTATTAGATTTAGGATCAATGGGACCTACAAAATCTAGTCCCCATTTGTCAAAGGATTCAAGAACCAGTTGTGGCTGTAATGGCATTTCATCAAAGTCAGTCGATCTTCCCATACACTGGCATTGATCACATCTATGGGTATACATCATGGCATATTTATGTAAAGAAGGCCAATAATATCTGATAGTGAGTAATTTCATGGCAGTTCATTTGGTAGAAAAATAACCCCCGCAGGGTTCATTATGGCAATCTCTAAGAATGTCATAAGCTTCATCTTCTTGGATACATCTTCTCATAACTAGATTTGGTCTAGTGATAAATAGATATCCTATAATCCAAGAATAATGTATGCTCATTTGGATTAGATATTATTTGTCCTTGGGTGAGAAATGTTGTGGTAGTGATCCTATAGTAAGATAGTTAGCAATATTTGTGAACCAAGGAGATTGAATTGTTACAAAAAATAAATGTTCATCAAGAAAAGAATCATCAACAATAGGACTATGGTCATCATTTTTCAACTAAGATAGAAAATATTCTACTACATTATTCTTACTTGGTCTATCCACAATGGTAATATCAAACTCTTGTAGTAAAAGTAACAAATGAATTATCCTACCTATTATAGTAGGTTTGTTCATTAAATACTTGATTACTGCATGATCTGTGTGGATGACTACTTGGTAACCTATAATGTAGTGTCAAAAAAATTTATGGCATAAATGATGGAAATAAATTTCTTCTATATTATAGTGAGTTAAGTTCAACCCCTTAAAGATTCTTGTTGATAAAAATAAATTGTATAACTCAGAGATTCAACTTTTTGGCTAAGGATATCTCCGAAAGTGGTGTCAGATGCATCTATGTGGATGTGAAAAGTCTTATTCCAATTATTCCCTCTTAGAATAGGAGATTTTATGAGAAGGTATTTGAGTTGATGAAATCCAATTTGATAGTCATTGGTCCATGTAAATTCAACATCCTTAGTAAGTAATCCAAATAATGGGGTCACAATTTTACTAAAATCTTTGATGAATCACCTATAATAACCAGCATGTCCTAAAAAGATTCTAACATGTTTATGCTTATTTTGTGTGGGTATATTCTTAATGATACTTATCTTTGTTAAGTCCACTTGAATTGTAGTAGGGGATATGTGATGCCCCAACATAATCCCTTCAGTCATAATCATGTAACACTTTTCATTTCTCAAAGATAATTGGTGGTCTTATTAATTTTAAAGGACTTTCTCCTAGTTGGTGAGAGTTTATTTGAATTTCTACCCATAGATAGTGAAATCATCCATGTATATTTCAACATAGTCATGGGAGAGATTAGAAAATATGCTCAAAATAGCCCTTTGAAAAGTATCTGGGGCATTACAAAGACTAAATGGCAAGATAACATAGGCATAGGTTCCACAAGGGCAAGTAAAATTGGTTTTATCTTGGTCTTATGGTATAATTCATATATGATTATAACCACTATAGCCATCTAAGAAGGGAAATTTTTTTCCTACTAATGTATCCAACACTTGATCAATAAATGGAAGGGGAAAGTGATCCTTTTTGGTAGCAGTATTTAATTCTTGGTAATGAACGTAATTATGCCATTTTCCCTCTTTCTTAGGGACAATGATAGGGGAGAGACCCACTAGATATCTAAAATAGGATAAACAAATCTTGCATTCAAGAGTTTTTGTAACTCAATTTTGATAATCTCTTTAACTATAAGATTCATTTGTCATTGGGTTTGGCTAATAGGTTTGCATTCTTCTTTAATGTAAATGTGATGCATGCATAAATCTGAGGGTATTCCTCTCATGTCATGGTAATCTTAGGTAAATGCTATTGTGTGCTTTCTCATCATTGTAAGTAACTAACTTTCTTGCTGGGATGTTTAGGAGGTGTTGCTTTTGAGAGGTTTATTTATTAGAATGTCTACTTGCTTTGTTAAACAAAGCATGGTTTCTACATTACTGATTAAATGAGCATAGCTACATTAATGGGGAAGTAATTGATGGAATGCCCAAATATCTCTTATTATTTCAGTAAGATCATTTTTAGGAAAGTTATTTTTAAGAGGGCATGGTGTACATTTTAACAAGTTGGTGGCTATATGATCCTATCAATAGGTGTTTTACAAGATACCAGTAAGGATAGTGTTTTCTTTTTGTGCATATAGAGCTAGACTCTAGTAAATTTGTAGAGAGTTTGTAAGGAGACAACTTCCTCAAATTCATCAATCTAATGGGTTAGGCCATCATTATGGGAAGGTTGAGATATTGGATACAAAACCAATTTCTTGGTGTCATTCCCATTGGAAATTAGCAATTTTATGACCTATAGCTAATAAAAACATTAGTAGTATCCAACCATGGGTGGCCAAGGATGAAAGGATAATCCCATAGATTTGGATTTGGTTATAGGACAATAATTTTTTTTGGATATTTATAGGATTCCATAGTGATAACAATGTCCTCAACAATCCCCTCAAGCTTAATAGTTGATCTATTAGCCATCTGGAGGACATTGGGTGTTGGATGGAGAGCGGTAAGTTTTAACTATTTCATGGTCTCCATGGTCATCATATTGATGGTTATGCCCAAGTAAATTAAAATATTAAAGATGAGTTATCCATGTATGATAACATTAACTATAAAAATTCTTAGATTAGAATATTTTGGGGGAAATATGTTCACCAACATAATATCTACTAGTTAGCCAATGACCTAGACTATTTTAGGATCCTACTTACTTCCTTATTTAAAAAAATATATATCTCTAACAACTTTATTTTAGATAGGAACATCCTTTATTTCTTAAAAGAGTGGGATTTTGATGCACACATTCTTGAGTTGTCCTAAACTATGAAATTTAGGCTCTAGTTCAGGACATGATATGTTTAATCTCTCTAGAAAAGGAGGATTATGAAATTCTTTTTGATTTTTGGATAGAATTTTCTAATGATTTGCCATGGGTGGTTGTGGATTAGTATGGAGTGGGGTTGGTTCAAAGTGTTCTATGATTATGGGTGAGGTGGGTTGTGGAAGAACACAACTTGAGAAAATTTGAACTTGATTAATATCCAAGGTGTATGTTGGATATTACATTATTTCAGTGGATTGTGTTGGTTGAATCAACTTATTGGTAGGTTTGGGGATGGGCTAGGTGGGTAATTGAGTGGTTTAAATAGGATAATGAGTGTTTGTCATTATGGCCTATTATTTTTTGTGGTTGTTTCATTTGCTAGGGAAATCCTTGATTACCTCTCCATTATTGTTGTTATGGATTCAAGAGAAAGAAACATTACTGGTTTTGAAATTGCCATGATTAAGGTTATCCATTTTGTTGCATCTATAACTAATTCTAGGGTAGCTACAAATTTTTTTGGGACTAATTTTGATTAGGTATATTCATCCAAGAACTTTATTGAGGATTATTTGAGAATTGAGAATTTACAAACATAAATTCCGATGGCATACCTAGTCTTTATACCCATGGTTCCCATTGAGCCATGAAAAACACTTCATTCTCATCTTATCTTATGGTATGTAGCTCCACTATCTCAAGATTATCCTTAGTTATGCTGGCTATGTGAGCTTTCATATAATGGCATGTGCAATCCACCTTCTTTCTACATTTAGGACAATAGGAAGTTAAGGCTTTCTTATTTTCTTCTTGCTTCTTTTGTGTATATAATGTATCAAGTTGTGTAGCTAGGTGGTTGTTAATGTCCTACTTCATATCCTAGAGTAGTTTGTTAACTTCACCTTTAGACAATACCACTACAGATGCTACCCAATACAGATGCTACAGGAAGGGTTCTACCCTTATTTTTGTTCATGGTTGATCTAGAGTAGTTTGTACATAGAATTTTTAATTCATCAAATGGTAGTGTAGAAATATCACCACCAAACATTGGATTTAATGCCTTTAGATAATCATCTCTAATTCCTTTCAAGAATATCATCTTGACCAATTATTTTTCCTTTGTAGTCTTCTTAGATTTTTGCAAGCTAAACAAAAATATTTCCATATATTCTTCTAATGATTCATCATCAACTTGTGTCATTCAAAATATGTCATCTCTCATGTAGTTTCTACCCCTAGTCTTGGTATTTCATTAGAAACTTCTCCTTCATTTATTCCCAAGTAGAAATGGCATCCTTTCCAAGATCTATGAACCATATAAGTGCTACATATTTGAGTGTTGTTGGAAACAATTTGAGTTTTTGAGCATCTTGATTATAATCATAGATGTGGAAAAAGATGTCAAACTCAAAAAGAAATGTGTCTAGATCCTCAAATGCTTTTCTCATGAAATTAAGGAGGGAAAAGTGAGGAATATTCTTCATGAGTGTATTTTTGTCTAGAATAAAGATAGGAAATTCAAAAGTAGCAAACTCATTGGTAGTGTTTTCTTCCTGGTGATCCCCCATGAATACTCTTTATATTGGTAGATGGGAGGTTGTTGCTACCCAACACTCAAAATTATTATCAATTCTTTGATTTCATGGGGTGAAAAAGATGGATAATTTATCTTTGTTCATAGGAATATATGTCTTCCTATATAATGAGCATGGTGTGGAGGTTTTAAAATATTCATCTAGTGTCTTGACAAAGAATCTCTCTAAATTGGAAGATTCTATTGGCTTGGTGTTTTTTCTAGGAATAAAAATAGCCTTAAATACCTCCTTAGAAAGAAATTTGGGAAATAGAGGGAAGCAAACTTCATATTAATAATTATGAGGTGATAAAATTCTCATAGGTGGTACATGTGGGTCTCTTCTAGGGGTATGAACCTCCTCAAGGTCTCTAGCTTGTGCTTCCAATCTAGCTAAAAATTCTTCCTTCTCTACCTCTTCTATTGACAACTATGAGTGATCTTCAATAATGCCTTCATTTTTCTTAATTTTTTCTAGATTAATTTTAGATCTTGTAGCAATGATTGATGATTCAGGAAAAAGTCTTCCTATATAGTCCCCTTCACTTTACATATGTTAACCACTTTTTTATAACTTTTTTCCCACCCTATCTACACAGGGTTAGTAATATGGGGGGTTTTGAAAATTTCCACTATCCTACTTAAAAAAAGGGAAATTTAAACTATGAAATAAATAAATATTTAATATAAATAATAATAAGCTTTGAAAATAAAAATAATAAACATCCAAAAATAATTGCTATCAAGATTGAAGATTACAAGTGTGTGACATCTTTACTCGATAACGGTGCTAAAAATGACTAACAATCAATTCACAATCAAATATACTTCTCTTGATCAAAATGAACAAGGATATTTACCATGAACCTATACCTTCTATTTCATTTAAATGTCAACCTAAGGATGTAGACTTGATAGGATGATGTCATTATATGTATACACTCAATATTCTAATATAACCTTATAGTAATTATTATCTAAGATATTGAAGTCATGTAGTAAATGAAATGATGGAAATAAAATATGAATAGAATACTATGAAAAAAATTCTTATACATTGTAAGCTTCCTTAAAAAGATCTAAGCAAGAATGGAAATTACATAATTCATAAATGAAACACACAATGCATAAATAAATCAAATAACATGTTTAACTAAATGGGTTGGATTGTTGTTGTAGACTTCCAAAGGGGGCCCTTCCTCTTTCTTACTCCATCTTCAATCCTTCCTCTCAAAACACTAGATTTAACTTAGAAATGCTTATTCATATTAATAAAAAATGTAGCAATGAATTGCTATAGAAAATTACAATGATAGTTGCTTGACAAAATATACTTTTGATAATCTCTAATCAACTTATACTATATTATATTTCCACTGTATTGTTACACATATAAATACTATAAAGGATATTATTTTATATAAAAAAAATCTAATCTAAGATACATTTGACTTAGGATAACCGAAATTGGGTCCTTTTGATAAATTCATATTTCATGTGAATTCTTCAACATTGATGTAGGATAAACAAGCTATTTCATTCTTCAACTTCCTCCTTATTGATCTTCAGGGAGGTTATGGTTGTTTCTATGAGTCAATTGAAAGAGGAATCAAAATTTGTTCATTCACAGCTTTGGTCACATAGTGGCTATAGGATGGTCTATGTAATGAGATTCTTTTACTGTAGGATGATCCATGTTATATACCTATTCCTCCAAAACATCCTTAAAACACATTATATAAAAAGCATCCTAAAGCAATATATACTTATCATATATTTAATTCCAATACATAATTATAAATATTAAAAGAGTATAGAAACATAATGATATTTGAAAGATTATGGTTATGTGTAAAAGGAAACTTATAAGAAAGTGTTAAAAAACATGGTTAATAAGCAAGATGAGTAAAATAGATAAAGACAATAACATAACATTTTTGGGGATCATTAATCCCCACTACTCAAATGGCTATCAAGATTCAAGTGTTTATCCCATTTAATAGAGGTAGTCCACTAAATCTAGACCATTTTAATGACATTCCTATGTTTTCCCTTAAGATTATTTTTTTCTTCTCAGGATAAGATCAAACAACTACTATTGAGCATATCTAGGATGTTGCCAACCTTTGTTTAGTTTATAATGTTGTCTAAGATAATGTAGCTATTACATTAATTATTTTTTCTTTGAAGGAAAAACCTTGCAATGGTATAGAAATCTCCTATTAAATTCCATAGCTATATGGGATGAATTAGGTGTAGCCTTAGTCAGACAATTTGAAGACAAGTCTAATAACCTATCTTTAGTTGAACAATTGACTAACATAAAGAGAGCTCCTCATGAGTTCATATATGATTTCAACCTCAGATTCCAAAAGACATGGACTAGAATACCTATAGTGATTAGTCCATCCTTTGAATATGCTTTCTTATATTATTTAAGAGCCCTTAATTTTGATATTAGTGTGATGATACAATTCATTGGTGGTAATACCTTACCAGATGCTTATGAGGTTACAATAAGAGTAGAAACTATCTTGATATAAGTTATTAATATTAATCCAAGGCCTCCAATGCTTATATTCCTAGAGTTTCAATCTATTCCATGCCCTCAAGTTCCTCAATTTCCATCATTAGCCCCTATTTCACCTCCTCAAGCTCAGATTGCAACCTATTCTAGTCAAGATAATGAGTTTGGTAACATAAAATGTTTGATTAAATCTTTTGGAAATGAAATATTTCAACTCAAAATATAGTAGTATCATATTAGTAGGTCCTATCAACAATAAAATTAGACTAATTATCATCCTTTCAGAGACTAAAGACCTCCTTATCAAGGATTAGACCACCCTACCACACACAAGGAGACATAGTTTTAGCGAATCCATATACATCTCTTGACCCTAATGTAAAAAAAATTTAAAAAAATATTGTTCCCACACCACTTCAAAATAATTTTATGCATGACTCAAATTGGTATCCCTCCCACCTCAGTGATGTTTAGAACTAAGCCTTGGTATCATAGATCATTACTATGCCACAAATGACACAAGAAGAGTTTTATCTTTAAATAGGTTAGTATAAAGAGAAATTTGGTACCCCAAGGAGATGCTCAACAAGTTCAAGGGAAGATTTATTCCATCGAAGTAAATTTAAAAAACAATGACTATAGTGCATTTAATCATGGTGGTGAGACTAACAGTTCAAATGGTCAAGTTGCAGTTGTAACTAGAGATAAAATAAGAGCCATAAATGAGTCTCAAGATGTGAATAATTCTTCAATTAATCATAATGTTATTTATAAGAGTACCAAAGATCAAATTTTTTCCCTTATAACATATAAAATTTAGAATGTAGAGGCTGAGAAGGTCCTTCAAATACCTCTAGTTCATGAACAACCAGTGGTTCAAAAGGTGCAACCAAAGGTTAGTGGAGATTTAATTAGTATAGTAGATCAAATGAATAAATATAATGTTATAATTATCATTTTTTATTCCCTTTATATTTCAAAATAAAAAAATATATACGCATCCAAGAGCTTTCATCTCTTAAGGTGTCCCCAAAACTAGTTGATAAACAAGGAGTTGTCCTAAATAATTTAGACTAGCCGATGAAGCATCAAATACAATAGGTACACAAAATGGTAGAAGTGGATAAATATGAGGTGAATTAAATCAAAATTCATACCTTCTACCTCTATTTAATATTTGGTGACTGTTTAGTTCATAACTGTATGGTGGATAGTGGAGCCAGTAGTACTCTCATGCCTAAGCAAATTATAGACAAGCTTGGTCTTGTCTATGAATTGAATGTAGAAAGAGTATTAAAATTGCATGGTTAAAAAAAAAATATAGTAGGCATAATTAAATATCTAAATTTGACACTACATGCTTTTCCTAATGTTACCATTCAACAAGATATAGTTTTGATGGACTTGCCCCCCTATTTTACCATGTGTCTGTCAAGGCACTTTACTCAAAGATTGGACGATAATTATCAGTTGATTAGACATGTTTTATGTTTATAAATAGGTATGTTACTAATTTAACCATAAATTCTAAACCTATTACATGTTTCTATTTAGAACCATATATGCCAAGTATTGTGAACATCAATTGCCTCATCCTAGATGAGGTAATAAAAGATAGTGTAGAGGAAGCTGAATCACCTTTATATGGGATTACATATTTTTTACTTGATGAGTGGGCCTCTGTCTCACATAAATTCGATCCTTATAATTTAATTGAATAAAAAATACTTGGTGTTTATTGCCTCCATGATAAATATACATGAATTCTAGCCTTGATGAAGGATGATGAATCTAGTGATGGTCTATGGCATTTATACTTTGATAGATCAAGAAATAAGCATGGTACCAAGGCTATAATGATGTTGATTTATCTATAAAATCAAAGGTACTTTTCACCTATTAATTTTCAATTTGGTTGTTTAAATAATGCTACAAAATATGAGGCACTAGTTCATGGGTTTGCAATGGGCTAGAAAGATCAAAATCAATACATTAAAGTCTTTGGTGATAGTGAACTTGTATTTCACCAAGTGAGAGGTATTAATTATGCAAAAACTCATTGCTTAAATCTTATAAGAATAGGGTATGGGACTTATTTCAATAATTATAGGCCTTTAACATTTAGGAAATACCAAGAGATGAAAACAAACATGCAAACAGGTTGGCTACCATTGGGGCACAATTTAGTATCCCAGATGATGTAAGAGATGAAAAGGTCTAGTAACACATTAAGGTGGTGGTAAGGCATTCTATTCTAGATAAAAATTATAATTGGTAAGTATTTGAATATGATAATTTGATTGTCAAATTCTTACAAGAAGAGGCTGATTTTTTCTCAAAAAAGTAGTCAAAATACTTTCAGCAATATGGTGATCAGATTGTCCAACTAAAAAAAGAAGTTTCCCAAGGTATTGGTCACACTTGAGGATATATTCAGTGGTGATGATGAGCTATAGAAAGAAAATTCATCTTTGTCAACAAAGGAAGAAACCTATGCCAATGCGGAAGTTACACTTGGTAAGGACTTAAAGTTGGGTAAGTTTTGAACTTATTTATAAAAAGAAGCTTTCATTGAGTTATGTGCAAGTTTTAATAATCTATTTGCATGGAAATATAGTGATATAAAGGGATTTAACCCAAGTCTAGATCAACACATGATTAAACTATAAAATGAAACTAAGCTAGTAAGACAAAGACAAAGGCTTATTAATCTTAAGCTTGAGCCTTTTATAAGAACTAAGTTTCCTAAGCTCATTGAGTCATCTATTATATTTCCAATAAATTACTCAACTTTGGTGGAAAACCTTTTTCCAATATGGAAAAAGAATGGTGAAATTAGATTGTGTGTTGACTTGTGTGACTTGAACAAAGCTTCCCTTAAAGACCACTATCCATTGCCATCTATGAAAGAAATTTTAAAGTTGGTTTTAGGTTTAGAAAGGTTATCCTTGTTGGATGGCTATAGTGGTTGCAATCAAATTTTGGTCAAGGAAGAAGACCAAATCAAAATAGCCTTCACCACAAAGTGGGGGAAATTTACATATAAAAAGATGCCCTTTGGTTTATCCAATGCTAGAGAAACATTTTAGAGAGCCATGGATATGGAATTTCAAGGCCTTCTTAATAATTATATAATGGTCTATTTGTATGATATAATAGTGCTTTTAAAGAATGCAAGTGAGCACATGGTTCACCTTGAGAAAATGTTTGAAATATGTAGAAAATTTGGGGTATCCCTGAATCCTAAAAAGTGTGTTTTCTCAGTTCATTAAGGTAATATCCTTAGACATATAGTTTTAAAGCATGGTTTGAGCATAGATCCTAAAAGAATAGCTTTAATTCTTTCACTTTCCTTACCCAAGCATAAAATATCTTTACAAAGTTTCTTAGGGGAGATCAATTTTATCATAAGATACATCTTAGATTTTTCCACTTTAGCTAAGCCACATACAACCATGTTAAATAATAATTAGAGATTTAACTAGTTCAAATAAGGAGTAAGGATTTTTGAGGAAATTAAGAAATCCATGTCTAGTGCTCCTATGCTCATAAACCAATATTTCTCAAAGGACTTCATTTTGTACACCTATGTTAACATTAACACCATTTCAAGAATTCTTATGCAACATAACCATGAGGCCTTAAAACAACCAATAGCCTTCTTTAGTCAAGGCATGGAAGAATATGAAACAAAGTACTCTTTTATTGAAAAACATAAAATTTTAATCATATGATCTCTCAAGATATTTAGATACTTGTTGTGTAACAATAAGATACACCTAATGGTTTCACATCCAAGTGTTAAGGAGTTTCTCTTCAATAAGGACATAAATGATAAAAGATCTAGTTGGATAAAAAATTTAATGGTGTATGACATGGAAATCAAGGTCAAAAAGTTGATTAGAGGCAAATGACTTTGTGAGCATCTAACCCAAGACTTACAATAAGGCAATGAGGTGGTTATGGTGTTGACTGATAAAAAAGTTACAATTGATCATACCTAACCTTCTAGCTAGTATCATGATTTGGTAAGATATCTCCAAGATTGTATTTATCCCTCCCACCTAACTCCTTTAAAAAGAAGATATTTTATATTGTAATCCATTCCATTTCTTCTTGTTGATGGTGTTTTATTCAAGAAATATATCAATGGAATATTGTTAAGATTCATTGAACAACATCAAAAGACAAGTTTGCTTGAAGAGTTCCATGATGGACATGGTGGAGGGCATTATTCAACAAGGACCAAAACCCACAAGATCATAAGAGGTGGGTAATATTGGCCAATATTATTTGGTTATTTTCATGCATGAGTTAGGAAATGTAGATAATGTGCTATGTTTGTAAGAAAGGTAAAAATTGTAGCCTTACCTCTCCAACCAATTATAGTGGATCAACCCTTTGTCCAATGGGGATTATATTTTATTGGTCTCATTAACCCTGCTTTAAGCTCAGGTCATAAATGGATACTAATTGCTATGGATTACTTCACTAGATGGATAGAAGTAGTGGCATTGAAAGAAGTAAATGAGACCAATGTTCTAGATTTCTATGAAGGTTTGCTTATTAGGTATGGAGTCCCTTTAAACATTATTTATAAAAATGATATGGCCTTTATGGGGTCTAAAATTAGCCAATGGGAAGTTCAACATAGTGTGTTTCTCAAAACTTTATCAAATTACTACCCACAAGGAAATGGTCTTGTTAAATCCACCAATAAGAACCTGCTGAAGATCATAAGAAAAAATATTGAAGATAATTAAAGGTCATGGCATCTAAAATTGATGTCAGCTCTATGGGCTGATAGGATCACCTATAAAAGGTCAGTAGCTAACTCTCCTTACAAGTTTGTATATGGTAAGGAAGCAAGAATGCCTATTTTTATTGAATTTTCTACCCTAAAACTGATGCACCAACTTGAGTTGTTAGAAAATGAACCTATGGAGATCAGTTACATTGAGCTTATAGAGATATAAGAGATGAGACATCATTCCATACTAGTCATGAAAAGTCATCAAGAAAAAGTGAATAACACTTCTAACAAAGGAGCTTCTTCACAAAGTTTCTAAGAAAGAGAGTTGGTCCTCAAGTGGGATGAAGAAAGAGCTAAGCCAGGAAGGCATACAAAGTTTGACTCTCTTTGGATTGGTCTATAAATAATACCCAACTACAAATCCCACAAAACTTTCCAACTTACAAGGATGGTGGTGAGGAGATTCCTATCCCAGTCAATGGGATACATCTAAAACATTGTTATTAAGGAAGCTAAGTTCCTTTACATAGTTAGTCTTATTTTCCTCCAAGTGTTACCTTAGCACATTTTTTTGTTTATTTTTACATTTTTTAATTGGCTTCTTTGTTTTATTTATTTCCTTCCCTATTTTAGTGGAATTCATTGTCTTTGAAAATCAAGAGGTTTCTTGCAGTCATAGATCAAATTCATCATTATTGGTGAGTCCAAGAGTCATATAAATGGTCTAAGTTTTCAAGCACAGTAGGAATGCTACCTAATTGAGTCACCAAATATGTTGGACAAATTTAGCTTACATACCAAAATTTGCCTAATCTAGGATAAGAAGCTGAGCATGGTCCTAATTGAAGAGTGATCCAATGATAGAAGGAGTAGATAGACTTCAAGAGGAGATCACATAGCATTTTCAATATTTTGAAACAATTTAAGTAGGATTAAAGTGTGAATTTGATGATCTTTAGGAGATAAACTATCATAAGAACATCATATGAAATGAACAGATCAATTTTCTTGTGCATTTTATAAATATTCTCAAGAAGCCTCTTAGAGCCAAAGGATCACATGGTAATGAAGTTATTCATGCCTTGAACATTCTCTGAAAATTTTGTATCTTGATGATATTGTTATCTCAAGATACAAGACTTTAAACTTAGAATTATAGAATAAGACGTGCATGGAGACATCAAGTTAAAGCTATGATAAATAGCTATTTAAATTCAACAATTTCTAGATTAAAAACAAAGTTGACAAGTGTCTAAATCTTGGGAGCTAAGATCAAATACAATAGTGAGTGGAAACTTGATGAGTTAATGGGTCCCAAATATCTAATGATGTGAATTTAATCATGCATCAAAGATCAATGTTGATCATTAAGTCAAAAGGTTAGTGTAAAAACATTGGTGATGAGTGTCAAGATATTGATTACCTAAACAAATATCTAATGGTATATGGAAACTAAAAAAGATAAGGGGCCCATGCTGATCAATGGCATGTATTTAATCATCCCAAAGCATATTGATGGCAAATGAAAGGTCAAAGAGTCAGTGGATCTTGAATTTGAATGAGGAGTTTCCAAGTGTCATGACCATGATAATTGGTAGAAGATCTATGGATCACATTCATTCATATAGAGAAAGATCAATGGTACATATAGGGTCAAAGCGGTCAACAATATTTTAAGAATGAATGAAGAGATACCAAGTGGCACATTCTTAGAAACCCAAATTAATATCAAGGGCCAATATCAAAATTTGAAGCCAAATATGATTAAGGTTAAACCAGAGTAATATTTCAAAGGGTAGACATAGAGGCAAACATGTCAATTTTGATGGGTTCATCACCAAAGCCAAAAACATGATTATGACCCTTTTATTCATTCTTACACACCATAAATGAACTAGTAGGTTTAATCCATGTTGGGACAAGGTTAAAATAGATTGACTAAGATATTATAACTACATCAACACCACAAGGAGATTGTAAAAGATTGATCCATCTATTGTAATTACTTCAACATTGGAATTTTGCTTTCAAATGACTTGATCCCACTGTTATAATCATAAGGAGAATAAATATAGAATAAAAATAGATTGAAAGGGACTAATACAGTTGTTTTGACTACTCTCCAGAAGTAGTCTTAGACTTTATGATCTTTTATAACTAAATCAATGCTAGATGATGGGAAAGTTAGGTCATTATTGTCCCTTCTCCATCCTTCTATGTATGACTCCCATCTCTCTCATCCCATTCTACTATAAATACAGACTTCTAAGCCTTGAAAATGATCCCTCTCTTTGTCATGACTATACTCTTCTAAGATTTGTATTGTAACACCTATTTGAAGTAATAAAAGACAAAATTCCTCCATTTACAAGCTGAGTTGAAGTGTGTCTTATGAATTCATTGATGTGGTTACATGAATTTCATGTTTTCATTACTTATATCTAGGTTTTATCACCTACATTCAGTGTTTTGGTAGTTCTCATAGGTCATTATAAGTGCATATATAGTTTGTTGGCTAGTTTGGAAGTGGATAACTATCCTCTCATGCTAGGTCAATATCTAGTCCATGCGTTGTTGTGAAATACTAATGTGGAAGATGATCAAATAGTGAATGAAGTGATGTTTAACCGTCTTGAATGCATCCTATAGTTTGTCTTGTGCAAGTATAAGGATCAAAACACTTGGTATATCACCTTCTTTTTATATGCTTTCATATATTATTGTCTATCTCTATCCCCTTTTCCCTGCAAGAAGTTAGTCTAGGTTTAGCATAGGCGAGAGACATCAAAAGGAAGCTAGCCTTCTCTATAGGTTTGAATTGAGTTTAGGTGACCCATAGCCTAGGGTCATTCCCATGTTAGACTAGGTTTGAGCAAGAGGACCTGAATAATCCCCTTCTCAGCTATGTTACAACTTAGAATGCCATAATTAACTTCCATTAAGGCCTTTGGCAACATGTAAAATTCCTATTCGCTTACCATTTCCATCATTATTTTTAAAATTTTAGCCAAATTTAGTAATTATTTTATCTAATTATCAAATCAACCATATATACTACTAAATTGACTACCAAAGTCCTGAGGCTATGAAAAGTACCAAAATTGAATTTTACCTTACCATTAGTCATGTTGAGCCTAGAAAGATCAATCATCAATTTCATAAAAAAACTAATTCCCATGCTTAAAATATCTCCTTTGAATACTGAATTATATGCATTAAATATCATGGTTAAACTAAAATTCATTTAAGTGTTGATACTAATCCAAGTTAGTAACCACATGGGGGAATGAAAAATGGAAGGGGGTGGCTAAGCTGACTCCATATTTACTAGGCAAGTGGATGTTGTCCACATAGTTTCATGGGCATTATATCCAAAAAAACTTTAGGTCAAATGTATTTCTCCCAAGATATGGGATAAAATAAACATTGTGAGAAAGAAAACATGATGAATGTGATAGAATAATATGGTAATGAACTCTCAAAATGGAAAGAACATGGGATAAAAAGGCCAAAAAGGATGGGGAAACTAAATGACAAGTGATTTATTGTGACTTAGTAAGGGTTCCTAGAATCCTTAAGGCAAATAAGTGGTAAATGTTTTTATTTTTTCTAAATAGTTTTACAAATGATGATTAAAAATTTTATGGAGTGTCTTAACTCAATCAAGGATAATGAGACACTAAATGGTCTAAGCTCACAAAATGGTGAGAGCATTCAAACTAAAAGGTTGCTCATAAAATGGTGAGAGCATATAAAAAAGGGGGACTAAGTTGACTTCAAAAAGTATTGAGCACAACCCACATAGTCCTAAAATGGCCGTAGGTCATAATAGCTCCACCTTACAATGGAGGAATCTGACTAGTGTAGTAGCCAATTCAAACAAAATTAGCATAGTTAGCATAATGACACAGTACGACATAGGAATGACAAGTTGGTATGTTAAGGCACAATAAACAAATATTTCCCCTAGTTTACCCATAGGTTGTTATAACTAGGATACAATATCTCATATCAATGATAATAATTTTCCCATAGGTAGTTATAATTAGTAGTACAACTGGTGAGACATTGATTTGCCCATAGGTAGTTATAATTAGGCCCACACAAACAAAGCATGATAGAGAATGAAATAAGAAATGAAGGATAAAACTACCAAATTTTTTGTCTTACTACTCTAAAATGTGGCCTCTATCTTGAATTATTTAAACAACTATTGAAATTAATCTGATTCTTCATGATAAAAGTGGACCCATAGATGAACCAAGGTCAAATGGGCTAGGTAGGTAGGGTCAAAACATGTTGGTCGATATAAAAAATTTTGTAGAATGGAATGGTGGAATGACAAATTGATAGAATGGTATGGTACAAAGAAGAATGTTAATAATATGGTACAACTTGAAATGGTCCTCATAGACAATACACCAAGTCACTCAAGTGAAGTAACTCTTGAGGTGTATAATGCTAATTGGCTCATCAAGTTCATCTCTTTTTCATATGGTGAGCCTATATACTCTAGTGTAATAGTCTAAAACAATGATGGAAGGACCAATCAATTTGGGTTTGAACTTGCCTTTAAACTTCTTCTCATCTATGGTATTCTTTTGGTTCTCTTTAAGGATAGGATCACCAAGCTCAAATTCTCTATGTTTCACATGCCTATTTTATTGGTCATAGAGTCAATTATGGTATGCTTGTAAATGGTTAAATGTGGCCAAAAATTTATCATCAAGTAACTCCATCTCTTGTAGGTGAGCTAATTGATATTCTTCATCATACAGGGCATGCTTCAAAAATATACACAAAGAAGGTAACTCAACCTTAATGAGAAGAATGGCTTTAATAGAATAAATAATTGAGTATGGAGTAGCTCTCATGAGAGTACAGTGGTTGGTATGGTATGCCTAGAGGGTGTATAATATCTAAAGGTGCTAATCATGATCAACATCATTAACAATATTTTTAAGGTTATTGACAATGGTCTTGTTTGATTCTTATGCCTGGCCATTAACTTGAGGTTAGTATGCCATGGAAGTTTTTTGAGTAATCTTATACTTGACACATAGTGATTCAACATACTTGTTTTTGAATGATCCATCATTATAAAATATAATGTTAGAGGGAATGCCATAGAGGTAGATGAGATGGTTGAAGATGGATTTGGAAATTTTATTTTTAGCCATGTAAGTGTATAGGTTTAACTCAGTGAAATATTTTGTGGTGGTAAGGATATATTTATGGCCATACAATGAGGTGGGTTTTATATTCCAAATGAGATCAAGGCCTCATGTATTAAATGGCCATGGTGTTAACATTTCTTTCAAAGTCTTGGTTGAGGATTGAATGAAACTAGCATGTCATTGA
Organism: Torreya grandis; assembly: GCA_037957365.1. Classification (NCBI taxonomy): domain Eukaryota; kingdom Viridiplantae; phylum Streptophyta; class Pinopsida; order Cupressales; family Taxaceae; genus Torreya; species Torreya grandis. The sequence continues at coordinate 3,922,863 of JARHVA010000333.1, forward strand.
CATTTATCTCATCTTTTTCAAATATGTAACTATATCTACATCCATCATTGGTCAATAATACCCAATACGCAAGAACTTTTTGGACAAGACTACCTTGTTAGTGTGGGTTCCACGTACGCCTTTGTGAACTTACCATAATGCTAATATATATTTTGTTAAAGGTAAATAATGAATCATAGTTCTATTAAAACTATGGTGGTATAGGGTTGGTCTAAGTAATGTATAATGTTGAGAATTATGGATGAAGGATTTGGATTGTTTTCAGGATAATTCTAGTGGTAAAACATGGTTGTGAAGGTATGTGTAAAGGTATAAATACCAAGTAGAGCTGGTACCAATGATATCATACATTATTACAATGGTTAATGGTTTATGAGCTAACACTAGTAGATTTTCAATGAGAAACTGGTAGTTTTTTTATCATATCTATATGTCGAATCAATGATACAATGTTAGCCATGGTATTGACTATTATATTACTTGCCCTTGGTATATGTTTAAACTAGATGTCAATAATCTTCTACTTGAGAGTGTCAACCATGGCCTTATAGGGAACCAACTTATCATCTTTGGTCTAAAAGTGGTATGTATTATGATTGATGATTAACTGAGAATCACCATAAACCTTTAGATGTTTTATGTTACATTGTACTACCTATCAAAGCCCTGTGATGACTACTTCATATTTGGCCATGTTTTGGTACACAAAAAGCTAACTCTAAATGACTTGGGGATTAGATCCCCCTGAGGTGTTATAAATAGAAGTCCTTCCCCCAATCCATGTGCTATGAATGACCCATAAAAATACAAATTCTAGTGCTGCTCCTCAAGAGGGGTGTCAATAATGATCATAATAGATTTGCCAAGAAATTGGAATGTTAGTGGCTCTGTATCTATAAGGGGTGCTTCAACAAGCTAATATAAAAGAAATTTCCCCTTGGTGGATCTATAGTTCACATATTCTATCTCAAACTCATTGAGAATCATGATTCATTTGGACATGTGGCATTGTAAAGATATCTTATATAGTATATACTTGAGCAGATCTACTTTTGAGATGACCATGGTCTTATTATTCAACATGTAATGTCATAATTTTTGAGTTGCAAAGACCATGGCTAAATAGGATTTTTCAATGGGCATATAATTATGCTCATACATGACCAATGTATATTTTAGATAGTACATGACATGCTCTTTGCCATTATCATCATGTTGAGCTATAAGTGCACCCATGGATTTATATGTCATTGATAGGTATAGAAGGAACGGTTTCCATAACATAGGGGAAATAGAACTAATGGATTCATAAGATAGTCTTATAGCTGTTGAAAATATTTTTGACAATCATCATCCCAAATAAATTTGACAACCTTTTTCAAAATATGTCTAAAAAGATTACACTTATTGGCCAATTGAGATAATAATCATCTAATAAACTATGTCTTGCCCTAAAAATTATGGAGCTACTTGAAATTGGTTAGTGGTGGCATGTTTGTTATGGCTCATACTTTGGCTAGATAAAATTCAATGCCCCTGTGAAACATAATGAAGCTAAGAAATTTACCTGAAGTGACACCAAAACACATTCCTTAGGGTTGAGATTAATTTTGTGTTCCTGTAGTCACTCAAATATCCTCCTTAATGCTATTAGATTATTAGCCCTAGTCTTTAATTTGCCTAGTATGTCATTGACATAATCTTCAATAATGTCATGCATCATATCATGAAATATGACTATCATATCTATTTAATATGTGGCCCCTATATTCTTAAGACCAAATTGCATAACCTAATATGTGAATGTTCCCCATGGAGTGGTGAACATTATTTTGTGTTGGTTTGTTGGTGCTATTCAAATCTGATTGTAACTTAAGAATCTATCCATCAGTGAAAGCATCTCATAACCCATTGTGGAGTTGATAATCATGTCAATATTAGGTAATGAAAAGTCATATTTTGGGTAAGCATTGTTAATATCCCTAAAATCAATGTAGGTTATGATTCCTTCTATATTTTTACTAATTGACACTACATTGGAAATGAATTAATAATAGTCAATTGGCCTGATACATCTCATTTCCAAGAGATTCTCCAAATATTTTTTAACCAATACAAAAATGTGAGGTTGTGTCTTGCATAACTTTTATTTCACTAGTTTGGTATCATGATATACCAAAATGTGGTGAATAACCAAGGTAAGATCCAAACTAGGCATGTTTGAATAGGCCCATGTGAAGATATCTATAAATTCACTTAATAGGGTTGTAAGGACTTCACATTCCTCCCTAGTGAGGGACACACCCAATTTGATCCATTTTAGGTCATCTAGAGTCTTGATGTTTGCATCTAAAGTATCCTCCACTAGAAGGGTCAAACCATCTTCAAAAATAGTGGGCAAATATTTGAATTATTTGGCTATGTTAGAGTCCTTTGTTAAGACTAGTTCTTTAATTTCTCCTAGACATTATGAATCAAAATACCCTAATGAGAGAGATGACCATATAACAAACATAATTGGAAAATCTTGAATGATGTGATCAAATGTTCTCCATTCTTCAAGACCTAACTTAGACCCATAGGTAAGTTCATCATTGGTGGTTTCCTAAATGATTCACTCAAAATCCTATTCTTCTTCAAGACTAAACTTGGACCCATAGACAAGTTCATCATTGGTGGTCTGCTGGTCTATATTTGAATAAGATCAAACACCCCCATCTAGTGGCACCTAAAATAGGTTTTCACCACTAGACTGACCTTTTTATTTACTTTTTACTTGGTCTAAAATTACCTCAAAGAGTTTTTCACTTTAGGACCTCAATGTTTTATTTAATTGTTCTTAACTAAGGGTGTTCACTTGCTCTCCAAAAATAGGCTTCAAGATCTAATTTGATTGAGAATCCTTTTTTGTGGTCCCCCAATGGAACATTGTCCCTCAAGCCTAGAAAGTCATAAAAGGCCTCATAATTTTGGAACTTGTCAACTCACATTTTAAAATCTTATTGGATCTAGTCTATCAATTAGGGATAATATAATGGTAATGGATTATGGTGAATGATTTGTCTAAGGGCACAAATGGTATTATTTTGAAATAAATTGGTATGGGATAGGTCATCGAATGGGATATGATCAAACTCTACTTCACTAACGGTATCATCATCACTAGTCGTTGGTGAAGGAACTTGAATAAGATATGTGGGGTTACCCCCAAGTAGTTTAAATCCATATCTATAGGTTCCTTTGTACTTAGTCATATAAATTGGCTCAAGTGTTCCCTGTTGATTTGGCCTGAGACCTCCTCCTTCATAGTCTTGGTTTTCCATGATCTGATTAGAAATGGGATACTTGGAATTCTTGTAAAAATCAGCCAATTTATCATTGTATAACCATGATTCATCACCTTCAAGAGGGTCCTTTTCTTGGTCAGAGGTCAGTATGAAAGTGATAGGTGTTGGAATATGTAGATGGACTTTTCCCTTTCTTTTCCATTACATGAGTGGTTTGGATTTTTTTCTTCCAAAGGACTTAGGGTTCCATGGAAGCTTTGTAATGTGAAAGGTGTCATGATTCAAGTAATCTCTTGGGCCATTATCTGAGATAGTGTAATGATTAGACATCTCAGGAGGTGACATGTGGGAAATGGAATCAAGGGTATCAAGGTCAATGCATTTGGTTTCTAGTGAATCAACAAGTATTTTCTTCCCCTTGTCTTTCTTGGAAACTAGATTCACACTGAAATGGTAGTTATAGTTATTGAACTTGGCCTGTAAATGTTTACAATGCTTGTATGGATGTAAATATCCTAGAATAGTGACTCCATTCCTAAATTGGAGAACTTGAAACATTGGTGAAATTTTGATTAGATTACATGAATCTCATGTATCTAAGGTCTACCTAGAAGCATGTTATATGACAAATTAAGATCTAACACATGGCATAGTGTATCATGGGTCAAAGGCCTGATGATAATGGGTAAGCTGATGGTACCTTATGATTATTATTCCTCATTATTGTAGGATTTTATGGTCATTATATTTTCTTGAATATATTTTGTTGTATACCTAAGAATCTTGATGAGCTTAAGAGACATAATATTTAGGCCTAATCCATTGTGTATGAAGATGTATTTCACTTTGTGTCATGTTATGTAAACCTTAATGTATAAAGGATTATTATGAAGTAGGCCAAGGGATGACATATCACTTTGATTAAACATTAGTTATTGGTTTAGAGCTTGATGTCTAACCAAATATTGAGATTTGTCAGGGGATATGTCATTGGGAACTTTGGATTGGCCAAGGCATTCTATCAAGACGTCCTTGTGGATATCAGACATATGTAACAAATCTAAAATATATATTTGTATTATAATATTTTGTAATTTTTACCTAATGTCAAACATCTTTTCTTAAATACCAATAAATGGATTTTTTTATGGTATAATGGTTGGTTTGATAATGGGTGAAGTGGTGGATGGTTTTGAGCATGGTATGGTAATCCTTGACTACTGAGTTATGATTGCATAATAAGGATTAGGTACATGACCAATGTTACTAATCAATGACGGTGGAAGGGGACTAGATAGGATAAGTCTCATTTTATGAAGAACTTGAGCATGGTCACTAGTGAATGATGAGCTATCGGTATAAGGTCCAAACATGGGTATCCCTACTTGTTAGTTTGCCTGTATGCAGTCCCAACTCAAGGAAAGATTACCAAAATAGGTTAGTTGATTAGGAATGATTAGAAATGGTCTTGTCTGATTGATATTTGGTCTTGGATTAATGAAAATGGTGTTAATGTGACTTCCTATAATATGGCCTATAATTGAGTTATAGTCATGTACAATTTCATGGTAAGTCTATTAGTTTTTTGCACCATTTTGACATTCATTTTATCCATTATTTTGATGTTATTGGTTCTATTAGTTATATTGATTCTATTGGTTTGACCTTGGTCCCATTTAGTATGCCATATATGATCAATGAATCCAAGAAGGGTGGTTAGATCATATGTTACCTTCATAATGAAATTCAATCAAAAATGAAAACAAACACATTAACATGCATAACACTGTCTTGCCTAGATTAAAGGGAGGATCATTGTGAAGAAAAATAATTGACAAAACACAACTAAAATTTAAGAAAATATACCTTTCTTACCTTAATTGAATGATCCAAGAGATTTCATCATTTATATTTCTTGTCTTATGCTCAAGATATCTTTGGTAAATGAAGTTGTGTTTCTCCTTCTCCCCTTGGCACCATGGTTATTTGGATCATTCTTGCTTGATCTAGCTTCATGGCTTGGCTTATGATTTAAGCATTATAACACTAATGTCATGAAAAATTTCTCTAAACTAGAATTATACCATTACTATGCTCAATTTCTCTAAGTGAGGAGGTTTAGTCTTGTATTTATAGGTTTTGAAACTAACCCCAACCCGAGGTGAGTTAGGGTGTAGTTAGATCTTGGAATGGGTTCAAACCTAATTTTTTTGAGTTCATTAACCCTATTAGAGTTAAAAGGTGCCCAAACCTCATTATTGGCATGGAATAGGCATGGGTGAGATATTTTAGATTTTTGACAACTCACAAAATGTAATTATGAATTTTTAAGATATTCTTTGATTTTTGTATTTCCTTTTTGATAATTCATTTAATTACTCATGGTTAATTCAATTTAGAAATTTCATTTTATTTTGAATTTGATTAATTATTTTTAGGATTTTTGATATTTTGAATATTTTAAATTAATTTTATGTGTGCATTTGTCCCATTTAATTATTTTATAAGATAAATTATATTTTATGAAGCCAAAGTTGAGATGTTTAATGATTCTTAGGCTAGATTTGCAAAGTTTGTAAGAATCAATATAAAGTCTGGTATGAATAAATTGGTAGCCACTTTTAGATGTCTACAAGTGCACATTGGTGATGGTACTTAAGAATCATAAGCAAGTGTTTATATTTTTATTTTATTTTCTTAAGGGATTTATCAACCATGGATTTTACTATCATTTTTTAAGTCAAACCTTGTGTATATCAAGTATATAAATTGAGTTAGAGATGTCATTTTTGGCTAAGTGGTTATGTGTTTTAAGCATACTATAAATTTATAGTCTTATGCACTCTAATACCTAGGCCCTATATATCATAACTCAAAGTACAATTTTATTGATGTCAACATATTGAGACTCCTACGACTATGTTGGACATGTTGGGATTAAACCTAATAGTATGCATCCATTTAGTTTACATATTCCATGGAATTGGTCTTGATAATATAAAAATTTATATCAAAGACTCCCATAAATTAACTTGTAAAAACATTAATCGTAGGTAAGCCTATTTGTTCAACTTTTGTGTATCAATTAGCAGTTAGCATTGAGAAGTTACCTTCTATACACCCTTAAAAATAGAATTAATGGGTCATGAGAATGACATGATCCTACATGGTTAGTGCATTGAAGTATTAGGCCATAACTAAGGGTGTGGATAAGTGAGTAATAATATAAGGCCCAAAAGTTATTCAACACCTAAATCCTATATTTTCACCTTTTTATAATTGCATGACTGTTTAGCATAAAAAAATTTGTTTGTGTCCTTTTTCTCTACCATGTGATAAAAATACTTGAGTGTAAACAAAAAAAAAAATTAGTCTATTACCCACAAAACTTTAAAATCAAACTTTTCAAAACAAAACTCAAAATCATTTAGTTATTAATCAAGTTTTTGGTCACTTTGGTAGTTTAGTGTCAAGTTTTTATTGTTTCAATCATTCCCCAATAACTTTCACCCATAACAAGGAACACATATATGCTCAATAATCATATGGAAAGGGATGAGGCTTTTGGCAATGATCCTTTCCAATTTGGTAGCCAAGACCATCAAACTCATTATGTAAAATACATGAAATGAATGATCATGAATAAGAAGAAGGGGGAGCATAACAAGATAAGGGTAGAACCAAATATATTTTACACCATACTTAATTTATTCAATAAATCATAAACAATAAATATGAGGTTTTGATTTAAGCTTTGAGTTGAGGAGCTAAATTTCCACCTGACTTTGATGTTCAAAACTTGTAATATTTGATTGCAAAGAAAGAGTATTTTTTCCCTATTCATGAATAATCCATTACACAAAGCTCTTTATAGGATGTTAATTCCCTTGTATTTTATTTTAATCCTAATCCCCAAGTCTCCCAAGATAATGTAAACTTTTTCCTTCATGAGGAATCTTTTCAAGTGAGTCATATGTTTTCTATGGGAATTCATGCTCATTATGTTATCCAAGAGATTAAAAATATCCAAAACCATCACCCAAATAATATTTTGGTTAATTAAAACACTCATATAAATTTTAATATGGATTCCAATTCACCCTCATTCATAATCCATGTAATTTGAACTTGAATCTTAATTCAAGTTTGTCTAGTTTCAATCCACCCAATCCAAACTTGAATGTTCATTAAAGCTCCCCCATCGCAAATCCTTTCAATATAAACTTGAATGTTAATTTAATTTCTCCCATCACAAATCCTTTTAATCCTAAATTAAATTTGAAATCAATTTTATGCATAATAAATCCTTTTAATCATAAGTTGAATATGCATTTAATTTTACCCATCTATAATAAATCCAATTTGAGCTCAAATATTCATTCAAGCTCACCAATAAATCCAAATCTAAGCCTTCATGTCTCACTAATAAACAACATGATCGATCTAAATCATAACGTGATCTTGAACATACATTATATCTCATCAATCAATCAATCCATATCAAATCCAAAATTGGGTATTCCTTCAAGTGTATCCACTAATCTAAATCCAAATAATAGTTTAGGGAATGTCCAAACTAGTTTTCCAATTTTCTTGTAGGTTTAATTCCATGTATTTCAAACCAAACACCACCTAACACCAATTCATTGAAAACCAATCCAAATTCCTACCAATAGTTTAACACTAACACCCCATCTAATCCAATGACTAGTTTGTATACATTCTCAAACCAAAACCTACACCAAGCTAACTTAAATTTGCCTAATTTAACCAAACCTAACTTTAACACTAACCCAAATTAATCCAATATAAATTTTAACTACACTATCAATTCCAATCCAATGAACACAACCTAAACCCAACATACTTTAACATGAACACTAACCCAACCAATCCAAACAACTTTGCACATCCATAACATGTTAACTTTTTTAATTGAACACCTAGCCAAAACTTTAACAACATGCCCCTAACCAATTTTCAAAAAATTACACTAACCCAAACACATTCAAATACCAAACCTCTAACTAATTTACCTCTTTAAACCAAATAAACCAACTATCACCATCTTTATTCAATACTTTCAAAACATGAAAGATAGAGTTCAAGGTTTATAAGATGACACTTTTTCATGGTAAAAGAAATATAAATTTGAAGAAATTTTTTCTTACTCATATGATCTAAGTAAAATGACAACACATTTTCCTAAACACTTTGATCTCCCCAACTTTGAAATATACAAAGGTAAAAGATATCCTAAGGAACACCTTCAACACTTCTATAGTTCATAAATAGATGTTTTTATAGCAATGAGTACATGTTGTGATTATTTTTTCAAAGTCTTATGGGTCAAGCCCTTGATTAGTTTTCATGCCTTCCAAAGGATCTATCTTCACTTTTGAGGACCTTTCTTAGAAAAGTGTTCCTCACTTTTCATACAATATCTAAAAGGACTTGACCAAAATAGAACTTCATAACACTAAACAATGTAATGATGAAACCTTTACCTCCTTCTTACAAATATGGTGGGCATCAACAAGCCATGGTCCTTTCCTAAATCTAAAATTATGGCTATATTTGTGAACAAGCTTAACTCAAATTTGGGACACCATTTGTAACTCCTTTACCTAAGTTCCTTTGATAAAATTATTGGAAATGGGGTTCAAATTGAAAGAAATTTAATCAATAAATGTGTTATTAAAATATTAAACCTGGTGATAATTATGCAAAACAACTTGAAAAACCCAAGTTATTTTCCAACAATAAGAAATTTTTTAGTGATGTTGAGACCAAAGTTAAAAAAATATAAAACCAACCTAGACAATAAAAATTCTATACACAACTTGAGAACATCCAATTTCAAATTTAACCTATTAAATACATTACCATTCCCATTGGTCAACCATGACAAGAAAACCACAAACATAAGTTCACTCAATTGGGTGACACTTATGAATCCATTTTTCAACATTTGTCTTAAGCTAACATGATAATTTGGCCTAACACCAAATATTTTGAATAAAACATTCCTAAACTTGATTGGTATAAAGAAGATGAATACTACGAGTACCATAGGATAAAGGGGCTTTCTACCAATAGGTGTATTCACCTCAAAAATTATGTCCAATACCTCATCAATTGAGGGGACATAGACATTTAAAACCAACCATAAACCACATATAATAACAAAAAGTTAGGGATATATAATGATCCATTCCCCAAACATGATCAAGGAAATGGTAAACAAAAACACGAAGCACCCCAAAAAATTAATATAAACCAATCCAATCACACTTTCAACCTCATAGTAAATTATGTGCATAATCATGCTAATATTATTACTTTACAATCCCAATATTGTGATATTACCAAAAGACACACAAAACTTACCATTCCTAGTGCATCATCATCTAATGTTTAATGCAAGTACAAAATTATTGATAATCTTGAGAAGACACCCACCAACATTTCCATCTTATAAATTTTCAAGACTTCATCTATATATAAGGACATTTTATATAATGTCCTCCAAGAGTCTAGTGTCTCACAAGACATCAACCCCTCAATATTTTAAGCGTTGGTCAGAAATTTATCCACTAACAATCAGGTTATATTCAACCATTATGATGTGTCCCCTTTAGGATCTATTCACAATATTCCATTGTATATATAAGTTATAATCTCTAAACACAAGGTAAAGAGGGTGTTTATAGACAATGTCTTAAAATTAAATTTATATACATAAAGGTAAATTAAGGACTTAACATATTTAACAATAGCATTAGAAATAACCATCATAATAATAAAGGTGTATGATAATAATTAGCAATAATATATGGGTACCATTTATCTTCCTTTAATAATGGGATTTGTTATTAAATAAACACTAGTTCATGTGCTTGATCTTGACTTACCTTATAACCTAACTCTTGGATGTCCATAGATACATTCAATGAACATTTTACACTCTAATTTTCATAATGTTTGAAATTATCCCATGAAGGCATGAAAGTAACCATTCAAGATGGTCCTCAACCCTTCCAATATTTTAAGCTATTGGAAGTTTGATATAAAAAATCCAATTATATCCCACTTATTTATGACAACTTCACTCCCATTAAGGAATTAGCTATGCTTGAAAACTACATCCATATTGATATGCTATTTCAAATATATCCCCTTGGTGGTTGGATAAACACACCAACTACTTCTACTTCCATATAAACACCATCTACCAGTCAAGCCTCTAATCAATCATCCACTTCCAAAGCAAATGTTACCCCCTTCATCCCATTTTAAAATCATTGATAAAATCATGAATGAATATATAATCCAATATTTTAATAATACAAGCACAAACCATATGACCCCACATAATTATGGTAGGCCTCACCATCAAAGAGATACTCAAATGGTTAGAAAATTTTATAAAATAAAATTTGTAGGAGGTGGTCTTCTTTCTAAAGAACACATCAAAGATTTGAATCCTTCCTAGATTTACTCTGATGAACTAGATACTTGCTTCACTAATAATAAATACCCTATCATAAAATCCATTATTTAAAAAATATTGAGTTACAAAGGTAAGGGCCTTGGTCTTGATGAACAAGGTTCAATTAAACTAATACCATTAAAAAATAATAAATTCACTCATGGTATAGGGTTTAATCCACTCAATGTAAATAACACACTTTTCCAAAGTGACTCTTCCAGTGAGTCATAGGTAGATTCTTTAGATAGTGAAACAAATTCCATTTTTAGCCACTTCAAATACCTCTCCCTAATTAATCTTTTCTATGAAAATATTGTTTTGACACTAGAACTCACATATCCATCTATAATCAAATAAGACTAACATGTAACACCTTCACTTGATCATTTTAAAAATGATGATGAAATTTCAAAAAAATTGAGTACATGGGACCACATTCTAATAGGGGATCATAAGAAGGTATTTTTCATCTAGTTAGATAATTCTACATATTTTGGGGAACAACAATCATATCACCAAATCAATTTAACATCAACATCAAATCAAGAAGACCTAGAAGAGTAATTCAATATTCCTCCACCACCCCTAAACTATATATAAGAGTAAACTCTCCTAGTTGAGGATATTACTCCCGTCAACATTGGAACATATAAAGATCCCAAAATAGTCAAGCTTGTCACCTCCCTAACTTAAGAAGAAAGAGAAATACTCACTCTTTTGCTTCAAGAATTATTTTATGTATTTACATGGTCTTATGTGTATAACCCAAGGCTTGATCAATTAATACTAGTATATAATCTTATCATTTATCCAAATACAAAACCCATTAAACAATAACTTTGAAAAATTCATCCCAAGATAGAACTATTAGTGAAGGAAAATTTGGAGAAATAATTATAATTTATTTTCATATGCCCCATCAACTATTTGGATTGGATATCCAGCATTTTAAGTGTGTCAAATAAGCCATAAGGAATTAAGTTTTGTATATTTTTTTTTTGATATCAATAAAGCATGTCCTAAGGGTGACTTCCTATTTCCCAATATTGACATGATTGTGGATTCTACTGTAGGTCATGAAATTTTATCTTTAATGGAGGGTTTTTTGTATTACAACAAAATTAGAATAACTCCAAAGACCAAAATTAAATAACATTTACAACACCATCAAGGGCCTTTTGCTATCAAGTGATTCTCTTTGGTCTAAAGAATTCTAGATCCACATACCAAAAATCAATGACTATCATTTTTCATGAAATTATGGAGGACTATGTTGATGACATATTTAAAAAATCAAAATTTAGAGAAAATAATTAGAAAATAATTTGTCACATCTTTGAAAGAATGAGATATTATAAGATGAGATTAAATCTAGATAAATATGTCTTTTGGGTGACATCAAGAAAGTTTTTTGGCCTCACTATTTTACATCATGGCATAGAAGTTGATCCTTCTAAAGTTTTAGCTATCATGGATATGCCATCACCAAAAAATATTAAATATCTTTAAAATTTGTACGGAAAAATCCAAGCAATCAAATTATTCATATCATAGATTTTATATATTTGTCATCCGTTTACATTTCTATTTAAGAAAGACAATCTTTTAACTTGGAATGAGAATTGTGCTACAAAATTTGAACACCTGAAATAATATATTTCTAATCCACTAGTTTCAATGCCACCTATTGCTAGTAGGCCTTTCCTTTTATACATATCATCTACTTAGTATACATTAGGGGTATTTTTGGTACATGATGATAATGGATTAGAAAGAGTAGTGTATTATCTTAGTATAACCTTGGTACATTATGAGCTTAATTATTCTCAAATGGAGAGTCATGTCTCGTAATTATTTATACTTCACAAAAAAATTGTCATTACATGATCAATAATCAAACCAAAATCATCATAAAAATTTACCTTATCAAGTATCTTTTATCCAAAATGGATTTATCATGTAGGATGGCTAAGTGGTAATAAGAAAGTGATTAAGGGACAAGTCTTAGTAGATGCACTAACAGAGGCACCTCTTAAAGATAAAGAACCTCTTATTATGGACTTTCTAGATGAAGTACTAATTATTGGAGATTTGTTAATGATGTCATGAAGGTGTTTAGATGAGTGGATAAAGTGTCTTGATAGTCTAAGTGACAATGACAAAGTGTGCAATGTGTTTGTCCTAGTATGCTTGAAGGAGGTTTGGTTGATCTTCAGTTTTAACATGGTTAGAGATGTTTAGGGATAAGTATGTTGATTTGAGGATGTGTAAGGGATATTATAAAATTTCAAGGATGATTGGATTGATTTTTTGCATAAGTGGAATCCATCTAGTCCTTGATTATGTTTATCTAGGCATAATTGGCTCTGTGATAGATAAATCTAAGGAGGCATTTTTAAGTCATTATATCTCACACATGTGAGGATTATAAGAGTAGATTGATATATGGTTGGATTATCATATGTGAGGAGATCATATGATCTAAATTTTATATCATGATATCTATCACAACAAAATATATGTGGGTTCAAAGTTGGTCCCTCAAATAGAAGTGCACTAAGTTTCAACACTTAGCCAAATTTGTAAAGAAGATCTAACAATCTATGTTTCATTGCATCAGACATCAATGATGTGAAATGTATATGAGATAAAATATGTTATTTTTATAAGTATAAGAAAGATACGAGTAATTATTTTGGTGATGGCATATCTCACATGCATAAATGTTTCATGAGGAAATGGTCATATAGGTTTGTTCAATATTTTGCCTAGTTTTTATGGTTCAAATTTGAGAACTTGTGAGTGAGTGAGTGAGCGAGGTAAAAGATATATCTATGAAAATTTTGCCTTCAAGGTAAATTTAAATGGTACCCATACTTATTAATTTTTTCATGATGTTAAAGATCAGGACAAGATGGGGATCCAACAGTTCACAAGAGTTCATACATATAGATCTATAGTGCATAGTAAGTCAAATAGGTCAAAGTGTTTGATGCTTAAACTAGGTAAAGACCAAGATCCTTATAAAAATATTAATGGATAATGTTTATTCTAAGGTGTTAGGAAGTAGTGAGATAATGACAAGTTTTCAATGTTTAACGTAAAGCTAAGGTAAAGATCAGGCTTCTTCTAAGATCTAACAATGAGCAGGTGTTCATACAAATATGATTAATGGTGTGTATTGAGTTGATGTGATCAAAGTGATAGATGTTTAGCATTGTTTAATTTTGAGATAATTATAATAATATTTATGGTTTATGATTAATATAAGTAGTGAGGAAACAATATGATAGCATAGTGTCTGAGGTTTAACTATGACCGTTGGCATTTGAAAATTAATGAAAGAAAAACTAGTGCTCAGTGTTTGTGTCATAACTTTTGATTCAAGACAAATTTTAAGATGAATTAAAAATAAAAATTGAAGAGGACTCCATGGTGTATCCATAAAATGTGATTAAGATGTATGAATATGTGTATATACAAATATACTGAGCTCCAAAGTTGACTATGTGATGGATTATGGACTGTAAGTGATCTGAGAAGGATAATTGAGCTTGTGTTGATGTTGTTTCAATGTTTCATGATGACTTAGCTATTATATAATGTTTTATACTCCATGAGGATAATATGTATAAATTTTAGAGGTGTGATAAATATATCTTGAGTATGAATAATACTTAATAAGTTGATTGTGTGTTCATTCATGGTGTTCCTATGTACAAGGTCATTGTTTGAGTTGATTAAGCATATATAAAGGTGAGTAGAGATGATTATGATCATTTAAGGATGTTTAAGTTGTCATTTGGAGTGGAAATATGTAATTTAAATTGGTCCTATGATCTTTATGAAGTGATAAATAGGTTAATAGGTCTCTATGAGACCTATAAGGGCTACAAGGGCCTAATTGAAAGGTGCAACTACTTAACGATGACCTATGGATGCTATAGATGACCTATATGGATGTTATTGAGATATGTATTGATGTGATATATCCCTTAAGTGTTAAATAATACCTATTTTTTGACCAATATGGTGATGATCATGAATTCTCTGTAAATAGTGAAACCAAATGTGATGGTTTATAGACTTGAGAGAGGTTTTGGTGAGTATAGATAACATTGGTATGAAGGAAAGAAGAGAGGGTGTGTGCCCAATGGATATATTAATGAGAAGAGTAGTTTTAGGACTATTTGTATGACCTATAGTTCATATTTTTGATGTTATACTAGTGATCTTATAGTTTGAGGATGAGTAAAGAGTTATAGGGTTATCCAAAGGTATGTTTTGGATGTTTTGAGTGTGAGTAAAGGATAGATGATGTATGTGTGGGCTTGGTGGTTGATTAGAGATATATATTAGAGTGTGGAATATGAATATAAACATTTTTTAATGTTATTGATGTGGTGATAGAGTTGTTTCTAAGGAGTGAAGAGTGATCCAAAAGGTGGCTGTGGGTGCATTGAGTGTGTAGAGTTGAAGAGAGAAGATATACTTTATATCTCCTTCATATTGGCAATAAATTAGTCTTGAAGAGATGTTATATTCAAATGTGTTATTTTTTATACTCAATATCTAGGGGTTATATCCTCCTTATAATTTGGAACTTGTTAAAAGTCTAGTTGTTATGTTTGCTCAACTATACAGGTGTTGTAACACCTTTTAGGATTATAGTCTTACTAAATAAGGGATGGTAGTTCTTTGATCAGTTGTAGCTAGTCTAAATTGGTTATTTATATTATAATATAGTATTATATATATATGTTCTAGTGGGTTTTATCCCCCATGAGGGTTTCCCACATATGTCATGTGTTATGTGCTTTATCTTTCATTATTTCTCTTATTCATTGCTATGAATGACATATATGCTTCATGAATGTTTGTGATAATTAATTCAGAGTTTGAAAGGATTAAAATTGAAGTTGGATTATATAGGATCATTTATTCACTTCCCCCCCTCTCAGTGATTGTACCTCTAATAATTGGCATCAAAGCAGGTCCTTTGGTAAAGGATTGTCAAATTAAAGGTGATCCAAAGTATAATATGGGTAGTCATCAAGGAATTTTCTCTACTAAGCATGAACTAATATTTAATGAATGCAATTATTCTTTTTGGAATGCAAGGATGAGGACCTACAACATGTCCCTAGGGTTTGACATTTGGTTATATGTTGTGGATGGTTATTATGTACCTACTATTCCTCCATCCAGTGTTGTAGATAAGAAGTTGTTTGAGAAAAATTCTAAGGGAATGAATGATATCACTTGTGGTCTTTTAATTATTGAATACACCAAGATAATCCATTGTAAATCTACCATGGAAATGTTTGATAAATTAAAGACTTTTAATGAAGGAGACTCAAAATTTAAGTTGGCAAAGTTGCAGACTCCTTGAAGATAATTTGAGAGTCTCAAGATGAAGGAAAAAGATTCTATGGAATCTTTTTTACAGAGAGTTGATGAGATTTTTAACATCATCATAGATCTTGGAGAGAACCTTAAAGAGGCTAATGTAGTTTAAAATATGTTAAGGTCTCTTTTTATCAAGTTTGATTCAAAAGTGTCTGTTGTAGAGTAAAGTCATGATCTTACTAAGTTAAAGATGGATAAATTATATGGCATCCTTATAGCCTATGAGATGAGAATAAATGATGATATACCACTAAATAAGGAATAAACACTCAAGATAGAGATAAATACTAAGAATAAGTTCCAAAGTAAGAAAACCAAGGAGGATGAAATTTATAATATTGATGAGGATGAACTAATTGCTTTATTTACAAAGAAATTGAAAATAGTTTCAAACAAATATAAGGGTAAACTACCTTTCAAATGCTTTAATTATGGAGAGGTAGGACATTTTGATAACAAGTGACATCATAAGCATAATAATCTTGATGATGAATAACATGGTGAAGACCAAGATGAAGACAAGAAGAAAGTATTTAGAAAGTATAACAACAAAAAGTCCTTTAAGAATAAGAAGAGTCTCTACACCAATAAATATTACAGCTCATCAGATGAGAGTGAAGATAGTGACTTGGAGTATGATTATGAATATGATGATACTATTAAAGGTGAAGCCCTTTTCATGGATAAAATTTTTTCTCATATCAAATAGACTCTACTTGAAGTGATTCAAATGTTGATAGAGATGAGGTGGACTGTGAGATTGAATTGATGAATGCGCTTGAAGAACTAAAGATTAAGAATAAGATTAACAAGAATATGAAGTCACAAATAAATGACTATGAGGAAAAATTTGATGTGTATAAATAAAGATTTAATGAAGACACCAAGGAGCATGAATATATGGTCAAGCATCGCAGTTGTCAATTGGAAATCATGTTTATAAGCTTGAAACTTAAAGAAGATGAATGTTGAAGGTATATAATTTAAAATGAGTCATTGAAATATAAGTTAGAGAAGACATCTAATAAGTTGAAGTCATTTATGAGATTTGAAAAGAGTTCAAGTGATATAGACAATATTATGAATGATCAAAAGCATGCAAGTGATAGAATTGGTCTTGGATATAAAGAAGAACCAAAGAATGTAACTCAAGACAAGATGAAGACTAATTTGAACAAGATAAATCTAAATATGAACACAAATCATCAAAAAAAGAATGAAGGTGTTGGTAGACTAAAGATAAATCATATTAGATAGCTAAATGCTATGAGGTATGCAAGTTTTAAAGGTTATTATTACACATGTAATTAGTTTATGCATAGAGCTAGATAATGTAAGAGACCTATTAGAAATGAGTTTGCATGGAACTATAATGGGGGTCATCAGTCAAAACATGTGAAGAAAGTTAAGTGCTTCAACTATATTAATGAGGGACACTTTGCTAAGAAGTGTCCAAATAAGGTAAGGTAAGGTGAGTCTTCTTCAAAAAATAGGAGTTTGTTTTAGTTGTTATGATATAGGACACATTGCAAGATTTTGTCCATATCAAGTAGGGCAAGTTGATTTCACTTAAAAAATAATGGTTTGCTACAACTATGAGAAGATTGGTCACATTTATAGATTCTACAAGAAAAATATATCAAGTCAAAATGAGTTCAATCAGACTCCTAGAGTGCAAGGAAGAAGGCAAGTTAACTCATGGAAACTAAAGGTGGTAAGTATGAGTCATGATGGGTCTACTAGTCCAAGTAATCTATTTGATATGATGGAGAATGCTATAGAAGTTAAAGAGTGTTAAGATATTTCATTGTCTATTCATGTTATGGATAAAGAGATCAATCTCAAGGAGAGGACCAAGGTATTGGTTGAGGCTAGTTATATAGAGAGGATTACATAACATGATTAGTCAAACATTAGTCCAATAAATTAAAGGAATAATGGATAAGAACAAACCAAATTAAGCATATCTATTCATGTGGTAATTACAAAGGATAAAAAGAAACAAATGAAAGAAAACATCATATTACCTTCTCAAATGGATTCACCATACCAATGCAACTCAAAAGCATGTTCTCCCTTGATCAAGAGCTCTTGTCTTCAGCAATAATGGTGACCAACTCCTCCAGTGTCTCAAGAACTCATTAAAAAATTAATGATAAAATGTGAAAGATTATGGGGGAAATTCAACATAGTAACTTTGCATAAATGAAGCTTAAAAATAATGTCCATGGCCTCTCTATTTATAGATTTTCAAGATTGCTCAAAATCAACCTGAACCATCCATCTTGAGATGAAGATGTGTGTTTGAAGATTAATTCAATATTTGGAATAAAATTCATAGTTATCCTCATCATAGCATTGGAAAAAGGGCCATTCAAGAGGCATGGATGGTCATTATGAGTCATGGGAGACCCATAATCCTAATGTTTGTGGCATTTATGGCCTAGGGATGTCTTCCCAAGAAATGATGTCACCTGATGATGTAGTTAATAGAAATCAATTTCTAAAAATAGATATTCAACAACTCTCACAGAAAATCCACTTAAGATCTTGATTTGGATTAATTATCCTTAAATAAGGTTAATCAACATTTATGCAATTATTTGGAAATTGGCCCTTAATTAATCAAAATGGTCCAAAATTCATATTACTGATTCATAATTTGACTTAAGAAGAATTTGAAGGTGACGTTAGATGTGTTGGAACCATAATCCCATTTAGGATATTGCAAATATAAAATAACAAAGGTACGTGATGTGTACCAATGAATTAGAAGAAAAGAGTGATCTAGAGAACAAAAAGGTGAAATCATCATTTTAGCTCTAAATGAATTGATCAAATTTAGCTACTTTATAAATTGCATTACCTAATTTAGGGATACTTTGACCTAAATTGGCACTTGTAAATGACAATTTTGAACCATTTAGGGTGTTTTATGGATTTTAGCCTAAAATGTGCATTTGAGTGTAATTCAAGTAAGACTAACAATGTCAACACAAAAGGTATTAAGAATTGGATGTCTATATTTTACCCCTTTTTGAGAAGGTGTAGTGAGACATTCAAGTGATGCAACATCTTTTCAAAGAAAAGAGTTGTCAAGAAAAAATTGAAACAGATCCATGATCTTGTGTGTAATCCATAAATGTAAGGGACACACTTTAAATGTACCCAATTTGAGAGTACAATCTACGTGCTTATGACATTGATCAATCCTGAGACAAGTTGCACATTAAAATATTTCCATAATGGGCATTAGTGTGGAGAGCTTGGAATTAGAGGAAAAGAGAGAATTTTCTACTTTAGCAAGGGAAGCACCACTAGAATGGGGTCTCTAAAGATAAGATAATAAGAAGTGCCCCAGTAGGGCAGATTTGATCATGATAAAATAGTTGTGCCCTAATAGGGATAATTTTGATCATTGATAAAGAATAAATAATGGTTTTCCCCTATAGAGCTGATTTGATTATAACTTTTTTTAGATGTTGTGCCCCATCATGGGTAATTGGCAAGCAAAATATCTCAAGGATAAAACCTAAAAGATAGGTTAAATTGAGTGTGTGAAAATGTACAAGCACTGGTAGAATGGATTCGAAAGCCACAAGAAACCAAGCATATGAGATGCACAAAGTGATGAAAGAGAATAATATAATATTGAAAGATAGCCAAGATGACTCCAAATATCCTAGACAAGTAGACATTGCCTACATAGTTCTATGGACTCATGTTCCAACCTAAAATTTAGGCTAATGTAGTTCACACAAGTTTAAGAGAGAATGGAATGAGGAATGATGAAAACTAACCAAGAATTGAATAGACTCACAATGTATGCAAAGAGATACACATCTAGCATAGAGTCAAGGTGTTAAAATACATGATATCTAGATGCCTAATTCCATATCATGAGCCTAGGTTATGCAAAATGTTCTTGATAACTATTCATCAGAGTTGATGTTGATGTTAAGACTTTGAGACCTGAGCACAAATTGCTTGCTATAGAAAAATAAATTAGGCATCATAAGTATGAATAGCTTAAAATGATATAATATTCTAGTTGCATAGAGTCGATTCAAATGTGAATACCTATAACTAAGGATAATTTTAAAATAAGGACCAAAACAAGAGTTACAACTATTTAAATTTAAACAAAAATCAAAGAAAAAGAAAAAGATAAACATAAATAAACCTAACTTGAAATCAATATATGATCAATCAAGATTTAAGTAGAAACAAAAATGTTTAAAAATAAAAAGCAAGAACATCTTAATGACATGAGACCAAGATATAAATAATCAAGATCCATAGGGACCATCAAGACATTCTTTTACACAAAAGATAAAAGCAAAATCAAATAGAAAAACAAGACACCAACAATAATCAAATAAATAAAATGGAAAAATTTAGTGCGATGGATGAAGGTGAGCAGGAGGGTATGACAGGGTAGGGCGTGATAGGGAAAAAAGTAGGGTGCAGCTACAAGGAAGCACTTGGACTATAGCAAGCATCCCAAGGAGCACGCAACAGTGGGAAGGCTCCACTTTTGCAAGTTTGGGTTCTTTTTCTACTCTTGAGTAACCAAGTATGTGCATCCCAAAGTCAATGACTATCTGAAAAGATGAAAGGAGATGCCCAAGCTGGTTATACCAATGGAAATGATTATTGAAGACATTGAATACTATTCCAATCACTCCTTGTACTACAAGTTTTTGGGGCTTAGAATGTCACTATTATTCTTAGAAGCATGGGCTCAAAGGACATGGGCATATAAAGGTGAAATGGATATTACATTGCTGGCCAATAGCTATTTCATGGTCACTTTTACCTGTATAATAGATTGTCAAAGAGTTTTTACT
The DNA here is from genome assembly GCA_037957365.1 of Torreya grandis. Taxonomy (NCBI): domain Eukaryota; kingdom Viridiplantae; phylum Streptophyta; class Pinopsida; order Cupressales; family Taxaceae; genus Torreya; species Torreya grandis. The sequence goes on from JARHVA010000333.1 coordinate 3,943,901, forward strand.
GGAGGTCCTTACTTCCATAATCAAGTGGGACTATTTATCAAGCCCTGGCATGCCAGTTTCATACCTTCAGAGGAACTACCAAATCGTGTCCCAGTGTGGGTGCATCTGCCCCACTTTTTGGTGGAATGCTACTGAGAAGACACTCTCCAATTGCTTGCATCCTTGTTGGGAAGGCCAGTCAGTTCCTCAATGTCACTCCTAGGGAAAAAAGTAATGACTTATGCCCACATTTGTGTTGAAATTGATCTTAGTAAGCCATTACTAGATGCTATTGAAATGAGTGTGGGTACTTTTTCATGGGTACAGTAGCTATATTATGAAACCCCCCTTTCTACTGTCATCTATGTCATGCTTATGGGCATTTATAGCGATGGTGTCCCACCTCAAAATCCACTGCACCTTAGCTAGCTCAATCTAATCACACTCCTTCTGGTAATGACAAGGAAAGGGGTTCGATTCCAAGTGAGGTGCCTAAAATTGATGGTTTTATGCTGGTTAAAGGCTGATATAGAAATAGAGGCCAAAAATGGTCCTTGAAGGAAAGACAATTAGATGACTCACTCAATATATTTGAAATATTGGATGACCTTAATCAATAGGAGGTGAATCCCGGGTTGATGATTTTGGACTAAGGGATTGAGGGACCAGCTCAGGAGACCAATGCTTTAGGGGCTTTAATTGAAACATAGGATGCTAGAGATTGTCATATGGATATGGATCAGTAGCTGATAATTTTAGAAGTAATGACTTCCTCAGTTGCTCCCCTTAAAGAAGATGGAAATATGCCCCTTTCTCAAAAAATTGGAGAATCAAGGGCAATAAGAAGCAGTAAATATTCTCCTCATCTTGGAATTTTGCAAAAAGACCTTAAGAAAGGAGGGGGAGAGAAATATAGCAAGCTTAGTAGAAAAAAGGACCTAGAAAAGATCAAGCTAATGGGAGAGACTTTGGTGGATTCGGGGTCAGTAAAGACTCTATATGCACACTTTTTGAACCCTCTAAAATGATTATAATATCTTGGAATGTAAGGGGTTTGAACAATAGCCCCAAACAAAATGATGTTCATAACCTGATTGAAAGTCATAGGCCAGATGTCTTTTTCTTGCAGGAGACTAAGCTTTCAATTGAAGACATGTCTAGACTAGCGCTCAAGTTGTGGAGGCAAGGAGAATGTCAATGCATTAGCACTACTAGATACTCAGGAGGATTAGCTTATCTATGGAACCCATGAAAGATTGGCCTCATAGGCTAGCTGACTTTTAAGTACTCCATGACTATGATTGCTTCTAGCTTTGAGATGGGAGAAGTCATTCTCTTCTCCAATAACTATGCTCCTAATGATTGGCAAGGTAAAAACTCCTTATGGGGCCACATAATTTTTGTCTGTAGCCTGGCCCCCTTCCACCCTTGGATTATGGTAGGTGATTTTAATGCTATTCTTGATTTGACTAAAAAGAGTGGTGGCACGTCAAGGCTGGACCCATCTACTTTGATAATGTGCAACTACATTGAAATTTTGAATTTAGTTGATGTCAAGCCCAATAATGGATAGTTTACCTGGAACAACTGCAGGAGTGGGAAACATTGCATAGCTGAGAGACTTGACCATTTTTTGGTCTCAATTTTTTGGGTTGGAGGTGTGTGGTCTACGAGGTCTAAAATTTTGGACTGGAGAGGATCAGACCATTGGCCCATCAAGCTTAATGGTGTCTCACAGTATCACCTACACTCTCTTTCCTTTAGATTTCAACTCATGTGGCTGTGGTATCAATCTCTACATGAGTGTGTTGCCAATTGGTGGCATTGGGGTAGGCCTGCCCATGGTACGACAATTTACATTTTTGCCAAAACACTACAATATGTGAAGTACAAGCTCAAGTGGTGGAATCACCAAAGTTTTGGGAACATTTTCCATGCTAAGGTTGCTACACAAACAAGCTTGATGGTATCATGAGAATAATAAGGGAAGAAGGATTGAGTGAAGACTTACTACAAGAAGAAACACAGGCTGTGAAAGACCTAGAGGAATGTGAGCTATGAGAGGAAATTTTTTGGAAGCAAAAAGCTCAAGTCGAATGGCTCCAAGAGGGGGACAGAAATACATCTTTTTTATTTAATTTGTCTAAAGCCAGGAGACATGGCAATTCTATTTCAGCCCTGGTCAATGAAAGAGGTGAGCAACTTAACTCCTTTTCAATAATTTTAGAGGAGGTAGTGCAGTACTTCTCTACTCTCTTTAGGGAAGATGCTAATGGGGAATCACCAAAAGAAGCTCAAGTTCTCCTCTACATTCCACCATTGGTGACATATGAAATGAATGAAAATTTAATGGAACTAATCACACTTGGAGAGCTTGAGGAAACCATTATTTAGATGAAAAAAGGGAAAGCAGCTAGACCTGATGGCTTCCTAGCTAAATTCTACCAAGAATTCTGGGATATCATCAAACTTGAAATTTTAGCTATTGTCCAAGAATCTCAGTGGAATAAGCAAATTCTTAAGGCTACAAATGCGACATATCTTACTCTCATACCCAAATGCGAAGGTGTTGATAGGCTAAGTCAATTCTGCCCTATATCCCTTTGTAATGTTATTTACAAAATTATATCTAAAATCATTATAGATAGGTTAAAAAGAGGGATGAGTGTTTTGATCTTAGAAGAGCAGAGTGGTTTTATGGAAGGTAGGCAAATCTTGGATGGTATTGTTATTGTTGTTAAGTCTATTCACTCCATGGCCAACTCAAAATATAAGGCAATGTTCATTAAATTAGACATGGCCAAAGCCTTTGATAGGGTTAGATGGTTATTCCTACAGAAGGTTCTTAGTGCTTTTGGCTTTGTAGATAAATGGACTCAATGGGTCATGAGCTGCATTTCCTCAGCGTCCTTTTTAGTGCTTATCAATGGAGAACACACAGAGCTTTTTGGTGCTACAAGAGGGTTGCGACAAGGTGACCCTCTATCTCCATACCTTTTTCTTCTCCTTGCTAAAGGTTTGGGGAGGTTGATCAAAGGAATAGAGAGGAATGGCATATCCAAGGATGGTGATGGGGAGGGGAATTACCAGTGCAATCACACCTACAATTTGCTGATGACACTACCCTTATGGGCATGGCCACAATGATTGAAGCTACTAATTTACGTAGGGTGTTAGATGTTTATCTAATGGCCTTGGGACAAAAGGTCAATGAATATAAGTCATCCATCTTCTTCTTCAACACTCTGAGCCCTAGTCAGCCAGATAGTGAGGACTCTACATTTTTAGATTGGGACTCCCCCCTTGATTTACTTGGGTATCCCTATCTTGGTTGGTCATACATCTAAAGAATATTGGCAGACTATTTTGGAGAAATTTTGGGTGAAAGTGAATCATTAGACACATAGGTGGTTATCCTTTGCAAGCTGGGTTTAACTTATCCAATCTATGGTGTAGGCTTTACCTATTTACAAGTGTATGCTCTAAGTTACCCCGATGGGAATCGTTAAGGAGTTTGATTTGATTACCAAACAATTCTTATGGGCTGGTAGTCTAAACTCCACTAAATAGAGCCTTATTAGATGGGAGATTGTCTATAGCCCCAAACAATATGGCAGGCTTGGTCTGAGGTAGATGGACTTAAATGGTATTACTTTGGTGGCCAAACTTTATTGGAGATGGTGCATCGAACAAGACAAGGCTTGGGCCAAAATTCTCTCACAAAATTACTACTCCAAAACCATTCAAAGGGACATTCCTTGCTATCCGCTTATTGGGAAAGGTTTGGGAATATGGGGTACTCTCAAAAAAGGGGCTGCTCTAATCAAGGATGGCTTATTCTAGATTTGTAAACAAGGATCCAAGGCTCTCTTTTGGTCGAACTCTTGGGATGGTTATCCTCCCATCATTTCTTAGTTTCCAAATTTGTTGAACCTTTGTCAAAGATTCCTTGATGTTGGCTGGTCTCAGATGAGTGACTTCAAAGTTTACATTACACAAGGATAGGTGGAGGTAGCTCACTGGAAAGCTCCCAAAAATTGGCCTATTAGTGGGACACGGGAAGAGAATGAGGAGCTATTAAGCATCCTTTCTAGGCATTGATGTAGTCCTCTTTAGGAGGAAGATGATCTAGCTTGGTCTCCCAATCCCAAGGGAGCTTACACAGTTTCATCTGGATATTAGGCTTTACTTCTTCAGAGATTGGGCAGGGGGAAGTGCATTGGTGGAGATAGGTTTGGAATAAATTCACATGGTCTAAATGTAATTATTTTGCTTGGATGCTGGCTTGGAATAGGTGCTTGACCTAGGACAATCTCTAAAAGAGAGGTTTCTAAGGCCCTTCATTATGTGTTATGTGCGAAGTGGCTGAGGAGGATTTAACACACCTTTTTTTGTAATGCCCCTTTGCCTTGCAACTCTAGAATTATTGGTGGGATGTTTGGCAGCACCCATGTTTTCATGCTCAATCTATGGTTGATTTTTGGAATGGAATGGGAGAAACCCCCTCAAGGATGCCCTTCTTGCAAGACATATGGCTGGGCAGCCCCATTTTTTTGTTCAGCAGATCTGGCTTGAGAGAAATAGGTGAATTTTTTTGGGGGGTGAGGGTCATGGTGTAGCAAGTATGGTAGAAAGTGGTGGGGATGATCTAGGAAATCGTCCAAGCAAAGAGCATGAACTACCTTCCTTTGACCAAATAGGATGCTCAGGTGGTGGCACAACTTGGATTCCAATAGTTAATTGGTAAGTCAACATGTGTTAAGAGGAGCAAGCAGGTCAAGGAGTAGATTCTCAAGACTGGTCAGTGGTAACGCCCCCTAGTGGGATTCTCAAGATCAATATAGATGGTTCCTCTATAGGTAATCTGGGACCCACAAGTATTAGAGGGATAGGAAGAGATTTTAAAGGTACAGTGATTTTTCTTTTTGTGGTTCTTGAGGGGCCACAAACCATTAACATGATGGAAGGCCAGGCCATTCTTTATGCCCTTGAGAAGGCCTAGGCATTAGGTTGGCATAGGATTATTTGTGAATTGGAATCTCAAGTCTTGATTAACTTGCTCATTAAGAGGAAAGTGGTGGATGTCAATTGGAAACTATCTTTGATTATGCAATAGATTTTGCAGATTTGCTAGCTTATGGATAGCATTACTTTTGCTCACATTCCATGTGAATGGAATAGGGAAGTAGATTTTTTGGATCAATGGGTGTCAGACCATTTGGATGGTGGAAACTTTGAGGATTGGGGGTCTCTCTCCTTGATGTTGTGTTTTGATTTGGAAAGAATTTTGGAGGCTGATAGGGAGGTTCATAATATTGTCTAGTTGGGCGTGTGCCTAGTTTTTAGTTTTTGCAGCTTTCTTTTGGGGGTTTTTGCCCCCCATTCTTCTTGTAATGATTTTCTTTACTTATTAATATTATTTTTACCCCTTTTTAAAAAAAAACAATAAAATAAACAAAATGGTCCAAGAAAAACTTAATAGCATAGGATCAAGATATAAATAATCAAGATCCATGTGAATCATCAAGACATTATGAAACTTAAAAGAGATAAGCAAAAACATATAGAGAAACACAAGACCAAGATGAGACAAGAAGTAATGAAAAGAGAAATGGAGAAGAAATAAAAGGAGAGGTGAAAAAGCACAACAAAACACTAAGAAAACACAAATAAACACACAAACAAAAAACCAAGTTAGTATAATTTAAGGATAAAAGTTCATGCATGTGTGGTAGAGGTGTTACTTTTTACCAAAATATAACAAAGAACAATGACACAACAATTGTTTCTTAATTAAAGAGAAATAATGACAAAATAAATGGGGAAAGAGAAGAAAAGTAGGGGTTGGTCGAGTTAACTCTAGATGTACAAGACAAGTGGATGCTACCTACATAGTTTTATGGACTCATGTTCCAACATGAACTTCAAGCCAAATGTAGTTCTCCCAAGAAATGGGATAGAATAAAAAATGATGATCAGACCAACATGATTGATGTTATAGAAGAAATGGAAGATATGACAAACAAATGAGAATGGTCTTGAAAATAACAAGCTAATGGGATGAAAAATAATGATCTTGAGAAATGATAAGTGCATGGGACAAGATGAACTCAAGTTTCTTTGCTTGAAAGATAGCAAGAGCATAATATGGAGGGATAGGAATGTACAAATGTATATAAATGTGAGATAATTTTTTTTTTCTTTTATGGATCATATTCTGATGTTTTTGGTATTTTCAAAGTAATAAAATAGCTAAGCTAGATGCAATAACCCATGATCACAAATTGGTGAGAGAAAGGATCTTGATAAGACAATAAAGATAAAAAAAAATGTAATATAAAATGGTGTGCAGTAAGAAGTAACTTCAAATAAGTATCTACATTTACCTATCTGTAACAGCGTAGAAAAGGTCTAAAATTGAAAAGATGCTCTAGTTCACTTATTTGTTAAAGAAGCTAAAAAATACTATCTTGGTTGAACTAATTTATAGAAATAGTGCTGAAGATGATCGTAATGTTCTTAATACATAATCAAGATCATAATTGGTCAATGGATAAGAAGTGTTTAAGCTTACAATATGCCCAAGACATAACAAAGAAAATGATTCTCAAGAATGGTCCAAAGAATAGGGTCTAACACATGGGTAGTCCAAAGTGGGATGAAGAATATGGTTGATTTCAAGAATGGTTCATGATAAGATAAAAATATGTTTAAAGTTATAATGATTCAAAATCCTTCCCTATCTAGATTCATGAAGTGTGGGTCAAGGTAGTATAAAATATGTTCAAGGTAGGATAAGATGATGAGATAAAATCAATTCAACACAAGTTGCCCCCAAGTCAGCGGTCTTGTAAATAATGGTTCAAAGTTGGTCATACATAGAACCTATTAAGGTGGATAATGTTCATGGGCTTTATAAGTTCTTCACTATTAGGTTTATCTAGCTGATATTCCCCTAATCCATAGTTTACTATGACAACATATAATCCCAGGTAATTAGGCTAAAACTTACCTTTCTTTTTGCATTCAACATTTACGTTTTTTAGTTCTCTTTCAAAACCAACTCACCAATCTCGAATTATCAAGGGAGAATGCATTTTTTGTATCTTCTCTAAAATCTATTCTAATAGGCCTATAAGTTTTCTAAGCCAGCCAAACGCTTACCATCAAGAAGTTCTAGTTCTTGAAATTATGAGGTTTTATAGTCTTCATCATCTTCAATGTGCTCTAGTGATATCTGTAATTATGGTATCTCAATCTTGACTAGGATAATAACTTTAGTGTCAAATATAAGGGAGTATAGAGTGGCTCTATTTGGGGTTTGATGATCAGTTCTATAAGCCCAAAGGGTAGGAAAGAGTTGTAAGTGCTAATTATGGCCAGCATCATTTAAAATCTTTTTTAAGATGGCTACAATGGTTTTGTTCAATAGCTCAGCTTTTCCATTTCCTTGTGGATCATATGGAGTTGATTTCTTATGCTTGATCATGAATTTTCACAAAGAGATTTTACATCATGGTTCACAAAAGATCTGCCATTATCAAATATAATATGGGCTAGGATGCCATATCGACATATGATATGATAACAAATGAATTTGGATATCTACTTCTTAGTAACATAAGTTAGAGGAATGGCCTCAATCCACTTAGTAAAGTACTCAATTGTAGTTAAAATTTGTTTATGGCCATTTGAAGATGTTAGATTAATTTTCTTGATGAGATCGAGACCTCATGTTGAGAATGACTATGGTGTTGTGATCGGTTGTAGTGGTAAAGAAGGTGCATGTATTAAGTTGCCATGTTACTAATAAGAACACACTTCTTCACATAATTACATGTGTCAATCTTCATTTTGGACCAACAATACCTTGTTCTGAGGAGTTTCTTTGCTAGGACTACACCATTGGTGTGAGCCCCACACATTCCTTCATGAACCTCCTTTAGTGCCATCTTAGATTCTCCTAAAGATAAATAATGAAGAAGTGTTCCATCATAGCCTTTATGATAAAGCATGTTTCTAAAGAGAGTATAATGTGTTAAGTGATGAAGGAATAGTTTTTGTTGGTTATTGGAAAGGTCAACAAGGAAGACATGACTATGGAAATAGTTATAAAAGTGTTGGTGCCAAGGGAGCTTAGGTGGGAGATTAAGAATAATAATGACACATACCCTCTTTGAATCTACTATAATATACATAGGCTGAAGAAGATTTTCAATTAGGAACTTATACTCTTTAGCACTATCATGTGAATCATGGAACCAATTGTTGCCATTGCATCAACATATCTATTGTTTAATATTAGAACTTGTTCAAACTATAGAGATTTAAAATGTGTTATGAGGTTATTGATAATTTACTTATAAGGGACAAGCTTGTCATCTCTTGTTTAATACTGAATAGTGGTTTGATTAATGATTAACTATGAATCTCCATAGAAATTTAAGCTTTGAATATCCCATTGTATAACAAGGTAGAGCCCTACAATCAATGCCTTGTACTCATCCATATTATTTTTACTAAGAAATTATATATGAAATGCTTTGGGAATCAAATACCCCTATGGTGTGATAAAAAATATGCTAGCTCTAAATCTATGGGATGTGAAGGATTCATCAAAATAGAGCATCCACTATTCAGGCTCTTGTAGTGCTTATTTTATCATCATGATAAAATCATCTAAAAAGTCAAACTTGAGAGGTTGAATGGCCTCAATAGGAGCTTCTAAAAATTGGTCAATAATGACTTGCCTTTGATTGCATTTTGATTATGGTAATTAATATCAAACTCACTTAGGAGTATAATCCATTTAGTCATGCATCCTTGAAGAGTTGCTTTAGACAAGAGGAACTTGAGAAGGTTTACCTTGGTGATGACAATAGTTTTGTTAGTTAGCATATAATGTCAGAATTTCTAAGTAGTGAACACCATATCTAAACATTCCTTCTTAAGAGGCATATAATTATATTCATAAGCCACCATTGTGCATCATAAATAATAAACAATGTTTTCCTTACCGTGATCATCATGTTGGGCCAAAAGTGCCCCCAATGCATGTTCTATGGCTAATATTTAAAGAAGTAGTGGGTTTTCCTATGTTGGCATTCTTAAGATTGGTGGATTGGCCAAGTATGTCTTAAGATTTGAAAATGCTATTTGATAATCTTTATCCCATTGAAAATTTACCCCTTTCTTCAAAATATGAGTAAATGGATAACACTTATTTGCCAATTGAGAAATGAACCTGTGTATAGACTGGATCTTTCCTTGTAGGCTTCACAACTATTTAAGATTGTTTGGTGGAGGCATTTCCATAATAGCCTTTATTTTTTTAGGGTCAATTACAATCCCCCATTGTGATATAATGAACCCTAAAAATTTCCCTAATGTGACTCTGAAGACACATTTCTTAGGATTCAAGTTGACTTTATATTCACAAAGCCTCTCAAATATTCTTTGTAGAACACCAAGATGTCCAGCTCTTATTCATGATTTTGCTAGTATATCTTCAACATAGTCCTCTATAATGTCATGCATCATGTCATCAAAGATGGAAGTCATTGCACATTGATATATTACTCTAGTGTTTTTTAAGCCAAATGGCATGACTTGGTAATAAAATATCCCCCATAGAGTGGTGAACACAATCTTTTGTTGGTCTTTGAGACAACTATCTTGATTTAATTGTTACCAAAAAATCCATATATTAAGGAAAACATCTTGTACCCCATAATTGAGTCGATGTTGGGTAGAGGAAAATCATCTTTGGGGCATGCTTTATTGATATCCTATAAATTAGTACAAATACATATACTTGGGGCATTTTTACTTACTAGGACTATGTTGAAAACCCATTCAGAGTAATCTAGTGGTCTAATAAAATTGCCTCCTAAAAAATTTTCTAGTTTGGATTTAACCAATAGGGTGATGCATGGATGCATCTTTCTCAATTTTTGCTTGACTAGTTTGGCATCAGGGTAGATAGCAAGGTGATGCATAACCAAATCAAGGTCCAAGCCTGGCATGTTGGAGTATGCCCTTGCAAAGATGTCTCTATAATCCTTAAGAATGGATATAATATGCTCACATTCTACTTTAATAAGGAAACCTCTAAGATAAACAATTTTAGGATCCTCATAGGTTCCCAGGGTCACTTCTATTATGTTTTCCATAAGAAGTGTGAATCCATCTTCTAGAATTTTAGCAAAGTAAGGTCATGATAATCTTATTCTACCATATCTTCTTATTATTCCTCCCAAATATCTAGATAGTACGAAGAATCAAAATCTAACATCTCAGGTAAAATCTAAGTAGAAAAAACATATGGAAACTCAAGAGTATGATGCTCAAACATTTGACATTGTTCTGAAGAAATGCTTGTAATGGCTATGGAACTTGGGCTAGATGGACCTTCTGTGTCCTAAGGGGATGAGCAAAATTTCATATCTAGGAGCACTTGAAACAAGTTTTCACTTGAATGCTTGTCTTTTTATTTACTTTTTCCTTGATCAATGAGTGCCTCAAAGAGGTTTTCACCTGAAGATCTCGATGTTTATTCTTTATTATGACCAAGAAATTTTTCCTACTCTCCAAAGTAGGAATAAGGATCCAATGAAAAATCAAATCCCTATTTGTGATTACCAATAAGCAATCCATCTTGTAGGCTCATGTATTCTTTAATTAATCTTCATTTTGAAACTCATCGAGGCATATGGCTAAATTTTGTTGGTCTCAATTTATGAGTTCATGATGGAAAATGCATAAGGAACAATGAGGGTTTACTTGGCATAAGGAACAATGAGGGTTTACTTTAGGATGGGAAGCTCAAATGGTAAAGATATAATGTCCTAATTTAGGAAGGGAAGCACCATTAGGATGGGTTCTTGCTTTAAGATGGGAGGATTTAATGGGCATTATGCTTAATATGCCATTTGAATCAAATAAATCTAAGTAAACAAGCTCATTGAAAAGGCTATAATGGGATGTTATGTCACTGTTAGGAGTCTCATCACTAGTCACTTTGGAAGAGTAACTATTGAAATTTATGAGGTCACACTCTAGTGGTATAAATGCAAGACCATGATTCTAATTGATAACTCTAACTAATAAAGGATCCAAGATTCCTTATGATTATGAGCCAACACCTTTCCCTATATAGTTAGGATGATCCATTATCCAATTAGGGATAGGATACTTTGGATTTTAAAAGTAATCAACAAGGCCTTCAAAATATAACTAATCTCTCTCGATAAAATCTTCTCAATATTTCTTTAGTACAATTGTAGGTATAAAAACCACATGTGGTTTTTATGTTTTCTTATTTGGCTACCAAATCTAGTTGGGTCCATTAGGGTCTTGTATGTTTTAGGTTTTCCAAATGATTTAAGGGATTTAGGAAATTTTACAATATGGAGGATGTCCTCAAGATTGTACATGGAAATACCCACATCTTTAATAATAACCTATTTTACAAGAGCTATAGGAAATGGATTGGTTGAAGTGGAAGATAGATCACCAGGGTTGATATAATTAGATGGAGATGGATGGGAAATGATGGTTTTTTTCTTATTCACAATGAACTTAGAACTTAGGCAATAGTTATTATTGACTAAATATCACCTCATTATAATTTGTTCAACCATTTTCATGGAGATCCAAATAGTAGTTGTAAGAATAGGTCATTTTAGAGGTCAAAAATTGCAAGTAAAGGAGGCTAAAGTGTTTTGGATCCATTGTAGTGTATGTTGGGTTCTCCACAGGTCAAGTCTTGGCCCCTCATAACCTGAGTTACATTATAAAGACCAAGTTAGGTTCTTTGAATGACTCAAATTATAAATATATAATGAGTATAAGTAATCTAGGTTTATGAACCCAAATTATTAATTCCAATGCTTTGTGGGTTTTCAATGATGCATGACTTTGGGTTTTCCAAGGAACAAGTCTTAAATTTATTTATAAGCAAAAGTAATCAAAAAACCCAAAATGGTCTTGATAATATTCCCCCCAAGTATCCCTTTGGAATTTTTTTAAGGGCACTTTGTTTTCCCAAGTGTCCCTTCAAACTTTTTCGAAGGTCACTTTTCTTTCTAAGTGACCCTTCAAAAAAAAAATTGAAGGGAACTTTTCTTCCCAAGTGTCCCTTTGAACTTTTTTGAAGGGCACTTTTTTTCCAAATGACCCTTCAGAAAAGTTTTGAAGGACACTTTTTAGCCCAAGTGTCCCTTTAGACTTTTTTGAAGGGAACTTTGTTGTCCAAGTGACCATTTGAAAAAGTTTTGAAGGGAAATTTTCTTCCCAAGTGACCCTTCAGACTTTTCCAAAGGGTGCTTTGTCTTTGGAAAAGCCTTTCAAAAAAGTTTCAAAGGGCCATTTCCTTTGGAAATGCCCTTTGGAAAAGTTATGAAGGGACATTTCCTTTGGAAATGCCCTTCAAATCTTTTTAAATGGACCTTATGCCTTCCCCAAGTGTCCTTCAAAAACGTTTTTGAATGACACTTTCTCAAGTGTCCTTCAAAAACTTTTTTGAATGACACTTTCTCAAGTGTCCTTCAAGAAAAGTTCTCGAAGGAACTAGTTGTTGCCTTTCAAGAAAAATCCCTAAAATAATTCCTTCAGACAAATTTTTTAGAGGAATTACTTTGGTAAAATTACTTAAAACATAAACCTAACCTGATGGATCCCCATGACATGTTGTAGGACATCAAATTTAGGGCAGACACCTAGCCATTGAGATTCAAAGATGGCATGCCGTAGGACATCAAATTTAGGGTTTCCAACTAGTCATTGATTTTCAAAGATGATGTGCTATGGGACATCAAATTCATGCCTAAAGTAATCAAGAAAAGATTAAAGCCATTCAGAGAACCTGACAGGGTCTTAAACAAAGATAGTGCAAATAAGGTTTTCAAAAGAGCTTTACTTATGAATTGTATAAGCAAAAGAAATCAAAAAATCCAAAAAAGAAGAGATAATTCTTTGTGGTTTTTCAAAAGAGCTTTAATTATGACTTTTACAAGTAGAAGAAATCAAAGAACCTAAAGAAGAAAGTAGAAGTAAAGTCACTTGGAAAACATAAATGGGTCTATAGTGCAAAACATGCGATCTTTAAGGAAGAATCTAAGGTTCACAATAGTGATCTAAGCCATTTCTTATGGAGGGTCATCTCACCATTGATTTTTTAGTGATCCTAGTCATTTCAATAGGGTGAATCAAAGAGAAGGACAAAATCCAACTAAATGAGAGAACAGATGGAATCAATTTCACCAGGATGGCAACTACAAACCATTTTGGAGGCTTATATTTTGGTGCCTAAGAGCACTCTCTTCTCTCCCACTTTTTCTATAAATATGACCCTTAGGTTCTTGTTTTATCATCCACATATAGTATGGTGAAGCTCTACTGGAATGTTTTGCCATTTTCTTACCTTTGAGTAAATAAGCATAAGTCTATTTTCTTTCTAATTTTTATACATTTGTCTGGGCATGCAAGAGACACAAAGTGACAAAAAGTGATGTTTTATCCTTCTGTTCTCTATCCTTCATGTTTTTAAGCAAATATTTAATCCAATAGGTCATGTAGAGTGCATTCTATCTGTATGAGATTTTGCACATGTGTAACCCTTTTTTTGGACTATACAAGTTGTTTTTCTAGTTATTTACCTTATGTGATCTCACTCATTTTGTCTCTACAATAAAATACTTATGTTATAATCTTCTAGAGCTTGAGTTATAGACTGTATTCTACTATATTGTGCATAAGCATAGGGCATACATGTGGATACTAATTTTTAGTGTATCTCCATCATAGACTAGGCTTTTAATTTATGCAAACTTCTGACTCTTCTCACTCATACAAACTAGTTCAGTAGTTTTATTGCATAAAAATCTAATACAATTAGCTATCCCTTTCAACTTAGAGGTTCATTTCCACTTATAGGCACACCTACAGGCCTAGAAATGTCCCAACATTGCCTAAATCTAGAGGAGGCTTGAACAACCCTCTTCTAGGGTGAAAGATTTGGAGACAATAATTATAATTATGAAACTCAACTTCAAGATGTTTGTAATATTGATATAGATGTTGATTAATAGGAATATTAACCTTGATCCCATCATGAGGAAACTTAAGACACTAGTGAAGAGTAGATGGGGCTGCTTGTACTTCATAGATCTAGGGATGACCAAGAAGTATACTATAAGGAAGTTCAATATCCAAAATATGGAATAATGTGAGATGATAAATAAACCCAACGACTAGAAACCAAATTATACTCAAATACTCCCTTTTAGTGTTGTCATAAGCCTTGATTGTAATATTTTATGGTTGAATGTCCTTATGCATGTAACCCAATCATTGTACCAACTTGAGAGATATGATGTTCAACATTGAACCATTATCTATAAGAACCCACTTGATATTATGATCTGTAATTATTATTTCAATATATATTGGGTTATTGTGGTTTGGGCCAAGAGTGGACATGTCTTTTTTATCAAATGTGATTTGCCAAAATGAATAAAAATGTCCAACTAGGTTATGGAACTAATCAAGGTTAATATCATTAGGCATAATAGATTATTTTAAAAGGTTATTCATAATAGTTCTATGGACATCAAATGTATGCAAAATTTCTAATATGGAAATATGTGTAGGGTTTTTATTCAATTGGTCCACTAAACTATAAGGATTTTTTTATTATGGATTAAACTAGGTTAGTCTTTGTTGGCATAGTATTCAAATTTGGAGCCATTGGCATAATTTTCTCATTAGGTTTTATGGAATAAGTAGGTAAAGGGCCCTAGATGGTAACTCATAGGTATCTTTTATGACTACACAACCTAGAGGTGGTAAGGAGTCATTATAATTAGAAGAGGAAGGCAAAGGGCCTTAGATGATGACTCATAGGCATATAGCTGTATTGCTATAGTTTTGAGTTAACAAAGAGCATTTATAATTAAAATAAGGGTGTTGTTCTTTAGAATTAGTAACCCATGAAAATGGAGTTACAACATGATTATGAAAACTCAACACGGTATTACTAGGGGGAGAGGGTGTTGAACCTATAATGATGGGTCCCATGATGCAAGAAACACAAGATTATCCACATAGATTTATAGTAATAGTGGAAACTTGGGCAGCCAAAATGTGCCCCAAATTATTGTTATAATCATAGGGCATGTTGTTATAAGCCACATTGTTAGTATGGGAATTATGATCCCTATTATGCTCATTGCAATTTTGACCCTGATGTTGGTTCTGATTCTACCTCTATCCTTGATTCTAAACATGGTTTTGATTGTTTCTTGGTGGTAGTGGATTATGTCAAGGAAAGGGGTATCTACATATTACTATATCCTAACTTATGTCCTAATTAAGGGCCAACTTAATTTCCAATTCACCACTTTCAATAAATTCCTCAATAATTTGTCATAATTAGACACAATGATATGCACTGTGACTAACAACATGACAGAAGTTACACCATTCATTCTCTTTGTACCAATCTAGTTTTGGTTGATCTTGAGGAAATGGCCTTGATACTAGCCATACAATCAAATTAGCTATAATGAGATTTTGTAAAATGGTTTCAAGTGATTCTCCTAACTTGCTAAAGACTCTAAAATTGTTATGAAATGTCTTTCATAGAGGTTGTCTTTGCAAAGTAGGTGGTGGATTTGGGGGAGTTGATTGTACATTTAGGGGAGGCAGAGCCTACACTATTGTTACATGCCTTGTTTTAGTCACCCCATTTCCAACCATGTTCTTATTTTTTCTAAATCCTTTAGGCTTATCTTGTGTAACTATTTGAACCAGTGATTTAGTCTAATTAGATGCTTGACCCTATGCAAAAATCTTGACAAGGATTTTAGTAATAAGATCCTTTTCAATCTGCACTCCTTTATCAATAATTTATTCAAATGAGTTAGTGTAAGCTAATCATAGATTATGCATAACTTTAATATTCAAGTTTTGTGCAAATATATCAGCCAACTATTTATTTGTCAAGTTATGTTGAAAGTGGCTTACCAATTCTCTCCACCTTTGTAGGTATGCAAAAAAACTTCCACCATCATGTTGTTTTGCTTTGCATAAGTCAACAATGATCAATTCATGTTCTATGTTATATGAGAAATGGTTAACTAACTTTTCTAATAATTCATTCCAATCTACAGCTAATCCTTTGGGTAGTTTAAGTAGCCAATCTAAGGCCTATCCTACTAAACTTCACAAAAATAGTCAAAACAAGTACTCACTACTATAAGCAACCTCTTGACATAAGACAAAGAATGCCTATACATGCTCATATGGATCTCCCTTTCCTTTGTATTTATCAAATTTTGGTGCCTCAAAATGAGGTGGAAAGGGGTTTTGGATAATAGATAAATCAATGGATATGGACATATCTCATCAAATTTATACTTTTTAACTCTATTATTTGTCTTCAATCTCTAAATAATTTCCTTCATATAATTACACTCTTGCATGTTTGGTACATTTTTGGATTCTATAAGATGTTATTGAGGTGGTATATACCCCTAGTTTTATTTTTGTTGGGGTGGAATGTGCCCTTGGTTTTGTTGTTGGTGGGGTGGAATGTGCCCCTGGTTTTGTGTGGATCTATAAGGAATATATACCTTTTGATCCATGCTTTGGTTCAGATTCATGTGTTGAGTTAAGAAAATATGTCATTAATTCTTGGATTGTAAAACATTCCTTGAATTTGGTTGTTTAATACCTTGCTGATTTGTGATAGTTATGTGTTTGTTTACCAATTTCTATGTTGGTTGGAATGAACTAGCTAAATTATCTTGAGTGATTTCCTCAATTCGAACTGAATGTTTGGGTCTCTGATTTTGTAAATTAACAAGAGGTTCTTGATGATTAAATAATGTATGCCCTATGTCAAATGGAACATTTTGTAAGATCTCTTGTGACTTTAACTATTTATTTAGGTTACCTTAATCCCCTATGGTTATGTTTTCATCAAATTTTTGTTGCATACCTTCAACCACATTTTCATATTCTTTCAAATCATCATTTGTGAATTGAAGTGGTAACTAATGGGTCAGTTAAGTCTATGATAATTTGATCCACATATCATTGACTTATTATCTTGATCTTGGCTAGAAGATCCAGATTTATGGGTTTTGACTCTATTTGTATTTTCTTTCCCTTGTTAAAAGAAGAAGGTATGTCTATTTGTGTAAAATATTGATCTTGCCATCATTGTTCTCCTTCTCTCATTAAGGTATATAATTGTTCTATAGGATTGTCTGAGGGTAGTGTAGCACCTAATTCTATCAACCAAAGAAGTGCTTCATCTTGTTCTCCTTGGGGTTGATATTCATTGTAATCATCTTCGGATCCAACTATTATAGGGATGTCATAAAAAAATGGGGTTATCTTTAACATCATAAAATATCTCATCCTCATATCTAAGTCCATAAGAGGCCCTACTATGAGTGAACCTTTGAGTCATGTCTAAAAATATTTGTTATCTATGCTTGACTATATTTGGATCAATGTTTTTGAAAATGCTCAAATAAAGGATGTTTTGGCTCTCTTTAAAAAAATAACTAAGGTACCAAAGAGACTATAAAGGAGGGTGGCTTGGAACCATACAAAATTAGAATATTTGGTTCATGAATTTAGTCAACTTTTGGTGAAATTTAAATCATATAGATTGGAAGAGGGTATGGTAACTCAAAGACACAAGGTGAAAACTAGTACACCAAAGCCTAGATCTTTGTGATACACCTATACCATAAAATCTAGTTTCAAATTCAATGAATTGGCCCTAAAAAATTAGAGGAAAGATATTTGGATTATGAAGAAGACAAAATGAACTAAGTAACTCAAGATGTAAAAACATGCATGAATTACTAAGTATAAAACTAGGGCCAAATGGGTGGTACAACATCACCACATGGTTTTAATAGGATAAAATATGTTCTAAGACTCAAAGCATGAGTGATATGCAAGATGACTTGAGTTCACCATGATGATAATGTGATTTGAGTATAATAAATGACCCTCAATTCAAATGGAAAATTGAACCTAAGTTAGAAGAAGTTTAGTGTGTAAATGGTGAACCTAATTTAACAGACCAACCTTTAAAACTTAGAAAGGTTCAATTTCACATAGGAATTATAAATAAGGGACTTAAACAAATTTGGTAAAATATCTAGACTCAATTGGGTATCATGACTATGCCAAAAAGGATGACATTACATAAAAGATTTTGATTAACAATTTGAACAAGGGAAAGATGAAATTTCCAATTGGACCGTGTAACGCCTCCCTTACTTCAAGAAAATTGAGTACAATGTACTTTGGTTAAGTGAGTTGAGTTAACAAGAAGTTTTAGACACAAATCAAGACCAAGTAAGCTAATGATAAAAATCAATCATTTTAAGTCTAACTTGATAAGGTATGGTAAAGTGGGGTCAACTAAACTAACAAGTTTCCAGACATTTCTATGGGAATCAATTGCATAATGACTTTCACATCATGATACAAAAAAAACATGTAATTAGGTATCCATGACACTTGGATTGTTACAAAATTGTCTTACCCTTTTTATAACTAGTATAGCTTGTTGTTCGCTTAGTGTAGTGGGATGTCTAAAGTGTAGATACGTCCCATGTACAACCCCATCACTAGAAGATGGTTTAACCACTCAAACCTCTGATCTTAGTGGGAGTGGATGAAGTCAATTCTGAGAGATGAAACCCTAAGTCAAATATTCCCTATAGAACTCATGGGAGGTAATAAATTCCCCCTCGCAAGCCAAGTTTGCATGATTTTTTTTTTTTTTTTAAACATAAAATAGAAAGACTTTAGGATCATTTTCAAGATCACCCAAACTACTGTGAGTTTTTACGGAGTGCTTTAGATGATATTCTTTCTAAGCCTTGGACTATGATTTTTTCAATAAGGATGGGAACTTTTTATTCCAAGGATTCCCTAAAGAGGACAAGTGGAAGAGCATACATGTGACATCCCTCTTTTTACCAAACAAAAGCTAGTTAAAGTAACTATTAAATGTAAAAACTTGAAAAGATGAGTTCATTTTTAATCACTAATTTGAGAGATTAGGTGATTTTATTTTTGGCCCTTAGCCTTAATTTCTAAAATGGTAAAAGATTGAATTAAAAAAATCCACATGAATCAATAAAGACCTAAGTTCATTTGAAGCTTGAATTGAAGAATCAAGACTTATCCTAGATTAATGATCAAAACACCAAATTTAAAATTTTACAAGAGTTATGATGTGTTTTAAGCACTAAATGAAATGTATATAAGACTTAAATAAATCTTAGGTTTATTTTAAGCACTAATTCATATGTGTAAAATCAAGCATGTTCATTTCAAACCTAAATGAATGTGTGTTTGGTTAGTCAAAATCATTCAAACCAACTTCCAAACTACCCTGTAAAAAAATAATTATAAGGGCCTACTTTGAAGCACTTAAGAGTTTGAGAAAATGACATTAAGAATTTTTCTCTAAAGTTGGTAGTCGAGTTGGGTTAGACATGTGAGTTAGGTTGATAGTTGAGTTAGGTTGATAGGTGAGTTAGGTTGATAGGTGAGTTGGGTTGAAAAGTGAGTCAAGTTGATAATCAAGTTGGATTGATAGGTGAGTTGGGTTGACAGGTGAGTTAGGTTGGATAGGTGAGCTAGGTTGGACAAGTGAGTTGGGATGAGCCAAAGATGAGTTAGGCTAAGCTAAAATTGAGTCAGATTGAACTAGAGATGAGTTGAGATAAACTAGAGGTGAGTTAGGATGATCTAGAGGTGAGTTGAGGTGAGCTAGAGGTGAGTCAAGGTGAGACAGAGGTGAGTCGAGGTGAGCCAAAGGTGAGTCAGGGTGAGACAAAGGTGAGCTAGAGCTGAGTCAGGCTAAACCAAAATTGAGTTAGGCTAAACCAGAGCTGAGTTGAGCTAAACCAAAGCTAATTTAGGATGATCAAGAGCCAAGTTAGGCCAAACCAAATCCAAGTTAGGACAATCTAGAGCTAAGTTGGGTTAATTTTATAGTCTCCAAAACAAAATTATAGATTATAAAAATGGACTTTTTTTGCTCAAAATTTTGCCTTCTTTACTTCCATACTACCAGATCTTACATGACAATGGTTAGTAGGTTTATTATATAGACTTTGTGAGAAAATTTATGGGTTACGGTCCCACCAAGCATGCCAAAATGTAGAGAGGATTACATAACACAATTAGTCAAACATTAGTCCAATAAATCAAAGGAAGAATGCATAAGAACAAATAAAATTAAGCCTATCTATTCATGTGGGAATTACAAAGGATAGAAATAAATAATTGAAAAAAAATAGCATCATATTACCTTTCCAAATGGATTCAACATACTAATGCAGCTCAAAATCATGTTCTCCCTGAATCAAGATCTCTTGTCTTCAACAACAATGGTGGCCAACTCCTCTAATGTCTCAAGAACTCCTTAAAAATCAATAATTAAATGTGAAATATTATGGAGACAATTTAGGATAATAACTTTGCATAAATCAAGCCTAAAAATGATGTCCATGGCCTCTCTATTTATAGATTTTCAAGATTGCTTAGAATCAACTTGAACCATCCATATTGAGATGAAGATGTGTGGTTGAGGATTAATTCAATATTTGTAATTAAATATATAATTATCTTCATCATGACTTTGGAAAAATGGGCATTGAAGAGGCATGGAGGGTCATTATGAGATATGAGAGACCTATAATCTTGATATTTGTGGCATTTATGGCCTAGGGATGTCTTCCCAAGAAATGATGTCACCTATTGATGTAGTTAATAGAAGTCAATTTCCAAAAAGAAATATTCAAAAACTATCATGTAAAATCCACTTAAGCTCTTGATTTAGATTAATTAGCCTTAAACAAGGTTGATCAACATTTGTGAAATTATTTGAAAATTGACCCTCAATTAATCAAAATGGTCAGAAAGTCATATTATTGAGTAATAATTTGACTCAAGAAGAATTTGAAGGTGATGTTAGATGCAATAGAACTATATTCCCATTTAGGATGTTGCCAACATAAAATAACAAAGGTACATGATGTGTACCAATGAATTAGAATAAAAGAGTGATCCAAAGCACAAAAAGGTGAAATCATCATTTTGGATCTAAATGAATTGATCAAAGTTAGTTGCTTCATAAATTACATCACCCCATTTAGGGATATTTTAACTTAAATTGACACTTGTAAATGACAAGTTCAAACCATTTAGGGTGTTTTATGGATTTTAGAATAAACTATGCATTTGAGTGCAATTCAAGTAAGATGGACAATTTTAACACAAAAGGTATTAGGAATTGGATGTCTACAAGTTCTAGGGTGAGTATGGATCCAAGTGAACATCTTATTATTGATGATCAAGTTTCATACAAAGATCATCAGTTGTTAGTACCTAGTGATGAGGTTTTGAACTCAAAGGAATATTCTTCAGATGAAAAGGTATGTCATGAATCTTTGTTGTCTCCATGTATTGTCAATTCAATCTTAGAAGAGAAGGAGAATGTTGTAGTGGTTGAGAATATTACTTGTCTTAAGCCTAAGAAGAAGAAAAATAACTAAAAGTATCATATGACCAAGGAGGAGAAGGAATATGAGGATTTGTGGGCAACTCTTGGTTCACATTGTTCTAGGACATTATGAAGTAGGGTGTCTTTATCTATGCTTCTTAAGAGACTCATTTCAGTGGAGAAGCAAATGTTGCTATGCATTCAAGGTCAAAATGGGTGTTTTCAGATGGAATAATGAGATTGATGAAATTTCAAGAATATTTTGATGCTCAAAAAGGTCTTTTGACCTTATTATAGCTTGCTCTAAGTGGTCTTGTGGTCTGAAGGCATATTGAAGTCAAATTGAAGATTTTTGAGTGCTCTTAGTTTTCTCAGTTTTGGCTTAAGGGAAAGCAAGCCTAAAATGGGTTATAGAAAGTCAAAGTTCCCAAATAATGCTAAAATTTTGGTCCAAAAATGTGTGATGGTTTTTTCCAAGTATGCAAGAAGTTTTAGAGGAGGGCATTGACTAGAAGGAGGTTTGTTGATCTTGTTTGTTTTGAGATTCTAGGGTTTTAAGATCTAATAGAAAAATGGTCTCCTTATGATTTAAGATCCAAAACTTCTTAATAGGTTGAATTGACTAAATGGGTTTTCAAATCAAGCTTTAAAAAGATCTTAAGGTTTGTACATTTCAAGTTATTTAAGTTTTTATCAAAATGGAGACCTAATTGGCTAGTAGTTTTGTGTAGGAAGTATGTTACAAAGGATGATATAGGTGATGAAAGTTGGTATGATTAAGGGGGAATATGAAAATTATCTAGATATAAATTTTTATGTCTTGAAGGCATGTCTACTGAAATTTATGGTCTTTGCAAGTTTCAGGTAGGGCTATAAGGAGTCTAGACAGGCCTAGTGTGAAGATTTGATATTTTTGCTTAGTTTATATAAAAGAGCAAGGCATGAGTGTTTCAATGTGATATATAAAGTTTTTTTTATATAATTTTTCATATTTGGCTAGTGGCATGAAGTTATATTGATGGTCCTTGAGGTGACATAAGAGAGAAGGCTAATAAGCCTATGTGGTGATTCTTCATGGTGTGTAGAGATATGAAGATGATTAAGAGGTGAAATGGATCAAAGATCTTAGGAGGAGTCCCATTTAGATTTTTCTTAGTGATTTCCATCATATTTTAATATTTTTTGGGTCTTTTATTAATTGGTTGCAGTGCTTGGTTGAAGAAGAATGTTGGCATGTAGTAAGAATAAGGTGTCAAGGCAAGAAGAGATATGATCAAGGTAAGGGTGAGTTTGTATCATATTTCTTAGGTGGTCATATCATATTGTTATTATTTTTAGGTCCTTAGCATCATTTGGTGCCCAATTTATCATTATGTTAAAGGGGGAGAAAGTTCCTATTATGGAATGCTTAAAGAGAGAGAAGAAAGGTGAGTTGTATATTGCTATATGATGGTTATTGACATCAATGAAAAATGGGAATATTTTTGGAGAGTTATCAATGACATCATGATGATTTCATGGAGGTGTTTAGGTGATTGGATGAAGTTCCTTGATATTCTAAGTGACAATGACAAAGTGTGCATTATGTTTGTTCTAGTATGCTTGAAGGAGACTTAGTTAATATTTAGTTTTGGCATGGTTATAGATGTTCAAGGATGAGTATTATGATTCTAGGATGTGAAAGGGGTCCTATCATAGGTCAAAGATGATTTTATTTCTTGTTTTCATGAGTGTAACTCATTTGGTTCTTCATCATGTTCATTTAGGCATAATTGGCTCTGTGATAGATAAATCTAAGGAGGTATTTTTATGTCATTATATCTCACACATGTGAAGGTTATATGAGTAGATTGATTATATGGATGGATTTTCCTATGTTATGATATCATATGGTCCAAATTTTAGATCATGAAATTTAGCACAATAAAATATATGTTGGTGTAAAGTTGGTCCCTCAAACATAAGTGCACTAAGATTCAACACTTGCCAAATTTGTAAAAACGATCTAATGGTCTACGTTTCATCACATCAAAGATCAATGATGCAAAATGTATTTGAGCTCAAATAATTTTTTTTTATAAGTACAAAAAAGAGTCGATTAAGTATTTTGGTGATGGCATATTTCACACACGTGAACATTTCAAGAAGAAATGGTCATATGGGATTGTTCAGTATTTTGCCTAGTTTCTATAGTTCAAATTTGAGAACATGCGAGTGAGCAAGGTAAAAGATATATATATGAAAATTTGGCCATCTAGGGAAATTAAAATGGTCCCCATACTTAGTCATTTTTTCATGATGTTAAATATTAGGACTAGATGGAGATCCAATGATTTGTAGGAGTTTGTACATCTAGATCTACAGTGTGTAGTAAATCAAATGGGTCAAAGTGTTCAATGCTTAAACTGGGTAAAGACTGAGCTCCTTAAAAAAATATCAATGGAGCATGTTTATTTTAAGGTGTTAGGAAGCATCGAGATGAGGACAAGTTTTATATTTTTAATGTAAAGCTAATTTAAAGATTAGGCTTCTTGTAAGATCTAACGATGAGTAGGTGTTCGTACAAATAGAGATCAATGGTGCTAATTGAGTCGATGTGATCAAAGTGATAGCCTTTTAACATTGTTAAAGGTCAAGATAATTAAAATAATATTGATGGTGCATGATTTATCTAATTAGTGAAGACATGAGATGATAGCATAGTGTCCAAGGTTTAGCTGTGACTATTGACATTTGAAAATTAATGAAGAAAAACTAGTGCTTAGTGTTTGTACCATAACTTTTGATTTATGATGAATTAGAAGATGAAGTAAAAAATCAAAATTGAAGAGGACTCCATGGCACATCTAAAAAATGTGATTAATCAGTCTGAATATATATACATATAAATATATTAAATTCCAAAGTTGACTATATGATTGACTATGGATTGTAAGTGACCTGATAAGGATAATTGAGCTTGTGTTGATGTTGTTTCGATGTTTCATGATGAATTAGCTATTTGAGAGTGTTGTATAATCCATGAGGATAATTTGTATGTATTTTAGAGGTGTGATCAATATATCTTGAGTATTAACATTTCTTAATAAGTTTATTATGTGTTCATTCATGGTGTTCCTATATACAAGGCCATTATTTGAGTTGATTGAACATACATAGAGGTGAGTAGAGATGAATGTGATCCTTTGAAGATGTCAAAGGGGTCATGTGGAGTAGACCTAGACAATTAAAATTGGTATTGTGTTCTTGATGAATTTATAAATAGTTGAATAGGTCTCCATGAGACCTATAAGGGCTACAAGGGTCTAATTGAAAGGTGTAACTACTTAATGGTGACCCAAAGATGCTATGGCCGACCTATGTGGATGGTATTGAGTTTTGTATCTATGTGATAGATGCCTTAAGGGTTAAGGTAGGACTATTTACTAACTGAGATGGTGATGATCATGAATTCTCTATAAATAAAGAAACCAAATGTGATGTTTCTTAGACTTGAGAGAGGCTTTGGTGAGTATAGATAGTATTGGTGTGAAGGAAAGAAGAGAGGGTGTGTGCCCAGTGGATGGATTAATGCTTAGAGTAGTTTTAGGACTATATGTATTACTTGTAAGTCATGTTTTTGATGTTAGAATAGTGATCTTGTAGGTTTAGGATGAGCAAAGAGGTCTAAGGTGATCCAAAAGGATGTTTTGGATGATTTGAGTGTGATAAAAGGATAGATGTTGTCTGTGTGGGCTTGGTGGCTGATTTGAGAGATAGATCAAAGTTTGGACTATGTGTAAAACAATATGATCATGTTATTAATGTGGTCATAGAGTTGTTGTTAAGGAGTGAAGAACGATCTAAAAGGTCGCTTTGGATGCATTGAATGTGTAGAGTTGAAGATAGCTGATATAATTTATATCTCCATCATATTAGTAGGTAATCAATGTTCAAGAGATGTTCTATTCATATGTGTTATTTTTTATACTCAACATATAGGGGGTTGTATCTTCCTTGCAAAGTGGAACTTGCTAAAAGTCTAGTTATTGTGGTTTCTCAGCTAGATAGGTGTTATAGCACCTTGTGGGATTGTAGTCTCACTAAATAAGGGGTGGTAGTTCCTTGATAAATTATAGATGGTCTAAATTGGTTCTTTTTATTATAGGACATTAGTCCAATTGTAGGTTCTAGTGGGTTTTCTCACCCAAGAGGGTTTCCCACATATGTCATGTGTTATGTGCTTGATCTTGCATTATTTCTTTTGGTCATTGCAATGAATGATGTGTATGCTTCGTGAATGCTTGTGATAATTGATTAAGAGTTTTAAAGGAATAAAATTGAATTTGTATTATCTACGCTCACTAACTCACCCCCCCTCTCTATGATTATAACTCTAATAATAATGTCTATTGATGAAACTCTAGTTTAGTGGTTGATTTTTTATGGTTCCTTCATAAACCATGGGTCAGGGTTAGGTATTTTAATAGTCACACCAAATGGGGATTATATTCCAAAAATATTTAGAATCAAGTTTCCTTGTACCAAAAACGTCGCATATTATGAAGCTATCATAGTTGGTCTCAAACTTGCCATATAATGGGGTATATAACATCTTCTTATCTTTGGTGATTCTAAACTTATCATAAGCCAAGTAACTAATTAATTTCAAGATTGTAATGATACATTAATCCCATAAAATTAGATGGTGGATATTTTAAAGTTGTCTTTTACATTTATCCAATTTGAATAAGTATCAAAGATCAATAATATAGCAAAAGATACCATGGCAACCATTGGTTCCTTGATATTAACACAAGACACAACAAATTCTTTGTTGAGTACCTAATGATACCATTATATGACATGCCTAATTTTGAAATGGTTTGTGAGGTGGTTGGTCCCACTTCTTCTTGGTATTATAATATTTATGCATATATCCATTATAACACACTTACACCCAACTTATCCAATAACCAATGTAAATCATTCATCCAAAGCACATCCCATTACACAATCCTTGGCAATACTTTGTATTGAAGAGGCTATGATGGAACACTTTTACATTATTTAAATTCTAAATAATATACCTGGTGTATGCATTTAAATTTTATCACCTTCCCCAAAAATTTTAATTTTGACACTAATGTTGTCGAGATTCATCTAATTTGTCTTATTAATCATTCTTGTCATTTATCAAATAGCCCCATTCATTATTCTCCATTATACTAGCCTTATCCCTTCCCATTTATTCATTAATTCTTTTCAATAATCTCACTTATATCCTAATCCCACTTATATATTATATGGTGAATTTTAAATTCATAACCTGCCTACCTACCTACTCCTAGGCTTTCTTACAAGGCTACTCCCTATTCCTCACCTAAACTTCTAATATTCCCCTAATAATCATTAGATTCCCTAATGGAATCTTCTCTAGATAACTCTAAGGAATTTTAACTTCCTTAGAATTTTAACTTCCATGGAATTTTAAATTATATATAGAAACTCCCTCCATGGCCTATTTAAATCCATGATCCTTCATGCTAAAATATTCTATCAAATAAATCTATCAAACTATCATCTTAGTACATTTTCAATCCAATCACATGTCATCCTAATAATTTGAGTCTTCTAATAAAATCCATTCAATGAAGAGCAAGCAATCAAGCATAAGTCAAATTTGGATCAAGATTGGGTCTAAAAGGTCATGATGTTGGTATAATTTTATTTTGAATTCATTTTTATTTGCATTGTGATCTTCCTTGTTTCAAATTTTGAGGATTATTTTTTTTATTGTGTAATTTGCATACCAAATCTTATTTCTCAAAATATCCATCTTACATTTGGTGACCACAGTGGGAGCCCTCTTTTTGAGCTGACCTAGTGTAATTAAAGTGTGATTAATTCAGATTTTAGGTTAGATTGAAGAATAATTTGAGGCCCAAAATTTCAAAAATCTCATGTTTTAGATGAAAAGTTATTTTTCTCTACAAAGGGTGATTTTGAAATTGTCAGTTGTGATTTTGCCCTCGATAATTATGATTTTGCATCAGACTTCCACCTCAACTGTTAATTGTTAAGTTGACTTAGTTGTTTCATTTTGGTTAGTCAAAATCACTTATTTCTAGTTGCAATATTTCAAAATCACTTATTTTTAGTTAAAATAATGCAAAAATGCTTATTACTAAATATAACATTACAAAATAACCTTTTACTAGTTGTAATTTTGGCTCTTATCTATGATTTTGACTTAGTTATGATTTTGCTCTTAATTTATAAACTATTTTAATCCATACTATCAAGAGTTATAATCTAGTTTTTATATTATTTTGGGCTCTCTATCTGATCTAATTTTCTATAATAATAGGCCAAAACTCTATCAAACATAAATCATAAGGGTCTTGAATTCAGTACAAAATCACTTATAAGCAGAAGTTTGCAATTGTGTTTTTAACACTAGTAATCACAATTTTAATTAGTGGATAATTTGTAAATCTTTCAATCTATTATCTTATATCATCTATATATATTCATTACTTCTTGTATATATCTAGTCTCTCTTTTTAAACTCTATCTTAAAGGGTAAATCTAAAATCTAATGTTGTGACCATCTAGTTTTGATTTCTAAATACATCTAATTTAATCATGTTACATTCTATGAATAACATAATCTATAAAAATCATAGTCTAGTTGCTCTTATAAAATAATTTAATCTATAAAAAATTGTAAATAAATTAGGTTCTTTTAATCTTTCAAAGTCAGTTATAGCTAGTTGTAATCTTGCTATGTATTTATGATTTTGCAAATTCATAGGTGGTTTTGCCTACTTAACCACACATTTATTATCATGGTCTACTCATAGTTTTCAAAATCACATATCTCAGTAGAATTTTTTATTCCTAGTCATTATTTTACACATATCATCAGGGATTTTGACTAACTACCTAGTAATAGTGATAGTCTACCTGGCAACTTGCAAAATTGCTTATCCCATCTACAATTTTGACTAGTCAGTTGTGATTTTGACTCTCTATAAGTGATTTTGAATTAGCATTGACTGTGTATCTATTTTTTTAATTTTCACTACCCATTGACCCCATAAGGGGCCCTAACCATTAACCCCACAAGGGGAACTATCCCTTGACCCCTTTGGGGGCTACTTCCCCTAGACCTCCACACCTTAGCTCCTCATACATACATACATACATATATATATATATATATATATATATATATATATATATATATATATATATATATATATATATATATATATATATAACCCACAATTTTTTTGAAGATTTTTTATTAAGGCTTGTTAGGATAACCTTTTTTCTAGTTTTTATAGGGGTAAAATTAGTGGTAATTTTGTCTTTCTTAATACTACTAAAATCTTGTCTTATAGATCATATTTTTGGTCTAACACCTTGTCTCATAGGTTGCCCCTCAATAGTGCCAATTTAAACCTACTAATCACTTACTTTGCAAGACACTTCTCAAATATTTTGGAATTATTTTAAAAACCCATCTTTTATATATATATATATATATATATATATATATATATATATATATATATCATACTTAACTAATTAGTTAATCAAATTTTTATCTAATTTTTTGTACTCGAGGGCTACAATGGTATATCTTTTCCTCCTTGCATCTTAGCTATGAGTCTAAGAAGATAAAAAATTACTAACAAATTCTCTATTTTTTATTTTTAGGGGGCAACATGATGTAGAAGTGATTACTACATACTTACCATAGTCTTAGCATTTGGTGACATGGATTTCATCACTATGCATTCAACCATACTCTATGTTCTAGTGGAGTATAAAAACTAGGGATAGTTTTCATTATGCCAAGTGGTTGACCCCATGAAGGTAAATAGTTAATTCTTTGAACTAAGCATCAAACAATACCCTATATAAAGTTGGACCTTACATACCTATATATATTGGGGATGCTCGTAAAGAGCCTATATATCCTAGAATAAGACCTTTAACCCTAACAAGAGACTTGATACCAAAGTCAATATCGGTTCCCAAGTGACTAATATGTGAAAATGGGGTTGAGAGTGTTTAGGAGATTCTATAATGGGTCACTAACCTACATCCTTACTTGTGAAGATAGTAAATGATGTTATGTGTTTGGTTAAGACCCATGTTAATTGTGAGCTGAGTTATCCTTTTACCAAAGCCTATACACACCTATCAAGTCCTCCTTCATATATCATCACTATTGTATATCCTTATCTCAACATCATATCATCATGTACATCCTCTTGTGCATATTTTATTTGTACATTTTTGTACATCATTTAAGCTTATCTCGTCTTGCATATTATCCTATCTCTCCTCACCCCTCTCTTCTTAGTCATATCCTAACTAGTTTCATCCATTCAACACTAGTCATACCCATACTTCGTCATTCTTATTAGCCTAATATAATCTTGTCCTAACATAGGATTATATATCTAAGACTGGTCTTGACTAATCACACCTATCCCTAGTCATCCTTATATTATATATTATCATAAAAACCTAATCCCTTATCCTAATCATATTTTGTCCTATCTATACCATATTAACTTCTTCGTATATCCTCATTTTGTATAAACTTGATCATCTTATAGAACCATAATTTTCTTATCCATATTATACATTCTCATCTTATTTATCCTTTATCTTAAATATCTTTTTCAATCTTACATATCTTGTACATTCATAATCCATCATTATCCCCCACCATCATCTTGTCATCTCATATTTTATATTCATACTCCCATCACTTTAATAACTTAATTAAGTCTTATTTAACCTTATTATTCACTTAGCCTCATAGTCATCCCTAGTGTCATATTTAATACTAAATCCACCTTATCTATAACCAATTTTGGTCACATCCTTATCATTTTTGTCACCATATCCTCACATCACCTTGTATTGTCTTACTTACCCTTAGAGTCTTAGTACAAATCATATTACCCATCACAAAACTCACCTCATCTTTGTCAACACCTTACCACTTGTCTTAACCTTGTCTAGCCTACTGACCTTATCCACCATCTTATCAACCTAGCCCAATCATATTCCAAACCATACTTACATTACCATCCCCTTAACTATACTATTATTATTGTTAATTCTATAGTCATACATCATAAAACAACTCTTTCCACATTAGGGTCCTCATTCTAAGATTGCTTCTCTCTAATCAAGTTTTAGTTATAATCATAATCCTATCAACATATCAATCAAGACATCCCAAGTCAAGTAAAATCATATTAGCCTTGAACTAGTCTTAATCTATCCATTCCTAGTCAAAGTCACATCTCTTGGTCCTGTATATCCCCCTATTAAATCTTAGATGTGGTCATATCTCACCTAGTCAAATCTAGTCAAAATCATCAAAGCATAGCTCACATCCTAATTTTTTCTATTTGATTTTATCCTAACCCATTGACCATCATATCATGTCAAAATATCCAATCAAACTTGAGATCAAACTAAAGTAAGCTTTTTTCCAAAAAAATTTCACACATCCCATCTTCATCCCTCGATCTTTCCATTCAATCCCCCATATCTATCTGTTGGGGTTAGAAAACCACATCATTCATACTTTTTCCCATCTTGATCTATGGCATCCAAAAAATATTTGGTCTATACCTTGATTGAGAAATGCCTCATTATCAACAAGGATATGCTCCTTTCATGGATCCTTGAAATAAACACTCCATTTACTATAGACTTCAAACACATACACTCAATATACCTCTAGCCTGCACTCATCTACATTAGTCTACTCCTAGCCCCCATCCCAACCTATCATATTTAAGTTCTTTATCTACCAATCATAATGAGTCATCTACCCCTTACTCTATTAGCAAAGGGAATCCAATCCTAGCCAACTCATCTACTATTAGTCCACCCACCCAGTCACATTAACACCTACATGATCTAAAGTCCAATTCTTCCACATCTAAGTCATGAATTGAAGAGAGGCCCTATACTCCTCTTCTTATATCCTTAGAATCCATCTTCCATAAACTTGTTACCATAGAAATGATGGTCTATCCACCCTACAACATCTTTATCTTGCCAAGCCTAATCCCTCTTGTGTAAAGCTAACCACTATTATATATATCACCAAACTAGGGGCATACCATTAATCAATTTTATAATTTCCAAAACTATGTCCAAGACCTTATCAACCATGGTGACATTGAAACTGAGAATGAATCATATGAATCTACACCTGAGGTTGAAAAAGAAGGGGTATGCCAAGATTCCATTCCTGATCATGATCAATCCTTTCCATTTTCAAACCAAGGTCAAAACACCACATCCATATTCCATGGTCCCCCCATATTTAAAAAATATTCCATTGAAGATGATTCCATTTCTCATGAACCTAGTCTTCCATTTTCTCATGAGTCTTTCTTCCATGGACCTATTTTTATAAAATCCATTATCTCTCCATCATCTTCCTCTCACCCATAATCACATCAAATACCCCATTTGTTAAGGTTGATTAAGGACAAATAATCCCCTACTAGCAACATCACATCATGTACATCACATCTAGTATTAGATTCAACATGAGTCTTCTTTGCATCAGACTCATGTTCAATACTGGATTCCAAATCAGATTCTTTATCAAAATCATCATCCTTAATTAATTTTGTAAATGATGAACTCTACATTTTTAAGGATACCTATAATATGGATATCAACCAATCATAAGGAATATATTTTGATCACAATCAAGATGAAAAATTCATAATAGAGTTCATATAAGTTATGTCTTTCAAAGATTATCAAGTTAAATTTGATCCTATCTCAAATGTGTGTACTATAATTAGTCTTAATGATCCTTTTTGTGAATCTTGAGGATATTTTCTCTAATGTCAAAATTGGGTATCCTAAGAACCCCTATGAGGACCATCTTACCCCATCACAACTCATTGACCTCATCATATCACCTTCCCCACCTTCATCCATCATAGATTATTTTCTTCCCATCAATGATCATTTAATCACCTCCCTCAATTCCAAACAACTAGAAAATCCATTATCCTTCATGTTAAAATTTTATATCAATTAAATCTATCAAACTATCATCTTAGTCCATTATTAATCCAATCACATGTTATCCCAATAATTTGAATCTTCTAAGAAAATCCATTAAATTAAGAGCAAAAAATCAATCAAAAGTTAAATTTGGAGAAAGATTGGGTCTAAGAGGCCATGATACTAGTATAATTCTATTTTGAATTCAATTTTATTTACACTGTGATCTTCCTTATTTCAAATTTTAAGGATTAGAGTTTTAAGAAGATTTTAGTGTATAATTTGTATACCAGATCTTATTTCTCAAAAACTCCATCTTAAATTTAATCACCTCCCTCCATAAGGATGAACATGAATATACATTTTTAGACTCTTCCCTAAGTAATATAACATGTGCCAAAAATACAAAGTTCCAAGATCAAATTTAAAAAATTATTCATGATTATCAAATCACTTTTGATCCAACAAGTCAAAATCAAGAAAATTCAAATCATCAACCTAATCAAAAAGTGTCTTCCCCTGATGAAACCTTATTTGAGGCATTAGTGGACCATCAAAGTCAAAATAATCATCTATCAAATCAAAGATCAATTTCCTCTAGTGAACACCAAAGTCAATCACCAATAGGCAATCAAGATATAATTAATTTTGAAAATCAAACAATATTAAGATGGTCAATAATCCTTCAAATAATCAGATCAAAGATAAACCACATTGTTAAAGTGTCTTAGATCTCCTATAGTATTTTATCATATGGTACCAATCAAGTATAGAATGTCCATCATGTCCAATAGTGTGTATGACTGCTAGTCCTAATCCTCAAACATCTATCACACCTTCTTATCATGATCCTATCATCTAATCAAATCTTATACATCACCATAAAATCAAAACCCTAAATCCATCCATTCCATACCTCACAAACCCAAACAACATTATCTCTCATAGGGGTGATGAAGATACCTAGTCTAGATGTTTTGAGGGGTCTCAATCAAAAGTCAACAAAGGTAATAAGGGAATTAGTACATGCATTGGTAATAACTTGATCCTAATATCACATCTATTTAAAATAGGTGTCAGCTATAAATCACAAAAAGTGTCAGCATTTCTACATCTCGCACCCATATCCAATAAATCAAGATGTTAAAAGTCAAAAAAGTTTAAGAAAATCATTTGTCCAATGGTGAAAATTAGTCTTATGGCACCTTGGGCAAGTACAATGATGAAAACCAATTTTTGGCATCATGGTGAAATAGTCTATTATCTACATTATACCTCAACACTTGGGGGTAAATCCATTTCATTCAAATAATATCCCTTAGTGCTATCCATGTCATATCTCTATCCATTATTCTATACCCATCATCATCCATCATATATTTTATCTAATTATTTCCATCTATTCTTATAGTCTTGAGCTTTGTAAATGACATGGAAGATGTCTTGAGAAATATTTTGGAATCATCTTAGCATATCCTCTGATGGACACTCAAAAAACTATATATATGGGTCCTTCATGATGTGGTCATTGGTGATTCCTAATCCATTATTCCTTGGTCCTCATCCATTTTTAGCATCACCCTCATCCTTTTGTCATCCCATACATTATTCCATATATCCTTATCCTGGTTAGTAGGCTAGGTATTCCCTTTGCTAGTAACCCCATTTATGTAGTGTGTTTACATATTCCCAAAAGACCCAAAAAATGAAATATTTAAAAAACCCTAAAAATTATAAAATATGAAAAAATCCAAAAATATTCCAAGTTGTCTTGTCTTATGCCTATTACCCCATTTACATCCATCTTCATTATCTTTGTCTCTCATTTCCATAACCAAGTCATAGTCATCCATCCTACTATTATCTTTTATCCCCTATTATGAACTAGGTCAAATATAATCTATATTGAGATAACATTGACCTAGTCCCATTTTATCTTGATAAGTCATAAATCTCTTATATAAGTTCAAAATATGATCAATTATCGAGTCCACTAGCTCCTATATTTAAGTTAAAATTTATTCAATAACACCCTATTCACAATATCATTACATCTTAATCCTGATCATGACAAGTTTATCCATCCTCATTCGTTGACATTAATTATCATCCTCCTTCATCCCATACTTATACATTTAGACAATAGACAAGACCCTATTTGCTTGATGTGTATATATTTGTGTGTGTTATTTATATGATCTATGTGTTTGTTTATCTTTTTGTCTATATTTTTTAATCTCTAAATGTTTATCTATGTATATGTATATGTATATATTTTTAACTAAGAATGAATATGCTATGATGGCACCAAAATTTATAATGACGCTTTTAGAATCCCTCGATGATTCAAAGTTCACTATTTACCCATTTTATAATCTTGCACTTTCAAATAATGTCCTCTTGGACATACTTATATTATGGGGTATACTACCTAGTGCTATATTTACATCAGATTATTTAGACTATGATGAAACCTACAATATCATGATGACTTGATAATAGACACACTCATCATTTCTCTTATCCTCTATCATGTCTAATAATGTTTAACATCCCATATCCAATAATTTATCCTAGTCCTTTATCTTTAAGTTGATCATCCACATCCACTCATCTAATATCCAATCATTCCTCTGAGTCATTTATCATCACATCTATATCTTCTAGTCAATCAACTTTCTAGCCATCAACATCTAACATCTCATCTCCCATCATTTCTCCTTGTCCTATATCTTCATGTGTAACATCTAAGTTACATCTCATATCTAACAACTAACATGTCTAATAGTCATTTTCATCATCTTTTTCTAGTCTATATTATCATCTATCATCTAGTCTAAACTACATTATCTTGAGGTCTTTTCAGACTATGTCGGTAATGCTCAGTCATATGGTGTGTTTGAGGTCAGCTCAGCCACTCTCTCCTCTTTCCCCATCATTTATCCACACATATCTCTTGCTCCTCATCATCCTTAATTATTATATCAATCAAATCTTTGAGATATAATATCAATCAATATATTGATCAATTACTATCCCTACAATAATCGCCCTGATCTTTTAGTCAATCACCTGTAACTATCATTAGGATTGATAAATCACAACATCCATTTTTTATTCCATTATTCATCCATTATCATTGATTGATCAATTCATCATTTAAATTTTATGGTTTATTCCTTAGATTGAGGCATGACTAGGATCATAACTTTATTATCATCTCTCTCCCTTGCATATATCCTTACTAAGGGAATCATCGCTATTAATCATATTGTGGCTAATTGGTTTGATGCATTGTAATAAAACTATTCCCCTTCATTTCTTGGTCACTTGATCATATCATTTATTCTCTTTCATCTCCTTCATCATTTTGATAAACTTTAGCTTTGAGCTACACTCATCATTAATCTTATCTAATCAGTCTTATTTTGGATCAATTTTCTCCCAAACATTTATCCTTGCTTAGGATATGTCTACAACTCATGGCCTTATCTATCAATAATTTTTGTACATAGCTCTCCCTAGTATGTGTCCTTGCATGGGGTATGTCTACACCTTATGGTATTTTGTCTTAACATCTTCATATTACAGTTGATTCCCCATTAGGATTTGTTTATAACCATGACACAATCATTTGCGCTCTTTTTACATAAGTATTTAATAAGGGCATCATCACTTTTTATCTCACTAATTATGTTGAGTTAATTTTATTCATCATCGATCTCACATCTAGCATCCCATCCCCTTCTCTACCTATTACATCCCACCCCTCATTTTTTATTTTCAAGTGGACACTCACCTCCTTCATACCCACATGTCCCCTCAAGGGGGAATCATGTGTCTACTAACATCATTTACTAACATTCATCTATAAGTGTCTTTATTATTTGAAATAACACTACTCCTTCCACTTCATTCAATCACAATGCCCTTTCAAAAAGGGGCAAAATGTTTGCATTTAAATTTTCTTTCCTTTCCTAGCTTGTTAATTTTGACACTAATTGCATCTAGCTTCATCTAATTTGTCTTACTAATCATTATTATCATTTATCTAACATCCCATTTCATTATTCTCCATCATCCTAACCTTAACCCTTCCCATTTCTTCATTAATTCTTCTAAATAATCCCACTTATGTCCTAATCCCACTTTTATCCTAATCCCACTTATCTATTATATTGTGAATTTTAAATTTGTAACCCACCTACCTACCTAATCCTAGCCTTTCCTAAAATCTTACCATTATACATCACGTAATATTTCTTTTAAGCATTGCCTAATCATCATTAAATTCCCTAATAAAATCTTCTCTAGAGATTTCTCTTTTTAGATAATTTTAAAGTCCTTAAAATTCTCTCTAACTCTCTAGATAATTCTATAGAATTTTAAATTCCATAAAAAAACTCCCTCCATGGCCTATTTAAATCCATGACTCCCTCTATTCTAAATAACTAAAAAATCCATGACCCTTCATGCTAAAATCTTAAATCAACTAAATATATCAAACTATCTGTTTCTATTCTATATTCACTTTTCACATTCAAGAAAGGAAAATGAGAAACTAAGAAGGAAATGGACGAGGGTTTGTACGTACCCAAATTGTAGATGTGCACACCAAAATCAGATGATAGCAGGAACTCCTCTTTGGTTGTGGAGGATGACACCTGAAAGAAAAAGAGACTAAAACATGAAAAATGTTAGATGAGGAGATGGTGGGCTGTCAAGCAAAAGCTTGATCCCTGAAGTACGAAGACTTCCTTGAGGGATATCAACCCACTGATTAAAAATAGAATATTTGACAGAAATAGAAATAATGAAAGACAAAATGAAATAAATAAAAGACAAAAAGCAAAATGCGTACCTGATATGTAGCAAACTGCTTTGCACAATCACCAGCGTCGGTCTCTGTGCTGACGTCGGTCAAGGAATGTCACCGACGTCGGTTAAGATGCTGATGTCAATAGGGGTAATGACTGGTGTTAGTTGGGGTAGTAGTTCTTGGACAGGGTCTGGTCAGGTCTGGATAGGTTTCAGGACTGTAGAATGGTCTGGAGTTTTGTTTGAGGGTTAGGGAACTTGTTTGGGAGTCAAAGGGATTGTTTGGGCGTCTGTACAGGGATCTAGGCAGAGTTACAAACTGTATATTCTAAAAAGGGTGGATAGAGGTGATACGAGAGGAAGTCAAGTCGGGTCTGTGGTCTGAATCCAAATTTGGGTGGTGATATCAATTAAAAACAATAACCAGAAAACAAAATAAAAGCATAGAACAAATGCTTACCTGTTACTTGTTGAAGATAGAATAGGAGACATGATTGTTGTTGTCAGTGTGTTGCAGAAGTTTGATGTAGCAGACCTCCAGTGAGATGACTGAAGCAGAATACCTGTACCTGAGAGATAGAGAGTGATAGAGATTTGATTACAGATTGATTGAATGAAAAGTTGGCTAATTGTCCCGAAGGTCGAATGAAAGAATATTTTGAAAGAAGGTCTAATAATCGATCGAGAAACTGATTGAGAACTGAATAATGAATAACGGATAATGGATAACGGATAATGAATCTTGCATTTGGGTTGAGAATGTAGTTTAAGGATAATCGATGCCAACAAAACTACTGACGTCAGCTGAGAAGTGACTGACATCGGCGACATCGGCCGAAAAGTGACCAATGTCGACAGATGCAAAATGGGGACAGAGGCTAATTTTAGCCTTCTGCTCATTCTTACATGCTGCCAGGGTCAAGGCTCATGGGAAAATAATCGACAGGGGTTAAATAGGCATGGGAGAATAAAATGGGGGTTAAGGGGAGGACGATAAGGGTTAGACACAATTTTGGTGTCTACATTTGCCCCTTTTTGTCTTGTTGGTTGTTCTGGACGAACTGCAAGACAAAAATAAGAGTTGGTTGCCCCAGGTGTGGGATAAGGTCGATTTCATCTTGTTGGTTGTTCAAGTGAACTGCAAGACAAAAATAGGAAGAGGATTACACCAGATGAGATGAGGTATCCCCCCTCAAAGCAGGAGTCGAGGGAAGGGAATCGGGAATCGAGTGATGATTTGACAAAGAGTGGATGAAAAAAGGGTGAGGGTGAATGCTGCAATAGTTATAATTGCGTGCATACCACTTCACAAGATGGTCAAGCCAAATTGTCACAGGTCAAGGGTCGAGGAGTGCCAAAATTGAAATAATTGGGCCCCAGCATTTAGTCATCTGCTGATTGGGTTATTCAATCTAAGCTAAAGCTCTAATGGTCATCGTGTTCCAGGTATCTCGGGCTCAGCAAGTGCTCCTAGAAACATGAAAAAGTCACAAGTAGTAGGGATCAACCGGCTTGCAATCCTATACTTGTGAGGGTCAAAAATAGTCTGCGCATAATTTTGATAACCATTCGTGAGGTAGCATACATGTAAAAACAACCAAGGCAAAAGTTTGTCTTGGAAGTGGTCAAGGTCGGAGGAGATAGGCATGATCTCCAATGGTCATTGGTCAAGGTGGATGGATGGACGAAAGAATGTGGCTGAGCTAACCTCAGAACATTGAGTGCTACCTACATAGCCCCTGTGTGAAGGGCCTCAGGCCAATGTAGTTCTCCCTAAAAGGGAGGAAGGGTCAAAGTGGTAGATGGATTGGTCTTGGTCGAGGGCAAGTTATGGTCAAAAGGAAGAAAGAAGGTTTGTCCATCAGAGAGACGAATAAATGAGGGTGGTCGAGCTAGCCCCCGAAGACGTCGTGTCATCTAAGTGCTACCTACATAGCCCAAATTGGAAGGGGCCTCAGACCAATGTATTTTAGACAAAGGGTCTGAGTGGTAGATAGGTGGTCAAAGTGGTCGATAGACTGGTCTTGGTCAAGGTCAAGGTCGAGTGATGAAGAAAAAAAAGGGGTTTGTCCATCTGAGAGATGAACAAATGGGATGGCTAAGCTAACCCCAGAAAATGTCGTGTCAACTGAGTGCTGCCTAC
Source organism: Torreya grandis (assembly GCA_037957365.1). NCBI lineage: Eukaryota > Viridiplantae > Streptophyta > Pinopsida > Cupressales > Taxaceae > Torreya > Torreya grandis. The sequence goes on from JARHVA010000333.1 coordinate 3,983,446, forward strand.
ATAGCCTCGGTCATAGGGCCTCAGACCAATGTAGTTCAAACTAGTTGAGAAGATTGGTCGATGATGGGTTTGGTCATGTGTCGAAATGATGAGGAGAAGAAGATGTTACAACCTTTTCCAAATGGTGTATTCTGTAACATTGGTCGAGGGTCTTTCATCTCTAGCAATTGTCCATAGTTGTGATGGATGTATGCTAAAAATGAATTGAGGTCTATTTATGCTTCAGCAAGTATTGGTTTATGCTTAACATAAATTGTGTCGGGTCGATAGTTTCCATGTGTATTGGTGTCTATAGAAACTATGTGAAATGGACTATGATGATGTTAGTGGTCTGAAAATGTTGAGGTTGGTTTGGTTGGATAAATGTCAAATGAGTGGATGTGACCAAAGTGTAGAGAAAAAGTGAAAGGCAAATTGCTCTTTCATTGATAAGGACCAGAATGACAGCATAGATAAGGGTTATTAGAACCAAGAGCCCCATTCATGCATGACGTCGTTGACCATAGGTTGTGTTAGAGAGATAATCAAATCACTTTGACATTAAAGTGAGCTCGAAGTCCCTTGAGCAGGTGATAAGAGGAGGATAGGGTAACCCGTTTTAGAGCAGAGATAACTTTGCCCCTTTTTATAGGAGACCCTGAGACAACTACAAGCCAAGTCCATGATTTTTTTTTTTTTTTTGTTTTTTTTTTGGGTGCAGACTGATCAATGCGGGAAGTCTGCATAGAGATGTCATTTGCTTGGTGGTCATTTGCGAAGCTGATCAATGTGGGAAGCTTCTAAGAAAGATTGTTGTTTGTAGCAAGAGTTAGTTATAGCCATCCTTCGAGGGAGTGGTCTATATTTTTGCTTTATATATAAGGGCTTTGAATAGCTGTCCTTCGAGGGAGCAGTCTATTAGCTATAGCAATGATAGTACAGTTGTCCTTCGAGGGAGTAGTCTGCCTTTTGATTCTAATTTGGTGACCTTAGATATTTTGACATCTTGATTTGTTTTGATAGAAATGTGAGTCATGGACAAGATTATAGAAGGTCAAGGGCTCCCTTTTATTAGGACAAAGCATCCATACTGTATAAAAGGGGTATATAGGATTTGTTAGGGGGAGTAGGGTTGAAAGGAATGAGGACTAAGAGGACAGGGATTGCTCAAGGGATGAGCTCAAGGTAAATGTCAAGTGGATGAGTATTCAACTAACAGTAGAATGGTCATAGATGCAATGCATTAAGAGGCTCAGGTTCTACCCGTCCATCGAGAGAAGACAAATGATACGTCCCTGATCCATACTTGTGCGTGATAATGAAAGGTCTAAGCCAATTAAGGGCAAAATTGCTTCGTTTACTTTGCTCCATATTGGTCATGTGCTAATTTTATTTGAGGACGAGGTCTCTGATATTGAAATCTCATTCTCACATATTTTTTTCATAGGCTCACTTGATGTGATGTTGATAGACATGGAGATGGTTAAGGGTAGTAAGACGACACTCGTCAAGTAACTCAAGTTAAGCTAAGTGATCTTGATGAAAGTCATCGTTAGAAAGAATGTCATGTAGAGAGATGTAGAGAGATGGGATTTGTACTTTGAGAGGTAGGATAGCCTCTGTTCCATACATGAGAGAGAAAGGGGTAGCACCCATGGAGGTTCGGATGCTAGTGCAGTAAGCCCACAAAGTGAAGGGAATGTGAATATGCCAATCCCTTCTAGTGTCACTGACCACCTTCATGAGAATTTTAGTAAATATTTTGTTGGAAGCCTCAGCCTGCCCATTTGCTTGTGGGTAGTAAGGTGAAGAGAAACTAAGTTTGATGCCAAATGAGTCACAGAGTTTTTGAATGGTCTTGTTTTTGAAGGACTTACCATTGTTGGTGATGATTTTGTGAGGGACACCAAAACGAAAGATGATGTGGGTGCTGATGAAGTCAACAATCTTGTCGGCTTTTATGGAGACGAGAGGAATGGCTTCCACCCACTTGGTGAAATACTCAGTGGTGGTGATGATGGATTGATGACGAAGAGATGAATGAGGGTTAATCTCATCGATGAGATCTAAGCCCCACTAAGAAAAAGGCCAAAAATCTTGAGCGACTTGTAAGGCGTGACTAGGAAGATGAAGCAAGTTAGAGTGCTACTGACACTTGATGCAATGCCGAACATAGTCGCTACAGTCTTGATGAAGGGTGGGCCAATAATAGCCCAGACGAAGGATGCGCTTGGCAACCGAGTTCCAACTAAAGTGACCACCACAAATTCTATCATGGACTTGTTTAATGGCATGAGAGGCTTTAGTGGAGGTTAGACAATGAAGAAGGAGGCCGTCGAAGCCTCGCTTATAGAGAAGACCCCCTAGCATGGTATAGCGAGTTGTGCATTTGATGAAAGCCTACCGTGCATTACTAGAGAGATCGGGAGGGATGATAGAATGAGATAAGTAGTCCACAAGTTGTTTATACCAAACATCCCATGGATTAGAGTCTATGGTGTTGACATTGTTAGAAGAAAGGTATGAAGGCAACGATAGATGATGTACCGTGACAAAAATTCTAGATGACGATGATGAAGATGGAATATGCGAGGCGAGAGAAGCCATGGTGTCAGCAAAATTATTTGTGGATCGAGGAACAGTCTGTAAGAGGTAATGGCCAAAAGAGGCCAGAAGAATGCCAACATGGTTTTTGTACCTTTGCAAATTTTCATTTTTATAGAGGTATGAACCATTGACCTAATTGATGACAAGTTGTGAGTCATCAAAGATGTTGATGGACTTGATGCTGAGAGAGAGGAAGGTCTAAAGTCCCAAAATTAAGGCCTCATATTCAGCCATATTATTGGTATAATTAAAGTTGAGCTTGAAAGACAGAGGCATGGGCTCACCATCGAGTGGGATGAGAATAACTCCCACACCCCCACCAATTTGACATTTGGAGCCGTCGAAGAACATGGTCATTTGGTAGAAAGTGTCATAAGTGGAAAGCATGGTGATAGACTCATCAGGGAACTCACACTGCGAAGGTTGATTGTCAAGAAGAGGGGCATCTGCCAGTTGATCAGTGATGGTTTGCCCCTTGATGGATTTTTGCTAGATGAATTTAAGGTCAAACTCAGTAAGCAGCATGAACCACCAAGCCATACATTGATGTTGATATGGCTTGGAGTGCATAAACTTAAGAGGGTCGGTGTGAGTGATGATAAAGGTTTTGTGATTAAGAAGATAGTGGCAGAGCTTGGTAGCGGTAAAGACTAACACCAAATAGAGTTTCTCGGTATGAGTATATTGAGTTTCATAGTTGACCAGTGTTCGGCTGATATAGTAGACTGATCGCTCACGGTGATGCTTGTCTCAGTGTGCGATCATGGCACTTAATGAATGGTTGGTGACAGAGATGTAAAGGTAGAAGGGTTGATCGTCTTTAGGTAGAATGAGGACTGGTGGAGAGACTAGATAGTGTTTGAGGGCTTCAAAAGCCTCTTGACAGTCCTTATCCCATTTAAAGGAGACGTCCTTCTTAAGGAGATGATGAAAAGGTTGGCAAGCGGTCAGAAAGCTGTGAGATGAAATAGTGAATGGACTGGAGCTTCCCTTGTAGACTACGAAGCTGCTTGAGATTGGTCGGAGGCAGCATCTCGAGGATAGCGCAGATCTTGGCAGGATCTATCTCGATGCCATGGAAAGAAACGATAAAGCCTAAGAACTTGTCAGAGAGGACCCCAAAGACACATTTCTTGGGGTTAAGGCAGACATTATATTGAAGAAGGTGAGAGAAGATGATTTTGAGAATGGTCAAATGGTCACGGCAAAGCTTGGACTTGCCAAGCAGGTCATCCACTTAGTCCTCCATGATTTTGTGGAAGAGATCATGGAAAATGTAAGTCATGGCATGCTGATATGTGGCACTTGCATTCTTCAAGCCAAAAGGCATGACTCGATAGCAGAAAGTCCCCCATGGGGAGATAAAGGTAGTCTTGTGTTGATCTTCTAATGTAATCAAGATCTGATTGTATCTTGAAAACCCGTCCATCAGAGATAGCATCTCATGGCTGGCTGTAAGATCAACAAGCTAGTCAATGTTAGGAAGAGGAAAGTCATCTTTGAGATAGGCTAGGTTAAGGTCATGATAGTCTGTGCAGATTTGGATCCCCCCAGTCACTTTGGTGATAGGGATGATGTTAGAGACCCATTGCAGGTAGTCGATGGGCTGGATGAAAGAGACAAAAAAGAGGTGCTGAAGCTCATCTTTGACAAGGAGCACCATGTGAGGATGCATCTTTCGAAGCTTTTGCTTAATAGGCTTAGCCTTTGTTTTAGTGACTATGTTATGGGTAGCAATGGTGGGGTCGATGCCAGGCATGTCATGGTAGGTCTAGGCAAAGGCTTTGCTATGGTTTGAGAGGAACTGGGTGTAGTTTAGCTGCTCTTGAGTGTCTAAAGATTGACCAATATTTAAGACGTGAGAAACATCAGAAGAAGGGAGGTTGATGTCAATTATTAATTCATTTAACATAACTTGGGTCTCAAAAGGGAGAGAGCACTGGATGAAAGAGTCGTCGGTGCCCATGTAGGAAAAAATGGCATCGTCGTCAATGCAGTGGACAGTGTGAATGGTTGCCGACTCATCTTCTATCATGGTGGGATAAATGAGAGGGAGAGACCTAGACACCCCATTTAGCTGATAGGTTAGGGGTTCTAGGCGGATGGTGTTTATGCAAAAAAAAATAGGAGGGATGGAAACCACCGACTATGTAGGTGAAGAGGGAAGAATGGGCGAGCTATGAAGAGATTGATCAATGGTGGGTTTGGGGTAAAAGTCTGCAGGGGCCTGAGTGGGGTCGTGGTATCCCAAGCCATACCATTTCTTAGCATCGTCATCATTGAGCGGTTTGATGAGCTTATGGGAGCCTTGCTCATAGCGTCTGAAGCCAAAACCCTTCCATGCACACCTATAAAGGTAGGTGTGTGCAAAGGCAGGGTTGCCAAGAAATGAGAAGTTTGATGTGAATGGTTGTGGTGAAGATAGAGGATTGCCATCAATAGGAGCTTGATTGAGCCCCCCATAAACAAGATTGGTTCAGAGGTGAGGAGGACCATAAGGCACGACCATCCCAATTCGGTGATCATAACTAGGGCTGTGGTGAAGGCGTCCACACTCTTGCAGAGTTTGGAACATGTCTAAGGCTAGCAAGTGATATTCCCCAAGTGAAAGTTGTTAGAAGATGTCTTCCATGGGGTCTTTGATTACCACTTGAAGAGGAGGGGTGAGGTCGACCGCCAGTTGTGAACTGGTCAAAGCTTCCACAGATGGAGACAGCACCGAGGTTGATGGCTTGATAGGAATGAGGATGTCATTTGGCCGATAGGTTGTGTTACAAGTTTTGAAAGGTGATGGGTCAGTGGGAATAGTGTGGACTTGCCCGTCGTGCTCAAATTTCACACAACGGTGCAGGGTAGAGGGAACACAAGCCATGGTGTGGATCTAGGGTTAGCCTAGCAAGATGTTATATTGAAACTCTCCTTCGATGATATAGAAGAGCTCTGGGACTGTGTGTGGACCAACACGAATGTGAAGGATGACTATGCCAATGGTTGTGGCAGTGGTGTCATTGAAGGATCACAAGATTGCATCAGTTTTGGATACACAATTCTTGGGGAGGGTCAATTGATCAAAGGCATGGGTGGAGATAATATTGATGCTGGCCCCTCTGTCAATCATAATGCACTTAATACATGTCCGATCAACATAGGAAGTGATGAAGAGGGCGTCATCTTGATCTTCCATGTTAGATGTAGGAATCTCAAAATCGCTAAAAGTGATGGAGGCGACAGGGGATAAAGAGTGGACCAGGGTAGCGAGTGGTTGGGGGTCTTCAAGTTGGACCTCCACTGCCTGCAAGGATTGGATGAGGGCCTGATGATGCTGGGGCAAGGTTTGGATGAGGTCATAAAGGGACATCTTCACGGGCATCTGGTGAAGCTATTTTAACATGGAGTCATGAATCACCCCTAAAGAGGAAGAAGAAGAGGGTTGAGGCACACCAAGGATAGAAATCTTAGGCTTAGGCGGTTGAGGTGGCTAGACAAAAGGATAGGTCCAAGGAATGGCAGCTTTTTATTTTGCCTTGTCCTTTTTTGACCTAGTGGTTATGTGAATGGCATTGATTTCGAAGATAGGGGGTGAAGGAGATGAAGGGATCATGGCCTGCTGATGAGATGTTGATGTGGTCGAAGAGGTTGGAGGAATATGAGAAGGTGTTGGGGGTCGATTGATGGTGTCCTCAAGAAGAAGAATGTCCTTCTCCATGTAGCGGTGAATGACGGCCTTGAGGGCACAACAAGTCTTGGTATCATGTCCTAGCATATGATGATATAGGCAAATCTTCGTATCGTCAAACCAGGAGGGCTTAGACCTGAGAGGTTGGAAGGGCCTGATGGGCAGAAGGGTTATGCTGAAAGTTTGCAAAAGTTAGTGCAATATCAAAGAGTATGATCCCACTAAAGGGTTCGTACTCATCGATGTGTGCGATGGTGGTGACTTTTGCTTAGGCGAAGTTGGAGGAGGCCTTCATACCACTTTTTGGGTTGATGGTGTGGCGATAGGTGGAGATGGTACTTTCTTCATGAGAGGTACCACCCTTTTAGGAGAGGGTAGGCTGGAGGTAGGCAAAGGAAGTAGAGGAGACAACAAGTTTTGATTAGAGGTAGGAGTGGGGAGGACTTTGGTCAGGGTCGAAGGATGGGGGCCCAAAATGGAAGGTAATGGTGATGGGGGAGGAGGCGTTCGCTTCTGTGGTCTGGCAGTCTTCTTCGACTTGGTTGAAAGACTACTACTGGTCAAAGTCTAGTCTAAGTCCACCTTCACTTGTGGATGAGTGAGGTTGGAGACAGGGTGAACGCCGAGTGACTTGATTGGTTTAGATGGGGTAGATGAGGGTTTCGGTCCTGATGCAATTGGTTGAGGTGTAGACGGTCTAGAAGTGGAAGTCTAGTTTTTGTTGAGAGTCTTGGGAGATTATGCCTTGGGAGGATTGGCAGCATGAGACAAGAGGGCACGGGCATGTTGAAGATCTTTAAGATGCTCCCACAATCCTTGATGCTCCACTTTTCTTGAAGGGAGAAGTTTGATTTTCTCTACTAGTCAGGAAAATGGTTGAGAAGATGTTGGATGAGGTTTGGGTCCTTGAGAAGATGTTAACGGTTGTGAGGTTGAAGATGAGACTGGTGTAGCGGTCTCAGACCCAAGGAATGATGAAGTCGTGATAAGTTCATCCTTGGTTGGAGACGAAGGAGAGGCAGGTTCTTCCCTGGGTGGAGAAGAAACTGGAGAATGAGGCTCCTCAAGCAGGTAAAGGGCAGGGATGATGGTGCCCTCCACTTGCGGTCAAGGAGTAGGAAGGGTCAGGTCCTCCATAGGTAGCAGGAAGGAAGATGGTGAGATCGGTGGTGCCGATAAGGTTGAGGCATCCTCCAATATAAGAGAAGTTGATGAAGAACTAACCAGAGAGGGAGGTTCGTCCACATGCAATGGACTGAGGGGTGGACTGACTTCTTGAGTTTGAGAAAGAGTCTGGTTGGGGATGAAGGGTGAGACTGTATTGACTGTTCACACATTATGTTCATGAATGTTGTCAGTCATGGTTTGGACATTATTTTGGGTTGGCGGATGATTAGAGAATGGTTGCTTGAAGATGTCGATGCCCTGATTGGGTGGCGCATTGGGATTGTCAAGGACAAGGTCACCCTTTTGTAGCATTTCTTGGATGATGTTTTTAAGGGTTTTACAGTTGCCCGTGTCATGGCCTTTAACACGGTGGTAGTTATAGAAGTCATTTTCCCTATACCACGCAGGGATGCACATGAGGGATCAAATTGTGGAGGTGGTTAGATTTGGGGGAGATTGAGAACCCCCTGTTTGACAAGTTTTTCCAGCACAGACGCGTATAATTCTCCAAGTGGAGTATACTGTCATTATACATATCTTTGCTAGAATTGGCAGGTAATGCTTTGGGACGTGGATGGCTCAGGCTGGCTGGTTGAAGAGGAAGAGGATGAAAGTCTAATGACTACAGCGTTTATTGATGTCTTAGACTTGGGGTTAGATGAAGAAGGCTTAGAAGAAGAGGAGTCATTGGTCTTGGAGTTGGGATCCTTACTCCACAACTTGACTTTGTTCTCCTCGATAGCACATAATTCAAGTTTGTGGGCCATCGTGAAGGCTTCGTCAAAGGTGCGGAAGGTCTGAACCTACAAGGTAGAAGAAATATGCTTGGCACAGGCTTGGGAGAAAAGTTCAATAAGTTCAGGTTGGGGTAAGGAAAATGAGAGCTGATTGATAAGGCTTCTCCAGTGAGCAACGAAATCGGCTATGGATTCATCCTCGAACTACCGGATAGAATAGAGGTCTATGATTGAGACCTTTTTGGTGATGTTGATAGAGAAATGGTCGAGGAAGAGTTGGGCCAGCTGAGTGAATGTGAAGAGAGAATGGCTGGCAAGGGAGCTATACCAATCAAGAGTAGCGCCAGAGAGGGACATAAGGAATGTGTGTAAAAGTAACACATCATCATGAGCAATGAGATAACAGGCATGTCTAAATGCTCATAGATGTTGTTACGGGTCTTCCTTGCTCTAGAAATGAGAGAATTTAGGAAGTTCCCACTAGTTGGGGTATGGTCAGATCAGGATGGAAGGATGAATGGGCTCATTACAAATTTGCTTGTATTAGAGGGCATTGCGTGAACTAGAAATAGAGGTTTTGAGACTGGACATTTTGTCCATCAGCATTTTGATGTTGTCTGCTGATAGATTGGTGGGTGGAACACCCTCTAGATTATAAGGTGCTTGGAAGATATTGAGAGGGGCGTATGACATGGTTGGTTGCGCTTGTGTAGGTGCAACATATGGGTAGCTAGTCATCGGGGTGGAAGTTGAAGCCAAGGGCACTTGTGTTATGGGGCTGGTAGGCACAAGTTAGATAGGGGCCATCAAAGATGGTTGAGGAGTGGCCACACTTGCTGAAGGGTAGACAGTTACTCTTGTGTTGATAGGTGCAAGAGTAGGGGGGATAGAGACCACTAGGTTTCAGAAAGGTGTAGGATTTGGTTGAGTAGTTTGAGGTTGAGGGGGTGATGGAACCCCCATGGAGGTAGGTCTAGAAGGAGAGGTTAAATTTTGAAGGTAAGACACGGTTGGGTTATTAGTCGAGGTGTTGGCTTGATTGTCTATAGGTTGAATTGTAGATGTTGTTGATGTGATCATGGTATCGACTAAGGAAGTCGACATCCCATAGATTGGGTTGCCTAAGGAGTCTCGCGTTCAGCTTCACATGAGATAATGTTGAAGGGCTATGCCATTGAGGTCCAAGAATCTTTCAAAATCTTGGTCCCCTTCAGGGACGATGGGAGACTGGGTTGAGGTTGGTCCAGTAGGAGTTCTTTCAGTCTCTGAGTGGAACTCCATTATAGGACTGGTTATGGACGGGGAAGATGGAAGCAGTTGACGCCTCACGTGGTCAACAAGAGCCTTGGTTTGACTGCGAGTCAGAACCATCCAAGGCAAGAAAGAACATCCTCATAAGCTCAAACAAGTAGATAAGAACAGAAAATATGAAGAACACAAGTAGACCCTAAACTTTAAATCCCTAAGAATAAATTATGAGGATCTTGGTGGCTTATGCCTTAGAATGTGTGAGGAAGATTGGCTTTTGAGATGGGTCCTAGAAGAAGTAGTCTAGAGCTGGTTTCAGGTTTTATTGAAGTGCTCAAGAGTCTGGGTTAGGTTCTGTACTTGGCCTGGTGCTAAGGAGCAAGCTTCCCTCACTTCACGAGTCTAGTGATAAGTTGGGCCTGCTTAGCCAAAATATACTTCCCCTAGAGATTATACTCTACCAGAGAATAGAGTGGGCTTTCCCCTTGGTGATGAAGTCCAAGTAGGATCATCGAGATGGGTAAGGTATCCACTAGGGGATGAAATCCCATTCGGGCCTTGTCTCAGGTGAGTTTGATGTTTGATTTAGTGCAAGTGGTTTGGTCATGTAACATAAAGTGATCTACGATTAATTCAATATGCAGTTATTAATTACTAAGTGTGGACTAAGAAATGAAAACAAGAAGAAATGATATGCAATGTGTTTTAAGCCCAAGTCAAAATGTGAGTTCAAATGAAAACAAGTTGAGAAAGGGTTGAAGAATATGACTTTTGACTAGTTTGAAATGCAAGAAAAGAAAGAAAAGTTCTTTTTAATCCTACTTATGATGTCGTTTAGAAGAGAAGAAAGAGGTGAAAAGGGAGAAACCTAATGCACCTATATGAATAGAAAGAAAAGGAACCCAAGGAAGACCCTAAGGTCCCACCGGGCATGCCAGAATGTTTCTATTCTATATTCGCTTTTCACATTCAAGAAAGGGAAATGAGAAACTAAGAAGGAAATGGATGAGGGTTTGTACATACCCGGATTGTAGACATGCGCACCAAAATCAGACGATAGCAAGAACTCCTCTTTGGTAGTGGAGGATGACACCTGAAAGAAAAAGAGACTAAAACACAAAAAATGTTAGATGAGGAGATGGTGGGCTGTCAAGCAAAAGCTTGATCCCTGAAGTACAAAGACTTCCTTGAGGGATATCAACCCATCGATTAAAAATAGAATATTTGATATAAATAGAAATAATGAAAGACAGAATGAAAGAAATAAAAGACAAAAAGCAAAATGCGTACCTGATATGCAATAAACTACTTTGCATAGTCACCGGCGTCGGTCTCTGTGTCAGCGTCGGTCAAGGAATGTCACCGACGTCAGTTAAGATGCCGATGTCAGTAGGGGTAATGACCGGCATCAGTCGGGGTAGTAGTTCTTGGATGGGGTCTGGTCGGGTCTGGACAAGTTTTAGGACTACAGAATGGTCTGGAGTTTTGTCTGAGGGTTAAGGAGCCTATTTGGGAGTTAAAGGGATTGTTTGGGGGTCTGTGTAGGGATCTAGGTAGAGTTATAGACTGTATATTCTAAAAAGGGTGGATAGAGGTGATACGAGAGGAAGTCAAGTCGGGTCTGTGGTCTGAATCCAAATCTGGGTGGTGATATCAATTAAAAACAATAACCAAAAAACAAAATAAAAGCACAGAACAAATGCTTACCTATCACTTGCTGAAGATAGAATAGGAGACATGATTGTTGTTATCAGTGTGTTACAGAATTTTGATGTAGCAAACCTCTAGCAAGATGACTGAAGCAGAATACCTGTACCTGAGAGAGAGAGAGTGATAGAGATTTGATTGCAGATTGATTGAATGAAAAGTTGGCTAATTGTCCCGAAGGTCGAATGAAAGAATGTTTTGAAAGAAGGTCTGATAACCAATCGAGAAACTAATTGAGAACTGAATAATGAATAATGAATAACAAATAATGGATCATGCGTCTAGGTCGAGAATGTAGTTTAAGGATAATCGACACCAGTAGAACCGCCAACGTAGGCCAAGAAGTGATCGACGTTGGCGATGTCGACCGAGAAGTGACCGATGTCGATAGATGCAGAATGGGGACAAAGGCTAATTTTAGCCTTCTGCTCATTCTTACATGCTGCCAGGGTCAAGGCTCATGGGAAAATGGTCGACAGGGGTTAAATAGGTGTGGGAGAATAAAATGGGGGTTAAGGGGAGGATGACAAGGGTTAGACACAATTTCTGTGTCTACACTATCATCTTAGTCCATTGTCAAGCCAATCACATATTTTCCAAATAATCTAAGTCTTCCAAGAAAGTACATTCAATCAAGAGTAAGCAATCAAACATAAGTCAAATTTGGAGAAAGATTTGGTCTAAGAGGTCATGATGCTAGTATAATTTTTTTTTTAAATTCATTTTTATTTGCATTGTGATATTCATTGTTTCAAATTTTGAGGATTTGTGTTTTGAGTAGATTTTAGTGTATAATTTGCATACCAAATCTTATTACTCAAAATATCCATCTTACACCTGGGTTATTAAATAAGTTCATGGGAGAATTTATGGTGTGAAATCTAGTGGCATAGTCCTAGCTAAAAATCTTTTGCTAGTAGGTTATTATTCACTTATAATGGAATTTTATTCGTGTGTTTATGCTAAAAAATGCATACCTTGTCAAAATCATGGTAACCTTATACATATCCCTTCACAAGTTTTGTAACTTATTACCAAACCTTGGACATTCTCCACATGGGGGTTAGACCTCATTGGAAAAATCAATCCTAATTCATCTGATGGTCATAAACACATTATTACCACAATTGAATATTTTACCAAGTGGGTTGAGGCAATGATTATTACATATGTCTATAGAGTAATTTCTTACTCTACGTCGTATTTAATTTATTTTTTGATTTGAGCACTTCAATTTTGGTTCCTGTGCACCTTGGGCATCACAGCAAAAGTTTTGGAGTAGAGGATGGGTTCATTTTTGCCTAAGTGTTGAAATGCAGAGGAGGCTACCAAGTGTTACCCTCTGATCGCACGGGTCTTTTTCCCCTTCTTGTTTCTTTCATCTCATTTTTTCCCAAGTATCAAGTTTAAGTGGAAGCTACCAAGTGTCACCTTTTGAAACACAAAGTCGATCAGCTAGAGTCCTTTGAGGCCCCTTTTGTAACTTTCTAGAGAACTGTGGATCGTGCCATGTACCTAGTGGCAGTTAAGTGGAATGGACCACATGCTAGCATCCACGTCTCAAAGAGGAACCCGCATTTCATTATACTTTTGACAAAGACTTTCAATGAGCTAAGTAATAGAGAGAGTGGAAAGCACCAGGTGTCAGTTGTAGAGGCCTTAAACTACCTTTTTTAGGAAGCAGTGGAAGTCACCATGTGTCGACATCTAGGAGACATGGGTCCAATGCTTTCATTTAATGCATAAGGGTGTCTTTTCATTTTGTGCAAGTGTTGAAGTGCAATGGAAATTGCCAAGTGTCACTCTTTGAGTCCCTTTCTTCTCCATCCCAAGAAAAAGTGGAAGGTGCCACATACCCCCAGAATAAAAAGTGGAAGATGCCATGTATCTTCCCAGAAGTAGCGGAGATCACCACGTGTCAATTTTTGAGAGACACACCTTTGAGCCTAATTTTTTAATGAAGATTGTGGTGGGTCCCAAATGTTATTTCAAAGGACTATGGAGGCTTTGAGTGTCAACAAGCGAAAACTACCATGTGCATCCATCCCTTCCTAAAAGTTGCTTGAGAAAGGAATGTAATAATTTTTGTTTTGGTAAAACTAAAAAGTATCAAGAAAGTGTAAGTGACCAAGTGTCATTCTCTGATGCCCTTTAGGAGAAAAGAGAATTTTCATGGATTAACAAAGTGTCCTCATGTCTGTCTATTTTCTATAACAAAGATGGAGGGAAACTAGGTGGAAGTTATTCCTGGTAGATGGAATAGTGCACTGGGTAGATTTTGGGGCTTGCAAGCATTGAAGACGCCGTCTATTTGTCCCCTATAAGTAGAAGTAGAGTAGATAGTTGAGTGGCTAAATAGGTGATAAAATGAGGAATTTCAAGTGCAAAGAGAGGTACTAAGCATGGATTGCCATGCCACAGTCAGGGCAGTTCTTGGTAAGACCAGGATGCATCCAAGGCATTGAATGTGCCGTCTATTTTGTCCCCTATGAGTGAAGGACATAGTGGAATTGTGTGGGAAAGGAAGCGATGCAAGGAGACATCTAAGGCTATATAAGAAGAATTGTAAAATCAGAAAAGGGGGGGAATTCTATAGTTTTAGACTTTTTAGAGTTTTTGACCAGTAATATCATTTGCTCTTGTCTCAATTTTCTTGAGTTGTAAAGTTGATGTAACTGTGCATGTTTTTGTGCCTTTTATGTGGCTGAATGAATTAAGAAGATTTAGACTCCATGCCTTGCTTGGTGTTATCTATGTCATTTGCAAAGTAGTCTATACTGCAAATTTTCTAGAGTTGTGATTAGGAATGTCATTTGCTTTTGTCTCATTTTCTTGAGTTGGAAGGTTTACATAACTGTACGTGACTTATGTGCCTCTTATGTGATTGGAAGATTCTATTCATAAGATTGAACATTATGCCTTTGTTGACATTCTCTATATCTCAGCAAAAGAATCCCCTATTGTGAGCCTTTGTTTCTATTATTTCGATCTTTTACATTGAACATGCACTTGTCTGCTCTTAAATGTAATTGAATCCTATAATAGTTTCACTGTGCTCAGGTTAGGATTAGGATTACACTCAGGTGCATCACCATAATTAGGTTTCATTCTTACATTTGCATTTTTGTTTAATCTTCTATCCCTTTTCCCCACAAAAGAATAGACCAGCTTCTCTAAAACCTAGAGGTTGTTTCAAGCCGCATTGTCCCACAGCTTGAAACTTCCCATTATTGATTGATTAAGATCAAGCACAATTTTTGTCATCAACAGTTTTTGGCATGCCCATTGGGACCAATATTTCACAGAGCTAAAGAATTTGTGTTGTGTTCTTCAACCAATTGGCCTTTGGAGGGTTTTAACAACACCAATAATGACTCTGAGTCAAATCAACTAATCAAGCAGTCCTGGCATCATCAAGAAATACCTTTTGGTACGTATAATTCTATTACTCATAGCTATGAGTCTTATTATTCTTCAAATATGTTTTATCAAGAACAAGCTTCTCTTGGAATCATGTCAAGTAACAAGGATGTAGATGGTTATGAGTTATACCAATCTTATGCCCAGTCTCCCCAATATGTCACATCCCATGCTCAATCTGACCTCATTTTTACCTTCAAAAAAGCATTATTGGGATTTAAAAAATATGTATTAGAGCTTGACAATAGAAGGGGATATGGCCAAGAAATCCCTAATCTTGTCATCCATCAAATAAGGCATGTGGTAGATCTAATTAAAAGTGAATGGGACCCCATTAAAAGAGCAAATTGGTAAGGGCTTACATATGAAATGTTAGATGTATGTGGATTGATTGCATTTCTAAAAGAGAAGCTGAGCATTCATGAGAGACAGCCTTACCAAATCTATCAACCTACATATCTGACACCACAAATTCCATATCAGACATATGCCACCCCTATTCATAAGCAAGGTCAAACCTGTCAAGGTCATTTCCCCAATAATGTAGAGTCTATGATAACAGCAAAGGAAGAGGACCCCAAACCCTTACCTTCCCTTCAAGTCCCTTTCACCCTTACTCAAGAAGCTTCTTGTTTTCCATCACAGCCTTCTTCTTCATCCCTTTTTGAAGAAGAATATATTTTAAAGGAAGCAAATGAGTATGCAAAGGAGTATGCTCAGTTCATGACTAGTCAAGAGGATTCCATAAGTATAGATGAGGAGGAAATCACCATAAATTCCCCCTTTGATGAGCAAGAGGATAAGCCACAAGCTTTTTCCTTAACTTCAGATGAGAAAAAGATCATTTCTGACTTTTTCCTCACTTTGCAAGAAGATATGGAGGAACATGGATACTCCCTTGACCAAGTCATTGAGACAGATGACACTATCCTGTAAGAAGGCTATGAATTAGCCAAATGCAGAGAAGACAACCTTGAGGCTCAACTGAGTATGTAGAAGAAATGCCAGCTTTCTGATTCATCATTGCAAGAGGATGAAGTCATCAAGGAGCATGATGATGAAATAAAGCTAGAATTTGAAGGAGATAAGCTAGAAGATTATAGATGTCACAAGGCATAGAGTGAAGAACCAATAGCCAATGATTTCTTGATGATACACGATAGCATGAAGAAATAGTATTTGATTGGATTTCAAGGACAAGAAGAGTTCATGGGTATCAAACACATTCTTTGTTCAGACTCGTTTGAGTGCAGGCAAATTTGTGTGGCTGATGCAGAGGACATTCATCAATGATATATCTGTTGTAATCACTGGTATGGTAACATAAGTTGGTTTGTCATAAAGAAGATGTTGGAAAGTTCATTTTTGATCCCAAATGGAAATAAGGATATTTAATTAATGTAGATAGGTAGTTTCCCATTCCTGCATTATTTTTTTTGTTTTGCTTTCCCACTTTTCTTTTAAAAATAAGCATTTTAAACTTAGAGTCAACATCTTAGAAGTTTTAATTATTTAAATTTTGCTGCATTAAATGCTTCCCCAAATTTGTTAAGATCTCTAGGGTACCTTACACCGCATAATGTGTCTGCCTCACTATTTCCTAAAGATTGAGTAGGATTTGCTAATGGTCACCCAAAATTAATGCTATTTGGGACTTGATAGGCCCATAAATATCCCTTAGCAAATTTTAAAGTTTACAAACTCTCAAGCATTCCTGTAAAAATATCCTACTCATTGTGATTGATAGTGCCTAGTGAAATTTGTTTCAGCGAGTGAATTTGTATCTTGCGCAAGGTTCATACTAGGTTATCATACAAGAGATATAGAGATGGAAAGAGCATCATCTTTGTAGTAAGGAATAGGGACACCTAGATACCTCGACAGATTACTAGCTAGTAAATCATATGCTACAGCTCCTGCATAACTACCAAAGAGCTACTTGAGAACAAAAGTCCTGGGAGTCAGTCAAACCAATGACCTATCCAAGGTAAGGGACTATGCAGATGGGATCATGGACCTGACCCTACAAAGAGCTAGTATCAAGAACCTCAGAGAAGGGGCACACCAAAGGTGTCTACAAAGAGCCAGGGCAAGGCAATATGAAATGTTTGAAATGAGGATATGGACCTCACAACTGGCTCAATTCATTATCCCAACCATGCACCCATGCCCAAATATAATTGAATTATGTGCAGACTTGCTCCATCCATAATCTTATACCATTCAGCAAGGCCCATTCATGCTACAAGTCACCACACAAGCTATCAGGGACATGCTTGCCCTATAATATGATGGTACCACCACCTTCCCCACCATTGATAGGATGTAAAGGATGTGGGCAAATGTCAACACTCAGACCAAGTTTTTGAGGTCTGAGTTATAAATGGCTGATGGTGATGCAATGGTACCCACGCTCCCTGCATCAAGAACTTAGTTCACGCTCTCTAGCCAAGATGCACTGTCAATGATGGCCCTCATCTTTGGCATGAGGGATGATACGGTAGTATATGCTGAGCAAATGGCCATCTTCTTCAGGCTAAAAACAATTGACAAGATGCAAGAGTACCGTCTGGACTTCTCTAAGCATATCGCCTTCTCAATAGTGGAGCATCTAACCTAATTTAGGTCAAAAGGGATATTTAGGTACTCCTCCTTTCTATTTCATCTAATACTGCACCAAAATCTTGACCTCTTCTCCCAATTTATGATTCTGAACCGATATGACCCAGCCTTCGATCCCCAAAGAACTATTCATGTGTCTGCATGGACACATGTTTTATCAAAAACTAGTGACACATATGATTTTTGGGAACTATTCATCACCCCTATTCTTCATTGCCTTAACCCTGAGCCTATGATAAATAGGTTATTCCCAAGTGTTAAAAACCTCCTGGTCAGTTTCCCAATCCCATGTGATTTTTATTTTAGGGCCCATCACACGACCTTAAGGGTCCATGGATTTTGTGGGGAGCCAGTATTGCTAAAAAAGGTTTTAACTCTTTGATTAGCATTCCTCAAAATTGCTAGGCAAGTGTCGGTGGTTGATAATGAATATGGATCCAGGAAGAAGAAGAGGTAAATGTATAATCTCTCATGGATGGCAGGCAATGTAAGCATGGAAGATAGAGAAGCTGAAAGTGTACTACTAAGGAAGTTGGCCTTCTTTGGGTTCTTGTTGGTTGAGGACAAGTGGGTTTATGACCCAGCTAATTACATAGCCTCTGTAGTGAAGATAAATATAATTGGATCCAGGATTGTGCATGAAGGCTACCCTTTTTGGGAGATGAGGAAGAATCCTGCTGAAGACGCCCCTGGTCTCTATGTTGAGCTAACAGATTTGCCACCCCCACAAAATAGGCCATGGGAGACCTTCTATGATAAATAAAGGGATTATGATCCCAAAGTCAGGATGACCTCTGGTTTGAGAAGGACACTGAGGAACAAAGGATGGGATGCAAAAAAAATTGAGGCCTATTAGAAATATAGGCAAGAAATTTCCCAAACCACCCATGCTTTCAAAGGTGTAGATTTAAATGAAAGGTGGGAAGAAATCTGGGATGAGTGGCATCCATCCACTGCATCTATCCCAAAAACAAGCCAAACACCGACACTTGGGGTAGAGCAAGCAGCTGGAGTGGGACCAAGCCAATAATCATAGACTTTAGAGTAAGCCACAACTACCATAGAATAACAAAGAAGTGTGGTATCTTCACCACCATAGGCTTCCCCATTAGTGGGAGTAATTAAAGTCCTCAATTCTCCATAGGCACCACCGGCAATAGTAGAGGTAGAATGGAGACAAATGCAGCCAGAGGTAGAAACACACAAGAAGAGAAGGAAGGTGTAGTTCCACTTAGATCTAGAGGAGGAAGAGGAGCCTTCACAGTACCCAGTGCAGGGTACTGCAACTCCCCCTTTCCCTATCAGCATGGTGTCTCCACCTAGCCAAATGACACCTCTCACCACTACTGCCATTCCCATTACACAATTCACCCCATCTTTGATGCCTCAAGCCTTAACACTACCCTATTTCTCCCCCTCTATTCCCAAAAAGATGCCCCCATAGCTCACCCCTACCCAGCCGATGGCTCTCCAATATGGCCTACCACAAGGATTTCCTTCCATAAGGGGACATATTACATCCCCTTCCACCTTTTAGATGCATGCTGATGTAGCAAGGAAGGTAAGAGAGGCCCAGTTGAAGAAGAAGAGGATTAAATAGAATGAGGCTCTAGCTGTTCCACATTTGAGGTCACAATTTGACCCCATTTAATAGCAATTGATAGTGACCCATTTGTCACCTAACATTGCCAGGCCGAGTGAACAAATGCAGCTAAAAGACTACACCATAAATGCAGTGGCCATTGACATGTCCCTATTCAGACCCCAGGATAGAGTCGAGCTACTGATCGAATCCACTTCTATGGTCACAGAAGATTATTTGAAGAAATCAAGAAGATTGTAGAAGATGGAGGCCGATTTGGCCTAGGAGAAGGAAAACTATAATAGTTTGGTTGAACAAATAAACAAGAAGGATAATGAAATAGCTAGTCTATAGAAACAGTTGTAAGATATTGTTTCCCTCCAGAGTCAACGGGCAATTCAGGCCCAAAATGATTCATTGAAGATAGAGCTTACACTTGTAAAAGATGTAGCTATAGCTCTAAGATGGGAAAATGCAACATTGCAGGGAAGAGTTGAAGGAATCCAACTGTAGGTTACCCAATCACAGTAAGCACTGCTAGAAGAATAGAATAAGGTTGTGGCTTTCCAAGCCCAGTTCCAAGTGAAGCAGTAGAGGACCGCTTAATTGGAAATTGAGCTGGCCAATAGTCCAAGAGGTGTTAGAGTGGTGTAGTTGGTGAAGGAGATCTATGAGTCAACATGGGCAAGAATCTCTTTAGAGATTATCTAGCTCAGGCCATTTTTCACCTTCTTGCTCAATACATAGCAACTATGTGAAAGGGTAGAGAATCTAGTACAGAACATTCTGGCCACAATCTCCAAGAGAGTCACAGACTCCCATTCATTATTAGAAAACATAATGGATGCAACATTGGTAGCCATAGGGATCACTAATAAAATGGCTACCATAAAATGGGTCAATGAGGAGTTCAGTCACAATGTTGTAGCCAATAGTTGCAGAAGTTGTCTCAATGTCGTGAAAGAAGGCATCGGTGAGATGAGATGCCACATTGAAGATCTGGTGTAATTAGGCCTTCCTTCCCCATTTCTAGATGTAAAGACAGTGTTGATGGTGGACCAAATCAAACCATTATTTCTGGCCAAACAGTGGGACCAAATAGTTTTCTAGAACTTGCAAGATGATTCCCCAGCTTCAGAGGTCGAAACTATCCTGGTTCCTATTTCCTACCTAGAATTTAGACTAAAAACCACGGTCCATATCTTGCAAACCTTTTTTCACAAGGATATCATTAACCTTAATCTAGCTTTCATCAAATTATAGAATAAGTAAGGGCTATCTGACCATGAGTGGTCTATCTACTAGATAGCACTGTTGAAGCTATAAATTTTGAAATTTTAATTGAGTGGGAGTTGGGTTCTTTTTGAGCAGGCTCAAAAGTCCTGGAGGTTGCCAATAACTATAGAGTAATTTCTTACTCTACATTGTATTTAATTTATTTTTTGGTTTGAGCACTATAATTTTGGTTCCTGCACACCTTGGGCATCACGACAGAAGTTTTAGAGTAGAGGATGGGTTCATTTTTGCCTAAGTGTCAAAATGTAGAGGATGCTGCCAAGTGTCACCCTCCAGTTTCATGAGTCTTTTTCCCCTTCTTGTTTCTTTCATCTCATTTTTGCCCAAGTATCAATTTCAAGCAGAAGCTACCAAGTGTCACCTTCTAAAACATAAATCCAGCTAGTTAGAGTCTTTCGAGGCCCCTTTTGTAACTTTATAAAGAATCGTGGATCACGCCACGTACCTAGTGGCAGTTAAGCAAAATGCACCACATGTCAACATCCACATCTCAGAGAGGCACCCATGTTTCATTATACTTTTGATAAAGACTTTCAATGAGCTAAGTAGCAGAGAGAGCAGAAAGGGCCAAGTGTCAGTTGTGGAGGCCTTAAACTACCTTTTTTAGGAAGCAGTGGAAGTCACCATGTGTTGGCATCTGGGAGACGTGGGTCCAATGCTTTCATTTAATGCATAAGGGCATCTTTTCATTTTGTGCAAGTGTTAAAGTGCAGTGGAAGTTACCAAGTGTCACTCTTCAAGTTCCTTTTTGCTCCATCCCAAGAAAAAGTGGAAGGCACCACATACCCCTAGAAGGAGTAGAAGATGCCATGTATCTTCTTAGAAGCAGCAGAGATCACCATGTGTTAATTTTTGAGAGACCACCTTTGAGCCTAATTGTCGAATGAAGATTGTGGTGGGTCCTAGATGTTATTTCAAAGGACTATGGAGGCACTGAGTGTCAACAAGCGAAGACTGCCACATGCTTCCATCCCTTCCTAAAAGTTACCCAAGCAAGGAATGCAATAAGTTTTGTTTTGATAAAACTACAAAGTATCAAAAAATTGAAAGCGGCCAAGTGTCATTCTATGGTGTCCTCTAGGCCAAAAGATAATTTTCATGGATTGACTAAGTGTCCTCATGTCCATCTATCTGCTACAACAAAGATGGAGGGGACTAGGCAGAAGTTATTCTTGGTAGATAGAATAGTGCATCAGGTAGATTTTGGGGCTTGTAAGCATTGAAGACGCCGTCTGTTTGTCCCCTATAAGCATAAGTAGAGTAGATATTTGAGTGGCCAAATAGGTGATAGAATGAAGAATTTTAGGCGTAAAGAGAGGTACTAGGCATGGATTGCCATGTTGTAGTCAAGGCAGTTCTTGGTAAGACCAGGATGCATCCAAGACATTGAATGTGTCATCTATTTTGTCCCCTGTGAGTGAAGGATGGAGTGGAATTGTGTGGGAAAGGAAGTGATGCAAGGAGACATCTGAGGCTATATAAGAAGAATTGTAAAATCAAAAAAAGGGGGGGAATTCTATAGTTTTAGACTTTCTAGAGTTTTTGACCAGTAATATCACTTGTTCTTGTCTCAATTTTCTTGAGATGTAAAGTTGATGTAACTATGCATGTTTCTGTGCCTTTTATGTGGCTGAATGAATTAAGAAGATTTAAACTCCATGCCTTGGTTGGTGTTATCTATGTCATTTGCCAAAGTAGTCTATACTACAGATTTTCTAGAGTTGTGATTAGGAATGTCATTTGCTTTTGTCTCATTTTCTTGAGTTGGAAGGTTTACATAGCTGTACGTGACTTCTGCACCTCTTATGTGATTGGAGGATTCTATTTGGAAGATTGAACACTATGCCTTTGTTGACATTCTTTGTATCTCAGCAAAAGAATCCCCTATTGTGAGCCTCTATTTCTGTTATTTCAATCTTTTACATTGATCATGCACTTGTCTGCTCTTAAATGTAATTGAATCCTGTAATAGTTTCACTGTGCTCAGGTTAGGATTAGGATTACACTCAGGCACATCACCATAGCTTGGTTTCATTCCTACATTTGCATTTTTGTTTAATCTTCTATCCCTTTTCCCCACAAAAGAAGAGACTAGCTTCTCTAAAACTTGGAGGTTGTTTCAAGCCGCATTGTCCCACGGCTTGAAACTTCCCATTGTTGATTGATTAAGATCAAGCACAATTTTTGTCATCAACAATGTCATCAAAAAACAAATTTATAAGTTCATTCTAAACCATATTATTTATTTCTTCATTATCCCTTCCACTATTATCTTTGATAACTAAACATCATTAAATAATAAAGAAGTCAAGGCCCTTTAAAAAACATATCACATAAAACATGTCCACTCCATATTACCTACAATATAATGGCTAAGTAGATGAAAAAAATAAAAGCATTCTTTGAATCCTTAAATGAGTTGTCAATGAAGTTGGTTGCAAGTGGCACACATAGCTTTATCCTGCCCTTTAGGCATACTACACTAACATCTATACACCCATGGGGTAAACCCCATATTCACTTGCCTATGACAACAAATATATTCTACCTATATAAGTTAAAATTCCATTTTTGTGCATATCCATACAATAAATCATTGATGAAGAATCCTATTTCACTTCATGCCTCAGTGAACTCAATCTTCTAGATGAGAAACAACTTAATGCCTTAAACCATTGTGAGTATACCAAAATCAACTCCATCATTATTATAATAAATAGATAAAATCTAGGGAGTTCAAACACAGAGATCTTGCTCTAAAGGAAAACCAATAAAATACTAATGCTGAAAGTGAAAAGAAAGGAAAATTTGAACCCAATTAGTTGGGCCCATATATCATTATTGCCAAATATAGATCAGGAGCTTATAGGTTGGCCACAAAATATGGGGAAGAGATTGATGAACCTATGAACATCATGCACCTTAAGATATTTTATGCTTAGTTTAATCTACATACTATTGTTTATATCTTAGGTGTCAAAAAAAATAAAAAATAAAATCAGAAGGCAAAAAGAAAAAATGAGAAAAATGGTTTGTCCACAAGTGAAAACCAGCTTATTGGTGTTTTAATAAAGTACCATGGTGAAAACTACATTTTTGGTGCCATGATTAATCCATTATCTATATTCACCCTAGTTACTTGGGGGCATCCCATTGCAGTTCTCACTTGTCCATCCCCACATTATCACTTTTCTCACCATCCATTTCAAGCATTCTAGTTTATGTTTTGCTCCTTGAACTTGTATAACTATGTCCTTGCTCATGTTAGAGTAATGTATTATGTATAACCATTTTTTTCACATTCCAACTACATCATACAAACCACTTCAACTATGTCTACCCACCTCACTATCTTTCATGACAATCAATACCACTCACTCACATTTATTAGGAGGGAAAATTATGCATCTATTCATCACATGAAAAATAATTAATCACTTATCCCATTTTCTCATCATTTCCCATATTGGGAGAGCTGTATCTAGCCTGATATCCCCACATGGACATTTTCCAATGTATATTATGTAAGCAAAACTTAGAGACACATGGTATTTAGGGTCAGCTCGACCACCATCATACCCATCATCCCATTCCCCCAATCATGGTTTCATTATTTTCAATTCTATCATATGAATTCACTTTTTCATATCTGAATCCATATAGTTATTTTCAAAACTTCCTCATTGATCATTCCATATGGTCATGGACATTAGCTACCAAATATATCCAACCTAGCCTAGGATGTTAAGCTCGGTATTTTACTTCCTTTTTAGGTGTTGTTTGCTTTAGTTTTATTTTTTCTCTATGATTTGTCCTCATTGTGTTTTAAACTTATCCTTTTAATATTTTAGTATGTCATCATTTACATGCTTGTTTAAATATTGTTGACTTTTATTTTTTGTTAGTTTCTTTAAGCTTGATTGTCTAGTTAGTTTAGTAATCTACTTGATTTATATTATCTTATCCTTTTTCATTTATGTGAAATTTTATATTTTAGTTTTCATTTGTCTTGTTTTCAATTGTTTTTATTTCTTTATTTCTATCAAATTTATTTTGTAGATTATAATATAGTGTTATTATAATTTCACATATCATGATGAACTATATAATTCACAACATACAAAATTATCTTGTTTTTTAATTGTTTTTGCATTAAAAATATTTTGTGTATTACATTATAGTGTAGTTCTAATTTTTCCATATCATGATGCACTTTGTTTTGCACAAATTGATCTTTTCAACTCCTTATGCATACAAAGATAAATTTTCATCATGATTATTTTATATCACTGGTGATTATTTTTTAATGCTAAATTAAAATTCAAGTTGCTCAAAAATTTCTCATGCTGCAAATCCAATGCAAGGCAAAACTAAAAAGGTAGCTATCAAACCATATATCTATCCATTTCACTTTTATACCATGATAAATGTTGAAAAGGATTAACATGTGCTATTATAAATCAAAAATCTTGATTAAAATTACCATACATACCATTTATATCCATATAAAAACTAATCCATACATCAAAAAATAATAATAACATTCCATAATGTCCATCCAATAATCATAACATAAGTCTCACATCCAAAATAAATCATGTATATATATAAATTGAATATGTTTATATAATGATACATATCAAAAATAAATATACATCAATATATCATAATTCCATCCATATCAAGTCTCTCCTTGACCCTTAAATGTGGAATCTATAGATAGGATTGAATAATGACACTATGGTGTACACCTTGAAGGACCTAAAAATTGCTATGGTGCTTACCTAAAAGATCCTTATAAATCTGTAGACACCAAAATCGTGTCTATCCCTTGGTCATCTTCCCCTTTGTCCCCTTGGTCCACCTCTAAACATTCCAAACCCACACACTTATTAATTTAAAATAAATTAACTATTTTAAATTAATAACCCCCTTGACACATCACCCATGACACCTCACCCCACCTAGGATACCTCTCCTTGGATGCCTCCCTCACCCCATGCCAAATCTTAATTACTTAAACCCCACTTCATCCTTCCCACTAACCTCTCACGCTCATTTAATCCACCTTGGACCATTTTCCAATGACAATTAGACCTGGCAGTTGGAAGAACAAGCAAAAGGCTAAAAATAGCCTCTTTTCCCATTCTTTAGCCGCTGACGTCGGTCAGTATTCGACTGATGCCAATGGTTTTGCCAACTTTAGTTCCTTTAAAACTGCATTTCTACTTCTATTCCCCCTTGTGAATGTGAATTCTCTTGCTCCAGGCTCCAGGCTCCAAGCTCTCTCGCTCCTCGACTTCTTATAGGCATCAGCATTTTAACACCACTCTCCAGGCTCAGAGGTTTTGCACCAGTCATTCCAAACTAGATTGAAGATTGCACGACATCTCTCGCATTAGCCACAATGGAAATAGGCCTCCTACACTTCTGCCTCTTCACCCACAGCTAAGTATTTCTATTGGTTTTATTCTACTATCCTTTTAAATACATTAGCAATCAGCCCACTACCCATTTCCAAGCACTGTTGACACAACCCAATCTATTCTTCCCAGAGAGGCTGGAAAGCCTTCTCTCACCCTTATCTCCCTTTTTCCCCTGTCCTCCATCTGGTCTCTCATTCAAGCCACACTCTCTACCCTACAAACCTGGCACAAGCCACTAAAACTCCCATAGACACCCCAAGCCATTATTTTGACCACAGACAGACCTGAAACTCATCCAAAGCCTCATTGCCCCAATCGATGCCAGCCTCCAGGCCCATTGCCCCTGCCAACATCGACAAACTAACTGACGCTGGCAACCTTGACCTACCGACACTAGTATAACTACCGATGTTAGCGACTGTGGAAGATAGATTGCCACATACAGGTACACATTTGTCTCTATTTCTTTTATTCAGTCTTTTATCATTTCTTTTTCTAGCAACATTCTACTCTTTATCAACCAATGGACTGTCACCCCTCTGGGATGTCTTTGCACTTCTGGGATCAAGCTTCACTTGGTAGTCCACCACCTATCTATCTAACAGTTTCCTTATTTAAGTCTCTCTTATCTACAGGTGTCATCCTCCGCAGCCAAAGAGGAGTCCCTTCAATGTCTGGATACAGTGCACAAACTTCATCTAGGTATCATTTAACCCTTGACCATTATCATAGTTTCTTTCATCTTCTGAATGTGGAAAAACAAAAATAGTTAGAAACATTCTGGCATGCTTGGTGGGACCCTAGGAATTTTCCTTGGGTTCATACTTTTTCTTCTAAAAACAAACTTTTCATATAGGTGCATTAGGTCTCTTCTTGCATCTTTTTCTTCTATCTTCTCTGAAAAGACACCATCAGCAAAGTTAAAAAGAATCCTTCTTTCTCTTTCTTTTCTGCATCTTAGAGTAGTGAAATTCATATTCTTCAACCTTTTCTCCACTTGTCTACATCTGAACACACATTTCAATTTGGGCTTAAAATCTATTACATCTCATTTCTGCTTGAATGCATATTTAGTCCACTCATCTAGTAATTAAAACTGCATTATGAATAAATCATAGTGCACATATGTTACACAACCTGACCACATTCACAAAATCAAACATCTAAACATACCTGAGACAAGGCCCAACTAGGATTTCATCACCTAGCAGATACCTTACCCTTCCTGGTAATCCTACTTAGACTTCACTACCAAGGGGAGAGCCCACTCTATTCTCTGGCAGAGGATAAACTCTAGGGGAAGTATATACTGGCTAAGCGGCCCAGCTTATCTCTGGGCTCGTGAAGTGAGGGGAGCTTGCTCCTTAGCACCAGGCCAAGTATGGAACCTAATACAGACCTTGAGCACCCAAACTAACCTGAAACCAACCTTAGACTACTTCTTTTAGGACCCGTTCTAAAAGCCAACTTCCCAAACACACTCTAAGGCATAAGCCAACACGACTCTAAAATTTTATTCTTAGGAATTTAACATTTAGGGTCTACTTGTCTTCATCTTCTTTTCTATTCTTATATGGTTGTTTGAGCTAGTAAGGACATATTATCTTGCCTTGAATGGTTTTGACACATAGTCAAACCAAGACTCTTGTTGACCACACAAGGCAACAACCACTCCCGCCTTCACCCTCCATAACTAGTTCTCTAATGGAGTATCATTCAAAGACCAAATGAATTCCTACCCAACCAACCCTGACTCAGTCCCTTATTGTCCCTGAAGGGGACCAAGACTTCAAAAGGTTCCTTGACCTCAATGTCAAGGCCCTTCAGCACTATCTCACGAGAAGTCGAATGCGAGACTCTTTAGGCAACCCAATCTATGGGATGCCAACCTCCTTAGTTGAGACAGCGGCCATATCAATGGCATCTGTGATTCAACCCATAGACACCCAGGCCATCACCTCAACTAATAGCTTGCCCATGACTAATCTTCAAAGTGTGGCTTCTCCTTCTATCTTTGGGCCCACTTCCATTGGGGTTTTGCCCCCCATCAACCATAGACTATTCAACAAAGTTCTACCCCTTTTCAAAACCTAGTTGTCTCCATCCCACCTACTCTTGTACCCATCAACACAAGGGTGGCTACTCATCCTTTGGCTAGTTTTGCCACTATTCAACCACCTATGGCAACATCAAGCCTAGTCATGCCTTTTACCTTCACGACACAACCACCCTTGGTCTCCAAATCTGTCCTTATGACTAGTTATCAATATGTTGCACCCATACAAGTGCGACTGACTACATCATACGCCCCTCTTAGCATCTTCTAAGCACCTTATAACCTAGGGGGTGCCCCACCTGTGAATCCATCAACTGACCTAATCAAAATGTTGATGGATAAAATGTCTAATCTTGAGACCTCAGTTTTAGGTTCAAGAAATGTCCTTTCATATGACCAAATTTATAATGAACCCATTCATCCCTCAGTTCTAATCCGACCGTATCCCAGTCAGTGGGAACTTCCTAAGTTTACTCACTTCCAAAATAAAGAAGACCCATAGCAACATCTACGAGCATTCAGCCATGCTTGTTATCTTATAGCACATAATGACACGTTACTGCTATGCACATTCTCCATGTCACTTTTTGGTGCTGCCCTTGATTGGTATAGCTCTCTCACCAGTCACTCTCTTTTCACATTCACCCAGCTAGCTCAACTTTTCCTTAACCACTTTTCGATCAATATCACTAAAAAGATTTCAATCACAGACCTGTATTCTATCAGACAGTTTGACAATGAATCAATAGCCAATTTTGTCACCCATTGGAGAGGCTTAATCAACCAACTCTCCTTTTCTTTACCTCAACCTGATCTCATTGAGCTCTTCTCTCAGGCGTGTGCCAAACATATTTCATCTACTCTATGGGTCCAAACATTCCGCACCTTTAACGAAGCTTTCACGATGGCTAGGAAGCTTGAACTATGTGTCGTCAAAGAAAACAAAGTCAAATTACAGAGTAAAAACCCCAACACCAAGTCAAATGACCCTTCTTCTAAACCTTCTCCTTCTAATTCCAAATCTAAGGCATTAGCAAATGCTATAGTCATTAGACCATCATCTTTGACAACAACCAACCAATCCGAACCATCCACATCTCAAAGTATCACATGACAATTCCAACAAAGATATGTGCAGCATCAGTATACTCCCATAGGAGAATCATACGCATCTGTGTTGGATAAACTTGTCAAATAGGGAGTCCTCAATCTCCCCCAAATTTAACTACCCCCACAATTTGATCCCTCGCATGCCATCCCTGCATGGTACAGAGAAAATGACTTCTGCAATTATCATTGTGTCAAAGGCCATGACATAGATAACTACAAGACTCTTAAGAACATCATTTAGGACATGCTAGGTAAAGGTGACCTTGTCTTGGATAACCCAAATGTGCCACCCAATCAAAGCATAGACATATTTAAATAGTCTTTTCCTAACCATCCCCCTAGCCAAAACAACATGTATACCATGACTGATGACTCCCAAGAACATAATATATGCACAGTCAACACTATCTCTCCTCTTGTCCTTGACCAACCTCTCTCACAATCTGAAGAGGTTAGTCAACCTATCAGTCCATCACATGTGGACAAACCTTCTTCTCTTGTTAGTTCTCCATCGACTTCCCTTATATTAGCGTATGCCTTGACTATACCAGCACCACTAGCCCCACCTTCATCCTTCCTACTACCAATGGAGGACCCTACCTTTCCTACTCCTCAACCACAAGTAGAAGGCATAATCATCCCTACCCTTTACCCCCTTGAGGAGCCACATTCTCTGATTCCTTCTCCACCAAGAGAAGACCCTATCTCTTCACCCTCTCTGACCAAAGATGATCTAGTTATGACTCTCCCATGCCTTGGGTCCAAGATTGCTACACCTAACACATTTTTGGCCCTGCAACCATCCACATCTTCTAGAGGACCAAAGCCTCATCTGACATCTTCCTAACCATTCTCTCGATTGGTGGAGAAACTAAGACTTCTCTATTCAAGGAAATTAGAGCATCAGGCATTATGGGAGTGACTCAAAGCTCCTCACCTTGTGCCTCCCATCTCATCTCATGTCGCTGACCCTCCTGTAACAAAATCTCCCAAAGTTTCTAACAAGGACTAGACTTCCACTTCTAAACCTTCAAAATCCCAACCATCCACATCAGAACCTAAACCCTCATCCACCATATCAAAACTAATCAAATCTCTCAGTGTTAGCCCCATATCTAACTTCACTCACCCGCAAGTGAAGGTAGACTTGAACCTTGCCTCGCCTAATAGTAGTCCTCAAACCAAACCAAAGAAGGCTGCTAAACCATAGTGGCAAACTCCTCTTCCACCATCATAATTGCCCTCCATTTTGGGCCCTCACCCTTCTACCATGATAGGAGTGCTCCCTACTCTAACCCCTAACCAAAACAAGTTGCCTCTACTACTTCCTTTACCTACCACAAGCCTACTCCCTCTAAAAAATTTGGCACCTATCACAAAGAAAGTGTCATCTATGCAAGTGGCCACACCACCAACACAAAAGGTGGTACAGAAGCCTCCTTTGACACCTCCCAAGCAAAAGTCATCAACACCTCATGCATCAACAAGCATAGACCCTTTAGTGGGTTCATACACTTTGATATTGCACTAACTTTTGCAAATTTCTAGCATAACCCTTCCGCCTATCAAACCATTCCAACCTCTCAGGTCAAAACCTTCCTAGTTTGATGATACTAGAATTTGCCTATATCATCGCACACCGGGACATGATATCGAGAATTGTTGTGCCCTCAAGGTTGTCATTCACCAATACATGGAAAAAGACACCCTTCTTCT
Organism: Torreya grandis; assembly: GCA_037957365.1. Taxonomy (NCBI): domain Eukaryota; kingdom Viridiplantae; phylum Streptophyta; class Pinopsida; order Cupressales; family Taxaceae; genus Torreya; species Torreya grandis. The sequence goes on from JARHVA010000333.1 coordinate 4,013,795, forward strand.
TGAGGGTACTGTCAATAGACCTCTGACACCTTCCCATATCTCTTAAAATTCATCATCATCAGCGTCCCACCAACAGACTATGGTCCCTTCATCTCCTTCACCCCTTCTCTTTGAAATTAACACCATCAGTGTAGCCACTAGGTCACAAAAGGATAAAGCAACAGAAAAAGTTTCTATTCCTTGGACCTATCCATTTGTCAAATTGCCTCAACCACCCAAACCCAAAATTTCTATTCTGGGTACATCCCAACCCTCTTCTTCAAGGGTAATCCATGATTCTATGGTGAAACAGCTTCACCAAACACCCATGAAGATGACCTTATATGACCTCATCCAAAGCTCTACCTAGCATTGTCAAGCTCTAATTAGAGCCTTACAGGTAGTGGAGGTCCAACCCAAAGACCCCCAACCACTAGCTGCTCTGGTCCAATCCTTATCCCCCGTCGCCTTTATTACTTTTAGTGATTCTAAAATTCCTACCTCTAACTCAGAAGATCAAGACACTGCTCTTTTCATCATAGCCTATGTTGATCAAACCCGCATTAACTGAGTTATGATTGATGGGGGTGCTAGCATTAATATCATTTCCACCCATGCCTATGATCAATTGGCCCTCCCTAAGAATTGTGTATCAAAAAATGACGCAATCCTTTGATCCTTTAATGACACCACTGCCACCACCATTGGCACCGTTGTCCTCCATATTCATGTTGGTCCACGCAAAGTCCCAGAGCTCTTCTACATCATCAAATAAGAGTTCCAATACAACATGTTATTAAGATGACCCTAGATCCGTGCCATGGCTTGTGTCCCTTCTACACTACACCAGTGTGTCAAATTTAAACATGATGGGCAAGTCCATGTCATTCCTGCTAACCCATCCCCTTTCAAGACATGTAACATGACCTATTGACCAAACAACGTTCTCATTCCTCTCAAGACACCAACCCAAACACTGCCTCCATCTGCAGAAGCTTCAACTAGTACACAAATGGTGGTCGCACTCACATCACCCCCTCAAGTGACAACTAAGGACCCTATGGAAGATATCTTCCAAAGACTTTCACTTGGGGAATATCGCTTATTACCTTAGACATGTTCTAGACTCTGCAAGAGTATGGACAACTTCATCACAGTCGTGGCTATGACCATTGGATTGGAATGGTCATCCCTTATGGTCCTCCTAACCTTCAAACAAACCTCATCTATGGGGGGCTAGATCAAGCTCTTGCTAATGGGAATCCTCTCTCTTCACCTCAATCATTCACATTCAACTTCTCTTTTCTTGGCAACCCCAACTTTGCTCATACCTACCTTTATAGGTGTGCATGGAAGGGTTTTGGCTTTGGGCACTATGAACAAGGCTCCCATCAGCCAATCAAACCACCAAATGATGAGAGCGCCAAGAAATGACATGATCTGGGTTTCCAAGAACCTACTGAAGCTTCTGAAAACTCTTGCCCTGAACCCACCATAGACCAATCTCCTCCAAGCTCGCCTATTCCCCCATCCTCACCTACAGAGTCGGTGGTTTTCATCCCTCCTAGTTTTTTTTTATATAAACACCATCCGCTTGGAGTCCCTAACCTATTAACTAAGTGGGGTATCCAGGTCTCTCCCTCTCGTTTATCTCAACATAATAGACAATGAATCGGCAACCATCAACACTATCCACTACGTAGACGATGATGCCATTCTCACCTACATGGGTGCCGATGACTCCATTCAATGATCCCTCCCTTCTGAAATGTAGGTTATGTTAAATGAATCAACCATTGACATTAACCTTCCATCTTTTGATGTTCCTTACATCTTAAATATTGGTCAATCTTTGGATGCCCAAGAGCAGATCGACTACACCATATTTCTGTAAGACCATAGCAAGGCCTTTGCCTGGACCTACAGTGACATGCCTGGCATCGACCCTAACATTGTCATCCATAACATCGTCACAAACCTAGAGGTTAAGCCTATCAGGCAAAAGCTTCGTAAGATGCATCCTCGAGTTGTGCTTCTTGTCAAAGAGGAGCTTCAACGTCTTCTCTCTATCTCCTTCATCCAACCCATTGATTATCTGTAATGGGTGTCTAACATCATCCCTATCATCAAAGCAATTGGGGGGATCTGAATCTACACTAACTATCATGACTTCAACTTGGCCTGCCCCAAAGATGATTTTCCTCTTCCCAACATTGACCAAGTTATTGATCTCACAGTCAGTCATGAGATGCTATCACTCATGGATGGGTTTTCAGGATATAACCAAATCTTGATTGCACTAGAAGATCAACACAAGACTACCTTCATCACCCCATGGGGGACTTTCTACTATCGAGTCATGCCCTTTGGCTTGAAAAACATAGGCCCCACATATCAATGTGCCATGACTTACATCTTTCACGATCTCCTTCACAAAATCATGGAGGACTATGTGGATGACCTGCTAGGCAAATCTAAGCTTTGTTGTGACCATTTGACCATCCTCAAAATCATCTTCACTCACCTTATTCAATACAATGTTTGCCTTAACCCCAAGAAATACATCTTTGGGGTTCTCTCAGGGAAGCTCCTGGGTTTCATCATTTCTCTTCATGGCATTGAGATAGATCTTGCTAAAATTCATGCTATACTCAAGATGCCACCTTCGACCAATCTAAAGCAACTTCACAGTCTGCAAGGGAAGCTCCAATCTATTCGTCACTTCATCTCGCAGGTTTCCGACCGATGTCAACCCTTTCATCATCTCCTCAAGAAGGACGTCTCCTTTAAATGGGATAAGGATTGCCAAGAGGCTTTTGAAGCCTTTAAATGCTATCTGGTCTCTCCACCAATCCTTATTCCACCTAAAGATGACCAACCCTTCTACCTCTACATCTCAGTGACAAACCATTCGTTAGGTGCCATGATCGTGCATCGAGATGAGCAACACCATGAGCAAATGGTTTACTATATAAGTCAAACACTCATCGACTATGAAACTTGGTATACTCATATCGAGAAACTCTGTTTGGCATTAATCTTTGTCGCTACCAAACTCTATCATTATCTTCTCAATCACAAAACCTTTGTCATCACTCACACTGACCCTCTCAAATACATGCATTTCAAGCCATACCAAAACCAGCGTATGGCTCGTTGGCTCATGCTCTTTGCTGAGTTTGACTTGGAATTCATCCAGCAAAAATCTATAAAGGGGCAAACAATCACTGACCAACTAGCAGATGCCCCTCTACTTGACAACCAACCTTCTCATTGTGAATTCCTCGATGAATCTATTGCCACACTTTCTACTGATGACACATTCTATCAAATGACAATGTTCTTTGACAGCTCCAAATGTCAACTCAGTGGGGGTGTGGGGGTCATTCTTATCCCACACGAGGGTGAGCCCATGCCCCTATCTTTCAAACTCAACTTTGAATATACCAATAATATGGTTGAATATGAAACCTTAATTTTGGGACTTCAAACCACCCTTTCTTTAGACATCAAGACAATCAACATCTTCGGTGACTCATAATTTATCGTCAATTAAATCAACGATTTATATCTTTGTAAAAATGAAATTTTGCAAAGGTACAAACACTGTGTTGACACCCTACTAGCTTCTTTCGAATATTACCTCTTGGAAATTGTTCCTCAATCTATGAATAAGTTTGCTAACACTATGGCTTCTCTCACCTCCCATATTCCATCTTCATCATCTTCATCAAGGATTTATGTCACGGTCCATCGTGTGTCATTGCCTTCATACATTTCTACTAACATCAACCATGTTAACACCATAGACTCTAGTCCACAAGATGTTTGGTATAAATAACTAGTGGACTACTTGACTCATTCTATCATTCCTCCCAATCTCTCTAGCAATGCATGGTAGGATTTCATCAAACGTATGGCTCGATATACTATGTTAGGGGGTCTTCTCTATAAAAGAGGTTTCAACAGCGTCCTTCTTCATTGTCTAACCTCCACTGAAGCATCTCATGCCATTAAACAAGTCTACGACAGGATTTGTGGTAGACACTTCAGTGGTAACTTAGTTGCCAAGCACATCCTTTGCCTAGGCTATTATTGGCCCACTCTTCATCAAGACTATAGTGATTATATTTAGCATTGCATCAAGTGCCAGTAGCATGCTAACTTGCTTCACCTCCCCAGCCATGCCTTACAAGTTGCTCAATATTTTTGGCCTTTTTCACAATGGGGCTTAGATCTCATCAGCGAGATTAACCCTCATTCATCTCTTTGACATCAGTCCATTATCACCGCCACTGAGTATTTCACTAAATGGGTGGAAGCTATTCCTCTCATCTCCACAAAAGCTGACAAAATTATCGACTTCATCAACACTCACATCATTTGCCATTTCAGTGTACCTCACAAAATCATCACCGATAACAGTAAATCATTCAAAAATAAAACTATCTAGAAACTATGTGACTCATTTGGCATCAAACTTAGCTTCTCCTCACCTTACTACCCATAAGCAAATGGGCAGGCTGAGGCTTCCAACAAAATTTTAACTAAAATTCTCATGAAGGTGGTCAACGACACTAAAAGGGATTGGCACATTCACATTCCCTTCGCTTTGTGGGCCTACTGCACTAGCATCTGAACCCCTATGGGTGTTACACCTTTCTCTTTAGTGTACGGAACAGAGGCTGTCCTACCTCTTGAAGTATAGATCCCTTCTCTACGCATCTCTTTGCATGACATTCTCTTTAATGATGACTTTTGTCAAGATCACTTAGCTCAACTTGAGTTACTTGATGAACACCATCTTGATGCCCTCAACCATCTCCATATCTATCAAAATCGCATCAAACGAGCCTATGACAAAAATCTATGAGAATGAGATTTCAAAATCGGAGACCTCATCCTCAAAGAAAACCAACATGTGACCAATATGGAATGAAGTCAACGAGGCAAATTCACTCCTAATTGGCTCAGACCTTACATCATCACGCACAAGTATGGGTCAGGGACTTATTGTCTATCTTCTCTTGAAGGCTAACCAGAACCTGAGCCTCTTAATGCCTTGCATCTGTGACCATTCTACTGTTAGTCGAGTACTCTTTCACTTAATATTTAACTTGAGCTTGTCCCTTGAGCAATCCCTGTCACCTTAATCCCCATTCCTTTCAACCCTATTTCCCTAAACAAACCCTCTGTAACCCTTTTATAAAATATGAATGCTTTGTCTTAATAAAAGGGAGCCCTTAAACTTCTATAGTCTTGTCCATGACTAAAAATTCTATCAAAAATAAATTGGGATGTCAAAATATCAAAAGGTCATAAACTCTCAATGCAGACTGCTCCCTTGAAGGATAGTTGTATCATCATTGTTGTAGCTAATAGACTACTCCCTCGAAAGACAACTATTTAAAGCCCTCAAATATATATAAAGCAAAAATATAGACTACTCCCTCAAAGGATGGCTATGCCTAAAATCTTGCTACAAACAGCACTCTATTAGAAGCTACTCACATCGATCAGCTTCACAAATGACCACAAAACAAAATGACATCCCTCGTAGACTTATCGCATTGATCAGTCTACCCAAAAAAAAGGGGGGGGGGTTATGGACTTGATTTGTAGTCGTTCTCAGGGTCTCCTATAAAAAAGGGCAAAGTTATCCCAACTAAAAAGGGTTACCCTATCCTCACATATCACATCACCTACTCAAGGGATTTCGATCTCATTTTAATGTCAAAGTGATTTGATTACTTCTCTAACACAACCAATGGTCAACGATGTAATGCATGAACAGGGCTTTTGTTTCTAAAAACCCCCTACCTATGCTATCATTATGCTCCTTGTCAATGAAAGGGCAAAAATGCCTTTCACTTCCTTCATAATTTTGTCACATTCAATCAAATCATTTGCCAACCACACCAACCCAACCAAACCCTTTTTTAGACCACTAACATTCTCATAGCCTATTCACACAAGTTTTTATGGAAACCAATACACATGGAAACTATCGAACACACAATTTATGTCAAGCATAAACCATTACTTGCTGAAGCATAAATAGACTCATTTCATTTTTAGCATACATCCATCACCTAATATAGACAATTGCTAGGGATGAAAAAACCCCGACCAATGTTACAGAATACACCATTGCACAATATGGAAAAGGCTGTAACATCATCTTACCCCTCATCATTTCAAGCATGTACCATCAGACATATGGGAAGTGTTAAATCATTCCCATGACCAAACTAAACACATCAACCACTTTGACCCTTCCTCCCTTTCTAGGAGAACTACATTGGCCTGAGGCCCTTAAAATAGGGGCTATGTAGGCAGCACTCAATTGACATGGGGTCTTCTGAGGTTAGCTCAGCCATTCCTTCATCACATTCCATTCTCACATTTCTTCATCACAATTAATCACATATTTCCATAATCATTCACGTTATCATAACTCATTCACATTAGTTTCTATGAAAAACAATACACATGGAAACTAACAAACTAAGACACAAATCAATGTTACAACATACATCATTACACCATAATTAGAAGTCATAACATAGCATAATCATCATATATCATCATAATCTTCATCATAATAATTAAACATAATCATAAATATCATCACGTTAACCATTCACATCATTCATAACCATTAACATAGCATAATCATAACATCATCATCATAAATATCATATCAAAACATGCATCATTAAACATATGAAAAATGCTGCAAACATTCAACATTCAAAACATTTCTATAACGCATCAATGGTTAAAATATCATATATATATATATCTCAATATTTTTACAATGGCACAATTTGTGCCTCTCTCTCTCTCTCAAAAAATAATGTACATCTCGCATCAACGGCTCACAAGACGGTATATACATAATATCAAAAATCTGCCCTCAAGGCTGTGGCTGTGGTGGTGGTGGCAGCGGCCATGAAGACATTGTATTCTCTCCCCCCTCTAATTTATGCCATCTACGAGAACCTGAAGCAGTCGTTCGTGACATAGATCACTACCAGCTCAGCTCAACCCTCATCTCTGAGTATCATTGTATTTGAGGGAACCCCCTGATGGCCAACTTATAATACATTATCTCATCTAGTGCAGTATTGTACCTAGAAGTAGGTACAGTCTGTGGTGGACCCATCAGACCTACTATCGTGCCCTACACTAAAACCTGAGGCTGTGAATAAGCTAGCTGGATAGATGTTGATTATGCTAGATGTTGAATTGGCTACTGAGGTGGATGTTGAATAGGGCCCTACCCTCCAAACCCTTATCCTACCAATACCTGTGCCTAGGCTGTGGCCAACTACCCCTACAAAATAGTGATCTACCCTATCAATGTAGCCACTTGACCTGTCATTCCTACCATTTGCCCTTATAGTCCTATGACTTGGCTCTCCAAAATGGTCACCCATCCTCGTGCTGCATCCCTTTCCTAAATGGCAGCATCTCTCTCCTATCAGCCTGCATCCCACTCTCTAATCACTACCTATAAATCAAGCTGTGGTCTTCCCTATATACCTATGTACTACCCTACCCACCATGCTGAGTAAGCCTCTGTGCATCCTGGATCTGCTACCCAAGGGCCTGCTGATAACTCCTCAAAATCTAGTTCCTCTATCTCCTCTAGCAGTGGGAGTGGTGCCTCTATATCATCTCACCTATACAGTGGGAAGGTAGGTGGCACATCTTGAAGCAGCTCAAACTGGCACCACACTCTCCCCACTAGCACCCTCTCGAGCTCACTAGCTCACCTGGCCCTGACCCATCTCAAGCTCTGCACACCGACAAGCTACTATCCCTAGTCTCTGAAAGCTGGATACACCAAGTATGGTCTCCAAATAATATCTATTGGGATTAGGGCCTCCAGTACCCCTCTGTAGTAGTCAATATCTCTGACTACCCTGTCCATCCATGTCTACACCATAACCTCATACCATCACCTAAACTCGACCCTGAAACTAGCTTGAATCACCATTAGGAGGCTGAGAGGTCAAGTGACCACGATGTGCTCATACGCCCAGTAGTGCAAGAGGTGGCCTACACATAAGCTATACCATTATCACTAACTGATACCCCATAACTCTCTATATAATTGAGCCAAAAAGATGGGTGCCCAGGCAAACACTATTTGCATCTCTATCATATCCATCAAAACTCTGATCATAGCGACTAGAAACCTACCTCCCTCTGCATTAGGTAGTGCATAGACTATGATGTCGATCATCATCAGGATGGCCAGCCAATGCGCATTCTCATCTGCAGCATATAGGGGCTCATAGGCAAAACTGGCTGAGTGGTAGCTCATCTCAGTAACATACTCTCTAAATAGCATAACCATCTGTATGTCGTGTGCCTCTCTTGAGCATACATACAAATCTACTCCATGTATCGGCAGCTGTAAAATTTGGTACACATCCTCGACTGTCACTATCATCTCCCCTATCAGCAAGTGAAAGGTGTTGGTGGAGTGATCCCACCACTTGATCAGAGCCACTATCAAGCTTGCATCCCTCACCACTTAGTAGTATCACTATAACCCACTAAGTCCCACTATAGTCATCTGGGCCCACTCCTCCCCAATGATGTCTCGATGCATCTGCATCAGTAACGTCGATAGCTGATCCCTCAGCATCAGTGTCTGCCTCGCCTGCATCCAACCAAAATCAAACTCATGTTAACAAATTGAATACCAATCCCCATGACTCTTCTTCCCTCATGGGAGAACTACCTTTGCCCATTCCTCTACCTACTTAACCATTTACCTCCCCCTCTATGCCTATCCTGACACTCGAGTAGCCCTTAGCGTAGCTTTAATCCTTCGACTTGGCAATTTTCAAAATCTTTCTGACCAAGTAGCCACTGACATCAGTTAGCATGCCAATGATGGCACTTACCTAACTAACTTCAGTCACTTAGTGACCGATGTCGATAGGTTAGTGACTAGTGTCGGTCGCTAGTTGGTCGATGTTAGCAAACCCACCGACATCGGCAACTGGTTCAGCCCTCAAGCTGAATGGGGCGAGCCCTAAATTTAGGGCTTCCCCATTTCTTCCCCCTTTAACCCCCCAAATCCCTTCAAAATCCTCCTAACCTACCTAATCACCCTACCTACCCTTCTAACTACCCTCCCTCCTCGATTTCTAGCTAACAACATAAAAATTTCAAAAATAAACCAAATGCAATCAAATGTGCCTCCTACCTCATCCCATCGATGCCATCATGGTGGCACAATGGGTGCCACTAGTGGTGGTCCTCCCATGGGGCCTCCTCCACCCTCTACCATCTCCTCTGTCTTGCTTTCTTTGTAACCTCCTCCTAGCCCACAATCAATTGTTTAACCTCCAATCTCAATCTAACTCAGTCCCTCTCTCCACCAATCACACTCTGACACCTCACACTACTAAACTGGTCACTTAAAAGTCACTTTCACTCAGTCACTCTAGAGCTCACTTTTCTCACTTTGACAACAATCACAAATGACTTTTGGTGGGCTGCCAATCTAGTTTTGTCAGATTTGGTAGGCCACTGATGTCAATCGATTTCTGCTGACATCAACCTCTTTTGGCCATTGACATCAGTTCTATAACCGACGTCGGTGGCCTTAAAACCTCCATCCTCTTCAAAATGACCAAAATCATGCCCACATTCAACTAGTCCTCATAGTAGAAGTCATCTTAGCCTCTTGAGGCACACTTGAAATCACTTTTACCTTAGCCTGACTCAACCACAAACCTTAGAGATCACGACTATCTCCTCCGACCACTTTCGAGACAACTCTGCCTTGGTTGTTTTGATTTCCCTTGCTACCTCACACTTAGTTAGCAAATTGTCCATGACCCCCACAAGTATTGGATTGCACTCCAGCTGATCCCCACTACTTGTGACCTTTTTTGTGTTTTCCAAGAGCACTTCCTGAGCTCGAGATACTTGGAAACACGATGACTATTGGAGCTACAACTTGAATCATTTAACCCAATCAGCTATAACTAAATGTTGGGGACCAGTTATTTTGATTCTAGCACTCCTTAACCTTTGACTATGACAATTTGACCTACATATTGCGTGGAGTGGTATACACGTAATCCCACCCTTTATAGCATTCACACTCAAACCTTCACCATATCCTCTCTGTCAAATCGACACCTGATCTCAAGTTCCCTTTCCTCGACTCACGCTTTGAGGGGGGAACACCTCATCCCATACCTGGGGCAACCGACTCTTGTTTTTGTCTTGCAGTTTGTCAAGAACAACCAACAAGACAAAAAGGGGTGAATGTAGACACCAAAATCATGTCTATCCCTTGGTTATCCTCCCCTTTGTCCCCTTGGTCCACCTCTAAACATTCCAACCCACACACTTATTAATTTAAAATAAATTAACTATTTTAAATTAATAACCCCCTTGACACATCACCCATGACACCTCACCCCACCTAGGATACCTCTCCTTAGATGCCTCCCTCACCCCATGGCAAATCTTAATTGCTTAAACCCCATTTCATCCTTCCCACTAACCTCTTACACTCATTTAATCCACCTTGGACCATTTTCCAATGACAATTAGACCTGGCAGTTGGAAGAATGGGCAAAAGGCTAAAAATAGCCTCTTTTCCCATTCTTTAACCATCGATGTCGGTCAATATTCGGCTGACACCGACGATTTTGCCAACATCAGTTCCTTTAAAATTGCATTTTTGCTTCTTTCCCCCTCCTCGTGAATGTGAATTCTCTTGTTCTAGGCTCCAAGCTCTCTCACTCCTCGACTTCTTCCAGGCATTAGCATTTCAACAGCACTCTCTAGGCTCAGAGGTTCTACACCAGTCATTCTAAACTGGATTGAATATTGCCTGACATCTCCCACATCAGCCATAATAGAAACAGGCCTCCTGCACTTCTACCTCTTCACCTACAGCTAAGTATTTCTACTAGTTTTATTTTACTGTCCTTTTAAATACATTAGCAATCAGCCCACTACCCATTTCCAAGCACTGTTGACACAACCCAATCTGTTCTTCTCAAAGAGGTTGGAAAGCCTTCTCTCACCCTTATCTCCCTTTTGCCCCTATCCTCCATCTAGTCTCTCATTCAGGCCACACTCTCTGCCCTGCAAACCCGGCACAAGCCACTAAAACTCCCACAAACACCCCAAGCCATTCTGTTGACCACAGACAAACCTGAAACTTGTCTAAAGCCTCATTGCCTTGACCGATGCTAGCCTCCAGGCCCATTGCCCCTACTGATGTCGGTAGACTAACCGACACTGGCAACCTTGACCTACCGATGTCGGTAGAACTACTGACATCAGTGACTACGGAAGATAGATTGCCACATATAGGTATGTATTTGTCTCTATTTTTTTGTTCAGTATTTTATCATTTCTTTTTCTAGCAACATTCTTCTCTTTATCAACCAGTGGACTGTCACCCCTTTGGGAAGTCTTTACACTTTTAGGATCAAGCTTCGCTTGGCAGTCCACCACCTATCTATCTAACAGTTTCCTTGTTTAAATCTCTCTTATCTACAAGTGTCATCCTCCATAGCCAAAGAGGAGTCCCTTCAACATCTAGATATGGTGCACAAACTTCATCTGGGTATCATCTAACCCTTGACCATTATCATAGTTTCTTTCATCTTCTGAATGTGGAAAAGCAAAAACAATTAGAAAAAAAATCTACAAGTTATATGACCTCCCTAATAAATACCTCCTAGTTGACTACTCTCTATATGAAGGTTCTCATTATGATTATGTAATAGCCTCCTCATATAAGATCCTACATTAAGTAGCCTACTCCATCACCCACATGACCTTATCCAAAGTTACCACTTGTCCCTATCCTTCCTATAGTACCCTCACATCTACTACCTCAACCTATGTTATGTCTCTCTCTATTACATCTATATTAATCATGTGTCATCTAGTGTCTATGTATCCACATCCTATGTCAATAATCCAACTAATACATCAATCCCTCACCCTTTAATCTCTCCACCTCAACTTGGAATCTATCTACCTCACCCTGAAAACATCTAATCTTTGTGGCTCTCAAGCCTAGCTAAATATCCTACCATCCACATCCCCTTGTAGTTTAGTAACTTATCCATATAAACCAAAAATTTATGTATCTCAATCCCTAGTCTCCTCATGTAGCATGTCTATAATCCTCTGATTCTCTACATATCTAGAAGGTCATAATCCCTTGTTCCAACTCCACCCTTTTTTAAGTCTTTATCTCAAGTCTCATTTATGTATCACTATCAATAATAAATAAATGCATCTCTCCTCCTCCCATAATCTCCTTTAAAGTAGTTCTCATCTCTATGTCCTCACCACACCCAACTTTATCACCTCCACATCCTCTAACTATGTCTCATCCATCCTTATTCCCCTTTGGCCATCCCCTCATTCTTGTCTCCATCCTCTTTAAATTGTAATATATCTCTTGATCCTCACCCCAATATATATAACTTATGTGTGTTGACCCAAGCTTGCAACCAATCTATACCTTCATATATGAAGAGGTGCATATGGAACTATAAGCCTCATAGGTCACTTTTTGGCCCACCACTCCACATATCCATCCACTATGCCTACATTAGTAACATCCATCATATCAACCCAAGTCACTATATACACATGCATCTATCTCTACTCCATAATACTAGGATCAATATCATGCCCCCATTGCGCTCTCTCCCTGATAGATCATGTAAACACATGTGGCCCTATTGGCATGTGCTTCCTCAATCTAAACTATTATAAAACTCTATTAGGATGGTATATCTCATTAATGTAATCATTTACACCCATAATATATCATTATATAATCATATGATCCATGTATAGTGAATAATGTGCCCATTGGAATTCTATCTCCCTATTTGGCGTCTATGTAATTTGGTCCTCCACAATCTCATCTAGTGTTCTCTTATAAAACTCTAAATCTCCTAAATGTGATTTTTATGTCCCAATAATCACATACCACCCATAAAAAATCATGTCTTACTCTTTTCTAGTATTCATTTGTCTGATGGGTCACTCCATAATAATGTGCTCCCAACACTATACCTATATTAAAATCATAGAACCTATCTCCTTCCCATTTGAATAAATTGGCTGATGCTAAGCCAATATAAAATGCCTCCATGAAAACTACTCCCTTATATCCATCATGTCACTAATAAAATATAATAAATAAATAAGACACAATCTATTGATCTTGTCAGATAGTATGATGCCACTGACAAAAACCATGAGCACAATCATCAATAAATCTATCCCTAAGGTCATACATGTATCTATATCCATGTTGCCTCTCACAATCAGAATCATCTCCTCACCAAAGATCATATAGATTATAGTATCCTATGGCCCTTATCCCCAGTACACCCATTCCCCCTATATTGGGATCTTCAAGATCTACCATATGTCCACCATTGCATGTTAGTTGAGCAAGGTAAATTTTTATTATTAAAGTGAATCATGGGGAGTTTATTTGAATCTATGTTTAAGAGTGTACCTAGAGTAAATCAGAATAAGATTCCCCTATCAATACATTTCATAAACGTATCCAAGTTTGTCTAGCATGGGCCTTTACAAAAATAAAATGAAGTGGTAAATATAATTTATGCATTAAGAAAAGATCTGGAGTTTTTGCATCAACTTAAAGATGTTCTACTGAACAATTTGAAGGAAATAGAAGATTGTTTATCTAAGGTTAGCCAATTAGATTATGGAATTTTTCAATGGGATATAAATCCATTAATGGTTTCTTTGGTCCAAACCAAGTTTATGAGACATCTTGATGAAGATGCAATCCTTTTAGTCACCTTTTACCTTAGTGAAATCATAAAAATTATAGCTCCTAAAGTTCCTTACAAAGATGACATAATAAGGAGGTATTTTAGCTGATTATGGAAATTTTACAAGGTTTGGATGATATTTAAAAACCTTATTTTTATAAAATGGTAAATATTATATAAATCATTACAAGAGTTGAGTTTTGTGTTGTGATGCTAGATCTTGATTGTGAAGATCTTACTCTTGAAATGTTTTAATATTTCTTGGTCATTATTAGTACGAGTCATGAAAAAATGTTATAATTTGTATCTAAACCATTATGACTGAGAATTTGAGAGAGATTGATGATATCTCCCATCCACTCATATCAATTATATTAGAGGGTTTGAGGTGAGAACATAACATTTTTACATCTACACATATGTTATCTATTAATTTTGTTAATCTATGTGCATAAAAATTGAAACCATATATGATAATGGAGCAGAAGTAAGAAGAAGTGAAAGTGTTAGAAGAAGATTAAGAAGCTATAAAATGGTAGGATGAAAAGAATAAGTTGGAATAAGAAGACTTTTAGACTATCTTTTCAAAGGGTTCAGTAGAGGAGCATGCTGATTTTGGGAATGAAGCTAAGGAGAATGTTTAGGTTAGCCCTAAGTGGGAAGCTTTAAGTTATAAAAATGAAGGTGTTGAGGATATCTCAACTATTCCTCTTATGGAAAAGGTGGATGAACATGTTAATTACATCCTAAGGTATGCAAATCATTCAAATTAATTTTTCCTAATATGTTACTAAAATACTCTTGTCATCACGAAAATTATTCTAAGAAGGAATATAGGGACACATATGTAATTTGTAGAATAGAGCATGTAGGTTCATTAATTTAATTTTATTTTTTTTTTCATATGAGACCCAGGTGATATTTTATTTAAATAGAATGAAAAGAAGGTAGATCATTTTCCTAAATTTCAAAGTTATTTATGCATGAGGGTATGGGACCCTGGTTCTTTATCCAAATAACTACAACGAGAAGACATTCAGAAAAACTTAAAGCTTGAAATTCTTGATGAGAAAGAAAGTGATGATTTCTATGTCGATGGATTGGTAAAATTTGACATGGTTATGGATGTACAAGGTTTTCATTCTAATGATGAGTTAATATAGATTCAAAAATCCAAGGAAATTGAGTTTACATCTGAAGGAGAAAATGTAGTGTTTATAGGTGTCTCTTAACGAACTTTGGTAGTATTCAAAAAGAAAAAGGACTCCTTAAAAGGAATAATTCTTGTGGGTATCGGGTTTTTTAATGATGAAGTACATGCAAACTATTTTTTTCTATAGTGAGAAACATAGTCCTTATTCTACTATTCAATTGCTTCTAAATCAATAAAGAATGGTGTTTAGAATTATTTTCCTACACACACACACACACAAACACACACACACACACACACACACACACACACACACACACACACACACACACACACACACGAGATTGTGGGAAAAACAACATTCAAATGCTTTATTAAACATAGATTTCAAGGTCTTGTCTCATAGCTTGACTTTCCAATTGATAGTGAATCAGGTAATAAATTTTGCATTCGTATATGTTGATAAAATTTTGTGTCTCAAAAAGACTTGTGTCGATATTTTGGATCACTTGAAAACAATTATAGGTGTAATTTAACAACATGATCTATTTGCCACAATATTTATATGGGAGATTATTATCACTTACTTGGGTCATCATGAGTACTCAAGCCATATAGGAGGTTGCAACACAAGAAACATTGAAGGGGGTTGTTAAGGTAGAAAAATCATGTCATGTACTTATCATTTCATATTTATCACAAGAATCTTCAATAAGGTGTGATGCTTCAATAAAGGGAGCTATTGTGGTTACACTGTAAAGATGGAAACCCATGAAAATTGATAACATAGAGTTCAAACATTTAAAAAAGAGATTCTATATGTATGATGAGGTATTTTCCATAATTTATTATTTAAAAAAAAATAGACATCATTTAGTTTATGGTAAACATGTGATGGGGATAAATTACATTGGATGGAAGTTCTTCTGGTTTCAATATGATTGGAGTGATGAGCCATAGAAATGAATAATTGGAAATATGGTTGTAGATGACTTTTTCAGAATAATTACTTCATGGTATCCTATTATCACTCATGGATATTATAGGTTTTCAACCATGATATATTATGTTATAATTATATTTACCACAATCATTTTTGAAATTTTGTTGGGTGGTGAGTATGTGTTAATGGTTGGATGCAAAGAGTACATTATTTTTCATCAAAATGACGTGTTGTTTCTATTTTTGGTACCCAAAGTGTTATGGTATGAATTTTTATTATATATGATGCTAATGGATGCTCCATTTATGTAACTTGGATCCTATAGATCAGTCCATGAAGATGAAAATGACATCTCACATTTTAGAGTAATGTGTGGATCTATTAATGTACATTTATGTATTGTGTATTTCAGCAATGTGAAGGTAAAATAAGTAATTATTTCCAAAATTTGTACTAGATATTGTATAGGATTTATTAAATATTATAACATTACCATAAGTATAAAAATATAGATACACAACATTATAAAAAGTCTTAGGAGTCTCTGGAATAAATTTCCTAAGGCTAGTGCATATACATAGTTTGGGAGACAAAATATGAAAAACATGTTACTGATGGAAGGAAATTAGAGATTGGCAACATGGACAAGTTGGTTATGATTTGGAGATGGCCACAACAATGTCACTTAGATTAGGTACACTAATCTAAAAATTTTCAAGATGATAGGAAGGATGTTGGCCAAAACTACATTTGGGGAGTTTACAAAATTTATTTACAAAGATGTAGTTTAGATTGGGAATTAGAGTGAATGTACCAAAGATTTTCATATCCAAGATCTTAGATTACATGGTTATTTTTGTTTCTTAAATAAAATTATCACAAAGGAACCTAAGTATTTGGGTTTGTACTGTGTTCTTTGGAAAAATATGCAACACCTCATAGGCATTAGATCAAGGTTTAACATGCAGTATGACATATTTTATCATTTTGTCATAAGGATTACTGAGCATTATGGTTGCAATTTCTTGAGGACAATAAATTTTGGGGAGGGGAAACTTGTAATTCACCCTTTTTAAAAAATTAATTTGGTAATATTATTAGTCCATTCTTATTTATTCATGGACTAATATATTTAATAAGGGAAAATATTTTATTTAATATTTTAATTGTTATCCCATAAATTAATGATTTATTATTTTCAAGAGCAATTAAATATTAAATATCATTATTTTATTAAAAAAGTGGAACATGGGATTTAATGAGGTGTAATTTAACTCCCAAGAGTGAAATTAGAAATATTTTATGAAAGATTCTATGACAAATTGTCATTGACTATCTTTAGCCCATAATTTTGGGAATGGTGAGTTTCTAAGGGAACTTACCAAATTTGGGCATGGTTATCTAAGAGAGGATAATGATGAGGTTTCAATTAAAATTAATAAATTATGTTTCTTTCTTATCCTCAAGATAGGTGGGTCACATTTGGGCAAGTTTAGAAATAGAAGCAAAAGTGGGGAAAAGAAAGAACTAAGTGAATAGTGGACAAGTGGATATAGATGGGGGCTAAATGCTTTTTTAAAATCATGTCACCTTTACCCAAAGAAATGAATTATGATTTTTTATCCTATCTTGGTCCTATTGGGTATTAATATTCCATATTTTCATTCTAGAAGGATCTTTTAGCTAACTAATGATTTTCTATTGTGGAACAATGTGCATGTAGTGTTCTTCACATCATCCTAGAAAGAAAACTCTTGGATGAAGGTGGTATTTAAAAAGAAACATAAGTATCCCAAGGATTATATGATGAAACCCATGTGATATAGAGATAAAATTCCATATAATATTTATTACATAGTTTCAAGGAGTGTAGATTTGAGCTAGTGTACAGTGTTTTATGCAGACTAGTAGTGTGAGTAGAGTTGTGGGTGTTGGATTCATATTTGTGGATTTAATATAGAAGATATCATGTATATTTTATGTTTGTGTTTAGGGTATTTCTATTTTTTATTATTTTATTTAATCATATTATTATTATGTTTAAATTAGGTTGTGCTTTGAGTAGTCTTTGTGGTGCATATGTGTAGAACTAGCAAGGGTTTTCCCCCAAATTGTGTATTTCAGTCAAGAACTATTATGGGAGTATATTTCAATAATTTTTAATTATTTTTTAAATATTTTAATATAATAATGTTTCCATAGGCATTATATTTTAGTAACTATGATTTTCCACAAAAATTATCAAAAGTTGGTTTCATAAGCTAATATAAAAAAGGCAAAAATCATACAAACTTTGTTCCCAATGTAAAGTAAATTTCAGATCTGATATTTTTATAATAAATTTAGTGAGGGGACATTACAATTGAACAAGCATATCTTAGAGAAAAAATTTGGAAAGTTTTCACAATGATATCATGTTGGTGTCATGGAGATGCTCTAGAGAGTGGATGAAGTGACTTTATAATCTATGTGATAATGACAAAGTGTGCAATGTGTTTGTTCTTGTATGATTGAAGGTGGCTTAATTAATCTTTAGAGTTTAAATGGTTAGAGATGTTTAGGGATTTGTATGGTTATTATATCATGTGAAATATGTCTCTAAGATGTTATCTATGATTTCAGAGCTTGTGTTCATAAGTAGAATTCATCTAGTAGTTCATTTTTTTCATCTATACACTTTGGGTCCAGTGGTAAAAAATCTAAGTAGGTAGTTTGATGACATCACCATTACCTTGTGGGAAGGATTCAAGGAGATTTGGTCATATGTTTGTGATAATATTAGTCCCTAGTTGTTATGGACCATATATAAAGTCATGCATCTAAGCATGATCAAATTCATGAGGGTGCAAAGTTGGCCTCTTAGTCATAATTCATTATTTTCTCATACTTAGCCAAATTTGCAATATGGATAGAAAGATCAAAGTAAGCAATTTGATGATGGAATATCTCACACATGTGGATGTTTTAAGAGAAGGTGATCATATGGATTTATTTAATTTTTGACCTACTTTATTTACACTAATTTCTATATCATGCAATATAGCATGTCAAAATATTTACTTATACAAAGTTGGGCTCCCTAGTAATTTGACTATGTTTTCCCATACTTAGCCAATTTTGTAATGTGGTATAAAGAGTTGAGTGAGCATTTTATTCATGTTGTATATTACACATGTGAAGGTGTCAAGATAAATTGATCATATCAGTTTGTTAAATTTTGGACCTAATTCATTTGTGTTAAATTTGAGATCATCTATTGAAGTACGACAAAAGTTATGTTTGTTCAAAGTTAGCCTCTTAGGCAGATTTAGACATGGTTGGCTCTGTGATAGAAGTTATTGAGAATGTATTTTAATAGCATTATATCTCACATATGTAAGGGTTCTAGGAGTATTGTGTCACATGGTTAGATTCTCATATGGAAGGAGATCATATGGTCCAAATTTGAGATCTTACATCAAAGTTTAGTAGAAGTTATTAAGGATCAAAAATGGCTACTCAAGCATATTGACAAGGTTTCCGTAGTCATTTTTGAAAGTGTCAAATCTTGAGAAAGATCGATGGTACACATTTGCTCTAAGAAGTCAGGGGGAAGTAAGATAAGGATAGGTGTATAACGTTTAACATATAAGAAAAGGTATAAGATAAGGATCTAATAGTGAGTAGGAATTCATACAAATTGATTAATGGTAAGCATTGATCATTATTAACCTAACTAATCCACAAAGATCGTCATAGAACATTGAGTCAAAGTTCCCAAATTTCACAAGATGAGGTCAACATGACATATGTTTAATGTTTGTATTGGATTTGGTGTTTTATGAATTAAATATAAAATAAGACTAATGGTGCAAGATTGATCCTGAGCTAAGAGTCCATGAGATTCAAGCATTATGTTTGAAGGTTAACTATGACTGTTGTTATTCAAAATTTTGAATTTAACACTAAAAAAACTAGAGCAATGTATTTCATCCATATCTTTCAATAAAAGTTCAAATTATTGGTGTTTTAAAAATAAAAGATGAATAAGACTCCATGGTGCATCTAATGAACCTGATTTAAAGATCTAAAAGTGACTACAGTCAAATATATTGAGTGTAGAAGTTGACTATGTATTCATGCTTGTTCTGCAAGTGACCCAAGAAGGATATTCAAGATTGTGTTGTTGTTATTTCAATGTTTCATGATTAATTATCTATTGAAATGTATTTTAGACTCCATGAGGATTTTATATGTGGATTTTTGATATGTGTTCAATCTATCTTGAGTATGAACAATGCTTAAAAAATTAAATATGTGTTCATTCATGGTAACTGTGTGCATAAGGTATATGTTTGAGTTGTTTGAACATATACAAAGGTGAGATAAGTTGATTGTAATAATTTGATAATGTCAAAATGGACATAAGGAGTGGACCCATGTATTTTAAAGTGGTCTTATGTTCTTGTTTTTCTTGATGATGTGTTAAATGGGTGAATGGGTTCACATGAGACCTATAAGAGCTATAAGGGCCTTATTAAAAGGTGTAGTTGCTTAAGGGTGACCCATAGATGATATTTATGACTTATGAATAATATTTTGAGCTTTAGATTCATAAGATATATGCCTTAAGTTATAAGGCATGTATAATTGCCAACCAAGGTAGTGATTATCAAGATTACTCTATAAATAGTGGAACCAAAGATGATGTGTTCTAGACTAGTAAGCGTGAGACTAAGGAACAATTAGAGATATGCTTGTGTGTATATATTATGGATTGAATGAGGGTTAGAGTGCCCTGAGGATGTGCTGAATATAACATTAGTTTGAGGATTTTTTGTATGACCTATTGGCCATAATTCTATTAGAATAATAGTGCTCTTATATATTGAGTGTGAGTGAAGGTGAAGAGAGATAAGATGAGGTCCATTATCAGGTGTTATTGACATCAGTTCATAGGTGTAAATTATACAAACATAATATCTTTTAACTTTTATCACTTACTAATAGTTTATATCTTGTAGGAACTTGTCGAGTCTCAATCTCTCTAAGTGCATGCCTTAAGGGGTGTACTAAGAAAGGGGTGGGAAAACCATTGGTGATTTATAAGATTGTTGTCACTTTATCCACTTACCATCTACACTCTTGTCTCCTAAAACCATTTACCTTAAGATTATTCTTCTTAGTCTTACCTATTCCAAACATTTGTCATATCATTATCCTTCCTTTTATTCCCTTGACCCCCTTTTACTAGTTGATTGTACTAGGTCAATTGGGTCAACCTTGAATAGTTTTTAGCCTCTAATTACTATATAGGGTCGATTGGGTCAACCCTATACTATTTAAGGATATTTTTCACTTAGATGTTTTTTATCCCTTCGACAAACCTAGCTCGATACCTAGTCATTTATCTACCTAAAACATATAGGGTTGATAGGTTAACCTATTATAATTGACATAGTTGAAAGGATTTAGGGCAAGATCTGATTATATACACAAGTTCATTTCCAACCATTTGAGAATAGAGAAGTGAAGAAGAATAAGTATGAATGAACATCTGCTTATTAACCATTCTAATTAAGGAATAAAGCTTAGGGTTCCATACTTTCTTTAGAGATATAGATTTTATCTTATGGAGAAGTCTTTTGGATGCATAGATATGTAGCCTCAATCTGATTTGTTTTTGTCATCTTTACATACCACAATAATCTCTTGTGAAACACTTTGGCCAAGTGAGGGATTAAGGATTAGCAAGTTCATCTTCAAAGATAAGCATTCCTAATTTTATTTCTCCTTTGTAAGAGTAGATAGATAATGTAGTTGTGCTTCTCTCCCATGCATTAGGATTTAGTATACATTGACATGAGTATATGTCATTTATGCATGTATAGTTTATTTTTTTTTTAACCCCAAATTTGTGCCATAAGATTTGGTGTGTAAAGATTATATTTAATTTATTTTTTATTAGAATAGAGTGAACATTAAACCTAGGACTCTTTTAAGTTTGTTGCATGATTATGTTAGACTATAGGCTTTGGAACCCTTCCTAGCATGGTGTATTGTGATAAGTGATCCCCTAATTAGGTCTAGTGGATACCCATATTGGTCATGCCTCCTCTTAATAAATGTATTCCCAATCAAAAGTGTAGGTATGCTCTATCTTCTCTGAACTAGGATTGATTTATAGACACGATGCATTTTTGATTCCATACATTCTGGTGAACTTGACATAAACTAAGCCTTATAGGATTTGTTTACCTTATTTCATTTCTTTCATTTTTTCATCATTATTTTTATCATATATTTGCCATACTAGATCAACTATGTCAACCTAGTATCTAACTTTTATGCATATGATCTCAAGTACAGGCTACTGGTTCAACCCTATCAACCCAGTACAAGTTTTTAGAATTTTAGACATCCAATCTAGACTACTAGGTCAACCTAATTGACCTTATACATTCTAGGCACTCAACAATATGTTTTTGAAAAGCTTGATTGACCCAATAAACCTAGTTAGGAAAATTTATAAGCATATATCAAGGTTTTTGAACAATAATCTTCATTCTCTACATCTTTGATCCACCAAGTTTCCTTTCTATCTTTTTGTCTCTTTCTTTACATTATTTCCTTTTATAATTTATATTCGTTAAAACTATCCCTACACAGTCAACTGAATTGACCCTATCAAACCAATTTTGTGTTCTGTGTACTATCTGTATAATTGGGTTGACTCTATCAACCCTATTCATTTTTAGACCTTACTTCTATAGTCTAGGTTTGACCCTATTGATATTATTTTATATTATGTGCATACAATATTGACTATATCAACATTGTATCTTATTTCAAAGTTAGAATTAACCTTATATGTTAGTAATTAGTTCACACTTTCTTTTCTTGTTGCTTGTATGCTTAGAATAGATCAGATAGTTTAATTAGGTGGTTTTCAATTAATCATTTAGTTTCACTATTTTCTATTTTATACACACATCAAAATCACAAAATCTAAACAAGCATTTTAACATTTGTCTACCTAAGGCTAACCTACTTAGATTTCATCACCAAGGGGGAAGCTGACTTGATGTTATGTTCAAGTATAAATCATGGTTAATGGTATATTCTGGCTAAGCACCTGACACCCTTATCACTATGGTGTGTGAAGTGAGGGGGTAAGACCCAATACCAAGCTTGTATCATTAGCACTATAGATCCCTTTCAACCTAAACTATGTGAAACCATCCTTAGATTATCATTCTAGTTCCTTTCTTACAACTAACTTCCCATCACATTTAAAATCATATATTAATATTCTAATAAAAATTCAGGTTGACTAATTAGTTAGATCTTTACTTTCTAATATGATTACTTTCTCTTTGCTCAATTGTATTTTGTATAGAAAAAACATGCATTATCTAGTGTTGGGTAAGGTTTTGTGTTTTGTGCTTCTATTGGATTGGCTAATTTTAATCCAATTGACTATTTGTTTCCCTTTTATTATTTATTTTCAAATTGATTGCAAAATTTATCTTTTTAAGTCATAAATATATTATAGGTTTCTTAAATTTTCCCTATCTACTGTACTAGATCAACCCAATCAACTTTGTACCTTTTTTTGACTTTTATTCACTATACTATATCACCCTAGTCAACCTTGTACTATTTACAAACCCTATTTCCTCTTTTTCCAACCTTTATTTACTATACTAGATTGACCCAGTTGACCTTATACTATTTATAGACCCTATTTCCTCTTTTTCCAATCTCTATTCACTATACTGGATTGACCTGATTAACCCTGCACTATTTGTAGACCCTATTTTTATGCTAGGTTGACCCAGTCAACCTTATACTATTTTTGTCATTTTTTATTTCCTTGCATTCTCATCTCTCTTTCTTTCCCTTCATCATGGACTTTTTTCTTGATGACAATATTGAGTTTCAGTCAATAAACATGATGAATCTTACCAACCCTCATAGGGTCTTCCATAGATAGAGTAGGGTTACTCTCTTGGATGCTAGTAATGTTCATATTAGCACTCACACACTGAACTATGGGGCCCTTCCTAATACCTCTTCAAAATTTAATCTTATTTTCTCATTAGAAGACCAACTTTAATTAGAGTATACCCCCAAAATGCTCTTCTTTATCTCTGAATTTCCTCAATATCAAGGAAAAGATCCTTCTACTATTTACAATCTTATGATTAGTGGTCAAGTTGAAGAGCCTCATTCACCTACTCCTACATTCTCAATTATATTTAGGGGTACCAATTTATTTTATTCTCAACGTCTTCCATCAATTATGACCCCTTATCATACCATGACCTCTTATTCTCTAACTTCTTCCACCTCCATGCCTAGTATATATACTAATATGGTAGGTTCTACATCTAGTGGACCTCTCATAATATCCACTATCCTTAATCCTTCCACTAGTAAATCATTTTTTACCCAAGTTAATCATTATACTAGTGCTTATTTTCAACCATTCACTAGTCTATCTTTTGCTACACAAGAAAAAATTTCCACTAGTGCCTCACATTCTCATAATTCCTCTCAAGCTCCTATCAATACCAATAGTGGTACCCAAGCCACTAATACCACCTCTAATGCTTTTAATAATTTTAATCAAACACACCAAATATTTTTATAAACACTCAATCAAATGAATATCTTTCAATCTCATAACATAAATCTGATGATGAGAATGAAAAATCACCTTCTTCATCTTCAATCTCATCCTCAACCAATGGTTTGGGGCACACATAACCAGAATGTTCCCCCTCCTCTTCTTCAATATTCTCAATGCAATCTCATTCTTTAACCTCTTTTAGTCAACAAAACCATTAAGCATGTCCAAAATGAACCTCTCACTACTCAAATTTATAACATTTATATAGGAGGTATCACACCTACAATTTCTTATAATTTATCAATGAATCCCACCCTTCATCTTAAAACATTTGGAAATCTTTATAAAGATTGGGTCAAATTGAACACCTTTGTTGCTACTAAACTCTTATCCAAAACTCTCACAAGTGATGCATTGGATTGGTACAACCAACTTAGAACTCATTCCATTACTATTTTGGAGGATTTAGTGAATGATTTAGTTCAAGAATTCCAAACTAGTGATCTTTCCAAAAACACTTTGGCCCACTTCATAAATTACAAACAACTTGAAAATAAAACTGCTCAAGACTTTTTTAAAAGGTGGAAAAAATTGTCAAACAAATGTGAACATAACATGGCTGATGATAATCTTTTCCATCTCTTTACCTATTCCTTTTTTTTAAACTTGAATATCGGGTCTATATTCTCTCTCCACATACACTGGAGGAGGCTATTGACCAAGATAAATGATAAGATTTCCTTATGTGTCAATTCAAGCCACCCCAATCTTTTGTGGGTCCTCATATTTTACATAAGAACAAAAATAGTAATGTTACCAATGATGGTGTTATAAATTCTTATGACACTATTCACAATGTTCAAGTTATCATTTCTACCCCTTCATTGGAACTAGATCCCCCTTCTCAATAATATACAAATCTTCACTTATCTTCACTAAAAAACATTAATGTTCATAAACATTTGTCTTCAAGTGAATTTATTAAGTTTTTACCTAAGCCTCTTCCATGAGATCTTGACCCTATCCATCCTATGAAATCCTGGTATGATCCTAACAAATTTTGTTGGTTTCATGCTAGTTGGGGTCATTCTCATGAGAGCTATAGACAAATTTGTAATTTATCCATGGAATTTCTTCTGGGTCATAATTTTGATCATAATTCTATCATTTGAAATCATCAACAAGCTTATGAAATTGCTTTTAAAGATTATAAATCACATGATAAAACTCAAGCCTTGAACCAAGCCAATGCTCATTTGGCTATCTACAAAGACCCTCTTCCTAATCATTATCCTATTCAAGATAATAAATACAAATCCATCCCTTCCACCAATAATTTAGAAAGTCTTGTTGAACCCACTTATGAAGAGAATGTGGTTAACATGACTAATATGCAAAGGGTGGTTGTTTTTATCAATTCTCAACCTATCTACACTCCATCTAGAACATATCATGTTATCAAGGATTCTTCTCGAACTCATTTAAATGAGTTAGGGAAAGATTACCTTATTAATTTTGACAATCCAATTTCTTATTCGCATTTGGATAACACTTATTTTTCTATTTCTACCACTCATTCATCATCTTTTAACACTAATGATACTCAAATTTCTACTAACACTTCTTCTACCAATTCTCAAAATCAAATTAAATCAACTACTTCATCATCACAACATGATTTATAACCTTTTTCTATAACTTATTATTATTAACATAAATTTTAATTTATTTTAGTTCCTCCTTCCAAGGACCTTCTTAATCATTATGCACCTATATCTAACAACCTTCTTATGGGTTATGATGAGTGGGATCCCATCATAGAACTAACTAATTTCCCATCCTAGATTCCATTCCTTGAGCTTATGAGGGATTATCCATTTCATAAAAACTATCTTATGTAACTATTATTCAAGATGAATATCCCTTGTCCTTCCCTCATAGGATGGGAATCAGTCTTATCTGGATCTAGGGATAGTATATTACAACAATGTGAAGAGATGTCTATCAACATTGATGAAACTATAGATACTTCTCTTTCCTTATAATTTCCTATAGATTATATGATTATTGATGATATTATGATTTTTTTGGATGATCCTCCCTTATTCATTAGTGTTTAAATAGGTGATATTTATTAGTTTTCAAATAGGTGATATTGCTTTCTCTTTCTTCCTTGAGTTTTTCTAAAAACTCTCTTCTTGTGCCTTCCTAATTGTTTGATTTCTTATCTCTATTTTTCATAGATAATTATCATTGTGACTTGGTTAAAAAAACTTGTTACCATTGTTAATTATCTCTTATTACCATGTGATCAGTTAACAAACAATGTATCTCATTATACTTTCATTTACCGGTCCACCTTTGAATTTCTTTTTTTCCTTCTTCCTTTCTTAAAAACTAAGCATATACACGATTGACAATTAAGATCACATGATGGTTCATTTTTAAATCCTAAGTATCCTAGTTGGTCTTTGTATTTGGTTACTTAGCTTCCTTTATACTTAGCCTAAATCGCATTCGTGTGTATCACTACATCTCTCATGATTGGTCATTCCTAATCCATATGGAGGAAGAATCTTAAAAATCCATAAAAAGTTAAAATATAAATAATTTTACAAAAAAAAATTATATAAAAGGAAAAAATATTATTAAAATTAAAATCACACTAAAATACATGATTTGAATCACATCTCCTTCTTCTAGTCAAAGCTCAAATTGTTAGGTGTAGAGCCTAATTGTTTTCCAAGATCAATGGTTAAAATTCTGATGTTATTTTAGCTAAGTTTGGATCCCATTATTTTTTATCCTTAATGGTATAGGGGGTTATAAGGGGGGGGAACCCACCTTGTAGGGTCTAAGGGGATGACCCTCGATGGGGGGTTTGGGGGCCACGTGCCCTAGAGAATTTTTTTATTAAATTGCCTTATTAAATGTAATTTCATAGTCAAATTAGGTCATTAATTAAAGGTTTCTAGATCTTATGGTAGAGGTTATGTTTAGGCATTTTACCCTAAAATGTATTGATATATGGCTAAGATGCATGAGTGTAAAAGAAAAGGATGAAATAGTACACAAAGAGGAGGTGAAAAAGGTAGAGAGGTGTAATAAGGTTTGTTATAAAATTTTGTTTCTCCCTTATATTATTGGAAATAATATACTAGACAAGTTTGGTAGATATATCCCATCTTAGGTGAACCATTTTAAATTTGGTGTCTCCTATTATGTGCATGTTTATGGTTATTTTCAAAATATTTGATTAATTTATTTCACAGTATATCTTGTATGCAATTTGGGGATAAATCTAGGTTTTAATTTATTGTAACACAAACTCCATATTTGGCCTCACAGTAGAGCCAATGTCCTTTAGGGTGTGGTAGGCCAGTATATTAGACAAGGAGAATTAAAAAAATCTTTTAGTATTACCTACTTTCTCACACAAGTACCTAATCTCTTTAGTAGACTGATGGATCTATAAGGGGTCCTAAAGAATGGGGAACACATCGTAGGAAGGTAGCTCCATTTTACCTTTTCTTGTACCAATCTACCTTCATCAGTTGATTTTAGTAGCATGATTATATGCCTAAAAAGCTTTGTGTCTATAGCGAACATGTTGATGGTCACTAGTCACTTAGTGTCTTCGCATGTCCTTAGTATGCCTCTTGTCTCCTAAGGTCTTTTCATAAGACACCTAAGTCTTGATTTTTACACTCCATTTTTCATTCCCTATATCCCTCATATTTTATTTTGAGAAATATTATTTTGTCTACTAATCACTCCCCTTGGGATTTCATTTATGAGTTGCATTGTAAGACCATGTATAGAACCCAACATTCCTCACAAATTACCACCTTTTCCTTCCTATTACCCACATCTTTTGTTACCTAATTGTCCTATTTTTTCCACCCCAGTGGTGTTATCTTTGTGAGTTGTGGTATAAGACTGCAGATATGACCCAATATTCCTCATAAAATTTTCTAATAATGCAAGTCACAAAAAAAATTACATGTGTCAAATATGAGATAAGATGTGATTGATTATGAAATCACACATCATTAACATGATTCCAAGCTTGATTTAGTGTGTTTTATGCTTACTTCATTTCTCTTTCACTTTTATCTTCTTATTTTTTGAGTATATGTAAGAATACAACCATTTATTAATTTTTTCATACTTCCAAGCTTGAATTAGTGTGATCAATTTAAGACTAATATTTTTTTGATTTTGTTTCTATCTTATACTTCCCAACATGATATATTATAATTGATTGACTTAATTTAATTTATTCTTAAACCATTTATGCCCTTTTACATATATTCCATTTTATTACATTATTTTCATACTTCCCAACATGATTTAGTATGATTTTACTTATTTTAATTTGGTGCAAAAAAATTTCACTTTGGTTTAAAAAACAAATTCATTTTTTAACATCTTATTTTACCATCTGTTGGTTCTTTATAATTAGTCATTTTCTTGTTATTACATATTTTCTAACTTAAAATAGTGTGTAGTACATTTTTGATTGATTATATTTTACCAAGTCTTTTTTGCCTGTTTCTTTTTAACCATGCATGTGTTCTACATAATTCTATAAAATAAACTACATCTCATATATTTCCTATAACATATACAACAAACAATTAAATACATATGCTAGAAATAAATATATCCAAAGCATTCATAGCCATAGCCATAATGATGACAACATACACAATCAACATCAATATGTTAAAATGATACATCATATACATATATATATATATATATATATATATATATATCATGAGTTTTTGATACAATAAGTACAACCATATACAATGCTCTAGCTCTATGGATGGGCTCCATCTTGTCTATCTCATGATCTAGCCACATTACCTATTGAGGCCTTGGTCTAACTCCTCCAAATATTATGTTGTAAAGAAGATATCTAAGATTTCAATCCATCTACTTATCCATCTAGATGTGCCACCTACGTATGTACCTATGCCAATAGGCTAAGGTTGTCATGTGTGTTGCTCTCTCCTACTCCTAGACCTATGTCATATGGGTTAGGGTCATTGTATGTACCTATATCATCTGCATCAATGTAGCTAGATGCATAACCCTCACCTCTACTAGGGCCTACCATACCCATATCTTACCTTCACCCATATTTATTGGTTATTGCATCCTCTCTCTCTCTCTCTATTCTCGTATTTGCCTCACTACCTCCCCTACTAATCTGAACCAGCTCGCTTGAGCTAGGGTCAATGGTATACTAAGGTCCTATAATGTACTAGGGTCATATGGATGTAGAGTCTCATCTAGGATGTCATGGAGTGTTCCCCTCATAAGGGACCCTCATTTATCCTCCTCATCCTCAACTATGCCTATAAAATCACACCTAGATAGATATTAGATCATTGTCATATCTCATAATATCTATCTATCTCTTGTATTTATTTCAAGATAAAAACTTAAGAAATAATTTAATCATCTTTATTACATATCTATGTCTCAACCACTATGGTCTCACCATTTACATGAATGCCTAGTAAAGTCTCTCCATCCACATAACCTCTTAGCACCTCCTCTATAAGTCACCTCCTTAACTCAAATCTAGTTGTCATGTCTTGCATTCATCTTAACCTATGCCTGAGTGGCCTCTTTATCATCTAGCTCACCAACTAGATCATCAGGGATGGTGATAGTCTCTACTCTCTCTTACTTCTCCTACCTTCATCGATATCATGTCTTTAGTGGTTTTTACTCATCTCTCTATGGAGCTAATGATGATATATTTAGTGCCACTACCTATACACCCCTCTCCTCCTAATCTATTCCCTATCATGCTCATCTAGTCCATGGTCACTAATGACATGGTTTGAGCATCAGCCTCATCACTAGTGGCCCCAGTCCCCTCCTCCCCCATGGCTCTCTCACATATTGAGCCCACTTCTCAAGCATTAATATCAGTGCCACTAGATGAGGTAAGCACATTTATCTTAGTACCCATGCCACTGAGTATGGCTCTCTCCACCAAGTGTAGTGTCTAACCACCTCTATCCTCATTATAGCTATGGCAACTAGGATAGCTATGGAAACTATGTCCTAGCTCAGCCATGTAATCACTATGTGCCCATATGGATACCACACTATGTCTACATGTCTTACTATCTATAATGTTAGAAAATGGGGCATAACCCATGCTACTTGGTCCTCTCTCAATCTCTTCACTCGTGGAAACCTATATCAACCACATGGGGTATCCCAACTAACGGATACATGAGAAATCTCTCATATATCCAAGCCATCAATAATATGATCAGTCATATCAACTTCTACACTCTGACCAATACCTCATACAGATCATGTATGAGTTAGACCCAAATGATAGAATCAAGATCATATACTACTCCCTCCTCTAGGATCATCCTACTCAAGGCTACCATGAATAGTGGTACCTTGACATCCAAATTATGACATTGCACTTGATGTGTCACAATCCTATCATAGCTTTCTAAATATTCAAAATCTATGATGTATATAAGTTAAACATATTAACTCTCCTACCTAAAAATATCATATCTGAGCCCATATCCCACATGGCTAAGGCTCTCCTCTCCTCTATATTTTCTAATATACATGTAGTCACCATTGATCCTACTATTGGTAGGCCTAGGATGGCATGCACATCCTCCAAAGTGATAACTACCTCTATCATGTCCTCATCCACCTCACATTTGAAGATGTTAGTCAATCACTCCCAGCATCTAAAGAACATGACTAATAGATCCATGCTTAAGGGAATCCTACACACGTCAACTATCCCTCCTAGGCCTATAGTTATTATCCTATCTCTATATTCTATGGTTAGATGCTCTAGTAGATTTGATAGCCAAGACACATCTACCAGTCTCTAAAATTTGGGTTATCCCTGCAACCAAGAAATAATAAAAGATGTATTAGTTCTTCTATGTCATGTATAATCACAATACATTCTTTTTACAATTTCAATAAAAAAAGCCTAAATTACTTTAATTCATTCATTTTTACCTATTTTTAGCCTATTTGGTCTTTTTTCCCTTACTTGGTCATTTTGGGCCAATCTATCCTTCTTTCAGCCTTTTGCATGCATTTATATACCATTCTAATTTTTTAGTCAACCTAGTTTGACCAAATTTTGTTATTTTTGACTTGGTTGACATAAGAATCTAAGTCAACCCTCTTCTTTTCCCCTCCCTAGTACTATGTTGGCATTCTAGACTTTTTAAATTAGTTAGCAAATTGTACTAGGTTGATAGTCTACAAAATATATATGGTCAACACATACTACTAGGTCAGTAGTATGGATTGTGATTATTTTCATCCTACTAGGTCGATTGGGTCAACCTAGTTGTTTTTCACTATTGACCCCTTGCATTTTCCTCAAAAAGTGCCTTTTATAATTTTCTCCCTAATTCCTTCAAACCCATTTACCTAATTGGTTTTTCTTGTATACACATAATATTTTCAACTTTTATCAAATAATAATGCTTTACATCTTATAGGAACCCATCGAGAATCAATATCTCTAAGTGCACACCCCAAGGGGTATACCAATAAAGGGGTGGGCACACCTTTGGTGCTTTTCAGGATTATTATCCCTTATTTCCAATCTAACTAGCTCCCAAAACCATTTCCTAAGATATTTCTCCTCCCTTGGATACACCTCTAATCTTTTCCTCTTTCCATCCCTCATTTTCTTGTCTTAAATACCTTTTGGTTAGTTGGATATACTAGGTCGACTAGGTTGACCCAGTATAGTTTAGGGGTATTTTTCACTTTCTTAGCTTGTTAGCCTTTCGATCGACCTAGCTCAAACCTAGTGAATTGCCCTCAAAAACACATTGGGTTGATGTGGTTGAACCTATACAACCAATATTTTTGGAAGGTTTTAAGGAAAGATCCACCTATAAATATAATATCATTTTGATCATTATTAATATGTAAAATCAAGAGTTAGTATTCACTTGTGCTTCTTCATAATATGCTCTTCCACCATTTTACTTGAAGAGACTTAGCTTAGGTTTCTTATTTGGAGAATCAAGTCTTGTGGATAAGTCTGGATGCTTTGGATTTTCTTAGTGATCCTTAAAAACCAAAACAACCTCTTATGAAGCCCCTTTGTCCAAGGGAGATATTGAGTCTTGATGGGTTCACAACAAGTAAGTATATTATAACTTTGTTCTCTCTTTTAGTAAATAGAAGTAGCATAATTTCTGGCTCAAATAATATTATCTTTCATATTTTATGTATTAGGGTGTTAATCATACCTAATTTAATTGAAGTTCCTTATACATGTTTTTTTTTAATTTCTAACCCCCATTTTATGCCACAAGCTTTGGTGTGCACTAGATTAGATTTACTTTCTTGTTATTAGAATAGGTGAATGTTTTAAACCTTAGGAATCCATTAGGGTTGTTGTGTGCTTTTGTTAGATTTTAGGCTTTTGAACCCTTCCTATCATGATATGTTGTGGCAAGTGATCCCCTAATCAAGTCTAGCAGATCCCCATATTGGTCATGCTCCAGCTTAACAAGTGTATCCCCAATCAGAAGTGTAAGTATGCACTATCTTCTTCAAGCCAAGATTGATTTATAAACATGATGCATTTCTAATTGCATAAATTTTGGTGAACCTAATGTGAAACTAACCCTTTTAGTATTTATTTCACTTATTTTCATTCTTTTAATCATACTATATCGATTCTATCGACCTAGTTTTTTTTACTTCTATGTGCAAGTTTCTAGGAACAAGCAACTGGATCAAACTAGTTGACCTAGTATAGGTTTTTAGCCTTACAAACATCCAATTCATCCTACTACATCAACCCAATTTACCTTGTACATTTTCATCACTGTACAATAGGTTCCTACACATCTTGATTGATCCTATCGACCTAATTTGCAATTTTTTCCAACATACCTCAATGTTCTTCATCAAAATCTTCCTTTATTGCATCTCTGATCTACCAAGGTTCCTTTCTACCTCTCTATTTATTTATTTTCTATCTTTTCTTTCATAATTTTTAATCTTTAAAACTACCCTTACATAGTCAACTAGATTGACCCTATCGACTTAGTTCTATGTTTTATGTGTTGTCTAAAATAATTAGATCAACCTTGTTGACCTACTTCATTTTTTTAGACCTTGCTTTCCCATTACAAGTTTGACCCTGTCGACCCTATTCTATATTTTTTGCATATAGTTTTAACACTATACCTTGTTTTAAGTTATAATTAACCTTATATTTACTAGTAATTAGTTCACACCTTTCTTTTCTTGTTGCTTGCATGGTTAGAATAGCTCACATAGTTTAATTAGGGGATTTTTAATTAATCTCTTAGTTTTACTATTTCTATTTTATGTGCACATGGCCAAATCACATAATTTAAACAATCACTTTAATATTTTGTCTACCCAAGGCCAACCTACTTGGATTTCATCACCAAAGGAGAAGTTGACTTAATGCTCTGGTCAAGTATAAAGCATAGTTAATGGTATAATATGTCTAAACACCTGACATGTTTATCATTATGGTATGTGAATTGAGTAGGTAGGCCCATATAAAAATCTTGTATCATTACCACTATAGTCCCTTTCAGCCCAAACTACCTGAAACCATCCTTAAATTTCTATCTAGTTCCTTATTTTATATCTAACTTTCAATCACATTAAATTCATATCTTAATAATCTAATAAACATCTTAGTTTGACCAATTAGATAGATCTTTACTTTTCAAGTTGATTCCTTTTTCTTTACTCAATTGTATGTACAAAAACTTGCATTAGCCAATGTTAGTGCAAAAATTTGTATTGTATACCTCAATTGGATTGGCAAACATTGATCCAATTGACTATTTATTTCCCTTTAGCTCTTACTTTCTTAGATTAGCTACAAAAATTATCTTGTCTCAATTCATACTTGTTATTAGCCTTTTAGTTTTCCCTGTTTGTTGTGATAGGTCACTAAGTGACCCTATACCTCTTTTGGCCTTTGTGTTCTATACTAGATCAACCCAATCAAACCTATGCTACATCAACCCAGTCAACCCTATACTATTTTCTTCTTTTCCTATTTAATTCCATATCTTTCCTTCTTTGCATTTTGTTCATCTCTCTTCAGTCATAATGAAATCTCCTATCTGAATCTTTTTGGATAGCTTGAATCCATTTAGATACTATATGGGATGTTAATTTATTCCTAAGAGTACCATCACTCTTGGGGAACCTCTTTTCCTCCTTCATCTATGAACTAGAATATGGTGAAATTAACACCTCAAGATGAATTTAATGAATCTAATCCTTTTCTTACCAAGAAACTTCTCATCTTCAAAATATTCAAACTAATGTGGGAGTGATTGATGCAAG
This sequence comes from Torreya grandis, assembly GCA_037957365.1. Lineage (NCBI taxonomy): Eukaryota > Viridiplantae > Streptophyta > Pinopsida > Cupressales > Taxaceae > Torreya > Torreya grandis. The sequence goes on from JARHVA010000333.1 coordinate 4,048,705, forward strand.
TTTACTTAACAATTCCACCGGTAATCCTTCTTCTTCTAATACTCTCCCTAATACCAATTTATGGAGTGTTCCTACAAACACCAACCCACCTCTTGATACAACCCAACTATTAGCCCAAGTTATTAAAAAAATAAACATGATTCAAAATTATAACATCAACCAAATGATGCAACCTCACCAACACTTAATTAATGTGGATAATCAACCTCCAACTATTCATCCTCAAGCTAATCCTAATTATAATCCTCCACCTCTTAGGGATGCCTTAGGTAACATTATTTCTAAACCCATAACAAATAACAAATTGCTTCAAACCATTCTAAATGAGCCTTTATCTCCATTTATTATTTCCATTGATATTGGTAACATATCTCCAACTATAAAATATGATGGGACTAAAGATCCTGCCTCATTTTTCAAAGCCTTTGGTAACCTTTACAAGGAATGGTTCCAAACTAATACCTTCACCACTACTAAACTCTTAGTCCAAAATTTTAGTGGTGATGTATTAGAATGGTATAATCAAATTCCCCAACATTATATTAGGTATCTTGAAGATTTGGTTAATCCTTTGGTTAAAGAGTTTAAACAAAATTATCTTCCCAAAAATTATCTTAGCCACTTCATCAATGCTAAATAATCTCCTACTGAATCAGCTCATGACTTTATCAAAAGATGGAAATATTTAACTCATAAAACCAACCATAAAATGAATGATGATAATCTATTCAAACTCTTTATCATGGATTTAACTCCTACTTTTCAATATAAGGTTTAAACCTTTGCTCCCTAAACACTAAATGAAGATCTTAATCAAGCTAAACGTCAAGACTTTCTCATGAAGCAATTTGAACCTAATCCTAAACTTATTAAAGGAAATTTTCAAACATATAATGTTATCACTATTAATGCTCCACAAACCAAATAATGAATTATCAAAATTGATATTCCTTCACCTTCTCATACACCTCTTTTGCTTTAGTAAGTGAAACAATTTTTATCACCCTCAAAACCTTTCATCTATCCCAATGTTCCTCCTAAGTGGTATGACCCCAATCTATATTTTTGGTTCCATGCTAGCATTGGGCATTCTCATAAACCTTGTAGATGTATCAATATATTTTTGTCTCATATATGCCTGGTGATTCATTCAATCATGAAGCTATGATCAATCTTCATCATCAAGAATACACTACTGCTTCCCAAAAATGAAATTTTTTTAAAACTTCTAACTCTAATAACCAAAAATATTCTTCAAATAATCAATCAAATTCTAAGGATGTTTTTTCATCAATGTTGATTATGACTAATATTATAATAACTCTCAATATGTCAACACTACCAAGTTTAATTATCATCGCAAACCAGCTCACAAAGATCCTGTTACAAATCCTAAAAAGCCATCTTTAGAAGAAAAACTTATTAAATATTATACCACCTCTAATATTGATTCAAAATCAATTGAGGAATAACTTAATCCTTTTGATCCTCTAACGACATCTATACCTTCTAAAACTAATTTACCTTTTAAACCTCGTGCTAGTTTTTCTAAATCATATTATAACTTTATTAAATAACTCAACTCTATGCCTTACAAGATTTCACTTATGGAGTTAGTTCATACTTCACCCTATGATCATAAATTCTTTATGCAACAACTTGAAGAAATTGAAGATACATCATCCATAGATGAAGAACCACCTTCTATTGATTCTCAACCTACTAATGTCAACACCATTGAAACTTTATGTTCTTCTTCCAAGCCTTCTATTGATTTTCTTGAAGAGGACATGATTAATGATGAAATTCTTTTTCATATTGATGATCTACCACTCTTTATTAAAATAGCCATTAATATGACTCTTATCTAAAAAGTCTTAGTTGATGAAGGCTCTGGTATTAATGTGTCATCCTTGTGGCTTATTCAATAACTTGGTTATAAAAGGATCATCTCAAGAAAACTCATCTTACTATCATGGTTTTGATAAGACTAATCAATATCCACTTGGTTGTATTTAGATTCCATTAACCATTAGACCTAAAAGAGTTTTAACTAAGCTTATGGTCCTTGATCTCCCTTTATATTATAATATCCTTCTTGGTCATCCATGGACCCATCAAATGAGAGCCATTACTTCTTTGGGTAGTCAATGTAATAAATTCTTACATAATGGGAAAAAATTACAAGCATGAAGCTGACCCCAATCCATAGAGTATCCATCTTCCTAATCCTAAACCTCAATATCACATTCCTAAAAATATTAAGATTAATAATGCTCCTTTACCTAATTTCATCAACATGAATCTTGATTTACAAGTTACTCTTATGCATTTCGATGATGATGAGCCCAATGATTTGTAACATACTTACAATACTACCAAGCTACCTCTATATATTTTTTAATTGCTTCCTCCTTCTCTCTTACCAAGAGACCATATCATTTCTCTTATTTATTAGATTACCAATTTCCCCCCTCCATACAATTCTTAGGAGCCTTATTTACCAGAATATGCCTTTACTTGCAATGATTTTGGAGTGGCTAAATTATTTCAAGATCTTCTCATTATGTCTCCCTATACATTTAATAATATTTGGTTTTCACATTCTAAAACTTCCCCTAATTCTCAAGAATGTATAATTTCTCCAACATATGATGACAACTATATCTTGGCCCAAGCTCAATCTAGAGACTTGGATGTCTAGCATTATCAAAAAACTTTAACCCAAATTTATGCTTTTAATCAGATATGCATACCATTTCTATGGATTTTACCTTAGATATTAAGGGTCATGTACCTCCTATCAATCCTCCTCTTATCGACACTCCTTGGGTGGTAGAGGAAATTATGCCTTCTAAATCTATAGAATTTCTTACACCTTTGGATCCAATCATTACATCAAATCCTTATCCCATCATTTAATCCATTGATATTCTAATCTCTTATATTCCATCTACTTCTTTTACTCCTAAAATTACACTAGATGCCAAGGCAACTGATGTCTATCAAATTCATTCTTAGTATGATATCCATGGCAATAAAATTCTATATCTTGAAGAAGATGTCAAATACTATGGTCTTCTTCCTACCTTGCCTAGTGATGAATCTTTTCTTGAGTTACTTCATGCCTAAGAACCTTAATTTCCTCGATCGAATCATAAACTTGGAAACTTTAAAACTAAAATTCCTTGCTTCAACAACTTAATTGCTAGCATTGATACTAAAACAAACATGATTTTAGCCTTACATAATTCACCATACCATTTTCAAGATGGTAATGACATTATTATCAAAGAAACGACTCGCATCAAATATGGTACACCATCTTATCCTTAACCAATTATAGTTTTTTGAGAGATTTCACCTACTGAACATGATAACTTTAGCTTATTCTTTGACAAATATCATAAATCTTTCACCTAGTCCTATGAGGACATACCTGACATTGACCCTAGCATTATGGTGTATACTATCATTACTTATCCTATGTCAAACATGTGCATCAAAAGCACATAAAAATCCACCTAAAGTTTTAACTTTATATCATAAGGAAATCATCAAATTAATCAATGCTAAACTTATCAAACCAATGGATTATTATGAATGGGTTTCCAATATTATCCCCATTTAGAAGAAAGTCACTATGGTCATTTGTATTTATATTGATTTTTACAATCTTAATCTTACTTATCCCAAAGACAACTTCCCTTTACCTTTGATAGATGCCAATATCGATTCCATGGCTAGTTACAAAATGTTATCTCTTATGGATGGCTTTTCAGGATACAATCAGATTTATATCACTCTTAAGGACCAATATAAGACTAATTTTACCATGGAATGGGGCACCTATTACTATGTCAAAATGCTCTTCAGCCTCAAAAATGTTAGATCCACTTACCAATGAGCAATGACTCATATCTTTCATGATCTCAGTCACAAAATTGTTAAAACCTATTTGGATGATCTTATTGCTAAATCCAAACATTGTAAGAATCATCTTTCTAATTGGGTTATTATCTTTGACCATCTTCTTAAATATAAGTTAGAATTTATCCTTACAAATGTTTCTTTAGACTCACATTTAGAAAATTATTAGGATTATTAGTCTCTCTCTATGGCATTGACATTGATCCTACCCAAATTAGTGTTATCATTAACATACCCCCATTCCTCATTTTATTCCTAACATTCATACTTATTTAGAAAAATTTGGGGTAATTAGATGATTCATCCCTAAAATGGCATATCAAATTCACTCTATTAATTTCCTTTTTAATAAATGTTGACCCAATTTTGCCCCTCAGGCAAAATCTTGATCACCTTCTACACCTACTTTGCATGGCCAATGATTTCGGGTTGCAAGGTCCACCTTCAGGGTTCAACATTTCTGTTTCAGAGCAATGGTTCATCGGCCTCGTTCATTGATGTTCACAGTAGCAAAAGATAGAGTCTTCAAATGCTCACGCAAGGAGAGAAGAAGGGAAAAAATTAGGGAATTTGACACTTGGCAAAAAGAAGGACAGAGAAAATGTAGAGGGCGACAAAATCACCGCCCACAACATGGGCGGGTAAAAAGAGACCCCCTACACGCAATGCAGAGGGCAGAAAAATCACTGCCCACAACACCGATAGAGAAAAAGAGGCCACTAACATCAACTAACGTTGGCAAAACTACCACCGTCGATAGCTTACATATGCTGACATCGGCAAAACTGTCGCGGTCGGTAGCTTATCGGCTGACGTCAATAGAAGTCCTACATGTAATCCACAGTAGCGGGTGGCAAATTTTCCGCCCACAACATGAGGCAACAAAAAACACTTGCAAAACACAGGAAAAAGCCCGCCCAGTGACCGGAGGAGAAGACCAGCATGCAAAATGAGGCAACAAGCATGGTCTTGGTAGACTTGTGATGTCATCTACAGTGTTTTAACTCTTTCCAATGGAGACTCAAGCTGCCACTTGACTCCTCTTGGCTCTTTCCCTATATATACGTAGACTTGGTCATTCATGAGGATCTTCCCCACTTTTGTAAAAAGCACTGCTCTCCAAATTTTCCACTTGAATCAAATAAAGACAGTTTTACCTCTATTTGGATGGATCTTTCTATGTATACATTGAATGTTAATCTATGTCCAGTCATTGTCTCTTGATGTTCTCACAGGTTCAACACCAGCAAACTTGTGATCTACAAAGGGCCATTGTTTGTTGCTGCCAGGAGTAGAGTTCTATTTTGGAGGTATAGAACAGGTGAGGTCACTTACAGTGTGTATTTCTCAGCACCTCAGTGAGTCCTTGTTTCTCGTGCTTTCCATAAGAACCTCCCTGTCATCCCAAAGACCTGGTCTTTTGTACCGGATCTGAGTGTATGTATGTTTTGTTTGGTCCTGAGTGTGGATGTGGGAAGGTCACTTTCATTTTTGGTGTATCACCTCTTTTAGAGTAGGCTGTTTGTTCATGCTTTTTCTCTCTCTCTTTTCATCCCCCCTAGTATATCTATATCTATATTTTTGCACTACCTGAAACAAACAAGATACATCAGAGGGAAGTAGCCCATACCTAGAGACTCTCCTCTCCTACTTCGTCATCCCACAGGTGAGAGAGGGGTTTCCATGTTGTGGGGAGAGGGCAGGAATCTGTTTTCTTGCCGTAGGGTGCACTTTCCAGCGTCAACAGTTTTGGCACGCCCGGTGGGACCTCAAGTTTTCTAATGCAGTAAAGTTTTAGGGCTGATGCTAGTCTTATTACAACAAATCAAGTTTCTTTAGCATCTGGCGACTCTAAGTTAAATCTACTGGTTAAGCAGCCTGGTGCCATCAGAAATCATCCTTTTTTGTGTATGTATACTTCTTTTGCAAAAAATCATGGGTTTTTTTTTCCATGTGAAAATGATCAGACTTCAGATATTTATGCAATCCCCTCAAGTAGCTCTCCTAGTTGCCCTACAACTATAAGGGAGATGGCATTGGAATTTGAGAAGCAGACAAAAGAAATCGACAAATTGGAAGAGTAGCACAAGTATCAGTAGGAGCTGATGTATAAAGAGGAGTGCTTGTTTAGGCAAGCACAAGCCGTACAATCCATGAAGGAGGAGGTAAGAAAATGGAGAAATCCATCTATTCAAGGCAACCAGTCTTGCGTACCCCCTCCTAAACTAAAGAAAACCCCCTCTTTTGCACCAAATCCATTTTATCAAATTGCACTTGCTCACTCCAACTCATCAAATACAACTGCTCCCAATCCCGTGCGCCTGGCTTTCCAACACCAAATGGCATCGAGGCAACCTCCCATGGAGATCAGTCTTTTCAACTCCTTAGATCAGGTATCTTCTATTGAGAAAAGTACCACCAGCCAGCATGCCCCTCTTCTAAAGACTCCTCCAATGCACCAACAGTGTTTTCCTTGCATTCCTCAGCCTCCCCAAGTTTTCTAGCATGATGTGCAAATTCTAAGTTGGAGAAAGGAATGCCAGGAACCAGTTCAGAGTTTTGAGGAGGATCATGCTAGCCACCTCCAAAAAAGACTCTTTCAGGAAAACCTAGCCAGACAAATTGAAGACTTAGAGGCTAGGATGAAGCTACTCCTTGAAAAAGAGTTAAAATTTTTAGACCTTGCAGAAGAGCCTCAGGTCCTTATGGAAAACAAAGTTGTTGCCTGTTCTCAAGAGCAAGATTCAAATTTAGGGATCCTAAATTGGGAAAAAACTATGGAATCATGGGGCAACAAAGAAAAAGAAGAAAAGCAAGGTTTTTCTCTAAACCTTGAAGAAGTTGAAGATGTGCCTACCTATGATGATACTGGCAGCCTCCAGGAAAAGCTTTTCCAAGAAGATCTGGGTAAGAGAATAGCAGATTTGGAATTCAGAGAGTTTTCCCTCAGTCAATGTGTGATGGATGATCTAGACCAAATAGCGCATTCTATGGCTGAACACACCCCACCTACACATTTCCAAGAGGGTTATCAGGCTGTGCCTGATATTGATGAAGTGTTGATCAAGTGGAGGGAGGAGAATCATTCGATTCTAGCTCAAGGGATGCCCCCTCTCTCACATGTTTTCTCCACTTCGTCCCTTCTCGAAGAAGAACCTATTTTGCAAGAGGCAGGTGAGGAACAAAAGATCCAATCTACAATCCTTCAGGAGGCTATTATGAGCGACAACGAAGAAGAAATCGTCATTGATGCTCCTTGTGAAGACCTTATCAGCAGTAGAGAAGATGCAGGCCTTGCATATATGCAGATGTTCCAGCAATTCGAAGAGGAACAAATGCATGGTAAGCTCTCTTCTCCTGTGTGATGAACTTGCTTGCTATTTTGATGAGGATGACTACATTGGAGAACCTGAGAAAGAAGAAGATCAGGGGAATGTTCTTGAAAATCTAGAGAACCTGATCAGCAAAGAGAAAAAGAGAAGTTTATCTTCATGGAGGAATGCCTTGAAGAACTGAGCTTTAAATAGATAAGTGAAGTCTTGTGGGATGAGCAATCATTTTGTGAGCCCCTTTTAGACATTGCCACATTCGCCCTTCTTCAAGAAGGCCAAGAGGAAGCAGAGGATGAGTCTGACAGAGTTTTCAGTGAAGCAGAGGGAAACAAATCAGACCATGGTACATTGCAAAAGAATTGTGCAGATTAGAAGGCTTATGGCGATGAGCCAACAGCCATTAATTTCTAGGTGAGGAGCACCAATATCAGGGACTAGCATTCAACAGGCCTCCAGGAACAATTCGAGTACGTATATATCGGAGGCATGTTTGAATATCCACTTGGTTCCCAGCCAACTCAGGTGACAGGCAAGAAGAGCAAGTCACCATCTCTCTTTTTCTTTCAGCTACTTGCCTATCACGATAAGTCTCTTCACCAGGAAGGGGACTTGAGAAATTTTCCTTTCGATCCAGGAGGGATGCGAACATTCCTGGTTAGATGTACATAATATTTTGCTTTCATTTGTTCTTCCTATTTTCCCTAAGTACAGTTTGCACAGTTAGTTGTTTTTAGCTTTGTGTGTTTCCCTTTGTTCGGGGGTAAATTCTGTGTATTTTGATTCTAGGATTATCAATGTTGTTGTGAACTTTCTTCAAATTCACCATCTGACTCTGCACCCAATGGAATGTAAGGCAACTGGGTTCTAAGCATGGTAGGCACGCTTCCCCTATGAGTCTCCAATTTGTTGACCCAATTTTGCCCCTCAGGCAAAATCTCGATCACCTTCTACACCTGCTTTGCATGGCCAGTGATTTCAGGTTGTAAGGTCCACCTTCAGGGTTCAACATTTCCATTTTAGAGCAATGGTTCATCGGCCTCATTTGTTGATGTTCACAGTAGCAAAAGACAGAGTCTTCAAACGCTCACGCAAGGAGAGAAGAAAGGAAAAAACTGGGGCGTTTGACACTTGGCAAAAATAAGGATAGAGAAAATGCAGAGGGCAGCAAAATCACCACCCACAACACGGGCAGGTAAAAAGAGACCCCCTACACATAATGCAGAGGGTGGCAAAATCTCTGCCCACAACACTGACAGAGAAAAAGAGGCCACTAACATTGGCCAACGTCGGCAAAACTGCCACCATCGGCAGCTTACATACACTGACATCGGCAAAACTGCCGCGGTCAGCAGCTTATCGGCTGATGTTGGCAAAATTCCTACATGTAATCCACAGTAGCAAGCGGCAAATTTGCCGCCCACAACATGAGGCGGAAAAAAACACTTGTAAAACATAGGAAAAAGCCCACCCAGCGACTGGAGGAGAAGACCAGCATGCAAAACGAGGCAACAAGCATGGTCTTGGTAGACTTGTGATGTCATCTACAGTGTTTTGACTCTTTCCAATGGAGACTCAAGCTGCCACTTGACTCCTCTTGGCTCTTTCCCTATATATACGTAGACTTGGTCATTCATGAGGATCTTCCCCACTTTTGTAAAAAGCACTGCTCTCCAAATTTTCCACCTGAATCAAATAAAGACAGTTTTACCTCTATTTGGATGGATCTTTCTATGTATGCATTGAATGTTAATCTGTGTCCAGTCATTGTCTCTTGATGCTCTCACAGGTTCAACACCAGCAAACATGTGATCTATAAAGGACCATTATTTGCTGCTGCCAGGAGTAGAGTTTTGTTTTAGAGGTATAGAACAGGTGAGGTCACTTACAGTGTGTATTTCTCAACACCTCGGTGAGTCCTTGTTTCTCGTGCTTTCCATAAGAACCTCCCTGTCATCCCAGAGACCTAGTCTTTTTTGCCAGATCTGAGTGTATGTATGTTTTGATTGGTCCTGAGTGTGGATGTGGGAAGGTCGCTTTCATTTTTGGTGTATCACCTCTTTTAGAGTAGGCTATTTGTTCATGCTTTTTCTCTCTCTCTTTTCATCCCCCCCAGTATATCTATATCTATATTTTTGTGCTGCCTGAAATAAACAAGATACATCAGAGGGAACTAGCCCATACCTAGAGACTCTCCTCTCCTGCTTCGCCATCCCACAGGTGAGAGAGGGGTTTCCATGTTGCGGGGAGAGGGCAGGAATCCATTTTCCTGCTGCAGGGTGCACTTTCCAGCGTCAACAATAAAATTACTACTTTAGAATGGATGGATACATGTCAAAAATCCTTTGATAATATGAAAGAGTCATTCCTTCCTCCACCAACACTTCATCCTCCTTCCAATGATAAACCTTTGATTCTATATACTTCTTCCACACCTATTTTAGTTGGGGTAATTTTTGCCCAATAAGATGATATGGGAAGAGAGTATGTTATCTACTACATTAGTTGAGGCCTCATCAATTATGAAACATGTTCTACCAAGATTGATCATGATTGCCTCACCATCTATTTTATAGCTGAAAAGTTTCATCACTACATTCTTTACCAAACTACTTATGTCATCATTCATTTTTGACCCCCTTCATCATTTCTTCTCCAAAGCCTTTCTCCCTAGAGATCGAATTGGCAAACGGATGGTCTACTTATGGAATTTGATCTCTAAATCATCACTCAAAAAGCTATTAAAGGGTAAATCATAGCTGACCAACTTACTGTAGCTCCCATTCTAGCCACTTCTTCCCATCAAGATGACCTTTTAGATGACAATATCCTTTACATTTAAGGTCTTAATCAAGTTATTTTTCTTAAATATTATTTTCATAGCTTTACTACTGATCTTGAACCCAGTCAACTTGAAGAATCTTCCACTCCCTCTAGTACTAATAAACCAAAGTTAGTTATCGAGAAGTTCCCTGAAATCAATGTTGACTTGCATGAGGATACCTAAACCCTTCACTTGGATGGTGCTAAATTCCTTGTTTTAGATTTTAATTTCACCTTTGATGTCACCAATACTATGGCTGAGTACAAAGCTCTTATCTTAGGCATGAGAGCTACTTTTGTTTTAGATATTCAATACCTTCATACTTTAGGTGATTCTCAACTTATTTTCCATCAAGTTAGTGGTGATTATCAATGTAAAAGTGAGAACCTTATTACCTATCATCAAATTGTAACCACTCTTGCAAAGGATTTTATCTCTTTCACTATTGAGCCTATTCTTAGAGATTAAAATTCCATTGCTAACTCTCTTGCCTCTTCAGCTTCTCTATTTCATCCACACCAAGTCCTTTTTTATCTTACTTTTCTTATACAAATAAGAAAATATCCATCTTCAACTCAACCACCAGATTCACTTATCTATCATATTGATTAGAAAATGCCCTTGGTATAAAGACATAATTCAATTATTAGAACATCAAACTTATCCTCTTATTTTAGAATCTCATGAAAAGACACAAATTCATAAACAATATTTTAAATATGTATTTCAACACAATATCCTTTATTATTACAATATTGAAGGTACCTTTCTCCATTGTGTTATGTAAGATGAGGTACCTCCTCTTCTTGAACAAGCACATGGGGGCATTTACATTGGTCACTGTAGTGGACATGATATAGCATGCAAATGCCTATGTATGGGTTACTTTTGGCCTACTCTCAAAAATGATGCAATCAAATATGCTAAAAAGTGTACTCCTTGTTAGCTTCATGATGATCTTATTCATTCACATCCTACCGAGCTTCAAACCATTAAATCTCTTTGGTTATTTTCCACATGGAGATTTGATCTCAGTATTAAACTTCCTTGATCCCAAGATGGGCATGTCTTTATCATCACTGTTACTAAATATTTTACCAAGTCAATAGAATTCATGCCCCTTATTAATGCCACTAGTCCTACCATTTCTAAATTTATTCTTAACCAAATAATTTTTTGCTTTGGTGTTCTCCATACATCATTTTAGATAATGGTGGTAACTTCAAAAACAAACATGTTAAATAACTTTGCAAAAAATTCAAGATCAATCAAAAAAATTCTATGCCTTATCATCCACAATGTAATGATCAAGCAGAGGCCACCCATAAAATTCTCAAGAAAATTCTTTAAAATATAATTCATGAAACTTGCACAGATTGGCACATTCATCTTTACCCTACACTTTGAGCTTTTTGGACTAGCATACGTACTACCACTAGGGTAACTCCATTTTCTCTAGTCTATGGTTCTAAGTCAGTTATTCCTTTAGAAGTTGAAATTCCCTCTATTTGTATATCTCTTCATGGTATTATTATCAATGAAGAATTATATGAAGCTCACCTTCATGCCCTTGATCTACTTGATGAACATCTTCTTTCTACCTTGAAAAATAACTACCAATACAATGCTCGTATTGCTAGACAACATAAAAACTGTGTCAAAATCCACACTTTTAATGTTGGTGATCTTGTCCTTAAATTAGAATACACTCATGATAAAGAAGGTAAATATGCCCAAAAATGGTGGGGCCCATATTTAGTTAAATATATTTTTGGTCTAAGCACCTATCATCTTCAAACCAATGAAGGTGATGTTTTCAAAGAGCCCACTAACGCTTAATTCTTGAAAAAGTACTTTGCCTAAACATTTCCTTTTTATCATGTTTTCTATCTACATTTATCTAACACTTTTTATAGGTTACTTGCATCAGTCTTTCCCTCTATAACAGTTCCCTCTTTTTCACAAACCTTTAGTCCTCCCTTTTGGTCTTTTGGTTTCTTGATGTACTTTAGTCTTCTTTATCTTTTTGCATTTTCTCTTGTTTTTCACACCCCTTGGGTTTTTATTTTGTGAGTTTCTCATAATACCATGGATAGGACATAGCATACCTCATAAAACCATCATATTTTAATAATTTTTTCTCTCTTATTTTTTCTTTCCAATGTTGTTTTGGAATCCCTTAAGTTTTTCTTTTATGAGTTGCTTTGTAAGACTGTGGATAGGACCCGACATTCCTCACAAAACTGCCATCTCTTTACTTTATATTTTCCTTATTTTATGAAGTTATAGTGTAAAACTATGGATAAGACCTGGCCTTCCTCATAAATTACCACTTTTTCATGTTCTTTATCTTTGTTCTCAACTTTAGCTTTTACTTCTTTTGCTATATGACATCTTCACAACAAACTATGTTAGCATGTTTTCCTCCATTTCCCTCATTCTTATGATAAAGAATTACACTTTAATATCATTATATCCCTCTTTTCCCTTTGTCACATTTTTTTATGATTTGAAATAATTCAAAATTTTCCATGTGTCGCTCCTCTTAATTTTCTATTTCTTTCATCTTCACATTAGATAAAATAAGGTCAAAATAAATATATCACTTTTATTTTACCTTGATTTATGAGAATCTTAAACCCCATGCTCTTTGAAGTTTCTCTCTCTTAGCAAACTTATCCCAAGTATTTAAATGAAAGTCATCTTTATCACCCATTTTTGGTCTTACAAATTTGTATGGAGGAGGAATCTTAAAAAAGACATCAATAAAGTTAAAAGCCAAATCATTTCAAACAAAAGGAAATGATATCTAAAAGGCAACATATAAATATTAAAATTCAAAATCACACTAAAAAAAAAGATTTAAAGCACATCTCCTATCTATAATCAAAGATAAAACTCCATAGTTGGACTCACATAGAGTTGAAATATTTTAGGTGCGATAGACTAACAGATTGGAATAGGGGATTTCAAAAAAAAGACTCTATAGTGCTACCTACTTTCTCATGAAAGTACCCAATCTTCACAGTAGACTGATGGTTCTATAATGGGTCCTAAATAATAGGGAACATGTCATGAGGAGGTAGTTCCATTTTTATTTTTATGCATATAGCCTTCATGGGATGATCTATATACTCCATTTTTTAACCTAAGACTTGTGTCTCTAAGAGAATCTTTTCATAGTCCTTAAAGTTAAAAGTCTTCTTGTTTTGAAAAACCTAATTTGAGTGTCTTGACTTCAATAAATATTTCCTCTACCTTGATTTTTCCTTCATTTTCCCCTCTACCCATTTCATTTTCCCCCCTTGATATAAAAATTATGATTCTAAATATGCTTTCCCTTATTCTTTACTTCCTTCTTCTTCACCTCTTTAAAGCATGCTATCACTACTTTATTTTAATTTTATCTATCCTTAGAGTGAAACATGTTTGAGAAACTATGGATTACCTCCCTTTACACCATGATTTTACATGTTTACACTTACTTTACTTTCCTTTTACCATTTGTCAATGTTTTGTTGTCATGTTGTTACAAACACCTAAGTTCATACCCTTTTTTCATTATTGTGTGAGGTTGACTTGTTACTCGTCACTCATCAATGTTATTTTCTATTTTATGCACCTTTTTCCATTTTTGAGTGAGATGTGGATTATTACTACTCACTCATCAATGTTTTTTTATCATTTTTTTTCTTTGTTTACCATTGATTTGTTTTACCATCTTGTTTGAAATGTTTCTTTAGTTTGACTTGGTTAGTTTACCTTTCTTACTTAAAGATAGCTTGTTTGATTTTTTTGGTCTTTAGTAGCCTTGGATTTTTGTTTACCTAATTTACTCATGTTGTTTAACTTGGTCATTTGGTCTAACATAGCATTTGTCAACCCAACTTGCCAAATTTCCCAAGTACGTCTCATCTACATAGCACTAGTTATCTTGTCTTTCTTGCATTTATTTGTTTTTTCTCTTTAGTTTTATATTCTTGGGTTTGTCAAAAGTAGTCTCTATGCCCTACACAATCAAAACTAATAACATATTAAACAACCATCCCATGATAAAGGTAAGCCAAGGTATGCGTCACATTTTATTTTTAGTTATTTAATTTTTACTCGTTTATTTTTTAGATTAGTTTCCCTTTTCAATAATTTAATTTTAGTTATTTTTCCTTTAAAATACTACAACTTTGTTTAGAATCAACATTGTGTGTTACTATGTTCTTTCTTGAATCACCATCCCCTGTTACACCTTAGTGACACATGATGAGCTTCAAGTGGGGCATATGTATACACATAATATTTTCAACTTTTATCAAATATTGATGCTTTACATCTTCCAAGAACCCATCAAGACTCAATCTCTTTAAGTACATTCCTTAAGGGGTGCATCGAGAAAGGGGTGGGAAAACCTTTGGTGTTTTGTAGAATTATTTTCCCTTATTGCCACATTATTACCAATCCAACCAACTCCTAAAACTATTTCTTAAGATATTTCTCCTCCCTTGGATACTCCTCTTGTCTTTTCCTCTTTCCATCCTTATTTTTCTTGTCTTAAACTCCTTTTGGTCAGTTGGTTATACTAGGTTTAATGGGTCAACCTAGTACAATTTAGGGGTATTTTTCACTTTCTTATCTTGTTAGCCTTTCGACCAACCTAGCTCAGACCTAGTGAATTATCCCCAAAAACACACTAGGTCAATTGGCTCAACCCTATACAATCAAAAAATTAAAAGGTTTTAGGGTAAGATCTACCTATAAATACATGATCATTTTGATCATTATTAATATGTGCAATCAAGAGTTATTATTTACTTGTGCTTCTTCACAATATGCTCTTCTATCATTCTACTTGAGGAGACTTAGTTTAGGTTTCTTATTTGGAGAATCTAGTCTTATGGATAAGTCTTGGATGATTTCCTTTCTTAGTGATCCTTACAAACCACAATAACCTCTTGTGAAGCCCTTTTGTCTAAGGGAGAGATTGAGTCTCAATGGGTTCACATTCAGGTAAGTATATTATAACTTTGTTTTCTTCTTTTTTAGTAGATAGAAGTAGAATAAGTGTTGGCTCAAATAATACTATCTTTAATATTTTATGTGTTAGGGTCTTACTCATACTTAATTTAATTGAAGTTCCATATACATGTTTATTTTATTTTTTCTAACCCCCACTTTATGCCACAAGTTTTGGTGTGCACTTAATTAGATTTACTTTCTTATTATTAGAATAGGTGAATGTTTTAAACCTTAAGACTCCATTAGGTTTGTCTAATTGTGTTAGACTTTAAGATTTGGAACCCTTCCTATCATGATATTTTGTGACAAGTGATCCCCTAATCAGGTCTAGTGGATCTCCATATTGGTCATGCTCTTGCTTAACAATTGTATCCCCAGTCGGAAGTGTAGCTATGTTCAGTCTTCTTTGAGACAAGATTGATTTATAGACATGATGTATTTCTAATTGCATACATTTCCTACCTATATAATATAATTTTTCTTCATTCTGACATCTAAAAATTATAAAAAATAATTTTTTTCTAAAATTACACTTATTTCAATAAAATACTCCAAAACTAGCTTAAGATTCATAGTTGCATACCTGTAGTGTACCCACTACTGATCCTAGATCTCCCCTTCATCTATCTTGTTGTCTCCTCACCATCCTAGCTCATTTGGTCTCCAGATCTCTTTTTTCTCTCCTTCACAAGTCAAAATAACCAAATGACTTCTCTTTTCCCTATTTAAAAACACTTTTCAAAATTCAAATTCTTCACTTATTTTTCTACAAATTCTTTATTTTTCCTATATCTTTGTTTCTATTCATCCATTTTACAAACTATAAAATGCATTGGATTCGTGATGATGTATAAATTATTTTATACTATGATATGCCTATTTTTTTTAGAAAAAATAATTTTTAGCTATTTTTTGCACTAACTTCTACAGGTTCACATAATGTTCTTCACATTAGACACCTTCATTCCTCTTACAATCTACTTATTTATCTACAAAACTAAGGTAAGTAAAGGTATGTATTTTTTAATTATGTCCTTTAATTTATCTTATTTTCTACTTACTACACTTTACTTAGCATCAGTGTTGTGTGTTATCATGTTCTATTTCCTGAATCACCATCCTGTGTTATACTTACATGACACATGATGAGTTTAGAGTGGGGTATATGTATACCCATAATATTTTTTAAATTTTATCACTTACTAACACTTTGTATCTTATAGGAACTCATCAAGTCTCAATCTCTCTGTTTGCACACATTAAGGGGTATACCAGGAAAGGGGTGGGTAGACTATTGATGCTTTGTAAGATTATTGTCACTTTTTCCTCTTGTCATCTACACACTTGTATCCTAAAACCATTTACCTTAAGCTGATTTTTCTCAATCTTACCCATTCTAAACATTTGTCATATCATTATCCTCTTTTTTATTTCTTTGACCCACTTTCACTAGTTAATTATACTAGGTCAACTAGGTCAACCTTGTATAGTTTTTAGCCTCTAATTACTATACAAGGTCAACTAGGTTGACCTTGTACTATTTAGGGATATTTTTCACTTAGAGTTTTGTTATCCCTTTGGTTGACCTAGCTCAGGACTTAGTGATTTACCTCACAAAAACATATAGGGTTAACTATGCCAACCTTGTATAGCTGACAATATCAAAAGTATTTAGGGCAAGATCCACCTATATATACAAGTTTATTTCCAACCATTTGAGAATAGAGAAGAGAAAAAGAATAAGTATGAACAAACATATGCTTATTGACTATTCTACTTGAGGAATAAATCTTAGGGTTCCATACTTTCTTTGGAGATATGGATCTTATCTTGTGGAGAAGTCTTTTAGATGCATAGATAGGTTGTGTATCCTAGAGCTAATTTGTTTTTGTTATCTTTACATACCACAACAATCTCTTGCAAAGCATTTTGTCTAAGGGATAGATTGAGGCTCGATGGGTTCATCTTCAAAGATAAGTATTCCTAACTTTATTTCTGCTATATAAGAGTAGATAGATAATGTATTTGTGCTTCTCTCCCATGCATAATGATTCTATATACTTTGAGTATATATCTTCTATTCATATTTAGTTTAGTTTTTTTTGTTTCTAACCCCAACTTTGTTCCATATGATTTGGTGTGTACAAGATTATATCTACTTTATTATTTATTAGAAAAGAGTGAACATTAAACATAGGATTCTTTTAGGGTTCTTATTTGATTGTGTTAGATTGCATTATTTGAAACCCTTTCTATAGACACCTAAATCTGGCCATCGATAACCTCCAATCAACATTTTTATTAATTTTGACCCAAAATGAACAATTTGGCCTAAAAACACTAAAACATGCTAAATGATATGAAACTAACATATTCAAGTGCTGATTTTGGCCAGGGTATCCCTAAATGGGGCAATGCAATTTATGGGCTAGCTAACTTTGATTAGAACATTTTGAGTTAAAATACCAATTTTACACTTGGGTGCTCTAGATTGCTCTTTCTTATCAAATATTCTATATAATAAATTTGTCTTTGTTATTTTCTATTAGTAACATCCTAAATGGGAATATAGATCCAATGCATCTGACATTGCCTTCCAATTTCAATCCAATCAAATTTTTGACCAATAACAAGGCATTTTGATCAATTTGAGTAATTTGTGCACAAAGTGTTTAATCATGCTTAAAAGCTAATTAACCCAAATCAAGGCATAATTAAGAACTCCATATAAAATTGTTGAATAATTGTTTTTGGAAATGAATATTGAATATCTGCATCATCAGGTGACCTTATTTCTTGAGAAGACATCCCCAGGCCATAAATGCCATAAATATCAGGATTCATGCCCTCCATGCCTCATCAATGCCTTCCATGATGCCCTACATGCCTCTTAATTTACCCTTATTCCAATTTCATGATGAGGATAATGACAAATTTAATTCCAAAAATTTAATTAATCCTTAGCCACACATCTCAATCTCAGGATGGATAGTTCAAGTTGATTCTAGACATTCTCAAAAATCTATAAATAAGAGGCCTCACCACATGAATTTTAAGTCTTGATTATGAAAATTTATAATGTACAAATGGTTCCAAAATCTTCAATAAACTAGTGTTACCATGCCAAATTGATTCCAAGCTAAGACAAATCCAAAGGTGTCAAGGAGAGATGGAGGTAGACAAGCTTCAATTATCAAGGACTTCATAAGCATAAGCTAAGCAAGCCACTACAATAAGCATTTTGGAGCATCTAAGGAAAGTAAAAATGGATTTATTTTGAATTTTAGTTATGTGTTTTATTTATTTTTGTTAACTAATCTCTCCCTAGTGTCTAGACCTAGAGATCTTATGCTAGTTAGTGTGTTTCTTTCATTTTGTTTTCATTTTAAAAATAACACTATACTAACAATCCTCTCTTGAGTCAAATTCTTAGATCACATATGGCATGCCTAGTGGGACTAGATGCATCTCACACCTAAAGAAAATCATTTTACAATGTTAAAATATTCATTTGGATTGCTAAAACTCTTGTAAATTAATTTTCTAATTTTATTTTGCCATTTTTGTTTACCACAGTTTTACACAGTAACCAACATCAGTAAGTAAGACCAACATCAATTTCATATCTTAACCAACATTGGTTAGTAAAATTGATAGTAGTTGTTTACCTATCATTAGTCACATTAGTATAATTGATGTCATTTAGATAACTGATATCGGTTAGAAAATGTAACCATCATTGATTATATAAACCAATGTCGATCACTGTGTTTTTCTTAAAACATAGACCTGAGAGCTCTTTTTATAAATTTTATTATTTCAAACCAAAAAGAGATTCAAAGATAAAGGAAATTCTAACATTTTTTTTGTATGACCAAGCTTGACATTTGCTAAAAACATGTTTAGATCACCTTTTTTAAGATTAAAAATCAATTAGGAACCTTATTATGGTGTTTAATAATGAAAAATTTAGATGCTTAGATGAATATTTTCAAATTTCACAATCTTAATACCAAGGGGTCAAATGAACACCACCAAATCTTTCATTTGGGCTTAAAATTGAACACACTTATCAATTCTTGCTTGCAATAGTTATTTAGATTAAATTTTATTTTTCAAAAAGAGGGATGTTGCGTGTATGCTCTTCCATTTATCCCCTTTAGGGAACCCTTGGAATAAAAAGTGCCATTCTTATTTTAAGTAGCCTAGTCCAAAGCTTAGAAATAAATTCATCTAAAGTAATCCCCAAAAACTTGTCAAAGTTTGGGTGACCTTTGCAGACACCAATATCATGTCAACCCCCCCTTTGGTCCCCTTCTAAAACATTAACACTCTTAACCTATACTTGAACCCCTTTCACCTTAGACACCTCACCCTAAGACCATTTCTTACCCTATGAGTCACCCTGAGACTAGGTCATCTAAATCCTAACTACCCATGACCTATTCTCACTCCATCCTAACCTCCTAACTAACTCTCGTACCTCATAAGCCCATGTTTTGACCATTCCCCAATGGTAAAAGCACTTGGTAGATGGAGAAACATGCAAAGAGCTAAAAATAGCCCTTTTACCTATTCTACCTCCACCGACGTCGATCAACAATCAGCTGACACCGATGGGATCATCGACATCGATTATATAAGCCATGCTCTAACATTGAGCTACCCCCACCTCTTCACATATTGATGTGCACACTCTAAGATTTGAAGCACCAGAACTCAACTATCATCCTCCTGGATACTGAAGCTCTACACAAGTCATTCCATAGACTGAATTGGAACATTGTATGAGGATCTCAATATCAGCCACAACGGGAATAAGCATTCTGACACCTTGGTTCTTCATCGAATAGAGCTAAGTATTTTGCCTCTCATTTCAGTATTTTAGAATAAATTGTTACTTAGTTTCTATTTGGATTTTCTAAGTACTGTTGAGAGACCTGAATTCTTCCACGGAGAGGCTGAAAAGCCTTCCTCTTATTCTTACCCTCTTCTCACACCTACCCTCTACCTTTTCCCTTCCTCAAACCTTATTCACCTTCTTGCAACCCTACACAAACCTTTAAACTCCCAGACTCCTTTGTCCACCATATAAATAACCTAAAACCCATCCAAGGTCTACTGCCCCTACTGACATCGACAACAAAACTAACATCGACATCATTGACCCAACCGACCTCAGTAGGACTACTAACATCGATGACTGTGACAGACTGATTGTAGAGAATAGGTACATGTTATCTATTTTTCTCTTTCTTAGTCTTTCATCATTTCTTTTTATACAACACTCTTTTCCTTAAATAGTGGACTGTCATCCCTTACAAAGCTTTACGCTTCTGGGATCAAGCGCCTAGCTTGGCAGTCCACCATATCCTATTCTAACATTTTCTTTATTCAAGTTTCTTTCTTTCTATAGGTGTTTCCTCCATAGCCAAGGAGGAGCTCCCATAATGCTTGGATACGGTACACACTAAATCCAGGTAACATCAAACCCCTAACCTTTAACCTTAGTTTCTTCCTTCTTCTGAATGCAATTAGCAAAAACTTAGAGAAACATTTTGGCATGCCTGATGGGACCCCTGGAGTTTTCCTTGGGTTCATTCTTTTAGAAAAATAAAATTTTCATATAGATGCATTAGGAAAATATTATCTTCTTGCATCTCCTCTTCTATCTTTTGTTTCAAAAAGAAATCATTAGCAGAAGTTAAAAAGAACATCTTTCTTTTTCTTCTTGTCACTTCTTTCCTACATCATAGAGTAGTGAAAAATTCATACTCTTAATCTCTTCTTCAATTGTTTGCATTTGAACAACATATTTCAATTTGGGTTAAAAACTACTGCATTTCATTTTTGCTTGGATGCATACTTAGCCCACTTAGTAATTAAAAGCATTATGAATAAATCATAATGCACAAATGTTACACAACCAAACCACAATCACATCAAATCAAACACTTAAACTTACTTGAGACAAAGCCCATCTAGGATTTCATCACCTAGAAGATACCTTACCCCACCTAGTGATCCTACTTGGATTTCACCACCAAGAGGAGGACCCACTTTGTTCTTTGGCAGAGTATAAACTATAGGCAAGGTATATATTGGCTAAGTGGCCCAGCTCGGCTCTAGGTTCATGAAGTGAAGGGAGCAAGCCCTAGCACCAAGCCACGTACTGAACCTAACATAGATTTTTGAGCACCAAAACACAACCTAAAACCAGCCATAGACTTCCTCTTTAGGACCCATTCTACAAGCCTAACTCCCAACACATTCTATTAAGGCATAAGCCACCACGACTCTAAAATCTATTCCTAGGAATTTAACGTTTTAGAGGTTGCTTGCCTAATCATCTATTCTACTATTTTTATCTGATTATTTGAGCTAGTAAGGTCGCATCATTCTAAAGTCCAAAAACAACTTAGAATTTCTCTTTCTTTCAAAAACTATCAATTTTTTGTGTTTCTGGAATTACAAAAAAATCAACATCAATTTTTCCACCGACATCGGCAACTCAACTTCACTGGCATCAGTTAACTCACCGACCTCAGCAACATTTAATAACTGATATCGGTTAATAAACTAAGATCAGTCACTGTCAATAAAATTTTTTTCCAAACAGCAAGCTTAAAACCCAACTTTCTTGCTGTTAAACATAAATTCTAGTTTTTTAAAACTGAAACACACAATTTTAGAACTTGAACCCATTTTGCCTTAGATGGTTTTGACACACAGTCAAGCCAAATCTCTTGTTGACCACACAAGTCAACAGCCACTCCCACCTTCACCTTTAGTACCAAGTCATCTAATGGAGTATACTTCAAACACTGAGCATACTCCTATCCAACCAACCCTCGATCAACCTTCTATTGTTCCCGAAGGGGATCAAGCTTTTGAGAGATTCCTTGACCATAAAGTCAAGGCTCTTCAACATTATCTTGCTATAATCCAAATGTGAGATCCTTCAGGTAACCCTATTTATGGGATGCCAACTTCCTTGATTGAAACGGCAATGATATCAACAGCATCCGCTACCCAACCTATGGTCACTCAAGCCATTACCTCAACCAATAACCCAACCATGGCCAATGTTCAAGACTTGTCCTCCCTTTCTATTTTTGGACCTACCTCCATTAGGGTTTCCATACCCCCTCAACCACAAACAATTCAACCAAGTTTGACACCTTTCAAGAACTTGATTGTCTCTATCCACCCACTATTGCACCTATAAACACGAGAGTGACCACCTATCCTTTAACTAGTGTCACCACCATTCAACCACCCTTGGTGACATTTAGTCATGTTGTGCCCTCCAACTTCATTGCACAAGCCCCTTTTTCCTTGACATCAGCCCCTATGATGAACTACCAATATGTTGTGCCTACACAAATGTAACCAAGTACATCATATGCCCCTCCCAATGCCTTCCAAGTACCCTATAACCTATGGGGTGCCCTTCCTGCCAATCCATCTACCGATCTAGTTAAGATGCTGATGGATAAGATGTCCAACCTTGAGACATCTATTTTAGGTTCAAGGAGTGTTCTTTCATATGAATAAATTTGTAATGAACCTATCCACCCTTTAGTGCCTATTCGACCATACCTTAGCTAGTGGGAACTCCCAAAATTTACTCGCTTTCAGAGTAAAGAGGACCCATAACAACATCTATGAGCGTTTAGACATGCTTGCTACCTCATAGTGCACGATGATGCATTATTACTTTGCACATTCTCCATGTCACTTTTTGGCACTACCCCTGATTGGTATAGCTCTATTACCAATCATTCTCTTTTTACCTTCACTCAACTAGCTCAGCTATTCCTTGACCACTTCTCAATCAACATCACTAAGAAGGTCTCCATCATAGACCTTTATTCTATTAGACAATTTGATGATGTATCAATAGCAAACTTCATCGCCCATTGGAGATGTTTGATCAACCAACTCTCCTTTTCACTACCTCAAGCTCATTGAGCTCTTTTCAAGAGCATGTGCCAAGCACATCTCATCCACTTTGTGGGTTCAAACTTTATGCACATTTGATGAAGCTTTCACTATGGCTCAAAAGTTTTAACTCCATGCAGTCGAAGAGGATAGAGTCAAATTGCGTAGTAAAAATACCAACACAAAATCCAATGACCCTTCTTCTTCCAAACCTTCTTCTTCCCACCCCAAGTCTAAGGGATTGACAAATTTTGTGGTCCTTAGGTCATCATCTTCTACCACAACCAACCAATCTAAGCCTTCCACTTCACAAAACATCACAAGACAATTCCAACAATGGTATGTACAATGTCAATACACTCTAATAGGAGAATCATACGCTTTTATATTAGATAAACTAGTAAAGTAGAGAGTCCTTAACCTCCCTCAAATCTGACCTATCCAATTTGACCCCTCACGAGCTATCCCTGCATGGTATAGGGAAAATGACTTTTGTAATTATCATTGTGTCAAGGGTCATGACACGGATAATTGCAAGACCTTCAAAAACATTATTCAAGACATGTTAGACAAAGAAGACCTTGTTTTAGATAACCCTAATGCGTTGGCCAACCAAAACATGGATGTCTTTAGGCACCCATTTCCTAACCATCCCCCAAGTCAAAATAATGTTTAGACCATAGCTGATGACCCTCAAGAATGTAACATACGCACAGTCGACATGGTTTCTCCTTTCATTTCTAACCAACCTCTCCCACAGTCTAAAGAGGTTAGTCAACCCATTTCTCCACCATGGGTAGAAGAGCCTATTTTACCCATACCATCCCCACGCAATGAAGAGCTCCCTTTCCCTCACCTTCTTCCTTGCATGGATGAACCCGTTTCACCTATATCACCCCCACAACATCAAACACCTTCTCTACCCATTCTTCTACCTCATGAGGAACCTGTATTACCTATTCCTCTTACCCCTACCTTCCCTCTTCTTCTACCATTGGAAGAAGTTACCATTCATACCCCACACCCTCATGTAGAAGGGGCCATCATCCCTCTACTTCACCCTTTAGAGGAGCCTTCCTCTCTTATTTGTCCTCCACTGATGGAGGATAGTCCTCCATCCATCCCCCTCTCACACGTAAGAGAGTCTACTTTGACCTCTCCCATATTGGAAGATGCTTTGATGGTACCAACGCCAGTGGCCCCACCCTCATCCTTCTTATTACCAATGGATGATCATACTTTCCACACTCCTAGACCACACGTGGAAGGCATGATCATCCCTGTGCTCTATCTTCTTAAAGAGCCAAATTCTCCAATCCCTTCTCCACTGCGAGAAGAACTCACCACCTCACCTACTTTAATTGAAGAAGATACAGTGATGGTTTTGTCTTGCCTTTGGCCCAAGATCACTACATCCAACATGTTTCCACTCTTGTGATCACCCCAATCCTCCAAAATATCGACTGTAAGACCTCGCGTGACATCACCTAAACCCTTCTCTCGATTGGTAGAAAACTTAGGATTTCTCCACTCTAGGAACCTAAAACATGAGGTACTATGGGAGTGACTTAAGGCTCCTTATCTTACACATCCTACTTTGCCATATACTGCTAACCCTTCCATGATGATTCACCCCAAAGTCCCTGATGAAGATCAGGCTTCCACTTCTAAATTATCAGAAGCTCAACCTTCCACATCTAAACCCAAACCCTCACAGGCATCCACTATACCAAAATAGATTAAATCTCTCAATTTCACCTGGTATCAAACCTTACTCACCCACAAGTGAAGGTAGATTTGAACCTAGCCTCGCATAGTAGTGGTCCTTACATTGTACTAAAGAAGGTTGCTAAACCACATCGGAGAACTCCTCCCCCACCTTCACTATTACCATCTATCTTCAGTCCACATCCTTCCACTTTAATAGGATTTCTCCCTATTCCAACACCTCATAAAAACAAACTACCTCCATTAATCTCTCTAATTGTCAAAAACATACTTCCTCTAAAAAATCCAACACCTCTCATCAAGAAAGTGCCATCTACACGTGTGGCCACACCACCAACTAAAAAGGTGGTACAAAAAAATCCTCTTACAACTCCTAAATAGAAGTTGTCAACCCCTACTACAACAAAGAACACAAACCCATTAGTGGGTTCCTATGCCTTACTGTTATGTCGATTGTTGCAATCTTCTAGAATTATTCTCCTGCCAATTAAGCCATACCAACCTCTCAAACCAAAACCATCTTGGTTCGATGACACTAAAATCTATGCATATCATCACACACCTGGGCATGATACTGAGAATTGTTGTGCTCTTAAGGTTGTCATTCATCAACATCTAGAAAAGGATACCCTTCTTATTAAGGATCCTCTTGACCACCCTTTCAACAAACCACCGACACCATCCCATGTCTCTCAAACCTCCTCACTTGAATCAGGATCCCAATGTGAGACTATGGTCCCTCTACCACCTTCTCCCCCTTTATTTGAAATCAACACTCTTAATCTGGCCACCAGGTCACAAACCTTAAAGGATAAAGGAAAAGAGAAGGTTTCTATCCCTTAGACATATCAATTCACCAAGCCCTCTCTACCACCAAAACCCAAGATTTCTATCTTGGGCACATCCCAACCAACATCTTCAGAGGCAATTCATGACTCTATGGTGAAATAACTTCACCAAACCCCTGTGAATATGTCTTTATATGACCTAATTCAAAGCTCTCCACAACATCACCAAGCCTTAATCAAAGCTTCACAGGTAGTGGAGGTCCAACCTGAAGACCCCCAACCACTAGCTACTTTAGTCAAATCATTACCCACCATTGCCTCCATCACCTTTAGTGATTTTGAGATTCCTACTTCCAACCTGGAAGATCAGGATGCTACCCTCTTTATCATAACTTACATTGATCAAACTCACATTAAGCAGGTTATGATTGATGGAGGTGCTAACATCAACATCATTTCTACCCACACATATGATCAACTAGCCCTTTCGAAGAACTACATGTCAAAAACTAATGTAATTCTTCATTTTTTTAACGATTCCACTGTCACTACCATTGGTACTATGGTCTTGCATATTCATGTTGGCCCACGTATAATCTCTAAACTCTTTTATATCATCGAGGGGGTGGTCCAATATAACATGCTATTGAGACAACCTTGGATATGTGCCATGACCTGTGTCTCTTCAACATTGCATCATTGTGTCAAGTTCAAGCACAAGGGGTAGGTTCATGTCATTCTTGCTAACCCTTCCCCCTTTAAAACATGCAACATGACCTACCATCCTAATGATGTTCTCATCCCTTTGAAAACATCCACCCAAACACCACCTCCACTTGTGAAAGCCTTGACAAGTTCACAGACACCGATCACACCTATGCCTACTCCTTAAGTGACCACAAAAGATCCTATGAAAGATACCTTCCAACGCCTTTCACTTGGGGAGTATCATTTGCTTACCCTTGACATGTTCCAAACTCCACAAGAATATGGACAACTTCATCACCACCCTAACTATGACCATCACATCAGAATGGTCATCCCATATGGTCCTCCCAATCTCCAAACTAATCTCATCTATGGAGGACTAGATCAGGTTCCTACTGTTGGAAATCCTCTCTCATCACCCCAACTATTCACTTCTAATTTCTCATTTCTTGAAAACCCTAGCTTTTCTCACACCTATCTTTATAGGTGTGCATGGAAGGGTTTTAGCTTTGGGCATTATGAACAAGGTTCCCACCAGCCCATTGAGCCTCCAAATGATGAGGTAATCAAAAATGCCAAGAAATGACATGGCGTGGGTTTTGAAGAACCTACAAAAACCTCTAAAAACCCTCACCATGAAACTATCATAGACCATTTTCCTCCAACCTCACCTATTCCCCCATTCTCACCTATGGAGTCGGTGGTCTCCATCCCTCCTAAAAAAAATTCATAAATTCCATTCACTTGGAACCCCTGACCTATCAACTAGGTGGGGCATCAAGGTCTCTTCCTCTCATTCATCCAAACATGATATATGATTAATCTTCTAGCATCAACACTGTCCAATGCGTGGACGATGATGCCATACTCACCTACATGGGTGCGGATGACTCCTTCATACAATGATCACTTCCTTCAAAAACATAGGTTATGTTAAATGAATCAACTGTTGACATTAATCTCCCATCTTTTGATGTTCCTCATATTTTAAAGATTGGTTAATCTTTAGATACCCAAGAATAAATTAGCTTTACCAAATTCCTTACAGATCATAGCAAAGCCTTTGCTTGGTCCTATAGTGATATGCCCGGTATTGACCCCGACATTGTCATTCACAACATCGTCATGAATCGTGAAGCTAAGCCTGTTAGGTAAAAGCTTTGCAAGATGCATCCTCATGTCACACTCCTTGTCAAAGAGGAGCTTCAATGTCTTCTCTCTGTCTCATTTATCCAACCCATTGATTATCCACAATGGGTGTCAAACATTGTCCCTGTCACAAAAGCAATAGGGGGAATTTGAATTTGTACTGACTATCGTGACCTCAACCTAGCTTGCCCAAAAGATGACTTTATTTTGCCAAACATCAACCAACTTGTTGATCTTATAGCTGGTCATGAGATGCTATCCCTCATGGATGGGTTTTCAAGATATAACCAAATCTTGATTGCTCCAGAAGATCAACATAGAACCACTTTCATCACCCCATGGGGGAAATTTTGCTACAGGGTCATGCCTTTTGGCCTAGAAAATGTAGGCACCACATACCAACATGCCATGACTTATATCTTTCACACTCTCCTCCAAAAAATCATGGAGGACTATGTAGATGACCTGCTAAGGAAATCCAAACTTCGTCGTGACCACCTAACCATTCTCAAAACAATATTCACTCACCTACTACAATATAATGTTTGACTTAACCCCAAGAAATGCATCTTTAGGGTTCTCTTAGGGAAGCTTTTAGGTTTCATCATTTCCCTTCATGGCATTGAGGTAGATCTAGCTAAGATTCGAGCCATACTCGAGTGCCCCCACCAACTAACCTAAAACAACTTCGCAACCTGCAAGGGAAGCTTCAATCTATTTGTCACTTCATCTCATAGCTATCTAACCGATGCCAACCCTTCCATCACCTCCTCAAGAAGGAAATCTCCTTTAATTGGGATAAGGATTGCCAAGAGGCTTTTGAGGCTCTTAAATGTTATCTTGTCTCTCCACCAGTCCTTATTCCACCAAAAGATGACCAACCTTTCTATCTTTACATTTCAGCAACAAATTATTCCTTAGGTGCCATGATCGCACATCGAGACCAACAACATCATGATCAGGTGGTTTATTATATAATCCAAATGCTCATTGACTATGAAACTCGGTATACTCATACCAAAAAACTTTGCTTGGCATTAGTCTTTGTTGCCTCTAAACTCTGCCATTATCTCCTAAACCATAAGACTTACATCATCACCCACATTGACCCTCTCAAATACATGCATTCCAAGCCATACCAAAACCAATGTATGGCTTGTTGGCTCATGCTTCTCACTGAGTTCAATTTGGAATTTATTCAACAAAAGTCTATAAAGGGGTAAATGATCGTTGACCAACTAGTAGATGCCCCTTTACCTGACAACCAACCCTCTAACTATGAATTTCCTAATGAGTCTATCACCATGTTATCCACTGATGACATCCCCTATCAAATGACAATGTTCTTTGATGGATCTAAATGTCAACTCAATGGGGGTGTGGGGGTTATTCTCATCCCTCACAAGGGCAAACCCATGCCTCTATCCTTCAAACTCGACTTTGAATGCACCAATAACATGGCTGAATATGAAGCCTTAATTTTGGGGCTTTAAACTACCCTTTTCTTAGGCATCAAGACAATCAATATCTTTGGTGACTCGTAACTAGTCATTAATCAGATTAATAGTTCATATTTTTGTAAAAATAAAGTTTTGCAATGATATAAGCACTGTGTTGACACATTGTTAGGGTCTTTCGATTGTTATCTCTTGCAATCTATTCCTCACTCTATGAATAAGTTTGTTGACACTATGGCCTCTCTCGCCTCACACATCCCATCTTCATCTACTTCTTTGAGAATCTATGCCATGGTACACGGTTTGGCATTGCCCTCATATATCTTAATTGACATCAACTTTGTCAGCAATATTGACTCTAGTCCACATGATGTTTGGTATAAACAACTTGTTGACTACTTAACTTATTCTATCATTCCTCCTGACCTCTTTAGCAATGGATGATGGGCTTTTATCAAGAATACTACTCGATACACCATGCTAGGGGGTCTTCTCTACAAACGAGGTTTTGATGGCCTCTTTCTTCGATGTCTAACCTCCATTGAGATATCTCATGCCATCAAAAAAGTCTATTATGGGGTTTGTGAAGGACATTTTAGTGGTAACTCAGTTGTAAAGCACATCCTCTACCTAGGCTATTATTGGCCCATTGGCCCACTCTTCATTAAGACTACAGTGATTATGTTTGACATTGTATCAAATGCCAGCAACATGCTAACTTACTTCACATCCCAAGCCATGCTTTACAAGTTGCTAAGGATTTTTGGCCCTTTTCACAATGGGGCTTAGACCTAATTGGTGAGATTAACCCTCATTCATCTCTCTGACATCAGTCTATTATCACAGTGACTGAATAATTCACTAAATGGGTGGAAAATATTCCCCTCATCTCCACTAAAGCTGACAAAATTGTCGACTTCATTAACCACCACATCATCTATCATTTCAGTGTACCTCACAAGATCATCAATGATAACGGCAAATCTTTCAAAAACAAAACCATCCAAAAACTTTGTGACTCTTTCAACATCAAACTCAGCTTTTCCTCACCTTATTACCCACAAGAAAATGGACAGGCAGAGGCTTCTAACAGAATCTTAACCAAAATCCTAATGAAGGTAGTCAATGACACTGGAAGGGACTGACATACTCACATTCCCTTCACTTTGTGGGCCTACCGCACTAGCATCCAAACCCCTACAGGTGCTACACCTTTCTCTTTAGTGTATGGAACTGAGGCTATCTTGCCTCTTGAAGTACAAATACCTTCTCTTGCATCTCCTTACACGACATACTTTCTAATGATGAATTTCATCAAGATCAATTAACACAACTTGAGTTACTCGATGAATGTCATCTTGCCACTCTTAATCATCTTCATATCTACCAAGATCACATTAAGCATGCCTACAATAAAAATCTAAAAGAGCAAGATTTCAAAATCAAAGATCTCGTCCTTAAAGAAAACCAACACGTGACTAATATGAAAAGAAGCAAATGAGGCAAGTTTTCTCCTAATTGGCTCAGACCTTATATAATAATGCACAAGTATGGATCAGGGACTTATTGTCTATCTTCCCTCAAAGGATGGCTAGAACCTGAGCCCCTTAATGCCTTGCATTTGCGACCATTCTATTGTTAACCAAGTAATCACTCACTTGATGTTTAACTTGAGCTCGTCCCTTGTGCAACCCCCATCATCCTCATTCCTATTCCTTTCAACCCCTTTTTCCCTACAAAAATTAGTTAATCTTTTTTTAAGCATTAACACTTTGTCCTAATAAAAGGGAAACCCTTAAACCTCTATAGTCTAGTTCATGACTAAAAATTCAGTCATATATATATATATATATATATATATATATATATATATATATATATATATAAAATTGGGATGCCTAACAAAAAGTCATAAACTATAAATGTAGATTGTTCTCTTGAAGGACAACTGCATAATTACTATAATTACTAGACTACTCCCTTGAAGGATAGCTATTCAAAAGACATTTAACCATACAAAGCAAAATATAGACCACTCCTTTGAAGGATGGCTATGCCTAAATTTTTCTACATAAACAACACCCTCTCAGAAGCTTTCGACATCGATCAGCTTCACATGACCATAAATCAAAACATCATCCCCAAGTAGACTTCTCACATTGCCCACATTGATTAGACTACCAAAAAAAAAATTTTGATTGACAAACTATTAAGTCATGGACTTGCCTATAGTCGTTCTCAGGGTCACCTATAAAAGGGGCAAAGTTATCCTAGCTAAGAAGAGTTACGCTATCCTTACATATCACATAATCAAACCTATTACCCCAAGATACCTAAGGGATTTTGAGCTCACTTAATGTCAAGTGATTAGGGTACTTCTCTAACACAAACCAATGGTCAAATGATGTAATGCATGAATGGTCATCTAAATCCTAACTACCCATGACCTATTCTCACTCCATCCTAACCTCCTAACTAACTCTCATACCTCATAAGCCCATGTTTTGACCATTCCCCAATGGCAAAAGCACTTGGTAGATGGAGAAATGTGCAAAGAGATAAAAATATCCCTTTTACCTATTCTCCCTCCACCGACATCGGTCAATAGTCAGTCGACACCGGTGAGATTGCCAATGTCAGTTACATAAGCCATGCTCTAACATTGAGTTGCCCTTGCCTCTTTACATATCAACGTGCACGCTCTGAGATCTAAAACACCAAAACTCAACTATCATCCTCTTGGCTATTGAAGCTCTACACAAGTCATTCCATAGACTAAATTGGAACATTGTACGAGGATCTCAATATCAGCCATAATGGGAATAAGCATTCTGACACCTTGGTTCTTTACCAAATAGAGCTAAGTATTATGCCTCTCATTTTAGTATTTTAAAATACATTATTACTTAGTTTTTGTTTGGATTTTCTAAATACTATTGAGAGACCTAACTTCTTCCATGGAGAGGCTAAAAATCCTTCCTCTTATTCTTACCCTCTTCTCACACCTACCCTCTACCTTTTCCCTTCCTCGGACCTTATTCACCTTCTCGAAACCCTACACAAAACTTTAAACTCCCAGACTCCTCTGTCCACCATAGAAATAACTTGAAACCCATCCAAGGTCCACTTCCCCTACCGACATTGGCAACAAAACTGACGTCAGCATCATTGACCCAACTGACCTTGGTAGGACTACTAACATTGGTGACTATGACAGACTGACTACAAAGAACAGGTACGTGTTATCTTCTTTTCTCTTTCTTAGTCTTTCATCATTTATTTTTATACAACACTCTTTTCATTAAATAGTGGACTATCATCCCTTACAGAGCTTTACGCTTTTGGGATCGAGCGCCTAGCTTGGCAGTCCACCATATCCTATTCTAACATTTTCTTTGTTCAAGTTTCTTTCTTTTTACAAGTGTTTCCTCCACAGCCAAAGAGGAGCTCCCACAACGCTTGGATACAGTGTGCACTTAATCTAGATAACATCAAACTCCTAACCTTTAACCTTAGTTTCTTCCTTCTTCTGAATGCAATTAGCAAAAACTTAGAGAAACAACCTTGAAAATAGCCCTAAAATCATTCTACTTTCATGCTTTCTTTATTTTTATGCAAACTTGGCTTGTGAGGGGGACTTCATCACCTCCCATGAGTTCTTTAGGGAAGCTTTAACCCAGGGTTTCACCTCTCAACATTGACTTCATTTGGCTCCTAATTGGAGTTACACATAGGACGTAGTGGTACTTTGGATATCGTACTACACTAAGTGAATAATAAGATGTAGTGGTTGAAAAAAGGACTAAACCTTTTTGCAACAAGCCAAGTGATATGGACCCAAAATCCATGCTTTTATTTTTTCACTATTTAGCATGAAAGTTAATATTTAATTGATTCCCCTAGAGTGTTTATAAACTTTTTAGATCATATAAAAATCCCCACTTGCCACAAAAGTATTATTAGTGCAAGGTGCACCTCAAGGCCCATGTCACAGTACTATCATTTGAGAGAAGGGGGTGTAAAAACCCTACTATATAATACACATTTACTTTTAGATGAACACTTAAAATCCTCTCAAATGATGTATATTGATGGATTCTAATTGTGATCTAGGAATTTGACTCAAGAGAGGATGGTTAGTATGGTGTTAGTTCCAAAATGAAAATAAAATGAAAGAAACACACTAATAGCCTAACATCTCTAGGCCTAGACATTAAGGAGAGCTTAGTTAACAAAAACAAATGACAAACACAACTAAAAAGTAAAGAATAAAACACAAAAATTCTTTCATCTTCTTTGGATGCTCTGCATGCCTTTGTAGTAGTGGCTTGCTCAGTTTGTGCTCATGAAGTCCTTAGCAATGGAAGCTTGGATACCTCCAACTCTCCTTAATACCTTTGGCTTATGGCTTGGCTTGGTTTGACTTGGCTTGAAATCAATTTGGCATGGTAACACTAGTTGCAATAGCTTCTTGAAGATATTTTTGCATTATAACTTTCCACCAATATAGATTAGAAATGACATTCATGGCCTCTCTATTTATAGATATTTTAGAATGATTAGAATCAACCTAAACCATCCATCTCAAGATTGAGATGTGTGCTTGAGGATTAATTCAATTTTTGGAGTTAAGTTTGTAATTATTCTCATCATGACATTGGAAAAAGGGGGCAATTAAGAGGCATGGAGGGCATTATGGAAAGTATTAATGAGGCATGGGAGGCATGAATCCTGATATTTGTGGCATTTATGGCCTAGGAATGTCTTCCCAAGAAATGAGGTCACCTAATGATGTAGATATTCAATATTCATTTCCCAAAAAAATTATTTAACAAGTTTCCATGGATTTCTTGATTAGGCCTTGATTTAGGTTAATTAGCTCTTAAGCATGTTTAAGCATTTTGTGCACAAATTACTCAAATTGATCAAAATGCCTTATTATTGGTCTAAATTTTGACTGGATTAGAATTGGAAGGCAATTTCAGATGTGTTAGATCTGTTATCCCATTTAGGATGTTACCAACAACAAATAAAAAAGGCATGCATCTTGTGCAAGAGATTTAATATAAAATATCAATCCAGAGCACCTAGGTGCAAAATTGGTATTTTGACTCAAAATGATATGATCAAAGTTAGCTGGCCCATAAATTACATTTCCCCATTTAGAGATACCCTAGTAAAAATTGGCATTTTAATATGTTAGTTTCACATCATTTAGCATATTTTAGTGTTTTTAGGCCAAATTGTGTACTTTAGGTGGAAATTGGTCAAAATCCAAGTTAGACATTATCAGTGCCCAATTTTAGAGGGCATTGTAAGCTATAAACATAGTAACATCTTCTCAAATAATGAAAAGGTCTTACATGCCTACAATTTCAATGATGATAAACTAACTATATGATACCCCCTCAAGGGAATGGTTGGCATAAATAGGTCGGCAAATGGTCCCTCAAAAAGAACAAAATGAAATGAGGAAACCAAAGAAAATAAATATGATGGGGTGAAAACATAATGATATTGAAAAAGTAGTCAAAATCATTAAGAATACAAGTAGGATGGTTTATAATGGTTTTCCCAAAGGTGGTTATAAGCATTGTACCCCAATAGTGGTAATGTGGTATGATAACACAATGATTTTCCCAAAGGTGGTTATAATCATTGAGAAGATGGATTTGACCCTGTTAGGATAGAAAAACAAGATAATAACATGCCCCTATATGGGCTGAAAAAGTAAAGTGGTGACAACACAATGATTTTCCCAAAGGTGGTTATAATCATTAAGAAATGTAGGTGAGAAAATGTACAATGATTTTCCCATAGGCAGTTATAATCATTGGACCCCAATTATGGCAAATATGATAAACTTGGCCGAGCATTATGATAACCTAACATAGAGAGTAATGATGAATTGGAACAATCTACTAGTAGGGAGATGCTAATTCAAACTAATAAAGGTTGTAATTCTTTCATGTTTAATTAATATGTTTGGGATATGATTTGGAGTGAATCAAGATGTCAGTATTGAAGAGATGTTATCATTACTAAATAGACTTATTGAAGCTAAGGTTTTTTGTATCACGTTTCAGTAGGCATCATGGTATAACATCACGAGGACTTGGCTGAAATATACATAAGGTCTGACTCCCATAATGCAATACTCAATAGTAAATAATGCACCAATGATAGAAACCATGATGACAATGTAAACATATGAATATATATGGATTCAAGTATAAGTGTGGGTAAGAAATCACCCAATGAACACACATAAACTGAATCAAGGAAACAATGCTAAAAGTAAACAAATAGACAAACAAACAAATAAAATAAGTAGAAACAAACAAATAAATAATGTAATAGAAACCTTACGAACATTGCCCCTAGAAAATAAGTTACAACTTAACAAACAAAAAAAATGGGAGAATAGAAGAAAAGGAAGGGGGTGGCTGAGCTATCTCCATATGCACTAGGCAAAGTGGACACTGCCTACATATTTTCATGGATGTAATATCCAAAAAACTTTAGGCCAAATGTAGTTCTCCTAGGGAATGGGAAGAATGTGATATCTAAAGAAAATAAATATAATAGATGTAATAGAAGAATAGGAATGGTATTTAAAAATGTCAAGTGTGTGAGAGAAAAAGACCAAAAATGATGGAAAACTAAGTGATAAGTGATTTGCTTATAACTAAGTAAGGGTTTCCAGAATCCTTAAGGCAAAGAAGTGGTCAATATTTTTATTCTTTTCTAATGATTTTCAAATATTTTTGGAATTTTTTTGAAGCATCTCAACTCAATCAAGAATGATGAGACACCAAATGGTTCAATCTCACAAAATGGTGAGAGCGATCAAACTTAGGTTGCTCGTAAAATGGTAAGAGTTGGCTTAGGTTGCTCACAAAATGGAAAGAGTGTGGCTTAGGTTGATTGAAAAATAGTGAGAGCATGGGGAAAAGGGTGCTGAGCTTACCTCAAAAAATATTGAGCACTACTTACATAGTCCCATAGTAGGACCTCAAGTCATTGTAGTTCCACCCTTACAGTGGAGGAATTTGACTAGTGTAGCAGTAAATTCAAACAAAATAGACATAGTTGGTAAAAAAGGCACAACATGACATAAGAAGTGGAAATTTGGTGTATTAAGGCTTAATGTTTCCCTTAGTTTTCCCATAGGTGGTTATAACTAGGACACAATGGCATAGATCAATAGTATTAATTTGCCCAAAGGTAGTTATAAATAGTAGTAAGACCAATGGTAAGAAAGGAATAACAAATGAAGGATGCAACTATCAAAACTTCTGTTGCACTATCCCAAAATGTGATCTCTATCTAAAGTACTTAAATCCACTACTAAAACTAATTAGATACCTTAATGCTAAAACTACATAACAAATGGCAAAAAACCAAGGTCAAACAGGCTAGGCTTTAGAACACACTGGGTCGATAGAATGGAATCAAAAGTGGATATGACGAAGAGATGAATAAGGATGGTATTTGTTCAAAGAATAATAGAGATAAAATGGCATAACTAAAATAGTCCTTATAGAAAATACACCTTAGAACTCAATCATAGTACCACTTGAGATGAATAATATTTATCAACTTAGAGAGTTCATCTCCATCTAGTGTGATGAGCTTGTATGCTCCTGATCCATAATCTACAATAATGATGAAAGGCCCTATCCAGTTTGGTTTGAATTTTCCTTTATGCTTCTTCTCAGCCATGGTAATTTTTTGGTTTTCTTTAAGAACAAGATCACCAAGTTTAAATGTTATATACTTAACACATTGATTATAGTGGCCTTTGAGTTGATTCTGATATGCTTAAAGATTATTGAGTGTGGATGTGTGTTTCTCATCAAGTAGGTTTAGTTCTTGCAAGTAGGCTACTCGATAGTCATGATCATCCAGGACATACTAGAAAGAGATACATAGTGAAAGTAATTTGAACTCAATGGGAAGGATGGATTTAGTACCATAAATGAGTATGGAGTGGCTCCTATGGGGGTATGATGATTGGTATGGTATGCCCAAAGGATAAGGAATATCTTCAAGTGCCAATCACAACTGATATCATTGACAATATTTTTTAGAATATTGACAATGGTTTTGTTGGATGCCTTAGCTTGGCCATTACCTTGAGGGTAATATGTTGTAGAAAAATGTTGTGTGGTGTTATATTTATTGTATAACTAGTCTACATCCTTGTTCTTGAATGATCCTCCATTTTCAAATATAATTTCAGAGGGGATACCATAGCGACAAATGAGATGGTTGAAGATGAATTTAGAAATTTGCTTTCCAGTCACATAAGTGAGGGGTATAGATTCAACCCACTTAGTGAAATACTCAGTGGTGGTAAGGATATGTTTATGGCCATCAGATGAAGTGGGGTTAATCTTTCCCAATGAGGTCAAGTCCCCATGTAAAAAATGGGCATGGTGTCAACATTGGTTTCAAAGTTTTTATTGGGGCATGAATCAGATTAGCATGTTATTGACATTTATCACACTTTTTTACATATATAGTGACATCTGCACCCATTATGGGCCAATCATAACTAGTACATAATATATTTTTGGATAGGACTACCCTACTAGAATGAGCTCCACATACTCCTTTGTGAACTTCTCTTAACACTATTGTAGATTTGATCGAAGTTAAACAATGAATCAAAGTTTCATCAAAACTATGATGGGAAAGGGTTGATCTAAGTAAAGTATAATGAGTGGAATGATGAATGAAGGCTTTAGTTTGTTTTTGAGATAAGTTAATGTCATAACTTGGTCATGAAGGTAGTTGTAAAGGTCTGAGTACTAGATAGAATTAAGACCAACAATATCACAAATCATTACAATAGTTGAAGGTTCATGAGCTAGTGATAACAAATTCTTGATGAGGAACCAATACTCTCTAGATTTATCTATTTTTTGAATCAAAGAACCAATAGTAGCCATGTCATCTATAGATATGTGACTAGCCCTTGGTATGTGCTCAAATTGAATACTGGAAATTTGTTGCTTAAGAGTGTCAAACATGGATTTATATGGAACCAACTTATCATCTTTGATCTAAAAATGATTTGTGATCTGATTGATGATTAACTAAGAATCACAATAAACTTGGAGATGAGATATGTTCTAATGGACTACCTATCAAAGTCTTACAACAAATGCTTCATACTTAGCCATGTTGTTTGTATAAGGAAAAATGATTATGAATGATTTATGGATTATATCTCCATGTGGTGTAATAAATAATAGGCTTACCCCAAATCCATGTGCAATAAATAAACCATCAAAATATAGTTTCTAGGGCTACTCCTCAAGGAGTGTATCAATGATAGTCACTATGGATTCATCAAGAAATGGAAATGTGAGTGGTAGTGTGTCTGTGAGAGGTGCTTTAGCAAGTTGATTTTCAATAACTTATCCCTTGATTACCTTTTGATTAACATACTCTATGTCAAACTAACTGAGAAGTATGATACATTTATCCATTCTACCTTGCAAGGCTATTTTAGATAGTAGATACTTGAGAAGATCTACTTTTGAAATGACCATGGTCTTATTATTCAACATGTAATGATGTAATTTTTGAGCTATGAAGACCATGGATAGACAATATTTTTCAATAAGTGCATAGTTATGTTCATATGTAACCAAGGTATAGCTTAGGTAGTATATGACATGCTCTCTTCCATTATCATCATGTTGATCCAAGAGTGCCTCTAGACCATGATTAGTAGCTGATAGGTATAACAAGAGTGGCTTTCCTGGTATAGGAGGTAATAAAATAAGTGGATGAATAAGATAGACTTTGAGTTATTTAAAAACTATTTGGTAGTGACCATCCCAGTGAAATGTGATTACCTTCTTCAAAAGGTGTGTAAATAGATGACACTTATCTTCTAGCTGAGAGATAAAGCATCAAATTGACTAGA
Organism: Torreya grandis; assembly: GCA_037957365.1. Lineage (NCBI taxonomy): Eukaryota > Viridiplantae > Streptophyta > Pinopsida > Cupressales > Taxaceae > Torreya > Torreya grandis. The sequence continues at coordinate 4,087,515 of JARHVA010000333.1, forward strand.
TCTTACCCTAAAAATTATGGAGTTACTTTAAATTGGTTAGTGGTGGTATCTCAGGTATAACATAGACTTTAGTTGGATCAACTTTAATACCTCTATGAGACATGACAAAGCCAATTAATTTGCTTGAAGTTACACCAAACACTTCTGACTTTATACTCCCATAATTTTTCAAATATCTTATGCAACACTACTTGATGGTCAGCCTTGGTTTTGGATTTTCTTAATATGTCATTGACATAGTCTTCAACAATATCATACATCATATCATAGAATATAACAATCATGGCCTTTTGATATGTTTCATAATTCTTAAGGCCAAAGGGCATTACCTGATAACAAAATTTTCCCCATGGAGTGGAGAACATTGTTTTATGTTAGTCTTATGGTACTATTATGATCTAGTTGTATCCTAAAAATTCATCCATGAGTGAAAGCATTTCATAATTTGTTGTGGAATCGATGACCATGTCAATATTAGGCAAGGAAAAATCATCTTTAGGACAAGCTTTGTTGATGTCTCAAAAATTAGTATAAATTCTTATCCCTTCAAGCTTTTTACTAACATGTACCACATTAGAGATCCATTTTGAGTAGTCAATGGATTAGATACATCTTGATTCTAAGAGTTTTTTCAACTCTATTTTTACCAATACAATAATGCGAAGATGCATATTACATAACTTTTGTTTTACCAGTTTAGCATAAGGATTAACCACAAGGTGGTGTAAAACTAAGGTGGGGTCTAAACCTAACATGTCAAAATAGGCCTATGTAAAGATATCAATAAATTATCTCAACAGAGCTATAAAGATGTCACATTCCTCCTCAGTGAGGGATGCACCTAATTTTATTATTTTTAGGTCTGATGGAGTCCTGATATTTACCTTTATTTTATCTTCAACTAGAAGGGTCAAACCATATTCTAAGCTAGTAGGCAATGACTTGAACTATTGAATTATGTCAGGGTCCTCTAGTAGGACTTGCTCTTCAACTTCTCTTAGGCATGATGAATCTGAGTCCCCTAATGGAAGATCTAGCTATGTGACAAATATGTAGAAATTCTTGAAGAATTTGATCAAATACTTATTATTTCTCAAAACTGAACACAAATCCACAAACAAGTTCATCATTGGTGGTCTCTTAGTCTAAATTCAAATAATAATGAGCACCCCCATCTAATGGTGCTTGAAACAAGTTTTCACCACTATACTAGCCTTTATCTTTACTTTTTCCCTAGTCAGAAAGTGCCTCAAAGAGGTTTTCACTTTAGGAACTCAATATTTTAGTTATTTGTTTTTGGTTAAGGGTTTTCACTCACTCTCCAAAATAGGTTGTTGGATCTAATGTGATTAAACATCTTGATTTGTGATCTCCCAACAAAACATTGTCTTTAAGGCCTAAAAATTCACAAAATGCCTCATCATTCTGGAACTCATCAATTGATAGATTAGATTCTTTTTGGTCCCAATCTATCATTTGGGGATAATACAATGGCAATGGATTATGATGATTGGCTAGGGTAAGGGTACAAATGATATTATTATCAAATAGGTTGGTTTTAGCTAGGTTATCAAAGGTGAGGCTATAATCAGACTCTACTTCATTGTCAACATCATCATTACTAGTCATTGGTGACGGAAATTAGATCATAGAGACTTTAAATCATAGTCCATAAGGTCTTTCATACTTAGTCATAGAAATTAGCTCAATTATTCCTTGTTGATTTGGTCTGAGGCATCTTCCTTCATAATTATGAAAATATATGATCCTATTAGGAATATGATACTTTGCATTTTTATAATAATCAATTGGGTTGTCATTATATAACCATGATTTATCCCCTTCAAGAGGGTTAAGTCCTAGGCCAAATGATGGTATAAATATGTAGGTCTCTTATCTTTGTTCTTTTGTTGCCAATGCATATGTGGGGTCACTTTATGTCACCAAAAGATTTTCAAATTCTGAGGAAGATTGGCAATATGAAATGTATCATGGGTCACATACTCTCCTGGTCCATTATCTAAAATGGTGAAATGATTAGAAGCTTTAGGAGGTGGTATGTGAGAAAGGGAACCCAAGATATTAGGATCTATGTAATTAATTTATAAAGGATCAATAAGTATAGCCTTTCCTTTATCCTGCTTGGAACTTGGATTCATTCCATACTGATAATTGTAGATTTGGAATTTATCCTTGAGATGCTTATAGTGCTCATATGGATGTAAATATCTTGGAGTATTTACTTCCATCCCTAAGTGGGAAAACTTGATACATTAGTGCAGTTTTGATGAGACTGCCTGAATCTCATGTAACCAAGGCCTACCTAGAAAAATATTGTATGATAGCTCATGATCAAGCACATGACAAAGTATATCATGTGTCAAAGGCCCAATGATAACTAGCCAACTAATTGTGCCTTATGATTCTCTTTATTGATTATCATAGGCTTTGATAGTTATTGTTTTTGGTTGGAGATCTACCATTGTGTACCCAAGAAGCTTGATGAGCTTTAGAGAAACTATGTTGACACTAGATCCATTGTCTATAAGGACATGTTTCACTTTATTTTGTCTTAAATAAACCTCTATGTATAATGGATTATTATGGAGCGGGCCAAGAGAAGACATATCAATTTGGTTAAATGTGACTTATTGGGTTGGACCTAGTTGTCCAACCAAAGCTTAGAATTTATCAAGGGATATATCACTAGCAATAGTGGATTGGGTCAAAAACTCATTCAAGATGTTCTTTTATATTATTAACATTCATAGCACATCTAACATAGAAATTTGTGCTGGTGTCTTCTATAATTATTTCACAATATCAAATTTCTTGTCTTGATCAGTAGTGAATAGTTTATTCTGAGGCTAAATGGTTGGTTGAATGATAGGAAAAGTGGTGGATGTTTGTGGGCCTACGATAGTAATATTTGACCTATGAGTTGTGATTACATAATCGAGATTAAATACTGGACCATTATTGCTAATCAATGTTGGGAAGGGTGTGGGACCAGACACAACAAGTCTCAATTACTAGTGCGCTTACATGTGGTCATGTGGCAAGGATGAGTTGTTGATATAAGGTCCAAAAGGGGAAGTCCTAGTTTTTTTTGGTTTGCCTATATGCACTCCCAAGTCAAAGAAGGATTATCCATGTAATTAAGTAGAATATTTTTGTTTAGCAATGGTCTAGGTTGATTAATGCTTAGTTTAGGATTAATAGAGATGGTATTAATGCTACCCCTTGTAATTTTACCTAAAACCTTACTGTAGTCATGTGAAACTATATGATAGGTTTGGTTGTTACCATTTTGACTTTGGTTTTGTCCATTATTCTATCATTGTTAGTTTTGTTACTGATTTTGTTGATTCTAATGGTTTGGCCTTTGATTTTGACACTGTTGATTTTGTTGCTACACTGACTATTGTTGTTGTTGATTATTTTTTTGCTACTAATTTTTATGTTAGGGAAAGGGGTTTTGATAAATCCCAAGATTTTGATTGGAAGTAGAAGCACCATTATCCAATTTTATCTCTCCATTCTCTAACATGTTCTCAATTAAATGCTTGATTTGGACACATCTTCATGGATTATACCTGTTGACTCAATGATAGTCAGAGAATTCATTTTCATATTACTAATTAGGATAAGGAATGCCTTGTAGATAATGCTTTGGTATAGGCTAATTAATTATATTAATGGTGGCAAGGTTGAAAAATAAAGACTCAATAGGTTCTCCTAGGTCACTAAAGATGTGACGAGTAGGCAAGATTCTCTTAGGAAGGGTTTGTAATGGTAATGGTTATTGTATTTGTTGTGCAAGTCTTGGTTGTTGTGCTTGTGGCATTGGTTGGAGAGGTTTTTGGGTACGATTAAGCTAAAAGGGTGGGGTAGATGATGTTTACACCATTTGTACATGATGGGATTTGGTTACTCCATTTGCCATAACATTCCTACTATGGTTGAATTACCTCAGTCTTTCATGGTTATTGGCCTATGCTAGTTGCAATGTTGGTGCTTGAATGGGATGTTTATGTTGGTTATTTCCCTAATTAGTACCTTGATTTTGATTAGTTGAATTAAGCTTGATAACTCCTTTATTGATGAGTGCTCACTCAATCAACAAGCCTTTACCAATGGTTTCCTTAAAAATATGTACACATTGTAGTTCCAAATGATAAACTATCTTACTATGAAAATTTTTGGTAAACACAATGACTAATTGTTTATCTAGTAAACTGTGGATGAAATATCTTACAAGGGCTCTCCATCATTGTAAATAACTTACAAAACTCTCACTAGCTTTTTGCTTTGCTTGCATTAAGTCCATTAATGAAATCTCATGCTCGAGATTATAGGAAAACTGTTTCACAAACTTATCAAAAAGATCATCAAAATCCATTACTGAATTTTTGGGCAACTTTAAAAATCACTCCAAGGCTTATCCATCTAAGCTCCTTGGGAACAATAGCAAAAGGCAAATGTTGTTATATGCCACTAGTTGACATGCGATAAAGAATTCAGTTAAATGAGCCTTAGGGTCACCTTTCACTTTATATTTATCAAATTTTAGTGATTCATATCCTAGAGGAAATGGTATCTATAAATACTCCATGTTGAATGGATAGGAACATACATCATCCAATTTGAAATTTTTAGTTTGTTTACCATCTTGAATGGCAGTAATTACATCCTTCATCTGTTGTAATTCTTGGGAGAGGAAACTAAAAGGAATATTGGTTTAAGGTAGAATATTGGTTTGGGAGGTCACAAGTGGGACACTTTAACTAGGGTATGATAGAGATACCTATTGGGGTACATTGGTTTGATTGGGGAATGGACCAGGAATATGCATATGTGGATTAGGATGTACTTAAAATTGCACAGCTAGTTGTGTGATATTCTAGTTTGGGTTGGTGATAAAAGTTTGACTTGGAGGATTCTATGGTTGGGATAGAGGGATATAAATATACTATTCCTACTGTGGTTGAAAAGGGACATGTTATCGACTAATCAAACCTTATTGTTGAGTGGAAACTTGTGGACTAAGACCCTATCTCTAAATTTGTGGCACATTTTAAACCAATAGTTTTCTAGTAGGTACTTGAGAAACATGGGGACCCCCTTGTTACATGAATCCCTGTGGAGAAGTGAAAATAAGTTGTAGATTTAGCATCTATCACTAACCAATATTTTCACATTGTTGACTAGTCATTGCTTGGTTTTAAATTGGTATATTAGTCTATGACTGAAGGGTATGTTCATCATTACCTAGTGAGGTAGAACATTAGTTTCCCCTAATTGAGGTGGTAATGTATTTTTCCTCTATTGTATTGATACACTAGATTGTGTATGTTGTTGTGAAATACTACTTATTTCTTATTAAGGAGTAGGATTCATCATATGTTATCATTAAGGCATGACATTAGCTATTGTTTGATTACCTAATCCCATAGATTGTATACTTGAGGAAGAAACTAGTTAAGGTTGGTGTGTAGAAACTCCTATTCCCTAGTATGATAATCCACTCATGGGATGAACTACAGGCACATTTTTTTGGCTAGTTATTTGTGTGTTAGTACCACTTTGATCAGGACAAGACATTATTTGCACATTGTCTACTATGTTTAGCTCATTATTTTATATATATGCTAAAGACACTTCTTCAATAATAGGCATATGTATCAAGTTATCTATCAAAGTAGTTTGTATGAATGGGTTAGAATTTAGATTCTCTTTTCTAGTTAACTCTATCAACACTCCTATTGAAGGAACTAGGTCAATAAGAGGCTTACTCACCATGTTCATCTAATTGAAATCATGTGCTAGATTTAGGTAGGTTTGATATGCTATCTACATTTGGTTAAAGTGATATTCTATGGTTTTTTTACCTTGATTATATATATTAGGATCTTAGTACGTTGTTTGGACTAGAGCCATAGGATTACTATAAGAAGCCTATTGATTATAAATGATATTGTGGGACACTCTTACTAGACTTGGTAAATTTTCATGGGGGAAGTCTATTGGAAACTTGTCCCCTACCTCTATTGCTCTAACCAAAATCTCATCTTTGTTCTCTAAAAAATGTCACTTAAACAAAATGGATCATACGTGGAAGCCGTAGAAGTACTGGCTCATCCACCATGGGTATTATAGCTAGGTATTGTGTCATTTGTTCTTGGTCTTGTTCTAAATAAGGTGGTGTGTTAACTAGATATTTAGCCAATGGATCTTAGATTTGTGCCCTTGATTGAGTATTATAAGTGGGATAAGAATCCATCTCATAAGCAATATTATCTACATATGGGTCTTACACCATTTCTTACTGTGCAACTACATTACTAATCCCTGGATTGTACATGAGTCTACTACTAGTGTAGGAATACATGTTGGTCAATGTTTTATGATAAAAGGTCAAAGAGTTATACAAATTCTAAAAAGGACAATGTCTAAAATAGATGATGTTCCAACTTGGTCTAGATTTGTCAAAAGGATCAAAAGGTTTATGTAAAGATTTGTGAGGAAACAAGCTAGTGTAAAGTATCTAATGTTTCACTGTTTACACAAAGATAAGAAAGTAAATGGACCAAAAATAAAAAATGCTAAACTCTAAGGTCAAATTATTTCAAATTAATCTAATCTAGGAATATAAAAGTTTCTAGGTCTTTTGGCCAAATGCGGCATCAAAATCTAGGCTCAAAATAAGGCATATGCTAGGACTCTTGGCCAAACGACATCAAAAGCTAGACTTTGAAAATAGATGAAAGTTTTAATCTAATGGATTTGAAACACTTCTAACAAACACTATGCATTTTATTCTTATACATGAACTTGATCCACTAGGTATAAGGTATGAAACAAAAGGCACTCTAGAAATAGTTTATTTTCTTAAAAAAATGGTATAAAACTTGGTTCCTTTAACAAACAAGCTAGACAAAAGTGAATACTATAGCTATTTTAGACAAAAGATCACAAAAGTACCCTTAGATTGATCTAAAAATGTAGGGAAATTTTTTTAACTCTATTCAAGAGCATCTATGAAATAATATTCAAAATGTTTTGGGTATTTTAATGACGCTATACTACCCAAAAGTTGTGACAAAAAAATTTGCTTCAAAAAATCCCTAAGGCAAAGATGTTTTTATACAATTTTGATAGCATAAAACCTACTTTTCTTGACTCAAAATATTGTGGTACATAGGATTAAAGTGTAAGTGTTTAGCACAAAATGGCTTAAGTCTATCAAGTGATGATAATGATTATGAGTCTTAAACAACCTTCAACCCAAATTAGAAATTAAACCTAAGTTCCCTCAAGTTTAATGTAAATGGTGAACCCACTTAATACATCAACCCTATGAACTTATAAAGGTGTAATTTCAAATTTATATTATAAGTGAAGGACTTTAAACAACTTTGTTAAAGGTCTAGACTCAATTGGGTAGCATAACTATGCCAAAGTGGATGATATGACTCTCAAGGTTTTGATGAACTTTTGAACAAGGTAAATTGATGATCTCACATGGGAAGCATAACACCTCTTTATTCAAAGGAAAATTTGGACTATGTTTTTGGTTTGGATTTATTTTTTTTACACCAATTTTTTACTTTAAACAAGACTTTAATCTAGGACAAGACCAACTAATTAATCACCCTTAGATCCTAAATTGGCAAGGTTGTTTGGTATTATTGGAATCTGTCAATATACGTCATTTGAGAGGATTTTAAGTGTTCATCCAAAAGTAAATGCACATTATATAGTAGGGGTTTTACACCCCCCTTATCTCAAATGATAGTACTATGACATGGACCTTACCGTACACCTTGTACCAATAATACTTTCATAGCAATTGGGGATTTGTCTAAGCTCTAACAAGTTTCTAAATGATCTAGGGGAATCAATTGCATAATGCCAAAAAATGCAAAATAAAATCATGGATTTTGAGTCTATATCACTTGGCTTATTGCCAAAATGTCTAGTCCTTTTTGTAACCACTACATCCTATTGTTCACTAAGTATAGTGCGATGTCCAAAGTGCCACTAAGTCCTATGTACAACTCCAATTAGGAGCCAAATGAAGTCAATGCCAGGAGATGAAACCCCAAGTCAAATATTCCTTGAATAACTTATGGGAGGTGATGAAGTCCCCGTCATAAGCCAAGTTTTCATAAAAATAAAAAAAGCATGAAATAGAAAGACTTTAGGGTCATTTTCAAGGTCACCCAAACTTTGACAAGTTTTTGGGGAGTGCTTTAGATTAATTTATTTTTAAGCCTTGGACTAGGATATTTTTAATAAGAGTGGCACTTTTAATTCCAAGGGTTCCCTAAAGGGGACAAATGGAAGAGCATACATGCAACATTCCTCTTTTTTTCAAACAAATATTTAATCTAAACAACTATTGCAAACAGAAATTGACAAGTGTGTTCAGTTGTAAACCAAAATGAAAGATTTGGTGGTGTTCATTTGACCCCTTGGTCTTGGTTGCAAACTTTTAAATAATTCATCATAAACATCTAAAAATTTTAAACACCAAAGCAAAGTTCCTAATTAATTTTTAAGAATGTAAAAGGTGATTTAAAACATGTTTTTAGCAAATACCAAGCTTGGTCCTGCAATAAAAATATTAGCATGTTCTTTAGATTTAAATCTATTTTTGTTTTGAAACAATGATATTTGGAAAAATAGGTCTTGGTTCTATGTTTTAATAAAAACATAGTGACCAACATCAGTTTCTATAACCAATGATGGTGATATTCTCTAACCGATGTCGGTTAAGCTATACAATCAATATGACGTCGATTACTATGTAAAAACCATGATAAATAAAAATGAAAAAATAAAGTTAGAAAATCAATTTACAAAAGTTTTAACAATCCAAATAAACATTTTAAAGTTACAAAATGATCTTATTCAGTTGTGAGATGCATCTAGTCGCACTGAGCATGCCATTATATGATCTAGAAATATGACTCGAGAGAGGATGGTTAGTATGGTGTTAGTTTTAAAATAAAAACAAAATGAAAGAAACAAACTAATAGCATAACATATCTATGCCTAGACACTAGGGACATCTTAGTTAACAAAAATAAATGACAAACACAACTAAAAATTAAGGAATAAAACACAAGAATTCCTTCACCTTCCTTAGATGCTCCAAATGCCTTTGTAGTAGTGGCTTGCTCAGCTTGTGCTCATGAAGTCCTTAGCAATGGAAGTGTAGCTACCACCATATCTCCTTGGCACCTTTGGCTTGGCTTGAATTGGATTTTAATCAATTTGTCATGGTAACACTAGTTTCAATGGCTTTTTGAAGACATTTGTGCATTATAACTTTGCACCAAAATTGATCAGAATGCCTTATTATTGGTCTAACATTTGACTAGATTGGAATTGGAAGGTGATGTTAGATGACTTAGATCCATTATCTCATTTAGGATGTTACCAAAAAAAAAATAACAAAGGCACACATCTTGTGTAAGAGATTTAATAAGAAAGATCAATCCAAAGCACCTAGGTGCAAAATTGGCATTTTGACTCAAAATGATCTGATCAAAGTTAGCTGGCCCATAAATTGCATTGCCCCATTTAGGGATACCCTAGAAAATATCATCATTTAAATATGTAAATTTCACATCATTTAGTGAATTTTAGTGTTTTTAGGCCAAATTGTGTACTTTAGGTGGAAATTGGTCAAAAACTTGGTTGGAGGTTATTGATGCCTAGCTTTAGGTGTCTAAACTAACAATACCAAGAAACCTTATCATATTATGATATAAAAGTGGTTAATTAGTTGGTTTTATCCAAGATAAAAGTCTTGTTTGAAGTCAAAACTTGGTGTAAACAAATAATTCAAACCAAACACATAGTCCTAATTTTCCTTTGAATAAGGAGTCATTATGATGCCCACATGAGACCATCAATTTGCCTTGTTCAAAAGTTCATCAAAATCTTGAGAGTCATATCATCCACTTTGGCACAATTATGTTGACCAATTGAGTCTAGACCTTTATCAAAGTTCTTTAAATTCCTTCACTTATAATCTAAAATTTAGAATTGCACCTTTATAAGTTCATAGGATTGACGTGTTAAGTGGGTTTGCCATTTTCACTAAGCTTGAGGGAACTTAGGCTCAATTTCGAATTTGGGTTGAAGGCTATTCAAGACTCATAATCATTATCACCATTTGATAGATTGAAGACATTTTTTTCTAAACAGTTGCACTTTAAGTCTATGCACCAAAACATTTTGAGGCAAAAAATTAGGGTTATGTTGTCAAAATTGTGGGAAAATATCTTTGCCTTAGAGAGTTTTTAAAATAAACCTTTTTGTCACACCTTTTAGGTAATATAGTATCGTTATGTTGCCCAAAACATTTTGAATATTGTTTCATATATGCTCTTGCATAGAGTTCCAAATTTATTTCTACATTTTTAGACCAATCTAAGTGTACTTTTATCTAAAATAGTTATATCGCTCACTTTTTTCTATCTTATTTGTCAAAAGAACCAAGTTTTATACCATTTTTGTGAGAAAATAAACTATTTCTAAAGTGCCTTTTATTTCATACCTTATACCTATTTTATCAAGTTCATGTCCAAGAATCAAATGCCTAGAGTTTTTTAGAAGTGTTTCAAATATGTTAGATTAAAACTTTCATCTATTTTTAAATACTAGCTTTTGACATTGTTTGGCCAAGGTGCATGCCTTGTTTGAGCCTAGATTTTTATGTTGTGTTTGGCCAAAAGACCTAGCAACTATTAAATTCCTAGATTATACTAATTTGAAACACTTTGACCTTAGAGTTTATCATTTTGATTTTAGGTCCATCTACTTACTTATCTTTGTGTGAACAGTGAAACATTAGATACTTCATGCTAGCTTGTTTCCTCACAAATATTTGCATAAATCTTTTTATCCTTTTGATTAATCTAGACCAAGTTGGCACATCATCTATTTTAGACATTGTCCTTTTTACATTTTGTAGAAATCTTTGACCTTTTATCATAAAAACATTGACTATGGATCTTAACATGTATTCCTACACTCGTAGTGGACTCATGTACAATCTGGGGATTATTAATGTAGTTTCATAGAAAGAAATGGTGAGACCCCTATACAGTTAATATTTTTTATGATATGGATTCTTATCCCTCTTATAATACTCAATTGAGAGCACAAAGCCAAGATCCATTGTCTAACTATCTAGTTAACACACCACCTTATTTAGAATAAGACTAGGAACAAACCATGCAATACTGAGCTATAATACCCATAGTGGATGAGTCATTTCTTCAAAAATCATATTCTATTAATATGACTTCCATGTATGATTCATTTTTGTTTGAGCAACATTTTTTAGAGAACAAAGATGAGATTTTGGTTAGAGCCATAGAGGTAGGGGCCAAGTTTCCAACAGACTTTGCCTATGAAAATTTACCAAGTCTAGTAAAAGAGCCTCATAATATCATTTATGATCAACAGGATTCTTATAGAAATCCTATGGCTCTAGTCCAAATAATGTATCAAGACATTAATATATATAATCAAGGAAAAAACATCATGGAATATCAATTTAACCAAATATAGATAGCATATTAAACTTACTTGAATTTAGCACATGATTTTACATAAAATGAACATGGTGAGTAAGCCTCTCATTGACCTAGTTCCTTCAACATGAGTGTTGATAGAGTTAACTAGATAAGAGATTCTGAGTTCTGACCCATTCATACAAACTACTTTGATAGATAACTTGATGCATATTCCCATTATTAAAGAAGTATCTTTGGCCTCTACACAAAATAGTGAGCCAAAAATAGTGGATGATGTGCAAACAATGCCCAATCTCGATCAAAGTGGTACCAATGCAAAAATAATTAGCCAACAAGATGTGTCTATAGTTAATCCCATGAGTGGATCATAATACTAGGGATAGGAGTTTCTATACCCCAACCTCAACCAACTACTTCTTCAAGTGTACAACCTATGGGATTAGGTAATCAAGTAATGACTAGTGTCATGCCTCAATGACAGAATGTGATGAATCCTACTCTTACTCAATAGGTAATGAGTAGTATTCCACAACAACAGGTATAACCTAGTGTATCAATATAATAAAGGAAAAATACATTGCCTCCTCAATCAGGGGAAACTAATGTTCCACCTCACCAGGTAATGATAAACATACCTAGTCAATCATAAACTAATATGCCAAACGAAAACCAAGCAATGACTAGTTAACAATGTGAAAATATTGGTTAGTGAAAGATGTCAAATCTATAACCTACTTTCACTTACTCATAGGGATTTTTTTAACAAGGAGGTCCCCATGTTTCTCAAGTACATATTAGAAAACCGTTGGTTCAAAATATGCCATAAATTTAGAGATAAGGTCTTGGATCACAAATTCCCACTCAACAACAAGGTTTGATTTGTCAGCAACATATCCCTTTTCAACCATAGTAGGCATAATATATTCATATCCCTCCATCCCAATCAAAAAATACTCTAAGTCAAACCTTTATCACTAACCCAAACCAGAATATTGTGTAACCCATTAGGCAATTTCAAGTACATCCTAATATACATATTTGTATTCTTGGTCCATTCCCTAACCAAACCAATGTACCCCAATAGGTATCTCCATCATACCCTAGTCAAAGTGTTCCACTTGTGACCTCCCAACCATTTACCCAAACTAATATTCTCCCTCAAACCAATGTTTCTTCTAGTTTCTTATCCTAAGAATTATAACAGATGAAAGATGCAATTATTGCCATTCAAGTAGGTAACCAAACTAAAAAGTTTAATTTGGATGAAATGTGTTCCTATCCATTCAATATGGAGAATTTTTAGATACCACTTCCCCCAGGATATGAACCACCAAAATTTTACAAATACAAAGGTAAAGGTGACCCTAAGGCTCATTTGACCGAATTCTTTGTCGCATGTCAACTAGTAGCATATAGCAACATATACCTTTTGTTGCTGTTTACAAGGAGCTTGGTTGGACAAGATTTAGAGTGGTTTTTAAAGTTTCCCAAAAAATTAGTAACATATTTTGATTATCTTTCTAATAAGTTTGTGCATCACTTTTCCTATAATCTTGAGCATGAGATTTCATTGTTAGACTTAATGCAAGTAAAGCAAAAAGATGGTGAGAGTTTTACAAGTTATTTATAGTGATAAAGATCCCTTACAAGCCATTTCATCAATATTTTACCAGATAAACAATTAGCCACTATGTTTACCAAAAATTTGCATAGTGAGATAGCTTATCATTTGGAATTGTAATGTCCACATACGTTCAAAGAGATCATTGATAAAGGTTTATTGATCAAATGAGCACTCATCAATAAAGGAGTCATCAAGCTTAATTAAATAAACCAAAATCAAGGTACCAATCAAGGAAATGACCAACATCAACATCCCATTCAAGCACTGACATCACAACCAACATAGGCCAATAACCAAGAAAGACCAAAGCAATTCAACCAAAATGGGAATGTTGTGGGAAATTTAATAACCAAATCCCATCATGTCTAAATGGTGTAAACATCATGTGCATCACCTTTTCAACTTACTCCTACCCTGTAACCTCTACAACCAATGCCACGAGTGTAATAACCAAGCCCTGTACAATAAATACAATAGTTTTTACCATTGAAAACCCCTCTTTATAGGAGAATTGTGCTAGAACATCATATTTTTAGTGACCTAGGAAAACCTATTGAGTATGTATTTCAAAAACTTGCTACCACTAATTTGATTAGTTGGTATATACCAAAGCATTATCTGTAAGGCATTCCTTATCCTGATTGGTACCATGAAATTGAATTTTGTGACTATCATTAGGTCAATGGGTTTAATCTATGAAGATGTGTCCAAATCAAACATTTAATTGTGAATTTGTTAGAGATTGGGGAGATAACATTAGATAATGGTGTTTCCACTTCCAATCAAACTCTTGGGATTTATCAAAACCCATTTCCCCAACATAACAATCAATAATAGCAAAATAATTAGCAATAGCAACAACAATGGCTAGTGTAGTAGAAAAATTAATAGTATCAAAATCAAAGGTTGAACTAGTAGAATCAACAAAATCAATAGTATAACCCATAGTGATAGAATAATAGATAAAACTAAGGTCATAATGGTAACAACCAACAAACCTACCATGCACTTACACATGACTACAATAGGGTTATAGGTCTTATTGTAGGGGGTAGCATTAATACCATCTCCATTAATCCTAGACCAAGCACTAATCAGCCTAGACCATTGATAAATAAAAACATTCAACCAAATTATATGGATAATACTTCTTTGACCTAGGAATACATATAGGCAAACCAGCAAACTAGTACTTCCCCTTTTAGACCTTATATCAACAACTCATCCTTGCCATGTGACCACATATGAGTGAATCAACAATTGAGACTTGTCCTATTTGGTCCCACACCATTCCCAATATTGGTTGGAAATAATGGTCTAGTATTTAATCTTGACTATGCAATCATAACTCAGAGGTCAAATATTACTATCCTAGGCCCAAAACTATCTACCACTTTTCCTATCATCCAACCAACCATTTAGCCTCAAAATAAACCATTCACTATTGACCAAGACAAGAAATTTTATATTGTGGAATAATTATAGAAGAAACCAACACAAATTTATATTTTAGATTTGCTATGAAGGCCAATAATCAACAAGAACATCTTAAATGAGTTTTTGACCCAATCTACTATTGCTAGTGACATATCCCCTAATAAATTTCAAGATTTGGTAGGACACGTAGCTTTAGTCTAACAAGTCACATTCAACCAAAGTGATCTATCTTCCCTTGGCCACTCCATAATAATAAATTATACATAGAAGTTTATATAAGATGGCATAAAGTGAAATGTGTCCTTATAGACAATGGATCCAGCCTCAACATAGTGTCTTTAAAGCTCATCAAGCTTTTTGGGTACACAATGTTAGATCACCAGCCAGAAACAACTATCAAAGCCTATAATAATCAAGAAAGAGAATCATAAGGAACCATTATTTTACCAATTTTCATTGGGCCTTTGACCCATGACACACTTTTCCATGTGTTTGATCTTGAGTTATCATAAAATATGCTTATAGGTAGGCCTTGGTTACATGAGATTCATGTAGTCCCATCAACATTACACCAATGTATCAAGTTTTCCCACTCAGGGATGGAAGTTAATATTCTAAGATATTTACATCCATATGAACACTAAAAACATATTGAGGCCAAATTTCAAAGATACAATTATCAATACAACATGAATCCAAATTCCAAGCAAGACAAAGGAAAGTTTATACTTATTGATCCTTCACCAGATAATTGCATAGACCCTAATACCTTAGATTCTCTTTCCCACATGCCACTTATTGAAGATTCTAATCATTTCAACATTTTAGATAATGGATCAGGAGAGTATGTGACCCATGATACATTTCATATTGCCAATCTTCCTCAAAATCTGAAAACCTTTTGGTGACCTAAAGTCACCCCACATATGCATTGGAAATAAATGATCAAAGATAAGGGACCTATCACATTTATACCAACTTCTAGCCTAGAACTTGATCCTCCTGAAGGGGATGAATCATGGTTATACAATTACAACCAAGCTAATTGTTATAAAGATGTAAAGTATCTTATTTCCAATAGGATCATGGAGTGTCACAATTATGAAGAAAGAGGCCTCAAACCAAATCAGCAAGGAACCATTAAGCCAAATTTTATGACTAAGTATGAAAAACCTTATGGACTTATATTTAAAATGCTTGGGGGTGACCCCACATATCTTATTCAAAATCCATCATGAGCGACTAGTGATGATGATGTCAACAGTGAAGTAGAGTTTAAGCATTGCCTCACCTTTGATGACCTAGCTAAAACCAAATTGTTTGATAATAATGCCATTTGTACCCTTACCCTGACCATTCATCATAATCCATTTCCATTATATTATCTCCAACTAATAGATTGGGACCAACAAGAATCTAGTCTACTGATTGATGAGTTCTAGAATGATGAGGCATTTTGTGACATTTTAGGCCTTAGAGACAATGTTCCATTGGGAGATCACAAATCAAGATTCTCAATCATATTAGATTGTGTAGCCTATTTTGGAGAGAGGGTTAACACCCTTAGCCAAAAAAAATAAGTAAAACATTAAGGTCCCAAAGTGAAAACCTCTTTGAGGTGCTTTTTGACCAGGGAAAAAGTAAAGATAAAGGCTAGTCTAGCGGTGAAAACCTATTTTAGGCACCATTAGATGGGGGTGTTCATTCTTCTTCAAATTTAGACTAGGAGACCACCAATGATGAACTTGCCTATGCATCCAAGTTCAACTTTGAGAAACAATAAGTATTTTATCCAATTCTTCAATAATTTTTGACTATTTTTGTCACATGGTTAGATCTCCCATTAGGGGACTCAGATTCATCATGCTTAGAAGAAGTTGAAGAGCAAGTTTTAATGGAGGACCCTGACATAATTCAATATTTTAAGGTATTGCCTACTATCCTAGAAGATGATTCAACCCTTCTAGTTGAAGATACAATAGTGGTAAATATCAGGACTTTATTAGACCTAGAATGGATAAAATTAGGCATGTCCCTCACTAAGGAGGAATGTGATGTCTTTATATCTCTATTGAGAGAATTTGTAGATATCTTTGCATGGGCCTATTTTGACATGCTATGTTTAGACCCTACCTTGGTTTTGCACCATCTTATGGTTAATCCTAACACCAAACCAATAAAATAAAAGTTACATAAGATGTATCCTTGCATTATTGTATTGGTAAAGAAAGAGTTGGAAAAAATCTTAGAATTAGGATGTATCTAATATATTGACTACTCAGAATGGATCTCTAATGTGATACCTATTAGTAAAAATCCAAAAGGGATCAAAATTTATATTGATTTTTGAGACATCAATAAATCTTTTCCTAAATATTATTTTCTCTTACCTAATATTGACATGATCATTGAATCCATGGCTGGTTATGAAATGATTTCACTCATTGATGGCTTTTCAAGATACAACCAAATTATAAATCACTAGAAGACCAACATAAAATAGTATTCACCACTCCATAGGGAACATTTTTTTATTAGGTAATGACATTTGACCTTAAGAATGTTGGAGCTACATATCAAAGGGCCATTACTATCATATTCCATGAAATGATGCATGATATTGTTGATGACATATTAGAAAAATCCAGAATCAAGGCCATCCATCTAGTAGTGTTGCATAAGATATTTGAAATATTACAAGAGTACAAAGTTAGACTCAATCCAAAAAAATGTGTGTTCTATGTAACTTTAGGCAAACTACTTAGCTTCATCATGTCTCATAGAGGTATTGAAGTCAATCCAGCTAAAGTCTATGCTATAACCAAGATGCTACCACCAACCAATTTAAAGCAACTTCATAGTTTACAGGGTAAGATCCAATCAATCTGATGCTTCATCTCTCACCTAGCAGACAAGTTCCATCTATTTACACACCTTTTAAAGAAGGGAGTTACATTTCACTGGGATGATCACTACCAAATAGCTTTTCAACAACTCAAAGACTATCTTTTTAATCCACTTGTTCTATTACATCTTATGCTAGGAAAGCCATTCTTGTTATACCTATCAGTTATTGACCATGCTCTAGGGGCACTTTTGGCTCAACATGATGACAATGGAAATTATCATGCCATATATTATCTAAGCCATACCTTGGTTACATATGAATATAACTATGTATCTATTGAAAAAGCTTATCTAGCCATGGTCTTCGTAGATCAGAAACTACACCATTACATGTTGAATAATAAGACCATGGTCATTTCAAAGGTAGATCTGCTCAAGTATCTACTATCTAAAATAGATTTACAAGGTAGAATGGCTAAATGAATCATGATTTTCATTGAGTTTGACATAGAGTATGTCAATTAGAAGGCAATCAAAGGACAAGTTCTTGTAGATCAACTTACTGAAGCACTTCTCACAGACACACAACCACTCACATTTCAATTTTTTGATTAATCCATCATGACTATCATTAACACACCCTTTGAGGAGTATCCTTGGAAGCTATATTTTGATGGTTTATTTATTGCACATGGATTTAGGTAGGCTTATTATTTATTACACCATAGGGGGATTTAATCCCTAAATCATTAAGAATCAACATTTTTTATACAAACAACATGACCAAGTATGAATCACTTATTGTAGGACTTTGACAAGTAGTGTATTGGAACATATCTCATCTCCAAGTTTATGGTGATTCTCAGTTAATCATCAATTAGGTCATAGATTATTTTTAAACCAAAGAGGACAAGTTGGTTCCATATAAAGCCATGGTCGACACTCTTAAGCAATAAATTGCTAATATTTAGTTTGAGCACATACCAAGGGATGGTAATAGAACTATAGATGCCATGGATACTATTGGCTCTTTGATTCAACAAATAGATAAATCTAAAGAGTATCAGTTCCTCATCAAGAATTTGTTAGCACCAGCTCATGAACCTTCAACTATTGCCATGATTTATGATATTGTTAGTCCTAATTCTATCTAGTACTTGGACCTTTAAAACTACCTTCATGACCAAGTTTTTCCATCTAACCTATCTCAAAAATAAACCAAAGCCTTCATTTATCATTATACTTTACTTGGATCCACCCTTACCATCATAGTTTTGATGGAACTTTGCTTTATTGTTTAACTTCAATAGAGTCTACGCTAGTATTAAGAGAATTTCATGAATGAGTATGTGGATCTCATTCAAGTGGGGTAGTCCTATCCAAAAAGCTTTTGTGTACTAGTTATTATTGGCCTATAATTAATGCAGATGCCACTACATATGTAAAAAAGTGTGAAAAATGTCAATGGCATGCTAATCTAATTCATGCCCTAGCAAAAACTTTGAAATTGATGTTGACATCAAGGCCATTTTTTACATGGTGGCTTGACCTCATTGGGAATATCAACCCCACTTCATCTAATGGCCATAAACATATCCTTACCACCACTGAGTATTTAATTGAGTTGAAGTTATACCCCTCACTTACATGACTGGAAAGAAAATTCTAATTTTATTTTCAACCATCTCATTTGTTGCTACAGTATCCCCTCTAACATTATATTTGATAATGGAGGATCATTAAAGAATAAGGAGTTAGACCAACTATGTACTGAATATAACATCACACAACATTTTTTTACAGTATATTACCCTCAAGGTAATGGACAAGCCGAGGCATCCAACAAAATGATTTTTAATATTCTCAAAAAAATTCTCAATGATGTTAGTTATGATTGGTACTTGTCGATATTCCCTACCCTTTGGGCATACCATACCAATCATCATACCCCCACAAGAGTCACTCCATACTCATTTATGGTACTCAAGTCATCCTTCCCATTAAGGTCAAGTTACCTTCACTATGCATATCTTTCAAGCATGTCCTAGATGATCATGACTATTGAGTAGCTCACCTACAAAAGCTAGACCTACTTGATTAAAAATGCACAGTTATGCTCAATAATATTCAATCATATCAGAACTAACTCAAAGGCCACTATAATTAATGTGTTAAGTATAGAATATTTGAACTTGGTGAACTTGTTCTTAAAGAAAACCAAAAGAATACCATAACTAATAAGAAGCATAAAAGAAAATTTAAACCAAACTAGATAGGGCCTTCATCATTACTACTAATTATAGATCAAGAGCATACAGGCTCACCACACCAGATGGAGATGAACTTCCTAAGCTAATGAATATTATTCATCTCAAGAAGTATTATGCTTAAATACCAAGGTGTACTATCTGTAAGGACCATTTTAGTTATGCCATTTTATCACTTTTGTTCTTTATACAAATATCATCCTTATCCATCCCATTTTCCATATCTACTTCTGCTTCTGACATATCAACCTAGTGTGTTTTAAAGCCTATCCCATTTTACCTTGGTTTTTGCCATTTGTTATGCATTTTTAGCATCAAGGTATCTGATTAGTTTCATCAATTGGTTTAAGTAATTTAGATAGAGATCATATTTTGAAACAATGTGATAGAAGTTTTGGTAGTTACATCCTTCTTTTATTATTCCTTTCTTACCACCAATTTTGTTATTAATTATAACCACCTTTAAGAAAATTAATACCATTGATGTATGTTGTTGTGTCCTAGTTATAACCTCTTATGGGAAAATTAGGGGTAACATTAAGCCTTGATGTACCAACTCTCCACTTCTTATGTCATACTTTGCCTTTTTACCAACTATGCCTATTTTGTTTGAATTAACTGCTACACTAGTTGAATTCCTCTACTATAAGGGTATAACTATAGTGACTTGAAGTCTTACTCTAGGACTATATAGGCAACACTTGATACTTATTGAGGTTAGCTCAATCACCCTAAGCCACATTATCACCATTTTTCAAGTAACCTAAGCCATGCTCTCACCATTTTTATGAGCAACCTAAGCCATGCTCTTACCATTTGTGGGGAACCTAATCCATGCTCTCATCATTTTATGAGTAACCTAAGCCACGTTCTTGTCATTTTGTGAGCTTAAACCATTTAGTGTCTCATTATTCTTGATTGAGTTGAGATACTCCAAAACAATTCCAAAAATATTTTAAAAATTGTTAGAAAAGAACAAAAACATTTACCGCTTCTTTGCCTTAAGGATTCGAGGAACCCTTACTAAGTTACAAGCACATTACTTATTATTTAGTTTCCCCATCCTTTTTGGCCTTCTTCTCTCATGCATTTTCCATTTTACAAGACCATTCTTATTATTCTATCACATCCATTCTATTTGTTTTCCTCAATTATCACATTCTTCCCATTCCCTGGGAGAACTACATGTGGCTTGAAGTTTTTTGATTGGATATTACATCCATAGAACTATGTAGGTAACGTCCAGTTGCCTAGTGCATATGGAGATAGCTCAGCCACCCCCTTCCTTTTATTTTATTCCCCTATTTTATTCATTTGTTAAGTTGTCACCTATTTTCTAGGGGCAATGTTCATAGGGTTTCTATTTCATTATTTATTTCTTTGTTTTTACTTATTTTATTTGTTTGTCTATCTATTTGTTTACTTTCAGCACTATTGTCTTGATTTAGTTTATGTGTGTTCATTAGGTGATTTTTTACCCAAACTTATACTCAAATCCATCCATATTCATATGTTTACATTGTCATCATGGTTTCTATCATTGGTGCATTATTTTATATTAAGTATTAGATTACGAGAGTCAGTTATTATGCATATTTCGACTAAGTCCTCATGATGTTATACCATGATTCCTACCAATACATGCTACAATAAACCTTAGCTTAAATAAGTCTATTTAGCAATGGTAGCATCTCTTCAGCACTGATATCCTGATTTAATCCTAATCATATCCCAAATAGAGTAATTAATCATGAAAGAATTTTAACCTTTATTAGTTTGAACGTGCATCTCACTACTAATAGGTTATTCTGATTCATCATTACCCTCTATATTTAGTTATCATCATCCTCAACCAATTTTATCATGTTTTCTATAATTGGGGTCTAATTATTATAATCTCTTATGGGCAAATCATTGCACACCATCCCACCTGTATTTCTTAATGATTTAACCACCTTTGGGAAAATCATTGTGTTGTCACCACTTTAATTTTTTTGCCTAAACAAGGGCATGTTATCATCTTGTTTATCTATCCTAATTGGGTTAGCTCCATCTTCTCAATGACTATAACCACCTTTGGGTAAATCATTGTGTTATCATACCACGTTCCCACTATCAGGGTACAATGCTTATAACCACCTTTGGGAAAACCATTGTACACCATTCTAATTACATTCTCAATTATTTTGACTACTTTTTCAATATTATTATATTTTCACCCCATCATCTTTCCTTTCTTTGGTCCCCTTATTTCACTTCTTTCTTTTTGAGGGACCATTTGCCAACCTGCTTGTCCCAACCACTCCCTCGAGGGGGCATCAATCATATAGTTAGTTTATCATCATTGCAGTTGTAGGCATATAGGACATTTTCATTATTTGAAAAGATGTTACTATGCTTATAGCTTACAACACCTTCCCAAATAAGGGTAAACTGTAGACACTTAAATTTGGCGATTGATAACCTCCAATCAAGCTTTTGACCAATTTCCACCCAAAATGTACAATTTGGCCTAAAAACACTAAAACATGATAAATGATGTGAAACTAACATATTCAATTGCCAATTTTGGCCAAGGTATCCCTAAATAGGGGAATGCAATTTATGGGCTAGCTAACTTTGATCAGATCATTCTGAGTCAAAATGCCAATTTTGACCTTAGGTGCTCTAGATTGCTCTTTCTTATCAAATCCTCTGCACAAAACACGTTCCTTTGTTATTTGATATTATTAACATCATAAATAGGAATATATATCCAATGTATCTGACATTGCCTTCCAATTCTAATCCAATCAAATTTTAGACTAATAATAAGGCATTCTGATTAATTTGAGTAATTTATGCACAAAGTGCTTAATCATGCTTAAGAGATAATTAACCCAAATCAAGGCATAATTAAGAATTCCATAGATAATTGTTGAATACTTATTTTTGGAAATAAATATTAAATATCTACATCATCAAGTGACCTCATTTCTTGGGAAGACATCTCTAGGCCATAAATGCCATAAATATCAGGATTCATGCCCTCTATGCCTCATCAATGCCTTCCATGATGCCCTCCATGCCTCTTAATTTCCGCTTATTCCAATTTCATTATGAGTATAATTAAAAACTTAATTCCAAAATTTTAATTAATTCTCAACCACACATCTCATTCTTAGGATGCACAGTTCAGGTTGATTCTAGACATTCTCAAAAATCTATAAATAGGACGCCTCACCACATTAATTTTAAGTCTTGATTATGTAAAGTTATAATTCAAAAATGGTTCCAAAAGCTTCAAGTAACTAGTGTTACCATGCCAAATTGATTCCAAGCCAATCCAAGACAAATCCAAAGGTGCCAAGGAGAGATGGAGGTAGACAAGCTTCCATTGCTGAGGACTTCATGAGCACAAGCTAATCAAGCTACTACAAAAAACATTTTGGAGCATCCAAGGAAGGTAAAAGAGGATTTATTTTGCATTTTAGTTGTGTATATTATTCATGTTTTTTAACTAAGCTCTCCCTAGTGTCTAGGCCTAGAGATGTTATGTTAGTTAGTGTGTTTCTTTCATTTTATTTTTATTTTGAAACTAACACTATACTAACCATCCTCTCTTGAGTCAAATTCCTAGATCACACTTCCTAGCATGGTGTATTGTGACAAGAGATCCCCTAATAAAGTCTAATAGATACCTATATTAGTCATGCCCCTGCTTAGAAAATGTATTCCCAATCGGAAGTGTAGGTATGCTCTATCTTATTTGAGATAGGATTGATTTATAGACATGATGCATTTCTGATTGCATACAAAATTTATTCATAGGTGTTATTGTGGTAGCTCAGTATCTAAGGTAGTTGTCACCTCGTTACAAGGTGAAACTTGCTAAAATGCCTAGTTGTTATTATAGATCAACTAGATAGGTGTTGTATCACCTTGTGGGATTGGAGTCTCACTAAACAGGGATTGTAGTTCCTTGATCATTTATAGATGGTCTAAATTGGATGTTTTTATTATATGACAATATTCTAATTATAGGTTCTAGTAGGTTTTATTCTCTTAAAGGTTTCCCATGTATGTCATGTGTTATGTGATTGATCTTGTATTATCTCTCTTGATCATTACTATGAATGTTGTATATGTTTCATGAATGCTTGTGGTAGCTGATTAAGTATTTGTAAAGATCAAAATTGAAGTTGGATTATTTGGGCTCACTAATTAAACCCCCACCCCCCCCCCCGCCGCTTAGTGATTGTACCTATAATAAATAAATCAATTCAAATTAAAATGAATGAAGCTCATGGTACTAATCTATAATTTTTTTGTTATTATTTATTTCATTTGTAGCTCTATCTTAGGTTGAGTTAGTTTAGATTAGATTTCACTTTGTAGTTGATTTCTTAGCTTAATTGAATATATGGATTCCATTTACATAGGAAATACAAACCTAAAAATAAAAGATTCATAAAAATTTGACTTGGGGTAGGGAAATATGTTTAGGTTTTACTATGTTGTGGTAAATCTAGGGTCTTTATGATATATTTTTAATTATGAGGATTAAAACATGTAATTTTTATTCAACTTCAATTTTATTATGAGATTTAAAACATTTACTTTTTTTTTCAACTTCAATTTTAGAGATGTAAATTGACCTACTATTCTACTCAAGTGTCACTCTTATCAATAAAAATATCAACTTAAATTTTTATCATGAGGATTAAAATGTGCTCTTTTCTTCAACTTTAATTTTAGAGATATAAATGGACCTACTATTCTATCTAAGAGTCACTCTTATCAGGAAAAAGATTAACTTTGATATTTATTATGAGGATTAAAGAGTGTACTCTTTTCTTCAACTTCAATTTTATAGATATAAATTATTGTAAAAATTAATGCCAAAGGGTCACCCACTATAAATAACTAAGAAAACACCCTAATGGTGCAACTCTTGTATATCTATGAAGCTAGAAAACTATGGTGTAGGTTGGCTCCTGACAAATCCTACAACTAGCATATAAGGCAACAAACACACTGAATGTTAAGTTTAAAACACTAAAATATAGGAGGTAGAATTTAAAATAAAAATACTCAAATATGCACATATTATACTATTTCTAAGGGATATTACATACCTGATTATAAATTCTAAACACTAACATCTACAGTTGCTATAAAAACTCTTACAAACTATCCTTCTTTCTTGATATTGGTTGTTTTACATACCAATGTTCTCTTTTTTCTTTTTTAATATACTACTATTGATAAATTTCCTCCTTATACTTGTTATTATACTCTTTATAATACTATTTGTCTCACAAACCTTCCTTTGCGCTGATGTTTCTAATCCAAATTCTCTCAATTGTACAGTCTACTACTACATTATTCTTCTACCTTTTGATGCTACATTTTTTTTTACTTCTATGTATTATAGTTATCTTTATACCACATGACTCTAATATTCTTGTCTCATTCTCCCTTTTTTTCTTCTACCTACCTACCAAGTGTTTCCACCTAGATCTAATGGTTTAAGTTCAAAAATTTGAAATGTTGTTCAATAAATGATTTTTGGTGAAACATAATTACATAAGAGATCTATGTAGCCAAAACATGTAGGTGGGATAGAAATAATAATATTTTAACACCCCCTTATTATTTACCTTCTTTATATGCTTTTATGAACTCTTTTCAACCCATAAAACATATTAAAAACTTCCTTTTAGCTACCTAAATACTTAAGTTCTAATTTTATTCATCTCTAGAGCTTATCTGATAGACTCTAGAGCCATACAGATGGACTCTAAAGCCAAAATTTTGGACACTAAAACTAGACTAATGGACTTTAAAATAAGCTTATAGGACTTTAAAGCTAGACTGGTGGACTCTAAATCTAGCTTGGTGGACTCTAGACCCAGTCTAGGTGTAGACACTAGAAAACTACACACCACAGTTCTAGGTGTTGAATTGACCCTCAGACCACCTTGGGACCCCCTAGGGACCACTTCATAACCTTTTGAATCCAAACCTAAGTCAAGATAACTAACTATCTAACTAACTTTGACCAACTTAACCTTTGACCTATCAATCACCAATGATCACCCTAACTACTGATGGCTAGGCTCAACTACCGACAATCAAGTTTTAACTACCTAAATAGTTAAACTCCAACACTAACTATATTTTATTTTTTTATATTTAGATTATTTGATCTATGTGTGAAATCAATGCATGTTAAAGATAAATTTAGACACCTTATTAAACCTCTTATTGAACCCATTATTCCATCTCTCCCTTCCTTTTGTAAAAAGAGAGGAGGAGGAGGTGAAAAGGGGGGAGAATGAGGATCAATAATCATCAAAAAGAATCAGAAACTATTAGATATTCTTATATCAAAAACTTATTTTATAGGTCTTCTTTTGATGAATCTAAGAAAGCTTCTAGTGAGTGTGATAGAGATTTGAAGTGCTAATTCTCATTAATCACAACCAAGACACCGTTACTCTATTGAAATTATTCTAGACTCCATCACCAAGTTTTTCAAATAACTACCTCCACATTATTTAGGCCAAAAAGTTAGGTATCTATCTTTTATCATATTCAGTAATTAGTTTCTCTATTTTATCTTCCATCCCACCTTCTAGAAATAATTATGCAACCTCATCAACCAACTTCTTAAACCAAACTAAAACCCACAGTAACCATTGATGGCTACCCTAACTGTTGATGGTTTATCCATAACTAATGATGATTACCCAACCATCAATGGTCACCCAATCACCAATAATTTCACCCTAAATGTTGATGGTCACTATGTGATAATTCTAATAACAAGCTAATTTCTCCTATTAAACCCCAACCAAATCCCACTTTTGGACCTTCTGCATCAACATAAAACATCACCCCATTTTTTGAACCCCATATGATTTATTTGAAATTAATATTCAATCATTTATTTTTATCATTATTCAAATTCATATATTTCAAACACTTCTTATATTTTATTTTAATATCTTTTATTATTTATGCAAATAATTAATCTTTCATTTTTAGAACTTGATTGTTTAAAAGTGTGGATTGATAGCCTCCAAGGAAGCTTATGCTTCTTGGATCTAGCTTGCTAGGAAATCCACCCTACTATCTAACTAATCAACCATTTCTATAGTGTTTTCTTATATGTATGTCATTCCTCCCAAGCCAAAGAGGAGTATTTATAATCATCTAGATCATAAAGTGTAAACTAAATCTAGGTTCTACTAACCTCACCCTTATTTTAAATTTTATAAATTTATTCTTAAGGAAATTATCAAAATTTATTTGAAGCATTCTAGCATGCCCAATGGGACCCTTGAGTCTTTATTTGGGTTCATAGTAGCATCTAGGTGCTTCTTCTTCTTATTTTTCTATTCATACAATGAAATCAAAATTTCATTTTAGGTTTAAAATTGATTACATCCATTATTTTCTCGTTTATTTTAGCTCACATAGCTTAATTAATCAAGTGAATTAATCATAGCTTCACTCTTATCACACACACAAGACCAAACCACTTACACTTAATCAAACATAAAAACATTGACATAAGGCTTGACTAGGATTTCATTACCTAGTGGCCACCTTTCCCAACTATCCTACTTAGATTTCATCACTAATGGGAGAGCCAACTTAGTTCACTAGCTAAGTATAATCTCTGATAACTGATATATCTTGGCTAAGCAACCAACACCCTTACCGCTATGGTGTGTGAAGTGAGGAGGTAGGCCCCAATATCAAGCCATGTACTAATTTCTAATATATATCCCTTTGAGAGCCTAAACACAACCTTAAACCAACCATATACTTTTTTTTAGTAATTTCTCTACAATCCAAGTTGAGTCACACAATTCTTAAAGCTTAAGGCATAAGCCACAAGAGAGACTAAAAATAACATTAAGATTTAATGTGCTTTAGTGTGTGTTTTATTTCCTTGACTTTTTTTTCTTCTCTTTATTTGAGTTGTGATATTGCTTGTATCTTCCTCTTTTCCTTATCTACATGGATTTAACTAGGCAACAACTAAGAAATCAAGCAAATCAAGATCCATCTCCTAATCATCTATCTTCCTCTTGTCCCTCATCCATAGAGTACATCTCAAATAGAGAGAGTTCTCCCCATCCTTCTAAAATTCCTACCATCCCTTATATGGTTTCTCAAGGTGATGTATATTTTTCCACCTTTTTAGATAATAACCCCATAGCCTACCAGTATTACCTTAACAACATATCTCACCGTACCCCTACTTCGGTTCCACTTGTTGACTTACCCTATGGCATGCCATCCCACCTTATGAGTGACCTTTTGTTTCTACCATTTTTTCCCAACCTTTAGTCACTCAAGCATCATCTTCTACCAATAATCCCACTAATACCACCATCCAAAACTAACCCACTCTTCAATGTGGAGTCCTTTGGGGCTATCACATGACCATAGGAATAATTTATGAGGGCCTAAAGAGCTCCAAAGATGTGGGGGGTATAATTTTCATGTTCTCCACATGTGAGTGGAATATTCCTTGTATTCTTAATTTCTATGTATTCCATATTTCATGGAGTTAGTTGTTATATTCCTTTTCCCATGTTGACTTCCTATTTTTGAGGAAGCTAGTTTTTTTTCAGAAAAGGGAACTCCTTCCTTGTTGAGTGGAGTTGGTTGAGATCACATGTCTTTGGGAAAATGTACCCTTAAAAGGTGGAGAGATGAATATGGTGAATTCCTCTTTAGGAGAGATTTTGGATAAGCTTGATGAGGTGGATGAGGGTTGTCACATGTTGGATAATACTTATTTTGGATAAGCATTACACATTTGCTCCTCCTTTTGTGGATTTTATTCATTTTATTATATATATACGGTGTGGTGTGGCTTTTAGAGGTTGATGGTTTATTTTCAAGGTGTGGCTTTGAGGATCAAATTCAAAGTGAAGGTGTTTTACAAAGTGTAGGTGTTTATTACAAGGTGTGGTTTAGAAACTTGTGAGATACAACATTATGCAAGTGCAGGTGAAAGTGCAATTTTTTGTGAAGCATTTTTTATAGGATATTTTTTATATTTCTATGGGATTTCATTGTAATATTATTTTAGATTACTAATTTATTTGAGAACTTTCATTGGTGGATGTAGCCCATATTAGGTGAACCATGTTAGATCTGTGTTATTATTATCTTGCTCTCATTTATGCTTTCATACTAATGGTCAATTAAATAATGTTCTCATGATGCATTTTATTGCATAGCTCTAGATCTAGTTTATGGTAATATTATATCTATATTTAAGTGTTTTATTCATAACAACTAGTATCAAATTTAGGTTTATGTGTTTTTCTAAAGTGGTAAATCATAAGAAAATTATTAGCTTGAGTCGGAGCTATGGGAGAAGAGACCAGATTTAGAGTGGAGAATTTTGATGGTAAGAATTTTGGTTTGTGGAAAATGTAGATGGAGGATTACCTATATTATAAGGAGCTACATCTCCCCTTGGAGGGGAAAGTAGAACAACCTGTAAGTATGAATGATACAGATTGGTTATTACTTGATAGGAAGGAATTGGGATCCATTTAGTTATGCATTTCATTCTATATTACATTTAATATTTTTGATGAGAGAACCACAAAAGATCTCATAGATAAACTTGGAAAGATGTATGAGAAACCTTTAGCTTCTAATAAAAAAATTCTTATGAAAAGATTGTTTAACATGAAAATGTCTCAGAGTGGTTCAATTTCTAATCATCTTAATGATTTTAATATAATTGTAAGTATGTTCACTTATTTTGGAATTAATTTTGATGATGAAGTTAGAGATTTGTTTAATATTATGTTCTTTGTCTAATAGTTAGGATAGTTTGGTTATGGTTGTGAGTAATGCAGTCCTTGCCAAGGGAAGCTTGAATTTTGAGGATGTTGTAGGTGTGATCCTTAGTGAGGAGATGTGAAGGAAAATCACTGGTGAATCATCTTCAAGTAATGATTTATCCAATAATACTAGAGAGAGGCAAAAGGTAAGAGAAAAATCAATTAAGGAAATTCAAAAGGTAGATCTAAGTCTAGATATAGATCCAAGATGATATGTTGGCATTATGGGAAGAGTGAACACCTAAAAAAGGATTGTTAGTCACTTCGGGATAAGAATGCCAAAAAGGAGGAAATGAATGAGGTAAATGTGACATCAGGTAAATCATGTCAAGATGCCTTAATTCTTTCTATGGATAGTTTTTTTGAGTCTCAGGTATTAGATTCAAGGGCTTCTTTTTATGCCAACCCACATAAGCATTATTTTATTGATCATGTTCAAGAGAATCTAGCACATGTATATCTTGGTGATGATGAACCATGTGAGATAGTAGGGAAAGGTTGTGTTTAGGTTAAGATACAGAATGGGAACACATAGATCCTTAAGGATGTTAGACACATGCCTATGTTGAGACAAAATTTGGTTTCAGTGGGGAAATTAGGTAGTGAGGGATGTTTAGTATTATTTACTATAGATTCTTTGAAAGTTACCAAAGGCAATCTTGTGATTTTGAGAGGTAACAAAGTTGGTACTTTATATTAGACTAGTAGTGTTTATTTTATTGATTTAGTTATTGTAGATGGAGATACAACTATGTGGCACTATAGGATCGGACATATGAGCCATAAGGGCATGTAGATCTTAAAAGATAAGTTGCCTAGATTAAAAGACATAGATCTAGAATTTTGTGAGAATTATGTGTATGAGAAATAGAAGTAGGTTAATTTCCTAAAGGTTGGACCCATAAATAAAGATCACAAGTTAGATCTTGTATACTCAAATGTATGGGGACCAGCTCAGGTATCTTCTATTGGTGGATCCAATTACTATGTTACTTTTTTTTAAAATGCAACTACAAAATTTTAGGTTTATTACATTCAAAATAAATCTAATTTATTTAACACTTTTAAGAAGTGGAAAGCCTTGGTTGAGAATGAAACGGGTCTCAAGTTGAAATGTATCAGATCAGATAATTGAGGTGAGTATTATAGTAATGCTTTCTTTGATTATTTTTCTAATAATGGAATTTGTAGGTAAAGGATGGTTTCATGAACTACATGGCAGAATGGGGTATCTGAAAGGATGAATGGGAACAATAATAGAATGTTCTAGGAGCATGAGGTTACATGCAGGGTTGCCTTTACAATTTTGGGTAGAAGCAGTTAGCATGATAGTATATCTGATTAACAGAGGACCTTATATGCCTTTGGATGGAGGCATTATAGAACAATATTGGTTTGGTAAGAATGATTATTCTTTTCTTAGAGTCTTTGGATGTGAAGCATTTTCTCTCATCAAGAAAGAGGATAAGACCAAGCTTGAGGCTAAATTAGAGAAATGCACATTTGTTGGTTATGGTGAGGATGACTTTGGTTTTCATTAATGGAGCATTAAAGATGGGAAAATATTTTGGTCTAGAGATGTAGTCTTTAATGAAAAAGTCATGTATAAGGATCAATTTCAGGAATATGAACAAGAATAGAAAGAGTACATAGTATTAGATGACATTACGAATGGTAAAGTATCCAAGGATTCAATTTAATAACCTTCTATACAAGGACCCTAAACTCTTGTGTTATGAAGAAGTAATTTAAGTAGATGCCAAGTTGAAGTGGGAACAAACCATATATGAGGAGCATAGATCTCTCATGGAGAAAAAAACATGGGATTTGGTAAGGCTACCCAAGGGAAAGAGTGTATTGCCAAAAAAATGGATATTTAGGATAAAAGAAGAGGATGAAGGGAGAAAATAGTATAAGTCCAAGATGGTGGTCAAGGGGTTTGCACAAAAATTAGGTATTAATTTTTATGAGATTTTCTCTCTTATTGTAAAAATGACTTCTATTAGGACTGTTCTTAGTTTAGTTGTAGTTGAGGATTTGCACTTAGAATAATTAGATGTGAAAAATACTTTTCTTCATGGTGATTTGGATGTAGATTTATATATGAAGTAGCCACAGGGTTATGAGATCAAAGGGAAGAAGAACTATGTATGTAGATTAAATAAGAGCTTGTATGGCCTGAAATAAGCTCCATGGCAATGGTACAACAAATTTAATTTTTTTATGTTGGAACAAGAATATCAAAGGTATCATTCTGATCATTGTGTGTACATCAAACATTTTGATGATGGTTTCTTTATTATATTATGAATGTATGTCGATGACATCTTTGTTGTAGGAAAAAACATACAACATATTCATATGCTTAAGAAATAGCTTAGTGACTCATTTTCTATTAAGGATTTGGGTGTTAAAAAGCAAATCCTTAGTATGAGGATTTCTTGTGATAGGAATGAGAGGAAGTCAATCTTATCCCAATCAGAGTATGTGAAGAAATTCTCGGAAAGGTTTCGCATGTTGGATGTTAAATCTATCAGTATTCCTTTGGTAAGCCACTTTAGATTATCAAAGGAGTAGTATCTTAAGATAGAAGTTGAAAAGCTTAAGATGTATAAGGTACCTTATTCATCTATATTTGGTAGCTTGATGTATGCCATGGTTTGTACTAGGCTAGATATTGCCCAAATAGTGGGAGTTATGAATAGGTATATGAGTGATCTAGGTAATGAACATTGACAGGTAGTGAAATGGATTCTTTAGTATTTGAGAGGAACCATTGATTTTTCATTATGTTATGGTGGATCAGATACCACTTTGTGTCATTATGTGGACATAGATATGGTATGGGATATTGATAGTAGGAGAAGTACAATAGGTTATATATTTATTATTGAAGATATAGTAGTTAGTTGGATTTCTAGGATATAAAAGGTTATGGCTTTGTCAACTATAGAGGCAGAATATGTTACTACCATGGAGGCTAGCAAGGAGATGATTTATTTACAATATTTGTTTTGAGAGTTGGATCATGAGCAAGAAGTTGAGAGACTACACAGTGATAGTTAGAGTGATATTCAGTTGCTAAAGAACTACACTTTCCACTTGAGGATGAAACACATTTAGTTACATTATCACTTCATCAGGACAACTTTGGAGGAGAACTTGGTGAAGCTAGAGAAGATTCATACTAGCCAAAATGCTATAGATATTATGACCAAGGTGGTCACATTGGACAAGTTGAGACTATGTTCAGATTTGGCTAGCCTTAGTGGTCATGGAGTAGTGATAGATTTTGTTTAGGAGAAACACTCTACAAGTGAGAGATTATTGAGTGTGGATCCCTTTGGGGCTATCACATGACCATATGAATAAATTTTGGTGGCCTAAAGAGATCCAAGTATGTTGGGGGGAAATTTTTCATGTTCTCCACATGTGAGTGGAATATTCCTTGTATTCTTAATTTTTATGTATTCCATATTTCATAGAGTTAGTTGTTAGATGCATTTTCCCATGTTGACTTCCTTGTTTTGAGGAAGGTAGTTTTTTTTGGAAAAGGGAACTCCTTCTTTATTGAGTGGAGTTGGTTGAGATCACATGTCTTTGGGAAAATGTGCCCTTAGAATGTGGAGAGATGAATATGGTGAAATCCTCTATGGGAGAGCTTTTGGATAAGATTGATGAGGTGGAAGAGGGTTGTCACATGTTGGATACTGCTTATCTTAGGTAAGCATTATACATTTTCTCCTCCTATTGTGTATTTTCTTCATTTTCTTATATATACAGGGTGTGGTATGGCCTTTAGAAGTTGATGGTTTGTTTGCAGGGTGTGGCTTTGAGAATCAGAGTCAAAGTGCAAATGTTTTTTAAAGTGCAGGTGTTCATTATAGGGTGTGGTTTAACAAATTTTTAGATATAGCATTGTGTAGGTGTGAGTAAAAGTACAATTTTTTATGCAGCACTTTCTACAGGAGTTTTTTCCTATCTCTATGAGAGTTCATTGTAATCTTGTTTTAGATTATTGATTTATTTGATAATTTTCATTGGTGGATGTATCCCACATTGGTTGAACCATGTTATATCTATGTTATCTATGTTATTATTATCTTTCTCTCATTTTTATTTTCATATTAATGGTGAATTAAGGAATGTTTCTATGATGAATTTTATTACATAGCTTTAGATTTAGTTTATGATAATAGTAGATCTAGATTTAAGTGTTTTATTCCTAAAAACCACTCAATGAACCAACACCCAAACACCTTCCACCCCAACCAACAACCCTTCTAGTATAGGAACAACCTAGCCTTTGCACACCAACAGCCCACTTATAATGGGAGTTACCTTTACTAGTGTCACCACTATTTCTCTTATTCCAAATCTACCTACCTCCACTCTATTAAAGACTTTGGTGGTCACCATACCTTTTACCCTTCAACCCATTAGTACCAAATTTTCCACCTATCCTTTATCTACCAACCCAACCATACCTCCTACCCAACATGTGTTAATCCCTCAACAAGTATCCATTAGACTAAACCTGAGCTACATCCCTAACCCACAAGGGTATGTGCCTCTACCTTCCACCAAACCACCTATCTCCATGTATTCATATGTGGCATCATCCCAACCACCCATGTCCACATACCAATATATGGCATCTTCTCAACCCCCCACCAACTATCCATATGTTGCACTTACCCAAACCCAACATAATCTACCCTATAACTATGTGGGTGCACAACCACAAATGGACCTTGTCAAAATGTTAATGGATAAAATGACTAATTTGGAGTCATCTATCTATGGTGCCCATAACCTCTTATCTTACAATCAAATCTCTAACAAACCAATTCATCCATTCATCCCCATTCAACCTTATCCTCCTCAATGGGAACTTCCAAAATTTTCAAAATTTTAGAGCAAAGAAGACCCTTAATAACATCTGAGAGCATTTAGGCATTCTTTCTATTTGATCACATATGATGATGCTCTCCTTCTCCATACCTTTCCCATGTCTCTAGTAGGTTTAGCTCTAGATTGGTACATTTCTATTACAAGGCACTCCCTCTTTTATTTTGCCCAACTAGCTCAGACTTTCTTAGATCACTTTTATATAAACATTTCTAAGAAATTTTCCATCACCGATCTTTACTCCATTTGTAAATTTGACGATGATTCCATATCCAACTTCGTATCCCATTAGAAATCTTGATAAATCAACTCTCTTTCTCATTTCCCCAACTCAAGTTGATTGAACTCTTTTCTCGAACTTGTGTCAAACACATCTCCTCTACTTTAAGAGTTTAGATCTTCAAGACTTTTGATGAAGCTTTTACCATGGCATGGAAATTAGAGAACAAATACATTGATGAGGGGAAGTTGAAATTGAGAAACAAGAATTCAACCTTCAAATCAAATGAGACTCCCTCCAAACTAATAATCAAACCAAATCTAAAAATAAACGAATCACAAATGTGGTTGTCCTTAAAACTACCCCTCCACCCATTATTAACCAACCCAACTCTTCCAATTCCTCTAATCAAAACACTAGAAACCCAAACTACAACAACCAAAAGTAATTTAATCTACTAGGGGATTCATATGCTTTGGTCTGGGAGAACTTATTGAAATTGAATATCATAAAACTCCCACTAATCAAACCTTGATAGTAATTCAATTTATTTCATCCTATACCTAGTTGGTATAAGGATAATTAATTGTGCACCTTCCACCATGTCATTAGACATGACATTATTAGGTGAAATACCTTCAATAACATCATCCAAACTCTCATCAACAAGGGGAACTTTTTTTGGATAACCCTAACGTACCCCCAAATAAATCACTTGACATCTTTAGATAGCCATTTCCCAACCATGCCCCTACCATAAATAATGAAAATAATAAAGCAAAATCCTCTCATAAATATGAAGTCTAAACCATTAATGTAGTTCTTAGTCAACTCATTATTGAGGTAACCATTGATGAAACTATCTTTCCTTACCCTCTACTTATTGAGGTAGTGGAGTCACTCTCCATTCCTTCAAAAAATGGGACCAAAGAAATGACTATTCCCCTTTCCCCACTCATTGAGATATTTGAGCCATAGACCTCTCCTTTAGAAGGCATACCAAAAGAGACAACCATTACCACTATATCCTTCTCCTCCATCATACAACAATCCACTCTTCCTTTGGAAATCATCCCTAAAGAAGTGATCACTCTATCTACCTCTCCCATAAGAGACTCATCTTCCTAAACCTTAGAGATTTTGATTGAGGAAAAGGATGAGGTAACCACTTCTCTCTCTCCACCCATGGGTTTGGATTTTGAGCTCATTATCAAAGGGATCAAACCATCTATAATCCATTCTCTAGACTAGTTTAAAACTTATATTACTTATCTCAACCCAATGTATATCATGCCACATTTTAGCACTATCTCAGGCTTCCTTATCCAACCAAGCAAGAGCCTCCAACCACACCACTATCATACCTACCTTTTGTTTCCACTATTGAACCAACCATCACCCTAAACAAACCTTTAGAAGCTTCTATCAATCAAACCATAATTGAACCATTCAAATTGACTCCACCTAAAATAACCAAGTCACCCCTACCATTCTAACCAAGCCAACCAAAAACCTTGGAATATTCCTTATACAAAACCTTACTCACTCCCAATTGAAATTGGACTTAATTTCACCAAACCTATCATAAAAACCCCAAACTAAACCAATAAAGAAGGTAAAACCATCCAAGATTCAACAAACCAAAAATCTACCTCTCATTTTCACTTTTTCATTTATTTTGGGACCTCACCCTTCTACCTTAGTAAGGAAACCAACCATCCTAGACAAGACCCAAATCTAACCACCACTTTTGGTTACACCATCACTCCTACTTTCATCCTCACCTATTTTCACCAAACCTTATATAACCAAACTACCTACTTCTCAGGCATATACCCCAACACCTTTTACCTCTAAGTAATCCATACCAAAACCATCCACCAAGAATGTTCCTTTACCTAAATCTCTTACCATAAAACCCACTCCTAAAAGGGCTTCCACCTCAACTACAAAACCTAATACTTATACAACTTTTCTCAAGTCTTCCTCAGCCATCCTACAAAATTTATTACAAGCATCTTACTTAAGCTTTCCACCTATCAGACCATTTGACCCACATAGTCCTAAACCATCTTGGTATAATGATAAATTAGTATGCTCATACCATAGGATACCGAGGCATGATACTAAAAAATGTAAAACTCTCTAATTATTAGCCCATTGATTATATCAAAAGGATGAATTATTATCAGATGAACCTCCTCTAAGCCCACCACTAACCCAAAATACATGAGCCATCAACTGACACTTACCTACTCCCCCACTCTCATCTCAGAGTGAAGTAGAACCAAAGTATCCCTCTATCTCGACTCTTTCCCAAATCCATATCATTCATGTGGTCACACAATCATAGGATCAACTGAAGGATAAGGGAAAATCAAAGTTGTCCATTCCATAGACATATCCATCTTCCACCACCTAATCAACCAGCCAACACCAAACACATTTACCTTTAACCAAACCCAAGGTGTCCATATTGGTTCCATCTTATTCCAACCCATCTAAATAAATCCAATGAGCAGTTCTAAAATAACTTCACTAAACATTGGTGAATATGAGTTTTTATGAATTGATCAATACCTCACCTCATCACCACCAAGTGATGATAGAGGATTTTCAATCATAGAGGTCCAATTAGAAGACTCATAACCTATAACATCCTTTGTTGAGGCTCTTCAACTTTCCAACCTTGTTACCTTCAAGGATTCAAAAATACCCTCCATCCATCCAGATGATCCAGATCCTCCCTTCTTCATTATCGCATACATAAACCAAACCTAAATCAATAGGGTTATGATTAATGGGGGATATAACATCAACATTATCTCCTCCCACACATACAACCAACTCAAATTACCTAAGAACATTATGTCAAAAACTTGAGCAGTGCTTCAATCATTCAATGATACCATGGCCATAACTTTAGGAACTATTATCCTTCATATTTACCTAGGACCTCATACACTTCTTGATCTCTTATATGTAGTAAAATGAAATTTATAATACAAAATTTATTTAGAATACCCTTGGATTCATTCCATGGGTTATATGCCATCCACCCTACACCAATGCATCAAATTTAAACATGAAGATCAAGTTGTTACCATATAAGCTGACCTGAGTCTTTTTACATCATGAAACATGATGTACCAACCCAATGATGTTCTTCCTCCATTCAACAAGCCTTCATCAGTAAAATATGAAGCCATACCTTTCCCTACCAATGAAGCATCCACCATTTCATTCATCCCTTCTACCCAAATCCCCATAGTGGACCCTATGGAATCAACCTTCTAACATATTTCAATGGGGGAGTATCACCTTTTAACACATACACCCTTCCAACCCCTCAAGAGTATGAGAATCTTGACCAATAACCTAGTTATAACCC
Organism: Torreya grandis; assembly: GCA_037957365.1. Taxonomy (NCBI): domain Eukaryota; kingdom Viridiplantae; phylum Streptophyta; class Pinopsida; order Cupressales; family Taxaceae; genus Torreya; species Torreya grandis. Next base: position 4,125,636 of record JARHVA010000333.1, read on the forward strand.
CAATATTAGAGTCAATATTACTTTTGGGCCCTCAAATTTTCAAACCAATTTCATCTATGGGGGACTTGATAAACCCATTGACACATATACCATCTCTTTCTCACCTCAACCATTCACCTCTAGTTTCTCCTATCTATATAAACCAGAGTTTGCTAAGGCATACCTTTATAGGTTTGGTTGGAAGGAATTTGGTTTAGGCTGATATAAACATGGTTGCATGAGTTTCTTCCAATCAAAACCCAAAAACTACATGAAAATCTCATCGGTTTCATGCCACCTAAAAATCAAACCAACCCACCTCCCTTTACCATAATTGATGAGGAGATCCCATCCTCACCTTCCAATCCACCATTGAAAACTAAATATTTTGACATCATCCCCCCTAAATTTTTTTTTCATCAATGTGATCAGCTTTAGACCCTCAGCCTTAGACCCCTAACTTATCAAAAGGATAGGGTGATCATGATTATTCCTCTAGCCCATCTTGAAATGGTATCGAATGACTCTCCTACCATTAATAACATTTCATGTCATGATGATGATTCTATTCTAGCCTATATTGGTGTAGAATATTCCTCTATCTATAAATATCTTCCTCCTAAGACTTAAACCATGTTGAATGAATCCACCATGGATATCAACTTGGGCACTCTAGATAACTCGTGCATTATCAAAAATCACTAAATTTCAAGGATCTTTATGACTTCCCCTCATTCCTACAAGACTAAAGCATAGAATTTCCTTGGTTTTATAGTGACATGCTAGGAATTGACCCCTCTATTGTTACCCATAACATAGAAACCAACCATGATATCAAGCCCTTTAATAAAAAACTTAAATGAATGCACCCTCGCATAGCCTTTCTCATCAAAGAAGAGATTCAACATCTCTTATTTATTAATTTCATTCAACTTATTAATTATCCCCAATGGGTATCTAACATTTTACCTATCATAAAATCCATAAGAGGACTTCATATTTGTGTGGAATTTCATGACCTTAGCCTTTCTTGAACAAAGGATGACTTTCCTTTTCCAAGCATTGACTAGCTTATTGACCTTACAACCAATCATGAGATGTTATCTCTTATGGATGGATTCTTAGGCTACAATTAGATCTTAATTTCCCCTAAAGACCAATATAAGACTACCTTTATCACCCCATGGAGAAATTTATACTATAGGGTCATGCCTTTTAGATTTAATAACACTAGTGCAACCTACCAACATGATATGACCTACATCTTCAATGACCTTATTCATAAAATCATAGAAGACTATGTCGATTACCTTCTTAGGAAATCTAAATGTCATAAAGATCATTTGGCCATTCTTAAGATTATTTTTTAGTAACTCATCCATTACCATGTTCTCCTTAACCCCAAAAAGTGTATTTTCAGGGTCTTGTTAGGAAAACTCCATGGCTTCATCATCTATCTTCAAGAATCAAAGTTGATCCTACAAAAATCAAAGTAATTCTCGACATACCTCCTCCCATCCACCTCAAGTAACTCCATAGCTTGTATGGGAAGCTTCAATCTATTCATCACTTTATCTCTCAACTCTTAAATCAATGCCAACCTTTCACCACCTTCTGAATAAGGAAGTATCTTTTAAGTGGAATAATGATTGTCAAAAGGTATTTGATTCACTTAAAGAGTACCTTTTATCTCCACATATCCTCATTCCTCTCAAAGAATATCAATCTTTTTACCTTTATATCTCTACCACTAACCACTCCTTAGGGGCAATATTGGCTCATCAGGGTGAGCAACATAAATAACAATCCATCTACTACATTAGTCATATGCTATCAAAGCCTCTCATGCTATCAGGGAAACATGTGATGGGATCTATGGGGGACACTTTAATGGTATAGTTGTCACTAAATACATCCTTCACCTTAGCTATTATTGGCACACCCTTAACCAAGATTGTTATAATTATGTCAAATGTCAACATGATAATTTAAATCACAAACCTAGCCATAGTCTCCAAGTATCTAAATATATTTGGCCCTTCTCTCAATGGGGTATGGATCTCATTAGAGAAATTAATCCTCATTCTTCACAACTATATCATTATATCATCACTGCAATGGAATATTTCACCAAATGGGTAGAGGTTATTCTTCTCATATCAACCAAAGCTGAAAAGATTATCAACTTTATCAACTATCACATCATCTATCATTTCATTGTCCCTTATAAAATTATCATCGATAATGGAAAATCTTTCAAAAATAAACAAGTCTAAGGTCTTTATGATGTGTTCATTATCAAGTTAAGTTTCTCATCACCCTATCATTCACAAGATAATGGATAGGTAGAAGCCTATAAAAAGACTCTCAATAACATTCTAACTAAAATGGTTAATGCATCTAGTTAGGATTGGCACTTACACATCCCCTTTGCCTTATGGGCCTATTGTACTAGCATTTGAACCCTTGTGGGTGCTACCCCTTTCTCTCTAGTTTTTAGAGCAAAGGTTATCTTGCCTCTTAAAGTCTAAATTCCCTCTCTTTACATATCCTTTCAATATCTCATTTTTGAGAGCGATTATTATCAAGAACATTTATCCCAACTTGATCTACTTAACAAATGTTGTTTAACATCACTCACTTATCTTCATGTCTATCAAGAATGAATCAAGTGTGCTTATAACAAAAACCTTAAAGTTCAAGAATTTAATATCAAAGAACTCATCCTAAAAGAAAATCAACATGTCACCACTATGGAGAAAAGTAAGAAGGGAAATTTTGCTTTCAATTGTCTTGGACCTTATATCATAATGCACAAGTATGGATTGATAGCTTACCAATTATCCTCTCTTGAAGGGAAACTAAAACATGCACCCCTTAATACTTCACATCTACATCCTTTATTTTATTAAATAGGATCAAAATCACCTTTTATCTAACTTAAGCTCACCCCTTGTTTTCACCCACATTTATCTCCTTCTTTTAAGTAAAACTGATTAAATTTGAATTATGTGATTATCCATTATAGTATTTGCCTAATCTTGAACATGGGTACCATGGATTTACCCATGGCATGATCTTCATGGTACTTTCCATCCCCTTATAAGATTGATTCCCATGGTTGTTGTCACTTAAAACCTCTTTTACCCACCATCAACCTACTTTTGCTTAAGTTTTGCATTCATAAAGGTGAACCTCCTAGCCTATATAAGAAATTATATGTCATCAAAAGCAAAAATCAAAAGCAAAATCAAGTAAAAAATAATTAGGGGTCATTTCTAGTATTAATAGACTACTCCCTTGAAGGATAGTTACCAACACATATCAAAATTGTTAAATATAATTTAGAGTACTCCCTTAAAGGATAGATATCAAAATCCTTAAATAGAGCTCACAAACTTAGACCACTCCCTTGAAGGATGCTTGAGTAAAGAATTTGTCAAAGCATATCAATCTCTTGGAAGCTTCCCACATCGATTAACTTCCACCATCCCTCCAAGCAATAAAAAAATATCAAAATATACATCATCAAAAATTAAAAAAATCAAACTTACTTTTAGAAGCTACAATCAGCTTTCATAATTAGACTTCCTACATCAATCAGTCTACACCTTATATGACATGGAATTATTTATATTAGATCTTTGGTGACCTATAGAAGAGGCAAGATAGTCTCCCAAAAAGGTTCCATTTTCATCCCCCTCCCCTTTATACACTCTATAAGCAAGGGATTTTGAGCTTGCTTGACATTATGTGATCAAGACACATTTTTAACCAACTAATGAATGCTAATGTGAAGCAATCGAAGGGTTTATGTTCATAAACTGATCCAGCTTTAGTTTGTTTTAGTCCTTACCAATGAAGAAGAATTATACCTTCTTCTTATTCTCTCATACTGGTTGATACATTCATTAACATGTTTATCTTTTGATTGTCTTATATTTATTTTATCACATTTAGTTTCATTATCTAATGAACTCTATGTGTTTTAATATTGCAACACCTTCATCAAAATAAATGCATTTAACCATGTATTTTTACCTTATTTTTTTAAATGTTTCTAACCATAAGAGCATTTTAATGAATTAAACATCTCCTATAGAAAACATCATCTAGTGATAAATCACATCAACTAAACCATCTATCATATCTACCATAATTTAATCATACATCAAAAATCAATGAATCATTCACACAAATCCACCACATGCCTAAATCTAGATGAGGAAGCATGTATTCATTAAATTTTAGCATGAACATAATCATCACTATCATCATAACATCCAATAATAAAGATCATCATCATGTAACCATATCATGAACATATTTCATCACATCATCATGAATTATGAACATTAAATATCATCATCATGAAATTATTGAATCCACAAACATCATCATCACATAACCATATCATAAACATTATCAAAAAATCATCATCATCTTATCATTAATCACATCCATATAACTGTGATCCATAAACCATAAACATAATAATAATCATAAAACATCATAGCCATGTCCAAAAAATCATAAACATCATCATATCATAAACAACATCCATCAAATATCAAATGATGTCAAGCGTATAAATTAAGTAGCCATCACATCACATGCCTAGGTAGTTGAGTCCATATCAACCATCATATCAAATCATAAATAAGTAACATGAATATCATAATAATGAACCACAAACCATATACAATGATCATATCTATAAATCATGAGCTCATAATCAACATGCTCATCATGTATACAAATAAGTACATATCTCTCAAAATATGTATATACCTCACTACATCAGCTCATAGGCTGCTATCAAAATCATATGCTACATCAAAAGTATAATTTATCATAATAGATCTAGGCCCATAGAGCACCACTACCTCCTAGAGCCTACCCTCTTGCACCTGCTTATCCTCCTATAGAGGTAGCTAGGTGTAACAATACTAGCACCTCCTATGATCTTATCTTTGTACTCGCCCCACCAGGGCTCATCTAGTAGATGCCTAAAGACCAAGGCCTCATAATGCCATAGTTCCTCTACTATATCTACATATATCTACATTGAGATATTCCCTAGTGGTCCCATAACTACTATTACTCCTCCTTTTACCTACTAGAGAGAATCTCTCTCCTGAATCACCATGGTTAGCTAAGCCCTAGCCTAATATCTCTCTCTCTCTCCTATAAAAGTAACCACATGACCCTATGATACATCCCTCTCTTGGGTTAATTTTTCCAAGGATTATTGTGCCATAGCTAGTACCACTTTTGCTCAGTCCCTCTAAATGATTAGTGTTTATGTATTTGAACCACCCCTTCCCACTTGCTGACCTCCTCACCCTACATCAACATCCATGTCCTAATGACCACCATCATCACCTCTAAAAACCATAGCATCATAGTGTGCATGGTACCATGTAGGATAGCCATATATGACACCTAAATCATCCACATCAATCCTCATTAGTAAAAAAATCTTGATCAATGAACTCATGAACTGGCTATGGAGCAGGTAGTGGAAACTCTACATCCTCCCTCCTATACCTCAAGACCACCCTAGGTATATCCTAAATGATGTTGAACTATCTCTATGCCCTATTAAATGGAATAAGATCTATCTCATGATCTCACCTACCATAGATCCATATATAGCTCTAAAGTGATAGGGTATGTATTGCATTGTGTGCCCATCCTAGAAACTTAACATATGATCTCCAAATCATGTCTCCCAAAATCAATGATATTAACCTCATCATGGGTCATTATATCCTAAATTTTGTATATTTTTTAATGACCTTGATTTGGTCTTTTTGACCACACCAACTAAATTACCATCTTGAACAAATTTGAACTTGATCTACCTTTTACACATAACTGACTAATTATGTCTTCCCAGGATCATTTCTTACCTTGGATACATATGAAAACACTAAACTTACCTAGGAGACTTGCATTTATAAATGTAACCCAACCACCATGCCTAAATGTGATCATATGGTCCACTTGTCACTTGTCCTTCTAATGCTGACCTTATTTTTACCAACCATGGCAACCTAGTCAATGTGCAATCTTAGATATCACACTTAGTCACATGTTATGCACGTGTTTGTGCTTCAATGCCCAACCTATCACCAAATTTATCACCAACTTACCCACTCATCAAACCCACACTAGATTCCATTTTACCTTATGACTTCTTGGTTTGAGGGGGAACACCTCCTCCTATGCTCGAGGTAACCTAGCCTTTGACCCATAATCCATTTTTGATTTACATCTTGTTGATACAAACTACATAACAAAAAAGGGCAAATGTAGATGTTAGAAAACCATACACTATAATTCTAGATGTTGAACTGACCCTTAGACCACCTTTGGACACCTTAGGGACCACTTTAAAACCTTTTAACCATAAACCTAACTCAATCTAATTGACTACATAATTGACTTTGATCAACTTAACCTTTGACCTATCGACTACTAACAGTCACCCTAACCACTGATGGTTAGGCTCGACCATCAATGGTTAAGTTTTAACCATTTAAATAGTTAAACTCCAACATTAACTACATCATATTTTTTATATTTAGCTTATCTGATCCATGTGCAAAATCAATGCATGCTAAAGCTAAATTTATACACCCTATTAAACCTCTTGTTGAACCGATTGTTCCATCTATCCCTTCCTTCTATAAAAAGAGAGGAGGAGGTGAAAAGTGGGGAGAATCAAGAGCAATAATCATAAGAAAGAATCAACAATTATCAAATCTTCTTGTATCAAAAACTTATTTTATAGGTCTTCTTTTGATGAATCCAAGAAATCTTTCAATGAGTACGATAGAGATTTGAAGTGCTAATGTTCATCAATCACAATCGAAACATCATTACTCTACCTAAATTTCTCTAGACTCCACCAACAAATTTTTTAGCCAACTACCTCTACATTCTTTAGGCCATTAAGCTAATTATATATCTTTTAACATATTCAATAATTAGTTACTCTATTTTATCTTCCATCTGACCTTCCAAAATCCATTCTACAACCTCATCAACTAGCTTCTTGAACTAGACCAAACCCCATATTAGCTACCAATGGTCACCCTGACTATCGATGGTCTGTCCATAACCACCAATGGTTACCCAACCACTGATGGTCACCCAACTAATTATGGTTTCACCCCAACCACAAATGGTCACTATGTGAAAATTCCAATAGCAAGTTAATTTCACTTATCAAACCCCAACCAAATCCCACTTTTTAACCTTCTATCTGAGCACAGATCACCCCATTTTATGAACCCCATTGGATTTATTTGGTATTAATATTCAATCATTTATTTCTATAATTAGTCAAATTCATCTCTTTCAAGCACTTCTTGTATTTTATTTTAGTATCTTCTATTATTTATGAAAGTAATTTATCTTTTATTTTTATAACTTGATTGTTTAAAATTATGTATTAACAGCCTCTAGGGAAGCTTGTGCTTCTTGGATCTATCTTGTTAGGCAATCCACCCTACCATCTAACTAATCAACCATTTCCTTGGTGTTTTATGATCTGTAAGTCATTCTTCCCAAGCCAAAGAGGAGTATCTACAACCATCTAAATCATGGATTGTAAACCAAATTTAGGTTCTACTAACCTCACACTTCTTTTAAGTTTTACAACTTTTTTCTTAATTAAATAATCAAAATTTACGTGAAACACTAGGTATCTCCAAAGCTAGGTTATGGGTCTCTAGATCCATGTTGTAGATCTCTAGAGCCAACATATAACCTTCTAGATCTAATGATGCTACATATATGACCCCTAACCTCTCTCTTAAACACAAAAAAACTATCTTTTAGTAAAGGTTTAGTGAATATATCAGTGAGTTGCTACACTAGCTTATAAAATATAAGCTCTATCACACTTTTTTCAACTAAATCTCTAATAAAATGATATCTAATTATAATATTCTTTTTTATACCATCAAATATATAATACTTTGATAACGCAATGGAGGATATGTTTTCACAAAATATTATTGAATCTCTTTTCTACTCCACATGCAAATTTGACATGATTATTTTGATCTATATGGCTTGACATGTTGTTACATTTGGTATTATATACTTTTCATTTCTACACTCACTATCATAGTTTCTATATTTCTTGCAATAATAACATTTTACATTATAATTGCATTACCTTTGTGTATAACCACCTCTTGAAGTGTTGTTGCTCCTTCTTCTTCCTCTTGTATGTGATTATTGATGTTTATATCTTCCACCATCTTGAATAATATAAGTTCTTATTTCTCTCTTTTTTTAATCCTCTCCCCCTACCTCCTACATTGATATTAGATTTTAAGTCTTGTTCATGGGAAGATTTGGTTGACCTATTCAACCTTTATTCATGGGTTTGCAAGGAACACATTAGCTCATCTATTGTCATTTTTCCCAAGTCCTTACACTCCTCAATTGAAACCATTATAGGATCATATTTGATTAGTGTTTAATCCTAAATTAAATGTGGATCCTACTTGGGTATATAGGATTAATAATATAAAAATGATAATGCACAAGGGTGATAATTGGATCTATATTAGGCTAATTAAATGTTAAACTCATATATAACATATGCTAAATTCATTAAATTGAGATATGCTAAAAATAGTAAGTACAACTATGTTATATATGGAAATTACAAATAAATAATGTACTTAGTTGGTTTTGATGCTAACATAATTTTGGATATAGAATAGTCAATAAGTAGATTAGAATATTCTAGAACAATCACAAAATTATGGATTAAGTGCTTCTGGATCCCTCTAGATCCTTAAACACTAAGGTCACCTTGGGATGTTAGCATCAACACTAATGTATAAAATGAATGTAGAACACCTACTGGAAAAGGATGCAACAACCTAGATGTTTTTGGGATTATATTCACCTTCACTCTTGTGTATTTAGATTTGGGTAATAGACTATCACTCTTCATAATATGGTGAAACCCTATTTATTCACCTTCATAGTGACCTTGGAAAAAATGAGTTAGTGAGCACATGGTGTTGAGCTACCCTAAATAAACCCTCTATTAATGAATGCTACATAGCTAATACTTTGAAGAGGTTCACAAACTTATGTAGTTCTCAACTATGGGTTGGCTTATGTGTGAATCATGTAATATGTGAAAAACAAGTACAATAGTGACCTAGATTGGAACTTGGAAAATCAATCTCTTAGGTTGCTCCTTCAATACTTCAAAACTTCATACCTATATATGTGTAGTCCCTATGACTGATATGGAGATAGGAATAAATAGGGAAGCTTTACTCAATTGAATTATCTTTGGTATGAATGATAGGTGAAGAATGAATTATGATTGATCTTATATGTATATCAATCCTCTTGGATAAATAACTCATATTAAATAAATTAGGCTGATTATTAGGATACATTTCTTTGTTAAATTAGATGACTTTAGGTCACTAGACACCTACATTAGGGTAGGACACTAATGTCAACATAGGGGTCTGGGATTAATGATTGTATCTGATTAGTTAGAAAATAGGTAAGGCTCAAAACTCATAGGGTAATATTTTAAGCATTTTGGGCAAGATAAAAGGTCTAGGTCATCAACATAATATTATTTGGACTAAGAGATATCCCAAGAGACATAAGATAGAGTAGATGTGAGACCTTTAAGAGTAGGGAAGGTACATAATTGAGAGGAGAATTCAAGGTCTAAGTTTTTCAAGTACAAGACTAAGGTGCTAAATAATTCATAAATATCATCTACATTTGGTCCCCCTTTAATCTAGTAATGAAATTGGTTTAGATGAGAAGAAATACATACTTGGGTATGTATAACACACATTGCCTTTATGTGAGCCCAACTTGAGTTATTTTCTAGTGACTGACTTACAACCAAGATCATGTTATAATATATAACTAGTTCATATATATAATATGAAAATGAAAGTATTGAAAAGATTGAAATTGAATGAAAAAGGTTTATGAGTACACATATATATTGATACAACTACCTTGCCTAGTGGCAACTTAATTTGAAATATGTATCATTATGAATCACTAAAATTGAGATTAAGATAAATTTATAAAGTACATATATCTAAGGAAATATAGATATATTGGAAAACACATTCCCCCAACCTTGGAGAAAAAGGTGAGTTTCCACCTAACAGTTAAGATTAGTTCAACCATGCAACCCAATCATACTTATAACCTAGTGAGTATGAGTGAATAAATTCAATTTATACTATCAAAATAGTGAGGTTGGATGATACAATCAAGTCCAACGTGAAAACTTGGGAATATTGAGCAGTTTAATTTCCTCAACCATACCAAAAAGAGAACCAACAACTGAAGTAGATTGGATCAATACAATCAATAACAGTCCAACCTAGTGGGTGATGACAATCCTTAAGAGTGTTCTATAATCTAAAACTAATTTTTATTTTTAAATATTAGGTGCACATTGCATATCATATGCACCTTATATATGTCTCATGCTGAAATTGTGTATAACAATGGTACCGGTGTATAGAATTCTACCACAACTATGTATATGAATCATATAACTGTGTGTTTTGGTCAATTTGAAATTTTTCACAAGTGTGGGTAGTATGTTGCCATATCATACCCCCACTATACATGGATAAATATAAAATTTATAGAAGTTCTAATGTGGAGAGCATGTTTTCAAAACATTCCCCCACTAAATCTAGATGTGTCAAATACTAATTTAAGTGTGGAGAACATGCTTCTAAAGCATGCCCTTGATGAATCTAAAAAATATTAATTTTTTAAATCCATGCCACTATGACATACCTTAACTGATATTTTCCCCTTTGACGTGAGGGAAGATAGGAACTGGTAGTTACCTCACTTTAAAAGGAGAATATAATTGAATAATGTGTGACTAGAACCATGTAGCATATAGAAGAACATGTCTAGGTAAATATATCATTGAAGTGCATGGAATAATTTGATCACATGAAGGCCTAAGATGCATGATAGACATCATAAAAATGTCTATATTTTAATATTAAAATATCAACAAGTAAACAAACACACACACAAGAGAGCTTAAAATTAAGTTAACATACAATGGTCCTAGGAGATCACAAATAAGGGGCATGTTCAAATGCCACACAATCAAAGGAACATGATGGTAAAATATCCATAAAATCAAGAATGATTTATTTAAATTTCTAAACAAAAAAGAATGACATATTCAAATGTTAAAGAAAACACACATAAGAATGGAGGTCATAAATAAATGAGCATATTAAAATGCTCAAATAAGTAAGACAATAACAAGGTAAGATACTCAAGGAAGTGCATAAAGGAAACTATATGAAACCAACATAAACATATCATAGTATCCCATGGATCAAATGTGTTATCAAAAAATGTCAAGTGCATAACATATCAAGTACCATGTATGAGATATAATCATGGATAAAGACATGTGTAAATACATAAAAGCTCAAACATGGTAATGAAGAGACCATAGAATGATATAACCTATGTATATCAAGATCAAAGAAACATATGCCCCCAATGTCCATATGACATGTGTGGAGGGAAGGCCCAACATATGAAATATAAATATATCAAGTATCTATGTATTCCTATATTACACTTAAGTAGAAGCATGACACACGTGTATGTAGAAGTAACTGATATGCTATCCATTAACATGGAACTAACAAATAGATGCCAAGGAGCCAATAGAGTATGTAGGTGCCAAAAATGTTTTTGGATTTTTGGATTTTTTTAGTATTTTTGGAATATAATGAAGAGGAAGGATCATCCCATGATCTCAATCCAATTATGGTTATAGGTATTTCCCACTCAGAACCTAGTGTAAGGAATTTGTGATATTGATAAGGAGCATGTTTAGGTGAAATATAAATCACTATAGTATTTATGATTCTTTGTGTATGTATAATAGTAATTTGAGGTTGTGAAGTATAAATATAAGGAATAGGGTCTCATGGAACCCATATTTATGTGCTCTATGGTTTCTTTGAAATAACAATGGTGGAAACATGTTATGTGATTTAGATGTTTGAATATGGTGCATAATACAAGATGAAGATTTCTTGTAATCTAATGTATGTCTCTGATGTAATGGTCTCTCAAGTACTAGGCACCTAGTAAATGGGATTGCATATTATTTACCCTTTTAAGGTTGATCAACCTTAGTTGGCTTTATAAATAGCTCCTAAGACATACATTTTTATTGAACACATCTATGTATTATAAAAGGTATTGATCAAAGTGTATGGATCTAAAGTCTTCCCAATAAAATATCAAAGATTCATATAAAAGGTATGAATAAAAAGGTGGTAACCACATATACGAGACTGACCTATAAAGGTAGGCCAATATCACTAAGAACCTTCAGGGAGGTCCCATTGAATGCTCTAACTAATCTAGTAGAAGGATGAAAATCATGATAAGTATAACCCAATTGCATAAGTAATGTTATGGTGAAAACATTTTGTCTTGCACCAATATTTATAATAACATTGTGTATAGGTTGGTGATCACAGAATGTTCAAATGAATCCAATATAATCAAACATTTTTTCTTGCACCATTATCAATCATAACACTATGTATAGGTTGGTGATCAAGAGGATGCTCATATGGGATTATGTAAATTATAATTACCCAATTGGCATGAATGTATTTAACTCATCCATGCACTATAGAAGGTATTTCTTGAAGTGTATGACTCTAAGGTCTTCCTAATAACATATCAAAGATTCCTATGGAAGGTATGACTAAAAATGTGGTAACCACATGTGCGAGATCAACATGTAAAGGTAGGTCAATCTCACCAAGAACATTTTGGTAGGTTTCATTTAATGCTCTAACTAATCTAATAGAATTATATAAATTATGATGATTATAACCCAAATGCATAAGTAATAGCATGGTGAAAACATTTTCTCTTACACCATTATCAATCATAACACTATGTATTTTTTAGTGATCTAGGAATGCTTGAATGAATAAAAATGAAGATCAGAATCATCATCCTTAACCTCACTATCATTGAAAGTAATAAAAGGTCTCTAAACCATAAGAGGTGGATGTCACATATAGGTACCAATAATAACATCCAATAGGATCTCATAATTAGATAGAGGAGGATGTGTATTCTATGCCATTTGCACTTCTAGTTCCTTCTTAGAATGATATTGCAAAGTATTGTTCAAAAATTTCTATTTTAGGTGATCACTAAGTTGTGAACCTAATTCTTTGGGAGGATAATCAAATGTAATCTTTTGGTCATCAATGAGGTCTTTTATCTTATGCTTTAAGGTAAAAAAAATGTTTGTAACATGCCCTGGTCCTTTATGATAATCACAATAATCATTAATATCATATTTTTTGGGTGGAGGTTTATTCATATCAACCTATATAGGATAAGGTAGAGATATAATATGACACTCTACTATCCATGAGAGTAATGAAGCAGAAGATTCAAGTAAACATGTAAATTATCTCCTCGATGCATTAGATAAGACAAGTTGATTAGGCTATTATGAAACTACATTAACTATGGTGGTTATTTCCTTTTTAGGATCATGAGGTTTTACCTTATAACTTAGTTTGATTGTAAATTTGGCATTTTATATAGATGTATTTGGTGTGTTTTCCACATACTTAAGTTTGTTGAATGAAATAAGTTTCATTTCATGGTCTCAAACACCATGGCATAAGTCATAAAAAGATATATTTTTTTGAAAACAATGAACTCATGTAAGGGAGGTAGAAAACTTTGCTTGAATATGTCTTGTAATGATTTATTTGTCATAGGATTAGTCATTTTAACCAACATTATTTTGTACCTCATGACATATTCATTGATATGTTCATTGGTTCCTTAATTGATTTTGGTAATTTGAACATAGGAAACCTTTTTGTATATATTAATGGAAAATTATGATAAAAACTTATTTTCAAGAAGTTTGAATTATTTCATGAGTTCAAGACATAAATCATAGAACACATTAAACCATAGTCCTTAAGGCTTTTTGGGATTAATTTGGCCAAAGGTTTATCATTGGAGGCATAGTCAAGGCATGCCACATAAACAGTTCACAGATGTTAAAGATCACCCTTGCCATCATAAAATGTGAACTTATTTGCAACAAAACCAATTGGTAAGGGGTGCAAGTATATCTCAAGTGCGATCAGATTATGTAACACATCTTGGGAATCAATGGCATGAGGAAACTTCAAAGTGTTTTGTTCAGTGTTTGTAACCTTGTCCTTTGAGGTAATTATAACTTGAAGGAGAGTTTGAAGTATAGATCTATTAGGGTTTAAATTATCAAGTTGATTAGTCACCAATGGAGAAGTGAACATGGTTTTAGTAGTAATAGGCATTAAAAGTGGTATTTGAGTTGAACCATTTCTTAGACCCATGGTAGATGTAGCAATAATTTTTTTAGGAAACAAAGGTTGAAATACATATCATGCCCTCATTATAATTATTAGGTTATAACGTGTTCAAGGGGAGGATTTTTGGTATATGGGGATGACCCATGGTTCTAATATCATGATCAATAAATAGACCTTCTTGGTCATCTATGTTTTTTTGTTTTTTTAATTTCTAATATTATTTTTAGGATTTCATCAAGATCTTCAAGGTTTTGATGAATACACTCATGAAATAATGTGATTTATTACACTTTATCATGATATATTTGTTCACATTCATTAGTTTCATTAGAATCATGGTTTTCATTATCAAAATCTTCTTCTATGATAACCTAATCAATATGTTTTTCATTCTCTACATTGGTATCATCATGATCCATAGGATCAGGTCCTACATTGGTTTGATACATCTTAGGTGGTAGGAGGGGATTATCAATGTGTTCAATAGGAACACCTCCCAATATATGGCTACACCTAAGTTCTATGTAAATTAATACAAGTAGGAAATGAAAAAGTACATAAATATGAAAACTTAGTTAAATAAAAACCCTAGGAATCAAAAATGTTTGCATTCATACAAAGTGAGTTCACTAAATGTTTAACCTTAAATTAGATGCAGATCATACTTGGGTAGATAGGGTTAATAATATAGAAATTATAATTCACAAGGTTGATAATCAGTTCTATAGCATGTCAATTAAATTCTAAACTCATATATAACATATGTTAAATTCATTAAGATGAAATAGGTTAACAATAGTAAGTATAATTGTGCTACATATGGAAATGACAAATAAATAATATACTTAGTCGGTTCTGATTCTAATATAGTTCCAGATTTGGAATAGTCATGAAGCAAACTAGAAGAGGATTCTTGAACAATCACCAAATTCTAGATTGAGTGCCTCTAGAACATCAAACACTAGCATCAATCTGAAATGTTAGTGTCGATGTTATTATCTAAACCAAATGTAAGTGTCTTATATGGAACACCTACTAAAAAAAGATGTGAACACCTAGATGCCTATAGGCTTGTCTTTGCCTTCACTCTGCTGTATTAAGATATGGGTCATGGATTGTCATTCTTCATGAAATGGTGAAACCCTAGTTCTTTACCTTCATAGTGAGCTTGAGAAAAATAGGTTAGTAGGCACATGGTGTCATGCTACCCCAAACACCCCACTATCAAAGAACACTTCCTACATAGACAATACTCCAAATAGGGCCTCAGACTTATGTAGTTATCCCCTGCATGTTTTCTTGTGTGTGAATCATGTATTATGTGGTAAAAATTACAATAGTGACCTAGATTCTAACTTGGAAAATTAGGATCTTAGGCTACTCCTTTAATAATTTGTACTTATAAATGTGTAGTATTTATGATTGATATGGAAATAGGAATCAATAGGGAAGATTTACTTAATTGAATGCTCTTTGGTATGAATTCTATGTGAGGAATGATTTAGAAATGATATTATATTTATACCATTCCTCTTGGATAAATAACTCATATTAATTCACTTAAGATGACCATTAAAATATGTTTCATTTACAAATTAGATGACTTTTGGCCACTAGACACATGAATTAGGGTAGGACACTAGGATAACATAGGGTTCTAAGACTGACACTTGTATCTGGGTAGTTATAAAATAGGTACATGCTTAGAACTTGTAGGGTAGTAATATAAACATATTTTAACTATTATGGGTAAGATATAAGGTCTAGGTTATCAACATAATACTAGTTAGACCAAGAGATAGGATAAGGGGCATAAGATAGAGGAGATGTAGGACTTTCAAAAGTAGGAAAGGTCTATAATTGAGAAGAACAATCAAAGTTTGAGTTTTCCAAGTGTATAATATTGAGGTTCCATATAATTCATAAATATCATCTATAATTGGAAGGCTCCTCAATACCTTCTCTATGATTCTATGATATTTAAGAGTGTCTCCATTTGTCTTAATTTTCTTTACTATGCTCATTTTCCTTATGAATAAGTCATTGATAGATTCATTTTCATTCATCATAAATGTCTCAAATTCCCCTCTCAATAGATGCAACTTGAAAAGCTTCACCTTGTCCCTACCTTGATAGGAATTTTTTAGAATATCCCAAGCTTGATCGGAATCAATAGTTGCTTCTATCCTTGGAAAAAACAAATTAGCCAATGTTATTTGAATATAGACAAGATCCTTGGAATACTTATTTCTATTCTCTTTCAAAACATTTATTTGTGCTTGGGTTAGAGCATTGAATGTTTCCATGTCTACAACTTCTATATATCCACCTTCAAAAAGTTCCCATAGCTCTTGTGAGAAAAATATAGTATTAATCTTGATGCACCATAGATAATATTTATTTCCTTAAAACTTTGGAGTCTCATTAATTTATATCACCTCTTTCATATTCTTCTATACATGTCTGATACCTGCATACATAGATATTCATACATTCAATCTTTTGTGAACTCTCTATTTTGACTTGACATCTTTCTCCTAGATTGTGTCCTATGTAATAATCACCTTTGCATATATTTGGTCTCTATATTTGTCCCTAAATTCATCTCACTTTCAAATTTACACCTCTTTCATTTCATTCTACTCACCTTCTCAATCTCCTTGATTCAACTCACACCTACTAGTCTTCACTAGTCCTTGAGCTCCTTTGACCAAATCATTTTCATGCTTGAACTAAGTCCCATATAGACTATAATAATCCTATATGGCTTAAATTATCTTTAAAAACTTGTTTCAACCTAACTCACAACCATTTTAAACCTCAATCCTCTTCTTGGCTTATAGAGCCCTCAATCTCCTTTCAAATCTAGTAGCCTTTTTTCTCTATCTTTTTGCTTATACAAATTGGTACCTTTACATATTGAGAAAATAATTAGATTTTCCAATATCCTATATTGTAATTTATCTCTCCAAAAAATTTAATTCACTAAATCTCCTCCTAAGTATCTTTTCTAGCCTCTTATCCTCCTCCATTAGGCCTAGTAGGCCTAGCTTACCCTTGTTTGTAAATCAGTCCTTTGTCATCATACATATAGGTTTGTATGGGTCTAAATCCTTTAAAATATTATAGATCAATCCAAATACTCACTATTAACCAATTTTTATTTAAAAATACAAATTAAATCATTGGTTATACCACTTTTGGGATTTTAGCCCTAAATTAAGGTTTTTACATACTTACACAGGCCTGAGAGGGTATTTTATTGATTTAAATGCTCCAAACTTTTTGTCAAACACCAAAAGACCTTAAAAATCTTTTCTTAACATTTCCCCAACCTTTTAAATCATAAAATATACTTATTTCACCATTTTCATGTTTTATCCTTGGAATTTTGCAAAGTTTTATGAACACGGGTTGATTGTATGTGCTCGAGGGATAGACATTTGTTGTTTTAAGTTTCCAAAACAAGTCCTAACTACTATAATGGTTTAATAATGCCTATATCAGCACTATAAACCCTTTTAAACCACTATACTTCTCTTTTGATAATCCATTTCATCATTTAACTCCAATATGGGCTCAGTCAAGTCATACTAGTAACAATGTATGCCCACTTTCTTGAATGGGTTTCTTATCAAAATCTCCTTGGATTTCAAACTTGTATAAAGTTCTTATTGCAGTCTTATAAAGGATAATTTTTTTAAAATTTTCACAATTCATAATTCTTAAATTAAAGGATTCAAAACTCTCAACATATCAATAACCATCTTGAATGAGATTAATGTAGAATTACCAAAACACTTATTTCATAGACACAATCTTTCATTGATTTCTTACATTGAAAACACTCTCTTATGGTAGGATACAGGGTTTTTTGGTTTAATGTCATTACTTCATTATCTTGTCCTCCATACCTATACCTCCTCAAAACTTATAAACTCACTTCCTACTATAACCTCTATCTACGAGACTAACATCCCCTTTCAAGCCAAAACTCATCGTATATACAATAAAAACTACCTTCCTAACTAACTATTATCTTGGAAACTAACTTCACATATTAGTTATATCCAATGACCTTAGTCAAAATAATTTACCTTATGATATGTATGTGAAACATCTTCACTAACACACCTAGACCCCTTAAGACCTCTTACACACACTTGCTAACATCAACTTTCTTGACAACTACACCAAAAGACCTCTAACTCTCTAACTAAAATTCAAATATTCAAAAGTGGGGTTTTGGTAGGAAACTCTCCTAAGGCCAATAACTCCAAATAAAATGATAAATAATGAATTAATAATCTTATAAGGTTCTTACAGGACTGCTAACACTTGAATAGACCAAAACACACTAAAATATGTGAACTTTTTTGATGCCCCTACATCATACTCTTGGGGAAGAAAGAAATGGAACTCCAATGCTTCTTCAATGTCTTCTGATTTATGCTCTTGGGATCATCTCTTGATTTTGTTTCTCCTTCATGATTTAGCTACTCTTCTTTATGTTCATGCTTGCCTTGGTCAAAGACTATTCTACCTCTTTACTTATTTTCACCAATCAATACTTCTTGTGAACTCTTTTTTTGTTCTTTGACTTTGACATATGAGTTGATCATGCCCTAAAACACTACTAATATACTTGTAAATTTAGTTTCCTATATCATAATCTTCCTTTTTAAAATATAAAAAATGGCAACTTCACACCTAACTACTCCATTAGACTATACTAATACCAACATTACTTATTTTTCTTGTTATTTGTCCTCATCCTTGCAATGCTTCACTACTACAACCTTCACCATCTTTTCTTTTTCTCTTATTTCACCATTAAATTCTTTTTCTAAGTCCTATAGCTCTACCTACAACTGATCAACACTCATATAAACAAACATGTGATCAGATTTCACACCTTCATCACTCAATTTCATTTCATTTTCCAAGCCTTCAATAAGTCACTCAAGTTGATCCACTTCTTTGTCTTACTCAACAACTAGTTGGCTGCAACTTTCATCTTCTTCTTTACTTAACTTTTTCTCATCCTCCACAAGGCACTGTTTATCTTCATCCACATCACTATGTTGCTCACTTGGCTATCTACTCATTCTATATCTCATCATCTCTCTCCTAAGTTACTTGCATAATAACTTTTTCTATTTTTTTCCTCTCTCATAACTTTTAGCTTCCTTCTCTTTATGTATTGCTTGATTGGCCACATGAGTGGCTTCTTTCTCATCACCTATCCAAAATATGGGTTTTCACTCTATATTATCTACTATATCATGGTCGTCATCTCATCCAACTATTACCTCATCTCTAAAATTTATTTCTCCATCTCTTTCTTCTTCTTTGTGTTTATCTTAATGTCTTCTCATTTCTTAATTTTGGAAGAAGATAAGAAACTAGTAATAAGGGTGTGGTAGAAATACCTAGTTGGTGATGCACATGTAATCCAAACAAAGATGAATAAATCCTCTTTGGATAGGAAGGAATAACTTGAAAATAAGAAATCACTAACAAAGGGGTTTTTATCAAAATAGTTAAGTGGAATACCTAGCATGAGCTAGATCTAAGAAGCATACACTTGCTAGGAGGTTGTCAATCCATTATTGATAACAATCAAGTTTAAAATGATAAAAGTAATTTACTTAGATAAATTAAATAAAATGCAATAAAAGAAGGAAATTAGAATGCTTATTAAATAAAATGACTAAATATAGAAAAAGTGGGTCAATACTTATGATAAGGTGGGTGGAGTCAGGTTCAAAAAATGAAAAAAGGGTCTGTGAATAGGCAAGAACACAAAAGGTTAGGTTTGGTTGGGGGTAAGGGGATAAAAATAACTTGCTATTTTCTATCATAGTGACCATTGGTGGTTGGGTGAACCATCGATAGTTAAGTTGACCATCAATGGTTGGATAATTATTGGTGGTTAGGGGTGACTATCAGTGGTTGGGGGTGATCATCGATGGTTGTTCTAACTGTCAGTAGTTTCCTATGGATTTTTTAAGGTTACTAAAAAATAAGTTATAAAATGAGTGAATGGTTAGATATGGGTTCTATTAAGGATTTGGTAGAGTGGAAATAAGGTACAAATAGGTTTGATCAAGTTTAAGGGGTTAGAAATTCAAAATAATAATGTTAAAGTACTGATATACATGTAGCTTTCTAGTTGGTTGATGGTTGAAGGCTGAAGTAATTTTGCCAGAGTAATAATAATTTGACCTCAAAAGCAAATTTGATAGATGTTTTATTCTCTTTTATTGTTGTTGAGTTAATTAAAGAATACTATATGCTAGAGATATTGAATACCTATGTGCAATAATATTTGATAGCTTGAGCATCCTTCTATTTCACCTCCCACTCCCCTCTTTTTATAGGTAAAGAGAGATGGATGATGGAAGGTTCCCTAGAGGGTGAGTTTTGTGACATGATGCTTGGAAGTTTTTTATCACTACATAAGGTGACACATTAAATTGTGCCTCATTATCTTACACATAGTTGGTTAATGTGTTAGGAAGATGAAGACATGACTATTGATGGTCAGGCTAACCATCGATGGTTAAGATTATCATCAGTGATCGAGTGTCCAAAGGTAATTTTTCTAAGATGGTTTTAAAAGGGTGGATTATAAAGATTGGGTGAGGGTAAAGTTAGTATATTAATGAGTTACCTAACTAGGTGGTCAACTAGATGCAAGGTCTAATAGGGATCCTAAGGTATTCCAATAATTAGAACTATCATGTATAATTTTATAGTGTCTACATTTTGCCCCTTTTTGTTATGTGGTTTTGATTTAACAAGCTAGAAACAAAAATAAAATATTGGTCAAAGGTCTAATTACTTCAAGTGTGGGAAGAGGTGTTTCCCCTCAAACTAGGAGTCAATGAGGTGAGACCAAAATTGATTCAAGGTTTGATAAGTGGCATATGGTAAGCCACAAGGTTGGTAACAAAGGGATTAGGTATTTCAAATGAAAAAAAGGAAATATAAAATATGACTAAGTGTGATAATCAAGATTATTTAAAGACTAAAGTTGATAATGTTGGTAAAAATAAGGTCAATTATAAAAGTACAAGTGGTAGAGTAACTAGTCCATAGCATTGGTTATAGCTGATTGGGTGATTCTATAAGTCTTTTAGATAGGGTCGGTTTTTTTTCAAGTATCCAAGGTAGGAAGTGCTCCCTTAAAAAACACAAATGGTTTGGTTGTGTACTAGGTGGTGCAAATTCAAATGGTCAACATGGAAAAAAAATGTCAGTACAGTCAAAAAAGGCTAATGTAAGGTCATCACAAAACACACAAATAGTTTAGGTTAAAAATGGCCAATATTGAGGTGAACATGATCTAATGGTTTGGTCAGAGAAGGGTAATCTCCAAAATTTCAAGCTTTGTTATGGTCAAGATTAGGTGATCTCCAAAATTTTGGCACTTAAGTATAAGTGCTTAAAATGAAAAAAAGTGTCAGGCCTTGACCATCAATGATCAAAGATTCTTAGGGTCGACCATCGATAGTCACACTAACCATCTATGGTTAGGGGAAACCCTTAAAAATTTAGAATATAAAAAAGTGAAAATGAAGTTTCATTTTCACTTTTGACAATTTGACTCCATACTTTTCATGCTCTGGTGATTTTGTACTTGGGTGTTTTGCTAAGAGTTGAGTGTTTGGTTGAGGTAGAGGTTGGGGATTGGTTGAGTTTATTTGTTGAGGTGATCAGTGGGGACTAATAATTTAGGGTGGATGAGGGTATGGCCAAGTAGCTGGATATAGGTTTTAACCTTGACAACAATTGAGGAATGAGGTAGAGGTGTATTAAGTTTGTATATTAGTTGATTTAGGTTGTTGAAATTGAATTGGGTATTTTTGTTATTATTTGGAAATTGGGTGTGGGTAGTTTTTCCCTAGTTTAGGTTATGGGTGAAATCACAAAATGTCGTAGATGAAATTTAAAATTGATTGAGGTTTTGAGTTAGGGTGGGTTAAAGGATAATTTTAAGTAATTTAGTTTATTGATTTTATCATTGTTGGTGTTGTTTTGAGGTAGGTAAGGTTTAGGGTTTTACCACCAATGGTCACACATAGTGATAATTAAGGGTTCAACCTGACTATCGATGTTCATCTTGATCATCAATAGTTTAACATCAAGAAAAAAGGTGTACTGAACTGTCGATGGTTTGGGCAAACCATCAGTGATCAAATGTTTTTAGGAGAGCTTTATTTTAAAAAGTATAAATGAAGATAGTTTAAAATGTTATTGAAATTAGTGTTTGTAAATTGAAGTGTCAAGTGTAGGTTTAAGGTAGGTGGTGTGTTAAGTAATGTGTTAGTGGTCTTGGTGAAAAAGTGGCAAGTAGGAATGTTTTATTGGATAGAGTTAGGTGTTGTTTGATAGGTTAAGATAAGGTAATTGCTAAGTAAGTTTGATGTTGTGAAATAGTTTGTTGGGTAGAGTGGTGATAATTTTGTAGGCAATGGTGGATTGTTTTTCAAATGCTAGAGGTAATGTGTTATATGTAATGGGTTAGTTTGGAATTGGTTGAAAAAGGTGGTTGTAGGTTGGTATTGAGCTCAATTTGGAAAACTAAGTGTGCATGCTAACATGGTTATTTTATAAGGATAATACTAGGTATAGATGAGGGATCAGGTCCCTAAGATATTTATAGAGATTCAAGATGGGATGACTAGGGATGAGTAGAGACATATGGAAGAGGTCAGCCTAGGATCCATGGTTCATTATCATCACCTATCATGGGATGTAGCTACAATCGTGTCCCTCATTAAGAGATAGGACCTCACCATGAACACATTTTTGTTGTCAATAGGATAGATTAGCATCCTACTAGAGGATGTACATAGGATTCCATGGCTACCCATTCAGGGGGAGCTGATTTACCACATTGAGAGTGAGGAGAGGTATTACCATATGGAGCTATTATATGGTGAGGATTGGGACCATGCCAGGTGTCATTCCATTCGCTTAAGCTATAGGCCTTTGTACTGGATGGATCTAGAGGACTGATGATTAATGACCATGATGATGATGGAAATTTCCTATTTTATGTTGCCTAATTTGAGCAGTGGTCAATTACCCTATCTATTGTTAGGAATGTTGTTAGAAATGTTGTTGGGTAGGATAGTGTTTAGGTCGGTTCCTATTTTGTTGGTCTATATTTATAGGGAGATCAGGGGATTCTAAGCTTACCAATTATAGAGTATCATTATTAGGTTTATGATATATTGATGGGCATATGAGTACATTAGGGTGTTAAGGCCACTAGAGCTACCATGGTATGGATAGACCTAGGTACACTTCATAGTGGGTTTCTTGAGATGGAGAGAAGACTATGATTTGATAGGTGTTAGAGGTGGTGCTAGAGACATTAATTGGTTTAGAGATGCATTGGAGGGTTTGGTTGTGGGTGACATCATTTGGAGGCCATATGTGGGCTAGCCTAGGTGGGCACATATAGTTACCACACCCTATCACTACTAAGCTAAAAATAGATATATGGGAGGAGAGAGGGGAGACAAAGCTTATCCCTTTTAATCAAGTTTGGCATTAATTTGGTCTTATGCATAGGATTTTATCTCCTTCTCAAAGGTACAAGAAAAAGTATGTAGAGTTTCTACTTCTTTATTTGATAGACATGATATATATGATGATATATATATGATGTATGTTCATGGTTGCATGGTTTAATGTGTGATGTTTATGCTCATGTTTATGGTTCATAGTTTGACATTATATGATGTTTTGATGATGGTAATTTTTTTTATGGTTATGTTAGTGTGGTCTTATGATTTGATGTTAGAAGATGAATTTTTGTGATGGTATGGTAAATGATAGGATGATACATGGATAGATAGATGATCTGTGATGTGGTTTATGATGTTTTGACCATTGATTTTGTTTATGGATATGATGATGACTAGTTTAATTAGGTTTTTTTATGATATGATGTATGTTCATGTGATGTTTTGATGGTAGATGGATACGATGATATTATAGAGAGAGAGAGAGAGAGAGAGAGATGATGTATGATGTGATTCATGATGTTTTGATTATAGATAGATTTATGATGTGGTTCATGAATATAGTTCACAATGTTGTGTTCATCATTGATGTTTGTTTTTTATGATCATGGAGATGTAATGTGATTATGGTTAAGGATGTGATGAAAATACATAAAGTAAGTTAGATAACTAACTAAATGTAGGAAAAAGAGACGAGAATCATAAAATGCATGTCTACATAAACCAATAATGATAAGAGGGTAAAGAACAATCATGATGCATTTTTATTAGTAAAGACCTAATAAACCTGAAGTTAGATTGGATTAAGGAAACTAAGCCTTTTGAATGCTTTGCATTAGCATGCTTAGGTTGATAAACAGGTGTCTTAATCACAATCATGTCAAGTAAAATCAAAATCCCTTGATTAAAAGATGGTATAAAGGGATGATAGGTGGTAAGTGAAAGGTAAATGGGTGGATAGGTAAGGTAACATTATGTGAGTTAGTTTTCCACTTTGATAGATGACCTAAGAACCAAACTAGACAAGTCCATGTCTTAATACTAGGTGTAGACTGATCGATGCAGGAAGTTTACTAATGGTAGATATGAAAGTTGATTGCAATTTTTTTGGGATAGCTGATTTTGATATAGGGTCTTTTATTTATTGCATTTGTTTTTGATAGTTTGTGAATCTGATCAATGTGCAAATCTTAAAATGATTTATTTTGACCCATTTGACTTAGCCATCCTTCAAGAGAGTGGTCTAAGTTTGTATTTGTTTATTTTGATAGCTATCTTTTAAGGGAATAGTCTATCTTTTAAGCAATTTAGAGGATTTTGGGTAGTTGTCCTACAACAGACTAGTCTATAATGCTAGAAATACATGACCTAAATGATATTTGTTTTGGATTTCAAGGTTTTAGACATGGATAAGTCTAATTAGGTTTAGAGGTTTACCTTTATGAGGGTAAGACTTTTAGCAAAAGAAGGTTAGTGATAGGTAGAAAGGGTATTTGAGAGATAAATGATCATGGGATTATGTCTAATTAAATATGAAAAGTATCTATGAAAACTATGCTACAGGTAGAGCCATGGTACCCATATTTAGTATTAGGCTATAACTATGATGATTAATCACATGGTTCTATGTTGTAATCAGTTGTCCTCAAAGGCAGAGGGATAGGTAGGTAAAGGTGAAAATATCATAAATCAAGAGACAAGCTTAAGTTAGACAATAAGATGAGTTTGATCCTTTTTATAAAAAATAAAAGATGTAGATGCGAAGCATTGAGAGGCTCAAGTTCTATTTTACCTTTGAGAGAGGACAACTGACAAGCTCTTG
This sequence comes from Torreya grandis, assembly GCA_037957365.1. Classification (NCBI taxonomy): domain Eukaryota; kingdom Viridiplantae; phylum Streptophyta; class Pinopsida; order Cupressales; family Taxaceae; genus Torreya; species Torreya grandis. The sequence continues at coordinate 4,151,414 of JARHVA010000333.1, forward strand.
ATCCATACTTATGGGTTATGATGTAGGGTCCAAGCTAACTAAAAGCAAGTTTGCCTCTTTTTCTTTTCTCCATGTTGGTGTTTATTTAAGATGGGTTCTTTGATATTGAATTCTCATTTTTTAGGTGTTTGTAATAAGATCTCTTGATTTGTTCTTGGTAGACATGAAGATGGTTAAGTACTATGAGGCAATGCTCATCAAGTAGATCAAGTCATGTTAGACATTATTGACAATATACACTTTCAAAAATGATCTCCTATAAAGATATGAAAAGAGAGGGAATCTATATTTTGTGAGGTAAAACTACCTCTACTCTAAAGATTAGAGAGAAAGGGGTAGTACCTATATAAGTTCAAATGCTAGTGAGATAGGCCCATAAAGTGAAAGGGATGTGCAAGTGCCAATCCTAACCTGAAGCACTGATGAATTTGGTTAAAATTTTGTTAAGGATTTTATTAAAGGCTTCTACTTATCCATTTTTTTATAGATGGTAAGGTGAGTAAAATATTAAATTCATGCCAAATTCATCACAAAGACCTTAGACTTTCTTTTTCTTAAATATTTACCATTATTAGTGATGATCTTATGGGGAACACTAAAATGATAGATGATGTAATGGTTAATGAAATAGACAATGTTCTTAGATTTGGTAGAGATAGAGGCTTTCACCCACTTGGTAAAATATTCAGTAGTAGTACTGATGGATTGGTGATGTTATGATGAATGAAGATTGATTTCCCCAATAAGATCAAGGCCCCATTGTGAGAATAGCTAAAATTATTTGGATACTTGGAGGCCATGGGTAGGTGTGTGGTGTAGATTAGCATGTTGTTGACATTTGGCACACTTCTTTACATAATCACAATAGTCTTGGTTAAGTGTGGGCTAATAGTATCCAAGGCAAAGGATGCATTTATCAATGGATGTCATGTCCCCTTCTAGTTGACATCTTTCTGAGTGAATGATTAGCCTATTTTGTGACCCTTGTAGGCTGATGGGATGCATAGAGGGTCTTGATGGAGCTGGGCTTGGCTTTCGTTTGGGCTCTTTCAGACATGAATTAAGGGAGATATTAATATTTGATTGATTTAATCAAATATTAATTATTTGGTCTAATTTTAATTAAATATTAATTAAGTATTAATTATTAATATTTTGGTCTAATTTTAAAAACTATAATTCTAATTTAAGAAACCCTAAGTCTAATTTAAGGAAATCTAATTTTAGCAAGCACACCTTTGGAGGGTATAAGGGTTTCTCATGGGAGAGAGTTTGTATTCATGATTGATTATTGATATTAATTCTTGTTAAGAATTCTTCTATGAAGACTAAGCCAAGTGTTCTAGGATTCCATTTGCATTAAAGAACGTCAACTCTTCATTGTGTGCGATTCAGAGGTTGTGAGAGATCAGCCGATCTATTGCCAAATTGAGAGATAACTTCATACAAAAGATATCACAGGGGTTTACAAGTTTGAGAGATAACTTCATACACAAGCTATCACAAGGGTTCATAGGTATTTCTTTATTTAGGTTTTGATTCAATAATTATCCAGATATAGATCTTTTATATTAGCCCATAATTCTTTAGATCAGGATCAAGCATATAGGTTGTGCTAGATTGGCGGTCGTACGAAGTTCGTACAGATCCGTGCAAATTCATACGCATCAACAAAAAGATCAGACACCGACATCAATGGGTAGAGACCTATAGAGATCGACATCGGCCGACCTCTCACCGATGTTGGCAGGTTAACGACCCCAGTCGACCGATGTTGGTGACTGTGTTTTTGACATAGCAGGCTGAGACGTACCAGAACTAGATTGATTGCCCAGTTTGTAGAATACTCAAGCTATTAAGGCCATATTTTTAATATTCTTTGTATACTTGACAGAGGACCTTTATTGTAAGCATATGAGCAAATAAATAAGAGATTATACTATGATATATTTATCTATTTGAAGATATTTTGCAAAAATATAGATAAGCAATTTAGAGCTTTTGTCAATCAATAGTCCCTATTGGTTGGGGATATTACAATGGTATCAGAGCTAAATCCTACCATCCTAAGGGTTTGACAATCTTATGCAGCCACAAGAGTTGGGACCACATAGGTATAACACACACAGTAGAGCCTTACTTGAAGGTACCCAGGTGTTAGAACAGCAACCAATTATCATGAGTGACAGACATGAGGGTAGCCCACCTAGGGGCCACCAACATAATGATGATTAGGGTACCAGAGAAGTCTACCATGAGATGACACAGGCACTATAGGCACTTACTACTATGGTAAGGAGGATGAACCCACTTGATAGATAGAATGGGGAATAAGGAGATAATAGGAGTGTTACTGTTAATCAGAGACCCTAGTAGACCCACTCCAGAATAGCAGATAGACCTACACATCCTACGTTTGTTCAAGAGGAACTAGAGGTTCCAGCAGAGGAGGAACTAGAAGATTCCCTATTTGTAGATGTTCTCATGGCTGTAAGTGATGAGTGGGACTTATTAGCTCCTCAGGTTCAGGAGAAGATGTCCTTTGATTGTTTTATTAATTAGAGGAGAGAACACTACAGATTGGTTAGATAAGATAGGAGACCTAGACACTAGAACAATGATCTGAAACATGCTATGAATAGGCTCACACTAGCGATGTTTGACGGTAGTGGCAAGGCCACAGCGCAAGCCTGGATTAGTAAGCTAGACACATTTCTCACATTGCATCCTATGGCTGAGGAAGATGCTATCAGATATGTGACACTACATCTTGAGGGAGTAGCTCATGATTGGTGGCACCACGAGATGGTGACACTCCATCATGATCAGATCACATCTTATTAGGAGTTTGTGGATAGGCTGGTGGAGCGCTTTGATAGGAAGGATCTGGAATCCTATTTCTGAGATTTGGCACAATTACGCCAGAGTGGCAGTCTAGAGTCTCACATTGGTGACTTCTAGAAGTTGTCAGTCATGGTTCCTGACATTTCAAAGAGGTCACTTGTAGTACTCTTCATGGAGGGATTGACAGAACCATTGAGAGGTTGGATCAAAGGCTTTGATCCTCCTTCATTATAAGAAGCTATGAAGAAGGCACGTAGCATGGAGATGGCAGTCCCATCAAGTAAATTTAACTCCAGAGGTACTTCTTCATCCAGGGATAGTAAAGGCTTCAATAGGAATAGAGAAAGACCAAGTTTCAACATAGATAAATCAGGTGTTAAGAATGAATCAAAGGCTAACCCAGCAGCACCACCTTTGGATAGAGAGGCTCTTAATGATCTATGCAGGAAAAAGCTTTGTTTCTACTGCAAAGGTTCATATGATGCCAATCACTATTGTCCTTTGAGGCCTAAGGGAAAAGAAAATCAGGTAATGTGGGCCTATTATGAGGATGAGGAATCAGAAGATTTCGAACATCATGATTGTTTTGAGGAGCCAGAGGCTAAGGCTTTAGAGCCTAAGGTAGAGGCAGAGTCTAAGCTCCAAATTTAGGAGGCACGCCTATCTAGCATCCAACATGAGGGGTCATTCAGACTCCATGGAGTTTTGGCATGACAGAGGGTCATCACCCTTCTTGACACGGGAACCACACATAATTTTATTGATACTAGATTTGTGGAGAAGCGTGGACTCGCCATAGAAGAGTTTGAGGGCATTAGAGTTAAGGTGGCTGATGGTTACACCCTTAGGTGTGAACGGATGATTAGAGATCTCCCCTTGCACTTGAACAACTATGAGTTTAAGGCTAATTATTATGTGGTGAACATGGGGGATATAGATTTGGTTTTGGGTATAAAGTGGCTTCATTCCCTTGAGGTAGTCACTCTTCATCTTAAAGACATGGAGATCCATTTTGATGTTGATGGGAAGACACACATTCTTAAGGCAATACGGGATGGCAACATCAAAACTATTTCTTTACATCGGATGGAGAGGCTCATGCGACACAACATGGTAGAGTGGGTTGCCGAGTGCAAATTAGCACCAATATAGGAGGGACAACAGAAGACTGAGTATCATCCTGACATTCAACAGTTGAGAGTCAAGCATGATAAGGTATTTAGTGATATTCCACCAGGGAGACCTCCAGACAGGGGCATTGAGCACATTATTGAGCTTGAGGAGGGTGCTAAGCCCATTATGATCACTCCTTATCGACATCCTAAGTGGTTGAAGGATGAAATCAAAAAAAAAATTAAGGAGTTACTGGCTATGGGTCACGTTCGGCCTAGCAAATCACTATTTGCTTCTTCAGTTGTTTTGGTGAAGAAGAAGGATGGCACCCTACACATGTGCATTGACTACAGAGCCCTGAATAAGAGAACCATTAAGAACAGGTATCCAATACCTCGTATTGATGAGCTTATTGATGAGCTCCATGGTGCACATTACTTCATGAAGATAGACTTAAGGTCAAGCTATCATCAGATCAGGGTTCATGAGCAGGACGTGGAGAAGACAGCTTTCTGTTGCCATTGTGGACACTATGAGTTTATAGTGATGCCATTTGGGCTCACTAATGCACCAACAAAATTTCAGTCCACCATGAATAGAGTCTTCCATTCACTACTGAGGAGGTTTATACTTGTTTTTTTATGACATTCTTATATACAGTAGGACTTGGCAGGAGCATTTGGCTCATCTAGAGACTATACTCAGCATCTTGGAGAGGGAGTCCTTGTATGCCAAGGAGTCCAAATGTGATTTGGGGATGACTAAATTGTTATACTTGGGTCATAATATCAGTGCAGGGGGAGTGCAGATGGATCCTAAAAAGATCCGTGCTATCATAGACTGGCTTATTCCAGCAAACCTCACACAGCTATAGGGATTTCTAGGTTTGTGTGGATTTTATCATAGGTTCGTGAATGGTTATTCATGACATGTAGCCCCTATGATAGATTTGACAAAAAAGGGTGCTTTTAGTTGGACACCTGAAGCACAAGAATGTCTCATAAGGTTTAAGGAGTTGATGACTACGTGCCCAATTTTGGTACTACCTAATTTTTTGAAGCCTTTTGAGCTTCAGTGCAATGCTTCAGGGAAGGCATTGGAGCGGTGCTAATGCAAGACAAGCACCCCATAGTATATGAGAGCTGTAAGCTCAGGGGGCCAGAGATACTTTATAGCATTTATGATAAGGAGATGCTCGCTATCATGCATGCCTTGGCAAAATTTAGCTAATATCTTGTGGGCAGCACATTTTGCATCAAAACGGACCACAATAGTTCGAGACATTTCTTAGGACAGCGAGATCTCAATGACCATCAGTAGAAGTGGGTGAGCAAATTACAGGCATACGACTTTGACATCTCTTTCATTAAGGGCACCCAAAATGTAGTGGCTGATGCCCTTTCACATCAACTGCATTTGAGTACTATGGTCCACATCTCAGAGGATTGGAGACATATGATTGTGGAAAAGTATGCCAAGGATACATGGGCATCCAACATTATTGAGGGATCGACGGTAAACACCAGATATACTCTTGTGAATGACTTGATCATTTACAAGAGCAGGGTTTATTTGATTCCAGGATCAACGGTAAAGAACATTCTCATGCGAACCTTTCATGATGTACCTACTGTAGGACATCCCAAGTATTTCAAGACCTATAGACAGATTAGGGAGAGCTTCACATGGAAAGGACTCAAGGCAGATGTTCTTCAGTATGTGCGAGAGTGCCCTGTTTGTTAGTAGAACAAGTAGGAGAACATGTACCCAGTAGGATTATTGCGGCCACTTCCAGTTCCTGATAGGAAGTGGGAGTGCTTGTCGATGGTTTCATTATGAGCTTGCCTAAAGCCCAAGGATGAGATTTCATATATGTAGTCATGGATCGGTTAACAAATTATGCCCACTTCTTTCCGATTACCACCACATACACAGCTACATAGGTAGCAAAGGTTTTCTTCTGAGAGGTATTCTGACTGCATGGATTGCCTCAGAGCATAGTGAGTGACAGGGATAGTCGGTTCTTGAGTCACTTCTGGTAAGAGGTGTTCTGACTCTGTGGGACTGAGCTTACACCGAGCACCAGCTACTACCCATAGACCGATGGACAGACGAAGATAGTGAACAAATGGGTGGAGGGCTACCTCGTGAACTAAATTGTAGGGCAGTAGAAAGCTTGGGTCAAGTGGATTCATTTGTGTGAGTATTGTTATAACACAGCTTTCCACATGACCATTCAGATGTCTCCTTTTATGGCATTATACAGGTATGAGGCACCAAGTTTTCTAGATTTGCTACTGAGCGACAGTAGAGTGCTGAGTGCTGGAGACTTATTGCAGGAGAGTCAGGATATTATGAGGACTCTCAAGGAGAATATTTCTAAGGCACAAAATCAAAAGAAGTAGTATGCAGATCAGTGGAGGATAGAGAGATCTTTTGATGTGGGTGACATGGTCTATCTTATGCTGTAGCCTTACTGTCAGTCTACTCTTAGGAAGAGTGGGGCAGAGAAGCTTAAGCCACATTACTACAGTCCTTTCAGGATCTTGAGACGTGTTGGAGAGATGGCTTATGAGCTAGAGCTTTTGACAGAGAGTAAGGTACACAATGTTTTTCATGTATCACACCTCAAAAAGGCGTTAGGACACCGTGTGATACCTTCTACAATTTTACCTCCCTTAGATGATGAGGGAAAGTTGATTTTAGTACCTGAGTCTATCCTAGAGTATAGAGAGAGATAGTTGTGTAGGAGGACTATCAGGGAATATTTGGTAAAGTGGAGATATTTTCCAATGGAGGATGTGACATGGGAAAGTGAGGATATTCTACAGCATCCAGAGTTAAGATTGCTTGAGGACAAGCAATTTTAGGAGGGGTGGACTGTCATGTCCCCTTCTAGTTGACATCTTTTTGAGCAGATGATTAGCCTATTATGTGACCCTTATAGGCTGATGGGATGGATAGAGGGTCTTGATGGAGCTGGGCTTGGCTTTCATTTAGGCTCTTTTGGACATGAATTAAGGGAGATATTAATATTTGATTGATTTAATCAAATATTAATTATTTGGTCTAATTTTAATTAAATATTAATTAAGTATTAATTATTAATATTTTGGTCTAATTTTAAAAACCCTAATTCTAGTTTAAGAAACCCTAAGTCTAATTTAAGGAAATCTAATTTTAGCAAGCACACCTTTGGAGGGTATAAGGGTTTCTCATGGGAGAGAGTTTGTATTCATGATTGATTATTGATATTGATTCTTGTTAAGAATTCTTCTGTGAAGACTGAGCCAAGGGTTCCAGGATTCCATTTGCATTGAAGAATGTCAACTCTTCATTGTGTGTGATTCAGAGGTTGTGAGAGATTAGCCGATCTATTGCCAAATTCAGAGATAACTTCATACAAAAGTTATCATAGGGGTTTACAAGTTTGAGAGATAACTTCATACACAAGCTATCACAAGGGTTCATAGGTATTTCTTTATTTAGGTTTTGATTCAATAATTATCCAGATATAGATCTTTTGTATTAGCCCATAGTTCTTTAGATCAGGATCAAGTATACAAGTTGTGCTAGATTGGCAGCCGTACGAAGTTCGTACAGATTCATGCAAATCCGTACGCATCAGCGGAAAGATCAGACACTAACATCGGCGGGCAGAGACCTACAGAGATTGACATCGATCAACCTCTCACTAACGTCGGTAGGTTAACAACCCCAGTCGATCGATGTCGGCGATTGTGTTTTTGACACAGTAGGCTGAGATGTACCAGAACCAGATTGATTGCCCAGTTTGTGGAATACTCAGGCTATTAAGGCTGTATTTTTAATATTCTTTGTATACTTGACAGAGGACCTTTATTGTAAGCATATGAGCAAATAAATAAGAGATTATACTGTGACTTATTTATCTATTTGAAGATATTTTTTAGAAATATAGATAAGCAATTTAGATCTTTTGTCAATCAATAGTCCCTATTGGTTGGGGATATTACAATGGCTAAACCACTAAAACATTCCCCATAGATTCTTTCATGTGTTTATTTGATAGCATGGGAAGCTTCATGATTGTGAAGGCAATAGAGAAGGAGTCCATCAAAGCCATACTTGTAAAGGATTCTCCATAGTATGGTGTAATGAGAGGTACTCTGAACAAAGGCTCTTTGGGCATTCCTAGAGAGGTTGAGAGGAATGATATTGAGGTTGAGGTAATAAAAAGTTTGTTCATACCATATGTGTGATGGAGATGTGTCTACATTACAAATGGAATGAAGGTCAAAATGGATATAAGAAGGTGTGATAAAATGGTGGATTGTAACAAAGAGTTTAGATTTAGAAGGTTGAGATGAGATTTGGGAAGTAAGGGAAGCCATTGTATCCATGAACTTGTTGGTAGATTGTGAAACAGACTAGATAAGGTATTGATTGAATGATGTTAAGAGTACATCTATGAGTTGTTTGTAATTTAATAAGACATCATTCTTACATTAGTAAGATCTATTGACCTAGTTGACCAAAAGTTGGGAATCACCAAAAATGTTAATTATCTTGACTCCCAAGGCTAGAGTGGTTTGAAGACCTATGACTAGGGCTTTATACTCAACCATGTTATTGGTGCACTCAAAGTCAAGTTTGAAGGAAAGGGGAAGAGATTTACCATCAAGGGGAATGAGAATAAATCGGATGCCCCCACCATGTTTGCATTTGGAGCCATCAAAGAACATGGTCATTTGGTAGGTGGGGTCCTCTTAAGAAAGAGTCATAATGGACTCATCTAGAAATGAAAGAGGAAGAGGTTGGTTATATAGTAGAGGAGCTTTAGCTAATTGATCAACAATCACTTTCCCTATAATTGACTTTTAATAAAGGAACTCAAGATCAAACTCAAATAAAAACATGAATCACTTATCCATATGCTAGTTTTGGTATGGTTTAGACTGCATGTACTTGAGTGGGTTAGTGTTAGTGATGATGTAGGTTTTATGATTAAGAAGGTAATGGTGAAGTTTGGAAGCCACAACTATGAGGTTGAGGCAAAGTTTCTATGGATGGTAAAAATGAGTCTCATACTCTATAAGTGTTTGACTTATGTAGTAGAAAAATTGATATTTATTTTATTTGTCATGGTGAGCGAGCATTTCCCCTAGGGAATGGTCAGTGGTAGAGATGTAAAGGTAAAAAGTTTGATCCTCTTTATGGGGGTCAAGACAAGTAGATAAATAATGTATTATTTGATTGAATTGAAAGCTTTTTGGCAATCTTTGGTCTACTTAAAATATGTATCTTTCTTGAGAAGATGGTGAAAAGGTTCACATATATCAATAACTGAGAGATGAGTCAAGAGATTGATTGGAACTTCCCCTAAAAGCTGTGGAGTTTCTTGAGGTGGTTTGAAGGTGGAATTTCCAAAATTTCTCTAACTTTGGTAGGTTCTACCTCTATTCCTTAAATGGAGATAATTAATCCAAGAAACTTTCCAGAAAGGACCCAAAAATACATTTCTTGGGTTTAAGTCTAACATGGAAATGGATAAGGCATTCAAATATGATTTTGAGGATGTCTAGATTATCCTTGTGATATTTGGATTTCCTAAGGATATTATCCACATAGTCCTTGATGATTTTATGGATGAGGTCATGGAAGATGTAAGTCATCATACTCTGGTAGGTTATTCTAGCATTCTTCAAATGAATGGCATGATTCTATAGTAAAAAGTTAATCATGGGGTGATAAAATAGGTTTTATGTTGATCTTTGGAAGCAATAAAGATATAATTATATCCTAAGAAACCATCCATGAGAGATAACATCTCATGTCTAACTATAAGATTAACAAGTTGGTCAATGCTAGGCAAAGGGAAGTCATCCTTTAGATAAGCAAGGTTGAGGTCATGAAAGTTGATACAAAGGCAAATTCCTCTTGTGGTTTGGTAATGGAAAAAATGTTAAAAACCCATTATGTAATCAATGGGTTGGATGAAGTCAAAAGATAAAAGGCATTGATGTTCTTCTTTGACTAGAAGGGTGATGTTAGGGTGCATCCTGTGAAGCTTTTACCAAGCAAGCTTAGGATCAAGATGGGTGAAAATGTTATCGAGAGTAATGGAATGGTTAATCTTGGGCATATCTTGATAAGACCAAGATAATCTGATGCTTTGATCATGAAGGAAGGAAGGGTAATCCTATTGTTCTATAGATTTAAGGATTGTCTGATCTTGACAATACAGGGGTTATCCTAAGTACCCAAGTTGACATCAATTGTAGATTTAGTAAATATGGTTTGGTTATTAAGAGGGAGAGGTTTATGGATATAATAATCCCCTACACTAAGGTAGGTGATAATGGAATCATCATCCTGATGTTGAATGGTTTTGATGGTAGGAGAATCATTTTCTATCATTTCAAGATGGATGAGAAGAAGGGTTTAGGTTCAACCATCCTTTTGATAGGTAATGGGGTCCAAACTAATGATATTGATAAAAAAAAGTAAATGGGATAATATCATAATTCTCTAACTTTTAAGGATATGGGGCTGGTGAAGATGGGACATCTTCATTGATGGTGGTGATAGGTTAAGGTGAGGTGGGTTTTTTTGGTGGTATGAACCCAAGGCCAAATAGCTCATGAGGTTTTTGTGTTTTGATTATGGGTAGCTTGTGAGGAACCTATTCCTAAATGCTAAGGAAAAACCCCTTTTAATCACTCCTATGAAGGTACACTTTGGTAAATGCATATTTGTTCATATAGGAGAAGTTAGAGGTCAATGGTCAGATATGAGGGGTAGTAGAGGAAGCAAAAAGTGGATGATTGAGTCCCCCATAAATGAATTTTGTTTGATGATTAGGAGGCCCAAAAAATATTATGGTTCTAATGTTAGGGTCATAATAGGATCATGGGTGAGGTTCCCATACTCTTGATAAGTATAAAAAGCATCCAAGGCCAAAAGATGGTATTCTCCCAATGAGAGATGTTGGAATGTAGGTTCCAAGGGGTCCTCTGTAGGGATTTTTGAAGGGATGGATGAGCTCATTGAAGCTTAATCAATCATAGGGGTAGAATTATTGGTATTTGGTGGTGAGGTAGATAGATGAGGAAGAAGAACATTATTGGGTCTATACAGCATATTTCAAGATGTAAAGGGACTAGGATCAACTGATATGGTAATGACATGACTTTTGTGATCAAATTTGATGCAATTATGTAAAGTAGAGGGGACACAACTCATGGAATGGATCCAAGGATGTCTAAGTAAAACATTATATTAGAGCTTTCCCTCTACAATGTAAAATAGTTATGGAATGGTGTGAGGTCCTAAATGAATATGGAAAATAACTATTCCCAAGGTAGTGACCATGGTATTGTTGAAAGAACAAAGAACCGCTACAATTTTAGACATGATTTTCTTTGGCAAGTCAAGTTGATCATAGGCATGGGATGAGATAATGTTTATGCTATCCCCTCCATCAATCATCACCCTTTTGATGTAGGTTTGATTGATATATGTTGTGATGAAAAGGGGAATATCATGATCCTCAAGATGCATAGAAGGTATTTTTAAGTCCTTAAATGTGACTAGGGTGGAAATTTGAAGGGCTATGATAAAGGATATAAGGGGTTGAGGATCTTTAGTTTAAACCTATATGGATTATAGGATCTCTATCAGTGTTTGACAGTGAGGAAGTGAGGTGTTGATTATTCATATAAGCTCATATTCACCAGTGTTTGGTAAAGTTGTTTCAACACTACACACTGAATGGGTTTGGAAGGGTTAGAAAACGATACACCCAAAATGGATTTTTTGGGTTTTGGTAATGGTGAAGGTATTTGGGTGTGATTAGGAGGTTGAGAGTTTGAAGGATAGGTCCATGGTATGAACACTTCTACTTTTCCCTTATCTTTTTATTGGGCCTAAGATCTGGTAACCATATGAATGGTGTCGATAAGAAGAAGTTTTGGTTTGGATTGTTACTTCGATTCATCCTCATTCTTAGGTAAGAGTGGGGGAGTAGGTAAATGTTGGATGGTTTGAGTTGGTGGTTGGGTTGGTAAAGGGCTCAAGGGAGGTTCATTTGATAACAAATCATCCTCATCCCATAGGTTGTGGACAAGTGTTTGGAAATATTTGTAGTTCTTTGTATAATATCCTGGTGTCATATGGTATAAGAAAATCTAATTTCCATTGAACTATGTTGGTTTAAGATGTGAAGGTTCAGAATTTTTAATGGGTGGTAAGGTTAAAGAAGAGGTTTGTAACAACCTTTGTAGAATGGTTGAATAAGATTAGACTAAAGGTGTTGAGTTTGTTGGGTTTTTGGTTTTAGGAGTGGGAGCCTTATTGGGAGTAAGCTTTACCACAAAAATTAGAAGAGGTGGAATGGTTTTGGTGTGTGGTTTTGTTAGGGATTGTTTGGTTATGGATGGTTTGGAGGTGGAAGATTTAGAGCTAGAGGGTGAAGGTTTGGTGATAGGTGGGAAGGTAGATGTATCTAGCTTAGTTAAAATGATGGGGATTTTATTATTTTGGTAGTAGGTGTAGGTAGAGTAAAAGGAGAAGGTTTACTAGGTGAGGAATAGGTGATGGGGATAATAGATGAATGGAGCCCTAAAATTGAAGGTAAAAGAGAAGCGGGTGTTATGGGTCTAGTTTTAGATGGTTTTGGTGGTTCCACTTTTTTAATAGGATTAGTCAAAGGTTTTTATGGTGAACTTGATGATATTAGGTCCAACTTTAAAGATGGATGAACCAAGCTAGGGGTAGGAAGTATTCTTAGGTTTATTATGGGTTTGGTCAAAGGGATGTAGGGTGATTTAGCAATTTTAGATTGAGGTGGGTTGGATGGTTCCCCTATGGTTTTGGAGGAAGAAGTATCTAAAGGTGGGGTTGAGGTAATGATGGGTTTGAGGGTAAATGTAAGTGAGGTTAATGGTTCTTGTTTGTTTTGGTAAGGTATCCAAGGATGGTGCCAAAAGGTACCCCTATATAGATTGGGTTGAGAAGTAAACTTTAGATGTTGGACCAATCTAGAAAAGGGTTTATAAATGGGTTTTATTCCTTGGTTATTGGTTTCAAATATTAAACTCATAGGTTCAGGTGAGGGAACAATTTATTCACCTTTATCTTGGGTAGAAGGTTCGATGGTTTGGGAAGATGGTGTTTCTAGAGAAAGAATAGAGGAGATGGTCTCTTCCTTTGGAGTGTTTCCCAAATAAGGAGTGGTTGGTTATATAGTAGGTAAGGAGGGTGTGGTTTGTTCAAATGGGAAAGGGGAGGTGGTTCCTTCCCTTGTTTGGATGTCCAAAGGAAAGAGTAGTGGAAAGATTAGTGAGTCCACCACTTTCATAAGTGGATTTGAGGAAGAAGTAGTTGAAGCAATGGTTGGCTCCTTTGGTATTTCTATCAAAGGAGAGGTGGGTAAGTCAATGGTCTCTTCAATTAAAAGAGAAGGGGTTTCTTCCTTTGTTTGTTTATCCAAAGGAATAGAAGAATATTCCATCACTTCAATAAGTGGGGTGGAAGAAGAGATAGTTGAGTTAATGGTTTCCTCAACAATAGTTTCAATGGTAATAACATTAACCTTGTGCACCTCACAAGCGTGAGATGATTTTGTTTGGTTGTTGTCATGGTTGGTGGAAGGTGCATGGTTAGGAAAAGGTTTTAAAAATATGTCTAATGATTATTTTAGAGGTTAATTGGCTTTATATATAGTTATTTCACCCTTATCAATCATGCTTTGGACAATAGTTTTAAAGGTATTGCACCTACTAACATCATTCCCAATAACACAATGGAAGGCACATAGATCATTTTCATTTTATCATCCAGGTGTGGGACAAGAAGTATCACATTGTTGGGGAGGTTTGATAGGAGGAAGGTGTATGAGATTAGCTTTAAGTAGTTTATACAAAACCTAAGCATATGATTCCCTTTTGGGAGTATATTATCTTGGAGTGGTTCGGTTTTGGTTGAGTCTATTGGTTTGATGGGTTGGAAGAATTGGTTTGATTAGGTTGGTTGATAATTGGAGGTGGAGTGGATTTTAAAACAATCATGTTTATATTTGTTTTGGGATGGTTGGATGGATTGGTGGTTTTGGTTGAAGAAGGGTCATTGGATTTAAAGCTAGAATTCTTATTTCTTAGTTTTAATTTTTCTTCATCAATGGATCTAATTTCAAGTTTACATGCCATGGTAAATGCCTCATCAAAGGTTTTGAAAGTCTAAACCTGAAGAGCTAGGGTAATATGTTTGGCACAACCTCAAGAAAAGAGTTCAATCATTTTAGGTTGGGGTAATGAGAAATAAAGTTATTTAATGAGACCTTTCTATCTAGCTATGAAATAGGCAATTGATTCATCATCGAATTACCTAATGGAGTAAAGGTTGGTAATGGAAACCATTATTTATATATATATATATATATATATATATATTGATTGATTGATTGAAAAGTGATCTAAAAATATTTAGGATATTTGATAAAAGGAGAAGATAGAGTGATTGGTAAGATCACTATACCAATCCAAGGCTGGTCCAAATAGGGACATGGGGAAGGTAAGAAGGAGAAGAGCATCTTAATATGCAATCAAATAGAAAGAATGGTGAAATTATTTTAAGTGTTTTTAGGGGTCCTCCTTGATTTGGAACTTGGAAAACTTAGGTAGTTTCCATTGAGGAGGATAAGGTCAGATTGGAATGGATGGATGAATGGGTTCATTGAAGATTTGATCATAGGATAGAAGGTCATGAGCTATATAAATAGATGATTCAAGATTAGACATTTTATCCGTTAACATCTTAATTAAATATATTTGAGGTTGGGGAGCTCCATAGTTGGGTAGCAGGTTTGGTTGAGGTTGGGTAGCTACAAAGTATAGATAAAATGTGGGAGGTTGAGAAGGTACCACATATTGGTATGTGGTCATGGAAGGTTGGGATGATGCCCCATATTGGTATGTGGGCACAAAAGGTTGGGTAGAAGGTGGTATGTACCCTTATGGATTAGGAACATATTAGTAGGATGTCATAGTTATTTGTTGAGGGATTGATAAAGGTTGGTTTGGAGGTATAGTTGAAATGGTAGGTTGAGGTTGAGTAGTGAACCTTGTGCTAATGGGTGGAAGGGTAGGAGGTAGGAAAAGTACCAAATTTTTGGGTGGGGTACAAATTATTGGATTGGTGGTGATAAGAGGAATGGTGGAAATAGGGGTAGAATATATCCCCATGGTAGGTGGGGTATAGGTAATAGGAGGTATGGTTGCCCCTATTTTTGAGGTGTTGGTTGGTTTAGGAGGGGTTTGGTTATATGTTGTAATGTTAGATTGGGTTTTGTTAGTGGTAGTGGATGGGATATTGGTATAAGAAGAATCTTGGGTGATCAATACCAACCATAAGAGGGGGAGGCATACCAAAGGGTGGATCCATGGGAGGAACCGAAGTAGTAGAGGTGCAGTGAGATAAGGTATTAAGGTAGTGTCAAAGGGCTATGGGATTATTATCAAGAAATGTGGAAAAAATTTACATCACCCTCAATAATTATCTGAGGCATGGAAAGAGAAGGACAACACTCAACATCTAAAGTGTAATCAACATAGGAGGAAGAGGAAGAGGAAGGTGGTCCTTGGATGGTTTGATTTCTCAACTATTGTCTAGTAAAGACCATATGAAAAAATAGGAAAAGGATAATGAAAATTCACACCTCAAACAAAAATCAAGCAAATGAAAAGAATTCAAGGCAACAAAAACATACACTAAAAGTGTGTTTAAACTTAGGATTATTTTTTAGATCACTTTTGGCTTATGCATTAGAATGTGTGAAGAAGAAAATTTAAATTGTAGATCAGGGATTAAAGAGGAAATCTAAGGTTAGTTTTAGGTCGTGTTTAGGTGATCAAGAGAGAAATCTATATTGATCTTCAGTACATTTTTTGGTATTGGGGTTTACCCCCTCACTTTACACACTGTAATGATAAGGGTGTTAGGTGCTTAGCCAAAATACACTAAATTTTAGAGTTTATAATCAACTAGATAACTGAGCTGGTTCTCCCCTTGGTAATGATCTCCAAGTAGGATTATTAGGAAAGGGTGAGGTTTACTGTTAAATGATGAAATCATAGTCAGGCCTTGTCTTAAGTTTTTTTTTTATGTGTTTATTGATTATATGGTTTAGATAAGTGTGTGATAACATGAGTGAAACTATGATTAATTACTTTGACTTTAAGTTACTAGATGAACTAAAATGAGTAAGCAATCAATATATGTAAAGGGTTTATTTTATGCCAAAATAAATTTAAGATTTTATTTGATGAAAATAAAATAAAGGAAGAAATAAGTGGCACCTAGATGATTCTAGGGTCCCATCGGGTGTGCCAAAATGTTTCTCTTAATTTTTCCTCATTTCTTAATTTTTGAAGAAGATAAGAAACTAGTAATAAGGGTGTGGTATAAATACCTAGTTGGTAGTGTGTACATAATCTAGACAAAGATGGAGAACTCCTCTTTGGCTAAGAAGGAATAACTTCCAAATAAGAAAGTAGTAACAAAGGGGTTGTTATCAAGATAGTTAAGTGGACTACCTAGTATGAGCTAGATCCAAGAAGCATACACTTGCTATGAGGTTGTCAATCCACTATTGATAATAATCAAGTTTGAAATAATAAAAGTAATGTACTTGAATAAAGTAAATGAAATGAAAAACAAGAAGGAAAGTAGAATGCTTGTTAAATAAAATTACTAAATATAGAAAAAGTGGGTCAATACTTATGTTAAGGTGTGTGGAGTCAGGTTTAATAAATTAGAAAAAGGTCTGTGAACAGGAAGCAACATAAAAGGTTAGGTTTGGTTAGGGGTAAGGAGCTAAAAATAACTTGTTATTTTCTACCATAGTGACCATCAATATTTGGGTGAACCATTAGTGATTAAGATAACCATCAGTGGTTAAGTAATTGTTGGAAATTGGGGGTGACCATTGGTAGTTGTGCTAACTATCAGTGATTGCCTGTGGGTTTATAAAGGTTACTAAAAGAGAAGTTGTAGAATGATTAGTTAGATAGGGGTTCTGTTAAGGATTTGGTAGAGAGAAAACAAGGTGTAGACAATTTTGATCTAGTCTAGGGGGTTATAAATCCAAAATAACAATGCTAAAGTATTGATTTACATGTAGCTTTTTAGTTGGTTGATGGTTGAAGGTTGAAGCAATTTTGCCATAGTAATAGTACTTTAGCCTCAAAAGAAAATTTGACAAAGGTTTGGGTCTTTTTTTCTATTGTTGAGTTGTTAAAGGAATATTAGATATTGGAGAGATTGAATACATGTGTGTAGGAAGATTTGATAGCTTGAACATCCTTCTATTTCACCTCCTCTCCTTTTATAGGCAAAGAAAGGTGGAGGATAGAAGGTTCCCTAGAGGGTGAGGTTTCTAATCATGATGCTTGTAAGTTCATTAGTACTGAATAATTTTAACACATTACATTTTACCTCATTATCTCTTACATAGCTCATTGATATGTTAGGAAGATGAGGACCTGACCGTTGATGGTCAAGCTAACCATTGACAATTAAGCTAACTATCGGTAGTCAAGTATCTGAGGCTAATTTGGTCAAGATGGTTTTAAGAGGTTGGTTAAGGGCTAAGTTAGTAGATTGATGATTTAGCTAATGGTGTTCAACTAGACTCAAGGTCTGATAGGGGTCCTAAGGTCTTTCAACAACTAGAACTATCATGTGCATTTTTCTAGTATCTACACTTGGTGTCTTCATATACCTTCATCCTGTGGTAGCTCTCATTGAATTTATCCTATTTATTATTACCTCTATCTCTCATCATCTTATTCAAGATGTGTATTAATATCTTGGTATCATCTATATTTATTATCTCTAATAATTATTCTCTCACTTGCCACATCATGACCATTCACTTGGTCTCTTTCTCAATCTCTCATGACCTCTCAGTGGGTCTATTATCTCTATCTCTTATCCTTTTACTAGTATAACTCTTCTCTCTCCTTAACATAAATTTTGATATCTATATTATCTTCTCAACATATATCACTCTCTATTAATCCTTCATTGGCTCAAGGTTGGCTACCAATCTCTCTTATATTTTTAATTTCATAGACAACTCAACACTTTGCATGAATCATATCAAAACATCAATTGAAAACAAAATAAAAACATGTACCTTTACTTGATGAATGTCCTAATATTCTCCCATGACCTTGTTACTTATATGATAAAAAATGATGTATATTACCTCTTTCATACTCTTTTATCCATGATTTTGATACCTACATACATAGATGTTCATGCATTCAATCTTATTTTAACTCTCTATTCTGACTTGACATCCTTCTCTTGGATTTTGTCATATGAAAGAATCACCTTTGAATATATTTGGTCTCTATTTTGGACCATAAATTCATATCAATTTCACATTTACACCTCCTTTATTTTTTCATTCTACTCACCTTCTCAATCTCTTTGATTTAACTTACACCTACTAGTCTTCACTAGTCCTTGAGCTCCTTTGACCAAATCATCTTCATGCTTGAACCAGGTCCCCTATAGACAATAATCATACTAGATGGATTAAATTATATTCAAAAAATTATTTAAATCTAACTCACACCCATTTTAAGCTTCAATCCTCTTCTTGGCTTACCAATCCCTCAATCTCCTTTCAAATCTAGTAGCCTTTTTTCTCTTTTTTTCTACTTGTATGAACTGGTACCTTCACATATTGAGAAAATAATTACATTTTATAGTACCATATATAATTATTGATCTCTAAAAAAAAAATCATGTACTAAATCTCCTCTTAAGGGTATTTTCTAGCCTTTTATCCTCTTTCATTAGCCCTATTAAGCCTAGTTCACCCCTGTTTGTGAATTAGTCCTTTGTCACCATATGTGTGGGTATGTACAAATACAAAACCTTTAAAATATTATAAATCACCCTAAATTATCAATTTTCACCAAATTTTATTTAAAACTACTTGTTAAATCATTGGTTAGTTTTGGGATTTTATCCCTAAACTAGGGTTTCTGCATACTTACACAGGCCCGAGAGGGTATTTTATTGGTTTAAATGCTCCAAGATTTTTATAAAATTCCAAAAGGCCTTAAAAATATCTATATAACATTTCTCCAACATTTTAAATCATTAAATCTACTTAATTCACCATTTTCACCTTCTATCCTTAGATTTTTACAGAGTTATGTGAACACAGGTTAACCATATGTGCCCAAGGGATAAATATTTGTTGTTTTAAGTTTCCAAAACAAGTCCTAACTATTGTAATGGTTTGATAATACCTATATCAACACTATAAAACCTTATAAACTACTATATTTATATTTTTATACTCCATTTCATCATTCAAATCTAATATGGGCTTGGTCAAGTCATACCAGTAACAATGTATGTTCACTTTCTTGAAAGGGTTTCTTATCAAAATATCCTCAGATACTAAACTTGTATAGAGTTCCTATTGTAGTCTTATAAAGGATATTTTTTGTCAAATTTTCACAATATATAATTCTTAAACTAAAAGATTTAAAACTCTCAACATATCAACAAACATCTTGAATGAGATCAACACAGAATTACCAAAGTACTTGTTTCATATACACAATCTTTCATTGATTTCTTACATTGCAAACATTATATTATGGAAGAATACAAAGTTTTTTTGTTCAATATATTCAGTCCATTATCTTTCCATCTATACCTCTACCTCTCCAAAACTTCTAAGCTAACTTCTTATTCTAACATCTATCCAGCAAGATTAACATCCCCTTTCAAGCCAAAACTCATTGCATATACAAGAAAAACTACCTTCCTAACTAACTACTATCTTGGAAATTGACTTCACATGTTAGTTATATCCAATGAACTTAGTAAAAATCATTTTCATTATGATATGTACATGAAACATATTCACTAACACAACTAGACCCCTTAAGACCTCTTACACATACTTGTTAACATCACCTTTCTTGACAACTACACCAAAAGACCTCTAAATCTCTAACTAAAATTCAAATACTTAAAGGTTGGGTTTTGGAAGTAAAATATCCTAAGGCCAATAAATCCCAATACAAGTTTAACTAATGACTTTAACACTCTTCTAAGGTCCTTACAGGACTATTAACACTTGACTACACTAAAACACACTGAAATATGTGAACTTATTTGATGCCTCTACATCACTCCTATTGTTGGGATCTTTTCTTTTAAACTAGCATGTCTTTCCATAGTCATGTACTTAAGTGAATAATATTTACAACATGATAGTGCACTGTAACTTCATGCAAGAACAAGTTATTTCACACTCACTCGAAGCACATAATTTAAGATCGATCCCCACTAGTTTTGTCACACGAGGGTGTATTTGTCTAATTTCTTAGATAAGGGCACTCAAACAAGTACTTAGTAATAAAATCATCCTTAGTTATATATAACTCAACTTACTTGCTCATCACTTAACTTATCAAAATAAAAATAAGTTTGTATAAAATGATGATAGATAATATCAACTTAATTATAACCATAGACAACTAAACACAAGCATTACATCAACACATGCTTATTTCCATTATATTCATAATGATATTAAAGAGTAAAATTATTTCAAAATTATAATGATAACCAACTCATAATCAACTCATCAATAATAATACAAAGTACATCAAGGGATTATTTATATCTAGTTTACCCTAACTAATCACTTATACAATTAAATACAACTAAGATGACTCACCAATGATCATCAACAAAATTGAGTCATCACAACCATTTATAATAAATTCCTATAGATTCAAGCCTATTTTCACATACATTCTCTTGATGTTGGATCCTTTTCATAGAGTGACTATCTTCCCATGGGTCAATGTTGTATTCATACTTGACTTAGTCTTCTCTATCATTCTTGTGAACCACTCCATAACCATCCTTGCTTTCTATAATTTCCCCAAGTCTTTCACTAATATCCAAGTCCTGTGTTCTAAGATTATTAGGTATCATACTCTTTACTCCATGGGACTTACTTCTTCCATGACATGGAATCATACACCATGGTCTGCTATGCCATAGTCTTTCATGTCATACCTCTTCACAGTTGTTGTTATAAAAAATTACTTAGCCAAAACTGTCTTAAAAATTAGGGGCCCAACATCACCCCGTACTAAGCTAATAGTTCATCCTAGACTATGCATCCTTTTTAGGTCCCATCTATTCAATCTTATTTTTTATTCCCTTTTAATTTTTTAATGCATTTTGTATTTGGGACATTATTTATTCAACTACCTCCTTGAGTTTATTTACTTCTTCGAGTTGCTTGAGACAATCACTTGCTTAAATGACCAAATGTCAAGTCTAATTTTCATTATAGATATTGTTATAAAATAAAATTTCTCATCAAGTTTGCTTAGTTGAGTCCTTTTATGAAAAATTCTACCACATAAACAAATGCTTATTCATCACTCCTTTTTAGTATTGAATGCATAAGGTCATGGCTGTATCGGTAGTTTTTGAACTCTATTAGATGGATTCTTCAACTAGTTATTTCCCCTTAAAAAGATATCATTAAATATCTTGGAATTTGTGTCTTTTTATAGTGGTTTGGCCTAATATCAAGACCACTCATTCCCAAGGCTATGATTAAACCATCTCTCTCTTCACTAGTGAGATATTTAATATCCACTTATGCTTCCTCAATGGTGGTTTCTTCACTATGCACTAGCGAAAGTGTCTTCTATTATACCGAGGTGACTTATTCCTCCTATTCTTCAAAAGTATCTCTTTTTGGTGTTGCCTCTAAGGTTTTTATATTTTATTATAGGTCACCATCCTTAGGCATTGAACTTTTGTGTTTTGAAAGAACAAATTACATCACTAAACTAGGCCTTCTATTCAGCCTACTAGCATAGTATCCTTGGGTGGTGTAGGGGTAGTTATTTATTGCTTAGATTATTTTTGCTAAGTGTTAGTGCTAACATCATGCCCTTGTCTCTTTACCTTCCTCTATTTCTTATCTTTAATAGGGGTGGAATTTTTTCCTTCTTATTATCTGCACTCCCTGTTATTTTCATTCATGGTTTCAACATATAAAATAAATAATAAATGGAATCACCAACAAAAATATACTAAACCTTAACATTGATGTTATCTAACTTTAGCTCCTCCTTATAAGCCTTTTTCCCTGGGTAAATATATATTTGATGGAGAATGTGATTCTCAACTTTAATTTTCTCAATATTAATGTGTACAAGGCATGTGTCATAGATCCTATTAACATCATTCATGAAATATCTAGTGGTGAAGGCATATGGCAATTTAAACCATCTAGACAAGTCACCTAAGGGAACCATTTAGATGCATGATAGAGAGTAGTGTTGTTTAACCATGAACTTGTCTTATTCTCTGAGATGTCTAGGCAAGTATTTGGGAATGCACCGCTTATTCACAAAGGATTCCTTCATGCCATCATACCACCCTTTCATCTTGATCTTATGGGAAGAAATTATTAGCCAGGGAAAGTGAACGCTTTAAACCATTCTGTAGAGGATTTATGCTTAAGGGGTAATCCCATTTCAAAGCACCAGTTATGTACTTTGGTACACTAATCTCATTGAAAATTAATAAAAAAATAATAGTTCCCCATGTAAATTTATAGTTTATAAAGTGGTGTGCCTTTTTTACAACTATAATAATCTTATCAGGAAAATATTGTGATGAGTTATACTTTACTCCAAGGGTAACTTGATGGGAAACATATAAATTTGCCATTTCCACCTCTTTCCATCTATCCACACTTCCAACCTTGGTCATTATTAATCGTGTGGACACTCTAGGGGTAAAATATTAGATACTTGTTATGTGAATTTCATGGCATTATTTTATATACTCAAGTGTCATTGTATTAATATCCTCCTAGTCCTCTACGTCTAAAGTGATGTCATTACCTAAGCATTTCAAACCTATGAATTTTCTTACCCTCTATGATGTGATCCATATCTAGTACCCAACAACATAAAAACAATCCTCATGCACACATGAAATAAAAAACTTGAATTCTTCCACAAGCTTCCTAAAATATGGAATATTAAACAACTAAAAGATTCCTAAATCATTAAGCTTATTAAAAATAATTAATTTGTACAAAAGATCATTATGGGTGTTTTAACACTCCATATGATATTCACACTATATTTATACCTCATTTCCTATCTGATAATGGTTAAAATCAAAAATATTATAGGTTGGCATGTTTGACTCCCACTTCTCATCTACTTCTAGATATTACATTTCCTTAATTAACATATGGGGTGGAGGTGGTACTTGATCCTTCTTTTTAGCCTAGTGCACCATCCCTAATTTTATTTTTTTAATTTCTTTGGCTCACTATGTTAAACATTCCTCACATGAGCTAGACTCATCAAGTACCTCTTCCCTTATCAAAACTAGATGAACATCCATGCTCTTAAATTCCTCATCTTCATGGATCATAGGTAAGGTATCACTATGCTAGGCCTTTTAATTTGGTTACATCACCCTCTAAGGAGCCTGAAGGTTGAGGCATAACCATCCAACCCTCCTGAAAGAATACATAATTACCTTTTTAACTCACCTAGATCTCTTGCTTCAATGTCCTCTAATGGTAGACATCAACCTCTATAACTAGTAATTATTTAAACCTACACTTCCTCAATCACTCTTACAACACTCTCCCTATTCACCGCAACCACTTAAATCCATAATGCTCAACTTTTTCATAAATATTCTATCTACACTCATTTGGTAGATTAAAAACATTATTACATTAGCTTTATAACACTCTTTTAGCTCTATAAATTTTTGAATTTGACAATAGTAAAATGTAAAATGAAATGTGTTTAACCTTTTATAGCCTCAAGGGGGTAATCCCCATTTACTTCCCCACTAACTCATATATCATTTCATGTAATTAATGATCTAATAGTATTGACATGATTAGTATTTGGCACACTTGCCATTAAAATTTCTATTTTTATATTTAATACATCTACTCATCATGTGTTTTTCCCAAAATCCATGACAGCTATAAAGAGTTTCAAAAAAAATCATTACCAAGGTGGGAACCTTACTTCTTATCTTGAATCATCTTAGTGGTTATGCACCACATCTTGCATACCCATTTATCCTTATAAATTTCCACTTAAATTCACTTTTTTACCATGTGCATTCCCATTCACCATTTCCTTGACATCTAATAGTTTTTACTTATTAGCCCATAATAAAAATTATTTGTGGTCCTCCACGACTTGACAAAGAAACATAAATACAAAGAACAAATTAGTCAACTAAAACTAATAAAGGGCATGCAACCAATTCCATGACTTATTGAAAATAACCAAAATCCTACACTAAACTAGTGGCATACACCTTATTACTTAAAGAGGGAAAATACTACTCATAATAGTAGGGGTACAACTGACTACCATTGAAATGGTTGGGAAATAACTGGCCATCTAAATGCTTCAAATTGCATGCACTAGTGGGATGAATACTATGAATAATAAATAAACCATCTTAATGTATGAAAATTTTCCCTAAATATTGCACATACTTGGGGTCATAAACCAAAACCTACATTCCTAAAGAAAAAGTCTTGTTCTTTAGATGATGATCATGCCAGGCCTTTTATTTACACTTCTTCACTCCTTAACTTCAATTGAATAGAAAATGGGTTTCATCTAACTAAATCAAAGCATCCAAGTGAATTTTTAAGGATTATTCATCATCCAGCTGATCAATGCACATAATACAAAGAGGGGGACAAGGAATTCAACTGGGAGAATAGATTTAGTACCAAACACAAGATTAAAAGGTATACTCTTGTTCAATAATTTATATGTTGTTTGATATGCCCATAACACCACAAAAACATGATCATCCTAGTCAATTCATCTAATATTTAAAATAATAGTGAATGTATTACCCAAGATATTATTGAATGCTTAAAATATACTATTGGCCTGTAGATGGTAAGGTGTAGTCTTCTGGTGCATGATCACAAACTCAACCAAGAGGATGCAGATGATCTCATTAAGGAAATGAGTTACTCTATCACTAGTCAAACTTAATAGACATCCATACCATGTAATAATATTCTCCCAGATAAACCTAGCAATAATGGTAGTAGTAAAATCCTAGGTCTACATTATTGTAACCCAATGAGTGAGGTAATTAGTAGTAATAATGATATAGTATGCTCTAATATGCCTTCCTTCTAGATTAATGGGGCCAAAAACATCACTAGCCCAATTCTCAAAGGGTTCATGTGCCAGGATCAAATTAAGGGGCATAAAATTCATTATATTTGGCTTATCCATGCATTGGTAGATATCACATTAGCATGCATAAACTTTGACATCTTTAAATAAATTAAGCCACCATAAGCTAGCCAAAAGAACTTTTTACACTATAGCATCACTAACATAATGTCCTCTGGTTACACCTTCATGACCCTCTTGAAGAAACTCAACACACTCATGCTACATGATGTACGGTGTAAAAAATCATCCCACCCAAGCTTATCAAGGTCAACCCTATGAGTTGGAAGGGAAATACACAAATAACTAGCTACTTTTTTTCTTGAGTGTTGAGGTGGGCTAGTGTTGAACCTATATTCAAAAACACTATGATATCCTCCAACTCTTTAGGTACGTGCATGACTTGAAACATTTTCATTTCAATTAAGTTACCTTCAATAACATAATTCAGTTTTCCAAATTCAATGAATGATAAATGATTAGGGCCACAATAGCCTTACCGGGTTTTACCATCATTAAGAACTAAAACTCCTAGAAAAGCACAATCCACTAGAAAATGTGTCCATGTAATACCAGCTTATTCATGAGGTACTTTAGTACTTTAGGGTCTATATATAAAATTAATGGGGTGGCTATAAAATACTAACATAACTTTTTAATCATGTAAACCATGGACAAGGCTTCACATTTTATAGTCAAATAATTCTATTCAACTGGAGTGAGCTTCTGACTATAAAAATAGATAGGATGGTTAAGGTTTCCCTCACCAATTTGAGTAAGTATATCACCTAATTATATGCCTAAAGCATTAACATGCACATTAAAGGGCTTCATCCAATCCAAGAACTGTATAATAGGGGCAATAATGAGTTTATCCTTAAATGTGACAAACACCTACTAGTGAGCATTGGTCCAAACAAATTGACCATTATGTTTCAAAAATTCCTAAAATGGTGCAATGATCTTAGCATAACCTTTAATTATCTTAATATAGTATCTCATATGTCCTAGGAAAGTGTGAACCTCTCTCTAGGTAGTCAATGCTAGAAGGTAAATAATAAATTCAATCTTGGCCAAATCCACTAAGAGTTCATCACAAAAAAATAACATGACCAAGTAAAATGCTAATGGGGTAGTAAAAACATATTTCTTCATATTCAAATAAATTTTAAGGTTTCAATAATACTCAAAAATAAGACAAAGATTAGAAAAGTGATCCCACACTAAGCCATAGATGATCCAATCATCCAGGTAGACTTGACATAATTTATGAATAAAATCTTTGAAAGCCTTGACCTTTATCCATTAAAACATAATAGGATCATTCCTCAACATAAAAGGCATCACATTGTAAGTAAACAAATATCACTCAATTCAAAGGTGGTCTTCAATTTATCCTTTTATATAATCTAGACTTGATGATATCTAGAGAAGCCATCAGTGAAAGTATAGATCTCACACCCAATAACTCCTTCTAAGATCTCTTTAGTGAAGGGAATCAAATAGGGGTTGGTTATGAAAGTAGTTTTGAGTACTTGATAGTCCACATAGGCATAAATTCAACCATCCTTATTGATACTAATAACCATGGGGCTCACCCATTAAGACTCATTCATAGGATTAATGACTCATGTGCCAACATGATACCAAACTCCTGCTTGACCCAAGAGTACAAGTTGGGATTCATATGATAGGGTCTCTTTCAAATAGGTCAAGAATCCTCTACCAAATTTATATGAATCTTACCTAAAAAAGAGTGCACTCCTTTCATCTTAGTGTAATTTAGTGTAAAAACATCTTGATACTCTTTTAACAATTTAAAAACTTTAGAGATCTTTATATCAAACCAATAGTTACCCATAATATCCATTTTGGGCATGTTCTCTATGCCAATATTATGCTAGATCATCTAAAGTGGATCTAAATATGGATGTTTATCATCTTATTTGGTGTCTCATATATTGTGCACACCATACTTAATATGAAAAGCCAAGTGATCAATAGATGAATCAAGAGAATCAGAATTGACACCTTCATCAACCTAGTACATGACCTTGTGTTTACCTTTCTAGATATATTATCTTAATTCAAGGTACAATTCAAGTTTAGGTGGTGGAGAGGATGCTTCCATATCAATATCTTAGAAAATTTCAAGCTCTCCTCCCATGTGCCATGTATATGTCTGATGTAATCTTTAATTGATGTTGGGTCACCTATAATAGCCTGACACATGGATTATAAGGTGAGGTATAAATCCATCCAAGGAGATGAGTAAGTGTTAAAATCATATTGTGCTTAAGGAAATGCCATCAATTTGTCTCCATATGTTATTCTTCAAAGACATACCATGATCTAGCCCAAGTGTTTAAAGTGTCATAGAATACATGAACCCATCCATCTTTAGGCAAAAATGTCTCATCTACCTTCCACATGTTTTTTAGGCTTCAACATGAGCTTATAGAGAACTAATTCCATCATAACTTATGGTGACACAAATGCAGCTATTCAGATAAAATCAATGGTGTAAAATAGAGTGAACTCAGTCCCAAGAAAATAAGTTATGATGGCGAGTTATCTACCATTAAGTAGTTGTGCCATAAAGAATATGGATAATAAAACATTCCCAATCATATTAAAATACATAGAAGGCCTCTAACCATTTCATAAACTCATAGACTTCCATCTTATCATGAAACCTAGGATCTTCATCTAACCACATGGGTGGTACAACCATCATACATTTATGAAGAAGATGAAAAGACTTATGATGTTTATTGTGCTTATGAGGAACATATTTATGACTACCTATAGATCTAAAGATCCTTCTGGTAAGATCATACTCACCATGAACCCAATAGTCACAACCATTACTAGTAGTGTCAAATATAGACTATGCATCTGCCCAATGTAATATGCCATTCAGAATAGCATCAAGGCATTTAGTACCCTGAGCTGGATATTGTAGATATGGTTAATTTCCTCATCAGCATTAATTAGCTTAAAATAAGGAGGTTCTTGATCATGGTTTAAGGGTATTACAATGCACTACTTGTCATTCTCAAAGTTGATGTAGCACTTTTTGACTCTTAAGTCAGCATTGTTCTCATAACACTAAGGGTGATCCAAGAGAGCTAAAAAGTCATCAGCTTCAGCTAAGTCAATCACTTCAAAGTTAGATTTGAATTTGACACCTAAAATATATATGGTGGCATATTTAAAGATTCTAATGGTTAGGTCATGAGTTTTATGGCCATAAAAAACAAATGAGGAGAAGGCTTCAAAGTAGGGCTTGCCATGTTCCTTCAAAAATCCTTATTAAGTACATTTACTTCAGTGTTAATATTAACTAGGATGTCCTGAATGACCCATCCATAAATAATTTTATTTATCAAGATCTCTTTATCCCCCTCCAAACTTGGTCATATATGAGTCTCTTATCATTGTGCATGGTTTAACTGATGATCCTCTATAGTACTAGGTTTATGATGCCTTAGCCAATTTCTGAGAAGGGGTATAATATCTTCATCAAGGAGGTGCTTTCATAACTCATGGAACTCATCATGTACCAAGCTATAAAGATCCATATATTTATATATGTTAGCACATGTATAAGCATCTTGATCCTTGAGTATTTGGATCTCTCCTTGTATCTCCCTCACCTAATTCATGGTATCATGTAACACTTCCTTATGTTATTGAACATCTGGATAAAAAATCTCATAAGGATCCTCCCATTGAACCTTTTTAGTGGGTTGGTTTGGCACAAACTAGGATTGAGCACCACTTCATGTAGTAATGTTGCCTTTGGGACCAATTAGAGTAGCAAGGCATGATATCCACTGAGTCTATTCAATTCATATCATTCTGACACCCTTTTCATTTCTCTCCTTTGTGATAGTTTTATATTGGTCTAGGCACTCCTCCAAATGATGTTCATTTTTACAAAAAGCACATGTAACAGGGTTTAGGTGGGAAAAATCCACCTCTTCATCCTTTAATACGACCTTTGAAATACTATCCTCCACCATTGTCTTAGTTATTGGCACCATAAGTCTGACGAGTACCATGTGTACACCTCATATATTTCACTAATAAGATGAAAATCATTAATATCATGAGCATATGCATTGATTATCTTAGATTATGTAGATATCATTGATTGTGTGGCACATTGAAGTAGGGCCAATCCCTCACATCATGATCCTCTTATAAAATATCATAGGATTGCTTCATCATGGTGTAAATACTCTTTTTAGGGTAGTTATTCCTATTGTGGCCTATTGACTATTTTGACCATAAGTCAAAATAGGTCAACCCCTATAGTTTAAAACTTTATATAGGGGTCCCCTAGGGTGTGAAATGTCTTCCATGGTATTAATGAGGTCATTTATAATGTGTTTTAGCTTTTTCATATTTATTTTTAGTCCCTAGTTCATCTTATGTCATCTAAGGATTATGAAATATCCTGAGCCAATTTTTTTTTTTTTTTAGATATTGGATTTCAACATTACAAGTAAATACCGTTAAGGTTAGAAGATAATCCCAAATGTACTGAAACAACTCTGCTACTCTAAATGCTAGAAATGGAACTCAACGTCCAGTATGTGCTACCCAATCCAAGGCAGAGTAGGGGCGACCATAAGACAGAGTAAATTACAAACAAAGGAACTCGACGTCAAGTATGTGTTACCCAATCCAAGGTGGAGTAAGGGGCTACCATATGACGGAGTGAAATTAATAACAATGCTTTAATGGGAAATACTGAAGAATGAAACTACTCCACACCCAGCATGTGCTTGCTAACCCCAGAAGGGAAAGTAGCTACCATAGGGCAGAGCTCTACACCCAGAATGTGCTTGCTAACCCCAATAGGGAAAGTAGCTACCATAAGGCAGAGCTATAAACTAATACAATAACTTAATTGAAATTGAACTTTTGAAATCAACTTTGAACAAATAAAGAATAGCTGCCAGTACTACTGTCAGCTTACAAAAATAAGAAGAATTTGCTCTTAGAAAGAAGAAAAACCAGCCACCTGTTAAATTCTTCAGATGTTCATAACTCTCACCAAACTTGTTCAATCATCCTAATTTCTGTTTCAAAGTCTCTTCCTAAAGATGGTACCCAAGTTAGTATCAAAATTCAGACCCAATCTGCATCCAAACTTGTTACACAAATTTCAATGCAAACCCTAAGGGCGTCCCAGCTGAATGGGGCAATTTGCTCTAGAAATAAATTGCAAGCCTTAAAAATTCTATAAATTAGAGCAAAGGGGTGCCTAAGTGTACCCAAGAGAATGAGATGATACCCAGAACTTGTTTTTTTGTATTTTTTGATTTATGAATAAAAACCTAGATCTGTCTTATACAGAATACAATAATTGAAACACTAATAATACCAAAGGAACTAAAAATGAAATAACTAAAATCAATACATAATTAAATACAAATATCAATGACTAAATCACCACTAGATGTTGTCTTGCAAGCATGAAGCGATGCCCTAGCTAGGAGGCCTTCATTCCCTGAAGCTGTTCCAGAGCCAAAGCGGCAGCATAACAATGTATTAAACCAAGATGATGAAATGATAACCCAATGCATTCTTTTATAGGCTTCAGTTGGCCTCCCTTGAAGCCTTATCTCCAAAAGTGGCACCCCTTTCCATGCAATGATGGCGCCCCCCCTTCAAGTCCCCCTTTTAAAATAACATTAAGTTATTTTGACTAGGCTAAGGTCAACGTTAAAATATAATGTTATTATATTTTTTTTAAGTGAAATTAACTTATTTCACCAAGACCGTATTCTGAAGCCCAAAACTTAATGAATCAATTGAAAAGGAAAGTTAACTCCTTGTGACAATCCTGCTAGCTGCCAAAAATAGAATTTACTAAAAATAGTAAATTCCTAGAAATGCTCAGAAAATTGAAACAAACATACCTCCGTGAAGCTCTCAAAAAACCTAGAAAGAATTTGCCACCAAAACTTTGAGCAAGGACATCCTAAAAAATAGGAAACCCTCATTTGCACCTTTCGATTAGCCTATAGATTTCCAGAAATAGGCCAATGGTCACTGTGAGATCAAATTTGAGAAGGGGTCATTACAGTTCGCCCTTCCCAAAATTGCTTGTCCTCAAGCAATCGCAAACTAGGATGATGCAAGATCTCATCATTTTCCCAAGTTACATCCTCCATAGGTAGGTCCTTCCACTTTACCAGGTATTCTCTGATGGTTCTTTTCCTCAAAGAACATTCTCGAACATCAAGTATCTCCTATGGAATTAGAGCCAACTATCCCTCTTCATCCAAAGGTGGTAGCTGTGATGAAGCAATCACATTATGTCCAAGTGCCTTCTTGAGGCGAGACACGTGGAAGACATTATGCACTCTGCTATCAGAAGGTAGCTCTAATTCATAAGCTACTGCTCCAACTTTTTTGATGACCCTAAAGGGCCCATAGAAGTGAGGTTTGAGCTTCTCAGCTCCACTCTTCTTGAGAGTAGACTGTCTATATGGTTGTAATCTCAAATATACCATATCTCTAACTTCGAAGGAACGCTCAACACGTCTCTGATCCGCATACAAATTTTGTTGATTTTGTGCAATTTGCAAATTATCCTTCAAGGATTTCATTATGTCCTGACTATTCTGCAACAAATCCTTGGCTAGGGGTGCTTTGCTGTCACCAAACACTAAATCTGCAAAACTAGGTGCCTCATACCCATAAAGTGCCAAGAAAGGAGACATCTTAATTGACATATGAAAATTAAAGTTGTAGCAATACTCACCAATATGCAGCCACTTGACCCAAGTTCTCTACTGTTCTGACACATAATTTCTCAAGTAGCCTTCCAACCACTTGTTCACCACTTCAGTTTGTCCATCTGTTTGGGGATGGTAGCTAGTGCTTGGGGTGAGCACATTGCCACTCATTCTGAAGACTTCTTGCCAAAAATTACTTAGGAAATTGTTGTCCCTATCACTCACGATGTTCTTTGGCAATCCATGTAGCTTAAACACTTCTTGAAAAAATAGATCTGCAACTTGGGCTGCAGAAAAAGTGCTGGTAATGGCGAAGAAGTGAGCAAATTTGGTTAACCGATCCACCACTACATAGATGCAATCTTTCCCTTGGGCTTTGGGCAATCATGTGATGAAGTCCATCAAAATACTTTCCCATTTTTGATTGGGAATAGGGAGTGGTTGTAGTAAACCAGCTAGTAATGTATGCTCATTTTTATTCGCTTGACAAACAGGACACTCCTGAATGTAGCGTTGTACCTCTCTTTTCAATCCCTTCCAATAAAACCTTTCTCAGATCTGTCGATATGTCTTAAAAAAATCTTGGTGACCAGCAACTGAAATATCATGAAAAGTCAAAAGAATCTTCTTCTTCAGCTTAGAATTAGCCACCAAAAAGATTCTTCCCTTATAATGTATCAATCCCTCAACCACCTTGTACCTTTCATCATGCAAAGTACCCTCAAGAATGCTGGCTGCAAACTGATTTTTAGCATAATCAGCAAGTAACATGTCTCTCCAATCTGCAGTAAGCTCACACAATGAGCTAAGATGAGGTCTCCTGGAGAGAGCATCGGCCACGGTATTATTTTTTCCTTTTACATATTCAATATCAAAGTCGTAAGCTTGAAGCTTACTCACCCATTTCTGTTGCCTCTCATTTAGATCTTTTTGGTGCATGAAATGCTTGAGGCTATTGTGGTCAGTCTTAACCACAAACTTATTCCCCACCAAGTACTGTCTGAACTTGGCTAATGCATGCATAATGGCAAGCATTTCTTTGTCATAGATTGAATATGTTCTTTCAAATCCTCATAATTTTCTGCTCTCAAACACGATAGGGTGTTTGTCTTGCATCAGGACAACCCCCACTCCTTCACCTGATGCATCACATTGTAGGTTGAATGGCTTGGAGAAATATGGTATTGCCAAAACTGGACATGAGCTCATGATCCTCTTGAACTTGTCAAAAAAAATTAAGCCTTTTCTGACCAAACAAAGGCTCCCTTTTTGGTGAGATTAGTAAGGGGAGAAGCATTCTATGAATACCCCTTTACGAATCTCCGATAAAACCCACAAAGACCCAAAAAACCTTTCAACTGAGTTAAGCTCTCAGGAGGTGGCCACTCAACTACTGCCTTGATCTTCTCTGGGTCCACCTTCACTCCCTCAGCACTGACTATGTGGCCAAGGTATAGTAAATCCGTCATCCCAAATTCATATTTGGAAGCTTTTGCAAACAAGCTCTCAGATTCCATGATACTAAGCACTTCTTCCAAGTGCTTAAGATGATCTCCCCAAGTCTTGCTGTAAATGAGAATGTCATCAAAAAATACTAACACAAACCTCCTTAAATGATTCTAAAAAATATGATTCATGCAAGACTGAAAGGTAGCCAGAGCGTTAGTCAATCCAAATGGCATGACTAAGAATTTGAAATGGCCATAGTGGCATCTGAAGGCTGTCTTCTCCACATCCGATCCCCTCATTCGAATCTGATGGTAACTTGATCTCAAATCAATTTTTGAGAAGAACTTGGCACCATGTAGCTCATCAATGAGCTCATCTATCCTGGGTATGGGATATCTATTTTTGATGGTGCTTTGATTCAAAGCACGATAATCCACACACATGTGCATGGTACCATCCTTCTTCTTCACAAGAACCACTGCAGAAGCAAAGGGGCTCTTGCTTGGGCATATGAAACCCATCTTCAAGAGTTCTTGAATATTCTTCTTGATCTCATCCTTTTGCCTCTTCGGATACTGATATGGAGTTATGATCACTGGTTTTGCTCCTTCCTTGAGCTCAATGATGCATTCTGAACCTCTATCAGGAGGTGGTCCAGGAGGTAAATCAACAAACACTTTACTCTTTTTGGTGAGTAAAGATTGAATATCAAGAGGATACTCTATTTTCATTTCAGCAGGACTAGCCAGAAGAACCATGAATTCTGCGGCCCAATCCACTTGGTCATGTTGTATCAACCTTGCCATTCTTTTGAATGACACACTCCGAGGGCCACTATTTGACATCCCTCTCAACACCACCTTCTTCCCATTGGATTGAAACTTGAGTTCCATGGTTTGTAGATTTAAAGAGATCTCTCCAAGAGATCACAGCCACTGAATGCCAAGGACAGCATCTGTATCTCCAATATTCACCACATAGAAGTCATCTTTGACTTCGTAATTGCCCAATTGCATTGACATGTTGGGAACCCTTTTGGTACAAGAAATGTGGAACCCATCCACAACCATAACTTTGAACCCTTCAAAATCTTCTGTTTGCAACTCCTTTGCCACCACAGCTTCATCAATGAAGTTATGGGTTGCTCTAGTATCAATTAAAGCAACGATATGCTGCCCTTTGATCATCCCATGAATTTTGAAAGACTCGTTCTTTTGGAAGCTTGAAATTTGAGCCAACATACCACCACTTTCTTTTTCGCTTTCAGACTCTTCAAGGGCTCTTTCGACTTCACTATCTTTGGAATCATATTACTGGTCCGAAAAATTAGAGTTACTCTCACCAGCTGAATAATACTCAATCTGGTGAAATTTGACTCCCTTTGGGCAAACATGATCTGGAGACCATTTATCTTTACATCGAAAACATAGCCCCTTTCTTTGGAGTTCATTGATAGTTTCTGGATCCAATCTTTTGCCAAGAGGTTTTTGCTAGTTAAACTCCTTTTGGTAAGGCTTTTGATGAAACCTTTTCCCTCTATCCTTCTTGTGGAAGGATGGTTTAGGATGGAACTTAGTTTTGGGAACAGCCCACTCCATGTTTCTAGCTTTTTTCATTGCTTCTTGTAAGGACCGTGGATCAAAAGCTTTGATCCATCCCTTGAGTGGCTCCATCAAACCTTCACTGAATAAGATCACTAATCTTCTCTCAGTGATTCTAGTGACCATAACTGAAAGTCTTTAAAACTCAGCTATGTAGGCATCAACAGTGCCATACTACTTCAACTGCGCCAACTCCCTAAAATACACTTTTAGGTCCTTCTCGAACCTCTCAATGAGTCTATTGGTGAATTCATCATAGCTAGTGATTGATCCATGACCCAAGGTGACTAGGCCATGGTACCACCACACATGCCCTACCCCATCTAAGTGTAGCATAGTGAATTTAATCACATCTTCTTTAGCCATTGGCCTAAGAGCCAAATAGTTGTCTAGTTTTTAAATCCAAGCTCGAGCAGAGTTATTATCACTTCCATCAAAGTGGGAAAGCATTATCTTGTTGATAGCTTGATGCAAGTCTCCTTGTGTTGGAGTTCTTCTTTGGTCATAATTTCTCCCTTGTCCCTTACTCTTCCTCTTATGATCAATAAATTCATTATAGGACATGTCCATTTTGATATCTTCAGGGAGAGAGTCATACTCCACATGGCCACGTCTCAATTATTCCACAAATGAAGAATTCTCTTCAAGATCAGGTTGGGTATTTATTGGTGCTACGAAGGTGGGTTTGAAGGGCCTTGACAAATGAAGGGCCTTGATACCACTGAAATATCCCGAGCCATTTTTTTTTTTTTTTTTAGATATTGGATTTCAACATTACAAGTAAATACCGTTAAGGTTAGAAGATAATCCCAAATGTACTAAAACAACTCTACTACTTTAAATTCTAGAAATGGAACTCAACATCCAGTATGTGATACCCAATCCAAGGCGGAGTAGGGGCGACCATAAGATGGAGTAAATTACAAACAAAGGAACTCGACGTCAAGTATGTGCTACCCAATCCAAGGTGGAGTAAGGGGCTACCATATGACGGAGTGAAATTAATAACAATGCTTTAATGGGAAATACTAAAGAATGAAACTACTCCACACCCAGCATGTGCTTGCTAACCCCAAAAGGGAAAGTAGCTACCATAGGGCGGAGCTCTACACCCAGAATGTGCTTGCTAACCCCAATAGGGAAAGTAGCTACCATAAGGTGGAGCTATAAACTAATACAATAACTTAATTGAAACTAAACTTTTGAAATCAGCTTTGAACAAATAAAGAATGGTTGCTAGTACTACTGTCAGCTTACAAAAATAAGAAGAATTTGCTCTTAGAAAGAAGAAAAACCAGCCACCTGTTAAATTCTTCAGATGTTCATAACTCTCACCAAACTTGTTCAATCGTCCTGATTTCTGTTGCAAAGTCTCTTCCTAAAGATGGCACCCAAGTTAGTATCAAAATTCAGACCCAATCTGCATCCAAAACTTGTTACACAAATTTCAATGCAAACCCCAAGGGCATCCCAGCTGAATGGGGTGATTTGCTCTAGAAATAAATTGCAAGCCTTAAAAATTCTGTTATTAGAGCAAAGGGGTGCCTAAGTGTACCCAAGAGAATGAGATGATACCCAAAACTTGTTTTTTTGTATTTTTTGATTTATGAATAAAAACCTAGATCTGTCTTATACAGAATACAATAACTGAAACACTAATGATACCAAAGGAACTAACAATGAAATAACTAAAATCAATACATAAGTAAATACAAATATCAATGACTAAATCACCACTAGATGCTGTCTTGCAAGCATGAAGCGATGCCCTAGCTAGGAGGCCTTCATTCCCCGAAGCTGTTCCAGAGCCAAAGCGGCAGCATAACAATGTATTAAACCAAGATGATGAAATGATAACCCAATGCCTTCTTTTATAGGCTTTATTTAGCCTCCCTTGAAGCCTTATCTCCAAAATTGGTGCCCCTTTCCATGCAATGATGGTGCCCCCCCTTCAAGTCCCCCTTTTAAAATAACATTAAGTTATTTTGACTAGGCCAAGGTCAACGTTAAAATATAATGTTATTATATTTTTTTTAAGTGAAATTAACTTATTTCACCAAGACCATATTCTGAAGCCCAAAACTTAATGAGTCAACTGAAAAGGAAAGTTAACTCCTTGCGACAATCCTGCTAGCTGCCAAAAATAGAATTTACTAAAAATAGTAAATTCTTGGAAATGCTCAGAAAACCGAAACAAACATACCTCTGCGAAGCTCTCAAAAAACCCAGAAAGAATTTTCCACCAAAACTTTGAGCAAGGACATCCTAAAAAATAGGAAACCCTCATTTGCACCTTCCGATTAGCCTACGGATTTCCAGAAATAGGCCAACGGTCACTGTGAGATCAGATTTGAGAAGGGGTCATTACAGATTAAATAGACTTATATGAGTTATAAATGGAATGTAAAGGTTTAAAAGTGTAATTTAATGTGTATGATGTTATAGGGTGTCATTTTTTAGTTTTATAACTGAAACTTTGTAGGGTTCCACATTGAAAATAAGAAAATAGTTGAAAAAGAAGAGTTTCGGTAGTTGTATGGCTTGTGCAGGAGTTGTAGCACATGTGTCTAATTATAAAGTGTCTCTTTAGGTCCCATAAACTCACTTTCATGCTTTAAAAAATTTAAAATACCAAAAATTAATCAAAACCATCCTATCTTCTCTATCACTCTCCTATGCAAGTAGAAATAGTCAATCGGTCTTTGCATGGTACAATCAAGATGAGGTGATTAAGGGAAAATGTACTTGAGGGATGAAAATAATCCTTGTCTAATTCAAATCCAAGGTAAGCATTTTAGTTTTGGTTTTTTTTACTCTATGAACCATTGCTAAGAAGGTTTTCTACTATTTTCTGCTTGCACATCCCCATGGACTATAGTTTTCTCCTATGTTTGGATTAGTCCATACAAACCAAGTGTTGCACATGTTTTTAAAGATTATGTACATTATTATCACATGGTCCTCAATCATGTTTTCACATTTGGAAGTCAAATAATTAACATGAATTATCTCAGTTTGCTAGAAGGACACCATTGAAGTTGTAGACTAGTGTTCCACCTATTGCAAGGTCATTCTCATATAAGTGCCTTAAGGATAAAAAGGGATATGATGTTTTCCAATTCTCCATGATGATATTTTATTCTTTGAAATCCTAGTCTTAACACTAGCATTTATTATAGGAATAACAGTCACATATATACATAGTCAGCTTTCCTACAAACATTCACCTATAGTCAAGTGAAAAGAAGTTTTATAGAGTCATGTTCAAATAATAGAGGAGGTTATAAAGTTTTTATAAGTATCCCAAGGTAGAGAGAATAAATATAAACTTTCTAAATGTTTTGAATATCGATTGTGAAAACCTAACTTGACACACTACCTTGTATCTTGTATGTCCACCTATAGGTTTCCAATAGTGATCTGATTGTAACTCCAATAGAGGTTTGAGGGTGTTGTATGATGTTTGAAAGCATTTGAGACCTTAAAATAGGTATAGAAGGATAGATAAGCATCATGGTGAGACTATCATATTCATATAGACTTAAAACCATGCTCATAGGTGGGGAATTTGCTAAAGAGACATTTTACCTTAAACTCTTTGAATCATATTTTAGCCCATACTTTTGATCCTTCCATAGTAGAGTATCTAAGGCCTAGGAAATATAAGTGATTTCCATCTTGTATCCCAATCATATAGGTAAGGTTTTAAAATAACAAGACGGATGATTGATCAATAAAATATGAATTTTGTATGGTTTCTAACTTAGACATTTTTAACTTGGAGAACTCGGTGAATATTGTGGTAAGATGGGCTAAAATAACTAATCTTGCAGTGACTTATGGTATTGAGTGAGTTTATGGTCTCCAAATATGAGAAGAGATCACATAAGTGGAGGGTATCCTAATCCAATATAATTAATGTATATATGATCACCTACATGAGTTTTTAATTCCTATTTAATGCATATCTATAGTCACCAACAATTAGGCTAACTCATGCTAAGTGTCAAGAGAGGTAGTTTGGATGTTGGCATAGTCTTTAGGAAAGAGATAAATTCAAACAACCATGATATTACAAAATTCACCTCAATGTGGAACCAAAAGATAAAAAATTATTAATTATGCCCCTATGAGTACCTAAATGGGTCTCATTTTCTTGAAATGAACACCTACAGTCTACTAAAGTCCATAGACTAGGCCTAGCCAAGTAGAGAGATGGATTGAGAGAGTTGGAAAAAAGGTTGGATGTTGAGAATGTTTAGAACCACATTAAAAAAAATTCAATTATTTTAGTGAGGTATTTATACCAAATAAATAATCTAAGCAAAAGGTGAACAAAACAAGTCCAACCCTGTATACAAAATTCACTGCACAGTCACTTACATACATAACTATTTTGAAGTTTATGGAGTTTGAACACTCTAAAAAGGTGATCTAACTTTTTAATTTTGTGTATAATGTCCTCATGACCTAATAAATCCTCCCATATATTTAAAATTATGGGAAAAATATGGGATATATCCTTTGTTTTGTCTTAGATAGAGGGCACTCCTAATCATCATGAAACTACAAATATGGTGAGTAAATAGTAAGGGGATGAGATGTAGAGTTTTTGGATGTTTTATAATGTTTTAGAATGATTTTTTTAGCATGTAAAAACATAGATAAGGTCATATGGTCCTGATAAAATAATCTAATGTGTTTATATCCCATGAACACAACTAGGCCTATTAG
Organism: Torreya grandis; assembly: GCA_037957365.1. Lineage (NCBI taxonomy): Eukaryota > Viridiplantae > Streptophyta > Pinopsida > Cupressales > Taxaceae > Torreya > Torreya grandis. The sequence goes on from JARHVA010000333.1 coordinate 4,191,221, forward strand.
GCCTAAGACAAGGCCTAAAGCCCTAATGGGGTCTAAATCTACTTATAAGGATATATGAACCATGAAATCCCATTGATGACTGTCAACTGGAGTTATAAGGTTATTTTAAACCTTTATCATGTAAGGTAATCACACAAGTTGGTCAAATTTGGCCTATTTCACCTTAGACCTATATAGAATGCCCTCAAGAATTTGACAGACCAACTTAAAATGTTCACACATATACGAACACATAGCATGGTGACCCAAGGAGATAGTAATGGTTGAGGTATGTCCCTAACTTGGTTTTTGTGGAATTTTTTTGATATTTTAATGCCCATTTTTTATGAACTATCCCTAAGTGTCAAAACCCACTAAAACCCTCTTAAACCCTTACTTTTGACCTGATGGAGAATATAGGTAAGAAGATTCATTTAATAGGGGTATTTTGTCATAGAAATGGTTTTATACTTGTGGATAACTCTCTCAATATCCATGACACATGATTGGTTTATATCCTACTTGTATAGATAGTATTGAAGTAGGGTTTTTTACAAACATTTAGGTGTTTTACAGGTATAAAGCAAAATGAAAAGGTGAGAGTCATTTAGGGAGGTCTATAGATACTTATTATAACTTACCAAATCCATTTATCACCTCATAAATTCACATAAACATCTCTACTAATTCATTCATCTCAGTCAGTCTTTGGTAGATAGTGAGAAAGGAGAGTGGTTGTCAAGTGAGAGAATAAGAGGTTGGTTTTCAGACATTTTTGAGGTATAAATTATGGAGTGGAAGATAGAGGGATATTATAAAGATGTCCTAACACCTCTTCCTCACATTTTATTTGGAAATTGAAGGAAATATTGATGACAAATGTGAAGACATACCTATAAGGCTGGTGATGGTGACTTTAGATGGTGAGTACAAGTGTCCAAAAGATGGATCATGGTTAGTGATGCATCTGATGACTATTGAATCTTTTTTATAACCCCTCCTTTATATTTAATATGTGTTAAATCTCCCTAGTCTATTTTTTATCAATCAAAATATCCTTCATGATGAGGGCAGTTTCAAGAAGGTAGCTAAAGAGACCCTATGCTAGTTTTGGACATTTTTATGCTTTTGATGGACATTTGTCCAAGAAAAAATTATATACCTCTATTATCCAATTAATTATTATTAAATTTAACTATTTTTCATGCCTTTACATGCGGCAGTGTGACCCTTGAGCTCCACTTTCTTCTCTTTCTTCTCATATTCTATAAATGCAAGCCATTTTAGCTTTTGTATTCTAATTCCACACCTAGTATGGTAAAGCCATGCTAGTCTGATATTGTAATTTACCTTTGAAATAATATATGCAATATATTTTTGAGATCACAAACTATATTTCTAAGTATGTCAAGTGATGTATAGTGAAAGGTCAAGTGATTGATACCTATCCTTGTTTTCTCTCAATCCTTCCAAGTTTAATGCAAGTTGTTTCCTCTCTAATAGGTCACATGAAGTGTTTTCAAGTACATTCATCTATATTAAAGTGTTAAAATATCCTTAGTGTCTGAAAATGACCTATGGTTCACTAACCTTGAGTAATTCCATGCATATCACCTCCATTTTTGAAATACTAATGTTACAGCACTTCAAGATTTTAAGACTAGTATTATAGGTCATGTTTCTTAGTGAAAGAGTATGATAGCATAGTGGAGTTATATCTTATGTATCACCCCATTATATTATCTTAATTTCATTTCTACTTATATCCCTTTTCCTATAAGTAAATAGTTAGTTTATGTGATAAGCACTTAAGGATCAATTTAGGGAGGTAGCCCTTAAACCTAGAGGTCTACCTCTACTATAGGCAACCCATAGGCCTAGAGATATTCCAATGTTTAAAAAATATTAGAGTAGATTAAACAATCAAATATAGTGTGAAATATTTTTTGACAATAGTTTTTTCATGCCCGGTGGGACCAAGGTCCAAGAGAGTGGAAATATTGTTGGTGTGTCTTTCCTCTAATCAGCTTTTGGAAGTAAGCAAGAAAGCTCTAATGGTGACTCTGAATGAAACCTTATGTTTTTAAGAATCCCAGGTATCTGTTTTTGAATTTTTTGATTAATTACTATATTTTATTTGACTCATGAAATTGATATGGATGGTTATGATGAATATTTCTAATATGCACCTTCTTATCAACCTTGTTATGACCCATGTTATACCCCTCAATAACCCTATCAAAGTTGTTATCAGTCATATGAGCCATGAAAAACCTATGGTAATCCTATTCCTTATCCATATGCACATCCTATTTTTTAGTATACCTATGAGTAAGGCTATCGAGAAGCCTATCAAGAAGTACCTCATAAGCCTGCTCAACAACATCATGAAGGATGAAAATGGTCCTTGTCTGCTTTAGTGAGGAGAAGGTGAGTCAAGGTAAGTGAACTTGAGGGATGAAAATGATCCTTTTATAATTTAAATCCATGGTAATAATTTTAGGTTTGGTTTATTTTCCTCTATGAACCATTGCTAAGAAGGTTTACTACTATTTTTTGCCTGCACATTTGCATGGCCTATAGTTTTCTCCTCTATTGGATTGGTTTATATAAACCAAGTGATGTACATGTTTTTAAAGAGTGTGTAAATTATTATCACATGGTCCTTAATCATGTATTCATGTTTGGAATTCAAATAACTAACATGAACTATCCCAGTTTGCTAAGAGGACACCATTAAAGTTGTAGACTAGTGTTCCACCTATTGCAAGGTCATTAACATGTAAGTGCCTTTAGGACAAAAGGGGATATGACGTTTTCCACTTCTTCATGATGATCATTTATTATTTGAAATCCTAGTCTCAAAACTAGCATTGATTAGAGGAATAACATAGTCACATATATGCATAATCAGTGTTCCTACAAATATTCACCTATAATCAGGTAGAAAGAAGTTTTGGATAGGCATGTTAAAATAAGAGAGGAGTTTTTAAAGTTTTGAGAAGTCTCCCAAGGTGGAGATAATCAGTTTGAACTATCCAAATGCTTTTAATATTGATTTTTAAAACCCAAATTGACACATGGCCTTGTATCTTGCATGTCCACCTATAGGTTTCTAATAGTGATCTTATTGTAACTCTAACAAAGGTATGGGGGTGTTGTATAAAGATGTTTAAAATCTTTTGAGAACTTTAAGTAGGTCTAGGAAGATAGAGAATCATAATGGTGATATTTTCATATGAATATAGACTTAAGACCATGTTCATAGGTGGGGAAAGTTACTAAAGAGATACTTTACCTTAAACTCTCATAATCACATTTTTCCCCATACTTTTGATCCTTCCATAGTAGAGTTTTTGAGGCCTAGGTAATATAAGTGATTTCAATATTGTATCCCAATCATAGAGGTAAACTATTGACATATCAAGATGGATGATTAATCAATAAAATATGATGTTTGGGTGGCTTCAAACTTAGACATTTTTACCAGAAGAAGTCAATGAATACTATGGTAAGATGGGATAAAATAACTAATCTTGTAGTGATTTATGGTATTGAGTGAGTCTATGGTCTCTAAATATGAGAAGAGTTCACATAAGTGGAGGGTAGCCTAATGAAATTAAATTAATGTATATATGATCACCTACAGGAGTTTTCAATTCCTATCTAATCCATATCTATAGGTATCTATAATCACCAATAATTAGGCTAACTCATGCTAAGTGTCAAGAGAGAGGTAGTTTGGATGTTGGCATAGTCTTCAAGCAAGAGATGAATTTAACCAGCCATAAAATGAAAAAATTTCCTTAATATGGAACCAAATGATAAATAAGTAGTAACTAAGCCCTGATGAGTACCTACAGAGGTCTCATTTTCTTGAAATGAACACCTACAGTCTACTAAAGTCTACAAACTAGGCCTAGCCAAGTAGAGAGGTAGATTGAGAGAGTTGGAATAAAGGTTGGATGCTAAGAATATTTGGAGCCATGTTAAAATTTTTGAAATAAATTGAGTGAGTTCATTATACCAAAGAAATAGGGTAATGGAAAGGTGAACAAAACAAGTCCAACCCTACATATAGAATTCCTTATAATGTCACTTGCATACAAGTCTGTTTTGACGTTTATGGGGTTAAAACACACTAGAATGGTGATCCAGCTTTGAAATTTGGTATAGAATGTCCTAAAAACCCAATAAAACCTAAAATATATTCAAACTAATAGGATAATTATTGGATATTCCCTTTATTCTATCTCAAATAGATGACACTCCCAGTCATCATGAAATTGCAGGTTTGGTGAGTAAATAGTAAGGGGATGATATGTAGAGTTTTGGGATGTTGTGGAATGTTTTAGAATGATTTTTTTATCATGTAAAAACATAGACAAGGTCCCAACATCCTAAGAAAATATTTTTAGGTGGTTATAAGCCATGAACTCAATCAGGCCTATTAGGCCTAAAGCCTTAATGGGGTCTAAATCCACTTATAAGGACATATGAACCATGAAATCCCATTGATGACCTCTAGGGAGATTTATAATGTTGTTAAAAACCATTATGTTCAAGTTAATTACACAAGTTGGTCAAATTTGGGCTATTTCACCATATACCTATCTAGAATGCACTCAAAAAATTGATAAGCCAACTTCAAACATTCACACATGTGTGAACACATAAAATGGTGACCCAATAAGTTAGGAATGGTTGAGGAAGGTATCTAACTTGGTTTTATTGGATTTTTTTAATAGTTTAACATCCAATTTTTATGAACTATCCTTAAGATTCAAAACCTACTAAAACCTTCCTAAACCCTTGGTCTTAACTCGATAGAAGAGATAGGTAAGAAGGAGCATTCATGATTGGTATTTTTCCATAGAAATGGTTTTAGAATTGTGGATAACTCTCTTAGGATCCATGATACATGATTAGTTTATACCTTGTACAAACAAGCCTAAAATAAGGTTTTTTATAAAGATTTATGTGTTTTGTAGGTATAAAGCAGAATGAAAAGGTGAGAGTCATTTGGGGAGGTCTATATAGACTTATTATAACTTCCAAAATCCATTTATCACCTTATAAAATCACATAAAAATCTCTTCTAAGTCATTTATCTTAGGTAATCTTTAGCAGATAATGAGAAATGAGAGTGACTATCGAGTGAGAGAATGAGAGGTTGGTTTTTAGACCTTTTTAAGGTCTAACTCATAGAGTGGAAGACATAAGGTTATTGGATAGGTGTCATAACACCTATTCCTTAGATTTTCTTGGGAAACTAAAGGACATCTTGATGACAAATGTGAAGATAGACCTATAAGCCTAGTGATGGTGACTACAGATGGTGAGTACAAGTGTCCAAAATATGGCTATCAGTTAGTAATGCATTTGATGACTATTGAATCTTGTTTATAACCATTTATTGATATTTTATATGTTTCAACTCTCCCTAGTCTATTTTTGAGTATTCAAAAGATGTTTTATGATGAAAGCAATTTTAAGAAGGTAGATGAAGAGACCCTATACCAGTTTTAGAGAGTTTTATGCTTAAGATGGACATTTTTCCAAGAGGACCTTTCAAAATTATATTATCCACTTCATTATTATAAAATTTAACTATTTTTCATGCCTTGACATGTGGCATTATAACTCTTGAGCTCCACTTTCTTCTCTCTCTTCTCATATTTTATAAATGCAAGCCATTTTGGCTTTTGTATTCTAATTCTACCCATGGTATGATGAAGCCTTGTTGGTTTGGTATTATAATTTATCTTTAAAATAAGATATAAAATCTAGTTTTTAGTTAAAAAACTATCTCTTATATGTATTTGGAGTGATTTAAAGTGAAGAGTGAAGTGATTGATACCTATCCTTACTTTCTCTTAATCCTTCCATGTTCGATGCAAGTTATTTCCACTCTAACATGTCACATGAAGTGTTTTAAAGTTGATTGGTCTATATTAAAGTGTTATAAATATCCTTAGTGTGTAAAAATGACCTATAGTTCACCAATATTTAGTAATTCCATACTTATCACCTCATGTTTGAAATATAGATGTTAGAGTAATTCAAAATTTTAAGACGAGTATTGTAGGTCATGTTTGTTAGTGCAAAAGTATGGTAGCATAGTGGAGATATTTTTGGTGTATCAATTAATTATATTAGATTAATTTCATGTATACTTATATCCCTTTTCATCCAATCAAATATTTAGTGTAGGTGATAAGTATTTAATTATCAAACTAGGGATCTAGCCCTTAAACCTAGAGGTCTACCTCCACTATAGGCAATCCACAAGCCTAGAGGTATTCCAATGTTACCCAAATATTAGAGTAGGCTTTAACAACCAACTCTAGGGTTAAATATTTTGTGATAACATGACATTTATATTCATATTCCACACACCATAAACCATTGTGAGTGTTAAGAGTATTATGCGTAGTGAGCTTTTCCAACTAAGATGCTATAACAATAATATGATCCTCAATAAAGTAACTAATCCCTGTGTCGATGATTTTAATGGTTTCATCATGAAGTGTGGTATATAAGGCCTTACATGGGTTGGTGAAGGTATTATATGATAAGGTTCACCATAAGGGAAGCAATAAGCCTCCTATGAACCACTGGGAATGTTGAGCGGCATTTATCTCAAAAGAAAGATTAGAGAGAAGTGTCTTAAAATGTTCATCATACTCACACACTTTCTTAGTTAGTTATTTCTTGATGTCCTTCATGAAAGATATGCTCTACTATTCAAACTATGGGATGTAAAATTATTAAATAAATGTTACCTTTAGTTGTTCATTATTCACCACATCTTACTATGGATCAAACTTATAGTACCACTTGTTTGCATGGTTTAAAAGAGTGGTGAAATTTTGAGTTGCCTTTCATTCAAAAGATGTAATGAAATACACTCACCAGATAAGTTCACACTTGTGAACATGTTCTATTACATTTTTCACACCATGATACTGAGGTAAATAGAGTGTCATCTCATAATACACAATGGATGGATGAGGTGTAGACAATGGAGCAAATGCAATGCACTTCTTATCCCTCTTAGACATTATGGGGGAGGTCCACCAACTCCTCATACACCTCCTCTAGATCCTCTAATTGAACTATTGAAAGCATAATCACTGAGGTAGGGGTGAATTAATGTCTTCAAACATTCATTTAATTCTACTTAAGCATATATAACCATACAAACATGAACATCTAACAAAGCATATGTAACCATACAAGATCATGAGACACATTACATATGTGGGAAACCCTCAAGGGGAAGAAAACCCATAGATCTCTAAAAATTAAATATAGTTCTATAAGATAAAAACCAAGTTTAATGAAGCATCAACTTCACATGGAGTACTAACCCTAACCAGTTAAGTACCCATTTGACTAGGCTTTAGCAAGCACCCACTTTCAAGGAGGCACCAACCCCCTAGATGACTCAACACCAACTTAGAAACTTAATTTATTTTATCACCTTCATAACACTATGTTGGTCAACTAATAGATGATGACCACCTCTTTAGCTCTTCACACTCTTATCTCTCTCAAACTACCTTCTAGACTTCTTTGCTCAACTAGGTCTCTCCAAGACTAATTAGATCATATGACCTTGATATTCATACTCAAACTTCCTATTAGATATTCATTATATTCCCTCTACTCTCTTATGATGGTATATAAGACCTCCTTTTACTCAAAGATCTTTAATTTCATTCACTTCCTCTTATTTACACTATCACATACTCTAACTTGTCAATTAGGCTTATTAGGCCTTGTTCTTATAAAATCCTTTAACTCACACACCTCTTGATTAGGCATACACACTTGCACACTTTGATTGAAGAAATATACACACTTAAACTGAGTGAGGATATACTAGAGCTATATATTTTTCTATTTAACATGTTATTATATGAAATGAATCTAAACCTATATGTGTTTGGTTCTCTCATGAAACATTAGATTGTGATCAAAAATGTAGAACACCTTGATTGTCATAATTTAGAATTATAGGTTGAGTTTGTGGAATTATAGGTCCTAAAATAATGCAATAAATCCATATGATTTTGCATATAACTCCTATTATAACATGATATTCTACCTCTATGAAAGATATAGAAACATAATTTTGCTTCTTAATTCCTCGTGGAATCAGACCAGATCCTAAAAAAACATAAATCTAGAATTGGATTTCTTGTCATCTATAGAAGCTACATGATTTACATATATGTATCTTGTCAAGAATAAATTATCATTCTAATTGTACTCTAGGCCATATTCAGCTATACCTCTGATGTATCTCAATACTTTCTTTGTTGCTTTCCAATGTGTCACCTTTGGTTCCTACATGAACTAAGAAAGATATTTGATAGCATAGCTACTATTGGCCTAGTATATGTCAAGTAAATAAAACTCCCAATCGACTGTTGATAAAGAATTACAGTTAATTTTAGTTATGGGTCTGTATGATATAATTTAAGTCTTATCTCTATAGATATTACAATAGTATTGTAGTCCATCATCCTAAATTTCTTGAGCAATGTCTTGGTATACTTCATTTATGAAACAAAAATGTAATGTACCTTATTCCATACCTCCAAACCAAGATAATAGTGTAGTATCCTGAGATATGCAATATCAAATGATCACTTGAGATCATTCTTAGTTACATTGATCATCTTCACTATACTACTAGTGATGACTAGATCATCGACATAAACAATCACTATAACAATCCTTCCCCCCCCCATGTTATTTGAGGTAGAGGTTAGGATCATATAGACTCCTATTGAATCCATGTTGTATAAGATGCTCATAAATCTTGATGTACCATGCTTTGGGAGCCTATTTAGCCCATAAAGAGATTTGATAAACCTACACACCTTCTATTCCTAATCGGGTATCATAAATCCTTCAAGTTGAGTCGTGTAGAAATCCTCTTTCAAATATTCATTGATAAAGGCACTTTTTACATAAATTTGATTAAATTTCCATCCAAACTATGTATCCATAGAAAAAATCACTCTAATAGTCTTTATCTTATCCATGGGAGTAAAAGTCTCCTCATAGTCAATGCCTTATTTCTGAGCATCCCTTTTGAGACAAGCCTTTCCTTGTACTTATAAATATTTCCATCTACTTTGTACTTGCTCTTAAATACCCATTTTCATCCTATAGGATTCTTCCTTGGTGGAAGATCAACAAACTACCAAGTGTTATTCTTTTTCATTGACTGATATTATGCATCCATGGCATCTTTTCAAGATTTTGACTATATGACTTCTATTACTATTGAGGGCTCATAAGTTTCTTGAACAATATATATAAGGGCAATATTAACCTCTTATTGAGCCATGCTTCAAGTCTTTAATCTTGAAGTGGATGTATTTTGTACTTTATTCAATCTATCATCTTGTATATTACTTCTATACCACTTGGGCATATGTTGAGAAGTAAGTGGTTGTGTTAGAGGTCCTATTTGATTATCCTCTTTTTCACCTTCACAATCACTATCTAAAAATATTATAGGAATTTTTCCTATATCATTTTCCTATTTATAAGGTGCATTTATTCCACTCTTTTCATCAAACACTACATCTCTACTGATTAGTACCTTCTTTGTTTCTAGATCAAGGAGCTTGTATGCCTTTGATTATACACTATACCCCACAAAAATACATTATTTTATTTTCTTATCCAACTTATTCCTTTTTTTATTAGGAACATTCATGTATGCCTTGCAACCAAAAAATCAAAGGTAACCTTTGGTTTATTTACTTTCCAAGCTTCATGTGGTATGATTCCATCAAGAGATGTGGTAGGTGACCTATTCAACAATTAGACTACAGTGTGATAAGCTTTTGTCCAATATGTATTAGGAAATTTTGCATCCTCAACCATGATATGAAACATTTCTATAATGAATCTATTATGCCACTCTACAACTCTATTATATTAAGGTGAATATGGATCTATCAATTACTAGATAATTTTATTCACACTAAGATAGGTTGAGAATTCTTTACTAGTGTATTCCCCCCCCATGATCTGAGTGGAGGTTCTTAATTGTCCTACCAGTTTTATTTTCAACTATGGCCTTGAATTATTTGAAGACTCTAAAATATTGATCCTTAGTATTCAATAAATATACCCATGTTTTACATTAGTAATCATCAATAAAAATCTAAAAGTATTTTTACCCTCTAAGACTATGAGCAAAATGTTCACATAGATCAGTGTGTACCAAGTCCAACTTACCAAATGATTGATACCTAGTATTTTTAAAGGGATCTCTTCTTTATTTTCATACTAAGTAACTGGTACATGTATTAGAATATTTCTTGAGTGTAGGAAGACCATGAACTAAATCCCATTTGATTAATTATACCAAATAACCATAACTCAAGTGACCATAAATTTTATGTTATAAATTGCTTAGTTTTGTATCTTTGACCACAAGTGCTTGATGATCATTTTAAATAAAATCAAGTTGAAATTTTTTTCCAATATTGAAATCCTTGGAAATCACTTTAAATTACCTAGAATTTTCTTTGATGTGGCAAAACTTTTGACCATTTTGGTGATCAAATTCAACCATGAGGTTGTGGTCAAGTAGTTGATTAACAGATAACAATTTTTTTGTAAGTCTTAGAACATAGAGAACATTTAAAATGTTACAATTTTTGTTTCCAAGTTGATGTTTCATGTCACCACTACCTTGTAATGTAGATGAGGTATCATCTCCAAGCAAAACATTTCCCTTTGATTCTATTCTTTTCAAAGTAGAAAACCATTATTTTCTCTCTATCATGTGTCTAGTTCCCCCTAAATCAACATATTAAACTACACTCAGATGATTGGTAGACTCATGTATTTGACTAGCTAAACTATATTCCTCATTTGAAGAATCATTGTCTTCAAAAGCATTACCATGTTTTTTAGGCTTTGAATTTGTTCATTTCCACTTATTTTGTCATTATAATTACTTCTTTTATGTTTGTGGTGAATTGTTGGAAGAGAGCTTCTTACTTGATGAGCCCTTTTGGAATGTGTTATACCAACAATGTTTAAAGTCATGTCCATATCTTCTATAAATTTTACATGATTTAAAAGAATGTGAATTATTCCCTTGTTGGGTTTATTTATTATTCTACTTTGGATATTGCTTTGGGCATTTCATGGGTTTCTTTCCCTTTTGATTTGATGCAAGTGTATGCTCATCATCTATTTCCTCTTAATTATGCAAAGCTTCCTCTTGTTGCAACAAATTTTTCAACACCTTAAAGGTTGGTTTTTGTCCTCTAACATTAAAAGTGGTCACAAATATCCTATATGAATGGGGAAGTGCTCTAAGGACTATAGGGACCAAAGAATCATCTATCATCAGTTTACTCAAAGATTGAAGTGAAGCCTACAAAGATGCAACCCTTATAAAGAATGCTTTTACTTTTTCATCTAATTTGATATTGAGAGTGTGAAATTGGTTTTGAAGATGCAAGATTTGATTTGATTCTTAGCTTCATATACTATTTTAAGCTTGTCCCAAGTATCTTTTATAGTTGTATCACTACAAATATGAGGTTGTACCTCATATGAAACTCCAAACATGATTATTAATTTAGCCTTTTTATTAGTTGTGTCATAATTTTGTTGTTGATCAACATCTATTGCATGTCTAGCCCATGTTCCTTCTACAACTGACCAAATGTCTTCAAAATCTAAATGTGTTTGGACTTTTTTTTCCCAGTAGCATAGTTGTCACCATAAATTAATTATGTGTTAGAGAGAACAAATCTAGGTCCTAAACCAAACATTGTGATAGTAAGTTATGTATGATAAATTAAAAATATGTTGTTTAAGTGTGGAAATGAAATGCACATTTTTAAGATGTAATTGGATGAAAATTCAAAAATGCATACACAAAGAGGATAAATCGCACACCAACACACAAAAGGTCATCGAATTCTGTCAAAAATAAATCCAAAAATGTAATAGAAAATGAGGAAAGTAAATATCAATTTCCATTTAAAATACATCTAAGGAGTTTTAAAATGAAATTTTCCCATTCCAAGATGTTTTGAGGTTGGTGAGAAAATATCCCCCCACTTGATAGTCTTTGCAATTGTTGGAAAAAATGGGTTTTTTACCTTAATAATCAATGTTCTAATGAATCAATAAATTTCACTAATAAAGTTTACAATTTGATATAGAATCAGAATAAATAGATTTTACATCTACAAAGATCATAGAAAAACATTCACTTTCAAAAATGATAGCATGAAAATCGTTACTACCAGTCAAAAGTTATGGCCTCTTAAAGGTCCAAAATACATGAATTGGTCAACTAAACTAGCAAGAAACTAAAAATTATAGAAATATGGATGATCAAAATGTAAAAAATATCCTTACCACTAAATATATCTAAAAAAATAGCCAAGGTGGAAAAAAACACCTTTTTAGGCTTCACAGATTAAAATTTATGAGCCTCAAAAGAAAAGATCTTCAAAGATGGCTCATAGTGGTGAAGGACGAGCCCTTAGGGGATAAAAATGCCCATCAGGTGATCATATGGCATGAACAAAGGCTGAAAAATACTAATGGTATGATGGTGGTGCTACTACTGGAAGTGTTAGATATGGGTGGTGCTCCACCCAAAAAATTAACCTTGCACCAAATGAAAACTTTCCAAATTGCTCTCTACCTTCAAACTTTCAACATGGGTGCCTCAATGCTCCATTTTTAGAAAATGAATTATTTTCAAAAATATATTGATGAGATTAATCTAATGATATAATATTTGATCCATGATTATGTAAAAAAATTAAAAACCACCATTTTTTGTTGTTCCTCACTTGTCCTAAAAACTAGAAACTTAAAAAAATCGTAGAAAATCACCAAAAGCTCCAAAAATTTTGATTTTTTTAAAATCATATTTTTATGATTAGAATTCAAAAAAAATACATGATTATTTCTATAAATTTTATATTTTTTCATAAAATTAAAAAAAATAACCCTACAAGATTAGATCTGATACGCCAAGCTAAGATTTAAGATTGGTAAAGTTGCATGACAAATTTTTCCTTCTATAAAATTTTCTAAAATTCTAAAAATGTTTCAGCTTGGGATGGAAAAAATTAGATCAGTGTGTTAGATCCAAGGATTGTATGAACTTGGTTCTCTATCTCCACTGAATCTCTAATGCTTCAAAAACATCCTCAGGATTTCCTACTCTAATACCAAATAAAAGATGAAATGAAATTACATTAGTAAAATCACTACAAGAGATGATTATTTATATAATAATAAGTGAGATTAGATCTCCTAATCTATAGGAGATTATGACTCACAATGTAGCTTATTACACATAGGAAATACTATATTTAACTAAGTTATGTCAATCAAAGGTGTAATACCTTGAGACATGATCTATAAGCTCTACACTATTATCATGCACAAAAAGTTTAAAATAGATACTTTTGTCAAAAACTCATTTTCTTGAAATACTCAAAGGAATTGCAACAATGTTTGACTTTTAAAAATGTGTTAAAAGTTGATCAAGCAGATTTGAAAATTGAATGAATTAAAGATGCGAGTTCATTCATAATCCATTCAAATAATTCTAAACTCAAAGTTTATTAAATCTTTGTTAATTTTTGTTATGATTTAATTTTCATTAAAAATGATTAATTATTAAATCAAATGTGGAAAATAATTCAAAATAAACAACTCACGATAACAAGGTTGATAACAAAATTTATCTTCTGCTCGGGATACATCTCTGGGTTTGCTTAAAACATGAACCGATCCATTTATATGAATTGAAATTACATGGTTAAAATATTACAATTATATAATGTATCCTCTAAGACTACATAAAAATTATCAACAAACCTTTGAAAAGTCCTAGTACTCATGGTCAAACTTTCCACCTTCCTGTCGCGAAAGTAATCTCGCCGCGTTTTTGAAATTCTCCACCAAAATTATCACTTATAGGCTTTAAAATTTGGAAAAAATGAACTCAAATTAGGAAAATAAATATATCACCAGAAGTAACTTGGATTTTAGAACAACTCTCTAGTTTACTCTAAAGTTTGAAAATGGCTCTAAGTGCTTCAAAAATGGTGAAACATACAAACTAATCTCTATTTTATTATACACAATCTACTAAAAGGTTGGCTTCAAATAAAAGTTCATTGGTATTTATACACCTTACATCCCATATCTGAGTCGGTGAAGGCCTTATCTTTTTATCCTAGTGACTAAGGTCTAATTTTAATTGTCATTTATTTTGGGATCTATAACAATCTTTAATCCCACATTTGCTAGATGGGAATGGATTTAAGCTTTTAAAAGCTTAAGTCTCCACATATGTAGTCACCAATAGATTTTTTTTGGTAAGGATAAGTATAGTTCATGGTTATTTTTATGTGGTTCAACCCCAAACTTGGTATTTAGTGTGATGTGGCTCCCATCTGATCCCATAGCAATGTTGGGTTCATTTGATGTGGCAACATTAGATTCTACCATGTGGCAGCTCAAGGGCACACACTTAGCTAATACATACACACTGTCAAAGATGAAGGATGAAAACAAACCTAATTTTTTTTACCTAATGTACTACCATATGTCACACTCAGATTGGGCCACATCATCATTCTGACTAAGTTTGACCACAATTTTGATTGGCCATAACTTTCACATACAAACCCAAATTTGGTCTCTTTAAAATGCATAAAAAAGTGTGTGATGAGACATATACCATGGAATTGGTTAAAAAATGTTCCCTGATGATCAATTTTTCCAATTTTACTAGCTTTGATCACTTGTTGACCAAAACTTTGACCAGCTACATTAGGAGTAAATGAGCTTTATTTCTCAAGTTCTGCATACCATCAAAAATCTCTTGATAACCTCTATGTAATGCTAGTGGTTTCAATACCATTTGAGATCATTTTAAAAATGACCTCTAGATCACAGTTCCCCACTAAGAAGGCTTTTGGTCTACCAAAAGCTAGTACCCAACTTAATCCTCTAAAATGCTAGTTAGTTCTAAAGATACTCTGATGGGTCTTATCAGTCTACTTAGGTTCTAAAATTGTGCCTACAAAACTTAGAAAAACTAGTTGATCACACCTTCCATAATTCCTCTATTGCTACATGACCATCAATAGCCTCTACATAGAACTAGGGTTTACAATGTGATGACTTTCTCTACTGTACAGCTTCATAAGAGCCTCTACATAGATAATCTTAGTGATCTTTTATGATGCATGACTTTAATGAGCCTCTACTTAAGTCTGAGATTCTAAATTTCCTCAAAAATACTACATGGTTCTCTACAACACATCAAAGTATAGAACCCATATCATATCATATGATAAAAATGGAAAAATCATACTGATTCATAACTCAAACTATAAAGGCCTTAAAAATAAGGCATGAGTTATATTGAATCCTAAAATTTCCAATAAGATCACAACATCTATCAAATATCTACCCACTATCACATCTTGTAAGTGGTGAACTGCCAAACACTACAACAATCACCAATGCAATTGTAGAACAAGTTTGTTAATGTAAATAAAATACATTAATTGTTGTGACCATGTCACAATACACTACCCAAACATGGGTCTTAGTATGCTAAACAACTATGAAAATAATAAATAGTGTATAGTGTCTAGCATTTCAAACATTTCCCAATAGGGTCTTACAAATGCATCCAAACACACACATGCCACAAATAGATGCATCCCAAAATAATAGTTATTCTAAAATAAGTATTGTAGGAAAAAATGAATCGTACCTGACAACTTGTATACTGTTATCAATCCCCCAAGCTGATTAATGAGTTAAATTCCTTAATAATAAACTCATAAAGCTAATCAAGAGATTCCAAAAATAGATCTTTTCAAAACATAAGTGTGAGAATTAAAAACTTTGCATGATGAAACTATCTCAAAGTGTTCTCATAATAGATCTAAAATACACATATCAAAGCAAGATAAATTTCTTTATCAACATACAATAAGAATTCCCAACAATGCTTTGAAACATTAATCCACTGATCATGATATCATGAAATTCAAAAATTGTTTACTAACCCTCTTTATCAGATTCTCCTATTTAGGGTGTTTAATTTCCTTAATGGATTTACTAACATTTTCATGAGTTAATTTAAGAATAAATTCATTAGTTACCTTATCAATAAGTTTATATACCATCTTCTTATTACCATTACCAGGATGGTGGGATGGTCAAAGTTTCCAACACTTATGTCTACTCACATGACAATGCATGTAGACATCCCTCTTTGTAGGTGAGGTCACCCATTTGCCATTTATCATTTTAACAAGATGAGATTGGTCCTTAGCACCTATAAACTCTTCAACAATGTTTACCTTTTCCAATAATATTTGGCATAATGATTGCTTAATATGCAAAATGTGCAAGGAAAAGCATGTAACATCTTTTGAATATTAAATCCAAATTGCTTAAATGGAAATAGTGCATTAGAATTTTTAGGATTCAAATTCTTATTGGTGTTATTTATAGTGTAAGAATGAGGAATTAGAATCTCAATACCTCTTTTACCTAATTTTTTACACTGTTCACCATTCCTTCATAGGGAAGAATTTTGCACTACTAGTGGCCTTGAATCTTGGCTATTAGAAACTTGTCCTCTTTTAGCAATGGAGAAACTCTCTCCAACATCCAGTTGCTCACTAACATAACCCAATCCTACATGATGAGATATATACTCTACTTGCATTGGGTTATTAATTCCTTGGCCATTTATACCAAGGCCCCTTCCATCAAATCTCATTTTTAATAATAGTTTAGATCCAATGCCCTTAGTGTGTTTTTTAAAACTACCAAAATCAATATCTAAAATTGAAGGAAAAATAGTCCTACATGAGGAACAACTTATAGTGCACTCATTAGTCATAGTGCCTGCATCTATAGTGGAAGGCAATTGGTGAAGACTGTGTCTTTTTTCACTCTGCATCTATACCAAGATCTCATCTTTGGTTTGCAACTTAGATTTTAAACAAGCAATCTCCTCATCTAAGGAGTACAACCAAGCTCTCAAGAAAGCGTTATCTTCCTGGATCTGTTGGTTAATTTCTTCAAGCACATCAATATTATCTTTGTTTGACAACTTTCCCATGGTTTCATGTTCCCTATAAACAATGTAATCCCATAAAATACACATTTCAAATGGAATATCAATAAGGCTAAAAATTTTACAATACTAAAAAAAACCAAATTGAACACAACTGATGTCAAATCCACACAATCAAAAGCTAACCTAGCACATTAATTAATCTGATACCAAACTTAATCCATATACTCTACACTATTATTAAGTACAAAAATTTTACAATAGATATTTTTGTCAAACACTCATTTTTTTGAAATACTCAAAGAAATTGCAACAATGTATGGCCTTTAAAAACATGTTCAAGGTTGATCAAATAGATTTGAAAACTGAATGAATTAAAGATGTGAGTTCATTCATAATCCATTCAACCAATTTTAAAGTTGAATTTTATTAAATCTCCATTAATTTCCATTATTATTAACTTTTCATTCAAAATAATTAATTATTAAATGAAATGCAAAAAAGAATGCAAAATAAAAAAACTTGTGACAATAAGGTTAATGATAGAGTTCACTCATTGCTCGGGCTACGTCTCTGAGTTCACTTAAAACATGAACTAATCCATTTCCATGAATTTAAATTACATGGCCAAAATATTACAATTGTTTAATGGATCCTCTAAGACTACATAAAACTTAGCAATAGACCTTCAAAGAGTCTCGATACTCATGGTCAAACTTTCCACCTTCCTGTCGTGAAAGCAATCTCACATTCTTGAAGTTCTCCACCAAAGGTATCACTTAGAGGATTTAAAATATGGCACAAATGAACTCAAATTAGGAAAATAAATATATAATCATAAGTGTCTCAGAGTGTATAACAACTCTCTAGTTTTCTCTTAAGTCTAAAAATGCCTCTAAGTCCTTCAAAAATGGTGAAACATATAGATTAATCTCTATTTTCTTATACATAGTCTGCTAAACGGTTAGACTCAAATACAAGTTCATAGTTATTTATAAACCTTTCATCTCACCACTGAGTTGTTGAAGACCTTATCCTTTTATCCTAGTGACTAAGGTTCATAACAATAATTAATCCCATCGTTGTTTGTTTTGGGATCCATAACAATCTTTAATCCCATATTTGGTAGGTGGGAACAGATTTAAGCATTTAAAATTTTAAGTCTCCATGTATGTAGTTACCAATATCCTTTTTTTGGTAATGATAAGTATATTCAGTGGTTATGTTGATGTGGCTTGACCCCAAACTTGATATTAAGTGTGATGTGGCTCCCATCTGATCTCGTAGCAGTGTTGGGCTCATCCGATGTGGTAGCATTAGATTCTTCCATGTGGTAGTTCAAGGGCACACACTTGGCCAATACATACACTATATCAAAGATGAAGGATGAAAATAAACCCAAATTTATTCCCTGATGTGCTACCATATGTCATACTCAAATTGGGCCACATCATCATTTTGACCAAGTTTGACCACAATTTTGACTAAGCATAACTTTCACATACAAACTCATATTTGGTCCATTCAAAATGCATCAAAAATATTTAAATGAGATCTACACCATGGAACTGGTTTATAAATGTTCCATGATGATCAATTTTTTTAGTTTGACCAATTTTGACCACTTGTTGACCCAAACTTTGACTAGTTATACTGGGAGTAAACGAGCTTTGTTTCTCATGTTTTGCATACCATCAAAAAGCTCTTGACAAGCTCCATGAAATGCCAATGGTTTTAAGACAATTTTAGATCATTCTAAAAATGACCTCCAAATTAAGACATTTATTACAAATAAGCTAAGATAAATTAATTATTCTAACAGTTATCATTACAAAGTAATTATATGTTAGGGAGGATAAATCTAAGTCCTGAACCAAAAATTATGAATATAAAATTACATATGACAAATTGAAAATGTGTTATTTAAGTGTGGAAATTAAATGTGCATTTACAAAATGGAAGTGACTAAAAATGAAAAAATGCATACATAAAGAGGATAAATCGCACACCACCACATAAAAGGATGTTAGTCTTCATCAAAAATATGTCCAAAAATGCAATGGAAAATGAGTAAAGTGGATGTTAGTTTTAACCAAAAATATGTTTGAGGAGTTTTACAATGAAACTTACCCATTGCAAGATGTTTTTGGGTTAGTGAGAAAATATCCCCCTAATTGACAGCCTTTGTAATTGTGGGAAAAAATGGGTTTTTCACCTTACAATAATTATTGTTGTGATGAATCAATAAATTTCACCACTAAATGTTTTAGCTATGAAGATCACAGAAAAACACACACTTTCAAAAAAGATAGCATGCAAATCAAAGTTACCAGTCAAAAGTCATGGCCTCTTAAAGGTTTAAAATACATGAACTAGTTAGCTAAACTAGAAAGAAACTAAAAAATATAGAAATATGGGTGATCAAAATGTAAAAAATAGCCTTACCACTACATATATCTTGAAAAAATAGTCAAGGTGAAAACAAATCACCTTCCCAGGCTTCATGGATCAAAAGTTATGAGCCTTAGAAGAAAAGATCTTCAAAGATGGCTCATAGTAGTGAAGGACAAGCCCTTAGGGGATAAAAACACCCAAATTCAATAAAAAAGACACTTTCCCTTGGGTGGTTGATCACAAAGCAACTAAAATTAGGCTTCACCATAATAGATTTAATCATAGAGACTATCAATGATGATGAAAGAACAAAAAAGTACTACATGTGCAAGGAACACTCAACACCAAAAACATAGAATGTACACATCACACCCCCCCCCCCACATATTTATAAATGGATGGAGTGGAGAAACAAAGGTCTGCATGATTGGTCTAAATCCACTACTTTAACATCAAACAAGCTGATACTATATACATTGGAATTGCTCCAAACAAGGAAACTATCAATTGTCAAAAAAAAGGTGTCAAAAACATAGATAAGTCTCTCAAAGATGGTGGCCCATAGTGGTGATGGAAAATAGAATCAACTTATAAAGTGAAAAGGTTCTTAGAATAGAAAACACAAATACATGAAGGTAGATAAGGTTGAATCAACAAAACCCCCATGGCACTTTATAAATTAGTACGAGTATAATATAATCCATACACAAGAAACACCAGATGGAGACAAGGAAGACATTGGGCTTCACTATAATAGCTCCAAATGAGGATACTATTGAGCTATTGAAAAATCCATCAAGAGATATGCTCCAAAATTAAGGGAGCAAAAAAGTGTCTCCATAAAAGAAGGCAAGGTGCTAAGAAAGGGGCCTCAAGGAGACATGACACAACTACTAATGTGTTAAAGTACTAATGCATGTCTTGGGCTGATAGAAGAGTGTGGCAAATGGAAAAATGATCCATAATGTATGCAAACATACTAGATAAATATCAATGGCCATAAAACAACATACAAAGCACATGTAAAAAGGCATCAAGTTCAATCAAAAATGTGTCTAAAAAAGTGCATGCATGAAGTATAATACATGGCCCATAGCACAAAAAACCCTATAGTAATGAAAATTTACACTCAATAATAGGACGTTAGACTCAGCCAAAAATGCATCCATGAGTGAAACAAATGATGACAATGTAATCAAGAAGAAGCAAGAAGGCAATTTGTGTTGCTTATGAGGGGGTTTGACCTCCTACTAGATTGGACCTCACCCTCTAATATTTGACAAATTAAAGAGATAAGATATGTGTAAAATAATGAATAATCCATCTACAAATGCTCAAAACATAGAAAAATGCATCACCACTAAAATGTCACCACACATCATAAAGACAAGGCAACAAATCCAATGCAAAGAGACCCCTAAAATGTGGAACTTTATATTTTACTGTATTTTCTAATGTAAATAGGCTCAATGTGTGGAAAATTGAAAAACATGAACTTTTGTAAAAAAATGGTACTCAATTCTGAGCTATTGATCAAAAGTTATTAAACAAACAATTTCTCATAAATGAGGCATATTTAATAAAATTTGCACTAGAAGTTTTTTAAAAAGTACTATAGCTACGGAGATATAGCCTTATAACCACTTGTTAGAAATGGCACAGAAATAAGAATGAAATGGTTTTATTTATGAGGGGGAATTGGCCTTCTGCCAACTTGAGGCTCACCCTTTGTCTTCAACAAGTGAGAGAACAAGGTAAAATAACAAATGAAATAAAATAGTCTCCTTTACAATAATATCTATCAAAGATATTATATTGTTTTTAAATTAAAAAAATAAAAAATACATGTGCCCCACCATGTGAATACACATCACCTCTACCTAAATATTTTCCCCTATTATAATTAACACAATGGTCCCCCCACTCATTAATATTCCCCTTCCACTTATGTCATTTCAGCCATGTTCACCACTTTCAAAACAAACATCCCCACCTCAAGGTTTTATAAATAAAAAAAGAAAGGTTGACCAAATCATGTCTTAAGGAGAGTATGACATTGAGCTACAAGAAGGGTTCATAGGAAGTTGTGTGAGGATGCATGATCAAGTGGAGACCATTGGTAGGTTTTTGATGCCAATGGAGTGGATCAGCTCTCCTTTGAAGACACGATGGTGTGATCAAATATTTGTTGTAGTATTGGATGCATGTCTAGATCAGGATCCTAAAATCAAGGTAACATGTGATACTTATATGATGACCAACATGGTATCTTAAGAGTTGATGTAAAATCATAAAATTACCTTAGTCTTGATGCTTTCCTCCAAGACAATTGGAGGATAGAGGATTCCAAATAATAGACCAAGATATGGTAGGTGATAGGTGATATCACATCTTACTCACAACTTTTCCTCATCAAAGTCTCCATGATAGAAGAATGATAGAACATAGATCCATGAGTAGTCCTCCAAATGTTTGTTTTGGAGGGGTTGATATGTCTCCAGATAATTCCCTACATGGAGGAAATAAAGCCTTTTCACATAATTCCAAAGGGTAACAAAAGTGGATCTTATTGATAGAATCATTGAACCCACCAATATAACATCTGGTCACTATTTTTAGAACTCATGTGGATCTCAGAAGAAGGTGACTCCCATATCATGATAAATGTCATAATAGTTTGATCTAGATGTATAAATAAGTGAATGACCTTGCTTGCTCATGGTCTCTACCATAAATTTCCCAAATTTATCAAATCACATGATACTAATTTGAGTGCAGCTGAGGCAAGAGTGTAATGCAAAATTACAAATCTAGGTAAATAAAACATGATGCCAAAATTAAATTTAGATAAATATTTATTGTTAGTAGGTCATTCAATGTAAACAAAGAGCTAATTCAGGGGGATCTAACACTATGGCAATGAATCTCAATACTAGAGATCAAACCTTTAATAAACATGGATCCAAGGAGCTTCTAGAAATCCAAAAAAAAAAGAAATTGATAGTATAGCACAAAAATAAAGGCATAAACCTATGTATGACCACCAAATATATGCTTCAAAACATTTTATAGAGGCCAAAATATTATTTTATGACCATGTCAGAATAGTTTGATCTAGATGTATAAATAAGTGAATGACCTTGCTTGCTCATGGTCTCTACCATAAATTTCCCAAATTTATCAAATCACATGATACTAATTTGAGTGCAGCTGAGGCAAGAGTGTAATGCAAAATTACAAATCTAGGTAAATAAAACATGATGCCAAAATTAAATTTAGATAAATATTTATTGTTAGTAGGTCATTCAATGTAAACAAAGAGCTAATTAAGGGGGATCTAACACTACAGCAATGAATCTCAATACTAGAGATCAAACCTTTAACAAACATGGATCCAAGGAGCTTCTAGAAATCCAAAAAAAAAGAAATTGATGGTATGGCACAAAAATAAAGGCATAAACCTATGGATGACCACCAAATATATGCTTCAAAACATTTTATAGAGGCCAAAATATTATTTTATGACCATGTCAGAATAGTTTGATCTAGATGTATAAATAAGTGAATGACCTTGCTTGCTCATGGTCTCTACCATAAATTTCCCAAATTTATCAAATCACATGATACTAATTTGAGTGCAGCTGAGGCAAAAGGGTAATGCAAAATTACAAATCTAGGTAAATAAAACATGATGCCAAAATTAAATTTAGATAAATATTTATTGTTAGTATGTCATTCAATGTAAACAAAGAGCTAATTTAGGGGGATCTAACACTATGGAAATGAATCTCAATACTAGAGATCAAACCTTTAATAAACATGGATCCAAGGAGCTTCTAGAAATCCAAAAAAAAAATAGAAATTGATAGTATGGCACAAAAATAAAGGCATAAACCTATGTATGACCACCAAATATATGCTTCAAAACATTTTATAGAGGCCAAAATATTATTTTATGACCAAACTAATAGGTCTTCTATAATAGGGCATGACCCAACACAAAAGGATGAACTAAGGCTTAAATATGTGTATAACTAAGAGAGAAATTAACCAAATAAACATAGATTTGGTTAGAATGATAAATACAACTTACACACAAAGAGACAAATCATTGAGTAATGGGTGCCATAAAAGTTGAGTAATGGCTTTTTTTAGGGTGGCTCTAATATCATGAAAGAGTTATCAAAACTCTTTAGCCAAGATCTCTCTAATGGCTTATTACCATAGCCATTGATGCTTCAGTATATACTCACAAGAAATCAATTTAAAAAAATATTATTACATAATGAGATATGAAAAGTATTAAAAAATCATGTAAAACATAAAGAAGCATGTATATTACAATCAGAGCACTTGCTTATATAGGCAAGGCAAAATAGAATGCAAGCTAAACTAGCCAATGTGGGACTAAAGTCCACATAAGACAAACCTAGAAAGCATGAGTAAAATATAATATAACACTTGAAAAATTGTATTAACATTAAAATGGGTCTTATAACATGTTTCATACATGACACAATCATTATAATAGGTCATCCTCAACTAAAAATACCAAAACATCTTTTAGGACTTAAGGAGACCTAATTCAATTAGGCCTTCATTAGTACACGTTATCATTTGATCTCCTTATAGCACTTTAAAACTCCACACACGATATGAAAAATTCATGTACCACTAAAATAGACCCCCACTAATCTCCTCTTCTGTCCATGAAACTTTCTATCTCTAACCACCACTTGAAACACACCATTAGTACTATTCACAATTAGGCATGTGAACCTATAAAAAATCTTCCAAACAAAATTGAAGCAAGTACACAATTTAGTCACACAACCATGACAATAAATCACATACATAGAACCTAAAATACCTAATAAACTTCACCAATTACATTATAATTCATTGCATATGACAAAAAGACTCAAAAACACCTCTGCAACTCACTCACTCAAAACTACCAGTTTTCTTTAAAGACCAGTCATGGTGACTTGGACCTCCAACACCTATATAGACATTTTTAATGAATTTTGATGTATAAATATTATCATATGATATTATTATACCATTATAATATATAAATTTAATGTGGTCAAATGATAAATATTGGTCTTACAAACCAATCTCATGACCTTATATCTCATTATCTCATCTAAACCAAATAGGTCAACTTATGAGCAACTTGTTCACAATATTCACTAAATTTAAAAATTTATATCAAACATTAACATGTCTTATAATTCATAAAAAACATATCCATTCACTTGGTTTCATCACTATATCATGATAACACATTCTTAATAACCTTCTCATTGTTGCCTAGGTTTCTCACTATCTGTGTCATTAGGCTTGTTAGTGACTTACTAGATTTGATGAATAGTTTAGCACACTTAGGGGATATAAATTACCCATAAACCTTCATGGACATGAAACATGAGTCTCTAGCTTCATCCTCCATCAATTTTCATACTTTGACTTAGTCAACTCTGAATGTTACAATAAATCTTTAAAAAATTATCACTTTTTTGTAGGGTCTACTCACACACTTGATAACTCAATCACACATTGAGCTGCCTAAGAGAGTTTAATACAAACTAAAATAGATTATCTAAGCATACCAATCAACTTTTGGTACTTTTAATCAACATCTTCAACATCAAGTCCTTATTAGGGTTCTAAGAGGGTTTAAAATTGTTTCCATTCTTAAAATTCATTCATAAAGAATAGCCCCTCAATATAAAAACAAATTATTATAATTTTGAGTTAGGACCCTTACCCATCTACCATGAATATCTTAGGTTCCCATGCAAAGGTTTGATTTACTAATAATCATAAGAAAAACCTTTTTAAGTAAAGAACCCTTCATTATGTGCACTCTAGAGACCGTGGAACACATTTGCATGCCTTATCCTTCAAACTTTGACCTCAAAATTTATGCACATGCTAAAAAAAATTGAATCACCTTTTTCAATTCTCCCTTACTCAAACTTGCCTTTAAAAATGATCCTGATACCCCATTGGGCCACACTCTCTCTCTCTCTTTGCTCATTTAGACCTTGACCTACAAACCACATTAGGCCTTAAAAATAACATTCATACCTCTTTCCATGCACTCTACACCACTCTCACATACTCAAGAAACATCATACATGCTTAAAAACTATTATATATGCCTTGATAATAGATCATGATGCCCCATTAAGTAAGGAAGGGTCTAAGAGTGGCCTAGGTGTAGACTTGGTCTGAAGGTCTTACCCCTGTAAGTTTATCTTGAGACTCAAATGAATGCTTTAATACTTGATATACATGCTCAAGAAACCTCATAAAACCACTCATTCCTATGTGCATTCATCTTGACAAGCCATCATGCTCCTTCATGCACAAGACTAATCATCCTATGCACATACCTTCTCAAGACAACTTTGAAAACAAGGAGTTTCCATGCTAACCTTCACATCACTCATGCAGTTATAAGAACATATACCAAGCATATATTACAATCTTATAATCATTTCAACACTGATCAATATTCTCTCTCATAGTTACACTCTTCAATGACCTCATGAAGACCTTCTCAAGAACCTTTGACATCAATGTCAAACCTCAATAATAGGAATAATGATTAACAATCTCCTCTTTTATCATTAATGGTAGAACATACTAAAAATTGATCATTCTTATCTCCCCATTCTAGTCTTTCTCCCCATTTAACATAAATGATAGAGTGATGTCTACAACTTTATGGATCACACTTCTTTAAACCAAAATATTCAACACACAAGACTATGAGTTTATGAGACATAATACAAACATGTTCCCCTATCTCCATGTATACCTTTTTCAAACAAACCACCTATTCTTAGAGATAATGAACTTGATTATCCCCCTAAATACTTAGCTTCTTCAATGATTCCTAGGGGTAGAAATTACACCCAATTCCTGTCCTAGGTGCTCAAATGTTACATTTGGAAGTGGTTTAGTCAAAATATCTACAATATAATATTGTGTATAAACATATTCAAGTCCAACACTTTATTCACTTACCTGATCTCTTAGAAAATGATACATAATGGGAATGTGCTTAGTCCTTAAGTGCATGATAGGGTTCTTTGAGATGCTTATTATTGGGTGAATATTTTGTCAATCAGCGTACTGATCAACAAAATAGGTCTAATAAACCATAGCTGGAAGATTGGTCAGCCAGGTGTGTAGCTTTACTACATCAATCAAAGACAAATCTCTCCTCTCATCAAGGGGAGGTTCCCTATAGATACGTAGGAGCTATATAAAATATAAATAAGTAGAAAATAACACATGGGGGTAGAATAAACCATCCATCTCTCTTCTTTCAGAGATGATGCACATAGACAAAGGAGAAAATCCTAGTGTAAACACTAAAAGCGCTTCTCTTCTTTCAGAAGTGTTCTTGCAGGAAATAGCAGGATTTTCTTTTAGATAGTAAAGTAACTAGTAATCAAAAGGGTGTAGTAACAATAGGATGAAGCATAATGCAAAGTTTCCACCTCAACTACCCAAAGAGTATATCACAAAGGATAATGGAGGCACAAAGTTGCCCTAGAATCCTCAACACAAGAAAGAAAAGAAAAACACAAACTAAAAACAATTATGAAATCACAAAGTCTTCCCATAGTTGGTTTCAGGACACTTCCCTATTACTTTCACTAATTCTGCTTACCAATTTAAATGAATAACAACACCTTCAAAAGACAAACGTAAGAATGATCTTCTAAAATGACACAAGCCAAAACAACATAAAGTTTGTAAGTAACCTGCTTTCTCATTCAAATAAAAATGAAATTACAATCTAAGCTCAAAGTCTCAATCTTCTTCTTTCAAAATGGGCAAAATTTTGCTTCTATAAAAATGAAAAGTCTCTCTTACAAATGAGAGAAAATACAAACTTATAGCAACTACCCAAGGATTGGCACCTTTTTCCATAGGATGGCCCATGCTACAGTCAATGTCTTCAATGCATCTCTAGTTTTGTTTGGAGAGACCATGCTGAGAACAGTGTGCTACCATAACTATGGCGTGTCCCTTCGTCTGATATGTCTCCTCCTTAATATGGACCATCTGATCCTTTACATATTTGTCTTTACTTCATGGAATAAAATAGGCCACATCCTTGGTTTGGTGCGCTTAAAAGTCTACTCAATCCACTATTCCACCTACTGAAAATAGCTCTTTCAACGACATTTCTTGTCCTTTGCATTGATCTTCTCTTTTTGAGTCATCGGGCTCTCTTTTCAGTTGATCACTTGATTTAGGTTGAACCTTGAACCCATTAAACCACTGAAAGTTCATCAATTTATTGGTTCATTCTATCTCTTTTGTTCTATCACTTCTTGGTTCAATCGATTCTTCGCCCCTTGGTTGAACCATCCGTTGAACCACTTGTGTGCCATTTTTTCTTAAAATGAGGCCACCTTTGAACTTTTGAACCATGTTGAACCATTAAACTTTGAACTCTTTCGGTTTAAAGTTTAATCAGTTCATTGGTTTATTCTGTGTTTCACTTAAACACTAATTTTTATTTTTCTAAGCTCTAGTTGAACCTTTGAACCTTGAACCCATTGAACCTTTTGGTTCAATGGTTCAATGGTTCATTCAATTCATCTATTGAAGCCCATTTTTGTTTAAGTCTGTGAAAGTTCCTTTCTGCATCTTTTTTCAGCCTTTAGAATGTCCCAAAGGGAAGGTGTCCCTTCGAGCTTTTAAAATGGTCCTCTCTCTGTCGCCAAGTGCCCCCCACAAGGGTACTTGTCCTTCGGGCTTCAACTTCCCTGGCAGGTTCTTACTTCTTCGATGGGCTTTTTCCATCGGGCAAAAACCCTGAAATAATTCCTTCGAACAAAATGTCTGAAGGAAAGTTTATTGTTACTTGGCCATTCGTTCCTTCTTATTTCTTCAAACTTTTTCTCTGGGTGAATTCCTTCAGAGAAAAAGTCTGAAGGAATTTTACCTTAACATTTCTTTGAGAAAATCTTTCCAAAAGTATTCTTTCGACCTCTTGGACTTAGCCATTTCCATCGGATAAAAAGTTTGAAAGAATTGTTCCTTTTGGGCCTTTGAATAAATCTGAAGGAATTTTGTCTTTTCTTTGACCTTCTAACCAATGTTGCCTGCCCTTTGCAAGGGCACTTGCCTTTTTTGCTTTGGGGCAGCCCCTTGAACCTACTGATTGAACCAATTGATTGAACCAACTTTGGTTCAATGGTTAAATGGTTCAATAGGCTCATCCTTCATTATTTGGCTAAGTCCTTTTGATATTTTACACCAAGCACGTTGAACCAAATTGGTCATTGAACCTTTGAACCAAATTGGTTCAAAGTTTAATGGTCCAAGCCTTTATCCTTTATCATGTGCTGATTGAACTCTTTTGATTGAACCGAGGTGATGAACCGATCTTGGAAATGACTAAGTGTTAGAAACTTGTTCTTTTGACTAAACTCACTTGCAAAAGCTTTTTTTTTAACCTATTGAACTTGTGAATCCCTTTACAAAAAAAAATTAAAAATGAGGAATTTGAAAGCTCAGAACAAATTTTGAGAAGGGAAGAGAGAAATTGTGGTCTGTAGGTTGTCCCAAAAATGAGTGGAATTTTTTGGGGACAATAGCTGGCTCTAGTTAGGGAATTACCTTCAATTGGAAATTTGAAACACAGCTGAGGGGAGTATAACCTAAAATCTCCAGTGCCTTAAATTGTGCCATTAGGCTACAGAATAGAGTTACCCAGAAATAAAGGCTCCAAAAATGAAAATGAAAATGAAACGAACAAAATAGAACAAAAGACTATACAAATATACATATGTACAGGGGAACTCATCTGATACTTCAAGAGTTGAAGTGCTTCAGATGTTGCCCATTGTGAGGCAGAGAAAAGAGAGTGTCATCTTGATACTTTAATAAGAAACTATTTTTATCATTGAGCTAATGAATAGTAAAGGGCCCCTCCACAAGGAATCAAACTTTTTGTGCATCCCCTTTGGTTCTCTTCTCTTGTTTCACAGCAGGACTTGATCTCCAATTGGAAATCATGATTCTTTACTTTCTGGTCAAAGAGCTTCTTCACCAGACTTTAATGGGTGGAAATTTGGTCCACCACTACATTTTTCTACTCATTGAGCTCAGAAAGGCACATGATCCTCTTCTCAAGTGAGCTCTCATATGTTTGATCTTCAATTGCCTTAGCCAATTTCAATGCTGAAAATTCCAAGATGATTGTTATCTCAGCATTGACACCATATAGAAGTTGGAAGGGAGACATGCCAATTGCTCTCTTTGGTGTAATTTTGTCTACCCATAGAGCATTAACAAATGCCTTATGCCAAGTCCTTTGGTTGTCATCCACTAGCTTCTTAATGATAGTCACCAAATTTTTATTGCTTGACTCAGCCTGTCCATTCCCTTGTGGAAAGTAATCAGAGGAGTGGGAGAGTGTAATTCCATAGTAGAAGTAGAATTGAGTAATCTCCTGAGAAGTGAAACAAGATGCATTATCAGTGACAATTTTGATTGGGACTTCAAACCTAGACATGATGTTCTCTTTGAAGAAATTTCATACTACTTCTAAAGTAGCATGTTTGGTTGGAACTGCTTCCACCCATTTGGTGAAGTAGTTTGTTGCTGTGAGGACATAGTCATGTCCAACACTTGATGATGGATTTACAGCTCCAATAAAATCAATTCCCCATTACTAGAATGGTTCCTCTATGATCACTGGTTCGAGGGGCAGGGCAGCTAGTTTGGGCCTTCCAACAAACTGCTGGCACAGTTCACATCCCCTGACCCACTTGTCTGCATCTTGAAAGAGAGTTGGCCAATAATACCTGGCTCATAGGATCTTATGGGTAGTCATAGGGGTATAAAAATGTCCTCCATAGGCTGAATTGTGGAAGGACTTTAGAAGTCAGCTTTGTTGCTCCTTGTCCACACAGTGAAGGAACATTCCATCAAGGCTCCTCTTATACAGGCTGTTGTCCCAAATGACAAAATTAGCATCTTTCAGCTTGATGGTTCTCCTTTCTTTATAAGATAGGTGAGTAGGACATTCACCATAAGTAAGGAAATGAGCAATACCTAAAAACCACTCATTTGTGGTGGAGACAAAGAGGATTGTTGGTGTGTCACCCACTTTTGGTTCTTCATGCTCTGTTCCTCTTGGCTTGTTATAAACAATTAGTTGGCATAGCCCCTTTCCGCATACCAGCTTTGTTGGCTTGATGATCAAATCAAACTCCTAGATCTTTGCAACCCAATTTCCCCTTTTCATCCCAAACTCTTGCTGAGTCAATTTAGATTTCATTGTGGTGTCAGGGACCAAGGCAGTAACTTGAAAATTGAGGATGTAGAAATGAAAATGTTTCACGGCCTTCACCACTACATAAGTGTGCTTCTCCATATTTGAGTACTTCAACTCATGAGCTTTGAGAGGATAGCTCATGAAGGAAATGAGAGATTCCATACCTTCTTTATTTTGTTGAACCAGAATTATTGAAAGTGTATGTTTTGAAGAATAGTTGTAAATGGTGAACTCTTTGATATAGTTTGGACAAGCCAAAATTGGAGCATGGGCAATGGCAGTCTTGATATCCTCAAAAGTTGAATTGCCTTCTTCAGTTTAGCTAAAGGTAGCCTTTCCCTTCATCATGTTTACAATGTGCCTGGTCTTCTCGACAAATTCAGGGATGAATCTCTGTAAGAAATTTACCTTTCCAAAGAAAGAGTGAACAGCAGTCTTACTTGTGGGCAACGAAAGTTCTTGGATAGACTTGACTCTGTCTGAGTCAATATTTATGTCTCTTTTGGACATAACTTGTCTGAGAAGTTTCCCCTTTGTTACTCTAAAAACTAACTTCTTGGTATTTAAGGAAATGCCATTCTAGCAGCAGCATTCCAGCACTTGCTGCAAATGGCTCACATGATCTGGGTGATGCTTAGAGAACACAATCAAGTCATCAAGATAAACTACGATGAACTTACCCATCTCATCCTTGAAGGCAAGGTCCATTGCTCTTTGAAAGGTGGTGCCAATATTTATCAAGCCAAAAGGCATCCTTTTATATGCAAACATGACCCAAGGTGTGGTGAAAGTAGTCTTATGTTGGTCTACTTCACCAACTTTGACCTCATTATATCCTAAAAAGTCATTTAGCATTGATAGCATCTCTGAGCCCGTCACTATCTGCAACACTTGATCCATGATTGGCAAAGGATAATTATCCTTCAAGGATGCCTGATTCAAATTTCTAAAATCCACACAAAGGTGAATTTTGCCATTCTTCTTTCTTATAGGCACTATATTGGCAATCCATGTGGAATGATGGATTGGGAAGATTATCCTAGCATTTTTTATATCTCAGATAAAATAGTACCTGATATTTTTGGATTATAATGCCTAGACTTTTACCTATAAGGTGTTGAATCTACCTTGAGAGGGATGTTGTGTCAAATTTTGTCAGGCCAGAGTGATTTCAGGTCAGCATAGGAGTACGCTAGGAAATCCATTTATTCATTGAGCAAAGAGGTGAACTTGAAATGCTCTTCAGGGGTACAACATTTCCCAATGTTCACCATCTTGGGGTCTTCTTAGGTTCCTAGATTTACTTGATCAAACTCTTGAGATGAGCTTGAATCCATTAGCTATTGTCTGATGAATCTATCATACTTATCAAATAGTTTCTCAAGGGAAACTAGGCCTTTAGGGATCTTATTCCCTTTGAGTTACAAGAACTCCTCACCTATGTTTGCATTTGATTTAGGAGCTATTTCACACTTTTGAGGTTCACTGCCTTTAAAATGCAACTGTTCAAAGCTATATTTTTACTCTAGGAAGGCAATGATTTGACTATCATTGTTAAATACCTGCTAATGACTAGCATTATTAGGTACACTTGGCCAAAAGACCAGCTCAATTGTGTACTTATCTCCTTTAAAATTTGGGTGGGGGACCAAGAGAGTAGCTAAAATAGCCAATGCATCTACCTAGTCATTGAATTCTCTAAGAACAATAGAGATATTGAAAGCATCAAAGTCTTTAAGCTAGTCCCAGACTAGATTGTGATAATGATGCAATCTTTCATTCTTGGTTTGATATAGGTTCCTCACCTGACAAACCACTAGTTTGGCATTTCCTTTAGCATGAAGGAGCTTGATGCCTTTATCTCAAGCGACTCTCAATCCAAGCAATAGGGACTCATATTTAGTTGTGTTATTCATGTTGTTGAATTTCAAATTATAAGATGAGGGGAAAATATCTCCTTGAAGAGATATTAACACAACCCTGGCTCCTAAACCAGTGGAATAATAGCTGCCATCAAATTCAAGAATCCATACCTCATTTGATATTGATTTCATTTTGGATTCTTTTTCATCTAGGGGTGGAGATACTTCCACCCTTGCCTTGTGCTCAGCCAATTCCTCTGATGTTCCATTTGAATGCATTTCCAAGCTTTCATCTATAGGAGCTTCATCAGATGTCTCATGAACTCCATCTGTATACAAAAAGTAGTTACCCATGCTTGAAGTCTCAAACATAATTTGAGCTTCAAGTGCTAAGGTTTGGTTAACCACATATTTTGCTTCCTTATCAGGGAGCAGCCTCTTCATAACACCCTTGATTGGAATCCTCACCTCTGATAAATCTATGCTCAATTCACCACTAACATCCCTGTAGAAATTTTACTCGAGAAAGATGCCATATGATGCTAGGACGTCTACTACCAAGGTAGTCATCTTGATTCTTTTGTCTGGAAAAGTAGCAAATGCAAATTGGGCATCTTTAATTTGTCCCAGCAAAGGCACTTGCTTGTTCTCCATGGAGAAGCATCTATCAAAAGTTTTGGTCAATGTGAGATCAAGGGATTTAGTCACTTTAGTAAGCATGACATTGTCTGAAGCTCTAGAATTAATGATGCAATTATTCAGCTGATGTCCATTTATTAGCAATGAGACATAAAAAGGGTTAGTCCTACTAGGAGCAGCAAGGGGAGTAGTGACAAGGTTATTTCTAGTGGGTGCATTCCTGGCAGCATCATGTCTCACTTTGGGAATTGGTCATTCAATAGAGATGTTTTGGTTTTTAACACATTGAACCAGTCTATCTAATTGCTCGAAAATGGGACTATAAAAATTCAAATTCAGACATTTGAATTATAGTTCTCTTTATATGGTCAATGATATCAAATGTCTGGAATGAGCTAGGAGTAGAGGATGGGAGATCATCCTTTTGATTTTTAAAAGGGGGAAGACTGGACTGCAAAATTGAAGTAAAAGGCATAGGGGCATTTGGGGTACTTACCTTTCTTGAAATCACTAAGTCCTTTGGATGGAAAGGAAGAGTGGATCCCCGCTTAGCAATTGAAACTACTGGTTGAGGTCACTCCTTTGCTTTCTCCTTATCAGGTTGTTGAGCTAATTGATTCTTGGACCAGATGAATATAGCATATGACCCCTCAGCTACATTGCCTTCACTCTTGGGTTTATCTTGATAGTTTAGGAAACCAATATGGGAGTCACCAGCTAATTCTTCTTCTTCCTTAATGAAGAGATTAGCATCATCTTTAGGATTTAACTCAAGCTAGAATGAGAAATACACTTTAGCTTCAAGATATCCAATTGCCGAGTTATTTGGAGGCACTTCAAGGGTGAGGTTCCTATGTGGAAGAGGAAGGCAATTTTTTTATCCTTGATTCTTGGTAGCACTGCTTTGGTATGCCTGATTCTAAAATGTCCTCCTAGGCATATCTCTATATGTAGGAGCAAATGACATCCCTTGCGCCATTTGCTTTTTGAGAGCTAGCATTTCATTTTCTAGCTTTTGTACCATTAGGTCAGTGGTGACTGTAGGTGAATACTCAGAAGATGAAGAGGATTTACCTTTATTAGGTTCTCTCCTTATCTTTCTTGCTAAGATAAGGTCATCTTCTACCTCAGTAGCTAAGTCCTAAGCAGTAACAAGGTCTATGTGTCTAGCCTGTCTCAACAAAAAACTCACTTTAGGCAGTTGTGAGTTGATGAAGAAGCATTTGAGGTTCTGAGATGTTGGCTAGGTGAACATGGGAATTTTGTGCCTCAGTTTGTTGAACCTAGCAATAAAATCCCTCATAGGCTCATGAGGCTCTTTCTTCATCTGAGTGAGCTAGGCAAGCAAGGCATGTGCATCTTCTGTAGGCTTGAATTTGGCTTCAAATTTGTCTTTTAGAGTGTCCCAATTAGTGACTGATCCAGCATGCAGGTGGTAGAACTAGTTTTTTAGTAGCACCTTGTAGTGTCTCCACGAATAGCCTGATCGCTATGTCTTCAAATTCCACCCCTATTACACTACAAGCTATGCTGAAAGCTACAATGTGTTCATCAGGATGAACCTTCCCATCACCAAAGAATTTGGGGAAATTCTTCTTTAAATTGCATGGAAGCTCATGCAGAGGTGGAGTCAAATTCAAGGGACCGAAAGAATTACCCCAGGGGCCTTAAGCCATGATTTGATTATGTAAAAGTGGGATCACTAATCCAAGTGGAACATGGATAGGCAAAGCTCGGCTAGTAGTAAAAAAATAAGCTCTGCCTTGTGTTGGTGGCTTGGTAGGGCTAGGAAGAAGACTCCTAATTCGTCCAAGGTGAGGTTGTGGAGGAAATAACTCAAAATTACTCTGTTAAACCAACTCAAAAGTAGGGTCAACAACACCTTGGGATTTCTAACCTCAGGTATATTGTGGAGTTTCCAAATTATAGAAAAAAAAATGGAAAAGAGTAGGATCTATTTCAGTTTAAAGTTTGAGACTTCAAACTGTGCACTCTTCCCCAGTGAAGTTACCAAAAAATGTTGGGTGAATATTTTGTCAATCAGCGTACTGATCAACAAAATAGGTCTGATCAACCAAAGTAGGAAGATTGGTCAGCTAGGTGTGCAGCTTTACTACATCAATTGGAGACAAATCTCTCCTCTCATCAAGGGGAGGTTCCCTATAGATACGTAGGAGCTATATACAATATAAATAAGCAAAAAAAAATAGATGGGGGCAGAATAAACCATCCATCTCTCTTCTTTTAGTGATGATGCACATAGACAAAGGAGAAAATCTTGGTGTAAACACTGAAGGCACTTCTTTTCTTTCAGAAGTGTTCTTATAGGAAATAGCAGGAGTTTCTTTCAGATAGTAAAGTAACCTGTAATAAAAAGGGCATAGTAACAACAGGATGAAGCAGAACGCAAAGTTTCCACCTCAACTACCCAAAGAGTATATCACAAAGGATAATGGGGGCACAAAGTCACCCCAAAATCCTCAACACAAAAAAGAAAAGAAAAACACAGACTGAAAACAATTGTGAAATCATAAAGTCTTCCCACAGTTGGTTTCAGGACACTTCCCTATTACTTTCACTAATTTTTCTTACCAAGTTAAATGAATAAGAACACCTTCAGAAGATAGATGTAAAAATGATCTTCTAAAATGACACAAGCCAAAATAGCATAAAGTCTATAAGTAACCTACTTTCTCATTCAAATAAAAATGAAATTACAATCTGAGCTCAAAGTCTCAATCTTCTTCTTTCAAAATGGGCATAGTTTCACTTCTATAAAAATGAAAAGTCTCTCTTATAAATGAGAGAAAATACAAACTTATAGCAACTACCCAAGGATTGGCACCTTTTTGTATGGGATGGCCCATGCTATAGTCAATGTCTTTAATGCATCTCCAGTTTTGTCTAGAGAGACCATGTTGAGAACAGTGCACTACCATAACTATGGTGTGTCCCTTCATCTGATATGTCTCCTCCTTAATATATACCATCTAGTCCTTTGCATATTTGTCTTTACTTCATGGAAGAAAATAGGCTCCATCCTTGGTTTGGTGAGCTCAGAAGTCTACTCGATCCACTATTCCACCTATTAAAAATAACTCTTTCAAAGACATTTCTAGTCCTTTGCATCGATCTTCTCTCTTTGAGACTTTGGGCTCTCTTTTTAGTCGATCGCTTGATTTAGGTTGAACCTTGAACCTATTGAACCACTAAAAGTTTATCGATTCATTGGTTCATTATGTCTCTTTTGTTCTATCACTTCTTGGTTCAATCAATTCTTTGAACCTTAGTTGAACCATCCATTGAACCACTTGTGTGCCACTTTTTCTTTGACTGAGGCCACCTTTGAACTTTTGAACCATGTTGAACCATTGAACTTTGAACTCTTTCGATTCAAAGTTCAATCAGTTCATTGGTTTATTCTACATTTCACTCAAACACTACTTCCTTTATCTTTCTAAGCTTTGGTTGAACCTTTGAACCTTGAACCTGTTGAACCTTTTGGTTCAATGGTTCAATGGTTCATTTAGTTCATCCATTGAAGCCCCTTTTTGTCTAAGTCTATGAAAGTTCCTTTCTACGTCTTTTTTTAGCCTTTGAAACATCCCAAAGGGAAGGTGTCCCTTTGGGCTTTTAAAATAGTCCTTTCTCTATCACCAAGTGCCCCCCACAAGGGTACTTGTCCTTCAGGGTTCAACTTCCCCAACAAGTTCTTACTTCTTCAACGGGCTTTTTCCATCAGGCAAAAAGCCTAAAAGAATTCCTTCAAACAAAATGTTCAAAGGAAAGTTTCTTGTTACTTGGCCATTCGTTCCTTCTTGTTTCTTTGAACTTTTTCTCTGGGTGAATTCCTTTAGACAAAAAGTCTGAAGAAATTTTGCCTTAACATTTTTTCAAGAAAATCTTCTTGAAAGTATTCTTTCGGCCTCTTAGACTTAGCCATTTCCATCGGACAAAAAGTATGAAAGAATTGTTCCTTTTGGGCCTTTGAATAAATTTGAAGCAATTATATCTTTTCTTTAACCTTCAAACCAATGTTGCCTACCCTACGCAAGGGCACTTACCTTTTTCACTTTGGGGCAGCCCCTTGAACCTATCGATTGAACCAACTGATTGAACTAGCTTTGGTTCAATGGTTCAATAGGCTCATCCTTCGTTATTTGGCTAAGTCCTTTTGATCTTTTCCACCAAGCACATTGAACCAACTTGGTCACTGAACCCATTGAACCTTTGAACCAAAGTGGTTCAAAGTTCAATGGTCCAAGCCTTTGTCCTTTATCATGTGCCGATTGAACTCTTTTGATTGAACCAAGGTGTTGAACCAATCTTAGAAATGACTAAGTGTTAGAAACTTGTTCTTTTGACTGAAATCACTTGTAAAAGCTTTTTTTAAACCTGTTGAACCTATGAATCCCTTTACAAAAAAAACTTAAAAATGAGGAATTTGAAAGCTCAGAACAAATTTTGAGAAGGAAAGAGAGAAATTTTGGTCTATAAGTTATCCCAAAAATGAGTGGCATTTTTCAAGGACAACACTTATAGTACTTGTATTATCACAATAGATAGGGCTATGACCATCATAATCCACCTTGTAGTCTTTTAGGGTGTGTATCATCCATAGGACCTAAGTGCAACATGAAGCTATTTCAATGTCCTCATCTTCATAATTGTATAATGTTACTGATGGTTGCTTCTTGATTATCCATGAAACTAGGCACCCACCTAAGAAGAGGGCTCCTCCACTAGTACTTTTCCTATCATCTAGACTTATTTCCTTGTTTGCATATGTATAAGCTATCAAATTTAATTCCTTGCTTCTTGGATACCACAACCCATACTCCATAGTCTCCTTGAGATACTTAAGTATTCTTTTGACTACTTTTCAATGATTTTTATTTAAATCTACTTGAAACCTTCCCACATTACCTATTACTTACATGATCTCAGGTCTAGAGGTAGTGGTGTATATAAAAATTTCAATCATTGACCTATATGATGTCTAATTTACCTTTGGAGACTCATCTTCTTTGCTCAACTTACACCTTGTGATCACAGGTGTACTAACTACCTTGTAATCTTCCATTTTAAACTTCTTCAACATCTCTTTTATGTACTTGGTTTGTGAAATGAATATACCTTTTTTAGATTGAGTGATTTTTAACCCAAGAAAGAATGATAGTTCTCCCAATATGGACATCTCAAAATCTTTCTTCATCACCTCTATAAATCCTTTGGTCATGTTCTTATTGTTTCCACCAAAGATGATGCCATCCACATAGACAACTATTATAAACTGATGGTCATCTTTTAACTTTATATATAGAGTACTATTTACAACTCCTCTTTTGAATCCTTGATCTAACATATACCTATCCAACCTGGCATACCAAGCTCTAAGAGATTTCTTTAGACCATAGAGAGCCTTTTTCAATCTACAAACATAGTCCTTGTCATTTGATAATGAGAACCCCTTAGGTTTATCTATATACACCTCCTATTCCAAATTCCCATTCAAGGCATATTTTACATCCATATAGTATACCTTAAACCCTTTATATATTTCATATTCTATAAATTATTTTATGGCCTCCAATCTTGTTATTGGTACAAAGGTCTCCTCAAAGTATACCCCTTCAACTTTTGCATATCCCTTACATACTAATATATCCTTATTCTTAGTGACTTATCCATCTTCATTCAACTTATTTCTAAACACCCATTTTGTGCCAATGGCATTATGATCTATAGGCCTAGTAACTAGTTCTGAAGTCTCATTATTCTCTATTTGGTCTAACTCCTCATTCATAGCACATATGCAAAATTTCTCTTTGTTTGTTTCTATAAGATTCTTAGGTTCAATATTAGATAATAAAGCAACATTCACTTGATTTAGATTACTTTCCAATATTTTCCTTATTTACATACCTGCATTTTTGTTTCCAATGATTTTATATTTAGGATGATCTCTTTGAATCTATCTTAGTGTGCCTTTTGAGTCCTATCTCTCCTCAACTTATTATTCTTCCTCATCAACCTCTATAGTTTTCTCTTCATTATTGAAGTCCATATTCTCTAAAGTATCCTTTGAATGTGAGTGTGATTTCCTTATCTTATCAATCTTCACATTGTTGATGTATTATCAATAATGTCTCAAAGGTGTCTAAGAGTATTCATGAGGTGTCACAATTTCTATCTAGTTGATGATAAAGTGTGATTCAATAGTCATACATGGATCTTTAGTGTTTGGTTGGATAGGTAGGTTGATGGATGTGTTAGATGATGTGATCATGTTTCATAGGTCCTAGGGGGCGTCAAGATTAGTTTTAAGTGATTATAAAAGTTCTAGGTTTCTATTTGGATCATCTTTCTGGTCATCATGGTCATATATGCCTACTTAGTCTTTTATCAAATCAAGCTAAGTGAATAGATTGATGGCATTATCATTCACACATATGGAATTGTAAAAAATAGTAGGTTAAATAGATCTAATTAGTTTTGTGCCAAGATCATATGGTCAAATTTTTAGATCATGATTATGTGTGTATCAAAATATATAATTTTGTAAAGATGGATTCCTAGACATATTCTCTATTTTGATGTTAGACTAATTTAATAATGGCATAAAAATAAAATTGGTAGATAATTTCAAGGTCAATCCAATAAAAATAATTTGAAGGCTTGAATGGTTGTACGCCTACATTTATTATGGTCCAAAGTTAACTGAGGTTTTGACCATCTTTTAAAAATGACCCAAGAAGGGTATCTAAGTTTTTATTGATAGTTTTTGGATGTTTAAATGTGAATTATAAATTAGAGAGTGTTTTATAATCCTTTAAAATAATTTTTATACATTTTGGAGGTTTGAACAATCCATCTTCTATATGAACAAATGCTCACAAGTTGACGGTTTGTTTGTTCATGGTGTTTTCCTGAGGAAGGAAAATGATTGATAGGTTTTGCATATGCATAGATGAGTAGGGATGAATGTAATAAATTTAGGGTGTCTTAGGGGTCATTTTTCAAGGATATATGTGATTTATGTGGTGTTGTATTCCTAGTTCTGCTCATTAATGTGCTAAAGGGGGAATAAGTCTCTATGAGACCTATAAAGGATACTAAGGCCTAATTGAAAGGTGTAGTTGCTAAAGGGTGACCCATTGATTTTATGGTCAACATATAAATGTGGTTTTTATCTATGCCTAAGTGTGATATAAGCCTTAAGATTTAAGGAAAGTCTTATGATCGACCAAGAAGGTGATGGACAAGTATACTCTATAAAGAACTAAATCAATTGTGATGATTTATATAATTGATATACGAAGGATAGTGAAGTGTGAGTGTGATTTGTGGATGGATTAAAGTGTTGATAAAGTTTAGGAATGTGTACATGACCTATATGTCATATTTATGATGTTATAATAGTGTCCTTTTAGGTTAAAGATTAAATATGAGTGAATAAGTATAGAGTGATCCAAAAGGGTGTTTTGGATGCATTTCTTGTGTACAAAGGCTTGAGAGAGTGATAAGGGTTGAAGAGAGGTGTTAGACATTATTTATGAATCAAATTTAAATGCAATCAAAGTTATGAAGCTATATATATCAGAGTTGTTGTGTGGGAGCTCAACATCTAAGACACGCTGGTGTTTATTCATGCTTAAGGGTGGTTATTCCTTATGAAGTGGGTAATTCACTAAAAAGTCTCATGTTTGTGATCATATTATAGGACAATTAGTCCATGTTTTTGTATGCTTAAGAGTGGGTTTTATCTCCCATGAGGGTTTCCCATATAATTCATGTTTTGTGTGCTTGATCTTGTATTATATTTCATGTTTATTGGTATGAATGACTTGTATGCTTTATGAATGCTCGTGGTGATTGATTAAGGGTTTGAAATGATTGGAATTGAATTTTGGATTATCTTGCATCACTAATTCACCCCTCCTCTTAGTGATTGTACCTCTAACAATTAATATCAGATCCATTCCTTCTTTGCAAGTTTAACCACTTGAAGGTGATCCAAGGTACAATATGGAAAGTTAACATATGCAAGGTTTATATATAAATAAAGAATCATTATTAAATTGGTCTAATTATGATTTTTGGAGTGCAAGGATGAGGACATACATCATGTCTCTAAGGTTTGATATTTGGCAATCTATTATGGATGGTTATACTACACTAATTACTCCAATTAATGTAATTGACAAGAAGTTGAGTGAGAACAACTCTAACTATATGAATGCTATCATTTTGGGTCTATAAAAGGCTAAGTTCACCAAGATGATCTATTACAATTCTACCAAGGAAATTTGGGTCAAATTTCAAACCATCTATGAAGGGAATTAAAAGGTTAAGTTATCTAAATTGTAGACTTACCGAAGGCAATTTGAAGGACACAAAATGAAGGAAAAAGATAGTATGACATCCTATATTATAAATTTTAATGAGGTAGTGAACATGATCAAAGGTATTGGAGAGGACATTGAATAAACTATTATGGTATACAAAGTATTAAGGTCTCCCACACTTAGGTTTGATTCAAAAGTATCTATTGTATAATATAGTCATGATTTCACCTTAATGAATATGGATTAATTGCATGGCATGCTTAATACTTATGAGATGATATTCATTGAGGATAGACCTCTTAAGAAGGAATCACACTTAAAGGTGATTAAGGAGACAAAAGTCAAGAAGAAAAAGTTAAGTCTTGAATATTTTTATCTCAATGAAGATCAACTAGAAGCCATGATTACAAGGAAATTGAATGTAGGAGTAGGTAAGTATGAAGGGAAACTTTCTTTTAAATGTTTTTCATGTGGTAAATTTGGTCATTTTAAACACAAAGAAGCTCATAAATAATATCATGAGGATGAACATAAGAAATCTAAGGGTCTTAGCAAGTACATAAATTTTTTTAATAAGAGAAATGGAAAGGAGTCATGCAAAGGTAGTAAGAACCTTTACCATGAAGAATACAGTAACTCATCTATAGAAGAAGAAGAAAACACATCAGATAGTGATGATTCATTTCATAATGAAAACAAAGAGACACTATTCATGGCTCTTGGTGATGATGAAATTGAATGTTCTTTAGGTAGATATCTCTTTGTTGGAGATAGCTCAGAGGAAGAAGATGAGAAAGCCACTCTTGAAGATAAATATCTGAATATCTTGAAATAAATGAAGCTAATACAAGGAAAGAATAGAAATCAAGCTTCCTTGATCAAATCTTATCAAGAGCAACTTTTCCTCTTTGAATAAAGGTTGAGAAATGAAGTGAAAGAGCATGATGATATCACTAAAAATATTGAAACTTAAGTTTGAACCCTAGTTGAAGAGGTAAAAATTAATGATGAATAATGTGTCAAATAAAAATTAGATATGGATTCTCTACAGAAGAAATTAGAGCAAGTCATGAGCAAGCTTGAAACATATCAAAATTTTGAGAAAG
This sequence comes from Torreya grandis, assembly GCA_037957365.1. NCBI lineage: Eukaryota > Viridiplantae > Streptophyta > Pinopsida > Cupressales > Taxaceae > Torreya > Torreya grandis. The sequence goes on from JARHVA010000333.1 coordinate 4,234,006, forward strand.
TATAGTTGACCTTGATGACCTATTAATCTGGCAAAATACCTCAAATGAAAATTTGAAACTAGGGTTCCATGAAGATGCCCAAAAGGATAAGAAGCTTGAGAACATAGTAATGATGATCAAAAAACCAATCATGCTAAGGAAAATTCTAGTAAAGACAAAGAGAGTGTCATTATGAATAAAAATAATAAGACTTTAAATATTAATGATCAATCAAAGAATGATGGTGTTGGGAGATTGAAAATTAATCCTATCAGACAACCAAATGCTATGAGGTAAGCCAATTTCAATGTCCATTATTACTCTTGTAATCAGTTTGGTCATAGGCTAAGAGAGTGTAGAAAACCCTCAAGGAATGGATTTGCATGTAGTTATAAGAAATACAATGACAATCATGAAGAACATCATCACTCAATAAAGTCAATAGGTCTACAAGGAAAGAATGAAATTTTGTGCTACAGATGTCAAGAGTTTGGTCATATTATAAGGTTTACAAAGCTTTCATTAGGAGACCAATTGATCAAGTCTATGAATGGGATTATGAAACTTTAATAATTCATCATATATCTCAACCATAAAGTATTTGTAATCCATGAAACTTCATTTTTTTTAAATGTCATGACAGAAGTCACATAACAAGGTTCTGTAAGAATGATCAGATTTCTACTTCAAATAATGACAATCATAACATGAAGAAAAGAAGCCATATTGAATAGAGACCCAAGAAGATGAATAAAAAATAGGTATAAATGGATTATTTATCATGATAGAACAAATTACTAGTTAAAATATCAAATATCAAGTCCCATCTGCCCAAGTAGACAAGAAGATCAAGCAGGTTCCTAGGTCAAAAGGAAAGAATAAAGTTAAGAACCTAGTCAAAGTCAATTTGATGATGAGGTAGGACTGAAAGTAAAGTTAGAGCATGGAGATGTGGGAGTCTCTTGCTTTTTGGGACCTTTAGTCCCTCTATGAAAAATGGGTGTCTCTACCTATTATTCTTAGGAGACATCTTTTCATATGGAGAAGTAAGTGTATATGCCCTAAGTGTCGAACCAAGAATAAAGATATATAGAGTTGTTGATTGGTCATCAAGATCAATGCCATTTTGGTATAGGATAGATGATATTATGTTTAAAAGACCTATAAATAATTAAAATTTCATTGGATAAGGGAGAGAAAAAAGTTTATGAGCTTGCTCCATAGGTTTGTAATGGAAAGCTTCAAAAGACTCATTAATGTACATTGGTCCTAAAAGTAATTTTTAGTCAAATTTTGATGCTTGGTTTAGAATGCATATTCATGAAGTATGAAGGTAAGGTTTTTTTAGAGTATGTAGAGGATGTGTCTTAATACATTACATGGTATTCATGTATTAGATTAGTCAAAGGAAGCATTAATGGCCATTTGTCCCATTTGACCATTTTGGTTAGTGTTCACTGCCTAGTGAGTATTAATCTTAAAAATTTGATGATTTTGAGGTTAAGAAGCTATCCAAAAGGGTAGGTGATGAGCTCATAATATGGATCATTATTGACATGTTATTTTCCTCAATTCATCTCTCGAAGGATATTATCTTATGCAAATCTTAGATTGTTAGATAGATATTACATGGAAAATAGATATTTATCTTGTTTATATTGAACCAAAGACTAAACCCTTACTTTGTCATTAATGTCTAATACATATCATTTTTTAGTGATCTTTGTTATGAAGAATGATTAGAATAAATACATAGGTGATATATAGTGAATGTGTAATTTTGATCTCCATCTGGCAAAACTATGAACTTCATAGGCTTGTTTTTACAGACTTTATAGGCTTGTTTCTACGGACTCTATAGGCTCATTTCTACAGACTCCATAGGGTTGTTTCTATGGACTCCATAGGCTTATTTCTATGAACCCCATAGGTTCATTCCTCCTGACTCTCCAGGGTCAATTCTAAGAATTTTGTAAGAATGAAGCTACAAATGGGGAAGCTGGTGGCCAGATAGGATAAGAGAGAATCATTCCAGCTATAATTAAAAAAGGAAAATAACCGCCTAATATTTTGTAGGATTTTATTTTGATAAAGTTTTATATATATTTGGATCTTAAGAATATTATAGGATAGGATATCTATTTTATCAAAATAACTAGATCTCTTAGAAATCCAATCTCCTATCTTTGGATGAATGGATCGACCAAGGAATCATATTCCTTTGCATCCTATTTTGAGTTTATTATATTAGTATAAAATGTAAAATTTTCATATATAATGATATATAGATATCAAATGATAGAGAGCAGATAATAGAAGAAAAGATTTGTACAAGCATATTATTGATTTCAGATAGATTGTAATCATTTCAATTTTATGAATTAATACTTCAATTTCTAGCATTGATTAATCTTTGTTCCTGAGTCTGAGAGGAGCAAGGGTCCACTCTCCTTGGAACCAAGAACTATGTATGATATTTATGTTATGTTCTACTAACTTGTTATAATTAATTAGAATCTTATTAATATTTATATTTATTCATAAAAACATCAAAATAAATTCATAGTTTAAAAAGAATTTTCTTATTCCAAAATCATTTCCTTTCTAAGCAAAGTGTGCTTTATTTTACAACAGACGTGTGAAGAAAATTTCTTTTTGTTAGTGAAGAGTGTGATTTTACTTTCCACGCAAGCGTGAATAGGAGTGTGATTTTTACTTTTAGCAAAAGATTAGATTGATTTGATTTCTTCATTTTTTAGAAAAAGAGTGAATCAAGTAGTTTAGGATACATTTATTTCTTTAGTAAAAGTTAGAATAGGATCATCAAATCACCCCCATAAGTAGACTTCTAGATCTACCATCCTATACTTTACTACAAATAGCTTTGGACACCAGCCCTGGTTGATAAGACATCAACTAAATATTGATTAAATGAGAAGTTAAATGACACTCATCATTTTTGGTTCTGTTGTTAGGGATCACAAGGTGTTAGTAAGGTAATAATTATTGGTCTAGAGTGAAATACAACAAAATTATAAAATCTTAAAACAATTCAATAAATTAATGTACCATCCTAGAGATTTTAAAAGATGATTCATCCTAAAGTTTCCACCAATAACACAAATAGACACTCCTTCAACATCTCTGAGTAGTGAACCAAAAGTTACAAGTGAAACATATTTGCAAGAATCTTCTGAAACTTGGATAGAAACTAGGCCATTGCCATAAGCAAGCCCCATAGGACAAATTCCTCAAGATTAATCTCTTGTAGGAAGACACTATTTAGAAGTTGTCAAGGATTTAGAAGAAGCATTTCAAAAATCTATAACTGAAGTAAATTTTGAGAATCTTGAACAACCCATAACTAATACCATAAATATTCAGTGGGAAGATCATCCCAGCTTTAAAACATCACCAAAAAAAATAAATGGCTCTCCAAAAAAATCAATAACTTGCACAACCAGGAAGGACTTTCTCCTTTCCTATTATTGAAAATCCTAATGATAAAACCCCCATGAAAAATATTTCACTAGCTAATCTACCAAATTTTTGGGAAAGATCTATAGAAGAACCCTGATCAATTCCTATTTGAGTTTAAGGTGCTATGTCAAACCTATGATTACATAATAGATAGCTAGAAATTAAAACTATTTTCCTCTACACTTAAAGATGCAGCTATGAGATGGTTCATGGGTTTACTTGGTGATTCTATTAGAACATGAGATGACATGGAAATAGAATTCTCGAACAAATACCAAGATTACTATTGAGTGCAAGAAATAAAAGAAGATTTCTTCAAAATCAAATAAAATGAGGATGAATCTTTAGAGGATTATTTGGATAGATTCATGTTCACTCATAAAAGAAGCAATTATCCACTCATTGAAGACGTTCATAAATTGCTTTTCTTGAAAGGGTTAGATGAAGATACTAGAGATGCCTTAAATTTGATGGAAGGAGGAGATATAAATAAGTTGGCTTTTGATTAGATTTCTGAGCTTTATACCAACTACTCTCAAACAAAACCTGGAATTAGGAAAGGAAGATTTAAAAAATCTAATGAAGTGGGTAAGCTAATAGAATAATTTTTTAATCTAAAGATAGATATCTTGGTTACACTAAATAGTACTTTAGATGGCCTTCAAGCTAAGGCAAATGTAATAGAACCCTTAGCAATCTACTTTCCTAAGTGCAGATAGAAACATGCCCTTAGAGACTGCCCCCTACATAGAACTAATGTTTCATCATGTGGGATCTATGATGCAACAGATCATGATACCAAACATTATACCCTTCTACCTATTTTAAGGAATAAAATGAAAACACAAGTCCAGTCCACTGAAGAAGTAAATTATATTTAGAGACAAGATTTTGTCCCATAAAATTGGGCTCAAGGATAGTTTAATGCAAAAAATCTAGTTAATCCATGAATGGCACCATGGAATGTCTCAATTCCTTCACCATTTTGGAATCAACCCCAAATTCCATTAGTTCAAAATCCATGGATAGGATAAGATTGGATGCCAACACCCCCATGGATGGTGCCATAACCACAACAACAATGGGTACCACATTAACAATGGATGCCATAGCCATATCAACAATAGAATCAACAATTGAACCCATAGCCACAATTCACCCAACCAAGAAGACCACTTCAACAACAAACTATTATACCACCCCTAGTTATTTAGTAATAAGGATAAATTAATCAACCCTCAATGCCTACACAACCAATAGCAAATTCAAAACATAAACAACCAGCACCTATTTATGTTAATGAATAGGAATAAATAATCAATGTTGGATCTATTGAGTGTCCGGACATACATTTAAGATCAAAGAAAACTATACAAACACCTCTAGTTCTCATTTTTGAGATACCTGATGAAAATGAAAAAATGGAATCATCTCAATTAAACACTAGAGAAGCCAAAATCAAAATGAGCTTTGAAGTAAACAAAGGAAACACTACTGCACCAATAGTTCCTTTTCTTGAAATATTAAGATAAATTGATATTAAACTAGAATCAAACTTGGTCCATGAGTTGCAAAAGATCAATATTGAGTTACCCCTTCTACAAGCTATTAGGGATATACCTAAATTAAATAATATCATCAAAAACCTTTATATCAAGGCAACTAGGAGGAAATAAAAATACCCAGGAACCATTCATGTTGATGAAAAAGTTGCTGATTTATTAGTAGGAAAACTATTACTTCCAAAATATGTAGATTCGAGAAGCCTAGTAATCACAGTCACAATCAGAGGTAAATAAATTCTTAATGTCTTGGTAGATTTAAGAGTATCAATTAATGTTATGACAACTGATACTCTCCATACATTATCTCTTATGAGAATGCAACCCACAACTACCATTCTTCAAATGGTGGATAAATCTATAACTAAACTAGAAGGGACTATCAAAAATGTTGAAGTACTAATAGAGTCTTGGGAGTATCCAGTAGATTTCATGGTCTTGCAACCCAAAACAAAGAATCTAGGATATCCCATAATCTTAGGTAGACCATGGTTGGCTACTATAGTCACATTAATTGATTGCAAGTTAGGAGACATGACCATTTCTAATGGGATAAAGTCCAAATGCATCTATTTTTATCCTCCTGCAAAACTATCATAGAAGAACTTTGGGTGGATGAATCAGACAACACATTAAACAACATTTCCTCATTATCTATGATCATAGTTAAAAAACACTTGGAAGAATTGAATGGAGACATATACCTAGAATCTATGGACTCTACCAGTCTGAAATCTATAGACTCTGTCAGTCTGAAAGCTATGGACTCAGCCAGTCCAGAAACTATGGAATACCTTAGTTTGGGATTCTTGGGTCAGATAGAATATTCTAAAACCTCAAATTCTATTTCTTCTATTTTTTCTTCACCATATAATCATAGATTGATTTAATAAAGTGTGTGGAAACTGGAAGAACAATAGCAAACTCATTTCTTAGATGTATTCCATTGTTCTTTAGCAAGACTGATTCCTCCTAGAAAAGAGTTTGTTGATAATGTAACCATGTTTCATAAGCTACTTCCTCATCCATGTCCTTTGAACTCATTGATTAGTGAATTCAAGAAAATAGAATCCAATTACCCAGGTATAAAACCAATCATGGTATTACCTAGAAAGATTTTAAACATCAATAGTTGGTTAACAAATGAAGAAGAAGATCAACTCTTTGAATTACTGGAAAGACATACCAAGGATTTTGCTTGGGATTATATCGACATGAAGGCATTCACTCTAGTATATTCACTCATCATATTTACATAGAATCTGTCAAATCGATCAAACAACCACAAAGAATAATAAACCCAGCATTAAAGGAGATAGTCAAAATAGAAATCCAAAAATTACTAGAAGTTGGATTTATTTACCCCATCTTAGACATCCAGTGGGTTTGACCTCTGGTAATTATGCCCAAAAAAAATGTAAAGTTAAGGTTATGTGTAGATTATAGAGAACTGGACAAAGTAACACTAAGAGATTACTTTCCTTTACCTTTCATTGATCAAGTTTTTGACAACTTGGCAGGAAAGAGATATTTTTCTTTCTTAGATGGGTTTAGTGGGTATAACTAGATAATGGTAGTAGCTGAAGATCAAGATAAATCCACATTTACCGGCCTTAGGGAACTTTTGCTTATCGATTACTTCTATTTGGACTCTGTAATGCTCCATCAACCTTCTAAAGAGTAGTTCTAGCAATATTCTCTGACCTTACAAATGATTGTTTTGAAGTATATATGGATTATTTCACCATTTATGGTGGAACTTATGAAAAGGCTCTTACCAAATTGGAAAGAGTGTTGATCAGATATGAAGAATATCAATTATCTTTGAGCCATGAGAAATATTTGTTGATGATGGATGAAGGAATAGTCTTGGGACACCATATTTCTACAAAAGGCATTCAAGTAGACCCAAAGAAAGTTGAAATAATCTCCAACTTACCCATCCCACAAACACAAATTGAAATTAAGAGTTTTTTGGGATATGTTGGTTACTATAGATTATTCATAAGTAAGTTTAGCCAAATAGCTACCCTTATGTTTGCCTTGCTTACAAAAGACAGTACATTCAAATGGAGTGATAGTTGCCATTTGGCCTTTGAGACCATTAAAGCTAAACTTGTTACTGCTCTAGTATTGTGAGGACCAAATTAGACTAAGACATTCCATATATACACAAATGCTTCCAATACAACACTAGGATCATTCCTTAGATAAAAGGATGAAGAGGGTAACATGTATGCTATATATTATATTAGCAAAAACATGACACCTGCTGAGAGTAATTACACCATAACTGAGAGGGAATTCCTAGCTGTAGTCTATGTAATTAACAAATTCAAATACTACATAACAGGCTATAAGGTATTTATCTATACAGACCATTTAACTATTAGATATCTTACCAAATAACCAATTGTGGGAGGTAGGATTTTTAGATGGTTGTTGATCTTATAAGAATTTGATGTTACTATTATAGATAAACTAGGGAACTCTAATGTGGTGGCTGATTTTTTGTCAATAATGAACAAAGAAGAACCAGTGGAAGATGACTTTCTAGATGAACAACTATTTTCTATTTCATCAAAATCTCTATGGTTTGCTGATATAGCCAATTACCTCACCATAGGGAAGTTTCCTCTGTAATTTTCATAAAAATAAAATAAACATTTAATCAAAGAAAGTTCTTCTTTTAAATGGATTAATGAAATGTTATTTAAACTTGGACCTGACCATGTGTTTCGCAAGTATGTGAAAAATGGTGAAGCTTATGATATCATCAAAGCTTGTAATGATAAAATAGGAGGAGTTCATTACTCAGCTCAAAGAACCATACATAAAATCCTAGGATTAGGATACTATTGGTCTATCTTTATCAGCAAGTAAAAAGATATGTCAGACAATGTGATACTTGTTAGAGAATTGGATAGCCTATTCTTTCAACAGAGATGCCTCTGCACCCTCATAATCAATTGGTTTTAGAACCATTTGATAAATGGGTAATTGATTTTATAGGTCCTGTAGATCCTCCTTCTAGAGAAAAATAATATCTCCTAATATATACAGACTATGTGACCAAGTGGGCAAAAGTGGAAGCATTAACTCATGCTAGAGAAGAGATGGTAACTGATTTTTTATATTTAAAAATCATGCAAAGATTTAATGCTCCAAGGGAGATAGTCTCAAATCAAGGACCATAGTTCATGTCAAACATCAAAAATCACTTCATGAAAGTATATCAAACTTAGGATAAAAAAACATCTCCATACCATCCGCAGGCTAATGGGCAAGTTGAAGTCACTAACAAAAGACTAGAAACTATTTTAACCAAGGTTATTAATTTTAGTAGAAAGGATTGGGCAGATAAGGTACAAAAGATGTTTGGGCCTATAATACTACTTGGAAAATAATAACTAAATTTTCACCTTATGAATTGGTTTATGGTAAGAAGCCTTTATTCTCTGTTAAATTTGAATTACAAACTTTGAAAATAGTTGTAGAAGTAGGAATTGAATTGGAAGAAATACAAAAAGAAAGACTCTTATAGCTTAATCAACTTGATGAAATGAGGATGGAAGCACTACAAAGAACTGAATTGGTACAACATCAAAGAAAAGTTTGGCATGATTCCCAAATCAAGCAATGAAAGTTGCAGAAAAGAGATTGGGCATTGTTGTTTGATTCCAAATTTCAATAGTTTAAAGTAAAACTACAAACGAGATAGTTGGGACCTTATCATATTGAGAAGGTCTTTGAAAATGGTTTTATTAAGCTAATACCTATTGATGACAATAGAAGAGCTTTGTTAGTCCATGGACATAGATTGAAGCTCTATCAAAAACCTCTCAATAAAAAAGAATTTATTCAAAAGGTAAAAGATCAAGTAGCTATTCTAGAGAGCTATGCTTCTTCTAGAGAACATGCTCCTTGATAATCCTCTAGTAAAAAAAAAACTTAAAACTTTCAATAGTGAAAATCCTTCCAGGGACACTATTGAAAATGCATGCCCAGAAAACCAGCTTGTTGGCTAACTATGCATTGCAAAAAGGGCTTTGGCTAGAAATCCAGTAATGGCTAGCCAAAGGGCAAAAAAAAATTTATAAGGAAAAAAATAGAGAATCTCATCATGTCACTATGATTGGTCATCTTCATGAAATAAACTAATTCATACAAACTTATTTGTGTAGGACACATGGCAAGCAAAGGATATATCTAAGGTCAAAGTAAGTAAGACATATAATTTATTTATCTATGTTTAGTTAACTAATTATCTTTAATTTAATTAAGACTTATTCTACAGAGATGAACCAAATTTAAATCTTCCAAAATGGAATGACATGACACATACCATAATGAAAAATCATGCAACCAAGCTGCAAAGGTGTATGGATAAGTGTGCAACTTTGATATAATCAATTGAGTCATCAATTATGATAATGATGAAACATCATAAAAAGGGGTTTTAAATGAAGTAATGAATCATTGTTACTGTCAAAGTGACATATCATCATTTCATCCAACTTGTATTAATGAGATAAAATGGCTGACACACTTCATAGAAACATGTGGTGCCTAATTCTATTAATTCATCATATCAAACTATGAACTCATGTAGTTGTAGTGTTTCATATGAACCATTTCATTTATATAGACTTCAATAGAAGCTAGTCTATAGATCCTCCATGATTGTTGCCTACCAATCCTCAGTGACTATTGCCTACCAATTTTAACAAAACACTGGTCTACACCTCAATCAGAGTTAAAGGAATAGAGTTGACAATAAATCTACATAGAAATGAGATAGAAGATGAGATTAGAGCCAAAGAATGCAACAAAGTTTCATAAAGATAAAGCTTTTGTGGCAGTGTTTAGAGCCAATGGTTGGCTACCTTTCATTGAAAAGTTCTAGGATTTCAATGAAATAATGGTAAGTGAATTCATCATCAATCTCACCCTTGAATTTTCAATTGTGAAAGGTATTGTTATTCCTATTATAACTCAAGTTATAAGCCAAATTATACAAGTTCTAGAAGAGGGAATGAGAGCTACAGGTAGAATTTCATTTAATGATTTAATTAGTCAATTTAATGGTAATGAGTAGACTGAGACTTTATTTCTAGTATATTCTAGGGGAAAATCAAAAGGGATTAATAGAAATTCACTTCCTGAACCCTGTAAATATGTATCCAAGTGAGTAATCAAGTATATCATTTGTGAGGGGAAACACAGTCTTTTAGAGGGAGATGCCATGAAAATGTTAATACATTTTAAACATGGGAAACAAAACCCTCAGTATAAAATTAACCTCCCATCCTTCTTATATGGTGATCTGTAAGTTATGTCTACAACCCCTAATGATGCTCTTAGGCATCATGGTCTTATTCATCTCATTATCTAACATCACTTCCTTCAGTAAGGACAAGAGGTATGGGAGGAATTTTAGAATAGTATAGCACAACAAATTATAGATTTGCTTGCACAAGAAACCCCAAATTCACAATAGAAATGCTCATCTCCACCTATTGCATTAGCTAAGAAAACAATGCCAAGGAAGAAATCATAGATTGTAGTCTCAATAGAAATTCCTTCTTCTTCAAGAAGAATCACAAGATCTCAAAACCCTAAAGTTTCAAGGTCCCCACAAGAACCTCATGAATCTGTAGTGCAACTAGTTCCCTTGTTAGGAAGAAGAAAATTGAGATGAAAGGTTGCTATAGACCCTAAGAATACTAAGGGTTTAATGTTTGAGAAGGAAATCCAACTGAGTGTAGCTTAGAGATTGATTAAAAGAAGGATAAGGCTCATTCTGACAAATGAAGATGAATAAGAGGCTACAGACATTCTGGAAAGTCTTAAAATGGTATCTCACTCCCCCTTACATCAAAATATCAACGCACCTAAAGATATTGAAGAAATTCCTTCTGAAAATAACTCTTCAATCATAATGGAAGAGTCAAATCTAGAGGAAGAGCTGCACATAGTAGAGGAATCAAGTATGGCAAAACAACCACCTGTTCCAGTTGAAACTACAATGGATAAAGGGAAAACTATATGTACCAGTGAGAAAGGTGAATCATCTAATATAAATGATCCTATTATGAAACTAACTTTGTAGCTTTCTCAAGCTCAAGCTCTTTAACAACAACAAATAGTTGACTTGATTAGTTAATTTCAGAACAAGGATCATCTCAACTCATTTTTGGTGTAGAAATTAGATACAACGTCTACTGATCATGCAGCAGAATTCCATAGATTAGAGGAAACAATAAAGGAACATGAAAGTGAACAAATAGATCTTTGGATATATGTAGAAAATATGAAGAAGGAAAATATGAGATTGTAGAGTTTAGTAAACTCTTCCAAAGTACCTGATGTTGCACCTCCTCCTCCTAAGGTATTTATTGACCATGGTTGTCAAATAAGTGATCCAGGTATTCCTCCCTTACAAATACTATATCAAATTGAAAAATAATATTATCTACTTAAATATAAAAACAAAGATGAAAATTATTCAAAAAAACTCTTGGAAAATAAAAAGAAAGAATTTGAATCTAAGGTCTAAAATTTAGAAGAAAATTTGTAGGATACATACAAATTAGGGGAATCTCTTTTGGCATGTAGGAATCCTTCTCCTGCATACAGTTTGTTTTTATTTGAACAATTTTACAAATGTCAGCTTCTAAGGATCTCTTGTCATCTTTCTTACAAAATTTTATAGCTAACCACATTTTTGAAAATTTTCTATAGTGGTGAACCTGATCAGCAGGATTTGCTTTGTGAGTTTTATTTACATGATTTGATTCTAGGAGACCATGAGCACAATAAATTTTTGATAAACCTTCATGTAGGAGAATTTCAACTCAGGGCATTAAATTATACATTTAAAAATCAAATAGCATGGAAAAGTATATTTAAGGACTATACAAATCATGCTAATAAGACTACAAGATTATGTTTCAGATCAACCTTTCATATTCCCTGATTGATCAAATAGAATTTTAACTGTGCTTTATTAAGTGATGAGGTGAAAACAAACTATTAATAGGATTTATATGATTGTGCTATTTCTTTTGATTTGTTTTCAAGATAGAATTTTGATTCAGTGGTGGTTGCAAGTGTAAATAGATGGGACCAAATTTTAATACCTCTTAAAAGATGAGAGGTCATGCTCCTAAATAACTTAAGATGGAGTATGAGGAGAGCATCCTCAATTTTATAAATATTAATAGAGATAATCAACTATAGGGGAGAATAGAAATGGATTGGCATGAGATATAGACCCCCTTTACTGATCATACCTATTTTAGGATGGCAGAGTTGGGCTCCATAATCAAAGAAGCAATTCAATATATGGAAACAAATGATTCAAAAGCATCATGGTTTTACAATCAATTTAGACAATCATATAATAGATGAATTTGATGAATATGATTTGAGTCAGAGTGTGAAAATTAAAAGCTAGAGCTATGAATGCCAATAAATGTTTGCAATGGGACTTACAAAAGGTAAAGCTTGGAGGAGATGATGAGCTCAAAATATGGCTCATTATTGACATGTTATTTCCCTCAATTCATCTCTTGAAAGATGTTATCTTATACAAATATTATATTTTTAGATAGTTATTACATGGAAAATAGATATTTGTCTTGTTTATATTAAACCAAAGACTAAACCTTTACTTTGTCATTAATGTCTAATACATAACATGTTTTAGTGATCTTTGTTGTGAAGAATGCTCAGGATAAAAGACATAGGTGATATATAGTGAATATATAATTTTGATCTCCATCCAACAGAACTATAGACTCTGCAGGCTTATTTCTATGGACTCTATAGGCTTTTTTCTATGGACTCTACAGGCTCATTTCTATAGACTCCATAGTCTTGTTTATATGGACTTCACAAGCTTATTTCTATGGACTCTATAGGTTCATTCCTCCCAACTCTTTAGGGTCAATTCTAAGAATTTTTTAAGTATGAAGCTACAAATGGGGAAGCTAACAGGCAGATAAGATAAGAGAGAATCATTATAGATGGAATCAAATAAGGAAAATAACCTCGTGCTATTTTATAGGATTTGCTTTTGATAAAGTTGTATATATATTTGGATCTTATGACTATTATAGGATAGGATATCTATTTTATTTGAATATATGGATCTCTTGGAAATCCAATCTCCTATCTTTGGATGAATGGATCTCCAATATACTATGTACACAGGGTCTGTAAGCAAAGAATGATTGGTTACAGGGGTCAAATGAATATTGGTGAGTGTTCAAGATAAATTTTATGTATATAAAGGTGTGTTAACTTCATTTAGATATGATCCATGTAGTTTTAGGGTTTGAAAGTTTTTTTAAGGCAAGACAAAGATTTTTGATGCCTGTCAAGTATCATAGTCTATACATAAAGGCTAGAAGGCCAAAAACTATTTCATGGTTCTATGGGTTCCCATAGGATTCTGACCTCAAAAAAAAGTCCAAAAGTGTTCATTTACGACCTCAATGTGTGAGAGAAATTTTAGAAGCTGGCATTGATTGAAAGGTGGTAAGTTGACCCTATTTGTTTTTGATGCCCTAATTTTTACACCATGTAAGTCAGTGATGTTCCCAAGGTATTTGAGACCTAAGGCTACTTAATCTATTAAAACGACCAAAAGGGTGCTCAAAAAGTGTTTTAAATTCATTTAGAGGTGTGTATTTTGTCCTATGAATAAGGATTTGTGTAAATGGAGGGCTAATTGGTAGGTCATTTTATGAAGGAGCTATTATGAAAAAGAAGATTTGGATGATAATTATTGGCATGTATGAGGGTTCATATTATTTTAATCTAGATATAAAATTTCAAGCCATGAAAGTGCATACATAGAACGTTATGGGCTCTGTAAGGTTTAGGTAGGGATACTAGGCCTCTAGGCAAGGCTAGTGTAAAGAAATGAAATTTTTGGTCATTCATATGAAATTTTTAGTCTATTTTTAAAATATTTCATATTTTGAGATTGGCTTGAACATCTGTTGGTGATCATGGAGTTGACTTGTGAAAGAAAATTTGAAGGCAATCAGGAAATTTTGTCATGGTTAGAGACAGTCTAAAGGTGCTTAAGGGGAGCCTAAGGTCAGATGACTTAGGGGGAGTCCCTCTTAGATTATTCTTAAGGTTTTATCACTCCCTTTTTCTTGATATTTTTTTTTCTTCTTCATATAGCAAGGCATGGTCAAAATGGTATGTTGTCAATGAACAAGATTGTGAAGATCTAGTAAGGAATGGCATGCATAGTGATAGGGGGATTTTCTATCATCTCTCAGATTATTTTCCTTCTTGATGTTTTCTTTTAAAACATTTTCAAAAAAATTAGGTCCTCAATATCAGTAGGTAATCCCTCTTTGTCATTGTGTCAGAGGGGGAGAAAGTGTTTGTAGAGGAAGGAGTGTATGCATAACTTTATGTTGGTGTTGACATTAATGACAAAGGGGGATATTGTTAAGGTGTTTTCAATAATTTATCTAAGGTTTCCAAGAGTTTTCATGAGGTTTCAAGGTTTTTATCTAGTTAATGACAAAGTGTGCTTCAATAATCATGCATGGATCTTTAGTGTTTGGTTGGATAGGCAGGTTGATGGATGTGTTTAATGATGTGATCATGTTGTAGAGGTCATATAGGGATTAAAGAGTCATTTAAGTGAGTTTTAAAGTTTTATGTTTCCATTTTTATCATCCTTGTGTTCATTATGGTCATTTAGGCCTAGTTAGTCTTTTGGAAAATTACACTGAGTGAGCAGATTGATGGCATCAGCATTCACATGTGTGGAAGTATCAAAAAGAGTTGGTCACATGGATCTGATACATTGTGTGCCAACATCACATGGTACAAGTTTTATGTCATGAATATTCATGTATAAAAATATATAATTTTTTAAAGTTGTCTTCCTAAGCATATTTCTCTATTTTCCATAGCCAAATTTGCATTAAAAAGTGAGAGTTGGAATTTAAATATTTGAATTTATAAAAGAAAACTGGTCCTCATTATTTTAACTATAATTTTTTGTGTTGGATGAATTTTATGATGGTATAAAAATAAAATTAGTAGGTAATTCTAGGAAAAAATAATTTAGATGTTTGACTAGTTGTACACCTATGTTTATTGTGGTCCAAAGTTGAGTGAGGATTTGACCATCTTTTGGAAATGACCCAAGAAGGATATTTGATTTTTTATTGATAGTGTTTAGATGTTTCAAGGTGATTTATAAATTTAAGAGTGTTTCAAAATCCTTGAGGATCATTTATATGTATTTTATAGGTTTTACCAATCCATATTTTATAAGAACAAATGCTCAAAATTTGACTGTTTGTTCATTCATGGTGTTTTCATAAAGAAGGCAAATGACTGATAGGTTTTGCATATGCATAGGTGAGTAGGGATTAATGTAAAAAATTTAGGGTGTCTTAGGGGTCATGTGGAGAGGATCTATGTAATTTTGTGTGGTCCTATGCTCCTATTCTACTCAGTAAAGTGCTAAAGGGATGAATAGGTCTCCATGAGACTTATAAGGGCTACTAAGGCCTAATTGAAAGGTGTAGATGCTAAAGGGTGACCCAAGGATGTTATGGTCAACCTATGAATTTAGTATTGAGATATTCCTAAGTTTGATATAAGTCTTAAGAGTTAAGGAATTTTTTATGGCTGACCAAGAAGGTGATGGACAAGTATACTCTATAAAGAGCTAAATCAAATGTGATGATTTATAAAGTTGATATACGAAAGATAGTGAAGTTTGAGTGTGATTGGTGAATGGATTGAAGTGAATATTAGGTTGAATAATGTGTGCATGAACTATAGGTCATATTTATGATGTTGTAATAGTTTTATTATAGGGTTGAAGATTGAATATGAGTGAAGAAGTATAGAGTGATCCAAAAGGGTGTTTTGGATGCACTGCTTGTGTGTAAAGGCTTGAGAGAGTGAGAAGGATTGAAGAAATGTGTTAGACATTATTTTTCCTTAAAACTTAATGGAAATCAAATTTCTAAATCTATTGATATCAGAGGTATTGTGTGGGTGATCAACATTTAGGACAAGTTGGTGTTTGTTTATGCTTAAGGGTGGGTGCTCCTTGTGAAGTGGGTGCTTCACTAAAAAGTCTCATGTTTTTACTCATATTATAAGAAAACTAGTCCATGTGTTTTTAGGATTGAGAGTGAGTTTTATCCCTCATGAGGTTTTTCCACATAATTCATGTGTTGTGTGATTGATCTTGTATTATCTTTCTTATTCATTGGTATGAATGACTTGTATGCTTTATGAATTCTTGTGGTGATTGATTAAGGGTTTGAAAGGATTGAAATTTAAGTTTGGATTATCTTTCATCACTAATTCATTCCCCATCTCAGTGATTGTACTTATCCCAAACATTGGTGATTTTCACTATATTTTTGAGCTTCTTGTTATAACATCTATAAGCTAAGCTCATTAATGAATATCCTAAGAATATACTTTCATCAGATCTAGAATAAAAATTTCCCAATTTTTCGTCATGTCTTTTGATGAAACATTTGCTCCCAAACACTCTAAAATGCTCCACATTAGAAGATCTACCTTTCCACAATTCATAAGGAATATTGTTGCCATTATTCCTTATCTATCTTCTATTAAAAATGTAGACTATAATACTTGATACCTATCTCCAATATCCATAAAATAATATATACTCATTTATCATAGTCGTATCCATCTCTTAAACTATCCTATTCTTTCTTTCCACTACCTCATTCTGCTGAGGTGTCCTAGATACTGAGAATTGTCTCCTTATTCCATGAATGTCACATAAGCCATGAAAATCATTAGACCAAAAATATCCTCCTCTATCAAATCTTAGACACTTTATCTTCCCATTCTTCTCATTCTCAACAAAATTCATGAATGCCTTGAACTTGCCAAGATATTTTGAATTTTCTTTCAAGAATGCTACCCGAATTATTCTTGTGTAGTCATCTATGAGTAACATGAAGTAAATATCTCCTTGAATGCTTTGAATTCTAGTAGACCCATAGATATTAGTGTGTATTAACTCCAAGGGTCTTGTAGTAGAGTACTCATTTGACTTGAACCTTATTCTAGTTTGCTTACCATGTTGACATGCCTTACAAAGTGTGTTTGGAGGTTTGGTGATCTTAGGCATGTTATTCACACACTTATTAGTGATTAGCCTGAGTAGATTGTCAAATTTTAGGTGACCTAACCTTTTGTGCCATATCCAACTTCATCCATTTTAACCATAAATCATCTCTCCTTCTTGATCTCTGATTTAAATTTTTTATGAATAATGGAGTTTTATTCCTATTTTAGTTAAGGGTATAGATTAATAAATTAGTATAGAATATAGAAATAATTCCATTCCTAATTTGTGCAATTTGTTTATCTTTTTTACCTTTTTTAAAATATAAATAAATAGGAAGAAATATAACTTAGCTAAAAATAGACTAAGACAACTGATACAAAGGCTAAAAATGGTTGTACAGGACTGGGACAATGTTGTAAACCTAAATCTAGCTTTCCTCCAGTGTTATTTTATATTCCTACCGCTATTAGCCAAATTGATCACAAAGACCTAAAACTTTTTTGGTAGTTGTTGTGTGCTTATGTGAACCTACCTATGAAAAATCAAGCACTAGTTATTTATGAAACTTGTTGTAGAGTTGATTTTGTCTTCAAACCCTACTCCTCTATCATACTTGATAAAATTATATTTGAATCACATGAGAAAGAGGGGAGGTTAGTGTGTAAGATATATTGAACATGCAATTCACACCCCTTGTATGGGCATGCTACCTACATACCAATACTCTGAAGAAGTATCAAGACATATGTAGTTCTCCCACCTAGTGTGCTTTGTGAAAAGTGTGATATGAATGCAAAATTCTATTTGATAGTGTTTGAACTAGCTAGGGACTATTATGAGAGTTTGAGTATGTTTGTAGCTATGTTGGGTAACTATATGTAGAGAATAGGAAAGTTTACTTTAGTGTTTTGTTTATATTCTTGCTTGTTTTGTAAGTTTTGTCACCTCACTTGTAAGTGAACTTTGAGTGGGATTTTATAGGGAACAATTGTTCATGGGTCAAATGTATTCATATTAGGACAACATAATTAAGGATAAGGACTAGATGAAAATGACCATTGGAGCTCAAAGTGTAAATGGATAGGAGTGTCAAAAATGGGATACTTTGAGATCTAACACTATAGTCCAAATTTGGTGCTCCTATCTTACAGGCTCAAGACTTAGGGGAATAGGTTTGGCATAAGAAATACTATCTATCTGAGGTGTAATTAGGGTTTAGAAGGTTCTAGGTGACTAGTAATGAGAAAAAAAGGTTTATATAAGGGTCATACGAGCATGCAAAAATGACCTATGGATGGGGTCTCACAAGCCACACTCAAACTACTAATTTGGACATTTTATATGACTACATTTTCCCCCCTTTATTTTAGTGATGCAACAAATCGAAATACTAAGATAAAGGAAAAATAAAGTGCACCTAAACTTACCAACAAGGGTGAAGCCCATGAAGATGTGTGAAGCTAAGTGTGCATAGAGAGAGCATAATTTGAAGATTAAATTAGGTAAGTGAACCAATACAAAACATATTTTAATGTTGAGTAATGTTGGGTATGTGATGTACCAAGATTAATATCATAAACAAAGCTGAGTGCTCAATTCCTCAAGGGTGGCTCAAAAATACAAATGTTGACCCTTCGACTCCATCATCACCCACTAAGTGAAGCTATGTGATCATTCATGTGTTAATTTATGCTTGGACTATGTGTCCAATCACTCTAAGTAAGTGGCTCAAGAATATAAAGGCTGACTAGTCCTTTAACTCCATCGTTTCACACTAAGTGTGAACTATGAACTAATACTGGTATGAATGTGTATTGTATGAGATGGATCATAAAGCCCATGAATTATCTATAATATGATAATATGGCATGGATAGATGAATGTGTACTGAGAACTAGGCCAATCTTCGCCACTTTGAAAGGTGGAGATTAGGCTTGTATGAAAGCCACTCTAAAACTAAGAACTAGGCTTATATGAAAGCCACTCCAAAATGATGTCAACTACTTATAGATGAAATAAAGCATGCAACTATTGATAATACCTAGGTAATATAATGAACTTGGAAAAAAATAAGGCAAATGTGCCTCGTGCATTTCCCCTAATCATTAGTGTCTATAACATGGTATCTAATCTGGAAGTTGTACCAATTACCTAATTTGAAACTAGAAGTGAGAGCCACCATGCCAAGCATGATGCCCCCTATATCTAGATACTCTAAGTAAAACTATACTAAAACTACCTAATCTAAACTAAATTATAGCTGATAAAACTATAATTGACTTTACCTTTATATTTGTTTCTAAAAATTATGGGTTTTTAGTTCTTTGGATAGGAACACCAAAAAGTGGGCACTTTGGTGTTTGGCATTGTTGTCCAATTTTGATGCTCTTGTCCTTTACTATTTTTTATGACTATTTTGTATTTTTCACTATTTTTTTGGTCTATTTGCATTTTAAACTCTAATTACTATTTTGAGTGTTCAAAAACTAATTTTTGACAGGTAGAAGGCTCTAATCTCTATGATAAAACCTCAATTTATTGCCCCCTCTTTTGAGGGTAGGAATGAAGACCCTGTAATTACTGCCTTTAAAAGAAAGAGCCCTACAAGTGTGTTACACTGTGAAATACATGATATAGCAATGATAATCTAAAATATGTCTCAAGATATAACATGGTTTGTATTGAATATTGTTATATCAACAAGGGTATGCCTAGATAGATGTAACAATGTAAAAACATGTGTAGTATATTGAACTAAAATTAGAAATCTAGTTAGCTATTAGGTATTAGTTGTCAAGGATTGATGGAGCATGATGTCCATCATGGCATCAAATAAGGCAAGATAATGCATAATATGGATCATGGCGTTGTAAATAACTAAGAAGCAAACAAGCACACAAGGCAAGAAGAATAGAAAAAAGGCCAAGGAGCTGAGTAAACAAGGGACATGGTCATATGTCACTTGAACTAGGAAAACAAGCATATAAGGCATGTTCAAATGTGTACATACACATACAATTTAAAACAATCAAGATTGGCATGAGGGTCATAAGCACATAAAAGAGTACAAGTAAAGGACATTGGTAAATGTCCTAAGGCACACACAAGTAATCAAAATAAGAACTAAGAAATGTAATCACATCTACCTACTCAAAGAAATAAAGGAAAGTATATAAATGATAGAAATACTATCACATATAACTAATCAAATAAAGAAGTGAAAGTATGCAAAACATGTAGGACAAGACTAGGTAGATGCTAAGAAATACACAAGTGCTATATCCTAGTGAGTGTCGATAAAATAATTTGTGTTAAGCTAGTAAGTAATGTACATCAACATGATAAATAAAGTGTGTAGTATAGGAATGACAAAACTTGGATGGTGTAGTCATGTAGAAGATGCCCCTACTGGGTAGATATGTCAATGTATGTCTTGAATTTAGAATTAGGATTCCCCCTAAATGGGTAGAGTGAAATAATCAAGGATCTGGGTCTAACTACACACACTCAAATAATATAAAGTGAAGCATGTTAATGTAGATAAATTGACAAACAATAGCATATAACAATAAAATGTAAGTCTAGCATGGTAATAAAAATGTAAAGCATGGATAATACATATAGTTGAATTTTTTTTGGTGTTTTGAGTTATTTGAATGTTTTTTGTATTTTGA
Organism: Torreya grandis; assembly: GCA_037957365.1. Lineage (NCBI taxonomy): Eukaryota > Viridiplantae > Streptophyta > Pinopsida > Cupressales > Taxaceae > Torreya > Torreya grandis. The sequence continues at coordinate 4,254,813 of JARHVA010000333.1, forward strand.
CATGTTATATTATTTTTGGTATTTTTAAATTTTGTATTATTTTTGGTATTTTGAAATAAGCTATGTACAAGTAAGCATAAGGAAACTATGTACAAGTAAATTAAGAAATTATGTACATGTAAGTAGGAAGAAACTATATACAATTAAGCTAAGAAATTATGATACTAACTGATGAGTCTCATAAGAGACTCTCTACCATGGTGTCCCATATCAAGGAGAGGGATCGTGCGTTATAATGAAGCATGATGGAAAGGCTGAGACTATGACTCTGAAAGTTGTGTATGTTGCAAGTGAACTAAAATCTCTATAGTGGAAACTGACTATGGGGTCCCCCTATAACTTTGAGAAGTGGATGTAATTATGGGGTTTTTAGGTACCCATCTGGTAGTAGAAGAAGCTCTCTAAAAATGTGCTCTATGTGTAGAGGCATGAGACCTCAATGATACTACCCTGGGTGTGAATACTATAGATGAAAACTATCTAGAGTCCTAAAATTATCACTGATGTAGTGGTCACTCTAAGATAGGCCTCCATGGAAGTGTATGAACTCTTTGTGTTGGTGAGGGAGGCCTCGATTGTGTCTAAATTTTAATTGTAGGAAGAATTGTAACTAGTGGAGGAGTTGAAATTGGTGACTATACAATAGGAGATGGTTCTAAATTGGGGGGTGGTAACTCATACAAAACTCTACCAACTATAACAACTTGATTAGCATGAATGTATTTCATGCATCTGTGAACTATAGATGGTATTGCATGAAGCTTATGGATCTATGGTTGACCAATCAACATGTCAAATACTCCTACACTTAGAATAATAGTAAATGGTGTGGCCACATGTTTTAGATCAACCTATAGAGAAAGTACAATCTCACCTAATGAACTCTGTATGTGCCCATTAAATCCACTAATAATTATGTCCATTAGGGTGATATCCTATTCTAAATATCCTAAATGCTAAAGTAATGTCATAGTGCACATGTTCACATTATATCCATTATCTATGATAATACTATGAATGGGATGGTGATAAATGTAGGCTCTAATAAAGAGTGAATAGTAATCTAAATCATCCTCAACTATCTCCTCCTCTTAAAAAGAAATCAAAGGTCTAGCTAGAAATATATAATTATACACATCAATCATGTTGCTCAAAGTATGTGATTCAAATGAAGGTGCTTGGTATGTAGCTGGTGGAGGAGGTGCATGATATGCATGGTGAACACCTAATGTGCCCTCTGTCTCCTAATTAGAATGTTGTGGGAAAGGATCTGAGAAACTTTTTAGAGCCATGTCCTATGTTTGTTTTGCTTGAGGAGGTTCAACTAGAGTGCCAAGATCAATAAGGTTTCCATCTATCAAGTCCTATATCTTGTGTCAAAAACTGATGCATCTATTCATTATGTGGTCTATTACCTTATGAAAATTGTAGAATGCATTCTGATCATATCCATGTATAAGAGGCTTTATTGTATCAACTTTCCAAATAGGAGGGAGAGATATGATATTGCATTCTAATAGCTGTTGTAAGACTCTGGCTAGAGATAATAGTAGATTGGTAAAGGCTCACCAAGGAGGTGCTGATAAAACCACTCACTGAGGGGGCTCTAAAGTCACATTAACTATAGGTTGATTTTGACTTTTTATATCATTAATCTTTACTTTGTATGGGACTTTACTATTACTCTTGTTTGTATTTTTGATATGCTTATATACTTGAGTTTTCCCATTGAAAATAATTTTACGTCCCTTTCCTTTAGTGTATGACATAACTCAGTGAAGAAAGATAAATTTTTGAACATTATTGACTTGTGCAAATTTGGTAGAAGACTTTGTTTGAAGAGATCTTGTAATTCTTGATCGGCCATGGGGCTAGTCATTTTATCCAAGATAGTCTTATATCTAGGAACATAATCTTTGAGATGCTCATTTGACCTTTGTTTCTATTATGCAACTTGATTATAAAAAATATTGTCACATATTTTAATGCTAAAATGAGCTAGGAACATGTCAGCTAAAGGATTGAATGCATTTATCGACTGATTTAGTAGACTATAGAACCATTATAGAGCATAATCCTTTAAACTTCATGGAAATATCTTGGTTAGTAACTAGTAATTTGGCACATAGTCCAAGTATGTTTCATGAAAATATCTCAAGTGTGTCTGTGGATCACCCTTGACATCATATAGAGTGAGCTTGGGTTGAACAAAACCTGGTGGCAAGGGTGTAAAAGCAATATGGCATGCCAATGGTGTATGAAGTAGAGCAAAGGAATCCAAAGCCTATGTTGGTCTAGAGGCACCTTACTCAAGATGTAATACCTTGTATTGAAGAGATTTTATCTCTTGCATAAGGACAGACACATCAAGAGGCAAAAATGTACTAGTCATAATTGGTGGTGCCACATAGGAAGGTTGGGATACTATAGGGGGTTGTTGAGACATAGTTGACCCTATAGTGTCATTTGCAACTAGTTGTTTTATGGTTTGAGCTAATTGACCATTATTTGATATTTTTTGTTCTTCTTGTAGTATTTTAAGCATATTATCTTGCATATTAGTATTAGTTAAAAAGTCTTGAAGTTCCTTCTTATCAGTTTCATCAAAGTCGATATATTTTTCCATTGTTAAAGTAGGAAAACAAACAGAAAGTGGATTGAATTTTTGGTAATAAGTTGTAATAATAAAAATGTGATGGAAGGAGTATTGAATAAATGAAATGTAAATTCATAAATATAGAAAACTAGAATATGCATAAAAAGGATACAAAGCTTACTAACATGTAAGGTAATACCTCAAAAACATAGGGACCTAGTATATTCAACTAGGGTTTGAAAGAAATAATTTTTAAAATTACTATGGTGAATTTTAAAAATTAAATGTGAAATTTTGATTTATATATGCAAGAAAAAATCAAAAAAATATTTCTAAAAATAGAAAGAATATTTCTTAGGGTTTCTAGGGTTTTTGTGCGAAGTAAGTTGGGTTCACCAAATGATTTAGCTTTTTTGGGAATAATAGAGTTTTATTCCTATTTCAGTTAAGGGTCTAGATTAATAAATTAGTACAAAATATAACAATAATTATAGTCCTAATTTGTGCAATTTGTTTATCTTTTTCACCTTTCTAAAAATATCATTAAATAGAAATAAATATAACTTAGCTATAAATAGACTAAGATAGTTGATACGAAGGCAAAAAATGGTTATGTAGGATTGGGATAGTGTCAGAAACCTAAATCTATCTTTCATTTGGTGAAAGGAAAGGAGCACTGAAAAGTGGATGCTTTGGTGTTTGATGTTGTTGTCTATTCCTATCGCTATTTTCCAAACTGATCACAGAGACATGAAACTTTCTAGGTAGTTGTGTTGTGCTTGTGTGAGCCTACCTATGAAAAATTGAGCACTAGTTGTCAATGAAACTCATTGTAGAGATGATTTTATCTTCAACCCTTAATCCTCTATCATGCTTGATAAACCTATATTTGAATAACTTAATAAAGAGGGGGGATTAGTGTGTAAGATGCACTGAATGTGCAATCCACACCCCTTATGTGGGCACATTGCCTACATACCAATACTTCAAAGAGGGATCAAGCCATATGTAATTCTTTCACCTAATGTGTTTTTTGCAATAGTGTGATTCATATGAAAAATGCTAATTTTATAGTGTTTGATATGGCTAGGGATTGGTATGAGAGTTTGAGTATGTTTGCAGCTATGTTACGTGACTATATGCAGAGAACAGGGAAGTTGGCCTTAGTGTTTTTTTTGTATTCTTGCTTGCTTTGTAAGTTTTTAAATGAACTTTGAGTGGGATTTTATAGGAAATAATTGGTCATGGGTCAGATGTATTCATGCTAGGCCAACATAATTAAGGATTAGGACTGGATGAAAATGACCGTTGGGGCTCAAAGTGCAAATGCATAAGAGCACAAAAAATGAGACACTTTGGGGTCTAGCACTATAGTCCAAATTTAGTGATCCTATCCTATAGGCTCGGTACCTAGGGGAATAGGATTGGCATAGGAAATACTATCTAGCTAAGGTGGAATCAGGGTTTGGAAGGTTCTGGATAACTGGTAATGAGCAAAAAAGGTGTCTAGAAGGGTCATAAAAGCATGATAAAAGGACATATGGATGGGGTCTCGTAAGCCACACTCAAACTACCAATTTGGACATTTTATATGACTAGAATCTCATTCAAAACATCTAGATTGTTATCAATCCTTTTAACATTGGTAATTAGCCTTCCTAATTTGGCTCTCCTTATCTCACACCCTTTGTCATGAAAGGTTAGTGGGTGTCCTTTATTGCACATTTAAATTACACTAAGTAGGTTATGTTTCAAACCTTCCACATACAACACATTTTGTGTCTTGGTCTTCCCATTGTCTAAACTCAAGACACCCTTACCAACTATATTGACAGTTGTGTTGTCTCCAAACCTTAATGTTCTTACAACATTCTTCTTCAATGAAATGAACTTATTTTTCTATCTTGTCATGTGGCTTGAGAAACCACTATCTATATACCATTTCATGCCTTCATATTAAATGGGAAAGGTAGTTTGATCTATCATAGAATCCTCTTTAGTCTTTTGCTCCTCCTTAGTAAATAGACCATCTTGAATCTTAAGCTCAATATGATTAGTCCTAACTTACTTTGGCTTCCATACCAATGTTTGACCATTCTCATGCACTCTAGGAGATTCATACATCTTTTTGAATCTTTAAGGCCTTCTAACTCTATTAGAACATAATCTTGCAATATGTCCCATGTTATGAAACTTTAGAAAACTACATTTTCATACTTACCTCTTGATTATTCACTCCTTTTCCTATGGCCCCATGATAACTTATCCCTTATTACATAGGGCTGCCTGATTGGTCTTTTCATGTTCATACTCTTGACTTATTATGAATTCTCACACTCTTTATCAAACTTGTTTATCTTGTCTATGAGCTACTCATTCTCAACCTTCAAGGAATCCAATTATGTCTTAAATTGGTCATACTCAACTTCCTTTGATCTAAACCTTGTACTAAAATATTATAATTGACTTCTACGATCCTTGATAGTCTTATTTTGATGCTTCAAATCATCAAGGGCATTTATGAGCTCAGCTTCAAGGTCTAGTTTAGCTTCTCCATCTTCACTATCATAGTATAATTCTTCATCATACATGTTATCTTATTCCTTTTCATTGTATACACATAATATTTTCAAATTTTATCAAATACTAATTGTTTACATCTTGTAGGAACCCATCGAGACTCAATATTTCTAAGTGCATGCCCTAAGGGGTGAACCAAGAAAGGGATGGGTAGACCATTGGTGTTTCACAAGATTGTTGTCCCTTATTACCACATTATTATCAATCAAACCATCTCCTAAAACCATTCTCTAAGCTATTACTCCTTTTTTGCACATTCTTCTAGTATTTTTCCACTTTCCATCCCTTTTTTCCTCACCTTAAGTCCCTTTTGTTAGTTAGTTGTGCTAGGTCGACCCTGTATAGTTTTGGGATATTTTCACTTAGGAATTAGATTAGCCTTTGGCTAACCTAGCTTGGGACCTAGTGAATAATTGTCTAAAATTATGCTAGGTCGACTGGGTTGACCCTATCAGTTGATATTTTTAGAAGGGTCGAGAGTCAAATCTACCTATAAATACAATATCATTTCATCATTATTTCAATATGTAATAAAGATATATTATTCACTTGTAGTTCTTTACAATCTTCTCTTCCACCATTCTACTTGAGAAGCTTAGCTTAGGATTTATACTTACAGAATCTAGTCTTGTAGTATTAGATGCCTTGGACTTTCTTACTGATCCTTACAAACCATGAAAACCTCTTGATAATCCTCATTGGCCAAGGGAGATATTGAGTCTTGATGGATTCACATTCAAGTAAGTATTCTCTAACTTTGCTCCTCTTTTTAGTAGATAGAAGTAGCATAAGTATTGCCTTCAAATAATATTACTCTTCATATTCCATGTATTAGGGTCTTACTCATACTTATCTTAATTTAGATTCTCCTATACATGTTTTGATTGTTTACTAAACCCTCATATTGTGCCACAAGCTTTGGTGAGCACTATATTAGATTTACTTTACTTGTTATTTGTTTAGGTGAATTATCAAAACCTAGGACCCCCTTAGGGATATTGCATGATTGTGTTAGACTGGAGGATTTGGAACCTTCCTTAGCATGGTGTATTGTAATAAATGATCCCCTAATAAGGTCTAGTGGATCCCTATATTGGTCATGCTCCCACTTAACAAATGTGTTCCCAATCAAAAGTGTAGGTATGCTCTATCTTCTCTGAGTTAGGATTAATTTATGGACATTATGCATTTTTTATTACATACATTCTAGTGAACCCAACATGAATCTAACCTTATAGGGTTTATTTCACTTATTTATTTATTTTATCATTTTTATTATCATATATTTTCAATATTGAATCAATTATATCGACACAATTCTAACTTATGTGTGTAGTTTTAACACATAGTCACATCTAAACAACTCTTTTTTCTATGCAGGTTCTTTTTCAGGTACAAGCTACTAAATCAACTAAGTCAACATAGTATAGTTTTTTAAACTTTAAAACATCCAGTCCAAACTACTAGGTCAACCCATTCAACCTTGTATGCTTTCAAGCATCAAATTCAAACTACCAGTTTGACCTAATTGACCCTGTACACTTCATGCACTCAGCAGTAGGCTTTTACAGAGCTTGGTCGACCCAGTCAACCCTATTAGAAAGAATTTTAAGCATTTATCAAGGTTCTTTGATAGTAATCTCAATTCTCTACATATTTACACCCATGGAGGTTCCTTTTTATCCTTTCTCTCTTTCCTTACAATCTTTCCTTTTATATTTTGTAGTCTTTAAAACTACCCTTGTACAGTCAACTAGATTGAGCCTATCGACCTAGATTTGTATTTTGTGTGTTATTTAGATAGATAGGACAACTTTGGCGACCCTATTCATTTGTATACCTTCACTTTCATATTATATAGGTGACATTATCAACTTTGTTCTATATTATGTTCATACACTATCGATTACATTGACACTGTACCATGTTTTAAAGTTGGAATTCATTTTTATATGCTAGTAAATGGCTCACGCTTTAATTTTTTGTTGTTTGCATGCTTAGAATAGTTCATAATATAGTTAGGTGGTTTTTAATATACCATTTAGTTTCACTATTTTATATTTTATGCACACATGACCAAATCACAAAATCTTAAACAAGCATTTTAACAATTGTCTACCCAAGGTCTACCTACTTGGATTTCATCACCAAAGGGGAATCTGACTTGGGTTTTTGGCCAAGTATAAACATATATCTAATGGTATATTCTGGATAAAAACTCAACACCATCATCATTGTAGTGTGTGAAGTGAGGGGGTAAGCCCTAATACCAAGCTTGTACCATTGCTAATACAGATCCCTTCCAGCCCAAACATCCTAAAACTATCCTTAGATTGACTTTTAGTTCCTTGCTTACAGCCAAATTCATATCACATTTAAAAATCATATTCTAATAATCTAAATAACATTTAGGTTGACCATTTATTTAGCTTTTAATTTTCAAGTCGATTGCTTGCTCTTTGCTCAATTATATTTTGTATTGTAAAGACTTGAATTAGTTAGTGTTAGTGCAAGGATTTGTGTTGTGTGCCTCAATTGGATCAACCCTATTGATCCAATTAATTATTTTTTTCCTTCAATTTTTGCTTTTCAAAATATTTGAAAAATTATTCTTATCTCAGTACACAGTCATTTCAACTAACACAGTCTATTACAGGTTGTCTAATTTTTCCTATCTACTATGCTAAGTCAACTCAATCAACCTTATACACTTTTTTAGTCTCTATTTACTGTGCTAGGTTGACCCAATCAAACATGTACTATTTTTAGGCCTTATTTTCTATGCTATATCAACCCAATCAACCTTGTAAAGTTTTATACCTTCCTTTTTTGCTGATCTAATTTGTTGTATTTCCTTGTTAGCATTCTATTCATTTCTCTCCAGTCATAATGAAGTCTCCTATTAGAATCTTCTTGGATAGATTAAATCCATTTAGATGCCATATGGGATGTTAATTTCTCCCTCTTTTTTATTCTTAAGATCACCATCACTCTTAAGTCACCTCTTCCTCTCCTTCGTCCATCACTTGTAACATGGTGTAAATCACACCTTAAGATGAAGTTGATGGGTCTGATCCTTTTTATACTTACCAAGATACTTCTCATCTCTAAAATTTTAAAAATAATGATCAATTGACACAAGTTTAATCAATAATCCTACTAATAATCCTTCTTATAGCAACCCTCCCCCTAATACCCATTCAGGGAGTGCTCCTACCAACACCAACCCACCTCCTGATACAACTCAACTCCTTGCCCAATTTATTCAACAAATGAACATAATGCAAAACTCTAACACCAATCAAATTATGCAACTTCAACAACATTTAATTAATATGTCTAATCAACCAACTATTCATCCTCAATCTAATCCCAATTACATTCCTCCACCTCTTTGAAATGCCTTAATAAATGTTATTCCTCAACCCATAATGAATAATAAGATGCTTAAAACTATTCAAAATGAGCCTTTATCCCCCTTTATTGTATCCATTGATATTGGTAACATATATCCAACTATCAAGTATGGTGGAACTAAAGACCTTGCCTCATTTCTTAAAGTATTTGGCAATCTTTACAAAGAATGGATCTAAACTAATACCTTCACCACAACTATACTCTTATTAAAAACCTTCACTAGAGATGTATTATACTGGTACAACCAATTACCCCAACATTCTATTTAGCAACTTGAATTTTTAGTTAATATTTTAGTTAAAGAGTTTCAACACAATGATCTTCTCAAAAATTATCTTAGACACTTCATCAATGCTAAGCAATCTCCCACTGAATCAACTCATGACTTTATCAAAAGATAGAAATCATTGGCCCATAAAGCCAATCATAACAAGATTGATGATACCTTGTTCAAACTCTTTATCACTACTTTGAATCCTCTTCAATACAAGGTTCAAACATTTGCTCCCCAAACACTTAATGAAGCTCTTAACCAAGCTAAATGTCAAGACTTTCTTCTGAAGCAATTTGAACCAAATCCTAAACTTTTAAAAGAAACTTTTCAAACATATACTAATATTATCACTAGTAATACTCCACAAACCAAACCAAGAGTTTCTAAAATTGATATTTCCTCATCTTTTCACACACCTATCTTAGTTCAACAAATGAAATATCTTTTACCACCCTCTAAACCTTTCATTTATCCTAATAATCCTCCCAAGTGGTATGGCCTTAATCTATTTTATTGGTTCCATGCTAACATTGGTCATTCCCATGAATCTTGTAAAGGGCTCACTTATTTTTTTGTCACCTATATGCTTGGTTATTCATTTAATCATGAACCTATGATCAACCTTCATCATCAAGAGTACACCATTACTTCTAAAAAATGACAAGTTTTTAAAGCTTCTACCTCAAATAACCAAAAATCCTTTTTAAATAATCAACCAAATACCAAGGATGTTTGTGCCATTGATGTTGATTATGACAAATATTATAAAAATTATCAATATGTTTATTTTTAACACTACTAAGGTCAATTATCATTACAAATTTTCTCATAAAGATCCTATTACCAAACCTAAGAAGGCATCTTTAGAATACCAACTTCTTAAAGATACAAAAACTACTAATCTAGCTTCAAAAGCTCATGAGGAACCACCTCCTCCTTCTAATCCTCAAACCACATCTATTCCTTCAAAATCCACTTTACCTCCTAAACCTCAAGTTGGTTCTTCTAAATCTCATTATAACTTTCTTGAAGAACTCAACTCTATGCCTTGTAAGATTCCACGTATCGAGTTGGTTTGTACTTCTCCCTATCATCACAAGTTTCTTATGCAACAACTCCAAGAAATTGAAGATCCATCCTCTATAGATGAAGAACCACCTTCTATTGATTCTCAAACTACGAACGTCAATACCTTTGAAACTATGTGTCCTTCTAAGCCTTCCATTAAATTTCTTGAAGAGGACATGATTAATGATGAAATTCTTTTTCGTGTTAATGATCCACCACATTTTATTAAAATAGCCATTAATACTACCCTTATCTATAAATTTCTAGTTAATGAAGGCTCTAGTATTAATTTGATATATCTATGGCTAATCCAATAACTTGGTTATAACAGGGATCATTTCAAACAAACTCATCTTACCTATTGTGGTTTTTATAAGACAAATCAAAAAACACTTGGTTGTATTTGGCTTCCATTAACCATTGAACCTAAAACTATTCAAACTAAGATTATGGTCCTTGATTTACCATCACCTTATAACATACTCCTTACTCACCCATGGACTCATTGAATGAGGGCTATTGCTTCTTTCGATAGCCAATGTATTAAATTCTTACACAATGGAAAAAGATATAAGCATGAAGTTGATCCTAACCCATAGAGTATTCAACTTCCTAATCCCAAATATCAATATTGCATTCCTACCATTCCTAAGATCAATAGTGCTCCTTTACCCGAGTTCATCAACATGAATCCTAATTTACTTGTTAATCTTATGGATTTTGATGATGATTAACCCAATGATTTTCAACATACTTGCAATCCTACCAAGCTACCTCCCTACATTTTTTAGTGGATTCATCCTTCTTTATTACCCAAGGATCGTATTATTCCTCTTATTGATGATATTTTTCATTTTCCCCCTCCCTACATTAAGTGATCTAGGAATTTGACTCAAGAGAGGATGGTTAGTATGGTGTTAGTTTCAAAATGAAAACAAAGTGAAATAAACACACTAATAGCATAACATCTCTAAGCCTAGACACTAGGGAGAGCCTAATTAACAAAAATAAATGATAAACACAACTAAAAATTAAGGAATCAAACACAAGAATTCCTTCACCTTCCTTGGATGCTCCAAATGCTTTTGTAGTAGTGGCTTGCTCAGCTTGTGCTCATGAAGTCCTTAGCAATGGAAGCTTGGCTACCTCCATATTTCCTTGGCACCTTTGGCTTGTGGCTTGGCTTGGTTTGGAATCAATTTGGCATGGTAACACTAGTTGCATGAAGCTTTTGGAACCAATCTTACATTATAACTTTGCACAAATTAAGCTTAGAAATGATGTTGTGAGGCCTCCTATTTATAGATTTTTGGATTTGATCAGAATCAACCGCAACTATCCATTTCAAGATTGAGATGTGTGATTGAGGATTAATTCAATTTTTATAATTAAGTTTCTAATTATCCTCATCATAACATTGGAATAAGGGGTAATTAAGAGGCATGGAGGGCATCATAAAAGGTATTGATGACGCATGGAGGGCATGAATCCTGATATTTATGGTATTTATGGCCTAAGGATGTCTTCCCAAGAAATGAGGTCACTTGATGATGCATATATTCAATATTCATTTCTAAAACAAATTATTCAACAAGTTTTCATGGAATTATTGATTAGGCCTTGATTTAGGTTAATTGGCTCTTAAGCATGATTAAGCACTTTGTGCACAAATTACTCAGATTGATCAGAATGCCTTGTTATTGGTCCTAAATTTGACGGATTAGAATTGGAAGGTGTTTTCAGATGCATTAGATGTGTATTCCCATTTAGGATGTTACCAATAATAAATAACAAAGGCATGAGTCTTGTGCAAAATATTTGATAGGAAAGAGTAGTTCAGAGCATGTAGGGTGTAAATTTAGCATTTTGACTTGAAATGAACTGATCAAAATTAGCTAGCCCATAAATTGCATTGCCCCATTTAGTGATACTCTAGCCAAAATTAGTACTTGAATATGTCAGTTTCACATCTTTTTGCATGTTTTAGTGTTTTTATTCCAAATTGTGCATTTTAGGTAGAAATTAGCCAAAAGCCTAGTTGGAGGTTATTGGTGGCCAGTTTTAGGTGTCTACAGAAGATGACTTCACTTGCATTGATTTTGGAGTGGCCAAATTATTTCAAGATCTTCTCATCATGTCTCCCCATACATTTATTAATATTTGGATTTCACCTTATGAATCTCTCCTAACTCTCAAACATGTACAATTTTTCCAACATATGATGACAATTATATAATCACCCAAGCTCAATTTCAAGATTTGGATGTCCAGCATTATTAAAAAACCTTAGCTCAAATTCATGATTTTAATCAGGATGTCCATACCATTTCTATAGATCATGACTTAGATCCTAAGGGTCATGTTCCTCCCACCAATTCTCCTCTTATTGATACTCCTTGGGTGGTAGAGAAACTTATAGCCCCTGAATCTCTAGAGATTCCAAAATATCCTTTACCATCTATCGATCTAAGTATTGCATCTGATTCTTCTCCCATCATCAAAACCATCAACATTTCATTCCCTTCTAATCCATCTCCTTTTCCTACTCCTTATATTATACTTGATGCCAAGGCAATCGATGTCTATTAGATACATTCTAAGTATGATCGCCATGGTAATCAAATTTTTGATCTCGAAGTAGATTTTGAGTATTATGGTCATGTTCCCACCTTGCCTAGTGATGAAGCTATTATTGAAATATTTCATGTCTAAAAACCTCAACTTCCTCAAAAACATCATAAACTTGGGAATTTTAAAACTAAAACTTCTTCTCTCAATAACCTCATTGATAGCATTGATCCCAAAGTTAATCCAATATATTCCTTATCGTATGTACCATACCACTTTTAAAATGATAAAGCCATGATTATTGAAGAAACCACTCATATTGAATATGGTACTCCATCTTGTCCTTGACCAATTACTATCTCTCATTAACTCTCACCTATCGAACATGATAATTTCAACTTATTATTTGATAAGTATCATGAGGTTTTTGCTTGGTCCTATGAGGACATGCCTAGTATTGACCCTAGCATTATGGTGTATAATATCATTACTTATCTTAATACTAAGCATGTGCATCAAAAGCAATGTAAATTTCCACCCAAGGTTTCCACCTTATATCATAAGAAAATCATAAAAATACTCAATGCTAAATTTATCAAATGAGTGGATTATTCCAAATGGGTTTCTATCATTATTCCCATTCAAAAAAAGGTCATTATGGTCATTTTAATTTGTATTAATTTTCATAATCTTAACCTCGCTTGTCCCAAGGATAACTTTCCTTTACCTTTGATAGATTCCATTATTGATTCCACAACTAGTTACCAAATGTTCTCTTATGGATGGTTTCTCAATTTATAATCAGATTCACATTGCCCTCAAGCACCAACATAAAACCACTTTCACCATAGAATGGGGCACCTATTGCTATGTCAAAATGCCCTACGGTCTCAAAAATATTGGAGCTACTTAACAATGAGAAATGACTCACATTTTTCATGATGTTATCCACAAAATTGTTAAAACCTATGTGGATGACCTCATTACTAAATCCAAAAGTTGCAAGACTCATCTATCAGATCTTGTTATCATTTTTGAATGCTTTCTTAAATATCAGGTTAGATTCAATCCTTAAAAATGTGTCTTTGGTGTCACATCTATAAAATTGTTAAAATTCTTAGTTTCTCTCCATGTCATTGATGTTGATTTAGATAATATTATTGCTATTGTCAACATGCCCAATCCTTATTCCATTCCCAGCATTTGTATTTAGGAAGACTTGGGGAAATTAGATGATTCATCTCTGAAATGGCTTATCACATCCACTCCATCAATTTTATTCTCAAGAAAGTTAATGCTCTAGAATAGATGGACCCTTGTCAAAAATCCTTTGATAACATGAAAGAGTCATTGCTTCATCCACCTACACTTCATCCCCCTTCAAATAATCAACCATTGATCTTATATACTTCATCCACACCTATATCAGTTGGGGCAATGCTTTCCTAACATGATGATATTGGAAGAGAGTATGGTATCTACTACATTAGTTGAGGCCTCATTTATTATGAAACACATTATACTAAATTCAAATGTGATTGCCTCACTATCTATTTTACAACAATGAAGCTTTGTCATTACATGCTTTACCAAACTACTTATGTCATCATTCATTCTGACTGCCTTCATCACTTCTTCTCCAAATCCTTTCTTCCTAGAGATAGAATTAGAAAATGGATGGTTCTCCTTATGGAATTTGACCTTTACATCATCACTCAAAAATATATCAAAGGGCAAGTCATAAATGATCAATTTGTTATAGCTCCCATTCTAGCTACTTCTCCCATTCAAGATAGTCTTCTTGATGATAATATCCTCTACATTGAAGGTCTTAATCAAGCTATTTATTACAAATATTATTTTCATAATTTGACTACTAATATTGAAGAAAATAATCTTGATGAATCCTCTATTTATTATGATACTACTAAACTTAAATTAGTTATCAAAGAGATTCCTAAAATTAATGTTTACTTACACAAGGATACTTGGACCCTTCACTTTGATGGTGTTAAATGCCTTCAAGGAGTTGGGGCAGATTGCATTCTTATAAGTCCTCTTGGAAAGATCATTCTTTTAGATTTTCATTTCACATTTGATGTTACCAACAATATGGTTGAATACAAATCTCTTAGGCATGAGAGCTACCCTTGACTTAAACATTCAATATCTACATGCTTTAGGTGATTCTCAGCGTATTTTCTACCAAGTCAATGGTGATTATCAATGCAAAAGTGAGAATCTCATTGCCTATCATCAAATTATAACCACTCTTGCTAAGGACATCATCTCTTTCACTATAGATCATATTCCTCAAGATCAAAATTCCATTGTTGATTCCCTAGATTATTTAGCTTCTCTCTTTCATCCACATCAAGTTCTTTTTTACCCTTATTTTCTTATATAAATAAGACAATCTCTATGTTCAACTCAACCACCAAATTTACTTATATTTCACATTAAGGTTGTTACCATTCGAAAAATCCTATGGTATCAAGACATTATTCAATTCTTGGAACATCAAACTTTTCCTCCTAACCTAGACTCTCACAAAAGAACATGCATTCATAAATAAGCCTTCAAGTATGTGTTCCAACATAACATCCTTTATTATCGTAATGCCGAAGGTACCTTACTCTATTGTGTTATGAAATATGAGGTCCCTCATCTTCTTGAATAAGCACATGGGGCATTTGTGGTGGCCACATTATCGGACATGCTATATTTCACAAATTCCTATGTATGGGTTACTTTTGGCCTACTCTTGAAAAAGATGCAATCACATTCACTAAAAAGTGTATTCCTTGTCAACTTCATTATGATATAATTCATTATCCTCCATCCTAACTTTAAATTATTGAATCTCCTTAGCCATTTTCCATGTGGGGATTCGATCTCATTATCAAATTATCTCACTCCCAATATGGGCATGTATATATCATCACCGCTACTAAATAATTTACCAAATGGGTTGAATCCATGCCCCTTGTTAATGTCACTAGTCATACCATTTCTAAATTTATTCTTAATCAAATTATTTTTTTATTTTGTGTTCCCTATACTATCATTTCAGATAATAGTGGTAATTTCAAAAATAAACATGTTAAACAACTTTATGCTAAATTTAAGATCAATTACAAATTTTCCACACCTTATAAATGCAATGGTTAAGATGAGGCCACTAATAAAATTCTCAACAAAACTCTCCAAAATATAATTCATGAAACCCACATGGATTGGCATTTTCATCTTTATCCTACTCTTTAGGACTACCAAACTAGCATACGTACTTCCATTGGGGCAATGTTATTCTCTCTAGTATATGGTTCTAAGTCATTTCTCCCCTTAGAAGTTGAGCTTCCCTCTCTCTATATATATCTTCATGGTATCATTCCCAATGAATAATTACATGAATATCACCTTCATGCCCTCAATCTCCTTGATGAATTCCATCTTTCTATTTTATGCCATAGCTGCCAATACAAGGCTCGTATTACCAAAAAACATAACAAACATGTTAAAGTTCACACATTTAATGTTGGTGATCTAGTCCTTAAATTAGACTGCACTCATGATAAAGAAGGTAAATATGCCCAAAAATGGTGGGACCCTTAGTCAAAAATATTATCGGTCCAAGTACCTATTACCTTCAAATAGTGAAGGCCATGTTTTCAAAGAACCCACCAATACATAATTCCTTAAGAGGTACTTTATCTAAACCTTCCCTTATTTTCATTCTTTCTATCTAAATCTATCTAAAACTTTTTGTAGGTTACTTACATGAGTCTCTCCCTCTACAATAGTTCTCTTTTTACAAAACTTTAGTCTTTCCTTTTTGGTCTTTCGGTTTCCCCTTTCTCTCATGAGTTGCATTGTAAAACTGTGGATAGGACCCGGTCTTCCTCATGATGTACCATAGTCTTCTTTATTTTCATATTTTTTTACACACTTTTTGGTACCTCTTGGGTTTATTTTTTGTGATTATCATTGTAAAACTATAGATAGGACTTAATCTTGCTCAAAAATAACATCTTTTGCTTTTCTCATTTATTTTTCCAATGCTTTGTGGTACCCTCGTGGGTTTCTCTTTTGTGAGTTGTATTGTAAGACCATGGATAGGACCTGACCTTCCTCATAAAATACCATATTTTTCTTATCCCATTTATTTTTCCCATGTTTTGTGTCACCCTTGTGGGTTTCTCTTTTATGAGTTGCAGTATAAGACCATGGTTAGGAGTTGGCCTTCCTCATAAAAGTACCATTGTGTTATTCCTTTTCTAAAAATATTATTGATCTTTGTTCTTAACTTTAGCTTTTGCTTCTTTTGATAGATGAAATTTTCACAACAATCTATGTTAGCATGTTTTCCTCCCCTTCCGTTATTCTTATGATAAGGAATCACACTTTACTATCATTGTATCCCTTTTTACCCTTTTTCACATTTTTTATGATTTGAAGTAATTCAAATTGTTCCATGTCTCATTCCTCTTGATTTTCTTTCCATTCACTCCTCATTAGATAAAACAAGGTTGAATTCAAGATAGAACTTTTATTTCACCTAGATTTACGAGACTCTTAGGCCCCATGCTCTTTGAAGTTCTTTCTCTTAGCAATCAAGTCCCAAATTTTCAAATGAAAGTCAGCTTTAACACATATGTTTGGTTTTCCAAATCCGTAAGGAGGAGGAATAGAAAAATCCATCAATAAAGTTAAAATCCAACTCATTTGAAACAAAATACAATGATATATAAAAGGAAACATACAAATATCAAAATCCAAAATCACACCAAAGGACATGATTACAAGCACATATCTTATCTCTAATCAAAGCTCAAACTCCACATTTGGCCTCACATAGAGCCGAGGTATATTGGGGTGAGGTCGGCCAGTAGATTGGAATAGGATAATTCAATAAACTCTATAGTTCTACATACTTTATCATGCAAGTACCCAATATTCATAGTAGACTGATGGCTCTATAAGGGGTCTTGAGGAACGAGGAACACATTGTGTTAAGGTAGGTCCATTTTACTTTTCATGCATATATCTTTCATAGGATGATCTATATACTGCATTTGTTGACCTAAGACTTGTGTGGCTAAGATAATTTCTTCAGATTCCTTAAGGTCAAAAGTCCTCTTATTTTGATAAACATAATTTGAGTGTCTTAAATTCGATAAAAAGTTCCTCTACCTTGGTTTTTCCTTCATTCTCCCCTTCACCCATTTCATTTACCCCCTTGATAGACAAATTATGATTTTGAATTTGTTTTTCCTTCTTCTTTATTCCTTGATTTGTCACCTCTTAAAGACATGCTAGCACTACTTTGTTTGATTTGTATCTATCCATAGAGTGAAACAACGTGTTTAAGTAACTATGGATTACTTTATTCATACCATAGACTTACATTCCTAGACTTGTAGTTCTTTACTTTTACCATTTGTCATTATTGTACCATCCTTTAATTATGGACACCTGAGTCCATACCCTTTTTTCTATTGTTGAGTGAGGTTGTCTTGTTACTTCTCATTCGATAATGTTTTTTTCCCTTTTTATACACCTTTTTCCATGTTGAGTGAGATAAGGATTATTACTGCTCACTCATCAATGTTATTTTATCATTTTGTTTTTATCCTTTACATTGATATTTTGATTACCATCCTTTTTGACATGTATCCTTGGTTTGACTTGGTGAGTTTGCCTTTCTTACTCAAGGTTTATTTATTTGGTTTTTTTGGTCTTTAGTAGCCTTGGCTTTTTAGTTACCTAATGTAATCTTATTTTTGACTTGGTCATTTGATCTAACATATCACCTATCACCCTAACTTACCAAATTTCCAAGTACATCATGTTCTCATAATACCAGTTATCTTGGTTTTCTTGCATTTTTTTTTTGCTCTTTAGTTTTGTATTCTTGGGTTTGTCGAAAGTAGTCTCTATGCCCTACATAATCAAAACTAACATAGAAGACATTCATCCAGTGTTAAAGGTAATTCAAGGTACACATCACATCTAATTTTCAATTATTTCCTTTTTATTCATTTACTTTTAGTTATTTTATGCTTTAAAAACACCATCCCCTATTGCACCTTAGTGACACGTGATGAGCTTCAAGTGAGGCATATGTATACACATAATATTTTCAACTTTTATCAAATAATAACACTTTACATATTGTAGGAACCCATCAAGAATCAATCTCTAAGTACACACCCTAAGGGGTGCATCAAGAAAGGGGTGGGTAGACCATTGGTGCTTCACAAGATTATTGTCCCTTATTTCCATATTATTACTAATCTAACTAGCTCTTAAAACCATTCCCTAGGTTATTACTCCTCTTTTACACACTCCTTCAGTCTTTTTCCACTTTCCATCCCTCTTTTCCTTACTTTAAGTCCCTTTTGTTAGTCAGTTATGTTAGGTCAACCAAGTTGACCCTATACAGTTTCAAGATATTTTCACTTAGGAATTAGGTTAGCCTTTGGCCGTCCTTGCTCAAGACCTAGTGAATAATTGTTAGAAATTGTGCTAGGTCGACCTTGTCGACCAAGATTTTTGGAAGGGTCAAGGGTCAAATCCACTTATAAATACAAGATCATTTTATCATTATTTCAATGTGAAATCAAGATTTATTATTCACTCGTGCTTCTTTACAATGTGCTCTTACCCCATTCTACTTGAGGAGTCTTAGTTTAGGGTTTCTACTTGGAGAATCTGGTCTTGTGAACAAGTCTTGGATGCTTTGGCATTTATTAGTGATCCTTACATACCACAACAACCTATTTCAAATCCCCATTATCCAAGGGATATATTGAGTCTTTGATAGTTTCACAATCAGGTAAGTATTCTCTAACTTTGCTCCTCTCTTTAGTAGATAGAAGTAGCATAATTATTGGCTTCGAATAAACTATTCATATTCCATGTATAGGGTCTTACTCATACTTAGCTTAATTGAGATTCTCCTATTTATGTTTTGATTTTATACTAACCTCTCATATTGTTCCACAAGCTTTGGTGAGCACTATATTAGATTTACTTTACTTATTATTAGTTTACATGAATTATCAAAACCTAAGACCCCCTTAAGGTTATTGTATGATTGTGTTAGATTGGAGGATTTGAAACCCTCCTTAACATGGTGTATTATGATAAATGATCCCCTAATTAGGTCTAGTAGATCCCCATATTGGTCATGCTTCCACTTAAAAAATGTGTTCCCAATTGAAAGTGCATGCATGTTCTATCTTCTCTAAGTTAGGATTAATTTATAGACATGATGCATTTATGATTGCATACATTGATCACTAGACATCTTGTGCTTATTAGGATCACCTTCAAGTTGTTAGACTTGATTCAAAAGACCAGGATCTGATACCAATTTTTGGAATCACAATCACTGAGAGGGGGATTGAATTAGTGTCTTCAAACATTCATTCAATTCTACTTAATCATGCATGAACCATTCATACAAACATGAACATATAGCAAGACATATGCAACCATGCAAGATCTTGAAACACAATACAAATGTGGGAAACCCTCAAGGGGAATAAAACTCACAGATCTTTGTAAATGGACTATAGTCATATAAGACAAAAACCAAGTTTAGTGAAGCACCAACTTCACATGGAGCACCAACCCCAACTATCCAAGTACCCACTTGCAAGGAGGCACTAATACCATAGATGAATTAGCACCAACTAAAACACTTGATTTATTTGATCACCTTTCGAACACTATGTTGTTCAAATAGCAGATGATGACCACCTCTTCAGCTCTTCACACTGTTATCCCTCTCAAACTGCTTTTTAGGCTTCTTCGCTCAATTAGGTCTCTTCAAAATTGATTAGGTCATATGACCTTGATATTCATACTCAAACCTCCTATTAAATATTCATGATAGTACCTATACTCTCCTTTTATGGTCTAAAATACCTCCTTCTACTCAAGGATCTTCAATTTCATTTGCTTCCTCTTACTTGCACTATCACATACTCTAACTTGTCAATTAGGTCTATTAGGCCTTATTCTTATACAATCCCCTAAAGCACACACCTATTGATCAGCCATACACAATTTCACACTTTAATTGCCCTTAGGTCTTATAACACATTTCATACATGAAATAATAATTACAATAGGTCATCCTCAACTTAAAGGACCAAAACCTCTATTAGGCCTTAAGAAGACCTAATTCAATTAGGCCTTCAAAAGTACATGTTACCATTTGATCTCTTTGGAGAAACTTCAAACTTAACACACAATAGTAAAAATTCATATACCAATAAAATATACCCACACTAATCTCCTCTTAGGTCCATGAAACTTTCTAGCTCCAACCACCAATTAAAACACACATTAGTATGTTCACAATTAGACCTGTGAACCTACAAAAGTCTGCCAAACAAAACTGAAGAATGTACACAATTTAGTCACACAAACATGATAATAAATCACATAAAAAAACTTACAATACTTTAAAATTTTCACCAAGTGAATTATACTTCATCATATAGGGAAAAAACCTTAAAAACACCTCTACAACTCACTCACTTAGAACTACCATTTTTTGTTAAAGACCAATCATGGTGACTCAAACCTCTAACAGCTATATAGACATATTTAATGAATTATGATGCATCTATATTATCATATGATATTATTAGGACATTCTCATATAGAAAGGTAATATGTTAAAATGACAAATATTGGTCTTGTAGACCAATCTCATGACCTTATACCTCATTGTCTCCTCTGAACCAAACACGTCAACTTGTGAGAAAATTGTTCACTCTATTAATTAAATTGAAAAACTTATACCAAACATTAACATGTGTTAAAATTCCTAAAAAACATCTCCATTCACTTGGTTTCATCACTATATCATGATAACACATTCATAATCACATTCTCACTATTGCCTGGGTTTCTCACTGTTTGCATCATTAGGCTTGATAGCGACTAACTTAGATGACTAGTTTAGTACACTTTGGGGATATATCTTGTACAAAAACCTTCATGTACATGAAACTTGAGTCTCTATCTTCATCCTATATCCATTTGCATACTTTGATGTAGTCAACTCTGACTACTACAATAAATCTCTAAGAAATTAGCACTTTCTTTTAGGGTCTACTCACACATCTGACAACTTAATCACACATGGAGGTGATTGGGAGAGTTGAATACAACATCCAATAGCTTACCTAATCATACCAATTCATTTTGAACACTTTTAAACAACATTTTCATCATCAAGTCCTTATTAGGGTTCTAAGAGGGTTTAAACATGTTTTCATTCTTAATAATCATTCATAGATCATAGCACCTCGATCCAAAAAAATGCCTAAAATTGTAGTCAAGGACCCTTACCCATATACCATGAATAGCTTAGGTTCACATGTAGAGGTTTGATGATCTAATGAGCATAATAAAAAATTTCTTGAGTAGATAACCCTTCATTCTATTCACTCGAGAGACCTTAGAACACATTTTTATGCCTTATCCTTCAAACTTTGAGTTGAAACTTCATGAACATGTTTAAAAAAATTTAATAACCTTTTTCAATGCTCCCCTACTCACACTTGCCTTGAAAACTGATTTCGATATCCCATTGGGCCAAACTCTCTCTCTCTTTGTTCCCTTAGACCTTGATCTGCAAACCACATTAGGCCTTAAAAATGACCTTCATGCCTCTTTCCATGCACTCTCTACCACGATCACATAATCAAGAAACCTCATACATGTTTAAACACTATCATATATTCCTTGACAATAGATCATGATGCCTCATTAGCCCAGGCAAGGTCTAGGAGTGGTCTAGGTGCAAACTTGGTCTGAAGGTCTTACCCCTATAGGCTTACACTAAGACTCACATGAGTGTTCCAATGCCTCATATACATTCTCAAGAAACATCATACAACTACTCATGCCTATGTGCATTCATCTCACCAAGACATCATGCTCTTTCATGCACAAGACTAGGCATCCTATGCCCATACCTTCTCAAGACAACTTTGACAATAAGGACCATCCATGATGACCTTCACAACACTCATGCAGTCATAAAAAAATATACCAATCATATCTTACACTCTCAAAATCATTGCAACACTGATCAATATTCTCTCTCATAACGACACTCTTTAATGACCTCATGAAGACCTTTTCAAGAACCTTTGACATCAATGACAACATCCATGCCAAACCTCAACAATAAGAACAATGCTCAACATGAACCACCATCAGTACCACCTCTCATGCCTCCAAAAAAACAAAATCACCTAATATATTGAGCACTAAGGTAGGTTGATTTACTATATATGGGTCGATACTCTACCCACTAGCTATACTTGGTTTGCTAGGTATTCCAAACTGAGCCATAGAATTGTCTTGTAACAGTCAAGAAATCAACAATAAACTACTATCTTGGTCTTGATTTGTAAAATTATCTCTAACAAGTTCACTTTCTAATTTTACACCATCCATATCCTAATTATGTACAAAAATGTTGTCTAACTCATGAACATGAGCACACACTATAGATGGGGAACTGGACCTATCCATATTGGGTCCTTTAGTCACCGCTTCTTGACTTGTTTCTCCCATGCATACTTATGCTAGTGTCAAGTACATCTTATGGTTGGGGAGTCCTCACTATGCCATTTTACTTCCTCATGGACCCTTATAGCACTTCTTGAGTCCTCTTGTCCCTTTCATGGATCACTTCTGCTCATAGCCCTTCACTGAGCTTCATCATGCGTGTGCTTACACAACTCTCATTGACTAGCTACCATGCTAAACTAATAATATTACGTCAAGAGGTGCCCTTCCATTTCCTTACTAATTGCACTACTCACGTGAGAGAGAGAGAGAGATTCTATCCATCCATGGAGAATCTTGCAAGTCTAGAATCTACTAGAAATTTCTTAATCTCCAACAAAAAATGTCTGAGATATCTACCACACATTTTTCAAAGGAAGTGAAACTAGGCTTCCTCTAGATAGGAGTACATTAAGACTATGTATTCTAAAAGATAATTATTCAAGGTTTCATTTCACCAAACATCCACTGCATGCCTCTAATGCCCTCCCAACTATGTTAAGGTTGAATGACTCTCTACTGACCAATATGTCTCCCATTCATAGTTCCTCAATCGATCTTGTGTGTACACTAAAATCTAAGCATGAAGGTGAACAAGCACTTATAAAAAGAATGCTTCATAAAATGAGTCGTACATATGTTTTTCTACCCATGTACATGCAAAAATTCCTAATTCAATAAAAAATAATGCAAAAATATCTTCTACCATAGTAACCCATTATTCAATAGTCTCCATAAATAGTCGTTCGAGCATCTTCCACCCTTGTGTAATTAAGTGTTATGGATCTCAACAACGAAATCAAAATATTAGGCTCTTTTCCTTAAACTGACATGTCTTTTCATAGTCACGTGTCTAAGTGAATAAGAGTTTCAATGTACTAGTGCATTGGCATTTCATGCAAGAACAAGTTCTTGCACACTCACTCGAAGCATGTAGCTTAAGATTGGTTCCTATTAGTTTTGTCGTGTGAGGGTGTATTTGTACAATTTCCTAGACAAGGGCACTCAACAAGTACTTCGTATTAAACTCATCCTTAGTTTTATATCTAACTCAACTTACTTATTCATCACTTTAACTTCTCAAAAGAAAAAGAAGTTTGCATAAAATGATGATAGATAATATCAACTCCATTATAACCATAGACAACTGAACACAAGCATTATGTCAACACATACTTCTTTCCATTATATTCATAAGTGATATCAAAGACTATAGTGATTTCAAAGTTACAATGATAACCAACTCTTAATCAACTCAGATCAATAACAATACAAAGTACATCAAGGGGTTACTTATATTTGGTTTACCTTGACCAATCAATTAAATAAGTAAATACAACTAAGATGACTCACCAATGATCATCAAAAGAATTGAGTTATGGCAGCCATTTACAATAAATTCCTAAAGACCCAAGCCAATTTGCCCCTATATTCTCTTTCGATGTTGGATCCTTGTTGCTAAGCACCTATCTTCCTATAGGTCAGTGTTGGATTTGCAATTGACTTAGTCTTTTCTACCATTCCTATGAATCACTCCATAACCGTCTCCACTTTCCATGCTTTCCCCAAGTCTTCTGCTAATATTTGGGTTCTACAATCTCATATTCTCTATGTATCATGCTCTTTACTCCATGAGACTTGCTTCTTTTGTGCCATGGTCTTCTATGCCATAATATTTCATGTCATGCCTCTTCACATTGCTTGTTACCAAAAAGTACTTAGCCAAAATAGTCTTCAAAATTAGGGGCCCAACACCTATCATGAACTACTACTTTCTTGAGCCCATACAATGCCTTTTTCAACCTATGTACCTAATTCTCACACCTGAGAATCTCATAACCAAGTGGCTATCCCACATAAACCTCTTCTTCTAACACTCCATTCAAGAATGCTGACTTGCCATCCATTTGATGCACCTTCCATTTATGTTGAGAGCTATTGTATTGATTATTCTCATAGTTTCTAGCCTTGCTATAGGTGTAAATATCTCATTGTAGTCACATTCAGGCCTTTACTTGTAGGCTTTGAAAACTAGCCTTGCTTTGTGTCTCTCTATCTTGCCTTTGGAAGTGGTTTTGGTTTTGTAAACCCATTTCAATCCAATGACCTCTTTTCTTACTATAAGGTCTACTAGCTCTGATGTCTGATTTTTCTCAATGGCATGCATTTCATCATCCATTGCTTCACACCACTTGTTGTCCTTTATTGCTTCTTCAAAATAGATAAGATCAATTAAAAAAAAGAGAATTTTATTGTCTCATCTTCATATTCTTCATACATTGATTGATTATAGAATTCTTGCAAGCTTCTTATCCTTGGTAAGTGTTTACTTGAGTTGGAGGATGATGAGGTTAGATCATGAGTTGTTCCTTGACCCATTGTTGGCTATTGCCACTAGATGAATCAATCCTATATGAAATAGGGATCCAACTTGGTATATGGGTAGTTGTACCACCTACTATTTTAGTTTCAAGAAAGGGTCCACTAGCCCTTGTTTGCACTTGCTTCTCTTCTTATCTCTCTTCCCACACTACATCCTTAATGAATTGAACATCTCGACTGATTATTAGTTTATTTGTGATGGGATTGTATAAATGATAAGCCTTTGATTGCTCACTATTCCTAATGAATATGTATTTATCTCCTGTGTCATCCCACTTTGCCTTCTTTATTTGGGCACGTGTGCATATGCCACACATCCAAACATTCTAAGGTGGTCAAAACTCAGTTTTTGGCTACTCCATGCTTCTTGAGGGATCATATCCTTAAAGGCTAACACTCTTAGTGGGGCACATATTTAGGAAATACATGACTGTTGCTATAGCCTTAACCTAAAACTCATTAGATAAAACTTTTGCCTTAAATATGCTCCTTGCCATGTAATATACTTATATATAGGTATATATTATATATTGGAGTAGAATAGTAGTTGAATGAATAGTAGTATGAATAGTAATGTATTAGAGGAATAATCTCACATGCATAGAATAGAAGAGTGGATAGATTATAATAGTATAAATAAGAGGGCATATCCCATTGTAATGCATCAAGAATAAATATTGTAATTGAGCATTGCTCTTAAGGACTAGCCCCCTTGAAGTGGCAAGTTATTCGGAGTTATTCCTTTCATAAAAGGAATTATGTTTGTAATCAGAGTGTTTAACTAATATATGATTCAATCAATATTGTTATTCAGTTATTATAGGATCAAGGTTCTTCTCATCTAGTATTTGGGTTCTTATCATGCCATCTTTTAGATGGTTCGATTCTTACTCTCTACTACACAATTTTGTTGTGGTTTTGGCTGCTCCATGCATCTTGAGGGATCATATCCCTAAAGGATAACACTCTTAGTGGGGCATATATTTAGTAAATATACGACTGTTGCTACAGCCTTAATCCAAAATTCATTAAATAAAACTTTTGCCTTAAATATGATCCTTGCCATCTTTTAGATGGTTCGATTCTTACTCTCTACTACACCATTTTGTTACAATGTATATTTTGCTATAAATTGCTTCTTTGTGCCATTATCATTGCAAAAAAATCATTTACTCATTTGATATGTATTCTCTCCTCTATCAATTCTCAAAACCTTTATGTAATGGTCACTCTACTTCTCAACCATGACCTTAAATTGTTTGAAGGTTTCAAATGCCTCTGATTTGTTCTTCAAAATATAAACCCATGTCTTTCTATAGAATTCATTTATGCAAGTTATGAAATACCTATTAATAGATAAAGAGGGAATATTTATAGGACCACACAAATCTGAATGTATTAACTCAAGAAGAGCTCTTGCTCTCTATGATTTACTCACAGGGAGGACACTTTTTTGTTGCTTCCCCAATATGCAGCCTTCACACACTTTGTTTGGTTGTTCTATAAGGGGCAACCCTCTTACCATTTACTTATTGTGAAGAAGGTTCAACCCACCAAAAACTCAAAATTCCCACACCTTAGGTGCCAAAGAGTAGACTCATCTACTACCATGATTTTGAATGTTGTTGCGAGCTCATTTTGCATCTTCAAAGCAAACATCCTGTTAGTTGTCATCTTGACTACTGCAATCTGCGTTTTATAGCCACTCCTATCAAAGATGATACACTCTCAATCTTCAAATATCACCCTATATCTTTTTTAAACATGTTGCCCCACGCTGATTAGGTTGGGCTTCAATCCGAGCACATAATATACATCTTGAATTTATATTTTGTCACCTTGCTTGGTATGGATATAAATGTTGTCTGTCATGATGGAACCTTCTCATTGTTTTCCATCTTCACTTCTGATTTTATTGACTATGTGATTGAACATATCGTTGTTCCCATTCATGTGGTTGCTACAACCACTATCCAAATACCATCTCTCTACTGCTTTGTTTGGCAATGTTGCATGTTATGAACAAATTTCTCCCTTTCTCATTCCAATTAGGTTTAGCATCTTATGCCTTGGATAAATTTGAGTTTTGTCTATTCAAATCATACTCTTGTACCGTGTGGGATCCACATAAATGAATCTACTATTCTACTCAAAAGTCACTCTTATCATGTGCAAAAAAGGTAACTCAACTATTATGTTTTATATTAAATTCTTATTTCAAATATATTAACAATCCAGTTATGGTTACTATTGAACATTAATTTATATATTCATATTCACGTAATAATGGCGATTCTTAGGATTGGCTTCAAAAATGAACATGGTGCTCTCAGTGAGTCCATAATTGACATGTAAGTATTTGTCATGGGGTGCCAAAACATAAGTATAATTGTAAAGGAATTCAAGTTCTTCTCGTCCAGGTCAATCCAATATAACACGGAAGATAATAATTAGAGATTTTCGGCTTTAAAATCAAATTTGTTTCGGGAAAAAAACTGGTGATAATGATTTTGTGTCTCCACCTAATAGGACAGGGAAGACAATTTTTTCGTAATAGACAGGCCAGCTATTAGTTCAGTAGGAAAGTTTTACTAGGAAACTTTCTATCCCCACTGAAGTTCAGTATTAATGCTTAGAAAAAAATGGTAAAATGGCGAGGAGTATTGAGTTTGCATCATAACAGAACATTCAGTGAAGTTTTGAGTATCCTTATGGAAAGTCTCGTGTATAAAATCAATCGGCCAGGTCAGACCTGATTTTTTTGGCATCCTTTTGAAGAAGCAAAGCCTTTACACACATGGCAAGCTGCTGTCCAGGTCAATCGAAATAAAAGGAAGGCAACGACATTCCATTCCACTGTGTTTCCTGTGAAGAAAACAAAACCTGTAATCACCAGGTAGCGTCTCAATTTCATCCTGTCGTTTCTTTTCTCAGTTTTTCACTTATTCATCTTTTTATTCTGATTATCGTTCAGAAACTTATTCATGTTTTCATTATGATTGTCTTTATCTATCTTAGATATCACTAATTATACAAGATTTTCCACAATTTTCAGTTCCTTCCTCTCATGCTCTTAGTCAACTTCCAGTTCCTTCAGGGTGATGATCTACACCTCTTTTCGTAGTAATTAATATTGTTTTTTCTTTTTCCTGCATGACATCCAAACAGTGGCTCCTCATTTAGTTTGTTGTTTTTTAATTGAATGATAGAGGGTATGTATTGTGTGAAGTTTTACTGGAAGTTCAATCAGCTTCATCTCCTTCTTACTTTATCAGATGACGTGACAACACACTTTTACCATCATCCAACACTAATTGAACCACAACCTGTTCTACGCATTTCCTTCAATTCCTTCAACCCTTTCAATACATTTCACTGTTCTACCTAATTCATCATCAAAATATAACTTCAAGGCTTTATCCTATCCCAAAATAGGGCAGGAGGATGATATGTGACCGTGGGTATTTGCCTTGTGTTTGCAATATAGTTTGTTTTTAAGCCTTTGGTTTACATGTAATATTTGTTGCATCAATTGAGTTGCAGCAATGCTTGGTCACTTCATGTAGGTAAGAATCTGGCTTGGATAACATAGATCTTTAACCTTTTGTAAGGCATGTTTTATTTAGATTGTATTTTGCTTTCAATTCAATTTGATACGTAGATACAATCGATTAAAAGAGAAAATATTACAGTAAGTATTTTTTTAGTGTACGACCTATAAAATAATAATTGCTGCCCTTTTATACAAAATTAGATTTGACAATTAGAATTCTAAATAAATTGTAAATTTTATCTATAGCTAAATGGCTGATTTAAAATTCAACTTGATAATTTTTATACTCGGGGATTTTTATACAACTTTAGATTTGAGAACTAGAATTCTATATATACAGTAGATTTTCTTTGTAGCCAAAACGATTTAAAATTCAACTTGCTTTTGCAATGATGCAGTCACATGAAAATTTGTTTGATTCTTTTAGTCTAAGTTTTTTATTATGATAAAGAATCTGAGAGAGATTATCTCCATTGTTTTGGTTTTGATTAAGCAGAGATGGGGAATTCTCAGCGTTACATATTTAATCAATTGGTGATTACAATCTGCTCGCTCCTTGCATTGGCAATTATTGTATCAGCTGTTGAAGATCCTGCAGAAGTTGTAACTCATTTGCAAGAGAAAGATTTTCATATTGATTACTCAAAATCTGTTTTGAACAACACCAACCATCCCTCTAAGGGTATTGCTACGGCATCGTTATTTCTTGGTGCTGGAGAAGATGTTGGAAACACAAGCCTAATGCATGGAGGGTCTCTAAGAAGAGGCGACATCATAGGAAGAAGAGTAAAAGATCTGTCTGAAGCAAGGAGGAGGAGAGCAAGGGAGAGAGGGACAGGGAGAGGGAGAGGGAGATGCAGTGTGTCTGATGGCACCAAATGCCAATTTTCGAGGTGTGGTAGAGGTCAGCTACTTCCAATGTGTGCCATAGGATTTGCAGCAGGTGTGGTCGGTGGTAGAGGAGGATTGTCCTACATTGTCACCAAGTCTGATGACAATTTATACAATCCTGCTCCAGGTACATTGCGCTACGGAGTCAAAATTGCATATTCCCACCCAGGGGGAGTGTGGATTACCTTTGCCCGCGACATGACCATTCACCTGCAAGCCCAGTTACTGGTGTGGAGCCATACCACTCTAGATGGCAGAGGCGTCAAAGTCATCATCACGGGCAGAAGTGTAGGAATGACTGGAGTCAAAAATGTTATTATTCATAATTTGCAGGTAAGCGGCACATATGGTGGAGACACAGTCCATATATTCAATTCGAGGAAGGTGTGGGTGGATCACTTGACCTCCTTCGATGGACAATATGGTTTAGTTTCTGCAGTGCAAGGCTCCACAGACGTGACAATCTCCAACTGCTACCTTTCCCATAATCACTTCAATATGTTGTTGGGAGCTGAAGATAATGATTTAATAGATAAAGACATGAGAGTCACTATATATAGAAACTGGTTCAGAAATTCTGACCAACGCATGCCTCATTGCAGGTAAAGAAAATACTGATTATTTAGGTAAAGCTTAGGGCGTTCAGTTTGATTGGCATTATAGTTCAGGTTGTTTAACATTTTGCATGTTGTTTTGTGTTAACCTTCCTGTGTTCACTTTGATTGGTTTACATGTTGTTGAGTGTTTTATCTTCCTCTGTTTATTTAGGTAAAGTTGAGGGCATTCGGTTTGATTGGCATTATAGTTCAAGTTGTTTAACATTTTGTATGTTGTTTAGTGTTAACTTTTCTGTATTCATCTTGATTGGCATTAAAGGTGTTGTTTAACACTTTTGCATATTGTAGAGTGTTGTACCTTCCTCTTTAAGGCGTTGGTTGTTTAATACTTTTGTGTGTTGTTGACCTTCGTGTGTTCCATGCCATTTAGATTGGGAGAAGGTTGTTTAACACTTTTGCATGTTGTAAGTGTTGAATTTTAAGGCGTTGGTTGTTTAACACTTTTGTGTGTTGTTGACCTTCTTGTGTTCAGTGCCATTTAGATTGGCGAGAAGGTTGTTTAACACTTTTGCATGTTGTTAAGTGTTGAATATTAAGACGTTGGTTGTTTAACAATTTTGCATGTTGTTAATCTTCTTGCGTTCAACATCATTTAAAGTGAACCTAAAATGTGTTTACTTTCAAATATTGCTTCGTTAAGGTGTTGGTTGTTTAATACGTTTGTGTGTTGTTGAACTTCCTACATTTAATAAGTAGGTTGTTTAACACTTTTAAATATTATTAAGTGTTGAACCTTCCAAATGCTTTGTTTAACACTTTTATGTTTTATTGACCTTCCTACCTTCAACGCCATTTAAAATGAACCTAAATGAATTTACTTTCAGGTACTGTTCTATTATTTTACTTCTACTAATATCATTAGTTTATGTATACAGATGGGGATATTGCCATGTAGTGAATAATCTATACAACAATTGGGGATCTTATGCAATTGGTGCCAAAAACAGTGCCAGAATATACTCAGAGAGGAATGCATTTTTACCGGGGAAAAACCACGAGGTGACTGAATGGTACGGTCCCGATTATGATACCAAATGGGATATAACACCCAAAATCATATCAAGAGGTGATCTGCTTCTAAATGGTGCCACATTCCATGAATTCCTTCACTTTGGGGATCCAGGTGCTCCTCCTTACAGGCGTCGTAGAGACTATCCTCCTCTCCTTAACACAGGAAGGTTGTCTCGCCTGGTTGGCCATTGCTCAGGTGCTCTCCTTGGAAGAAGGATTCGTTCCTGCCTCCTATATGGTTAACCTTGAAAAGGATTTTTACAGTACTTTTTCTTTCAGTTGGCAATTAAATTAATTCAGTAGCCTCTTGTGGTTATTTGTTTGTACTAGATACAAAAATAGATAGGGAGTGTAGTTAACCTCTCACTGCCTCTCCCCACAAGTAAAAGCTCGATTGTTTGAGCCAAAATTTCTGGGGTCGGTTGTTTGAGCTGAAAATAATGAATTGTCTGTAACCATCCTCTCCATACCCATTAAAATTTTTTTCCAACTGCCAATAAAACATTTTAGTGAGATGGATTTGTGAATACAAAAGGAATTTCACTGTTAGTACCTTACTATTGTTTAGTCAAACATAAATTTGTACGTTTTTTTCTTTTATTAAATAAATTTGTGTATTGAGAAACCAGCATCATTATTTTACTAAATGGATTTTTTTTTTAAATTAATTAATTTAAAGCTCTTAATCGGGAAGATCCTTACCTTCAATTACCACATATATAAATATAAATAACATTGAAGCCTATTTTATTGTTGACAACATATAAACAAACAAAATAAGGCACTCTTCATGAATCTCTTTCCAAGGCACTATGGACTGCCCTGTCATGAATTTTTTCGATAGGCAGTTAATTATTCACATTGTATTTTAAATCTTGATATAATTCATAAGAAAAGAAAGAAATATCAAAGATAATTTATATATTTATTATAATTATTTAAAGTTTTTGATGTTTGTCTAAAATTTCATTTAAAAAATAATAATTATATTTTACGATTAAAATATATATTTATGACCATAATAATTGTGGTAGTATTTTTGGAATTCCTTTGGATGAGATTTGTTGAACTTGATTGATCTTTTTATGAATTTGAGTTTTAGAAATTACACGTTATTTAGCTAGAGGAAAATAATATTAGATCCAAACAAGAGAGCAAGGCATTGTAGTCCAATAAGGAAATTGTTGTCCAAGGAATATAAACAGTGGATCAGTGTACCGCAAGCTTATCCAACACTCACAAACTCTTTGACTTTATTTGGGAACAAATCATAGTTTTTTTAATATTTAGCAATTTTTGGTATGAAGTTTATGATTCATGGAGAGTTTTGACCCCATGGAGTTTGTGAGTGTTGGTTAAGTTTAGGAATTAGGAACAATCAGTGTGTGAACCTGAACTAATTTATATAAGGAATGGAGACATTCTGAGATCATTAGTTTTCTTACAATAATGGATCATCCCTATGAAAAGTGAAGGAAAGTGGTCAAAATGCAAATAATTTATGAGTTGAGTGTATAAAAGGGGTGGTGACAATTACATTATTTTAACTTAAATGTTAATTTTCTACAATAATAGCTTTGGTGGGCTTATGTTGTGTGAAAAAAGATTTGAGTTGATGGTGCAAGCCTAATTAGTCATTTCCTAATTTAGCATTAATACAAAATTTAAAAAAACAAATGCATTTATATTGTTTGGTGATGATGGGACTCTACTAGCTATCGAATCACAATCTCTCATCACTGAACTAATAAATGTGAGGAGCATGGTAGGCACATGCATAGCTTAGCCTTCATAGTGTTGTGAACT
This sequence comes from Torreya grandis, assembly GCA_037957365.1. NCBI lineage: Eukaryota > Viridiplantae > Streptophyta > Pinopsida > Cupressales > Taxaceae > Torreya > Torreya grandis. The sequence goes on from JARHVA010000333.1 coordinate 4,288,178, forward strand.
TCCTTACAGTCAACCATGTGTCACTCGGAGAGTGGTGGGCTCATTGAGTACTATGCCAACTAGGTGTAGTGGGGAGTTGTTTGTTCAAATAGCTATGATTGTATGAGTTGGCCACTTAAGTGTATAAATTACATGTGGCACTCTTTGATTGGGTTAAAGTTCCAGGTTGTATCTTTGTTTGACTCCATTAAAGGTCTTTGTGGCTTTTTTCCACCTAGATGTATATAAGTACACATGGCTCTTTATTATTTGATCGGGCCTCCCAAAATTATGATAGTTGTAACACCTCTAGGTGCATAGAGACACGTGGTGCCTCCTCATTAGTTCAGGTCTCTCAGGTTTCTGATAGCTATTATCTCTAGTTATATCAAGACATTGGCACTTCCTCATTGGTTTGAGCATCATGTTATTTTGACAAAGCTGACACCCATGGGTGTACAAAGACATGTGGTACCTCCTCATTTATTTGGGCCTCTTAGGGTCTTTATAACTCTAACACCTCTAGGTATACAGAGACACATGGTGTTTCATCATTGCTTTAGGCCTCCTGGGGTTTTGACAGCTCTAAAACTTGCAAGTATATGGATACATGTGGTGCCTCCTCATTGGTTTGGGCCTCTCAAGGTTCTGATAGATTTAACACCTCTAGGTATATGGAAACACATGGTGCCTCCTCACTTGTTTGGGCCTACTAGGTGTTGACAGCTCTTACACCTCTAGCTATATGGAGACACATGGGACATCCTCATTGGTTTGAGCCTCATGAGGTTTTTTCATCTCTAATACCTCTAGATATATTAAAAAACATGATGCCTTCTCCTTGGTTTGATCCTCCCTAGGTTTTGACAGCTATGATGCCTCTAGGTATACAAAGACACATGTACCCTCTTCATTCATTCATGCCTCTTAGGGTCCTAATAGATATAAAACCTATACATGTATAGATAAACATGGATCTTCCTCATTGGTTTAGACCTCTTAGGGTTTTGACATCTCTCAGTAAACAAAGACATGTGGTGCTACCTCATTAGTTTGGATCTCTCAGAGTTCTAATAGGTCTAATACCTCTAGGTGCATGGGGACACATGGTGCCTCCTCATTAGTTTGGGCCTCCTAAGGCTCTAATAGCTCTGACACCTACATGTGCACAAAGACACATGGTGCCTCCTCATTGATTCAGGCCTCCAAGGTTATTATAGATCTGACACCTTTGGGTATATATAGACACATGGCACCTCTTCAATGGTTCAAGCCTCCTAAGTTGTTGATAGCTCTAACACCTCTAGGTGCACAAATACATGTGGCACCTCCTCATTAGATTGGGCCTCTTGAAGCTCTAATAAATCTAACACCTCCTAGTGTATAGAGACATATGGTGCCTCCTCATTGGTTCAAGTCTCTTAGGGTTTTGATGCCTCTGACACCTTTGGGTGCATGAAGACATGTGGTGCCTCCTCATTGGTTTGAACCCCCTTGGGTTATGAAAAATTTGACACCACTAATTATATGGAGACATGTCGTGCCTCTTCATTGGTTCAGTCTTCCCAAGGTTTTGATAGCTCTGACATCTTCAAGATCTACAAAGACTTAAAAAATGGGCCAAGTTAGTCCAAAGTGTTTCATATGAAAATTGGCATTTACCTATCTACTAAAAGGGTTTTGGTAAACCCATCTAGGACTTGAGGACTGAGACCCTAATAAATCACCTAAGTAAGAAATTTATTCATAAATAGTTAGCATCGAAAAAAATAAGTATGAAAAACACTTTTAAAAGTGAAATAGGATAACTATATTTTATGCATACATAGTTTCCAAAGGTTTTCAAACATAACTAACAACTATCAAAGATACTGTAGAAGATTTTATCATTCAAGATTGAGCAAGGATCCACATTTTCACAAAGGTAAAGATCAAATGTGGCTCAATTAGAGCATTGATTTTTTTTTAAATTTGAGTAATGCAGAGGTCCTTTTTTATCATGTGAAAATGGATGTGTTGACCAAAACAAATGACAACTGTGAGGAAAACATTGCCTCACCATTTAGAACCTAGATTGTAAACTTCCATTATTGAATAAGGGGATGGGCAACTAGAAACTCAATTAGACATAACTTGAAAAGAAGGGATCACTTAAGTCTGCTTCAATAAATAACATATTAGGCTCTAATTTCTTCAATAGGCCTTTTATGTGTAGAGTGATTTATTTTTTTATGTCTCATTTTAAATTCACAGACCAAGTTTGAATGGGTCTTAGGCACTCAAAGTTCCCGAATGGTGTTCATTTTACATAATTTGGCTAAGGGAGGGAAGACTCAAGTAATGATATACTTCCAGCCAGACATCTATAACTATGATAGAGGTACCTTTGATCCAACTCTAGGCCTTTTTACATTTTCATCTAGGCCATAAATCCTTCAACAAAGGTTTCCTAAATCACCCTTTCTGAAGAGGAGACTTTTGATTTCCTTGAGGTTTTAAACTTCCTTTTAGTTCTAATATTTTATTTATTTCTAATCCATGAGGATTTGGGCCCAATGCAGCCAAGGGAAAGGTTAATATATTAAGCTCTTTCATACCAAGAGAATCCTCGCTTGTTTAGTGATTTTATGGTATCTTTATATGTTACATTGAGTGCAGTGATGACCTTCTGTCAAAAATAGAACTTTTCTTAATTATGAATCCATGGCTTCCTTTTATCTAAGAACCATAAAAGGAGTTATCCCACCTATCACATTATTCATAAATGGGATCCTGCCTTCTATTTCTTGCTTTTGAGAATGTATTTTCAATTATTTTTCAACCTTTAAAGTGACCAAAGTTGAGGATGTGGGGACCAATCCCTGTCATTAGACATTTTTCTCTCTTAGTGTTAGTTGCTTATCAATATTATTGTGGGGGGTTTCACTTCTGGGGTGTAGGGATATATTATTTTGGGGGTGGGGGGTCAGCAAAAAAATACAAACATAGGGAGAGCAAAGGAACACAACCAAAGTAAAAAATGAGAAAAAATAAGAAACCAACACATGACAAAAGCAAACACATAATAAAAACAAACTAATGCAAGACTAAAAAACTTTAATTTATATTTAAATCAGTAACCTTCATTTGGATGGATACTCTGAGATTACATTGGATGGTGTAGCCAAGAAGTAATGCTTCAAGAACTGTCCATTAATAGGAAATGGGAGATCATTTCCTTGGAGGTCCTTCAACCTAAAATAATTCTACTTGAGTAACTCAAATATCTAGTAAGTGCCAATTCAGAGTGGGTCTAGTTTGGAATGATTCCCTTTGTTTTCATGTTTTTTGTCCCATAGTAGGACTAGGAATAATATCTAAAAGGATTTCACCTTTGACCTTTTGTCAAACAATATTTTGATAGTGTCCTAATGTCTATTGAAGATTTATAGGGTTTCTTCTCATGCATCTTCCATTTGAATAATATATACAACCATTGAGTTTGTCTTCCCATCATATTCCATGTATTCTTACATGAATTTATACATGGTGAAGTTGAGATTCATTAGGAATATTGGATCCATACCATATACCAGTAGAAATAGTGAACTCTTGAGAGCTCACTTTCATTTAGTTCAGTCAACCCCGAGTACATATTTCAAAAATAAGTTTCAGTAGGTATATTTTATATAGATTTATATATTGCATCTATTACGTTATTATTGTTTGATTTGGCTAAGCTATTCCCTTATGGGCAGCAGTTTGATGATAATTTTAGGGTGATGACATTCTCATAAGCCCATTTAGTCAATTTGGTTTACTAGAATGTGGGACCATTATCACAAAATAGTGAGGTTAGGATGCCAAACCACGTAGTTATGTTATCTTCAAGGAACTTGATCACTTATTTAGTTATGTTATTCCTATCTACTATTTCCTATATCCATCTAGTGAAATAATTAGTTGTTGTGAGTATAAACATATAGCCCACTAATGAATTTGGGTTGATGACTCCTATGAATTCAAGTCCCCATTGAGCAAAAGCATGCTCTTATATTATAGGTTATAGGGAAAGAATTACGTGAACCTATTTCTTGGTGAAGTTTTAGCATTTTATATTCATGCAAATAACACATTCTAAACTATGTACTTAACTTCTCGAGGTCAGGTCATGATAACCGATGCAATGGATGGATGATGGGTAGAACTATGGATTAGGATGGTTATTATGTGGAATGGATTTGGATTATGTAGTGGTAATGGGTTATCATAATAGACCAAAATACCTCCATGATTTCACATTTCTCATTAAGAGTATCTAGCTAAGCAAAAATAGAGCTCCAAGGTCCTTCGATGTCTGAGATAACAAGGAGATGAATCTCATGATTAATGTTAAGACTAGTGAAATGGGGATGTTAGGATGAATGAATTGAGGGATGAGATAAAATATATCAGGTTGACTATGCCCAATTAATTTCATCCACAAATGTAAATGATAAATAGTGAGGCTAGACCCAAGGATAATAAATGGGAGTGGAGGTGAGGATATCAGTTTGAATCATGTTATATTAATCACCTTAGTTCTAGGGGAGAACGATGATGGGTGGATTAGGTATTTTATCTTGTTCATTTAGGTCACTAAGAACATCCAATATGAGGTGGGGGATAGGTTTAGCACATAAAAACTCAAGTGATAATTTTGTACTAATGTCTGACTATATATTGATTAAAGAACCAAGGACTCTGATCTTAAGAAAGAGAACTTCTCTGACAAGATCAGGTGTCTTGAAAAGTGTCATCCAAAAGAGACTAGGAAAGGTATAAGCATATAATATTGTCTTGTAAATGGATATTTTAATGGACTTGATATGTTATTATAAGTAAGGTTTCAATTTGGAGGCTTTCACAATTGGAAAGATCTAACAATGTTTTTAGTTTGTTTTATTTTAAGGAATGTTTGGCTAAAATTGAAAAATAACTTGCTGAAATTGAATAACTTGAAAGTAAAGAATGATAAGCAAACTAAAATTGAACAAATAAAACACATATTTTTATCTTTTTTCTAATTGACTTTCAATGCATGCAAGGTAAGAGAGAGATTTAATCTAACTATACAAATGTTATATTTTTCTACTTCTCTAGATGCAACCTAGATGATTTTTTTTTTGTGATTTTATTTTAATGTTGTATGAATGTATCTATATCTTAAGAATCTAAAGAGCACACAAATTTTGTTAGTTCCTTGTTAGTGAATCTCAATAAACATTTAAGTATAATAATGTAATTAAACTAAACCACTCTTGCCTAAGTACTAGGTTAAGCATAACAGAATGAATAAAACTATAAATAAGAGATTAAAACATACAAAATATTAACTCCCTTTTCAAAATTAGTGTTCACTTGTTGGCATAGAAGATATTCTTTCTCGGCTTACGGAATTAGAGACTTTGATCAATGCATTCTCCATTTTGGCAACATTTCTCTAAGGCCACATGTGACTTTGCTTAGCTTGTCTTGGTTAGTGTGAAGCTTTTTGATATCAATTTAATATTATAAGACTACTTTGATGGCTTATTGAAGGCATTCTTAAAGAATAACCTTACAAAAAATTGTTTGGGTAGAGTGAGGGCACTTATATTTATAGGTCTCAAAACTAACTCTAATCTTAGGGAGGTTAAGTCTAGTTCTAACTTTGGTTGAGTCCAAAATAGCCTAGGTTGAGTTAGGTTAACCCTGGGTTGGGTTAAAGCAATAATGAAGGCTTGACAACTAATTTTATATATTTATGAGTCATGAAAAATCATAAAATAGATTTATGAGGTTGTTACTCACCTTTTCTTGAATTTTAAGAATTAATAAAACATTTTATTAGTTCCCTTGACTTTGACCTCATTTTTATTGAAAAATTCATTTTTAGATGAATGTAATTCTCTAATTCAACTTGGAGTTTTTAATTAATCAAGATAATTGAGATTTGATTATTAATTAATCTTACTTAGCATTTTTGGATTTTTATGAATTATTGTAAATGTTTTTATATTAATAGATCAATAGGCCAAGACTGTCAATTTGCTAGGTCATAATTTGACTAGGGTTGAATCCAAGCTAGGTTATTGGTACATACAAGGTAATACCCTAAAAAGCATAGGCATGTTTATGGGAAATAAAATCTCCTACATGGCTGGATTTGGTCATTTTAGATGATTTCTAGGCTTAAATTGTGCCATTTACTAGAAATTGATTTGAATCCCAATTTAGACATAAAAGTGGCCAAAAAGTAGTGTCTATAGTATCTACATGAAATCTAAAGTTATAAAAACATGAAATGGTTCAATAATATATTTATATAACATCAAAATACTATTAATCTCCTAACACTTATTTTGCTCATATGCAAGCTAGAGCAAACTTTCAATATTCCTAGGTTGAATGCACACTAACTATGAACAATGTTTTTTTTTAGTATAATGATTGTTTAAATTATTATTTTTATACTATTTTAAGCCAAAACATTTTTCTTACTTTTTTTTTTTTTGAAATCAATATAAGAATAAGGTCTTTGATCTACCTAGGCTGATCTAGGGTTTTATAGTTGCTTTTGCTTGTGTGTGTGTGTGTGTGTGTGTGTGTGTGTGTGGGAAGAGTTTGTTTCAATACTAAAAATTGATTATTATAATTGATTAAATTATGAGTGACATATTCTAACATTCACCTATGGTTTTAATTCAATATCATATACTATGATTGAATCTAACGAATGTAAGCAAACAAAGAGACTAGCTACTATTTTTGTTGCAAATATTATTGTAGACACCGGAATTGTGTCTAACCCTTATCGTCCTCCCCTTAACCCCTATCGACCATTTTCCCACAAGCCTTGCCCCTGACAGCATGTCAAAATGAGCAAAAATCTAAAATTAGCCTCTGTCCCCATTCTGCATCTGTCGACGTCGGTCATCCTTCGGCCGACGTCGACAGTCCTGCTGGCATCGGTTATCCTTAACACTACGTTCTCGACCCGAAGGTAGGATCCGTTATCCATTATTAGTTATTCATTATTCGGTTGCCAATCAGTTTTGCAACCGATTATCGGACCTTCTGCATCAAAACATTCTTGGATCCAAACACTACAGACGATCAGCAAACTTTTGCATCCAAAACCATCAGCCAACTTTTGCATCCAGTCAATCTGCAATCAAATCTCTCGTATTCTCTCTCTCTGGTATAGGTATTCTACCTCAGTCATCTCGCTGGAGGTCTGCTACATCGAACTGTTGCAACACACCGACAACATCAATTATGTCTCCTACTCTGTCTTCAGCGTGTAATAGATAAGTGTTTCCTCTGTGCTTTTATTTTGTTCTCTAGTTATTGTTTTTAATTTAGATTATAGCCCCGACTTAGATTCAGATTATAGACCCGATTGGAGTTCCTCCCGTATCACCTCTATCCACCATTTTCAGTCTGTAACTCTGCCCAAATTTTTGCTCAAACCCCTAAACAATCCCTCTAACTCCCAAACCGGCTCCCTAACCCACAAACAAAGACTTAGACCATTCTACAATTCTAAAACCTTGTCCAGACCCGACCAGACCCCGTCCAAAAACTACTGCCTCAATCGACGCCGGTCATTACCCCTACCGACGCTGGCACTTTAACCGACATCGGCACCCTTCCTTGACCGACGCCAGCACAGAGACCGACACCGACGACTATGCAGAGCAATTTGCTGCATATCAAGTACGCATTTTGTTTTTTGTCTTTATTTCTTTCATTTTGTCTTTCACTATTTTTGTTTCTATCAAATATTTTGTTTTTAATCAGTGGGTTGATATCCCTCAAGGAAGTCTTCGTACTTCAGGGATCAAGCTTTTGCTTGACAGCCCGCCATCTCCTTGTCTAACATTTTTCGTGTTTCAGTCTCTTTTTCTTTGCAGGTGTCATTCCTCCATAGCCAAAGAGGAGTACCTTCCAACGTCTGATTTTGGTGCGCATGACTACATCCAGGTAACATCTAGCCTTGACCATTTCTTTTAGTTTCTCATTTCCTTCTTTGAATGTAGAAAGCGAAATAGCGTAGAAACATTATGGCACGCCCGGTGGGACCCTAGGGCCTTCCTTGGGTTCTTTCTTTCTTTCTTTTCATATAGGTGCATTAGATTTCTCCCTTTTCACCTCTTTCGTCTCTTCTAAGCGACACCATCAGCAGGACTAAAAAGAACTTTTCTTTCTTTTCTTGCACTCTAGACTAGTTAAAAATCATATTCTTCAACCCTTTCTCAACTTGTTTTCATTCCAACTTCACATTTCAACTTGGGCATTAAAACACTTTGCATTCATTTCTACTTGCTTGCATTTCTTAGACCACACCTAGTAATTAATAACCGCATATTGAATTAATCTAGTCCACTTTATGTTACACGACCAAACCACTTGCATAAAACAAACATCTTAACTTACCTGAGACAAGGCCCAACTGGGATTTCATCACTCAGCGGATACCTTACCCGTCCCGGCAATCTTACTTGGATTTCATCACCAAGGGGAAAGCCCACTCCGTTCTCTGGCAGAGGATAATCTCTAGGGGAAGTATATTTTGGCTAAGCGAGACCAGCTTATCACTGGACTCGTGAAGTGAGGGGAGCTTGCTCCTTAGCACCAGGCCAAGTACAGAACCTAACACAGACTTTTGAGCACCATAACTAACCTGAAACCATCCATAGACTACTTCTTCTAGGACCCGAATCAAAAGCCAATCTTCCTCTACACATATTCTAAGGCATAAGCCACTATAATCCTAATAATTTACTCTTAGGGTTTTTTTTTAAGATCTGCTTGTGTTCTTCATCTTTTCTGTTCTTATCTACTTGTTTGAGCTTGTGAGGACGTTCTTTCTTGCCTTGAATGGTTCTGACTCGTAGCCAAGCCAAGGCTCTAGTCGATCACGCGAGGCATCATCCGCTTCCATCTACCCCGTCCATAACCAATCCTATAATGGAGTTCCACTTGGAGACCGAAAGAAATCCTACTAGACCATCCCTGACCTAGACTCCTATTGTCCCAGAAGGGGACCAAGATTTTGCACGATTCTTGGACCTCAACGTCAAAGCCTTACAGCACTATCTCGTGAATAGCCGAACGTGAGACTCCTTGGGCAATCCAATTCATGGAATGCCGACCTCTCTTCTCAAAACTACGGCCATATCAACAGCGTCCGTAGTTCAACCTGTAGACACCCAGGCTATTGCCTCAACCAATGACCAGCCTTTGACCAACCATCTAGGTGTGGCCTCTCCCTCCATCTTTGGGCCCACTTCCACTGGGGTTTCGGCCCCCTATCAACCTCAGCCCACTCAACCACTCTGTACCCCCTTTCAGAATCTGGTCATCTCTATTCCACCTACCCTTGCTCCTATCAACACTAGGGTGGTTACTTATCCATTGGCCCATGTTACCACTAACCAACCTCCCGTGGCAACATCGAGCCTAGCCATGCCTTCTACCCAACCATCCTTAGTCTCCTCTTCTATCCTTATGACTAGTCATCTGTACGTTGCGCCCTTACTGGTACAACCGACTACGTCGTATGCTTCTTCTAGCCTCTTTCAAGCACCTTACAATCTAGGGGGCACTCCACCTGCCAATCTGTCAGTAGATATCATCAAAATGCTGATGGACAAGATGTCTAGCCTAGAGACCTCTGTTTTTGGCTCACGTAATACTCTCTCATACAAACAAATTTGCAATGAGCCCATTCATCCTTCTGTCCCAATTAGGCCATATCCCAGCCAGTGGGAACTTCCTAAGTTTTCTCATTTTCAAAGCAAGGAAGACCCGCAACAGCACTTACGGGAATTCAGACATGCCTGTTACCTTATCGCCCACGATGATGCATTGCTTTTACTCACGTTTCCTATGTCTCTCTCAGATGCTGCGCTTGATTGGTATAGCTCCCTTTCCAGCCATTCCCTCTTCACGTTCACTCAGCTGGCCCAGCTCTTCCTTGATCATTTCTCCATCAACATCACCAAGAAGGTCTCAATCACAGACCTCTATTCTATCCGCCAATTCGAGGATGAATCCATTGCTGATTTCATCGCTCGATGGAGGGGCCTCATCAATCAACTCTCCTTTTCCTTACCCCAACTTGAACTCATTGAACTTTTCTCCCAAGCCTGTGCCAAACATATTTCTTCCACCTTAAGGGTTTAGACCTTCCGCACTTTTAACGAAGCCTTCACGATGGCCCGCAAACTTGAGTTACGTGCCATCGAGGAGAATAAAGTCAAGTTGTGGAGCAAGAATCCCAACTCCAAGACCAATGACCCCTCTTCTAAGCCTTCCTCATCCAATCCTAAATCTAAAGCTTCAGCTAACGCTGTGGTCGTTAGATCTTCCTCCTCTTCCCCTTCAACTAACCAGCCTGAACCATCTACGTCCCAAAGCATCACCTGCCAATTCTAGTAGAGATACGTACAATGACAGTATAATCCACTCAGAGAATCATACGCGTCTGTGCTGAAAAAAATCATCAAACAGGGGGTCCTCAATCTCCCTCAGATCTGACCACCTCCACAATTTGATCCCTCACGCGCCATCCCTGCATGGTATAGGGAAAATGACTTCTGCAACTACCACCGTGTTAAAGGCCATGACACGGGCAACTGTAAAACCCTTAAAAACATAATCCAAGACATGCTTGAAAAGGGTGACCTCATCCTAGACAATCCCAATGCACCATCTAATCAAGGTATCGACATCTTCAAACAACCATTCCCCAATCATCCACCAACTCAAAACAATGTCCAGACCTTGATTAACAACACTCATGAACACAACATTCGAACAGTCAATATGGTCTCGCCCTTCATTTCCAACCAACCTCAAGAGGTGAGTCCATCACATGTGAATGAACCTCTTTCTCCGGTTAGTTTTCCGTCAACCCCTCTCATCTTGGAGGACGCCTCGACCTTACCAGCACCGCCAGTTTCACCATCTTCCTTCTTGCTGCCCATGGAGGACCCAACCCTTCCTACTCCTCGACTGCAGGTAGAAGGCACAATCATCCCTACCCTTTACCCACTTGAGGAGCTTCATTCTCTGGTTTCTTCTCCACCCAGGGAAGAACTTGCCTCTCCTTCATCTCCAACCAAGGATGAACCTGTCACGACTTCATCATGCCTTGGGGCTGAGACTACCACACCTTCGATCCCACAACCATCAACATCTTCTCAAGAACCCAAACCTCATCCAACATCTTCTCAGCCATTTTCCTGATTAGTGGAGAAACTCAAACTTCTCCCTTCAAGGAAAGTGGAGTATCAGGGATTGTGGGAGCATCTCATAGCTCTTCAACATGCCAGTGCCCTCTCATCTCATGCTACTAATCCTCCCATGGCAAAATCTCCTAAGACCCTTAACAAAAACTAGACTTCCACTTCTAGACCGTCTACACCTCAACCAACTACATCAAGACCAAAACCCTCATCTACCCCATCTAAACCAATCAAGTCACTCGGCATTCATCCTGTCTCCAACCTCACTCATCCACAAGTGAAGGTGGACTTAGACCAGACTTCGACCAATAGTAGTCTTCAAATCAAATCAAAGAAGAATGCTAAACCACAGAGGTGAACGCCTCCTCTTCCATCACCATTGCCCTTCATTTTGGGCCCTCATCCTTCGACCTTGACCAAAGTCCTCCCCACTCCGACCTCTAATCAAAACCAGTTGCCTCCTTTGCTTCCTTTGCCTACCACTAGCCTACCCTCTCCCAAAAGGGTGGTACCTCTCATGAATAATGTATCGTCTCTGCCTGTCACCGCACCATCAACCCAAAAGGTGCTACGAAAACCTCCTCCAACTCTGCCCAAGCAAAAGTCACCAGCATCGCACACATCGATGAGCACGGACCCTTTAGTGGGCTCATACTCTTTGATCTTGCATCGACTTTTGCAGACTTCTAGCATAACTCTTCCACCCATCAGACCTTTCCAACCCCTCGGATCTAAGCCCTCCTGGTTCAATGACACAAAAATTTGCTTATACCATCGTACACCAGGACACGATACCGAGACTTGCTGTGCCCTCAAGGCTGTCATTCATCACTATCTGGAGAAAGACACTCTTCTCTTTGAGGACACTCTCGACCAACCCCTGACTCCTTCTCATAACCCTCTAACCTCTTCAAACCCATCAACATCTCATCAACAGGTTATAACCTCTTTATCTCCTTCACCTCCTATCTTTGAAATCAATGACATTCACATAACCACTAGGTCACAAAAGGACAAGGTGAAAGAAAAAGCTGCCATTCCTTGGACCTACCCTTTCGTCAATCCACCTCAACCACCCACGCCTAAGATTTCTATCCTTGGCACGCCTCAACCCTCCTCTTCTTCTTCTTCTTCCAGACCAATTCATGACTCCATGTTGAAACAGCTTCACCAGACGCCCATGAAGATGACCCTCTATGACCTCATCCAAACCTCGCCTCAACATCACCAAGCCCTCATTAGAGCCCTGTAGGCAGCGGAGGTCTAACTCGAGGACCCCCAGCCACTTGCTACCCTTATCCACTCTTTATCTCCTATTGCCTCCATCACATTCAGTGATTCTGAAATTCTTACATCCAACACGGAAGATCAGGACACTGCCCTCTTTATCACTGCCTATGTTGATCAGACACGCATTAAATGTGTTATGATCGATGGAGGTGCTAGCATCAACATTATCTCCACCCATGCCTTTGATCAGTTGGCTCTTCCCAATAATTGTGTCTCCAAAACTGACGCAATCTTGTGCTTCTTTAATGACATCACTGCCACGACCATTGGCACAGTCATCCTTCACATCCGCGTTGGTCCAAGCACAGTCCCAGAGCTCTTCTATATCATTGAAGGAGAGTTTCAATACAACATGTTGCTGGGCCGACCCTGGATCTGTGCCATGGCCTGTGTCCCCTCCACCCTGCACTGTTGTGTGAAATTTGAGCACGATGGGCAAGTCTACACCATTCCCGTTGACCCTTCACCCTTCAAAACTTGTAACACCACCTACCATCCAAATGACGTCCTCATTCTTATCAAGCCATCAATCCCAGCACCGCCTCCATCTGTGAAAGCTTCGACCAGTTCGCAACAAGCAGTCACCCTCACACCTCCCCTTTAAGCGACGACCACAGACCCCATGGAAGACATCTTTCAAAGACTTTCATTGGGGGAGTATCGCTTGCTGACCTTAGACATGTTCCAAACTCTGCAAGAGTATGGATGCCTGCATCACAGCCCTAGTTATGACCATCGGATCGGGATGATTGTGCCTTATGGTCCTCCCCACCTCTGAACCAACCTTGTCTATGGGGGGCTCAATCAAGCTCCTACTGATGGTAATCCTCTTTCTTCACCTCAACCTTTCACATCAGACTTCTCATTTCTTGGCAACCTTGCCTTTGCACACACTTACCTTTATAGGTGTGCATGGAAGGGTTTTGGTTTCGTACGCTATGAGCAGGGCTCCCATCAGCCTATTAAGCTACTCAATGATGACAATGCCAAGAAACGGTATGGCCTGAGATATCATGACCCCACTCAAGACCCTGCAGACCTTTGTCCCGAACCAACCATTGACCAATCTCCTCCACGCTCACCCATTCTTCCTCCTTCACCTACGAAGTCGGTGGTTTCCATTCCTCCTAGTTTTTTTTGCATAAACACCATCCGCCTGGAACCCCTGACTTATCAGCTAAATGGGGTGTCCAAGTCTCTCCCTCTCATTTTTCCCAGCATGATAGAAGATGAGTCGGTGACCATTCACACTGTCCACTGCGTTGATGATGACGCCATTATTTCTTACATGGGCACCGATGACTCTTTCCTCCAACGCTCCCTCCCTTCTGAGACCCAGGTTATGTTAAATGAATCAACCATTGACATCAACCTTCCTTCTTCTAATGTTCCCTATGTCTTAAAGATTGGCCAATCTTTAGACGCTCAGGAGCAGCTTGACTATATCCAGTTCCTCTCCGACCATAGCAAGGCCTTTGCCTTGACTTACAGTGACATGCCTGGCATCGACCCCACCATCGCTACCCATAACATTGTCACCAAACCAGAGGCTAAGCCTGTCAGGCAAAAGCTTCGAAAGATGCATCCTCGCATTACCCTCATTCGTCTCTCCATCATCAATCCATCATCACAGCCACTGAATATTTCACCAAGTGGGTGGAAGCCATTCCTCTCGTCTCCACAAAAGCCGACAAGATTGTCAACTTCATCAGCACCCACATCATCTATCATTTTGGTGTCCCTCATAAGATCATCACCGACAATGGCAAGTCCTTCAAAAATAAGATTGTTCAAAATCTATGTGATTCATTTGGCATCAAGCTTAGTTTCTCTTCGCCTTACTACCCACAAGCAAATGGGTAGGCCAAGGCTTCCAACAAAATTCTCACTAAAATTATCATGAAGGTGATCAATGACACAAGAAGGGACCAGCACATTCACATTCCTTTCACTTTGTGGGCCTACTGCACTAGCATCCAAACCTCTATAAGTGCTACCCCTTTCTCTCTCGTGTACGGAACAGAGGCTGTCCTACCTCTCGAAGTACAGATCCCGTCTCTCTGCATTTCTCTACATGACATCCTTTCCAACGATGACTTTCATCAAGATCGCTTAGCTCAACTTGAGTTACTTGATGAGCACCATCTTGCTGCCCTTAATCATCTCCATGTCTATCAACATCGCATCAAGCGAACCTATGACAAAAATCTGTGAGAACGAGATTTCAATATCAGAGACCTCATCCTCAAAGAGAATCAGCACGTGACCAATATGGAGCGAAGTAAACTAGGCAAGTTTGCCCCTAATTGGCTCGGGCCTTTCATTATCACACACAAGTATGGATTAGGGACTTATCGTCTGTCCTCTCTTGATGGACGACTAGAATCTGAGCCTCTTAATGCGTTGCATCTGCGACCATTCTACTACTAGTCAAGTACTCATTCACTTGACATATAACTTGAGCTCATCCCTTGAGCAATCCCCGTCCTCTTACTCCTAATTCCTTTCATCCCCATCCTCTTAGTCCTAATTCCTTCCATTCCTATTCCTCTTAACAATTCCTCTAACCCTTTTATACAGTATGGATGCTTTGTCTTAATAAAAGGGAGCCCTTGACCTTCTATAGACTTGTCCATGACTCAACATTTTGTCAAAAATAAATCAAGATGTCAAAATATCCACGGTCACCATATCAATATCAAATTAAAAAGGCAGACTGCTCCCTCGAAGGACAGTTGTACTAGCATTGCTGTAACTAATAGACTGCTCCCTCAAAGGACAGCTATTCAAAAGCCCTTATATTAAGCAAAATTCTAGACCACTCCCTCGAAGGATGGCTATGACTAATCTGGCAATAAACAGCACTATCTTAGAAGCTTCCTGCATCGATCAGCTTCACAACTGACCACCAAGCAAATGACATCTCTATGCAGGCTTCCCGCATCGATCAGTCTACCAACCAAAAAAAATAATGAGTCATTGACTTGACTTATAGTTGTCTCAGGGTCTCCTATAAAAAATGGCAAGGTTATCTCTGCTCTTAAACCAGGTTACCCTTTCCTCCTCCTCTCACCTGCTCAAGGGACTTCGAGCTCACTTTAATGTCAAAGTGATTTGATTACCGTTCTAACACAACATATGGTCAACGACGTCATGCATGAATGGGGCTCTTCATTCTACTAACCCCTATCTATGCTGTCATTCTGGTCCTTTTCAATGAAAGAGCAATATGCCTTTCACTTCTTCTGCACTTTCGTCACATTACATTTCATCACTTGTCAAACCTAATCAACTCAACTCAACTCTCTTTTCAGGCCACTCCCCTAGCCTATTCACACTAGTTTCTCTGGACAGCAATACACATGGAAAATATCGACCAGACGCAATTTATGTTAAGCATAAACCAATACTTACTGAAGCATAAATAGACCTCAATTCATCTTTAGAACACATCCATCACGAATATGGAAAATTGCTAGGCATGAAAGACCCCTCAACCAATGTTGCAGAATACACCATTTGAAAAAGGCTGTAACATCTTTTTCTCCTCATCATTTCGACACATGACCAATCCAATCATTGACCACTCTTCTCAACTAGTTTGAACTACATTGGTCTGAGGCCCTATGACTTGGGCTATGTAGGTAGCAATCAGATGATACATCATCTGGGGTTAGCTCGACCACCCTCGTTTGTTTGTCTCTCTGATGGACAAACCTTCTTTCCTTCTTTTAACCATGACCTTGCCCTCGACCAAGACCAATTTCATCCCTTTGACCCTCTTCCTCCCTTTTCGAGAGAGCTACATTGGCCTGAGGCCCTTTACACAGGGGCTATGTAGGCAACACTCAGATCACATTACATCTTCTGAGGTTAGCTCAGCCACATCCTTTCATCCATTCATCCACCTCGACCAATGACCATTGGAGATCATGCCTATCTCCTCAGACTTCGACCACTTCCAAAGCAATGTTGCCTTGGTTGTTTTTGCCTGTATGTTACCTCACGACTAGTTAGCCAAATTGTGTGCAGACTATTTTTGACCTTCACAAGTATAGGATCGCAAGCCAGTTGATATCCACTACTTGTGACTTTTTCATGTTTTCTAGGAGCACTTCCTGAGCCTGAGATACCTGGAACATGATGACCCATTGGAGCTTCAGCTTTGATTGAATAACCCGATCAACAGACGACTAAATGCTGGGGCCCAGTTATTTTAATTTTGGCACTCCTTGACCCTCGACCTGTGACACTTTGACCTGACCATCTCATGAAGTGGTATGCGCACAATCACAACTTTTGCAGCATTCACCCTCACCCATTTTTCATTCACTCTTTGTCAAATCAACACCTGATTCTCGGTTCCCTTCTCTCAACTCCTACTTTGAGGGGGAATACTTCATCCATAATCGGGGCAATCCACCTCCTATTTTTGTCTTACAGTTCATTCAAACAACCAACAAGATGAAATTGACCTTATCCCACACCTGGGGCAACCACCTCTTATTTTTGTCTTGCAGTTCATCTAGAACAACCAACAAGACAAAAAGGGGCAAATGTAGACACCAAAATTGTGTCTAACCCTTGTCGTCCTCCCCTTAACCCCTGTCGACCATTTTCCCACAAGCCTTGCCCCTGGCAGCATGTCAAAATGAGCAGAAAGCTAAAATTAGCCTCTGTCCCCATTCTACATCTACTGACATCGATCATCCTTCGGCCAACGTCGGCAGTCCTGCTGGCGTCGATTATCCTTAACACTGCATTCTTGACCCAAAGGCAAGATCCATTATCCGTTATTCATTATTCAATTGCCAATCAGTTTTGCAACTGGTTATCGGACCTTCTGCATCAAAACATTCTTGGATCCAAACACTACAAATGATCAGTGAACTTTTACATCCAAAACCATCAGCCAACTTTTGCATCCAGTCAATCTGCAATCAAATCTCTCATATTCTCTCTCTCCAGTACAGGTATTCTGCCTCAGTCATCTCGCTGGAGGTCTGCTACATCGAACTGCTGCAACACACTGACAACATCAATTATGTCTCCTACTCTATCTTCAGCGTGTAACAGGTAAGTGTTTCCTCTGTGCTTTTATTTTGTTCTCTGGTTATTATTTTTAATTCAGATTACAACCCCGACTTAGATTTAGATTATAGACCCGACTGTACTTCCTCTTGTATCACCTCTATCCACCATTTTTAGTCTGTAACTCTGCCCAGATTTCTGCTCAAACCCCTAAACAATCCCTCTAACTCCCAAACTGGCTCCCTAACCCACAGACGAAGACTTTAGACCATTCTACAATTCTAAAACCTTGTCCAGACTCGACCAGACCCCATCCAAAAACTGCTGCCTCGATCGACGCCAGCACTTTAACCGATGTCGGCACCCTTCCTTGACCAACGCCGGCACAGAGACCAACACCGACGACTGTGCAGAGCAATTTACTGCATATCAAGTACACATTTTGTTTTTTGTCTTTATTTCTTTCATTCTATCTTTCACTATTTTTGTTTCTGTCAAATATTCTATTTTTAATCAGTGGGTTGATATCCCTCAAGGAAGTCTTTGTACTTCAAGGATCAAGCTTTTGCTTGACAGCCCACCATCTCCTTGTCTAATGTTTTTCGTGTTTTAGTCTCTTTTTCTTTGCAGGTGTCATTCCTCCACAACCAAAGAGGAGTACCTTTCAATGTCTGATTTCGGTGCACACGACTACATCCAGGTAACATCTAGCCTTGACCATTTCTTTTAGTTTCTCATTTCCTTCTTTGAATGTAGAAAGCGAAATAGCGTAGAAACAATTATATAAGGAAATTATTCTTTTTACTATAATTTTTTTTTTAAATTTTATGTAATATAAATATAATCTAAGTAATCAAAATAAACTTAAATAAAAAACCCTCCAACATGATCAAAATAGATATAATTTAAAAGCATGTAGCATGTTTTGATGAAGTTCTTAGTATGCTAGCTATTTTATCCTGGTAAATATTTAAGGAACTATCTAACAAGGAATATGAAAAAAATTAATAATACAAGAGGCGTAATAATAAGAGAGACACAATATCAAATAAAATTAGCTAATTTATGGTTGGTTGAGTGTATTATTTACAAAGACTGGGTTACATAATCAATGACACTTCCTTACTTGCAATGGTGTAGTCAATCAGAAAAAAATAGAGGTAGAGCGCCTAAAAAATGGTAATTATATTATGGATATATACATCTTCAAATCTCCATGATCTAATGAAAATTTTTGGATCCAAAATCAATCCAAAATTGGCTTCCTTTTAGAAGAGCAATGGAGGTGTCATGAAGGAGTTTAACTAAGTTAAACTAGGATTAGAACTTAGGAGAGACTCAAACTAATTGAAAATATAAGAGGGAGTGAGATAGGATAACATGTTAGTGAACACAAGGTATAAAGATCAAGAAACATGATAATAATAATGTAAAATGCATGAAGGAATGAGTCCCAAAAGTTAAAATTAGAAGACTGACTAACGGTGATAAAATTACCCCTTTTATAGGGGTGGTTATGCAACCATCAATTATAGTGATATAACCACTTCATAAGGTTAAAAGACCTCCTTATATTAATATATAACCACCCTATGTGGGATGATTCCGTGAGGGCAGTTTACATAATTGATGTGGCTAACCTGTCACGCCTATGGTGGTTTCATCACCTAATAGGGTTGTTTTGTCACTAATAAAATATTTTAAATAATGATCTAAGGAAAGCTAAAAATTCCAACCCATTTTGAGCATACATTAGGAGATCACCCTAATGTATACATTCCTCTAATGGTATGTGTTAGAGAGAACCTATTTTTAGCATACATTAGGAGATCACTACATCATCATTGGACATCAAATCATAATATCTCACCCTAAAAATTTTGGCTGTATACATATTGACCCATCAAGAGGACACCTTGTGATGAATTGATGATGGTGTGTTCCTAATCAATTTCATTCATAAATGGAAATATAGGAGGTTATGAATACTTACATGACTTACCTAAGTAGCTCAACAAAGCCAATTGAAACTTCGTGCAATTTGCAAACAAAAGATGAGAATCAAGTACAATTTTATTGAAAGATTAAAAAACATACTATATAATAAAAATATGGATGATAATATGTACCATATGTGTGGGTAATACCATACTACCTAAATTATCCCTTTGGTGGCTTGAATCTAGTGCCAAGTTATTGTAAGCTTGCAAAACTACAAAAATGTTATAAAAGATCAAAATGTCATTTAAAACATTATATTTGTAAAATTTAGAATCAATATGACTTTCAAAATGTGAAAATACATATAAATATGAAAATATTCCAAAATTGGAATTTTTTTAAATTAAAATGTCTAGTTTGGGTCCCAATATATTCAAAACATGCCAAAAACAAATTCATTTGTGCCAATTGATTTGAGATATTTTTGAGCTCTAGAATACCTATGATGGATTTGAGAAAATGAGTAATCAATAGATAGAGCATGGGATGAGGATGACTAATTTACCAATGGGAGGTGGAGCTGAGTAAGGATATGTAGTTTTTTTTTCCATTTTGCCCCAATTTTGGATTTTTTCAAAATGTAGACAAAATCTAGTTAATTTTGAAAATTTTACTTGAAAATGATCATGGGGGAGGTAAATTGAGAATATGTGAAAATTTTAGTGATTTAGGCAAATTTTTGAGTGTTTTTTGAGGATTTTTGGAGATGCAAATGGATAATGGAACCACTACTCAGGGATGGAACTACTGGTCTTTGCAAACCAATAGCTATGTAATCACCATGGTGGAATCATAATAGATATAGTTTGTAGAATGGGTAGTTAGAAAATTTCCATGCTATGCATAATTGAAAATTATAAAACTACTACAAGATGATAGTTGTGTAATTTTATGTGGCAATTATGTAATTGTCTATGATTTTTGTATAAATGACACCTACTAACAGGGGTAATTATGTCCATTTGGAACTAGAGGTAAAATATGGGTTTTTGGAAGGCAAAACTAATTTTTTAAGCTGATTTTGGATCTATACTTATTATAAGGAGTTTATATTCATTGGAATGGATCCCAAGGAAAGGAATGGATTCTTCGAGTGATTATTATTTTGACGATGGATTGGTTAATTATTCTTGATTGCATAGTCATTTTGTGAGTTACAAAAGTGAGGTTTGCCCCCATATCAAGTAGCTTGTTATATGAAATACTCACCTACTAAGATATCAACCTAAACACCTTTATGTTCTCATAGGCCCCAAGAGATTTTTCCATCACTCTCATGGAAGTATATAGGATCACTTGACATCTGAATATTAGTCAATTGGTAGCCCTTCGAGGACCCATGGGATAGATTAAGGTTGAGATCTAGGTTGATCACTTTGGGGAGGTTGACATAGTCAAAGTTAGCATGAAATGTGATGTGTGAATTTTTGGGGTTGAAGGATTCGTGATCCCCAAAAATTATAAAGTGATCATTGGTATCCTTACCTCCCAACTAGTGGGAAACAAGGGTATTAAATGGATTTTTTACAACTAGTCCATGATCATATGGTCAATTGAGGAGAGAGGTATTCTTTATTATTAGGGCTAGGAGATCTTTCCTTAGACTTATAGAGATATTTACTATTTATATTAGCTAGGATCCTTATCTATTATCCACCTCATGCTCATCATGAGCTAGATATAGGAATGTATGATCCCTTATTAGAGAGGAGTGCCTATTGGAGATATAAGGTCCATTAGAGCCAATATATGGATAGATGTGGCACCATTTCATGTTTTAACCCATGTCATTGG
This sequence comes from Torreya grandis, assembly GCA_037957365.1. Taxonomy (NCBI): domain Eukaryota; kingdom Viridiplantae; phylum Streptophyta; class Pinopsida; order Cupressales; family Taxaceae; genus Torreya; species Torreya grandis. Next base: position 4,309,528 of record JARHVA010000333.1, read on the forward strand.
TACTCTTACTATGGTATATTTGATAACAATGCCATACCAAGACATGGTTAGATAGTGGGCATAGGAGGTAGATTATCTCATAGTGGTCATTGGGGCCACTTAGGTATGAGATAGGTTGAGGTATACCCCATAGATAGTGCATCTCAATAGTTTTGCATGACCTATGTGGTAAACCTCCCCATTTATACGGTTGTGTATAGAGGTGTTTTCGAGGCACAAGATGGAATTTTGGGGCGCTTGTCTTGGCACCCACTTATGAGAGGGGTGCCCATCACCTAGACAATTTAGCTGGGAGTTGTATATGGAAGACCTACCCAAAATCTAGCTAGAGGAAGAAGAGGATAGGATATTTTAGGGTAGCATTAGATGGTCCTACCACCACCACCACAACAGGACCATAATCAATAGGATCTCACATAGAAATAAAGTTTATAGGTGAGATGGTGAGTCTCTAGAGTATATTGATATGGATGATGACCTTGACATTGATGAGGATAAGGCTATGTATTATGACTCTAACCTAGACTAACACAAGGATGACCCGAGTTAAATATTAATTTATGATGTAGTAGGAATTTTGAGTAAATGGATTAAACTATGTAATTTAAACCCAAACTATTAAACTACCTAGTATGAGAGATTATGGAAGAAAATCAAAATAAATGAAGACATTCTTACCAATTCTTTGCTTCAGCTAACCTCTCTCTAAAATATTCAAATGGACTATTGATTGTAGATTACCATGGACTTATAATTTTGACATCGTGTTGGCATGATCAAGGATTATGGATTCATGGATTTGACATGGATAGTGTATGTATTTATTAGATTCAAATGGATGCTTGTGATTTCTAGTTGATCATATGGACATGAATATTTTATGGATTCATGAGTTGCCTTCAATGGAGTGGATTATTTATGTAATCTATGAGAGGTAAAATCAATGGCTCACATTTAATCTTGAGCTATTGATATCCATGGCTAGGTAATTTCCAAGCAATTTTTAATTCCTTAGAAACCTCTATAATAGAGGGTTCTAGATGGGGAAGGATAAGTTAGAGAGGATTATTTAATTGGAGGATTTTATAATCCTCTTAGGAATTAATTTTATTTAGGATTAGTTATGGGATTAGATAGGGATTAGGTGGGTGATTAGGGAACTAGGGGTGTAGGAGAGCCTATGAGTAGGTTAGTAGGTGGGTAGGTGGGTCATGGAAATTTTAAAATTCCAAAATAATGGATAAGTGGGGTTAGGATAAGATAATGGGGTTTTAGGAGAATTAATAAAGAAGTGGGGAAGAATAAGGTTAGTAAATGAGGAAATGTTGAAGGGGATATTAGATATTAGGATAAAAGGGATAAATTAGAGGGATTAATTAGAATAGTTAAGGTGAGAAAATTTAGGTGCATATATTTTTCCCCTCTTTGAAAGGGCATTATGAGTGGAGTGAATTGGAAGGAGTAATTATCTTTATAATAAAAACCATTTCATGGATAAATGTTAGTAGATATAATGTTAGTGGATATGATGCCCCCTCAAGGGTACATGCATTGAATAATGATATGGATGAACACTTGAAAGAGGAAATAAGGGGTAGGATGCAATGAATAGATAAGGGAATGGGATGTGAGATGTGGGATTGATGATGAAGACTATGAATTTGATTTGAGTAGTGAGATATAGATTGATGATGCCCCTGGCAAAGATGGATACATAGGGAGTGAGAATGATCATGTTATAGTTATCAACACATCCCAAAGGGGAATCAACTGTAACATGAGGATGATAAAATAAAAGGACATGAGATTTTGATGTATCCCAAGTAAAGATGCATGCAAGGGAGATCTATAGGCTAGGATAAGATAAAGATTTGATGAGAGTAATGATGAGTGTAGATCCAAGATAAATTTAATTGATATGATAAAGGAAATGAAAAAATGAATGGTATGATCAAGTGACCAAAAGATGAACAGGAAGAGTTGGATTATAATGCATCAAATAAATGATCCACAATGTCATGCCCCTAGAAAGTAAACATGCAAAGGAGTGATATATGATAAATTAAGCAATCAATGATGACGGATGAGTGACGAAAGAAAATATGGATGTTAGGATATGTCAGGCCCAATATATAAGAGTGATCGATTGATGAAAAAAATAAGGAGATGATGTTGGGGATGGTGATTGATCAATAGACAAATTGATGAATGATTGATATTATAGCTCAAGGATTTTGATTGATGCAAGAATTAAGGATGATGAAAGACAAGATAGATGTGATGATGAATGATGGGAAAGAGGAGAGAGTGGTTGGGCTATCCTTGGGCACTGAAAAGTGGTGAAGTGCTACCTACATAGTCTGAAAATACCTCAAGCTAATATAGTTATGACTATGATTGAATAGAAGGATGATGAGGATGATTAGACCTACTAGTGATTAGATAGAGGATGGATTAGGATAAATGATGAGAGGTTATATTGTGGATGAGTATATATTGGATATAAAACCATCATAGCTATCATAAGTCTCATCATAGCCTAAGCAATCTAATATATATAGCACTTGGCAGTATGCCCCATTATATAAGTATGAACAAGAGGATGTTATGTCAAAGTGAAGATAAAAGGGGAAAATAGTGAACTTTGCATCAACAAGGGCAATGAAAAGCATTCGTATAGATTTGGTGACCTTATATCATCCTCATTCATTACCTAATAGACAAAAAGAGACATGATATAACATAGACTCAAAATACAAATACAATCAAATATTTACACGACAAAAGACATACAAACAAGTCAAACAACAAACAAGTAACACACACAAGGATCTACATGCAATGTCATTATGTATTTTTGAATTGTCCTAATGAAAGTCAATGAGATGAGTGATCATATGATGAGTTAGACTAATATTATCATGATGTGATTGTGGACTTAGGATAAACTTGGATTTGGAATAGACTTGGATTTAGATAGGATAATCATGATGAGGAGTAAGACTTATGTAAGGATATGGATGTGGATATAAATTTTTAACTAGGGGAGGGACTCAAATGAGGATTTGGATATAGAGCCTTGGATTAAGATTAAGATAAGGATTTAGAGATTTAGATGAGATACATAAGATTGATTAGGTGAAAGTGAGACTAGGTCAATGCTAGCTCGATACAGACTAGATTTTCCCTTGGTTTAAAATAGGAGGATGGATGATGTGATTGTGAAAGATGAAATGTGTGGAGATGGATATGACTATGGGATTAGGAATTAGACAAGACACCATAGACTATTTTTGGCTTTTTTCAAATTTTATGATTTTTAGGGTTTTTGGAATATTTTACTTTTTAGGGATTTTTGGAATATGTATGTACACTATACAAATAGAGTTACTAAAAAAGGGAATACCAATCCTAACAACTAGAATAAGGATGAATGGATGAAATAATAGATGGGATGATAAAATGATGAGGATGATGGTGAAAAGGGGTGGATGACATCATCATGTAGGAATTAGATATCTATTGACCCAAGTGTTCATTAGAGGATATGCCTAGATGATTCTAGAACATTTCTCAAGACATATTCCACTCCCTTATGAAGACCAAAATAGATGGACATGGAGAAAAGTAGGGATATATTAGGATGCATGATATGGATAGAGGGATATGATATTGATTAAACTGACAAGGGATGGGTTTGATGGATGAAAGGGATGGATTTTTCCACAAAGTATTGAGGTAAAATATAAACAATAAATTATTCTACCATGATGTTGAAAACTAGTCTTCATCATGGTACTTGCCCAATGCACCAAAAGACTAATTTTCACCATTGGATGAATGATTTTTTATTTTATTGTTTACTTTTTTTTTACTTTTTAAGCATCTCAATTTATTGGATATGGGTGAGATGTAAGATTGATGATACTATATGGATCTTCAATTGACACTTATTTTGGAGATATATGATGTTAGGACCATGTGATGGATGCTAGATTCCTAGATGTCCCAATGGCCTTTATTGACTATTGATTTAACATCCTCTGAACATCTCAACTGCGTATCTTTATAACCCATAAGACTGACAATGTTGCCCAGGGATTTGAGATATGGTATGGATTATAGTATGTCATGATTGTGATGATAGGATATAGGATGTGAATGAGGGATATGATCATGATGGATGATATGATGGGGAGTGTAAATGGGGTTTGATAGTTGCATACATTATTGGATATGGTGGAGGGGATTATTTAGATTGGTATCATGATATTAATGGATCGAAGACCTTTAAATTATTTTATTCTTTGATCTAAACATTAAGAGGATGGTTGGCCATATGATGATTAATTTTGACATTATTTTGATATACTGATTTTTTATTTTGACTTTGGTTTCTTCCTAGTGCTTGATTGTGGGCTTCACGAGATGGAAGTGACTTTTGAATGGATAAATGATTTTGATTTAGAGATACCCCTAATACTTCAAGGATATATGTACTAGGTGATGATTCTTTATGACTTGGCTGATTATAAGACTCATTTTGACTTTGATTTATTAGATTTGGATCATAGTGGGCTTTATTATTTGATGGAATTAATTGATTATGGGATTAAATCTTTATATATTTGATAAATGCTATTTCACACGGAAGAGAATCCAATGATGCATGTTCCTATTTATCCCATTCATGGAGTGAAATGTAGGGATAATGGAGTATAGGTGGATGATTAAGGATGGGTGGTGGATTAAGGGGATAATGGGTAGCATAGTCCTCATAAAGGTCACTAGGATCCCTAGCCTCAATGTTGGAGAAAGTGTCCTCAAGAATATCAAAAGGATCACTAAGAATCTTGAGGAAATTAGCATCTAAAGCTGATTTGTATCCAACTTGATGATCTTAGATTGATAGAGCATCCAAGGATTGTGCTATAATTACATCATCTTAGGATGGATCAAGAGCCATGCCTTTTGATTGGTCAATAGTAGAGACATATTTGAAGAGATAGGTGTCAGCATGACTTTCATAATCGAAAAGGGATGATGATTTTGACGTGATTTCTGATTTAAATGTTGTTTTTGAATATGATCATAAACATTTTAATATAGACTCTGATAGGGATGTTGATGAGGTGATGTGTCACATAGATGATTTTTTGGTAGGAACCATATGATTGTCTATAAGTACCTCTTTCACCTTGGGTTTAGGAAGGGATTACATAGACTTAATGGATTTATGAATATGGGGGATGACATGTGAATGGGTGATAGGGATGGATTGATCGAGGATGTGTGTAGGATGAATGGGACTGAAGTCATGACATTGGTTAGGGCGGGGAGAAGATTGATTACATTCGAGTAGTAATTATTATCATACCCTTTTTTGAACACTCCTAGGCATGGATGGATTGGATTCACCCTCAATTTTAATGTCACAATTACTAATTAAATTTTAGATATAATCTCTAAATGAGTGACAATCTATAAATAGAATGCATGGGGGATTTATGGTATATGAAAAATCATTCAGATTGATACCATAAAGGCACATGTTTAGAAAAATTTAGAGGTTATGTTAGAGGGTGGACAATTATGCCGATAGACCTCAATTTCAAAAATAGGGCTTCCATAAAGATGGGGAGAGGGGAATATGGATTTTCCATGACTTTGGATGCATAAGTATTATAACAAGATATGGAATAATGTGATGGTGGAGTGTTGGATTTTTCAGGATGTGAATGAGAAATAGATGAGGTTGACAAGTTATGCTTCCCTTTTCTAGTAGGATGGAGGATTTGGGATGGACTATGACTGGTAGATAGGGGATTTAACTATGGATAGGTACAGATTGGGGGTAAGGTGATTTGGATGGGATCCAAACATTTAAGAATTTGGGTTCTCATTTCAAGGATTTATGAGAGGATTGCCCCTTTTTTTCAGCAATATACTTATTAAACAAGGAAATTTATACACTAGGAAGGTCGTGACTAGGACTAGGACTAGTGGATGGTAGAATGGAATGGGATGGGTATTAGGGTTGATTAGGGACTTGCTTAGGAAGTGAACTTAGGCTTAAAAACTCAAAATCATCAATAAGGTGGGCATTTATCTCCAATATCCATAAAATTCACTTGTCTTTGTTGGCCAAGATATATTCATTAAATAAGGTGACTTCATCAATTGCATAGTATGGACTATAATTATGATGAATGGATGATGGGTTTGACCATGATGAGCTATGGGATTGTGGATGGGGAAGGATATGGGATATTGGTTTGGGCCTAATAGGATTGAGGTCTGAAGGTAGGTGGGCACCCATTTCTAGGGTCTACAAAAAGATCTCATCCTTGTTGAAAAATAGGTATTGGTCCACAAGGATAGGGTCCAAATACATGGGGATGTATGATGAAATGAGAATGGATGATGTGAAAGTAGATTTAGGAATTGGATAAGTGTTTATTCAAATAAATTCTAAATGATTGATATAGTATGATAAGTGATGAGATAAATTAAATGAGATTGAGATGATGTATGATTAGGATTATATTTTAAACCAATAGAACAATAAGTGTATATGATCTATCAACAATTCCTAGTTTTCAAGTTCATAAGAGAATTTGGATTCACTAACACCTAAATTCAAACTATCAAGATGATGATTAGATGAGTGTTATTTTTAAATAGGCAGGATGATTGGATTAGAGATGATTAGATTGATGATTGATTGGATGTAACATTGAAATTAACAAAGTGGCAAGATGCTAGCAGGACACTAATTATGTATGAGATCTGACCAAGTGATGAGTGATAGTGGACTAGAGTGATAGTATGATATGGATGGATAAAAATAGGACTAAATCAAAAACCTTAGATTGAATTACTCAAGGTGAGGTGGATATGTGATTAGGTGATGGGATAATGGGATTAAGATAAGGACAGGTATATGTGGATGAAAAGGGGTAAGATGAATGAAATAGGGATGGTTTGGACATGTGTGTGACCTAATATATAACAAAGTGTTTTAACTTTTATTTTCACCTTTTGATGAGATGTCTTAGCTCTCCTCACCCAAGTGGCACAATTGAACAACCTCTAGGCTTGTGGGTTGCCTAAGGATGAGGTGAATCTATAGATAGGGCTAGCTCCCTTGAAGGGAGAGATAGAATTTAAATAAAACTATCCTAATAGAGGTGATATACAAAATAATTTGACTTCTAACTAGCTGCATGTTACACATGAAACCAAGAGACTAACCAAACATACACTTCTCCAATCTGCATCTTCTCACATCAATGCTACATTATGAGGTTATGGATGAATGTTTAGGATAGGAGGAATATACAAGAGGTATTTAATGGCACTATTTAATATACTAACTCACTCAACCTTGACACTTCCTAGACCACTTCACATGCCCTGCAAGAAACTTTCCAACTATAAATAAGATGAAAGAATGAGACAACATGCTAAGGAAATCATAGTTATCACTAAGAAAGATCAATAATCAAGGTAAAAAACACTATTAATATTCATTAAGAGTTAAAAATTAGTTATTATTTATCAAATGGTATGCAAATGAGAATAGCTTCACCATACTCAAGTGGAGCATAAGTTACAAAGGCCAAAATGGATAGTTCTTATAGAACTTGAGAGAGAGAGAGAGAGAGGAGAAGAGATGATTCCAAGGGTCACAAGGACACCTATAAATATGATAAAAGGATTTTATTTTTAACTATAAAAGGATTTTGGATGAACCATGTAAGTTCAGAAGGAATATGTGGCTCTCCAAGTCATGAAACTCTTACAAAGTGGCATGAAAGTTCTCATTCTAGCTCAAAAAGCTACCTTCATGATTTGGACCTATTTGAATGTCTCAAAAATGATTAGGTATAGGTAATATGATTTTAATGAGATGTAAGGATTTCAAACATGCCTTTCCATGCATTATTTATAATCTTGGTCATCTAGAATCATCTATGAATGAGCTATCATCATCTACAATCTAAGAAACTCTTCTTTCATGCACCCTACACACTTGGCCTCCAAAAAGGAATAAATTTTGCATTAAAATCCATATAATATAGTTTATGACACCTTTAAATACATTACATGTCATTATAGGCATCAGGTACACATTAAAATCAGCTCACTTGAAGTTTTCCATCCTTCTCACTAGCTTGGTCACTATGCTAGTTTGACTAGCTGAGATGAAGTAGTTGGTTGAGGAACTTAGGAGTTATTAAAATGAATTAAATTAATATTATTATTTATATTAATTCCTAATATTCCATCCCATGTTATTTTTATCTCTTTAAACCTCCTACAACCTACATAATGCATAAAACTATCAAGGAAAACCTATTTTGCACTCCATCTATATAGTTCCATACAAATAATCCTGATGGGAATTAGAGTGAGATAGTATTAAATAACCTCCAATCATAATTATAATAAAAATTTTCCTTTAGAGTAGCTTTCTAACCTCATTTCTCCAATCGGGTCACTAGCAAGGGTTTAGAAAGGGTTTTGGATAGTTTGACCTATTAGGCTTTGTTAATAAATATTTCACATTAAAATCACAAATTAATGCCAAAAAATAATTTATTGGGACCATATATAATATCTCCAAATGTCTTGGATTCCCATGCAAGGCACAAAGGGAGATACAAGCACTTAAAGTTGTCTTATCAAGCTCATTTTCCCTTTTCTTGCAGGGCTAGTGTTGTCCTGAGCCCAAAAGTGGATTTATTGTGATTTCCCTATATCCAAATAGATCATACACCTCTTTAGTGAAATTATAAAAAAAATTCAATAATTAATAATGATCATCTCAAGGTGTAAGTAATAATGAATCTCTTTTTGGCTTCTAGTCCTAACCCTGCCCAAGTAGGTTTGACTGCAACCATGGGGGTCTATGCCATCCTGTTTAGTTTCTCCCTTGTAATATTGGTCTCTCATGTTTTTTTATATTATATCAAACTTCATACACATCCTTTAAATTTTAAAACATCACCTGGTCCATCATTCATCACTTTCTTTCGAAACCTACTAATTTATGATTAAGGGGAAGTACCCTCTATCTGAGATAAAATAGAGGGTACTTCCCCTATTTTATCAAACAAAATTAAATTTTTAGAGGATTCCTCAGGTTTAAAAGACTCTATGGACAAAAATTTAGCGTTTGGCCTTGTGATTTGTCCTTCCAATTTCTAGAAACCCAAGACAGACTCTTGGAAGGTAGATTGTATATAGGGTTTGGGGAATATACTATGTAATGCATTATTGGAGAAACTCTATTTGTTCTAAGTTTATCATGAGATATCCATGAAAATATTTTAACCATAATGAATGTGTTATCATTCTCTCTCATCACTCCAATCCTCCATATGCTCCTTATCCTTGCCTAGTCCAAACTATATGTACTCTTTGATTGTGTTCTGCCTTGGAAGGGCATCTATAGGTGCATGCTTATATGTTTTAGGCTGAAATCAATTCTTAAAGACTATTATTAAATCTTAAATTATCATATGACATTATTTATACCCATTTTTCACTTTGTTTGAGCTATGTACACTTCAAAAGGCTCAAACCTTCTAATCTTTGTCCCTCATAATCAACTATAATTGACTGTGGGGGAGGGACTTGTAGGTGTTTTTACACATTTGAAACCTAGGTGTAACATTGAAGATGTTCTCAATAATGTTCATGATCACACCAATCCATATATAAACCTTAGCATTCATGTTCATACCTTTCAATCATCTTGATCAGGTTCATTATCACAGTAGTCAATTGTAAGTGTATGTTTCAAGGTTTGAGATACCTATAGGTGTTTGCTAGATGTTATAACATCAACATTAAACTCTTCTTGATGATATTTAGATCATGGATGTCACTTTCACCACTATCCCAAGTTTATATCTTGAATACTTAGGTCCACTTCATGAATGCGGTAAGAGCTAAAGCTTGTTTTAGGTCAACCTCTTGGGCAAAAGGAAACCTGTATATGAGCATAGACCCAAAACATAGTATTCCAACCTCCTTAGATGATCATTATATCATAAAATATCTTTATAACTACCTCATACCTTAAAAACATAGTGGTATGGCTTAGTCTTAAAACCCTATGGTGAGGAGTATAATCTAAGTTCAAAACCTATAGATTTCACTAATGAGCTTTAGAGAATAGATGTCATGTTAGAGCCTCTTCAAAACTAGCTTCCTTAAGTCATTTTCCCTCCATATCTTGAAAAGTTATTTTATTATATGAAGGCTACAAGGTTGGGTTATTAAGATGCATCAAGATATTTAGTATCTTTGTTAAATAACCTTGCTAAAAGGCTCAAGTTCTTTATTTTTTCATTTTAGGGAAAAAGTCCTTGAATCCAATCCTTGCCTCCTCTAAAATGATTTACACCTTCACACTTCCTTTTAACACCTAAAATAGGTTTTATGTGATCAATAAACATGTTATGACTTAAATAATGATCCCCTAACTTATTTCCATCCCTCAAAATAAACTCCTTAGCTCTCTGACTGGGATCACTTGTAGGTGGCATTTTCCTGTACAAGCAACAAGGGTGATATTACAGACAATGTGCATGTTTTTTGACCCCCATGAGTTTTAGGATTATCTTTATATCACCAAATATATTCTTCATATTTAGAATCATCTAAAACATATTTCAATACTTTATTTTCAATGTGGAATCCCCTTTTGAACACCTATAGATGCACTTTGAAAGGTATGCAGGCAAACAGTGAAATGGTCCATGCATTCAAGGAATGTGCTTTCATAGTCACTTGATCTCTTTATCATGATGTTAGAATGGAACACTAGGATGTTTTTAGACATTCAATAAAGCTTTCACACCCCATTTCCAATGTGATATCCCTCTATAAAGATCCCTACAATATACCTTCATGGTTGCCTAATTGTGTTTCTTACATATGACTACAACTATGAAGATTGCTTTGGAAAGGTGAAGGGATTGAGATGAAATTGTAAAAATGATAATTAAACTATCACACCTCTAGAACCATGATCAAAACCTGAAGATCTAAAAAATGGTGAAAACTACCTATAACACATAATGGTGTATCCTCTTGCAACATGAGATGATTTACATATCCAAACACCTTGAAATATTAAACCAATCATGGGTATAAATTGAGGAGGAAGTCAACATCATCTAGAAGAAACATTAGTAGCTAGATTGTATGGAATCATCCAAATAAGAGAAAAACTTATGGGGTACATAGATTAGCAAGCACATTGGAAAAGTAAACTTCTTAGGGATAGTTCATAAAGCTCAGACCACCATTTATCTATAACCAAACATAAAATATAAGATAACTAAGTGTATAAAACACCCCCAATAGATTTTTTCTTGAAACTTCCATTGCTGACCATACCAAATACAAACCTGAAGACTACTTTTGCTTACCAAGCCTAGTGAAAAGAGAGATCAATGGTTTTATTCATTTCTTGAAGTTTATGTTCAAAATGATCACCTAAAAATGTGTGTATAAGACCAAGGGACACTCCTAAAACATCCCAAATTGTATGATGTGGTACAATTCTATACACCTCATTAAATGCTTAAGTTTTAAAGAAAATTACCTCTTTTTTTAATAACCTACCACTTTTCAGTTAGTAACAGTTACTTAATACATAAGAGGACATATGGGGAATGACATCATCCCTTAAAACTTTCACATTCCCCTAAGAGGTTGTACAAGTCATTAAATGCCCCTTTTTGACTTCAAAATGATTCCTAAGAATAAAAAGATTAAAATGACTAATGACTATGGCTAATATAACATTAAATGGCATCAATTAACCTATAATACACCTTATGACATAACATTATACCCATAATAAACCTCAAAATATGAATTTTTTCCTATAGGGGTCCCAATTTGACCTGTAAGGTCAAATTTGGTCAATAAATTGGTGACTCATAGGGGTAGTATGCCTGTTATACTAATTAGACCTGTAACATTATCAATCCATTAGGCTTAGGGAGTCATCTAAAGTATAAAACAAAACAAGGACACCTTTGAACCTTGACCATAATATTTGATCAAAACAAGACCAACTAACTACCTCAAACACATAAAACAAAGGACACATACCAAACAAAGCAAACATACTAACAAGACACATATGTGTTCAAAGCACTTTAAAAAAAATAGGAAATAAACAACTATATACAACCTAACAACTATGCATACCTCCCTTCTAGATCAAAGGGAAATTTTGAAACCTTACTTGCTTCATGACATGAAGGGTTTAATGAGACATGTAGCATTTTGACCTTTAGCATTGATGCCTCCATCTTATTCATGGTGTTTACCAACTTCATTGGCATGAGGTTTAATAAGAAAAAAGTAGATCCATACATGTTGACTAAATAAATTAACTCCTCTTGCATCCAAATAGTCTCCACATTCTCATGAACTTGGTCTTTGACGTGTAAGTTTGAAAATATGACAATCCACTCAGCCTTGACATCATTATCCATGTCTACAATTTCTTATATACTAGCATCATCTATTGGCTTCATGACAATAAATTCTTGACCAATAAAATGACCTTCATATTTATGTTTGATTGAACACTCAAGATCATGTTTATTGGACTTATCAACAAACTTATCATTAGATGTTCAATCTTTTGGAGAAGAAATTTTTTTATCCAACTTATTAAATTCCTTTCATATGGCATTAAACTTCTACCATAATTCTTCTTCTTCATGCATATCATATTTAAGAGTTATTTCCTCTACCTTGGTCTCATGAGACTCTCTTAGGACTTCCACCTCTTGAAGAGTGACTTGATCTTCATCCTTGATAGTAAATTCCACTTCATTCTTGAGATGATCTATAAATTCATGATCAAACAGGGAGTCTTCAAATACCTCTCTCTTCAAGTCTTGGCCACATTCCTCATGGATACACATCCCCTCAAAAATGGAGGCATTAGAGTCTACTTCATGGACACACATCCCTTCAAATATGGAGGTAAAATCTTATGGATTATCTTTCTATTCACCAAGGGGAGTCCCTATGGTGATTTCTTCCTCATAGTCACTCATGAGGTCTTCTTGATCAACCATGAATTGACCTTGCTCTTATTCACTTGCTTCTCTCAATATAGGTTCTTTTTCAAGAAAGGGTGAGGTGGAATTTTGATGGATAGGTTAATGGATTTGAGCTGAAAGATATATAATATGAGATGTAGTGAAAGGTGAAAGAGTTGTAAATAGAGTGTGGGATGAAAGAGAAGTCTTATGAGTGGGTTTGGAAAAGAGAAAATCACTAGTAAGCTATTATGTAAGTGAATACTTAGGCTGATTAGAAGGAGAAACACCTGCATAATAAGTACCTACACCTTGCTAATGATATCCTTGTGTATAATCCATGGACACATATGATTTCATATGACAAGAGTGATAGGAATACTCTTGAGGCTGATAGGCATCATGATATGAATGATAGGGCTCATAATGGCACAGATAGAAAGGTGTTACTTAATAGGTTTTTTGTTATCCATTCTCATAGGTTTTTCCAACAACATGGTGTCCATATGGAGAGGTAAATTAAGTGTTATAGGTCTGCCATGGCTCATAGGATTGATAGCCATTTTGATAGGACTATTGAGTAGTAAAATCCAAATTATAGAAAGGCTGATAAGAAGGTTCTTGATATAAGTATTGGCCATAGCTATCCATATCAACCTCATGTTTCAAAGGAAACAAAAAACTGATTGAAAATTTCAAATAGATATACCTAGGCTACTTATAACCAAAATTTATCATTCGGAGTCACCATTATTGGTTAGATAGATGCCTATAAAGGCTAATTGTTGAAAGACAACACCAAAAGTCTTTCAACCTCTTAGACTAATAATACCATCAGGCATGATAAAAAAAAATCACTTGGATTTTCACATTTTGAGGATATGTTTCAGCTCTCCTCATCCAAGTGGCACAATTGAAACACCTCTAGGCTTGAGGGTAGCCTAAAGATGAGGTGAATCTCTAGATAGGGATAGCTCCCTTGATGTACCACTTTGGATCACTAATAAACCTAAAATTTGCGGGGGGAGGTAGAGATAAAAATAAAAGAAAACTATCCTATGGGAGGTGATACACCAAATAAGTTGATGACTTCCCACTAGTTGCATGTTACACATGAAACCAAGAGACTAACCAAATATACACTTCTCCCTGCATCTTCCCACATCAATCCTACATTATGAGCCGATGGATGAATTTTTAGGCTATGAATAATATAAAATAGTCCTTGAATGGAAGTATTGAATATACTAACTCACTCAACCTTGACACTTCTTAGAACACTTCACATGCCTTGTAAAAAGAAGCTTTCCAACTGCAAATAGGATGAAAGAATGAGACAACATGCTAAGGAAATCATAGTTATCACTAAGAAAGATCAATAATCCAAGTAAAACACGCTATTAATATTCATGAAGAGGTAAAAATTAGTATTATTATTTATCAAATGGTATGCAAATGAGTAGGGCTTCACCATACTTAGGTGGAGCATAAGTTACAAAGGCCAAAATGGTAAGTTCTTATAGAACTTGAGAGAGAGGAGAAGAGAGAATTCCAAGGGTCAAAAGGACAATTTTCAAGATGATAAAAGGATTTAATTTTCATGCAAATATTATGTGGGATAAAACATTCAAGGTTATAAGGAATAAGTGGCTCTTCAAGTCATGAAACTCTTATAAAGTGGCATGAAAGTTCTCATTCTGGCTCGAAAGATTGCCTTCATGATTTGGACCTATTTGAACATACAAAAATTGATTAGGGATAGTTATTATGATTTGAATTATAGGTAAGTATTTCATAAATTCCTCTTCATTCCTTGGTTATATTCTTGATCATTTGGTATCATATGAAAATGAGCTATCATCATCTACAGTCTAGGAAACTCTTCTTTTATTCACCCTACACACCTGGCTTCCAAAAATTCACTAGTTTTTCATGAAAATACATGGTAAGGAGTTTATTAAACATTTAAATACCCTCCATATACTTATATGAATCAATCACACCTTAAAATAAACTCACTTGAAGTTTTTTATCCTTCTCACTAGCTTGATCACTATGCTAGTTTTGACCAGCTGAGATGAAGCAGTGGATTGAGGCACTTAGGAGTTATTCAAAGGAATTAAATTAACATATAGAGTTATATTAGGTCATAATATTACCTCCCATGTGATTTTCATCTCTTGAAACCTCCTAAAACCTACATAATGATTAAAACTATCAAGAAAAGCCTGGTTTACACTCCATCTATATAGTTCCATATAACTAATCCTAATGGGGAGTAGATTGAGAGAGTATTATATATCCTTAAATCATAATTATATGAAAAATATTCTATTATTTTAAATTTCCAACCTCATTTCTCCAATTAGGTCACTAGCAAGGGTTTAGCAAGGGAATTGGATAGTTTGACCTCTTAAGCTTTGTTCATAAATATTTCACATTTAAATCTCAACTTAATTCCACAAAAGAGTTTATTAGGACCATATATAAAATCTCAAAATGTCTTGGATTTCCATGTAAATCAAAAAGGGAGATGCAAGCACTTAAAGTTGTCCTATTGAGCCCTTTTTTCCTTTTCCTATAAGCCTAGTGTTGTCTTGAGCCCAAAAGTGGATTTATTTGTGATTAAATTACATATAAATGGATCATAAAAAAATTTAATACCCCTATAAACATTTTTAAATAGGTTATAATGATCATCTCAATGTGTAAGTAACAATGACTCTCCTTTTAGCCCTTAGGACTAACCCTACCCAAGTAAGTTTGACTACAACCTTGAGGGTGTAGTCATCATGTTTAGTTTCTCCCTTTCAAGATTGTTATCTCATGTTTTCCTCAATTATATCCAACTTAATACACCTCCTTTAAATTTTAAAACATCACCTAGTTCATCATTCATCACTTTATTTCTAAACCTTCTAGTTTATGCTTAAGGGGAAGTACCCTCTATCTGAGACAAAATAAAGGGTACTTTTCATATTTTCTCAAAAAATTAAAGTTTTAGAGGCTTATTAAGGTTTTAAGGGCTCTTTATACCAAAATTAATCATTTGGCCTTGTGATTTAACCTTCCAATTTCTAAAAACCCAAGATAGACTCCTAGAAGGCAGACTGCATACAGGGTTTGGGGAATATACTATGTAATACATTATTAGAGCCCCTCTATTTGTTATAAGTTTATCATGATATCTCAATGAAAATATTTTTACCATAATTAATGTGTTCTCATTCTCTCTCATCACTCTAATCCTCCATATGCTTCTTATCCTTGCCTAGTCCAAACTGTATATACTCTTTAACTGTGTTCTACCTTGGAAGGGCACTTTTAGGTACATGCTTGTATGTTTTAGGCTGAAATAAATGCTTAAATACTATTTTTGAATATTAAATTATCATATAAAATTATTTAGACCCATTTTTCACTTTTTTTGAGCTATATACACTTTAAAAGGCTTAAACCTTCTGCTCTTTGTCCCTCATAGTCAACTATAGTTGACTATGATGAAGGGTCCTATAGGTATTTTTGCACATTTATAACCTAGGTGTAACATTGAAGATATTATCAATAGTTTTCATGATCACACCAATCCATATCTAAACCTTATCACTCATGTTCATACCTTTCAATCATCTTGATCAAGTTCACTGTCACATCAGTGAAATGTAGGTGTATGTTTCAAGGTTTGAGATACTTATAAGTGCTTTTTAGATCTTATAAAATCACAATTAAACTCTTCTTGATGATCTTTAGATCATGGATGTCACTTTCACCATTATCTCAAGGTGATCAATCTCCAATACTTAGGTCCACTTCATGAATGTGGTAAGAGCTAAATCTTGTTGCAGGTTAACCTCTTAGGCAAAAGGAAACTTTTAGGTGAGCATAAGATGCAAAACATAATATTCCAACCTCCTTAAATGAAAATTAGATCATAAAATATATTTAAAAATACCTAATACCTTATAATGGCATGGCTTAGTCTTACAACATTTTGGTGAGGAGTATAATATGAGTTCAAAACCTGTAGATTTCACTAATGAGCTTTAGTGAACAAATGTCATGTTAGAGCCTCTTCAAAATTGGCTTCCTTAAGTCATCTTCCCTCCATATCTTGTAAAATTATTGTCTTATATTAAGGCTACAAGTTTGGGTTATTAAGATGCATCAGGAGCTTTTGTATCTTTGTTATACAACCTTAGTAAAAGGCTCAGGTTCTCTATTTTTTTTCATTTTAGGGAAAAAGTCCCTAAATCCAGTCCTTACCTCCTCCAAAATGATTTACATGTTAAAAATTTCTTTTGACAACTAAAATAGGTTTTATGTGATCAATAAACATGTTATTAATTTAATAATTATCCCCTCTCTTGTTTCCATACCTATAAATAAACTCCTCAACTCTCTGACTAGGATCACCTGTAGGTGGCCTTTTCCTGTACAGGCAACAAGTGTGATATTACAAAAAATGTGCATGATTTTTCACCCCCATGAGTTATAGGTTTATCTTTATATCACCAAATTTATTCTTCATATTTCAAATCATCTAAAAAAAACCAATACCTTATTTTCAACATGGAATCCCCTTTTGAACACTTGTAGATGCACTTCAAAAGGTATGCAAGCAGACAATGAAATGGTCCATGCATTCAAGGAATTTGCTTTCATAGTCACTTGATATATTTATCATGATGTTGGAATGGAACACTAGGATTTTTTTATACCTTAAATAAATCTTTCACACCCTATTTCCAACGTGATATCCCTCTATAAATATGCATGCAACATACCTTCATTGTTGCCTACTTCTGTTTCTTGCATATGACTGCAACTATGAAGATTGCTTTGGATAATGAAGTTTCAAGGTGAAAAAGTTGAGAGTAAATAAAAAACATTATAATGAAACTATCATAACCCTCTAAAACCATGATCAAAACCTAAAGATCTTTAAAATGGTTAAAAACTACCTATAACACATAATGGTGTATCCTCTTGCAACATGAGATGATTTGTATATACAAACACCTTGAAATAATAAAAAAATAATGGGTATCATTTTAGGAGGAAGTAAACATAATCTAAAACCAACATTAGTAGATAGGTTTATGAAATCATCCAAACAAGAGCAAAACCTATGGGGTACACAGATTAGCAAGTAAATTGGAAAAGTCAACTTCTTAGGGATAGTTCATAAAGCTCATACCACCATTCCTCTAAAACAAAACATCAAACTAAAGATAACTGAGTGTATAATACACCCTCAATATTATTTTTATTGAAACCTCAATTGTTGACCTTACCAAGTACAAACCTGAAGAATTGTTTTGCTTTCCAAACCTAGTGGAAAGAGAGATCAGTGATTTTCTTCATTTTTAGAAGTTTCTAATCAAATTAATCACATGAACAAGTGTGGAGAATAACAAGGGACACTTTTTAAATGTCATAAACTATAGGAGGTTGTACAATTATTTACACCTCATTAAATGCTCAAATTTTCAAAAAACTACCTCTTTTTATGAATAACCTACCACTTTTTAGTTAGTATCAGTTACTTAAGACATAAGAGGACATATGAGGTGTGACATCCTCCCTTAAAACCTTCACATTTACCTAGGATGATGTACAACTCATTAAATTCCCTTTTTTGACCTTAAAATGACTCCTAGGACTAAAAATATTAAAATGACTAAGGACCATGGCTAATATAACATTAAATAACATCAATTAACCCATAATACACCTCATGACATAATATTAGACCCCTAATAAATCTCTAAAGATGAAGGTTTTCCCTATAAGGGTCCTAATTTGACTTGTAGAGTCAAATTTGGTCAACAGTAAGACAAAATTGAGATGAAAATGGTGTGATAAGGATGGGATAAGGATGTCAAAAATTGAAATGAGATGATGGAATATAGAAGATTATACAAGATGAAGGATGTACAAGATCGAGGTAAGAATATAAAATATGGAAATATGTGCAAAAATACCTAGATATCCATGAATAGGTTTGGGTTGAAAGGTTGACTTGGCTCAAAAATAACATAGGTCTAGCATGACACACACCCAAGCAAGTAGACCAAAATCCTAAGATTAGTAAATTTATGGGTGTGCAACTCAATGACTACACTATCTAATGGTTTGGTGGGTGAGGTTTTAGGCTAGTGACCCATTACAAAATCAACCAAACCCTCTCAATCCCATTTACACTTGACATCTACTTAAGATTTGATGCTCCCTCTAATAGTGGATTGCCTTTTATAGTCGAAGGGTCTTAATCTAGGTTGAATGGAATTTTTAAGGGTGTCCCCAATATATTTTACGTATAGTGGGGCCCAAGTCCATATAGGGTGTTGTCTAATGTTTAGTTTAGAGAATGAACTCTTCCCCTTCATAGATGACTCGTATGGGGTCAACTACTTAGCCTAATGACAATTGTCCCTGATATTTATACTCTGTTAACTCATAGTGTTTATATTAGTGTGTGGTGGTGAAATTCACAATTATTATCCCCTAAGACTATGGTAAGTGCATGGGTGTTAATTCCACATCACGTTGCCCCTAGAAGAGAAAAATGGGAGGGTTTATGGGTGGTTTTTGATCCTTCAAGAATTACAGTCAAAATGCAAGGAGGAGAGAATATACCATTGTATCCCTCAAGTGATAGACAAGTAGACCAAAATAGATTAGTTAATCGATTAATTAGATTTGAGATATATACAATATGAAAGAATATACAATGTAATTTAATAAAAAGTGATGAAAATGATTAAAATTTTCAAAAATCTATAATGTCTTTGATAGGTAGCCTATAAGAAAACTATTAGTAGTTTTAGTTAGTAATATTGAGGGGTAACCTACAAGACAAGACATTAGTAGTTTCGATTGACAATACCCTATAAGATAAGATGTTATACCAAAATATAACCTGCAAGATAATATGTTAGCAATTCAAAATCATTTCTAGATTCACCCCTTCAAGAAATAAAATGTGAGTCAAATAATCCTTAACAAAAATTACTAAAAAAATAATAATTTGGCTCTATAACTTCTTTGGGTGATTGTAGAAACCCCTGTTTCCCTTGAATTCTAAAAACTATATATTTTGGATTGTTTTTCTGTATTTTGATTTTTTTTTGTGTTTTTGCAAGAAATAAAGAATGCATTTTTGTGAAATAAATTTAAATAAATAAATAAATAGCAGTATAAACTTATAATTGGCTAATCTAATATCTTATTATTCGCTTCTAATGATTACAATAATGAATCTCTGTCATGCAACAAAATAATATAAATATTGTCTCCAAAAACTTGATTTGTCTACAAATCTAAAAATTACTCTAGATCTGGTATGACTCTGGTTCGGCTTTCTGGTTGCTGTTTCAAACACACAGTCACCGTCATTAGTTATTCTACCACTGTCAGTAGGATAACACTGTAGATCTGCCGACGTCAATTTCTGAGTCAGCCGATGTCGGTCTTTGGCTGCCGATGTCAGTCTTTAGAAGTTAGATTACTCTATCGACGTTAGTACTGGGTTGGTCGATGTCGGTATCTGAGATCCCTGCAGCCTGTGACTGCTGAAACATGCCTTTTTCTTGAAATTGTATGGCCTAGTACAAAACCCATACGTATTCCATACATAAGCAATAAAAATTGTATGGCCTATATGCTGGACACCTGATCTGAAGAAATATGGCACTAATATGGAAAATCTTTATCTGGATAATTTCTCAAACAAAACCTAATGAAATAAATACCTGTAAACCTCTGTGATAACTTCTATATGAAGTTATCTCTCAAACTAGCAATAGATCAGCTGATATCTCACAACCTCTAAATTTCACACACTAAAGAGTGCACGTTCTTCAATGCAAATAGAATATTGGAAACCATTGGCTCAGTCTTCTCAGAAAAACCCATAGCAAAATTTGTCTTCAACATCAATAATAATAATCATAATCATAATGAGACTCCCTCTAATGAGAAACCCTTATATCCTCTAAAAGGTGTGCTTTCCCTAATTAGGGTTTCATAATTAAGAATTAGGGTTTCATAATTAAAAAATAGGCTAAATAATTAATATTTAATTAAATCAATCAAATATTAATATCTCCCTCAATATATGTTCGAAAGAGCCCAAACGAAAGCCAACTGGTAAAATTCTGCTAGTTGAAGCCAAGCCAAGCTCCATCAAGACCCTCTATCCATCCTATCAGCCTACGAAGGTCACATAATAGGCTAATCATCATAAAACAAGATCACACTAAAAAGGGGACATTACAGTGATGGGGGCACGATGTAGGGGTCTGGGGATAGTAACCCCCAGTAGGGTCAAGGGGTAGCACCCCATGCAAGGTTAAGGGGCAATGCCCCTTATGGGGTCAAAGGGAAGAGCCCCCTAAAATGTCTAAGGGTAGTACCCCTGGTATGCTCCCTATGCCAAAAGCAATTTGGGCCTTGTGAGAGGTTTATAATGACTCAAAAATCACTAAAAGTGACTCTAAAAATGCACTAGAAAAAGACAAAATTGAATGAAAAAATGCAACTTCAGAATGCAATATCATAGATACATAGTTATACCAATGCAATATATTAACCAAAAAGGTAAATATCGAGACTTTTATGCCATATCACGACTATAAAGTCATGATTTTTTAGAAAATGCCTAACTACTAGCAATTACTGCATAGTTTTTTGCAAAACCATGATAGTTAATGTAATACCATGACTATTAAGATGATATTGTAACTAAAAGAATATCGATATTGTAGAAGATAGGAAAAATTTAAAATTTCTAATGCAAATGCTTAGATGATTATGATAGATTATCTCAGAAGTTTAAAAATGCAAATTCCTAAGAAATGTTTACAAATAACTATGGCAAATTAGTCTTATGACAAAGTATCAATATTTTTACCAAGACAATATTTTATTTTTTAATTAAAAATGGACAAATCATACACAATTTATAGAATAAAAATATATTTCTAATCATATTTGTCCTAAATATTGTATTTATCAGTTGAAGATATTACCCAGTGAGTAAATAATTCTAAAAATTACCAAACTATAATACCAGTACTATTAATGCAATATCACTACTTTCTAAACAAAACCATGAGTATGTGATTAGCATTATTGTAGAGGGAAAAAAAGATTAAGATTGTGATGTTTTTGTTTTCAGATGATCCTACCTTTGTCCTTTCTATTGACCCTATCAATCAACACATAACAAGTTTGCACAGATAAAACCCCTTTCAAAATGATGTTAGCAAAATATATATTAAGGCCCAAACCACTAAAATAAGATTCTAAAAAAATTTATATAATCATTGGTCTTCTTACGAGATAGAGAATGACAAGATTGAACCTACAGGTTAGATGTTAAAGGATAAATGTTAGTAGATTTTAGATAAATCACAATGTCATGGTTGTCAATGATAATATCATAACTTTCAAGTCAATATTAGGAGTCACAAATGGTAATATTACAGCTTAAATCCTCTCACTATGTTTTTTGACCAATTGTAAAATTGTAACTTAAAGAGGCAATATCAAGATTTACAAATTTTTAGTATTATGGAGTAATAACTTACCAAGGAAAGAGACCGTTAGTGATTAATATTTGGTAGATAGTAAAATACTGCAACTCTCAAGGCAAAACCACCACTACAATATCATGACTTGCATGGCAATACTATGAATTTCACCTGTACATGCAAATTTCTTCAAAATTTAACATTTGTTCTTGATTTGTTTAGCCCTATAAGTTATCAAAAATAGCACTAACAAGAAAAATGATTAAATTGGGAGAGATCCCACCATGGTTACTAACATGTAGTATGAAATTTGATAAAATGGATTAAACTATGTAATTTAAACCCAAAATATCAAACTACCAAGTAGGAGAGATTATGGAAGCAAATCAGAATAGATGAAGATATTCTTATCAATTTCTTGCTTCAGCTAGCCTCCCTCCAAGATATTCAAATGGATTTTTGATTGTATATTTTCATGGACTCATAATTTTTACATTATGTTGGCATGATCAAGGATTATGGATTCATGGATTTGGTATGGAGATTGTATGTCTTTCTTAGATTCAAATGGATGCTTGTGATTGCTAGTTAATTGTATGGACATGAAGATTTTATGGAGTCATTGTTTGCCTTCAATGCAGGAGTGGCTTATTTATATAATCCATGGGAGGTAAAATCAATGTCTCACATTTAATCTTGAGCTATTGAGATCCATGGTTGGGTAATTTCCAAGGGATTTTTAATTCCTTAGAAACCTCTAGAATAGAGGGTTATAGATAAGGAAGGCTAAGTTAGAGAGGATTCTAGATTTGGAGTATTTTATAATCCTCTTAGGGATTAATTAAGATTAGGTAGGGGATTAGGTGGGTGATTTGGGAATTAGAGTTGTAGGAGAGCCTAGGAGTAGGCTAGTAGGTGTGTGCGTGGGTCATGGGAATTAAAAAATTCCAAAATAATGGATAAGTGGGGTTAGGATAATATAATGGGGATTTAGGAGAATAAATGAAGTGGGGAAGAATAAGGTTAGTAAATTAGGAAATGTTGAGGGGGATATTAGATATTAGGATAAAAAGGATAAATTAGTGGGATTATTTAAAATAATTAAAGCAAGTGGATTTAGGTGCATACATATGCATTTGAGCTTATTACTTGATACTTCACTTTTAGGCTTGATTACTTAGCTTAATTATTTGTTTAATATTTGTATGATTGGATCTGATGTTGATTATTTTACTTTGTGATTGTAAATACCTCAACTAGGTGGAGGATTTTGATCAAGGATACCCTGATAAAAAAATAACTAGGTATAAATATGACCAAAGATGATCTACTAGCATATCCTAGATTGTTTACTGGGATAGGCTAACATACTAACCTCTTCACTCCAACATACCATGCATATGTAACATTTACTAGGTTGAGTGTCGATAATAACACTCTCGAGGCAAGATTCAAGAGAGCAAAGGCTTTATTATACATGTAGGGATTGTTATAGCCAATGGATAGGAATCACGACCTCGTGAGGCACTATCAATAGGAAAAATAAAACCCTTGGATTGAGGAGATAGTTTCTCAAGGTGGTACTATCAATAGGTGTCATAGGATCCATATCCCCTATCATTCTTGTAAATTAGGATCCTCCCATATGAGGTGCTTAGGATATTGAGCTATTGTACTTATTGACACAAATTCTACACTTCTTTTTTTATTTCTAATATTTTGAGACACATTGACCCTCTACGAAGGAAATTGTATTTGAGATTCATGTTTTAAAAACTTGATTGTATTATGATATATGTGTAAAAACATTTTATTTTACCTCTTAGTGACTTCTCATTGTATGTTATGGGATTTTAATTTCCATGTTTGCCTTTTTATTTTATGCACTTTAGATGACTAAGCATGTGATGATATACTATGTATCTCTATGTTTTAGATAAAATGCTATGGAAAATGCTTATATATGTGAAAAAAATGTATACAAATTATGTAATATGATGGATACATATGAATTTATGAATGTACTAACAACTATTTTACAAGTGATGACCCAATTATTTTTCTACACATAACACATGATTTCTAATTTGTAGTAGGGGAATGAAAAAGGAGATATGATAGATGTGAGATGATAAAAAAATGTGAAAACCATGAATCAAAAATTTTAGGACAAGGGAAGATGAACTAATCCTTATGATCAAATGGTAAAATGTACTTATTTTTAGACTTAAAAAATACTAACTTTGTTGGCTTCATCTAGGGATGAATAGCTCTGATAGAATTGGTGAGTGGGACAAAGTTATATTTTTTTAGCATAGGCATATAAACTAGATTATTGAAGATATTTTTATGTGGACACTTTTTTATTTAATATTTATTTTTCATTTATCTGTTATTTTCATTTTTAACCTCATACACTTAGTCTCATGTGACTAGAAGACACATGGGCTCATCACCCAAGGCTAAATGTAGGAGAGTAAGGGAAACCTCTCCCTAATGTTAACCTCCCACAACTAGTAATATGTGAGGGCTCATCACTAAATGTTAATAAGGGTGAGAGAT
The DNA here is from genome assembly GCA_037957365.1 of Torreya grandis. NCBI lineage: Eukaryota > Viridiplantae > Streptophyta > Pinopsida > Cupressales > Taxaceae > Torreya > Torreya grandis. The sequence continues at coordinate 4,334,711 of JARHVA010000333.1, forward strand.
GTTATATTTAGTTCTGATGTTGCATAAGTTTTTGATTTATAAGAGTGCCTATTTGGTTTTCCAGGCCTTTATACCTAAATCTTAGCCCCATACAACTAGTTATATGTAAAGGCTCATGACCTAAGTCCAAGACATGAAATTAAAAATAATTATTGTTAAGCATGTTAATTTTCTAATTTATAAGTCATTGTAATAGGATATTGTCATGAACAAGCTTGTAGACTAGGTTGTAGGCTAGCATTTTCTAAGTTTTGTAAGAAGATATAGGGAAAGTAGTTATACTCTACTCATGATAACCATGATAAGATCCAATATTTTGAGAATGATTTACATAGGATATTAGGTTAAAATGAACATCAAATTATATGACATCTTACATCTTGTAATTTTTATGTTATACAAACTAATTATCAAGTAATCATCAAACACAACATCTGATATGCAAAAGAGTGTACAAACTATGAAAATTCAATGCAATGAGGGCATTATTATATGAAAGAAATAAATATAAAAATAATTAAGGTGCAAATATTTCACAAATCCATCAAACTGCTTGTCCTTAAAAGTGCATAATTGATAGGATCTATTATTAAAATCCTTAGTCACTAGGTAAGGGTCTAACCAGTTAGATCTAAATTTCTGACCTTCCTCTTTATTTTTATCAATGCATATGTCGAAACTAAGGATAAAATATCTTGCACATATTGAGTGATCACATATTTTTTTGTTGTATTTTCTATTCATATGATCAACATAGGTAATGTGATTTTTTGTAGTATCAAGTTGGTGTTCATCTAAAGTCTCTAGTTTAACAACTCATGCTTTTTTGTACTCTTCATGATCAAGGAAACCTTGGAGATGAATGTGAAGTCTAGGTATCTCAACCTCAATGCTAAGAACCTGTAGACTCATAAACATAATAAACTACATATATTATAACACAAATTACAATATTCCTTTTTGGTGGGAAGGAATAACTCCATAATCACTTGCCACTTAGAGGGGGCTACCTCCTTATTAGAGTATTTAACTCTTGATTGATATATTTTGCTTACATGTATTACAATAGCCTACACCCCTCTATTTATACTATTATAATCTATCACATTCTTCTTTTCTATGCATGTGGGATTATTTCTCTAATGTATTACTATTCATATTACTATTACATTCCACTATTATACCCACAATATACAATATATACCCCTACCTAGGTATATTTCACTCAAGAAGTAAAATATATTTATATCTAAACACATTGGAATCTAGGGACACTCTTGGGTGTTTTAATGCTCATTATTTAAACCCAAAGTGTTGGATAAAGATGCAAATGCCAATCTCATTTATAATCTTTGATTGTCTTAACTAAGATCAACTTTAGGGTTTTATTGGTGGCTTTAACTTGGCCATCAGCATGTGGATAGTATAAAGAGGCTATGCTATGTGATATGGTAATTTTTTTCATACTTCATGTACCTCTAGGTTTATTTAAGGGGTGGGTTATTATCTATTATGATGACATGTGGAACCTCGAATCAAAAAATAATCTAGTTCAATATAAATTTTATAATGAATAAATTAGTGACAATTTTAAGAGGAATTGCTTCCACCGACTTAGTGAATTATTTAGTGGATATGATAATGAAATGGTGAGCATCTTAATAATCAAGGGAAATCTTACCTATCAAATCTAGACCCCAAGTGGAAAGGGACAAGGCATAACTATGGGATGTAGATCCTAAGGAGGAATGTGGATCTCATAAGAGAAGTGTTGGCATTTCTCGTATTTCCTAATATATTATATGGCATCATGTTCAAGAGTGGGCCAAAAGTATCCCATTTTATGTATCTTGTGATCAATCACATGGCCACCAAAATAACCATTGTAAACCCCATTATGACAATGGAGAAGGACTCCTTACTACAATTCTTGGTTTACACATGTTAACAATATGTTATCGAAGGCATTATGGTAGATTGTCTCATCTAATATGACATACTTGGAAGAGATATCATTAAGACACTACCTCTATTTATATTTGGCCCCTCCAATATAGGTGTGATTGATTAAGTAATGAATGATATCAGAATACCAAGGAGAACACATGATAAGATGCTTATCTATGTAAAAAATGACAACATAAAATGACTCTTTACTAGTCTTGGTTTACACATCTCATCAACATGTTTTCAAAATCATTATAGTAGAGTGTCTCATCTAATATGACATACTTGGAAGAGATAGAACAAAGACACTACCTCTATTGAGAGTTGGCCCCTCCAATATAGGTATGATTAATTAAGTAATGAATGATATTAGAATACCAAGGAGAAGACATGACTTGATGTTTATCTATGTAACAGATCAATTACTTTATAAAATCAGTGTCAATCATATTACCCACCTATAGGGGAGAGTTTGAAAACCAATCAGCAATGATTTATCCCTTGATAGACTTTTGGTTGATGTAATTAAGGTTAAACTTGATTAAAATCATGATAAAATACCCAAAATTTCATGAGAGTGTTGGTTGGCTCAAGAATGTTCATATGGTTTAAAACCTCATCATGACTCCCATTTAGTGATTAATCATATAGTTTCACAATCGTTTAGTTGTGAACATAATTGCCAAATACTCATTTTCTACATGTTAGTAGCATGTTTCATAATCCATGAGAATGTAACTAATAAAATAAATGACATGTTATTTACCAATAGCATTCTCTTGGGACAAAAATTAGGTGAGAGACATTTCATTTTCCCTAATCTAAATTATCAATGGCTTATATGGTTTAGGTTCCATGAGTATGGGGCGATACATAAGGAAGTGTTTTACCACTTCAAATGCCTCTGTAGACACTGAAATTGTGTCGACTCCCCTGATCATCCCTCATGTTATTCTCCTTCGCCTATTTAACCCCTGTCGACCACTTTTCCCACTAGCCTTAACCCTGGCAGCTTGTCAAAATGAGCAAAAGACTAAAGTTAGTCTCTGCCCCCATTTTACATCTGCTGACCACGGTCGCCACCCGACTGACATCGCCGACATCGGTCACTTATCGGCCGACATCAGTGGTCCTGCCGACGTCGGTTCTCCTTAGCACTATGTTCTTGATCCGAACGCAGGAACCGTTATTCCGTTACCCGTTACCCATTCGGTTCCCAATCAGTTTCCCGATCGGTTGTCGAATCATCCTTCACCTTCATCCATAACCTCTTCATTCGATCAATGAGTTTTCATTATTCAACCAACCAGTTTATTCACTCAACAAGAACTCTTGCGATCAATCAACTCCGACATCCAACCAATCTGCATTCGCTCTCTCCAGCACAGGAACTCTGCTTCGGTCTTTTAGCAGCACAATGACAACGTCAATCACGTCTCCCACTTCATCTTCAAGTGTATAACAGGTAAGTATCTTACTCTGTGTTTTATTTCTCTCTGGTTATTATTTACTGCTATCACCCTGGATCTTCAAACTGTAGACCCGAGACCTGACTTCCTCCTTTACACCTTTGCCCACTATCCCAGTCTGTAACTATGTTCAGACTTCCTACACAAACTCCAAACAAAACAACAGACCTTCTACAAACCCCCAGACCTTGTCCAGACTAGACCAGACCCTATCCCGACTCGACCAAACCCAACCAGACCCGCCCAAACTCTGTCCAGAACTGTTGCCCCGACCGACGCCGATCATTACCCCGACCGATGCCGGCACCTTAACCAACGTCGGCACCTTCCCCTGACCGACGCCGGCACAGAGACCGACATCGACGACTATGCAGAATAGTTTGCTGAATATTAGGTACGCATTTTGTGTTTTTGTCTTTTATTTACTTTCATTTTGTCTTTTCATTATTTCTATTTCTGTCAAATATCTCTATTTTTTTATTAGTGGGTTGATATCCTTCTAGGAAGTCTTCATACTTCCAAGATCAGGCATTTGCTTGACAGCCCACCGCCTCTCTATCTGACATTTTTCCATGTTTAGTCTATTTTTCTTTGCAGGTGTCATTCCTCCATAGCCAAAGAGGAGTACCTTCCAACGTCTGATTTCGGTGCGCACGACCATATCCAGGTATCTTCTAGCCTTGACCATCTTTTAGTTTCTCATTTTCTTCTTTGAATGTAGAAAGCGATTTAGCGTAGAAACATTCTGGCACGCCCGGTGGGACCCTAGGGCCTTCCTTGGGTTCTTTCTTTCTTTCGTTCATATAGGTGCATTAGGTTCCTTCCTTTTCGCCTCCTTTCGTCTCTTCTTAACGACATCATAAGCAGGACTAAAAAGAACTTTTCTTTTCTTTCTTGCACTTCTAGACTAGTCAAAACTCATATTCTTCAACTCTTTCTCCATTTTGTCTTCATACAAAAAAAATTTTGACTTGGGCATTAAAACACTTTGCATTCATTTTTGTTTGCTTGCATCTCTTAGACCACACATAGTAATTAAACCGCATATTGAATTAATCTAGATCACTTGATGTTACATGACCAAACCACTTGCACAAAACAAACATCTTAACTTACCTGAGACAAGGCCCGACTGGGATTTCATCCCCCAGCGGATACCTTACCTATCTCGACGATCTTACTTGGATTTCATCACCAAGGAGAAAGCCCACTCCGTTCTCTGGCGGAGCCTAATCTCTAGGGGAAGTATATTTTGGCTAAGCAAAACCAGCTAACCACTGGAATCGTGAAGTGAGGGGAGCTTGCTCCTTAGCACCAGGCCTTGTATGAAACCTAACACAGACTTCTTGAGCACCATAACAAAACTTGAAACCATCCATAGACTGCTTCTTCTAGGACCCGACTCAAAAGCCAATCTTCCTCTACACACATTCTAAGGCATAAGCCACTATAATCCTAATAATTTATTCCTAGGGTTTTAGGATCTGCTTGTGTCTTCATCTTTTTTAGTTCTTATCTGCTTGTTTGAGCTTGTGAGGACGTTCTTCCTTGCCTTGAATGGTTCTGACTCGTAGCCAAGCCAAGGCTCTAGTTGATCATGCGAGGCATCATCCTCTTCCACCTACCCCGCCTATAACCATCCCTATAATGGAGTTCAACTCAGAAACTGAAAGAACTCCTACTAGACCATCCCTGACCCAAACGCCTATTATCCCAGAAGGGGACCAAGATTTTGCATGATTCTTGGACCTCAACGTAAAAGCCTTGCAACACTATCTCGTGAATAGCCGAACGTGAGACCCCTTAGGCAATCCAATTTATGGAATGCTGACCTCTTTTCTCGAAACTGCGGTTGTATCAACGGCGTCCATAGTTCAACCCTTAGATACCCAGGCTATTGCCTCAACCAATGACCAACCTTTTACCAACCATCCAATTGTGGCCTCTCCCTCCATCGTTGGGCCCACTTCCACTGGAGTTTCGGCCCCCTATCAATCTCAACCCATTCAACCACTTTCTACCCCCTTTCAAAATCTGGTTGTCTCTATTCCACCTACCCTTGATCCTATCAACACTAGGGTGGCTACCTATCCATTAGCCCATGTTACTTCTAACCAACCTCCCATGACAACATCAAACCTAGCCATGCCTTCTATCCAACCATCCTTAGTCACCTCTTCTATCCCTACGACTAGTCATCCGTACGTTGCGCCCTTATTGATACAACCGACTACGTCGTATACCTCTTCCAGCCTCTTTCAAGTGCCTTACAATATAAGAGGTGCTCCACCTGCCAATCCATCAGTAGATATCATCAAAATGCTGATGGATAAAATGTCCAGCCTAGAGACCTCCATTTTTGGCTCACGCAACACTCTCTCATACGAATAAATTTGCAACGAGCCCATCCATCCTTCTATCCCTATTAGAACATATCCTAGCCAGTGGGAACTTCCTAAGTTTTCTTGTTTTCAAAGCAAGGAAGACCCACAACAACACTGATGGGCATTCAGACATGCCTGTTACCTTATCACCCACGACGATGCATTGCTTTTACGCATGTTTCCCATGTCTCTCTCGGGTGTTGCGCTTGACTGGTATAGCTCCCTTGCCAACCATTCCCTCTTCACGTTCACTCAGCTAGCCCAGCTCTTCCTTGATCATTTCTCTATCAATATCACCAAGAAGGTCTCCATCACAGACCTCTATTCTATCTGCCAGTTCGAGGATGAATCCATTACTGATTTTGTCGCTCGGTGGAGGGGCCTTATCAATCAACTCTCATTTTCCTTACCCCAGCCTGAGCTTATTGAACTTTTCTCTCAAGCCTGTGCTAGACATATTTCTTCCACCTTGAGGGTTCAGACCTTCCGCACTTTTGACGAAGCCTTCACGATGGCTCATAAACTTGAGTTACGTGCCATCGAGGAGAATAAAGTCAAGTTACGGAGCAAGAATCCCAACTCCAAAACCAATGACCCCTCTTTTAAGCCTTCCTCGTCCAATCCTAAATCTAAAGCTTCAGTAAACGCTGTGGTTGTTAGATCTTCTTCCTCTTCGCCTTCAACTAATCAACCTAAACCATCCACATCTATGAGTGCCACTCGCCAATTTCAGCAGAGATACATACAGCGATAGTTTACTCCACTCAGAGAATCATACGCGTCTATGCTAGAAAAACTCGTCAAACAAGGGGCCCTTAATCTCCCCTAGATCCGACCACCACCACAATTTGATCCCTCACACGCCATCCCTGCGTGGTATAGGGAAAATGACTTCTGTAACTACCACCGTGTTAAGGGTCATGACACGGGCAACTGTAAAACCCTTAAAAACATAATCCAAGACATGTTGGAAAAGGGTGACCTCATCCTCGACAATCCTAATGCCCCTCCTAATCAAGGCATCGATATCTTCAAACAACCGTTCCCCAATCATCCACCAACTCAAAACAACGTCCAGACCTTGACTAACAACACTCATGAACATAACATTCAAACAGTCAATACGGTCTCGCCCTTCATTTCTAACCAACCTCAAGAGGTGAGTTCATCCATCATTCCATCACATGTGGACGAACCTCTTTCTCCGGTTAGTTCTCCCTCAACCTCTCTCATTTTGGAGGACGCCTCGACCTTACCATCACCGCCAGTTTCACCATCTTCCTTCTTGCTGCCCATGGAGGACCCAACCTTTCCTACTCCTTGACCACAAGTGGAGGGCACTATCATTCCTGCCGTTTACCTGCTTGAGGAGCTTCATTCTCCAGTTTCTTCTCCACCCAGGGAAGAACCTATCTCTCCTTCATCTCCAACCAAGGACGAACCTGTCACGACTCTGCCATGCCATGGGCCCGAGGCTACTACACCCATCTCACCTTCGGTCCCACAACCTTCGACATCTTCTCAAGAACCTAAACCTCATCCCACATCTTCTCAGCTATTTTCCCGACTAGTGGAGAGACTCAAACTTCTCCCTTCTAGGAAAGTGGAACATTAGGGATTGTGGGAGCGTCTCACAGCTCTTCAACAAGCCCGTGCCCTCTCATCTCATACTGCTAATCCTCCCATGGCAGAACCTCCCAAGACTATCAACAAAAACCAGACTTCCACTTCTAAATCATCTATATCTCAACCGACCACATCAAAACCAAAACCCTCATCTACTCCGCCTAAACCAATCCAGTCACTTGGCGTTCGCCCTATCTCCAACTTCACTCATCCGCAAGTGAAGGTGGACTTAAACCAGACTTCAACCAATAGTAGTCTTCAACCCAAATCATAGAAGACTGCCAAACCACAGAGGCGAACACCTCCTCTCCCATCACCATTGCCCTCCATTTTGGGCCCTCATCCTTCAACCCTAACCAGAGTCCTTCCCACTTCGACCTCTAATCAAAACCATTTGCCTCCTTTGCTTCCTTTACCTACCGCTAGCCTACCCTCTCCCAAAAGGGCGGTACCTCTCATGAAGAATGTATCGTCTCCACCTGTCATCGCATCATTAACCCAGAAGGTGGTACGAAAACCTCCTCCAACTTCGCCCAAGCAAAAGTCACCGGCATCGCATACATCGATGAGCACTGACCCTTTAGTGGGCTCATACTCTTTGATCTTGCAATGACTTTTGCAAACTTCTATCATAACTCTTCCACCCATCAGGCCCTTCTAACCTCTCGGGTCTAAACCCTCTTGGTTTGATGACACGAAGATTTGCTTATATCATCGTACGCCAGGACACGACACTGAGACTTGTTGTGCCCTCAAGGCTGTCATTCGTCGTTATCTAGAGAAAGACACTCTTCTCTTTGAGGACACTTTCGACTACCCCCTGACTCCTTCTCATAACCCTCAAACCTCTTCAAACCCATCAACATCTCATCAACCGGTTACAACTCCTTTATCACCTTCACCTCCCATCTTTGAAATCAATGCCATTCACATCACCACTAGGTCGCAAAAGGACAAGGCGAAAGAAAAATCTGCCATTCCTTGGACCTATCCTTTCATCAATCCACCTCAACCGCCTAAACCTAAGATTTCTATCCTTGGTGCACCTCAACCCTCCTCTTCTTCTTCCTCTTCAGGACCAATCCATGACTCCATGTTGAAATAGCTTCACCAGACGCCTGTGAAGATGTCCCTCTATGACCTCATCCAAACCTCACCTCAACATCATCAAGCCCTCATCCAAGCCTTGAAGGCAGTGGAGGTCCAACCCGAGGACCCCCAGCCACTTGCTGCCCTTGTCCACTCCTTAGCCCCTATTGCCTCCATCACATTCAGCGATTCTGAGATTCCCACATCCAATACGAAAGATCAGGATGCCGCCCTCTTCATCACTACCTATATCGATCAGACACGCATTAAACGCATTATGATCGATGGAGGTGCTAGCATCAACATCATCTCCACCCATGCCTTTGATCAGTTGGCTCTTCCTAAGAATTGCGTCTCCAAAACTAACACAATCTTGCACTCTTTTAATGACACTACTGCCATGACCATTGGCACAATCATCCTTCATATTCGCATTGGTCCATGCACAGTATTGGATCTCTTCTACATCATCAAAGGAGAGTTTCAATACAACATCTTGCTGGGCTGACCCTGGATCCGCGCCATGGCCTGTGTCCCCTCCACCCTGCACTGTTGTGTGAAATTTGAGCACGACGGGCAAGTCCACACCATTCTTGCTGACCCTTCGCCCTTCAAAACTTGCAACACCACCTACCATCCAAATGACGTCCTCATCCCTATCAGGCCATCAATCCCGGCATCGCCTCCATCCGTGGAAGCTTCGACCAGTTCGCAACAGGTGGTCACCCTTACACCTCCCCTTCAAGCGATAACCACAGACCCCATAGAAGACATCTTCCAAAGACTTTCATTAGGGGAGTATCGCTTGCTGACTTTAGACATGTTCCAAACTCCACAAGAGTATGGACGCCTTCATCACAGCCCCAGTTATGACCATCGGATAGGGATGATTATACCTTATGGTCCTCCTCACCTCTGCACCAACCTCATCTATGGGGGGCTCAATCAAGCTCCTACTGATGGTAATCCTCTTTCTTCACCTCAACCTTTCACATCAGACTTCTCATTTCTTGGCAACCCCACCTTTGCACACACTTACCTTTATAGGTGTGCATGGAAGGGTTTTGGTTTCAGATGCTATGAGCAGGGCTCCCATCAACCTATCCAACCGCTCAACGATGACGACACCAAGAAACGGTATGGCTTGGGATATCACGACCCCACTCAAGACCCTGTAGACCTTTGTCCTAAACCAATTATTGACCAATCTACTCCACACTCGCCTATTCCACCCCCTTCACCTACGGAGTCAGTGGTTTCCATTCCTCCTAGTTTTTTTTTTTCATAAACACCATCCGCCTAGAACCCTTGACTTATCAGCTCAATGGGGTGTCCAAGTCTCTCCCTCTCATTTTTCCCAACATGATCAAAGATGAGTCGGCAACCATTCACATTGTCCACTGTGTTGACGATGACGCCATTCTTTCTTACATGGGTGCTGACGATTCTTTCATTTAGCGCTCCCTCCCTTCTGAGACCCAGGATATGTTAAATGAATCAACCATTGACATCAACCTTCCTTCTTCTGATGTTCCTTATGTCTTAAAGATTGGCCAATCTTTAGACACTCAAGAGCAGCTTGACTACACCCAGTTCCTCTCCAACCATAGTAAGGCCTTTACCTGGACTTACAGTGACATGCCTGGCATTGACCTCACCATCGTTACCCATAACATTGTCACCAAACTAGAGGCTAAGCCTATCAGGCAAAAGCTTCGAAAGATGCATCTTCATGTTGACCTCCTTGTCAAAGAGGAGCTTCAGCACCTCCTTTCTATCTCCTTCATTCAACCCATCGATTATCCACAGTGGGTCTCTAACATCGTCCCAATCACCAAGGCAACTGGGGGGATTCGGATCTGCATGGACTATCGCGACCTTAACCTAGCCTGTCCTAAAGATGACTTTCCTCTTCCTAACATTGACCAGCTTGTTGATCTCATGGCCGGCCATGAGATGCTATCTCTTATGGACGGGTTTTCAAGATACAATCAAATCTTGATTGCTTTGGGAGATCAGCCCAAGACCACTTTCATTACCCCATGGGGGACTTTCTGCTATTGAGTCATGCCTTTTGGCTTGAAAAATGTAGGCGCCACTTATCAGCGTGCCATGACCTACATTTTCCATGATCTCCTCCACAAAATCATGGAGGACTATGTGGATGACCTGCTCAGCAAGTCCAAGCTTTGCCATGACCATCTAACCATTCTCAAAATCATCTTCTCTCATCTTCTTCAGTACAATGTTTGTCTTCATCCCAAGAAATGTGTCTTTGGGGTCCTCTCTGGCAAGCTTCTTGGCTTCATCGTTTCCTTTCGTGGCATTGAGATAGATCCCGCCAAGATCCGCGCTATACTCGAAATGCCATCCCTGACCAATCTCAAGCAGCTTTTCAGTTTGCAAGGCAAGCTCCAGTCCATTCGTCATTTCATCTCATAGCTTTTTGACCACTGCCAACCTTTTCATCATCTCCTTAAGAAGGACGTCACCTTTACATGGGATAAGGACTGTCAAGAGGCTTTTGAAGCCCTTAAACGCTATCTGGTCTCTCCACTAGTCCTCATTCCACCTAAAGATGACCAACCCTTCTACCTTTATATCTCAGCTACTAATCATTTGTTAGGTGCCATGATCGCGCATCGAGACGAGCATCACCGTGAGCAAGCGGTCTATTATATCAGTCGGACACTGGTCGACTATGAAACTCGGTATACCCATATCAAGAAACTCTATTTGGCATTAGTCTTTACCGCTACCAAGCTCTGCCACTATCTTCTTAATCACAAAACCTTTGTCATCACCCACACCGATCCTCTCAAGTATATGCACTCCAAGCCATATCAGAATCAACGTATGGCTCGGTGGCTCATGCTGCTTGCTAAGTTTGACCTCAAATTCATCCAACAGAAATCTATCAAGGGGCAAACCATCGCTAATCAACTAGCAAATGCCCCTCTTCCTGACAATCAACCTTTGCAGTGTGAGTTCCCTGATGAATCTATTGCTACGCTTTCCACCAACGACACCACCTATCAGATGACCATGTTCTTTGACGGCTCCAAATGTCAACTAGGTGGGGGTGCTGGGGTCATTCTCATCCCACTCGAAGGGGAGCCCATGCCTCTGTCTTTTAAACTCGACTTTGATTGTACCAATAATATGGCTGAGTACGAGGCCTTAATTTTGGGACTTCAGACCGCCCTCTCTCTCAGCATCAAGTCCATCAACATCTTCGGTGACTCGCAGCTCATCGTCAATCAGGTCAATGGTTCATAACTCTGTAAAAATGAAATTTTGCAAAGGTACAAAAATTGTGCTAACATTCTCCTTGTATCTTCTGACCATTTCCTCTTGCAGACTGTTCCTCGATCCACGAATAAGTTTGCTGACACCATGGCTTCTCTCGCTTCGCATATCCCATCTTCCTCATCTGCATCCATACTTTTTGTCACGATGCGTCGTGTGCCATTGCCTTCATATATCTCTTCTCACATTCCTCATGTCAACACTATAGACTCAAGCCCACGAGATGCTTGGTATAAGCAACTTGTGGACTTCTTATCTTTTTCTATCATTCCTCCCAACCTCTCTAGCAATGCGCGGTGAGCATTTATCAAGCGTACCGCTCGCTATACCATGCTAGGGGGTCTTCTCTATAAGCGAGGCTTCGACGGCCTCCTTCTTCACTGTCTCACCTCCACTGAAGCATCTCAAGCCATTCAGCAAGTCCACGACGGGATTTGTGGCAGACATTTCAGTGGGAATTCGGTTTCTAAGCGCATCCTTCGTCTGGGCTATTATTGGCCTACCCTTCATCAAGACTGTAGCGATTATGTTCGGCGTTGCATCAAGTGTCAGCAGCACTCTAACTTACTTCATATTCCTAGTCACGCCTTGCAAATCGCTCAAGATTTTTGGCCTTTTTCTCAGTGGGGTTTAGATCTCATCGGTGAGATTAACCCCCATTCTTCTCTTCATCATCAATCCATCATCACAGCCACTGAATATTTCACCAAGTGGGTGGAAGCCATTCCTCTCATCTCCATAAAAGCCAACAAGATCGTCGACTTCATCAACACCCACATCATCTATCGTTTCGGTGTCCCTCATAAGATTATCACCGATAATGGCAAGTCCTTCAAAAACAAGACTGTCCAAAAGCTATGCGACTCATTCGGCATCAAACTCAATTTCTCTTCGCCTTACTACCCACAAGCAAATGGGTAGGCCGAGGCTTCCAACAAAATTATCACCAAAATTCTCATGAAGGTGGTCAGCGACACAGGAAGGGACTGGCACATTCACATTCCCTTCGCTTTGTGGGCCTACCACACTAGCATCCGAACCTCTATGGGTGCTACCCCTTTCTCTCTCGTGTACAAAATAGAGGCTGTCCTACCTCTCAAAGTACAGATCCCGTCTCTCCGCATTTCTTTACATGACATTCTCTCTAATGATGACTTTCATCAAGATTGCTTAGCTCAACTTGAGTTACTTGATGAACATCGTCTTGTTGCCCTTAATCATCTCCATGTCTATCAACATCGCATCAAGCGCACCTATGACAAAAATCTGTGAGAACGAGATTTCAACATCGGAGACCTCATCCTCAAAGAGAATCAACATGTGACCAATATGGATCAAAGTAAACGAGGCAAGTTTGCTCCTAATTGGCTCGGACCTTTCATTATCACGCACAAGTATGGATCATGGACTTATCATCTGTCCTCTCTTAATGGATGACCAGAACCTGAGCCTCTTAATGCGTTGCATCTGCGACCGTTCTACTGCTAGTCGAGTACTCGTCCACTTGACACTTAACTTGAGCTCGTCCCTTGAGCAATCCCTGTCCTCTTAGTCCTAATTCCTTTCAACCCTAATCCTCTTAACAATTCCTATCACCCTTTTATGATGTCTGGATGCTTTGTCCTAATAAAAGGGAGCCCTTAATCTTCTATAATCTTATCCATGACTCACATTTCTATAAAAACAAATCAAGATGTCAACATATCCATGGTCATTATATCAATATCAAATCAAAAGGTAGACTGCTCCCTCGAAGGATAGCTGTACTATCATTATTGTAATTAATAGACTGCTCCCTCGAAGGATAGCTATTCAAAAGCCCTTATATTAAACAAAATCTAGACCACTCCCTCAAAGGATGGCTATGACTAATCTAGCAATAAACAGCACTATTTTAGAAGCTTCCCACATTGATCAGCTTCACAACTGACCACCAAACACATGACATCTCTATGCAGGCTTCCCGCATTGATCAGTCTGCAAAAAAAAAAAAAAAAACGAGTCATGGACTTGACTTATAGTTGTCTCAGGGTCTCCTATAAAAATGGGCAAAGTTATCTCTGCTCTTAAAATGGGTTACCCTTTTTCCTCCTCTTATTACCTACTCAAGGGACTTCAAGCTCATTTTAATGTCAAAGTGATTCGATTACCGCTCTAACACAACAATTGGTCAACGACGTCATGCATGAATGGGGCTCTTGATTCTAATAACCCCTATCTATGCTATCTTTTTGGTCCTTGTCAATGAAAGAGCAATATGATTTTCACTTCTTCTGCACTTTGGTCACATTCACCTTCATCACTTGTCAATCAACTCAACTTAACTCTCTTTTCAGACCACTCCCATAGCCTATTCACCCTAGTTTCTATGGACACCAATACACATGGAAACTATCAACCAACCATAATTTATGTTAAGCATAAACCAATACTTGCTAAAGCATAAATAGACCTCAATTCATTTTTAACATACATCCATCACGAATATGGATAATTGCTAGGGATGAACGACCCCTCGACACATGTTGTAGAATACACCATTTGGAAAAGGCTGCAACATCTCTTCCTCTCATCATTTCATCATAACTAGGACCAATCTATCGACCATTTTGACCACTTGTCTACCAATCAGACCCTTAGTCTGAACTACATTGGTCTGAGGCCCTATGACCAAGGCTATGTAGGCAGCACTCAGATGATATGACATCATCTGGAGTTAGCTCGACCACCCTCATTTGTTCATCTCTCTGATGGACAAACCTTCTTTCCTCTTTTTGACCATGACCTTGCCCTCGACCAAGCCCAATTCCATATCTTTGACCCTTCCTTCTAGGGATAACTACATTGGCCTGAGGCCCTTTCCACCGGGGCTATGTAGGCAGCACTCAGTTGACATGGGGTCTTCTGAGGTTAGCTCGGCCACATCCTTTCGTCCATTCCTCCGACCTCGACCACTTCCAAGACAATGTTGCCTTGGTTGTTTTTGCATATATGCTACCTCATGACTAGTTAGCAGAATTGTGCGCAAACTTTTTTGGACCCTCACAAGTATAGGATCGCATGCCAGTTGATCTGCACTACTTGTGACTTTTTCGTGTTTCTAAGAGCACTTCTTGTGCCTGGGATACCTAGAATGTGACGACCATTTGGAGCTTCATCTTAGATTGAATAACCCAATCAGCAGATGACTAAATGCTGGGGCTCAATTATTTTAATTTTAGCACTCCTTGACCCTTGACCGTGACACTTTGACATGACCATCTTGTGAAGTGGTATGCGTGCAATCATGACTTTTGTAGCGTTCACCCTCACCCCTCTTTTTCATCCACTCTTTGTCAAATCAGCACCTGATTCCAGGTTCTCTTCCCTCGACTCCTGCTTTGAGGGGGAATACCTCATCCATAATCGGGGCAATCTGCCTCCTATTTTTGTCTTGCAGTTCAATCGAACAACCAACAAGACAAACTCAACCTTATCCCTCACCTGGGGCAATCACTCCTATTTTTGTCTTGCAGTTCGTCCAGAACAACCAACAAGACAAAAAGGGGCAAATGTAGACACCAAAATCATGTCGACTCCCCTGATAATCCCTCATGTTATTCTCCTTCGCCTATTTAACCCCTGTCGACCACTTTTCCCACTAGCCTTAACCCTGGCAGCTTGTCAAAATGAGCAAAAGACTAAAGTTGGTCTCTGCCCCCATTTTACATCTATCGACCACGGTCGCCACCCGACTAACGTTGCTGACATCGGTCACTTATCAGCCGACGTCGGTGGTCCTACCAACGTCGGTTCTCCTTAGCACTGTGTTCTCGATCCGAACGCAGGAACCGTTATTCCGTTACCCGTTACCCATTCGGTTTCCTGATCGGTTATCGAACCGTCATTCGCCTTCATCCATAACCTCTTCATTCGATCAATGAGTTTTCATTATTTAATCAACTAGTTTATTCACTCAATAAGAAATCTTGCGATCAATCAACTCCGGCATCCAACCAATCTACATTCGCTCTCTCCAGCACAGGAACTCTGCTTCGGTCTTTTAGCAGCACAACGTCAATCACGTCTCCCACTTCATCTTCAAGCGTATAATAGGTAAGTATCTTAATCCGTGTTTTATTTCTCTCTGGTTATTATTTACTGCTATCACCCCAGATCTTCAGACTGTAGACCCAAGACCTGACTTCCTCCTTTACACCTTTGCCCACTATCCCAGTCTGTAACTCTGTTCAAACTTCCTGCACAAACTCCAAACAAAACAATAGACCTTTTGTAAACCCCCAGACCTTGTCCAGACTAGACCAGACCATGTCTCGACTCGACCAAACCCAACTAGACCTGCCCAAACTCTGTCCAAAACTATTTCCCTGATCGACGCCGGTCATTACCCCGACCGATGCCGGCACCTTAACCGATGTCGACACCTTCCCCTGACCGACGCCGGCACAGAGACTGACATCGGCGACTGTGTAGAATAGTTCGCTGAATATCAGGTATGCATTTTGTGTTTTCATCTTTTATTTACTTTCATTCTATCTTTTCATTATTTCTATTTCTGTCAAATATCTCTATTTTTTTATTAGTGGGTTGATATCCTTCTAGGAAGTCTTCATACTTCCGGGATCAGTGTTTTCTTGACAGCCCACCGTCTCTCTATCTAACATTTTTCCGTGTTTAGTCTATTTTTCTTTGCAAGTGTCATTCCTCCACAGCCAAAGAGGAGTACCTTCCAACGTCTGATTTCGGTGCGCATGACCATATCCAGGTATCTTCTAGCCTTGACCATCTTTTAGTTTCTCATTTTCTTCTTTGAATGTAGAAAGCGATTTAGCGTAGAAACAACCTCTTGATAATCACCTTTTCCAAGATAATATACTTATCTTCTTAAGTAAGTTATTGATTGGATGAATTAAATTGGTAAGATCTTGAATGTCCAAAAAATAGATCCTAGCTTTCGTAAGAATGATGTAATATCTTATTTGTCCCTAAGGGAAGCATTTACAAAATTGCATGAATATTGGAAAGGTCAATATCAATCCCACATTGGGAGATGATATACCCCAAGAATTTCCTACCTATGACTCCAAACACACATTTTTTTAGGTAAGAGTAACATTGTATTTGATCAAGCACATAAATATGGTGTGTAACACCTCTAGGTGGTCAAATTATCACCTCACTTTTTCCTAGATGATAATCTACATAAACCTCCACATTTTGTGAATACGATCATGAAATATATGGTTCGTGTCCCTTTGATATGTTACCCCTATCTTTTTAATCCCAAATGGCATCATGACATAAAAAAATGTCCCCCATGGTATGGTAAAGGATACCTTATTTTGATATTCATCATAAATGTGGATTTGGTTGTATCATGAAAAGCCATTCACAAATAATAGCATATCATATTATGTTTTAACATCAACAATGACATTGATGGATGAAAGAGGGAATTCATATTTAGGATACACTTTGTTGATATCTCAAAAATATATACATATCTTGGTCTTACCATTTTTATTGAGAATAGGGAAAATGTTGGACATCCACTTGGAATGGTCCACTAGCTTGATAAATCCAACTTTTAAAAGCTTTATAACCTCCTCTTTTGTTAGGGTGTGGAGCTAAAAGCTTCTGTAGACACCTAAAAAGTGTCTAACCCTTGGTCTTCCTCTCTCCCCTTGGTCCCTTACTACTTCGACTATCCCTAACCTACCTAGGTCTTATTAATTGAAAATAATCATCTATTTTTAATTAAATAAGTCCATCTTTCCTTCTCCTTGCCACCTCGCCACCCTAGGATACCCTCCTTGGATCCCCTTCATTCCCCACATGGCCATTTAATGCCTTAGACTCCCATTCCAATCTCTTCACTCGCCCATTTAACCTCCGTCGACCGTTTCATCCTCGCATTCATTTGACCTGGCGGCTGGAAAACGGATAGAAGGCTATTTTTAGCCTTTTTCCAGCCTTTTAGCCGCCGACATCGGTCAGCCTTCAGCCGATGTCAGCGATATTGCCAGCGTCGGCACCTTTCATAACGGCTTCTTCACCGTTATCTCCTCCTCTTGGCTCTTCTTCACTCCCTGCGTTTCTCCCTGACATCCCGACTCTTCAACCTTCGTATCAGACCCTTGTATCCATCCTTTCACTAGACCTCTCTCCCAATCAATCTGACTCTCTCCCTCAGGTACACAGCAAGCTTCTGCGAGTGAACAACAGAGATTCTTCATCAGCAACAGGCTTCACATCTGGCATCACCAGCAACAAGATCAACACTTTCTTCAGCAGGGCACAGGTAAGTACTCTATTTGTTTTCTTTATGCTTTCTAGTCATTTCTAAACTAGATTTAGCTCTTCTTTCCCTCAGCTCTGACTGTCACCCAGACCTAGATTCCTATCTCCCTGATTGGCTTCCTCTATCTCTCTATCCCTCTCTGTCCATTTGACTCCCCTGTATCTCTACATAGACCCCCTGACTGCCTCAAATCAGACTCAGACCCGTCCACAGACCATCCTTAAACAGACCACAAACCAAGCCCAGACCAAGCCCTGACTAGGACCCTGACCAGACCCGTCTAGCGGCCATTGCCCCGACCGACGCCGGTCATTACCCCGACCAACGACGGCAACATAGCCGACGTCGGTAGACCTGACAACCGATGCCGGTAGGACCACCGACGCCGGCGACTGCAACCAGGCCGACAGCTTCTTCCAGGTAAGCCTTTGCTTTTCTTTTCTCTTTCAGTTTGCTATCATTTCAGTCTATTTTAGCATTCTGTCATTTATCAGTCATTTATCTTTTATTAAAATAGTGGGTTGACCTCCCTTAAGGAAGTTCTCATACTTCTGGGAACAAGCTTTTGCTTGGCAACCCACCATCTATCCATCTAACGCCTTTTTGTCCAAGTTTTCTTCTTTGCAGGTGTCATTCCTCCACAGCCAAAGAGGGGTGCTCATAAGCGTCTGGATTATGGTGCGTGATCTTTATCCAGGTACTTCACATGCCTTGTCCATTTATCTCTTTAGTTTCTTCTCTCTCTTTATAATCTGAAAAAGCGAATTAGCGATAGAAACATTCTGGCACGCCCGGTGGGACCCTAGGTTCCTCCTGGGTTCCTTTTCTTCTTCATTCATTTAGGAGCATTAGGTTCTTACCTTTTCTCCTCCTTCTTTTCTTCTCAAGGACACTATAAGCAGGACTAAAATGAATCTTTCTTCCTTGCATTTCTAGACTAGTCTAAACATCATACTCTCAACCCTTTCTCAAACTTGTCTTCATAACAAACATCACATTTTGACTTGGGCTTAAAACGTATTGCACTTTCATTTCTGCTTATGCTTGCATTAGTCCACATCTAGTAACTTAAATCTGCATATTGAATAAATCGTAGACACTTGATGTTACAATACCTGACCACATGCACTAAAACAAACATAAAACTTACCTGAGACAAGGCCCGACTGGGATTTCATCCCCTAGCGGATACCTTACCCGTCCCGGTGACCCTACTTGGATTTCATCACCAAGGGGGAAGCCCACTCCGTTCTCTAGCGGAGGATAAACTCTAGGCGAGGTATATCTTGGCTAAGCGAGACCAGCTAACCACTGGAATCGTGAAGTGAGGGGAGCTTGCTCCTTAGCACCAGGCCACGTACCAGACCCTAACATAGACTTTGATCACCTAAAACAATTCCCGAAACCAGCTCTAGACTGCTTCTTCTAGGACCTTCTTGACAGCCCATCTCCCCAAACATTCATCTAAGGCATAAGCCACAAGATTCTAAGGTTAATTCATAGGATTTATCGCTTAGGCTTGTCTGTCTCTCTCAGTTCTTTTCTTCTCATCTGTTTGTTTGAGTGAGTGAGGACGCTTTCTTCATTATTTTTTCAAAGAATCTCAAAATCTTTTGGTTCTCTGGAAAACACAGTCACCGGCATCAGTTCTGCCACCGACGTCGGCTTCCCCTATCTCTGGCATCGGTTCTTTCACCGACGTCGGCTTTCCTGTCTTACCAGCATCGGTTACTTGACCGACGTCGGCTATCTACCTTACCGACATCGGTTTTTAAACTGACGTCTGTCTCTATCACTGTCCTTTTTTTCAAAACCAGCAGCCTAAAACCTATCCATTCTCTGTCAAAAACCACATTCTGATTTTCTGAGACTGCAAGAACACAGTTTCTGGAGCCATGATTCTCTTCTTAACCACTTTAGCCAACAACCGCTTCCGTCTATCCCGTCCCTAACCAGTCCTATCATGGAGTTCCACTCGGAGACTGAAAGAACTCCTACAGGACCGACCCCGACCCCGACCCCGACTCAAATTCCCATCATCCCTGAAGGGGACCAAGATTTCGAGAGATTCTTGGACCTCAATACCGCAGCCCTCCAAAACTATCTCGTGAGAAACCCAACGTGAGACCTTTCAGGTGACATGGCGACGAAATCCACACCATTCGCCACCCAACCCCTTATGACTCAGCCTTTCGCCTCAACTATTAACCCAACCATGGCCAATACGCAGAGTTTGGCCTCCCCGTCTATTTTTAGACCGACCTTCATCGGGGTTCCATTACCCCCTCAACTACCTGCAATTCAACCAAGTTCTACATTATATCAGAACTTGATTGTCTCGACCCCTCATACTCTTGCGCCCACAAATGTAGGAGTGCCGACCTATCTTTCTACCAGTGCTGCCATTCAACCACCTTTGGCGGTGCCCAGTCAACCTATACATTCGACCTTCGTAACACAACCACCTTTAGCCTCTACTTCTGCCCCTGCGACTAGTCATCCGTACATTGTACAACCGACTATGTCGCACGCCTCCTCTAGCCTCTTCCAAGCGTCTTACTACTTAGGGGGCACTCAACCCGCCAATCCGTCAGCAGATCTTATCAATATGCTGATGGATAAAATGTCCAGTCTCGAAGCCTCCATTTCCGGTTCAAGCAATTCTTTGTCATATGACCAAATTTGCAATGAGCCCATCCATCCTTCCGTCCCTATTCGACCATACCCTAACCATTGGGAGCTTCCTAAATTCACTCACTTTCAGAGTAAGGAAGACCCACAACAACATCTACGGGCATTTAGACATGCCTGTTATCTTATTGCCCATGACGATGCGTTGCTTTTACGCACGTTCCCTATGTCGCTTTCTGGCCCAGCCCTTGACTGGTATAGTTCTCTTGCCAGACACTCTATCTTTTCATTCATTCAACTCGCCCAACTATTTTTTGACCATTTCTCAATCAACATCACCAAACAAGTCTCAATCACAGACCTTTACTCCATCAGGGAATTTGACGACGAATCTGTAGTTGACTTCATCGCTCGTTGGAGAGGTCTGATCAACCAGCTCTCCTTCTCTTTGCCTCAACCCGAGCTCATCGAGCTCTTCTCTCGAGCATGTGCCAGACACATCTCTTCTACCTTGCGGATTCAGACATTCCATACTTTTGACGAAGCTTTCATCATGGCTCGAAAGCTCAAACTCCGCGCCCTTGAAGAAGATAAGGTCAAATTGCGTAATACCAATGCAAAATCCAATGGCCATTCTTCTTCCAGACCTTCTTCTTCTGCCAATTTCGAATCTAAAGGAGTGGCCCATACTGTGGTCGTTAGATCACCATCCTCGACAACAACGAATTACTCTCAACCTTCGACATCTCCAAGCATCACCAAACAATTCCAACAATGGTACATTCAGCGTTCTTACACTCCACTTGGAGAACCATATGCTTCCGTTTTGGAAAAACTTTTCAAGCAGGGGGTCTTCAATCTCCCTCCAATCCGGCCACCTCAATTTGACCCTTCAAAAGCCATCCCTACATGGTATAGGGAGGCCGACTTTTGTCCCTTTCATCGCGTCCAAGGCCATGACATCGACAACTGCCGAACTTTTAAAAACATCATCCAGGACATGATCGACAAGGGGGATCTTATTTTAGATAACCCGAACGTCCCACCTAACCAACATATCGACATCTTCAAACACCCATTTCCGAATCACCCGCCTACTCAAGACAACGTCCAGTCTTCGACCAATGACCCTCAAGACCATGACATTCGCACGATTAGCACTATCTTGCCTCTTGTCCTTGACCAACCTCTTCCATTAAAGGATGAAGAACCTT
Source organism: Torreya grandis (assembly GCA_037957365.1). Classification (NCBI taxonomy): domain Eukaryota; kingdom Viridiplantae; phylum Streptophyta; class Pinopsida; order Cupressales; family Taxaceae; genus Torreya; species Torreya grandis. Next base: position 4,356,681 of record JARHVA010000333.1, read on the forward strand.
CTTCTCCTACTAGTCCTCCATCTACCTCTCTTGTATTGGAGGACGCTTTGACCACATCAACGCCATCAAGCCCACCTCCATCTGAAGACCCTACCTTGCCTACTCCTCAATTACAAGTAGAAGGCACGATCATCCATGCCCTCTGCCCACTTGAGGAGCCGCCCTCTCTTATTTCTTCTCCACCAAGAGGAGAACTAGTCTCTCCACCCATTTCAATCGAGGAAGACCCAGTCACGGTTTCCTCCTGCCCTTTGCCTGAAATTGCTATATCTCACTCACCTTCATCCACATCTAAACCCAAACCCATATCTAACCTCGCCTCGCATAATGGTGGCCCTCGACCCAAACACACGAAAGCTACTCGACCTCACCGGAGGACTCCTCCTCCACCTTCGTCATTGCCCTCTATCTTGGGCCCGCATCCGTCCACTTTAATAGGATTGCTTCCCACTCCCATACTTCACAGAGGCACGTCACCTCTATTACTCCCTCATCTCATCAGACATACATCTCATCCAAACCCTCGACCTATGCCTCCTTCGCCTCCCAAACCAACGTCATTAACCCCCACTGAAATAAAACATCCAGACCCATTAGCAGGTTCATATGCCTTGCTCTTACGACACTTGTTGCAGTCCTCTCGCCTCGATCTCCCGCCTCTTAGACCATATCACTCTCTCAAACCAAAACCACCATGGTTCGATGACACTCGCATTTGCGCATATCATCGCACGCCTGGACACGACACGGAGCATTGTCATGCCCTCAAGGTCACCATTCGCCAATGTTTGGAGAATGACACCTCCCTTTTCAACCACATCATCAACAAACCTTCAACACCGCCTCACTCATCAACTCTCGAATCAAGGCCATCTTGGTTCGACAACTCTAAATTCTGCCATTATCATCACATTCCGGGACATGACACTGAGCATTGTTGTGCTCTCAAAGCTGTCATTCATCAACACCAAAAAAAGGATTCCCTTCTCATCAAGGATCCTCTTGACCACCTCTTCAAAAAAACATCAACCCCGACTCATGCCTCTCCAACCTCATCACCTAAATCAGGATCTCCACGCTGGAATATGGTCCCTTTGCCACCTTTGACCCCCTTATTCGACATTAATACCATCCATCTGACCACTAAACCTCAACCGACCTTAACCAATCTTTCAAACATTCTCCCTACCCGCTGGGGGAATTCATCCTTCATCCGAACCTCGACCAACTCTTCAACCCAGTCTCTACCACATATCAATCACTCATTTAATCTTAAATCTCGACCAAGTGTCCATCGACCCAACCCCTGACCAATTATTTGACCAGTCTCAACCAAACTTCAACCAAATATCAATCAACCAGACCTTTCGACCAAACATTCAACCTTTTTCAACCAACCAACGGCAATGTCAACCAACTTCACAGCCATCAATCAACACCTGACCAATCTGAAAAGAGGCAAATTGGGGCAAGTTTGCTCCTAATTGACTTGGACCTTATCATAACATACAAGCATGGCCCAGGGTCTTATTAGGCCTTAAACCCCTTTTTATGTCTTGCATCTTTGACCTTTCTTCTGTTAGTCGAGTACTCGCCTACTTGACATGTAACTTGAGCTCGTCCCTTGAGCAACCCCTTGTCATTGTCATTTCGTTTCCTATCAACCCTGCTTCCTAACCCTTGTCAACCCTTTTTTGTCAAGCAGTAATGCTTTGTCCTAATAAAAGGGAGTCCTTGAACTTCTACAGTCTTGTCCATGACTCAAATTCCTATCAACAAACAAATCACGATGTCACAATATCCAAGGTCACAAACTCAAATCAAAAAGACAGACTGATCCCTCGAAGGACAACTATACTATCATTGTTGTAGCTAATAGACTGATCCCTCGAAGGACAGCTATTCAAACCTTATATCAAGCAAAAATATAGACCACTCCCTCGAAGGATGGCTATGACTAAATCTTGCTACAAACAGCAACTTTTCTTAGAAGCTTCCCGCATTGATCAGCTTCGCAACATGACCACTACATTAAAAGACATCTCTATGTAGGCTTCCCGCATCGATCAGCCTGCAAAAAAAAGAAAAAAAAAAGGTCATGGACTTGGCTTGTAGTTGTCTCAGGGTCTCCTATAAAACGGGGCAAGGTTATTCCTGCTCTTAAACTGGGTTACCCTATCCTCCTCCTATCACCTACTCAAGGGACTTCGAGCTCACTTTAATGTCAAAGTGATTCGATTACCGTTCTAACACAACACTGGTCAATGACGTAATGCATGAACGGGGCTTTTGTTCTAATAACCCCTATCTATGCTTCCTTTCTGGTCCTTGTCAATGAAAGAGTGATTCGCCTTTCACTTCTCCTCTACACTTTGGTCACATTTAACCACATCAATTGTCGACTCAAACCAAGCTATTTCTCATCCTCATGGCATCAGACATCATCCTAGTCCATTTCACATAGTTTCTATGGACACCAATACACATGGAAACTATCGACTAGACCCAATTTATGTTAAGCATAAACCAATACTTGCTGAAGCATAAATAGACCTCCATTCATTTTTAGCATACATCCATCACGACTATGGAAACTTGCTAGGGATGAAAGACTCTCGACCAATGTTACAGAATACACCATTTGGAAAAGGCTGTAACATCTCTTCCCCCTCATCATTTCGACACTCAACCAAACTCATCATCAACCATTTTGACCCTCGCAGTCCGAACTACATTGGTCTGAGGCCCTATGACCAGGGCTATGTAGGCAGCACTCAGATACCACATCTTCTGAGGTTAGCTCGACCACCCCCGTTTGTTCGTCTCTTTGATGGACAAACCTTCTCCTCTGCGACCTTGACTTTGACCACGACCAATTCTATTTTCTCTGACCAAGACCAATCGATCTCTTTGACCCTTCCTCCCTTTTAGGGAGAACTACATTGGCCTGAGGCCCTATCACCAGGGCTATGTAGGCAGCACTCAGATCACCTAACATTTTCTGAGGTTAGCTCGGCCACATCCTTTTGTCCATCCATCCTCTTGACCAATGACCATTGGAGATCATGCCTATCTCCTCCGACCTCGACTACTTCCAAGCCAATGTTGCCTTGGTTGTTTTTGCATGTGTGCTACCTCACGGCTGGTTAGCAGAATTGTCTGTAGACCTTTTTTTGACCCTTCGCAAGTATAGGATCGCAAGCCGGTTGATCTGCACTACTTGTGACTTTTTCGTGTTTTCTGGGAGCACTTCTTGAGCCTAGGATACCTGGAACACGATGACCATTTGGAGCTTTAGCTTAGATTGAGTGACCCGATCAGCAGATGACTAAATGCTGGGGCCTGGTTACTTTAATTTTGGCACTCCTTGACCCTCGACATGTGACAATTTGACCCTACCTGTCCCGTGACGTGGTATACGCGCAATCATGACTTTTGTAGCATTTTCACTCACTTTTCATCTTTCTCATCCACCTTTTGTCAAATCAGCACCCGATATCAGGTTTCCTTCCCTCGACTCCCGCTTTGAGGGGGAATACCTCATCCATACTTCGGGGAAATCCACATCATCCTTCACCTGGGGCAACCACCTCCTATTTTTGTCTTGCAGTTCGTCTCGAACAACCAACAAGACAAAAAGGGGCAAATGTAGACACCTAAAAAGTGTCTAACCCTTGGTCTTCCTCTCTCCCCTTGGTCCCTTACCACTTCGACTATCCCTAACCTACCTAGGTCTTATTAATTGAAAATAATCATCTATTTTTAATTAAATAAGTCCATCTTTCCTTCTCCTTGCCACCTCGCCACCCTAGGATACCCTCCTTGGATCCCCTTCATTCCCCACATGGCCATTTAATGCCTTAGACTCCCATTCCAATCTCTTCACTCGCCCATTTAACCTCCATCGACCGTTTCATCCTTGCATTCATTTGACCTGGCGGCTAGAAAATGGATAGAAGGCTATTTTTAGCCTTTTCTTCCGGCCTTTTAGCCGCCGACGTCGGTCAGCCTTCGGTCGACATCAGCGATATTGCCGACGTCGGCACCTTTCATAACGGCTTCTTCACCATTATCTCCTCCTCTTGGCTCTTCTTTGCTCCCTGCGTTTCTCCCTGGCATCCCGACTCTTCAACCTTCGTATCAGACCCTTGTATCCATCCTTTCACTGGACCTCTCTCCCAATCAATCTGACTCTCTCCCTCAGGTACACAGTAAGCTTCTGCGAGTGAACAACAGGGATTCTTCATCAGCAACAGGCTTCACATCTGGGATCACCAGCAACAAGATCAACACTTTCTTCAGCAGGGCACAGGTAAGTACTCTGTTTGTTTTCTTTATGCTTTCTAGTCATTTCTAAACTAGATTTAGCTCTTCTTTCCCTCAGCTCTGACTATCACCCAGACCCGGATTCCTATCTCCCTGATTGGCTTCCTCTATCTCTCTATCCCTCTCTGTCCATTTGACTCCCCTGTATCTCTGCACAGACCCCCTGACTGCCTCAAATCAGACTCAGACCCGTCTACAGACCATCCTTAAACAGACCACAAACCAAGCCCAGACCAAGCCCTGACTAGGACCCTGACTAGACCCATCTAGCGGCCATTGCCCCGACCGATGCCGGTCATTACCCCGACCGACGACGGCAACATAGCCGACGTCGGCAGACCTGACAACCGACGCCGGTAGGACCACCAACGCCGGTGACTGCAACCAGGCCGATAGCTTCTTCCAGGTAAGCCTTTGCTTTTCTTTTCTCTTTCAATTTGCTATCATTTCAGTCTATTTTAGCATTCTGTCATTTATCAGTCATTTATCTTTTATTAAAATAGTGGGTTGACCTCCCTTAAGGAAGTTCTCATACTTCTGGGAACAAGCTTTCACTTGGCAACCCACCATCTATCCATCTAACGCCTTTTTGTCCAAGTTTTCTTCTTTGCAGGTGTCATTCCTCCACAACCAAAGAGGGGTGCTCACAAGTGTCTGGATTACGGTGCACGATCTTTATCCAGGTACTTCACATGCCTTGTCCATTTATCTCTTTAGTTTCTTCTCTCTCTTTATAATCTGAAAAAGTGAATTAGTGATAGAAACAGCTTCACCTAAGGCAAACAGGGAGGTTTTCAAAGCATGACAGTCACTGGCATCGGCAGGCCACAACCGACGTCGGTCAGGGGACACTGCAAGGGAAACCGGCATCGGCAGGGGATCGGCTAGCGTCAGTCACCTCCAGGAAGGCAGGGACCCATGTCGGTCGCCTATGGCAGTCAGAACTGCTGTTGACAAATAGTCAGTTAAGTGAACGCAGATTTTGCATGTTAAAGACCAATTCGAGTCTTTGAGCCACTTGTCTAATTAGTGTATGCATGAGATCTATATAATAGACTCATGGGTTGTATTGTTAAGTGTTGAACTTGTAGAACCCAAGTGTGGAGCTTGGAGAGTTCTTCCCATGGTGGAATCAAGTAGGATTCCCCATGTATGTAAGATCAGGTTTGATATGCAGGGTGTTGCAGGATCATGGTGGAGATCTACATATGATAAGTAAGATCAGGTTGGTCTGCAGGGATGTGTGTATGCGAGGGTCAGAACAGGATCGATGGGGGAGCAAGATCAAGGTGATAGCAATACATCAGGAGTAGGATCATGGTGAGATCTACTTGGAGTACCGGTTCGTACTCAGTTGTATTGTATGTACAATGAGGTGAACAACAGCTTGTGTTAGCTATGTTTTGTGACCTATGAGAGAAGATTACTCAGGTGGGAAGATTACTTGGAGCCCTTGAGGAGGAAGCCTCACAGAGGTGGAAGAAGAGTGTGATCTCTTTATTGTAATTTCCTTTATAATGAGTTGAATACAATTGTGTGTTTCCTCTCATATTCTGTGTATTTTCTCATTGATAGTTATTTGTTCTTCTGGGTATTTTCGCATGTTTTAGTTGCTTATACAAAGGTAATCATGTGTGCTCTTAATTTTGACAAGTTGTGTCAGAGCTTTGGGGAACTTAGGTCCTATTAAATGGTATCAGAGCGAGGTTGGATGTTCTCAGAGCAAGTTTGACTAATAGATGGGCCAGATCTGGTTAGTGGTTTGTTGATTATAGGTCATTCACAGGGTTTCTGATTGAGTGGGACTATAGCAATGGCATAAGAAGGTAAGTTGAGGATGAAGAAATACAAGCATAGGATTAACACCACAAGGAGTGTGGTGGGTTGTCTTCAAGTGGGAGCTTGAAGAGGAATACAAGCTAGGATGCAGATTAGATAGAGTACTGGTATGGGTACAGGTGCAGCTGTTTATCTCCAAGTGGGAGATTTTTAGGGTGTGGAGCTAAAAGCTTCACCTAAGCCCATCTGTTAGTCAAACTCTCTCTGAGAACATCCAACCTCACTCTGATACCACGTGTTGGGATAAAATATAATGAAAGCACACAATTGATTACCAATCAACTTAATATGTGGAAATTAACCAGAATACACAAGTAACTAGAGTTTAGAAATAACACATGATATGAGAGACAATACACAACTTGTATTAAAACTCTTTCAGAAGGAAATACAACAAAGAAGGCTGCCACAGTAATTCTTCCTTACACACCTCTAGGGCTCCCACACCTCTAGGGCATAAACAGTAAATCTTCCCTCAAAGCTCTCTCTTTTAGGTCCCAACACCCAACTCAAACACAGAGTTGGTGTTCACCTCCAACCAGCCAGTATCCACTACTGCCAGTACACCTGTGCTCCACGCACTCCACAAGTGCTCCACACGCTCCACAAGTACACAAACGTACTTCAAGTAGATCTCCCCTGAACCTGCAACAACCTACAACTCAATAGACCTTACTTATGGAAGGATCTTCCTTGCCTTCCTCTTTGCTCTCATCCTGAGTACACACTGTACTCCAAGTAGATCCTGCCTGATTCTGCTCCCTGTTGTGTTGCTATCCTATCTGATCTTTCACACTTACAAATCAATCTGGTTCTACACACCTATGAACCTTAGACCTTGCATACACATATACCTGTAGATCAATGATCTTACTTACCCATGCAGATCTCCTATCGTAGCCATGCTCACCTGATGACCAAGATCATACATACATGAAGAACCCTACTGATTCTCCAATCTAGCACCCACACTTGGTACTGTGGCACTAGGAGGAACACACCATTGCTCTCTTCTCTCTGAAGGAGCTTATATTATTGCTCTCTTACTCTCTAGCACACTTTTACAATACAACCAATGAGTCTCTTAAATAGATCTCATGCAAACAATAATTAGACACCTAATTACAATAATTAGATCCGCAGCTTCTAGTCTAAATTTGGCTCTTGACATGTAAAAACTTGGTTCATTAGCTAACTGCCCGTAACATTCACAGTTCAAACCACATAGGTGACCGACGTCGGTCCTTGTCTGCCTGGGGAGTGTTGATGCCGGCCGACTTCTGACTGACATCGGTTGCCTTCTTGTCTAATCCTACCGACGTCGATTGGCCTGACCGATGTCGGCATCTGTAACACTCAGCAACCTTCCTAAAACCTCCTCCTCTATTTGCATCAGTGAAGCTTTTAGCTCCACAACCTAACATCTTTTACCATCAACATGAATTTAGGCTTGGTTAGCCTAAGATTTTGTTTAACTATATTGGCATCAGGTATGGTAACAATATTATGGACCACAACCTTAGGTTTGATGCCAACCATATCAATGTAACAAAAGGTGAAAACCTTTGAGAGCTCATTGAATAAATATTGATGACTCCCTACTTCCTAAGGTGAGATTAATAACCTAAGCTTGACAATTATAAGACTCTCCCTACTCCCAATGATTATATTAATGGTTTCCTTAGTGAGGGAGGCATTTACTTACTCAAACATGTCAAGGTATAGGGTAAGATTGATATATTAACGTTTTGTATTGAAAACATTGTACTTATCATTGGAGGATAAGTAATCCTCAACCTGAAAATAAGAATCATAGTATTCACACCCAAGGGCTAATGTGGGATAAAAAGTGGGATAAATCCATGTTGTGGTGGAAATACAAGAGGTAATTATAGGCTCATAAAAACTTAATAATAGCCTCATCATTTTCAAATAAGTCAAGGACTATCATGAAGTTATCATACTTTCTAATATGGGAAATGGTTTGGTCACTATAAGTCTTATATACAAGAGGTTCTATCTTGACTAAGATTGTAGAATAAGACTCTGGTATAACAAGATTAGGGGTGAAATGTGAAGATGAAGTATCCAAAAATTTAGCAAGATGGTTACTTTCCCTAGGGACTACCTCTATATATATGAAGTCAAAGTCTTAAGAAATTTTATGCCCAATGGTCTTGTATAGTTGAAGATGTTCAAATTTATTTTGATATACCTTAGAAACCTAGTTGGAAACCAACTATAAGTCACCTTGGATCCTTAAGTTTTGAATGCCTAAATTATTTTCAATGAATATGCCAAGCAATAGGACTTTGTATGTATCCCCATTATTCATACACTCAAAGTATAGCTTGAAACCAAAAGTCATGACCCATCCTTTAGGATAAATTATAATAACTCTTACTGCTACACCTAGGCAACACTTGGACCCATCATAGCAAAGGACCTATATACAATCATAAATACATCATATCTATAAATTAATTTTGGCTCAGGTAAGATAGATCATACCTACACTTTTGATTGAGAATACATTTATTAAGTGGGAGCATGACCAATATGGGGATCTATTAGACCTGATTAGGGGATCACTTGTCACAATAAACCATGCTAGGAAGGGTTTCAAAGCGTATAGTCTAACCTAATCATGCAATAACCCTAAAAGAGTCATTGGTTTAATGTTCACTCTATATCTAATAAATAAGAAACTAAATTTAATCTAGTGCTCACCAAATATTATAGTACAATGTGGGGGTTAGAAATAAAACAAACTAAACTAAAAATTTATAGAAGACATATACTCATGTCAATGTATATGGAATTATAATACATAGAAGAGAATCACAACTGCATTATCTATCTACTATTATAAAGGAGAAATAAAGTTAGGAATACTTACCTTGAAGATGAACCTATCGAGCCTCAATCTCTCCCTTGGCCAAGGTGATTCGTAAGAGATTATTTTGGTATGTAAGGATAAAAAAGACAAATCATCTCTAAGCTACATAACCTATCTTTACATCCAAAATACTTCTCCATAAGGCAATGTATCTCCAAGGAAAGTATGAAACCCTAAGATTTATTCCTCAAGTAGAATGGTCAATAAGTAGATGTTTGTTCACACATATTCTTCTTCACTTCTATATTATCAAATGGTTGTAAATGAACTTTTATATAAAGGTGGATCTTACCCTAAATCCTTCTAAATATGTAGGTTGTATAGGGTTGACCCAATCGACCCTGTATGTTTTCAAGAGATAAATAACTAAGTCTTGAGCTAGGTCAGTCGAAGGGTTAACAAAAATCCAAGTAACACATATCCATAAATAGTATGGGGTTGACCCAATCAACCTTGTATAGTAATTAGAGTCTAAAAATTCTACAAGGTTGACCTAGTTGACCTAGCACAGTCAACTAGTGAAAGGGGGTCAAGGCAAGAAAAAAAAGGATAATGATATGATAAATGTTTGGAATGGGTAAAATAGAGAAGAATAAATGAGGGTAAATGGTTTTAGGATACAAATTTGTATATGTAAATTGAAAAAAGGGACAATAATCTTATGAAGTATCAATGATGTGCTCACCCCTTTCTTAGTGAACCCCTTAAGATGTGCACTCAAACAGATTGAGACTCGATGGGTTCCTATAAGATACCAAGTGTCAATAATAGATAAAATTTTGAAAATATTATGTGTATATATATGCTCCACTCGAATATTATCATGTGTCACATAAGTGCAACATAGGATGGTGCTTCAGGAAAATAAAACATGATAACACATAATGTTGATACTAAGTAAAGTATAGTAAGCAACAAATAAGATAAATGAAAGGAAAGAATTGAAAAACACATACCTTTACTTATGTTAGTGATGTAGATAAAGAATTAGACTATAAAAAACAAGTGAAAGCATCCAATGTGAATAACACTAAGCAAACATGTAGAAGTTAGTGCAAAAAATAGCCAAAAATTTAAAAAAAATGAAAAATAGGCATATAATACTAAAAATGATTCTCTATGTCATTATGAATCCATTGCATTTTATGGTTTAAAAATAGATGAGTATAAATAAATATATAATAAAAATAAGGATCTACCTAAAAATAATTAAATAATTTAAATTTTGAAAAGTGTTTTTAAATAGGGGGAAAGAGAAGTCATTTGGTTATTTTGACTTGTGAAGAAGAGAAAAAAATCTCTGGAGCTAAGATGGTGAGGAGAAAACAAGCGAGATGAGGGGGAGATCCAAGAGTAGTAACAAGTGTACTATAAGTATGAAACTATAAATATTAAGCCAATTTTAGAATAATTTAATGAATTAAGTGTAGTTTTAGAAAAAAATTGGCATTTCTAGATGTCAGAATGAAGCCAAATTAGATTTTATAGGTAGAAAAAACCAAGACAGGAAATGGGTTTGAAGGAATTAGGGAGAAAACAATAAAAGCAACTTTTTGAGGAAAATTAAAGGGGTTGATAGTGAAAAACAACTAGGTCAGTTATATGCATGCATGCCTCCCAACCATACACCTAATGATAGTGACTGAATAATCTCTTTCCCATCTACCATACTACTGATCTTTATAAATCAAGGTAGGATTTTTGATTTAAAAGTGCATTTACTACACTAAGTTGGCTTCCCCCTCCACCCTTTGGGTAGCTTTTTTCATATTCCTTGTTATAAATGGCCACTACCACTCATTATGCATCATTTGATGTAGGTGTTATTAGTGGGAACAATAGCAAGAATGGCACCAAAGCAAGCATGGAAATTTGTTCTGAAGGTCTATCATGAGCTAATTATCTTGAGCCAAACACACCTATGCTTGATGTAGTGTTATAATTACCTAAGTTTTATAAATCTTTTAGTTATTTTTAAAATTTTACTCTTGTTGCTTATTTTGTGGGTTGAGTCCCCCAGAGAGCCTCTTCAAATAATGGGTCCATAACCATTGGCAAAATCATGGGGTTAAATTAGAAGGTGTCCAAAACCTTACCAAGGGATTTTTTCTATTTCATTTCAATAACCTTGACCACTTCAAGGCCATTTTTAACCATGGGCCCTAGTTTATATGAAACACTTTGGTTATTTTCTCTCACTGGACTAGGGATTTTCAAGTTTCAAAGTAGGCCTAACTCAAAATCCTAATTTGGATTGAGATCCCTAGGTTGCCCTTGCCCATGTAGAATTTTATAGATGAGCTTATCAATCCATTAGGGAATTTCATTTGCCATGATTAATCTAAATTTTATATCATTCACCCCCAATAAAGGGTCTGTGTTGAGATCAACCTTACTAAGGATCTCAAAGAATCTATTGATATTTAAGTCGGCAATAACCATTTCACACAATGAGTACTATACATAAATTTTCCAAACAATTGTTTGAGTCATCTTCCCACATGATTAGGGAATGTTTACTCATGGTCCCCACTTCTACCATGCCCCAAGAACATAATGGGTCTAACCTAAAACCCTCAACTAGCACCTCTAACAGGTGGACCATGGTCACTAATCATAAAAATGCTCCTACTAGAGTGCCTACTAAGAATAATGCTTCTCACCCATCATAATCCTCTATCACTACCATTGTTCTATCTAAAACCCCTCCATCTCTATAGCATCAGCCACCTAAACCCATTTTATGCTCACCATAAGTGGCCACCACCATTGTCCCTCCACCATCCTCTTCTACACTTAGCCTCCCTTCATAACCCCCTTTGGGGGTGAATGGCTTAGATTCTATGAACCTTATCACCTTCAGCCATAAATCTATACTACACCAATCCCATATCCCTTCACCCTCTGGTGAAGATGAATATGGGTCACATAAATGGCAACCCTTTACTTTAGGAGATTTTAGAATCCTGACTAGTGCTTTTAATAGGTTCTCAACTCTCTCAGACCTCACAGAAGAGGGAGATATGATTCTTGATAGTTCTCCATGTTAGTCTATTTATGGAATGTGAGAGGTCTTACTAATCTGATGCATAATTATACAATTAGGAATGGTTGTCAACTCTTTTCAAACATGAATAATTTATGCTTACAAGAAGTCAAGATTGTCAACTTCATGCTCCATGCTATGGCTCATGTGATCTATCCTAGGGCCATCTATTAGGCCACTCATCACGAGTCTGGTAAAGGAGTAGTGACCTTATTGGCACCCAAGATATCTAAACACATCATCTCTTAGGGGTCTCACCCCTTAAATCAAGTGATTTGGACACTTTTTTATTTTAACAAATACATAATTGGGTTAGTTAATTTTTATACTTCTAATGATTTTGTTGAGCATACCTTATTATAGAGATAGTTGGCTGACTTGCTTCTAGATTCTCATTGGATTCTTTGTGATGATTTCAATATGGTAGAATCACTAGAAAATAAAGAAGGGTGGCTTCCCATGTGGTGGTGTGCAGGAAAATGTGAGGCATAGTTCTATTTTCATAACAAACTCGAGGTATTTAACCCAACCACCATTGGCAAAAATATTCAAACTCACCCTAGTTCACTTGGTCTAATTTTTTCCAAGGTGAGGATAAGGTTCTCAAAAATCTTGATCGAGCTATGTTAGGTGAAAAAGATATTTTTTTATTTTGCACCTGTATAAGACTAACTAGTCTTAGATATACTAGGCACCTTTCTATTTGACCATCATCCCATTTTCTTCAATGTTGAGTGGACTACCCCTCAAGTTCAGGTGCCTAGTACCTAATTTTACCTCAACACTACCCATCTCAAGCATGAACGTACCTTGAATTACATTGGCCATATATGGAATCTTTCCCCAAGACCCACTGGGTCCACTGGTTGGACTATGTGGTGGTTTTATGTTATCAAACATATTACCACTTTCCTTATAATATATGGCAAATAGGCTACCTCCTTTAGAAGGCATATTCAGCATGGCACCAATCAAGAATTTATTAGAGCTTCCCAAGAGCTATAAGCCTTTATTTTTAATGTGAAACTATAGGCTTGTGTAGCTAAATAGAGGCACAAACTTCAATTTTTAGAAGCTTACAATGCTAGAAGAGCTCAACTACATGATAGAATGCATTGGCTCAAAGTGGGTGACAAAGTGACCAAGGAATTCTTTATCCTGCTTCAGTCTCGATAGGCAGTTGATAGGATTAAGGCCATTAAAGGTGCAGCTGGGTGCCTAACCAAATTACCTAAGGTGCTACAAGAATTTATGGCTCACTAACAATAGATGTTCACCTCCCAACCAGATATTGCTACTAGACAAGATGCTCTCAACCAATTTTTGGGAGTTGTGTACTATAAGCTTTCAAAGGCCCAGAGAGTCACTTGTGATCGACTTATTAGTTTTAATGATCTTCAGGAAGCTATTTCATAAATGGCCATAGATTAGGATCTTATAATTGATGGGTTTCTATGTGAGTTTTACCATTCCTTATGGGACACTATGGGCCCTGATCTTCATCAGGTTCACCTTGAAGCTATGCGTACCAATTCTTTGGGGACTCTAATTAATCAAGGCAATATCAAGTTTATTCTCAAATCTGGAGACCCAAAAATTCTAACCAATTAGAGGTGTATTACTCTTCTGAATGTTTCCTATAGGATAATTTCTAAATCTTTAGCCCTTAAGATCAAACACATCCTTACTCTCATTGTTAGGAGTGAACAAACTAGTTTCATTCAAAATCATTATATTCTAGATAATGTGATAGCTATTTGGGAAGACATAGAATGGGCTAGAAATTCTAATCAAAAATCTCTTTTTATCAAGATTGACTTTGAGAAATCCTATGACCACATAGAATGACCCTTTATCACTACCATATTTCAAGCTCTTAGATTTGGAATAAAATTTGTGCACACTATTAACATGCTCTTTCAAGATGTTGGAGCATGCATCACCATAAATGGTGACTAGTCTCATAGGTTTGAGCTCCACAAATCGATCAGAGAAACTTGTCTACTTGCCCCTACATTTTATGTAGTTATTGTAAAAGGTTTTAATTACCTTTTAGCTAACTATACTTCTAGGGGGCTAGTTAAAGGTATCTCTCTTCCTACCTCAGATTGTCAATTGGTTAATGGTCACTTTGTGAATGACTCCTTTCTTACTCTCCAAGAAGATGAAGAATTGGTCAGGAATGCCATGTAGTGCCTTGATATTTTTTTTTGGTTTAGGATCTTCCATCCAATGGATAAAAACCCAATACTATAGGCAATCTCTGTCTCCTAAACCCCCTTGGCTTGAGGGGTATCAATGGACATGGATCCTCCCCAGTGTTCAATTTAAATTCCTTAGCATTCCTTTTGCCTTTCAAGCCTCCCCTACTGATCTTTGGTCTTATGACATACCTAGGGTTGAAAAAAGCATTCCTATTGGATTGCTAATCCTCTTACTCTAGCTAGGAAATTTCATATCTACTCTAAGGTCTTGGCTGCCATAGATGTTTACTATTCTTCTTGTTGGGCCCCTTCTAATGCTTCCTATGGAAAGTTTGAGAATATTTTTCATGACTTCCTCTAAGCTAATTTAGAAGTCCATCAAGGGTTTCACAGAGTGTCTTAGGCCCTTTTTTGTAGGCCTAAGGAAGAAAGTGGTATGGGCCTTATTGGCATTAAGTTCCATGGCATTACTCTTAGTGTCAAGTGGATTATTTGAGGATTAGAAGGAGAGGAAGCCTAGAATATCCTTTTCAAAAATTACATTATTCAAGGATCTCCTCTTATCAGAAAGGTGTGGTAGGGGCTTGACATGCATACCCTCCTTCTCAACCTTGTGCCTATCAAAATCACTAGTTCTTTTGTCATACAAAGCATATGGAAGGCCTGGGTTTGGGTTGGAGATGGATTCAAGACTGGCCTCTCTATTAATTCACATTATCTTTAGTATTCCCCTATTCTCAATTTCCATAATTTTCCCTTTGCCTTGGTGCCTTGGATAAAAAGCCTTGGGCTTTTTAAAAAGGGTATTTAGAATATTAGTGATCTTTTCTGTAAGATATCTCAAGACTGGTTACCCTAGGGGATTGTGAAATATAGGTTTTAGCTTAACAAAGAGGAAAAAGAAACTCTTTTTGAAATTCAAAATGCCATACCTGATGAGTATCTATAAAAAATTTGAGTTTCCTCTCTCACCCCATGGTGGAAGAATTGGAATTGGCCTACTGTCACTCTTTTTTGCAGTTATGCCCCTAAGTTAGGATATAATCTTCTTACTTCCTAGCATATCAATATTGAGGTACTCAATTGACAGTGGAGTATTAACTCTCTTCACCATTTCTAGCTGAGGAGATTCAATAATATTTGGGAGGCTCTTTTGGATCCTAAAAATCTCACTTTATTTGGTGAATTATGTATCATAGTCTCCCTATTGGAGATCGGCTCAAGTAAATGGGGGTCCTCAATCCCACTTGTCATGCTTGTCGTCAACCAAAAACCATTAAGCACCTTTTTTTGTTTTGTCCCCATGCGAAATTTTCTTGGAGATTGATTCGCTCTCTTTTTAAACCATTTAGGCCTGAAATGTTCACCAAGAAAATGGATCTCTTGGGGGACTCAGCCTTGTTACCTACAAGATATAATAGATTTTGGTAGATTTTCTCACTAATATTTTATTTCAGATCTAAAAGTCTAGAAATAAATCTTTTTTTAATCATAAAGCTATGGAAATTGGTTTTTTAATTTCTAATAAAATTAATGTGATCTCCAATGTTACCCTTCAGATCTAGATTTAGACAGAGAAAGTACAGCTAGAGCTTCACCACTTGCAAGAGTTATTAGATCATTGGGGTGATGCCTCTTGTGATATCAGTCAGGAGCCACCTGATCACACTCCTCCTTAGAGATGTGGACATGGTGCTGTAGTCTAGAATTCATGGTCCCATAGCTGTAGGTCCTAGAGTTAGAGGAGCTCCTTTCCCCACTCTTACTAGCCATCTCCTTGGCATGGGTCATCTCATCATGATAATATAATTTGAGGAGGCTAGGCGGCTCCCTAGTAGGATAAGTTTCCATGCCTTGTGCTTGTTATTTTTCAACCTTAGAGGAATCTTGAATAGCTTCAGCAAACTCAAGAGCAATATACTGATGGTTGGGAGCCTCTTACCTTGGATGAGGACCCCCCAGCTGACAGGGTGCTACGACCCTAACCTATTACATGTATGAGGATAGGAATAGCCAACTTATGGCTTACTTATCCCTCTTTGATGCTATATCACATTTCTCTATGTCTTCATTTGGTTAGTAGGTCATCCTATGGAGTAACCATGGCCTAGATAGACTATATATAAGAGGTAGAGGGTAATTATTTATCATCATATTGTGAATTCTACTCTCATTGAAGCTTGTGGAGGTTTCCCCCTCGAAGTGGCTTATCTATTATCATATATTTTGATATATTTTAGTCATATTTGGATATATTTTTTCTATTCTACTTTATTTTTGAAGTGATTTCATTACAAGTGGTATCAGAGTTATGATTTTGGCAATCTTGTGGGAAAAAACCTAATCTTTTAAATTTGGATATATCTAAAAAATGGTTGCAAAATTATCTACAATTTTTTTACTAGAGGTGATAAATAATTAAATTAAGATTCCATTAAAATTGCTCCATAGTGCATAATTCAAATAATTTTTTAGAGTTATTTAAACTTTTGGAAGTTTAGAAAAAATTGGCTATGGTATGTTCTTTGCATATTTTGATTTGAGGCATACATAATTCCAAAATCACTTGGTCAAACTTGGGTCAAACAGTGCCAATCAGGGTCGACATCATAAATCCATTTTATGGCAGGTCCACAAACTCAGCGCTAAGGAAAGGGTGTTGAAACTCCAGGTAAAACTCCTAACAAGGAAGAGATGGAGTCATAAGGGGGATGTACTAGACCCTTTGTACTAGGGTTCTCTGACAGAGATCATAAAGTGAGCCAACTTGACTATAGTGTGCAAGGCATTCAGAGTGAGGTGCAAGGCATACAATCTAATATGAAATCCATACAAGATAGTTTGGTAGATATCGTATCGAATTTGAAAAATAATCAGTCAAATCATCTAGGTAACGCTATTGCACAACCCCACCATGGTGGTTCTCCCAACTAGTCTACTTCAATATAACTATAGTGCCACAAAGGAACCTATTACTAAGGTGGATATGCACAAATTTGATGGAAAAGATCCACTAAATTGGATCAACCAAATGGATAATTTTTTTAATCTACATCAGATCCCAAGTGGATAAAAGGTTACCATGGCATCCTTGTATCTTGAACCTGATCAATTCATTTGGTATCAATGGTTGTGTGCTCAAAAGAAAAAGATGACTCTCAATGTCACTTGGTCAATTTTTACAGAGGATTTGCAATTACACTATGGCAATAGTGTGACAGAGAATTACATCAGCCAACTAGAAAAATTGTGATAGAATAACTCTGTCAAGGATCATATTCATCATTTTTAGAACCTATCCTTACAGGTGGAGATAATTTTTGACGAGAACTTGAATGACCTATTTTTGGGTGGACTCACGGACCACATTCAACATGAGGTATGCATGTTTAGTCCACTTAAGATTTATGATTCTATTATCATGGCACACAAAGCTGAGGAAAAATTCATAGCCAATAAGAAGCAGCCATTCACTCACTTCAAAGATCATAGCATATCGACACCAATATTTCCTCTACCTACCAGACTGACCCCACAAAAAATTGAAGAGAAGCATGAAAAAGGATTATGTTTCAGTTGTGACAGTAAGTAGAGCAAAGGACATAGATGTGCTGAGAAGAAGTTATTCTACATTGAGGGATCCAATGAAGATGAAGAAGAAGATGATGCCTCCAATGATGATGAGGAAGAGTTAGAGGAGGTACCTAAAAATTCCCAACCTACAATGTTTTGTCATGCACTTACAGGTATTAACACTCCACAAACTCTTAAGGTGGTGGGTTTCCTCAAGAAATAGATGGTGACAGTGTTGATTGATTCAGGGAGCACACATAACTTCATCAACTATAAGTTGGCCAGTTGATTGAACTATTTCATCTACCCAACACTAGAATTTCAAGTCATGATTGTAAATGGTGGCACAATTAATTTTTTAGGCAAATTCCATAGTATTAAGCTTGATATGGGTGAGTACAATCTTGATTCTCTTATGTTTTCTATTCCCATGGGTAACACAAACATTATTTTGGGAGTCCAATGGCTCACAACCTTGGGTACCTTTGAGATAAACTTCTAGGAATTATTCATGTTCTTTCATTCTGAAGGTAGGAAAATTGAACTACGTGGATTACAGGTAAAACCTCCACAATTGGTTAGTTCTCATCAGATGACCAAGATACTAAAAAAGGGGGTAGAGGGAATTATTTCATGATTATGTTCCATAAAAGTTTAACCCACACAATAATCTACACATCCTGATCTATAGATGATTCTTGATGACCACCCATCTATTTTTGGGGCCATGCCAAAAGGACTACCACCAATAAGAGAACATGATCATGCTATTCAACTACTTACAGGGAGTCAACCACCAAATATCAGACCATATAGATATCCATATCCACAAAAGAGTGAAATCAAAAAAATGGTCCATGAGATGCTAGAGGTAGGGATCATCAGGCATAGCCAAAGTGCATATTCATCACCAGTGGTCATGGTGCGAAAGAAGGATG
Source organism: Torreya grandis (assembly GCA_037957365.1). NCBI lineage: Eukaryota > Viridiplantae > Streptophyta > Pinopsida > Cupressales > Taxaceae > Torreya > Torreya grandis. The sequence continues at coordinate 4,375,506 of JARHVA010000333.1, forward strand.
ACACATGGAGGATGTGCCCAGATTATAGGGAACTCAATAAGTACACCATCAAAGATAAGTTTCTTATTTTATTAATTGATGAGTTGCATGGTGCTAATTATTTCACAAAATTAGACCTTCACTCAGGGTACCATCAAATTAGAATCAAGGATGAAGATGTTCATAAAACTACTTTTAGAATGCATGAGGGCCATTATGAGTTTTTGGTAATGCCCTTTGGTCTTAAAAATGCACCATCTACTTTTCAGAGCTTGATGAACACTATTTTTAGGCCTTTTTTAAGGAAGTTTGTGTTGGTTTTCTTTGATGACATTTTGATTTATAGTTAAACATGGGAATCACATCTGCAACACGTGAAATAGGGGTTGATAGTTTTAGAGAAGAATTAGCTTTATGCGAAGCCATCCAAATGTGTTTTTGGAGTACAAGAGGTAGAGTACCTAGGTCACACTATTTCCCATGAAGGTGTCAAAGTTGATCCCCTAAAGATCAAAGCTATGATGGAATGGCCCATGCCAAAAACTCCCAAAAACCTTAGAGGGTTCCTAGGACTAATAGGTTACTACCAAAGATTTGTGAAAGGTTATGGTAGCATAGCAGCTCCACTCACTGCATTGCTAAAGAAGGATGCCTTCCATTGGAATGATGCCACCAGCAAAGCATTTGAGAAAGTAAAAGTAGTTATGTGCACCACTCCAGTTTTGGCTACTCCATACTTCTCAAAGACATTCACTGTTGAATGTGATGCTTATGGATATGGGTTGGGAGTGGTACTAATGCAGGAAGGAAGACCCATTGCATTTGAGAGTCATCAATTCAAAGGTAAGAATATAAAAAAACCTATTTATGAGAAAGAAATGATGGATATTCTTCATGCAGTTAAACAATGGAGGCCCTATCTAATGGGTAGACACTTTAAGGTGAAAATTGATCATGATAGTCTCAAATACTTTTTGGAGCAAAGATTATCATTTAAGGAACAACAAAATTGGGTAACCAAAATGTTGGGTTATGATTTTGAAATAATCTATAATAAGGGTAAAGATAATGTAGTAGTAGATGCACTATCCAGATGAGATACATCTATAGAAGCATTACTTTGTGCAATATCTATATTGCAAGTAGATTAGGTGGATGAAGCTAGATTAGAATGGGAGTAAGACAAGGATACACAAGTTTTGATTCAAAATATCCAACAAGGTACTTTAGCCTCTAACAAATTTGAATGGAAAGGCAATGTCCTATGGTATAAGGGTAGGTTATACTTGTGCAAAAATTTTGAGCTTAAGCATAAGATTCTTGCGGAGTTGCATGCATCTCCAATTGGGGGATACTCAGGGTTCTTCAAAACATATAACAGAATTAAGAAAGAATTATTTTGGGAAGGACTCAAGGGAGATGTACAAAAGTTTGTGTCAGAATGCTTGATATGATAATAGAATAAAAGTGAGAAAATTAAGACCCTAGGTTTGTTATAACCACTAGCAATTCCTAGTCAAAGGTGGGAGGAGGTTTCCATGGATTTCATCACAGGGTTGCCTTGTTCTGAAGGTAAGAATGTTATCTTGGTCATTGTGGATACGCTTAGAAAATATGCCCATTTTTGTGCTCTCTCATACCCATTTTCAACAAGTATAGTAACAGCTATTTTTCTGGAAGTAGTTCTAAAATTACATGGAACCCCCAAAATAATTATAAGTGATCATGATCCTATTTTCACTAGTAATTTTTGGACTGAACTATTTTCCTGTTTGGGTACTTAACTAGCTCATAGCTCATCTTACCACCCCCAATTTGATGGACAAATAGAAGTGGTTAATAAATGTTTAGAGGGGTATCTCCATTGTTTTGTATCAAATAAATAGGAACATTGGGTTAAATGGCTACCACTTGCAAAATGGTGGTTTAACACATCTTTCCATATCTCTTCTAAAATGTCTCCATTTCTAGCACTATATGGTTACCATCCACCTTCGATCACTTCTTCATTAAAAGTGCAAACCAAGGTTCAAAATGTGGAGGAGCACATTCAGCATCAACAAGAGTTTTTGGCTAGTTTGAGAGAGAATTTGGCCTTGGCACAAAATAGGATGAAGCAACAAGCAGATCAACACCGTAGTGAGAGAAATTTTGAGGTGGGTGACTAGGTATTTGTTCATTTGTAGCCTTATAAGAAGATGTCCTTGAAGCAAAAAAAAAAAGAACAAAAAACTTGCTCCTAAGTATTATGGCCCTTATCAGGTTCTGTAGAAAATTGGAAGTGTGGCTTATAAGCTTGAGTTACCTCATTCATCTCGCATACACCTAGTATTCATGTTTCGTGTTTGAATAAGGTCATTAGATAGACAGTTTTAGCCTAGACAGAACTTTTAGAACTAGATGAAAAAGGATGAGTCATTTTGGAACCAGAGAAGATCCTCCAAACTCATACTAAGAGGTTGAGAACTAGAGAGATTAGGGAATATCTAATCAAGTGGAAGAACCTGAGCAGTGAAGATGTAACTTGGGAAGGTGAAGATTTTTGCAACAACATCTAGAGTTGTTTAACATTGAGGACAATGTTGGTTTGAAGGGGAAGGGCATGCTATGGCCCTAACCTATCACATGTATGAGGAGAAGAATAGTTGACTTGTGGCTTACTTATCCCTCTTGGATTTTATATCACATTTCTCTATGCATTCATTTGGTTAGTAGGTCGGCCTATGGAGTAACCATGGCCTAGATAGACTATATATAGGAGGTAAAGGGTAATTATTTATCATCATATTGTGAATTCTACTCTTATTTAAGCTTGTGGAGGTTTCCCCCCTGAAGTGGCTTGTCTATTATCATATATACTGATATATTTCAGTCATATTTGGATATATTTTTGCTATTCTACTTTATTGTTGAAGTAATTTCATTACACATGGGGTAGGGGGAAGCCCCAGGACCCTCTATCACATCCACCACCTACTACCATGTTCACTACTACTACTTAAGGATATGGTTTTCTAGTTGTGTAGTATCTTTTTTTTGTTGTTAGTGCACACATGTTAGACTTTCTAGCCAGTCTAGCCTTTTCGATGCTTATGTTGCTTTCTTTGGGCTTGTTTAGCCCGATGTGATTTTAGGGTGTGACTCTTCCACCTGATTTTTTTATGTGACTAGTTGTATTCAATTTTGTAATTCTTTTTATATAATAAATTATACTTTTCAATCATAAAAAAAACTAGGTTGGTAAGGCTGAAAAGGAGAAAAATCCACACTATCGACCTAGTAGGTATGTGTTGACCCTGTATGTTTTGTAGATTACCAATCTATTATAGTTTTGCAAATTGATCCAAAAAGTCAGAATGACAATACAATACTAGGGAGGGGAAAATAAAAGGGTTGACTTTATATTTTTAAGTCAACTAGGTAAAAAATAAGGAAATTTTGGTCAAACTAGGTTGACTAAAGAACCAAAACGGTATGAAAATGCACGCAAAAGGCCAAAGAGGGATAGAATGGCCCAAAATGACCAAGTAAGGGCAAAAAGGACCAAGTAGGATATAAATAGGTAAAAATTAATGAATTAAAGGAATTTAAGCTTATTTTTTATTAAAATTGTAAAAAGAATGTATTCTGATTATACATGACATGGAGAATCTAATACATCTTTTGTTATTTCTTGATTATAGGGATGACCTAGATTTTGGAGATTGATAGACACATCATGTCTATCATATCTACTGGAGCATATGATGATAGGAGATAGAGTTATACTACTATCTATATTCCTAGGAGGGATAGCTAATATGTGTAGGATTAACCTAAGCATGGATCTATTAGTCATGTTCCTAAGATGCTAGGAATAATTGACTTATACCTTTAGATGGGAGGTGAATAAGGATGTAGTATAGGTAATTATCACTCTAAAATATATTCCTATCATTCTAGGTCTATCGATAGTAGGAGCACTAATAACTACATGTATACCAAATAATGTGGAGGAGAGGAGAGACTTAACTATGTGGGATATAGGCTCAGAGATTAAATTAGCAGGTAGGAGAGTTAGTATGTTTGATGTATATACATCATAGATTCTACATATTTATAAATCTATGATAGGGATTGTGACACAAAAATTACTATGTCATAGGTTGGATGGCAAGGTACTACTATTCATGGTAGCCTTAGGTAGGATGATACTAGAGGAGGGAGTATTATATGATTTTATTTCTATCATCTAGGTCCAACTCATACATGATATATATGAGGTGATGGTTAGAGGATATAAGTCAATAAGATCAATCATATTATTGATGGCTTGGATATATGAGAGGTTTATCATGTATTGATTAACTAGGTTTCTCCATGTGGTTGATGATAGGTTGCCTAGAGTGTGGAGATGGAGAGAGGACCAGGTAGCATAGGCTATGCCCCACATACCAATACTACAAATGGTGAGACATATAGACATAGTGTGGTAGCCATATGGTCACATAATGACTACATGGTTGAGATGGGACATAGTTGTACCATCTATAATGAGCATAGAGGTGGTCGAACACTACACCTAGTAGAGAGAACCACATCTAGTGGTATAGGTACTAGGAAAAATAGGCTTACCTCACCTAGTGGCACTAATATTGATTCTTGATCAGTGGTCTTAGTATGTGAAATATTCATGGGAGAAGAAGGGACTAGGGTCACCAATGATGAGGTTGATGCTTAGACCATGCCATGAGTGACCATAGATTGGGCAAGCATGATTAGGAGTAGAGCACGAAGAGAGGGGTGTGGAGGTAATAACACTAGAGATACCACCACTAGATCCAAAAAAATATGATAAATGACCACCAAAGACATGGCATCAATGAAGGTAGGAGGAGTAGGAGAGTGGAAACTATCACCATCCCTAATGACCTAGTAGGTGAGCTAGAGGAGAGCTAGATGATAGAGAGGCCACTCAGGCACAAGCTGTGATAGACATGATCTATGATAGCTAGATTTGAGATGAAGATGTGACCTATAAATGAAGTTCTAAGAGGCCACATAGATGAAGATATTGTGTTAGGTGATTTCATAGATGGTGAGACCATAGTGTTTAAGACATAGATAGGTAATAAATATGATTAAATTTTTGCTTAAGTTTTTATTTTAAAATAAATACTAAAGTTAGATAGATATTATGAGATATAATAGTGATCTAATGTCTATCTAGATGTGATTTTGTAGGTGTGACTGAAGATGAAGAGAAGAGATGGGGGTACTTATGATAGAATCACACAATGACATCCTTGATAAGACTCCATAATCATATGACCCTACTACATTAGAGGACCCTAGTGTACCATCTACCCCAGCTTAGGCAAGCTAGTTCAAATTAGCTAGAGAGGTAATGAGGCAAATACAATCATAGAGAGAGGATGCATCTACCAGTAAAGATGGGTATAGGCAATATATGGGCATGGTATAACTTGGTAGAGGAGAGAGTTATGAATTTAGATATAGTGACGTAGATGATATAGGCACATACATTGACCCAAACCCAGTTAGCATAGGCACAAGCACAGGTATCACACTTACAAGGACAGGTAGAGGGGATGAAATCTCAAATAACCTCTTTAAAACATATTATTTGGAGGATTCAGACTGAGGCCTTGTAGGTAGCATGGCTAGGTTATGAGATAGATAGTATGGATCCCAACCATAGAGTTGGAGCATTGTATATATGGTTTTACTTGTATCAAAACTCATCAGATATATATATATATATATATATATATATATATATGATGTATCATTTTGGCATATTGATGTTGATTGTGTATTATTATTTTTATCATGGTTATGGTTGTAGATGCCTTGGATATATTTCATTCTAGCATATGTATTTAGCTATTGTTGTATATGCTATAAGAAATATATGAGATATGGTTTCTTTTATAGCATTATGTAGAACACATGCATGGGTAAAAACTATAGGAATATAACATAAGTAGGGATGACATTATCATCTAAGGAAGTGTAGTGAATATAATGTTGAGTCTTGGTCAAGACTACAGGAATATCATCACAAGGAGGCTTGCAAGAATGAGGTTGTAAGGAAGTAGGAAGTTATGAGATGAGGTAAGGTGAGAGATCAAAATTTTTAATCTTTACATTAATCTCGTCAAGATCATCATCGTCAAAATCTAAGATGTTAAGAAGAATTTTCCCAATGAATTCAAGATGCCCATTATAACCTTGAGTTGAATTAATGGAAAAATTAAGATGTTGAGACTCACGAAATGGAATGTTGGATAAAGGTTCAAGAGTAGGAATCTTGAAAACACCATGGTCTTAGAATTATTCAAAATTCTAAGGGTTAGTAGCACCTTGAATCTTAAAAAGGGATCCATTATAAGGGAATTTAATGCATTGGTAGGTGGAAGAAGTAAAAACTCTCATACGATGGGTCCACGGCTTACCAAGCAAGATGTTATAAGAAAGGGGAAAGTTAAAGATTATCACCTTCATGTAAATGGGGATAGGTGGGATATTAATGGGAAGCCACACATAACCTAAAGGAGGCATTTGCCTTTTATCATATCCTTGTCAAGTGTTGTGTGTAGACTTGAGATTACATTTTGAATATCTAAGGGTCTTAATAAAGTCAAGAGAGGCAATATAGGTGATGGAATCCTCATCAATCAATGTACCCTTAACTTGGATATCACCTATTTGGAAACTAATAAATAAGGTAGGATCTTCTACATGAAGTAGAATCTTGTTGGGATTCATAGAAGCTATATGAAATTTTAAGGAAAAAGAAGTGTTTATAGTTTCATCAACATTGATATACATCTCTTCACATTATTGTAATATACTATCCTCATATCCAGATAAGGCTACTTCCCATATTGTTAGGGAATGATGAGGGACATCCATCTTGAATGATTGTTGCATTAGATGGTTTTTATAATGTGGAGAATTCCTCATAAGCTCAAGGAATGAAATTTACGATGGGAGATTAGTGAGTTCTGAAATGGGATCCCACTCATCATAACCCATAAGAAGGTTGTTAGATATAGGTGCATAATGATTAAGGAGGTCCTCAGAAGGAAGAGCTAAACTAAATTGAAATTTATGTTCATAAGAAGAATGTTTGGAACAAGGTTTTAAATCATGTTGTGATGATGAAGTATTTGGTTCAAGTTTATTTTCAGAATTGGTAGAAATTTTAGTAGAAATTTGATTATCATTAGTGTTAGAATATGATGAAAGAGTGGTATAAATAGAAAAGGAAGTGTTATCCAAGGGAAGATCATAAATTGTATCATCAAAAGTAATAAGGTAATCTTTCCCCAACTCATTTAAATGAGTTGGATAAGAATCCTAGATAACATGATATTTTCTAGATGGAAGAGGAGTGTAGATAGGTTGGGAATCGATAAATGAAACCAACCTTCGCATATTAGTCATGTTAACCACATTCTTTTCAGAAGTGGGTTTATTGGTGGAAGGGGTGGATTTGACTTAATTATCTTGGATAGGTTGATGATTATGAAGAGGGTCTTTATAGATAGCCAAATGAGAATTGACTTGGTTCAAAGCTTAAGTTTTATCATGTGATTTATAGTCCTTAAAATCAATCTCATAGGCTTGTTGATGCTTTCGAATGATATAATTATGATCAAAATTAGGACCTATAATAAATTCCATAACTAAATTATGAATTTGTCTACAGGTCTCATGAGAATGACCCCAACTACCGTGAAACCAACAAAAATTGTTAGGATCATACCAGGATTTCATAAGATCGGTAGGGTCAAGTTCTTGTGGAAGAGGCATTGGTAGATGCTTATGCAATTTAGCTAAGAATAGAGGTTTATGAAAATTAATGTTGTTTGGTGAAGATAAGTGAGGATTGGTATATTTTTGATATTGGGGAGTTGGTTCTAAAAATTGGTTGGGAATGATAGCTTGAACATTATGAATGGTGTCATAAGAATCTATAACACCATCAATGGTAACATTGTGATTTTTATTCTTAAGTAAGAGGTAAGGACCCGTAGAAGGTTTGGGCAGCTCAAATTGATGCATAAGGAAATATTTTAATTTAATTTGGTTAATATCATCCTCCAATATATGTAGAGAGAGAGTGCAGACCTGATATTGAAGTTTAGGAAAAAGGGAATTGGTAAAGATATGGAAAAGATTATCATCAGCCATGTTATGTTCACATTTATTTGACAAAGTTTTCCACCATTGAACAAAAGCTTGAGCAATTTAACTTTCAATTTGTTTGTAATTTATGAAGTGGGCCAAAGTGTTTTTAGGAAGATCACTAGTTTGGAATTCTTCAACTAAATCATTCACTAAATCCTCCAAACTAGTAATAGAATGAGTTCTAAGTTGGTTGTACCAATCCAAGGCATCACCTATGAGAGTTTTGGCTAAGTATATGGTAGTAGAAAAGGTGTTCAATTTAACCCAATCCTTATAAATATTTCTAAATATTTTAAGATGAAGGGTGGGATCGGTTGATCCATTATAAGAAATCATAGGTGTGATACCTCCTATATCAATGTTAGCAATTTGAGTAGTGAGAGGTTCATTTTTGAGATGTTTAATGGTTTTGTTGATCAAAGGAGGTTGAGGAATGAGATTTTCTTGAGAATATTGAAGAGGAGGAGGGGGAACATTCTATTTATGTGTGCCCTAATCCATTCTTTGAGGATGAGATTAAAGAGGAAGAAGATGGTTTTGTATTCTCATCATTTAATTTGTGTTATGAGATTGAAATATATTCATTTGATTGAGTGTTTGTAAAAATAGTTTATTTGTTTGATTAGATTTATTAGATAAATTAGAGGTGTTATTAGTGGATTGGGTACCACTATTGGTGTTGATAGGAACTTGAGAGGAATTATGAGAATATGAAGCACTAGTGGCAAAATTTTCTTGTGTAGCAAAATATAGACTAGTGAATGGTTGAGAAGAAGAAGAACTAGAAGAATGATTACCTTTGGTATAAAATGATGCACTAGTGGAAGGATTAAGGATGGTGGATCTTATAAGAGTCCCACTAGATGTAGAACCTGCCATGTTAGTGGATATACTAGGCATGGAGGTGGAAGAAGTTAGAGAAGAAGAGGCCATGGTATGAGAAGGGGTCATAATTGAAGGAAGAGGCTGAGAATCAAAGAAACTGGTACCCCAAAATCTAGTTGAGAATGTAGGATTAGGTGAATGAGACTCTTTGGATTGACCACTAATCATAAGATTGTAAATAGTAGAAGGATGTTTTCCTTGATGTTGATAAAATTTAGAGATAAAGAAGAGAATTTTGAGGGTATACTCTAATTTGGGTTGGTATTTTAATGAAAAGAGAGGATTACACTATGAAGAGGTATTAGGAGGGGTCCCATAGTTCATTGTGCAAGTGGAAATATGAACATTACTAGCATATAAGAAAGGAGCCCAACTTTAGCTATGGGAGACCCTATGAGGGTTGGTAAAATTCATCATGTTTGATTACTACAACTTAGTGTTATCATCAAGAAGAAAGTCCATGATGAAGGGAAAGAAAGAGATATGAGAAAGCAAGGAAATAAAAAATGATAAAAATAGTACATGGTTGACTGAGTTGACCTAGCACAAAAATAGGGTCTATAAACATTACAAGGTTGACTGAGTTGATTCAGTACAATGAACAAAGGCTAAAAAAAGGTACAAGGTCGACTGGATCAATCTAGTACAATAGGTAGGGAAAATTAAGAAGCCTATAATAGATTGTGAACTAAAACAAGATAAATTTTTCAAGTAATTTGAAAAGAAATTACTGAAGGGAAAAAATAATCAATTGGATCAATGTTGGCCAATCCAATTAAAGAACACAACATAAAACCTTGTACCAAAATTGGCTAATGCAAGTTTTTGCATTACAAAATACAATTGATAAAAAATCAAGTAATAAACTTGGAAATTAAATATCTAACTAATTGTTCAACCTAAATGTTTATTATATTAGTATGATATGATTTTAAATGTGATGGGAAGTTGGATATAAGCAGGGAACTAGAAAGCAATCTAAGGATGGTTTTAGGTAGTCTAGGCTAAAAGGGATCTATATTGGTAATGATACATGTTTGGTATTGGGGCCGACCCCCTCACTTCACACACCATAGTGATAAGAGTGTCAGGTGCTTATCCAAAATATATCATTAACCATGTTTTATACTTGACTAGAACATCAAGTTGGCTTTCCCCTTGGTGATGAAATCCAGTTAGGTTGGCTTTGGGTAGACAAATGTTAAAATACTTGTTTAGATTTTATGATTTAGTCATGTGTGCATAAAATAAAAAATAGTTAAACTAAATGATTAATTGAAATCCACCTAATGAATATATGTGATCTATTCTTAGCATGCAAGCAATAAGAAGTGAAAGTGTGAATTAATTACTAGCATAAAAGGTTAATTCTAACTTTGAACAAGGTACGGTGTTGATATAGTCAACAGAGTTTGCAAAAAATATAGAATAGGGTCGACAAGGTCAATCCTGTTTTGTGGAAGCAAGGTCTAAAAATGAATAGGGTTGTTAGAGTTGACCTAGTTATCCAGACAACACATAGAACACAGAATTGGGTCAGTAAGGTCGATCTAGTTGACTATGTAAGGCCAGTTTTAAAGACTATAAAATATAAAAGGAAAGACTATAAATAAAGAGATAGAGAGATAGAAAGTAACCTTGATGGATTAGAGATGCAGAGAATGAAGATTTTTATTCAAGAACTTTGATATATACTTACAAATTTTATTAACTAGGTCGATTAGTTTGATCAAGCTTTATATAAACCTATTACTTAATGCCTAAAAATGTACAAGGTTGATTGGGTCAACCTAGTAGTCTGGACTAGATGTCTAAAAATCTAAAAACTTATACTAGGTTGGCAAGGTCGATCTAGTATCTTGTACTTGAAAACTTATGCATAAAAATTAGAGCTAGGTTGATAAAGTTGATCCAATATGGAAAATATATGATAAAAATAATGATAAAAGAATGAAAAAATGAAATAAGGTAAATAAATCCTACAAGGGTTAGTTCGCATCAAGTTCATCAGAATATATGAAATCAAATGGCATCATGTCTATAAATCAACCATGGCATAGAGAATATAGAGCATACCTACAATTTTGATTGGTAATACATTTGTTAAGTGGGAAAATGACCAATATGTGGATATACTAGACCTGATTAATGGATCACTTGTCACAATACACCATGCTAGGATAGGTTCCAAAGCCTACAGTCTAACATAATCATGAAACAACCCTATATCTAATAAGTATGAAAGTAAATCTAATCTAATTCTCACCAATTTTTTTGGCATAAATTAGGGGTTAGAAACAAAAAAAAAACTAAACTATACATGTATAGAAGACATATACTCACTTCAATGTATATGAAATTCTAATATATGGAAGAGAAGCACAAGTACATTATCTATCTACTCTTACAAAGGAGAAACAAATTTAGGAATACTTACCTTGAAGATGAACCCATCGAGCCTCAATCTCTCCCTTGTCTAGGGTGTTTTGCAAGATATTATTGTGGTATGTAAGGATAATAAAGACAAATCAGCTCTAGGCTACACAACCTATCTATACATCCAAAATACTTCTCCATGGGACAAGATTTATATCTCCAAATAAAGTATGGAACCCTAAAATTTATTCTTCTAGTGAAATGGTCAATAATTAGATGCTCATTCACACTTATTCTTCTTCACTTCTCTATTCTAAAATAGTTGGAAATGAAATTATATATACAGGTGAATCTTGTCCTAAATCCTTATGAATATGTTAGTTGTATAGGGTTGACCCAGTCAACCTTATATATTTTTGGGAGATAAATCACTAGGTCTCAAGCTAGTTTAGTTGAAGGGATAACAAAACTCCAAATGAAAAATATCCCTAAATAGTATAGGGTCGACCTAGTATAGTCAACTGGTGAAAGGGGGTCAAGGCAAAAAAAAGGAGGATAATGATATGACAAATGTTTGTGATGGGTAAAATAGAGAAGAATAAGCTTAGGTTAAATGGTTTTAGGAGATAAGTGTGTAGATTAAAATTGGAAAAAGGGACAATAATCTTATAAAGCACCAATGGTCTATTCACCCCTTTCTTGGTGCACCCCTTAAGGCATACACTCAAAGAGATTGAGACTTGATGGGTTCCTACAAGATACAAAGTGTCAGTAATAGATAAAAGTTTGAAAATATTATGTGTATATAGGACCCAATAATCATTTGTAGAAGAGGTATTATCATCTAGTAAGACTTCTTGGTCATCTGATATCTAAACCATATGAATATTAGGAATATCAGTTAACCCATCTTGGGGTTGTTGATCTCAAATTCATAAAAGTGATAAGTCTTTTCCCCTTGTGGTGTGAATGATATAACTTGTGGAAACTTTAAAGGCCTAATCTTATGGTCTAGATGAGATAAGGGAATCACCTTTGGGAACTCAAAAGGGTTGCTCTTATAGTCTATATGAAGGAAGGGAAGCACTTTTGAGAACTCAAAAGATCACTTTTCATATTTCTTTTCAGCATGAGAAGTATGCCAACAAAGTTATGATGGATTTTATATGTGGGAAGTAAACAGACATAGTTTTGATATCATTTTATCATGGGAGGTATGTTTGCATATTTATATATCTTACAATATTATTGATAAGACATGGCTAATCCTATTTCTCCTATTTTTATGTGCAAGAAATATCATAATAATTCAATGAGAGGATCTCTAAAGTTCTACCTCTCTATGAGGGAGAGAGAAGGCCTCATTTTAGGTGTCTATGAATAATCATGAGACCCAATATTAATCTCTATGGTCCATATTGTTAAGTCAAAAATCTTTTCCTCAATCACCAGCACAACCAAGGGGAGGAGGAATGGTATGACTACATAACATAGAACCAAAAACATGAAGTTAATCATAAATAACTCTGGACCATAATAAAATTATTGACATAATGGGAGGAAGAAAACCTGATAGATCAAGAATTTTGGAAAATTGATATGGTCATGCCATAGTGTGATCAAGGAGCATACTCTCAAGAGTCTTAAAAATAATTTGAGTGGTATACAAACTAAAAATTATGATTTTATGATTTATCATTGGGTGATTACGATGGTAATCATGGGAAAAATTATCACTAAGGGAAACCTCTTTATTATCCAACATCTCTATCATGCATAGATGAGATAAACTAGCTAACCCCTTTTGGGGTTCCTAGTTGTGGGACTCAAAGATTTTATAAGTCCCTAACCCTCATGGGTCAAATGGGAGGATAAGTGGCACTTTTTTTTCTAATATGTTGATAATTTTGGCCATGGACATGGTGGAAACTACTGAAGTGGTGACTTGTTTTGAAATAGCAACATATTTCATAGTCACTACTTCCTTTTCCTCGTATTTATCCTTTAATAAGATTTTAAGGATTTTAACCCCTTTTTATAACAACCACTTTTTGATTTGTAGGATTTGTCACATCCACCAACTATCAGGGTTTTGTGACCTCATTAGTAGGTAGGTGATAATACATTTATAAGTCTAGTTATTTGTGCATGGTTGTTTGAAGCATATAAAAAAGAATTGAATCTCCTTGGGCCATGAAAACCATACCCAAATGGAGGAACTTAATTTTTTGGAATAAGGTTGAAGTAATGGCCTTCATACTATGAATCCAATGCATTCCCAAGATCATGTTATAATTTATGTCTTTATCAATCACATAGAATTGTGTTAATATAATCTTGGGACCTAAAGTGACTGGAAGTAAAATGGTTCCTATTAAGGTGGATTTGAGGCTATTGTAGCCTCATAGGGTATTTTAAGATGTGGAATAGTCAGTTTCTCTATAACCAAGTTTATATAATAAATATAATGGGATGACATTTATATCTGCCCCATCATCAACCATGGCTCTCTTTACATAAATATTATAGATCCATACTTGTAAGAACAAGGTTGGATGCCCCCTCCTTTCCAATTTAGAATAAAAAAGGAGACTACTAAGGTTTAATAAATAACCACCATCTTGATAATATTTCCCAAGTAGAAACATATCTAGATCAATGCGATTGATTTGGGCCTAAGGTGAGTGAGTTATGTTGGACAAATTTCCCAATCCCAAAGCATACAACACTGTCAAATGATGGGCAGGCAAGTTCTTAATAAAATAAAGAAAATCAATGTGGGATAAAGTTTTTATAAGATCTAAGATCAAATTTTTTGATGCAAGTTTTATACACACTATAGTCATAATGAGGTAGGCTCTAATGTTTTAGAATCTCAAAGGAGGTAAACTCCACTCCATGACACAAGTTGTAAGTATGTGGTCTATTTAAACCTGTTGATGGAATAGGGGCAGGGCATGCAAGTTGTTGACAAGGTTTTTTGATGGAGATGTGGTCCCTAAAGATAGTATATTCCTAAGCGAGTTAGATGGATGGATAGTTGCTAATATAAAGTGGGTAGATCCTTAAAATAAACTCAAAAAGGAGGGTAGGGTAAGGTAGAAAAGAAGACTCTATTGTTATCATAAATCACTTCCCTAGTTAGTTTCTAAACAAACCTGTGCTTTTAAAACCTATGCCTATTGTTAGTAGCAATTACACACATACAATCAAACATTGCTAAGAAGTCTAGGGAACTAAAGATGCAAGAAATTCATAAGCCTTAACAAAGGTTGTTATTTTTAGGGCATCTATTACACACCCTTAATCAAGAGATTATGGCTCAAGATAATGAGACATTTGAGGTAGTTATTACACACACATAAAAAATTACCTCAAAGAATACACGAGTACATATTTAGAAATATGATTCAATTTGAACTTAAATATTCTAATCAATATATTCACTAATATTTCAATAGTAATTGCACTTGCACATCTACTAATTAGTATATCAATCAAAATAATTAAGAATATATTCAAATATATTGCACACTAAATATTATCGAAACACACAACCATGGAAATAATAACTAACTTCATAAATTTTGGAAATAAAATACTTAAACACTTTGTTGATGATCAAAACTGCTTCATTGCTTTGTATTCAAAATTCACTAACAAAAAATCTAAGTTGGGTTAGAACTATATTATAGACTTGGGGAAGGGTTCACCTCATCTTTGAGGTCCATGTAAGGTCATTACATGTGGTAGTTAGAACATGTAGTTCTAACTACAGTCTAAAACTATATAAGAAAAAACTTATAGTTATTAATTAAATAATTTCACCTTTCCAAAACCATGCAACGTGTGCATGTGTACAAAATATAGAGTTAAATTTTATAATTAAAGGCTCAAACTACAAGTAAATTCTAAATACATATACTGTTATAAAATTATACATGCATAAAATCTAAGCCTATCAAGGCTTAGTCATATGAAGCACTGCATGCACCTTGGTTAGTGTGGTCATTAAGGTGGTAGTTACAGATGTTGACACACTACCAAAAGTATATTTTTTCTTCACTTCATTCTCCTCATAAAATTTATGTGATACATCATGATGCTACTGGATAATATTAAAATTTAATAGTGGAGGTTGATGAATTATTTTAACGTACCTAGGGAGATTTGCATGCTCATCCTTGGTTATCTAAAATTTTGACCGCAATTACCTTATTTTGGGCCTTACTTAATTCCAAATTTATCTCTTAAAGTGTTAGGCCTTGTAAACTTTTCTTGAAGTCATCCACCACTTCTTAAATAATTTTTTCAAAATTGATCCTACTAATAAATTTATCGGTGGCATCCTTCACTTTGGATAATTTCAACTCATGCAAAATTTAGAGGAGTTGGGCCTTAAATGTCTGATAATTAGGGATTAAAGCCCTAACTAATTGTATCCATTCCTTTGCCTCTTCCTACTTGATGACAACCAAATTCAAGGCATTATATGTCTCTAGTGTTATCATGAGGTCAAGATTAATGTATAGGGAGTTGCTTGTATATACAACTAACATTTTCAATTTGGTGTTGTCATCTCTCAAGGAATTAAATAATTGGTTGGCATTGCTCACCTAAGGGGTCATTTTGGCCTTCATGAACTCCATTGCCTCCAAAGAATTATAACACCTATAGGAATGTGTACCATATTTTCCAAATCTTTTGGTTACTCTACCTCATCCTCTAAGTTTTTAACTTCGGCCTCAATCTCTTGTTGAGTTAATTTTGTGCCTTCGTGGATAGAAACTATTGCATCCTTGTGTGCCTATGTTAGTTCTACAAGATTTTCAACTTATGAAAACTTCCCTGGCTATTTGTTCTACCTCTTAATGAGGGAGAACACTTCTTATCTTTCCTTAAGGATGATTTTATTGCCTTTGTCATCCTCTAGCTTCTCTTCTTCACTCTCTAAATTATTCTATATGGGTGATTGAATAGAGTGGAAAGTGAGGGAAACTCAATGATTTTAAATATTAACATTTGGGAAGTCTTTCTTCTCAATTCAACTACCTAGTGAGGAATGTCCAATTGAGATGCATTAGAGGTTGTGATAACAACCTATTTCTCAACCTCTTCTTGAACCTATTGTTTCTTTTGGGCCTTGATAAGGATATCAGGTAGGAAGGCCATATAGTTTTTGACAAATTCACTCTTCCAAATTAAGGGATTAGGTGGATCATGATCACTTAGGGCTTGGCCTTCCTCTTCCTACTAGTACTTGTCGCTATGGTTTCTTCTAAGGAAGTAGTGGATGACATTAGAAGGGAAATTTGAGTGGAATGGACATGAAGTTGTGGGGTGTATAAACCAGTTTGTACCTTCCTAGACACCTTCTTATTTTGAGGGATCTAATATTGGAAGTGCCAGTAGGGACAAAGGAGGTAGGTAGGGGGAGCATGATGGAAGTGGAAATAGAGGGATCAATGGTAGTGGTGGTAATAGAGGGTTCAATGGAGGTGAAAGTAGGCATTTTCACTTGGGGTGATCTTAGTATAGAAGAAATTGAAACTCATCCAAAGATTAGTATAGAAGATAAAGGAAAACTTATAAAAGGCTGAGTACCTAAAGAAGTTGGTGATATGGGTCCTACTTGAAGGCTTGTGGCCTTAGATACCTCTAACTCTACTTCTTTATTATATTTATCCTCAATGTCTTTGATTATCACAACCTCTTTCTCCTGAGATGCAGGAAGCAAGCCTTGTGTTGGTTCCACTATAGGACTGTCTGTAGGAGTCCTAGGCTTACTTTTATAAACCAAGGAGATATTTAATTATGTGGGGGACTTTTAAGATGTTTATGTCACTAATTTTTATGTTATTATCCCAATAGATGTATCAATATGTACCTTAGGCATAGTAATATATATTTGAATGGTGCTCAAAGTTGGCTATTCTCATGTTCTTCTTTCCTCATTAGAATCTAAGTTGATGGGATCCCTTGCTTATGTTCCTCTACTAGAGCTAGGCTCAGATAGAATAGGATCTTTCTTCATATTCATTATATTTAATGGGAGGGCTTAAGATGAGGGACCTACTCGGTCCTTAGATTTCTCTTCAAACTATCCTCCCTAGAAATCAAAACTCTCCCATCCTTTGTATAGAGCATTCCTACTATCCAATTCTTTAGCAGTCACTGAGAGGTCATCTTAGATCATCCATGAATGATCTTCCTTCAATCCAATAATCTTGTCTCTCTCTAAAACATACTCATCATAATTTGTATTAAGAAATAGAAAATCATTTGGATATGAGACATGGTTGTAAGAGATGTTAAATCCATGTATGTGCTTTTGAACCTACCCATGAGGATCCAAATCTCTATGTGTAAGCATGGTGAATGGATAACTTTTGTGCTTGTTTCCCAGATCCATAAAATGTTTCCTCATTATGTAAACCATTCTTCTAATTGTTATGTGGTGGCCAAAGAATAAGGTTTTCTTCTATTCAGATAAGTCCTCCTCGATACTCCACTATAGTTGGAAAGTAATTTCTTGCTCTACCAACTTGTCTAAGATGTACTTGGGAAGACATAAAGGATTAACCTTATTCCCCTAAATCATGATTACTATGAAGTTTATGTAGAGGAAATAATCCCTTTTACCATCCAAGTTCTTTATAATAGTTTACTTAATTCTAGGCATAGGTGAGCCATGAATGGCTTGCCAAACTTGTAGATATACATCATCTACTATCTTGACTATGTTTTTGGTATATGCATATGTGTGTATAAATTGATAATGGTCACAAATTCTATTCTTTTCACAATCCTTGGTTGGAGTCCATAAATCTTGAAAATCTCTATAACGAGTACCCATGGCTGCATCTAGTAAATAGGCCATCATGTATAAATTTCTTGAAGGCATGAGATGCTTATCCTTATGGATTATCTACTTTCTCAAGTGAAATCTAATTATTTCACCCAAGGTGTATGCAGCATTCTGGGTGAGCATCATATACAATAATGGTACCTAGTCTAAATTGGCAAAACGAATACTTGACATACCATATAATTGATTGAGGAGAGCCATGCTAATGAAAATGCCCATTCTAAATTTGTTTATCAAAATTTATCCTTTCATATTCTTCCCCTTTCATGTAATGGTCTAGTCTGGGAGTAGCCATGAAGATAGTACCCTCTCAATTAAACTCTCTTCATCAAACTACACCACTTGTGCTTGTCAAAATAAGCATTGGGTATGTTAAAAGATAAATACCTTTGGAAAGTGGCTCCTGATATCATGAAACCACTATTTTATTCCTTAAATAATATAGGAAATCATCTTATGATATATTTATTAAGAAAAACAAATCTCGTAGAAAGTCAATACATGGCATTACTTCTAGCTTGGTAGCGTCAAAATGTAATCTTTGACATTTTAAAGATAGTAGTTCCATGATAAATAGTTTATCCATAAGTGTCATCTCATCTCCTAGTGAAAATACATCCACAAATTTAATAATATCCCATAATTATGAATAGTTATGGTACCTATCTCCAAATATTGTAACATTAAAGATTGTATTTGTGAACTATGTGGAGTCCTTGATTGAATATGGGGATGGTGGATTTTCCACTTGAAACACCCTAGATGAAGATGTCATTGATGTGTATATATGCTCTATGTTACTTCCAATATTCTTCTATGTGTTATGTATGTTGTGCAAATAATTTGGCTCTAGCTTAGTCCTTGTTTTACTCATAGTATTCTTGAGATAGTAGCTAGGGCGCTTTATTGTTATAAGAAAGTAGGAGACTTTGAATGCAAGTTAGTTTCAAATAAATGATGGATTAAATGGATATAAATCACCTATATAGGATTCTACATTGAATAATATTTCATGCAATATAAATGTGCAACATTCACTTTTCTTCTATTTCCTATATAATTCAAACTTTGTTAGCTCAAGTTGGTAGGGGTATTTAATATATTGATGGGAAGTATTTTCACCTTTTTTTTAGCTAAGTATGGAGAGGCTAGTAGTGCTCTTGGTAATATGTCCACTAACTAATTCCTTTGAAGGAATTATTTTGGATAAAATTTCCACAATAATTTCCTTAAAGGGCTATTTTGTCAGTCAAAAGTTTTGAGACAATTATCTCAAAGGGTCACTTCTAAAAGGCTGAAGGGCTACTTTCAAAATGTTGAAGGTTAATTTCTCAATTAGGAAATAATCTAAAGGGTCCACTTTGTAGGTAATTTTTTCCATGATAAAATTCTTGAAGGATCTAATTCATAAAGGCTAAAGGGAACTTTTAATTTCCCTAAAGGGTACTTTCATACAACTAAGGGTCACTCCAAAAGTCCTGAAGGGCATGTTACATAAATCCCAAAGGGTATGTTCTTTAAGTCTGAAGGGTATACTTCATGTCAAAAATTCTTGAAGGTTCTACTTTATAGGGTATTTTTCAATGGGGAAAGGGCTCTGACAATTATCCCAAAGGGTAAGTAGTCACTTCAAAAAGGGTTGAAGGTTTGGAAAAAGAAATCCCAAAGGATATGTCCATGACAAAGGGTCCATTAGAAAAAGGATGAAGGAAATTTTTTGTAAGGTAAAGAGGTTGAGACAAATATCCCAAAGGGTAAGCTTGGTATGATAAAGGGGATGAGATAAAGTCTTGAAGGATAAGTCTCATAGGGTAAAGGGTTCAAGATAAAAGTCCAGAAGGGTAGTTTACACAAAGCTCAAAGCATATGTGCTTTAAATGGGTTGGTCTAAACTGGTAAAGTAGTTGATGAAAAGGGGTTGAAGGGCTAGTTTTTAGGGAAAATGACACTTTAAAAAAGGTTGAAGGGCTATTTCAAAAGTCTCGAAGGGTAAGTGGAAAATATCTGAAGGGTCTACTTCATGGAAAAAAATGCCCAAAGGGTCTACTTCATAGGAAAAACATGGTGTGGGACAAGTATCCTGAAGGGTAAGT
This sequence comes from Torreya grandis, assembly GCA_037957365.1. NCBI lineage: Eukaryota > Viridiplantae > Streptophyta > Pinopsida > Cupressales > Taxaceae > Torreya > Torreya grandis. Next base: position 4,395,906 of record JARHVA010000333.1, read on the forward strand.
TTAGAATGGTCAAATGGCTAGTTTGTTAGGAAATTTGTTTGAGACAAAAAGTTCATAGACCAAAATTCCATCAGGCAACAAGCCTACAGACCTAATTCATTTTGGGGAATTGTTTCAGACAAAATGTCTGTAATATTTTCCTTGATAAAATAAGTCTTGAAAAAGAAAATATTCACAAAAATAAAGTCTAAAAGTTTGAAAAAGGCACTGGACCAAAACACCCAAAACATAAAACCCAAAAGTGATAAACTGCATAAGTGCTAAAAGAATAAGCTTGAAAATATAAACATGATAGAATAAACCTAAAATAAAAGAGAGTTATTATTATGAAAACATAATGCCAATATCATCTTGCTAAAGTATAAAATCTTAAATCAGTCTTTTCCTAGAATTCACATGAACACATAGAGAAGGGGCTCAAATCTAAGACCAAATAATGAAACAAAATGGGTCCCTATTTCTCCTTAAGTAAAAGGCGATGTTGGGTAAAACAAAATTATAACTCCCCATAGGCTTAGAAATGGCCTTAGTATCTAAATGTTTGAGGGGTGAGGAGTCATGGGATGATATTACCTGGTGTTATTAATTAAATTCACTTATTCTTTGAATTCAAACTATACAACCCCAATTATTCTAGAATTAACTTGGACTCCTAACTGGGAAAAAAATCAGCATTAGTAGTTCCAAAAGTGGAGGCCTCAGCATCATTGGTAAAATTTTGCATAGTTTGGATATGATGAACTACTTGGTTTTATGAGTTCCCATAAGTTTAATTTGAGAAAGTGCACGTATGGTACTCAAAATAGCTTTTTGATAAATTTAGATATTTTGGTTTTATTGTGCATCGGAGATATTTTGAGAAGCTTGAAGGTTTGCACCTATGTTCCCTAATAACATGTCTACAAAAAATTGCGTTTGATCCTTAGGGAGCCTTTGGATGAAGTTTTTAAGTTCCCTATAATTTTGAATATAATGATTAATGACTCAATGAGAGAGAGTATATGTTGGGGTCATATTCCCTAGGCCCCTAATTTAGTCCTTGTTGTACAAACCCTTGTTGATTATTCCTTTGATAGTAGGGTTGATTTTAGAACTGTGAAAAATGCTCATCATGCCAAAAATGAATCTAATTTTAGTTTTAATACTACATGTTATGGGCTAGAATCTAGTTGAATTCAATTACATGGATTATTGGTGGAGGTTTTTGGTTTTTATAGATGATATTTATGGATTATATATCACCTTAGTCTTATACACTTGAAAAACTCAGACCTTGGTTTTTCCTCTCAGTTTTGGACCTTTCTTATTTTTACAAGTCTCACATATGCTCTATCTTATGCCTTTTAGCCTATATCTCTTAGTCCAACTAGTCTTATGTTGATGACCTAGTCATTTTATATTACTAAAATTATTATAATGTACTTATCTTCTATCTCTATAGTTTTTTAGCCTATACCTGCTTTCTTTCTCCCTAGACACTATTGTCTAAGATAGACACTAGCATTGAAGTTAGTGTCCTAACTTGACACAAGTGTCTACTATCTTAAATTCATCTAATTTACAAATTATAAGTATCATAATGGTTGTCCTAAGTTATCTAATGCAATTTATTACTCCAAAGGGATTTATATAAATATAAGATCAACCCTAATTCATTCCTTACTTGGGAAAACCTAGAAAAATATGAAAGAGACCAAGGAAACTTATCAAAATCAATCTATCAAACATTTAATTAAAAAATAATTCCCTACTTCCATGCCAGTCATTGGTATAATACATCTACAATGCTAAATTACTAAAGGATTAGCCTAAGAGCCTAATTTTCCAAACTACAAGTTAGGTCACTATTGGACTTGTTTTACATAATAATACATGATTCACATATAACCCAACAATTACGAAAATGTCCATTGATAGGGTTATTTGGCATTATCTCGACACCATGTGCTCATCAACCCATTTTTATCCAAGGTAACCATGAAGATGAAGAACTAGGGTCTTATAAATTCATGAGGAGTGATAATCCATGACGCAAATCTGAATACATCATAGCAAAGGTGAATTCAAACCTATAAGCATCTAAGTGGTTGCATATCTTTTCTATAAGTATTATGTATAAAACACTTGCATTGAACCTAGATAATAACATAAATGAAACCATCCTAGGATGATTTTAGTGTCCAAAGTACCATAAGCATCAGATCTAAAATATGAAGATTATTCTAGAATCATCTCCTAGCCTATTTCCTACTTATTATAGATCCAAAACTATGCTATCATTAAAACTAGCCAAGTATATTACTTCTTTATCATTTCCATGCATAACTTAGTTTTAATTTCTATATTTAACCTATACTCAACATAATAAATTTAGTGTATACTTATATTTGAGTTTAACACTCAATTAGCCTTTAGAGATCTGATTATCACCCTTATGCATTATTTGTATATTATTAACTCTATTATACCATAAAGGATAAGATAATCCCCCTTATCCAATTTAGGGTTAAAAATTTGGTGGACCCAATTCATTTGAATGCAAATTTTTCTAATTCTTAGGGTTTTAAACCAACTAAGGTTTTAGATTGTTGTACTCTATAATTTCCTAATTCTACTATTTTACATGTAACTTAGGCATAGCCTTAGATTTAGAGGTGTGCCTATTGAAAATATTTAGCTTACCCTTAGACCACCTAATATGTCTCAAAATAATGAGGGGTCTCATAATTTGGATCATGAGGATACCCATGTTGACAATGAAAAACATATTAATAGGGTTATTGTTGACCATTTTTCCCCATAAGGTAAAATGGGTCAACCCTATATAGTCAAAATCTTGTATAGGGGATTTTTATAATGTCATATAGTATGTTGTAGCTCAATTTATGTCATTTCATATGCCATTTTATCTTTGGTCATAGTCTAGTTTGGCCCTTATGGCATTCGATGTCTTATGGGTCATTATTTTTTAGTTATATATGCAAGTGGTAGGTTTTCATGGTGCTAAATAGTTGCAAGAACAGGTCTAAAAAAGCCTAATTTTACACTTAGGAAACTCTTAAAGAAATTATTCCACATAAATCCCATAATAAAAATCCTGAAGACCAATTCCCTTATAGACATTGTTCCACTTTATTTGGCTAAGTCTTGGAATTCTTTCAATAAATTTATTTCAGGGTTTTGGCTAAGCATTGTGAATTATTTCAAACATTTTGTCTGAAATAAAAGGCTTAATGACACAAATTCTTGAGGACATTTTATCTATATCAAAATCCTAAAGGTCATTTCTTTCAATAAAATTATCCAAATAATTTTCCTGAAGGGTCATTCTTCAGTAAAGTGTCCTAATACAAAAGTTCTGAAGGGTCATTTTTTTAGCAAAGTGTCCTTTATAAAAGTCCTAAAGGGTCATAAATTCCATTTGAAAGCAAAAATCCCAAACATAAAAGTTCATACAAAAGGTATAAGGGCATGAATTCTTTCGATGAAATTGTCCAGGATAATTTTCTCGAAGGCATAGTGCTTTTAGAAAATTTATTCTGAGGCAAAAGACTAGGTATGAATTCTTTTGGGGAAAGTGGTCGAGCAAAAATCCTAAAGGCATGAATTCTCTATGACATTTTATCTGAATTAAAAGGTATGTGGAAAGAGATAAGGATATAATTCTTTCAAACATTTTATCCATAGCAAAAATCCTGATGACTTGAATTATTTTAGGAAAAATATTTTATGAAAAAGCTAAGTATGAATTCTTTCTATAAAATTGTCCCACGATAATTTCCTCAAAGACCAATTTCTCTCAAATAATTTGTCTGCAACAAAATTCCTAAAGACCAATTCCCTTGAAGGAAATGTCTTGGCACAAATCTTGTAACATTTGTTCGATACAAAAGGCTGAGGAAAATAGGCCAATACAAAAGTCCCAAATAAGAAATTTCTTTTGAAGAAATTATTCCACAACAATTTCCCTAAAGAAAACTACATCGGCCAATTTGTTTTGGAAAATTTGATCCAATAGGGTGGTGATAGGTTTAAAAACATCAAAATCAATATTATCAATCATCCATTGGGGTCCAAAGATTGATGATCGTGTAGACATCTTTGACATTCCCATGACCATCAATTGAAACGTATGTAGACATCAAAACTAGGCCTCATGAAATAGCCATTTGATTTCAAATGGTGGGTCCAGACAAATATGATCGTCCACATTGCATCATTCATCTTGATCTGATGGTGTGATATGATTCAAATAGTCAAGGAGATCTAGAGGTTAACATTAAGCATATAAAATAGTATACTGACAGTAGGATTTCAACAACAACACATGATTGACAAGTGGCATGAGCACATTCAAGCTGATATAGGATCTACATATAGCATTCATTCACATCAGGGAGATCAATAGAGTGAGATGAGTCAAAAGATAAATGATCCAAGCTAGTTTTTAATGGCCAATCAAATGAAGGTGAGCCAAAGTGACTTAGATTAAGGTTGACAAAGCAATTTTCAATAGGGAAAGGTAAATAAAAGGCATGGAGCTAAGGTCTATCATGGTCCAATTTAGATTATAGCTAATGTTTCAAAGTATGTCATCGAGTTAGATACGTACACTTCAATAATTTCATCTATGATACCAACTACATGAAAAAGACCCTTCCCTTCATTCTTGCATGCCAAGATGAACCAGCGAGGAGTGGTTTAGGAGAAGGATAAAGCTATAATAGATTGATCTGATTGAGCTAACTAAATTGATGTTGTAATCCAACTTAAAACAAATTGATCCTATTGTTGTAAGAATCAAGGAGTATCAATGAGGGAATATGTTACTATGCAACCACTCAAGGTGACCTGGATCAATCAGATGGTTTGAATGAGCATAGTTTTTAGAACTAGTTGTAACTATGGTTCAAAATTTTGAACTAATTGATTCTCCTTTTTAGCACCAAATCTCCCTCTATCTTGCTCTCTTTTTCTATAAATATAGATCTTGAGCTATTGTAAAATAGTTCTACTCCATGTATGTTAAAGCCCTACTAGAATGATGTCATATTTTACCTTTGAACATTAATTCAAATCTAATTTTGAGTTATTGAACAATTGTCTAAATATGCAAGTGATGTATGGTGATGCAAAGTGATAATTATATATCCTTTCTTCCTTTATCCTTTCATGTTTGTGCAAGATTTCCTATTCTAATAGGCCATATGAAGTGTTATCAAGTGTATGAGCCTATATTTTAAATGCATAATGAGACTTAGTGTCTATAACTATCCTATGGTTCACTTGCCTTGGATATATCTCATGCATCTCACCTCCATATTTAAATACTCATGTTGGATTTTATAGGACTTGAAAGTTAGTTTGTGTGTCTTATTTTTTAGTGCACAAAAGTATGATCATCATATAAAAGACATCTTGGTGCATCACCTCCTTTAGAGTAGGTTCATTTCATGCAACTTCTAACTATTTTCCCATAAGCAAGTATTAGCAATAGGTGTGAGTATTTCAAGATACATTCAAGGAGATAGCCTGTAAATCTAGATGCTCATTTCCAATATAGGTACACCCACATACCTAGAAATGTTCCCATGTTGCCAAGATCTGGGAGAGGCCTGAACAACCTTTTATAGGGTACAATATTTGATGACAATAGTTTTGGCATGCCTAATAAGACACATTATCTTCAAGATAACTTGTTAACGTGAATTTTGGTCTTGACAACATCAGTTGAAAATTGGTGTGCTACTCAACATTTGGTGACTCCTTCAAGGTCTAAGAGAGTGTAAATATTTTTGGTGTGTCTTTGATCTAATGATCTTATGGAAGAAAACAACCTATTACCAATGGCAACTCTAAATGATAATTTCTAGTTATAAGAAGTCTAGGTATCTTTAGTTAAAAATTTGATCAGTTTTTACATTTCCTTTGATACATGAGGTTGACATGAACAACTATGGTGAATATCCCCACCATGAACCTCTTTATCAGCCTTGCTATGAACCATAGTATGTTATCCAATAGTCCTATCAAAATGGCTATCAGTCTTATGAGCCATGGCAGCCCTATAATCCTTCAACTTACCACTCATACAAACACCAGGTTATTAGATAGCCCTATGAGGAAGGTTACCAAGATAACTATCAAGAAATGCCAACCTATTAGTCTCGATGTGAGCACTATCAACCATACCATGATACCTATGAACCTTAAGGGTACTCCTATGAGTCTTTCCATCAGGAATCATATGTTTACATGGATTTTACACAAAAGTATTACAAGGCAAAATATAGATTATTTTAGATTAAAGTGCAACAAAATGAATATTATCTTGATCCCAATCACTACCCTCTTCCTCCTTTACTCTTTCCATCTTATATCAAGTCATTGTTGGAATACATACCATAGTTATTAGATCTTGAAGACAAAATGAGTACATGGGATGATGAGTATGATGTGCTCCTAATATTCTCATGGAATGGTTGAGAAGTACTACCCAAGGTTACATGTAGATGTCATGAATTCATAAAGAGCTAGAAGGAACTCAATATGAAATCAAAGAGAAAATGGACTTAGTAAAGAAGTGACTTCCATTCTTAATAAATATGATAATTATGTGGTAGGATAAAGATCCAAAAAATGAACATGTTATTATTTAATAATTTCAAGAAAGATATTGGCAAGATGCAACTCCTGCTTATGTAAATTTTTGTTCTTCTAACTAGCCCAAGAAGTCACTTCCCTATGAGCTTACTAGTGATTTTATCATTCCTAAATACATTGATAATCCTTCTCCTCCACCTCATACTCCATCCCTAATTCATCATCCCCCATCACATCTCATCTTTCCACTACATCTCATATCCCAGCTCCTTCACATAAGCCCATCTTAAGGGAAGCAAGTGAAGAGGAGCAAATCCAAGCCAAAGCTAACCAAAAAGATGTCATGAGTGACTATGAGGATTAAATCACCATAATGACTCCCCTTCATGACCACAAGTGAAACTCTTCCTTATTGGATGAAGAAAAACACATTGAAGATCCTAACATATTTATTGGTGCAAAGTTTGATATAGAAGAGAAACATATTAAAGACTCTTTTACAGTTGCCCATGAATATTTGGCCAAGACTTTAAGAAAGAGGAATTTGTAGAAGAATCCATGTCTAATAATAAATTTTTGGGGACCATCTCAAGCATGAAGTGGATTATACTATCAAGGAAGAAGTTCAAGTCACTCCTCAAGAATTTATAGTCCTAAGAGAGTCTCATGAGACCAGGATGGATGAAATGGCTCTCAAAGATGACACTCATGAGGTGGATGAAAATTAATTGTGGCTAAAGTATGATTTCATATGTCATGATTTTGATCATCTTGGTAAGGTTACTCCTCCTCCCAATAAGTCTACATTTGATTTGGATAATTCCTCTAACAAGCATGTTGATGATTGTCTCAATAAGCATGGAGAAAGGTCTCATATTATGAATGAAGAGGAACTATGGCAAAATCCCAATTGCTATATGCAAAGAGTTTGACAAGCTGGGTAAATATCTTCCTTCTCCAAAATATTACATATCTGATGACAAGTTTACTAATGATTCTAATAAACATGATCATGTTGACAAGGATTCTACCAAGCATAAAGATGAAGGTCATTCTACTGATCAAGGACCTATTGCCATGAAGTCATTTGATGATGTTTTTTCCCAAGAAGTTATGGACATGGAAAGTGAGGGAAAGGTGGAATTTATTTCACCTCAAGAATATCTAAGAGACCTACCTAGTATTGAGCCATATCCAAAGGTATTGGATCATGAGGAAGAAGAGCTTGATGCTTCCAAACTTTAATTATAATTTATTAAGGAGAAAAACAAGGTCAAGAGGACTGTCATATTTTTAGAATTGTATATTAAGGTCCAAGTACTTGAGAAGGTTGGGAATTTTTTTCCATGGATGATAGTGACCAAGACTGGGTGGACTATGCAAAGATCCTTGATGATCTTGAAGAACTTGTAGCTGAGAAGAATCCCAACCTCATTGAGAGAAGCATGGAATATAAAAGGGTATGTCCTATTCAACCACTATTAGAGGTCATACTAAAGAATCATATGTGAAATTTGATGCTATTTGGATGCAATAAGATTTCATTTCCATAACTATCCTATTTGGAGGTGCTTGGTTCTTGTTGAACATCATGCCAATGAAGTTGGAAAACACCATGAAAAATATGGAGGCATCAATGTCAAGGATCAAAAGGATACACGTCTCATTCAAACCTTCATGTCATAAAGCAAGAGGTTTTAAAACTTCCCCCTTGATCTTGGAGGAAATTTTCATCTTAGTTTACATAGTGCTTGAGTCGGTTTGTTTAGATGTATATTCCCTTTCTTGTTATGTTGTGTTCCATAAGTTTTTTTTAAGCACAATTATGTTTTTGCTTAGTTCTTATCTTGTGTGTTGCTTATTATTTGTCTCTCCTTGTGTTTTTTATGTTGTTTAAGTCATTTTATATGTCAAACCTAATATACATGTGATTCTATATCTCAATGGATAGGATTAGGCAATTGGTCATGGTATAGAAAGCATGCCACCCCTGGGAAATTGCCAAAAATGTTGATCATTTTTTTTCATAGGCCAAAATGGGTCAAACCCTTATAGTTAAAATTATTTATAGGGGATTTTTATAATGTCATATATTATGTTACATCTCAATTTATGTCATTTCATATGTCAATATAGCTTTGTTCATAGTCTAGCTTGGTCCTTTTGTCATTCGGTGTCTTAGGGGTCATTATTTTTTAGTCATATATGCAAGTGGTAGTTTTTCATGCTACTAAACAATTACAATAATAGGTCCAAAAAATCCTAAGTTTACACTTGGGAAACTCTCAAATAAATTATCCCACACAAAACTCACAACAAAAGTCTTGAAGACCAATTCCCTTAGAGAAATTATTCCATTTTATTTGGCTAAGTGTTGGAATTCTTTCAATAAATTTGTTTCTGGTTTTTTAGCTAATCATCATGAATTATTTTGTACATTTTGTCTAAAAAAAGGCCCAAGAACATAAATTCTTTTAGACAATTTTCTGAAGGGTCATTCTTCAGCAAATTATCTTGATACAAAAGTTTCGAAGGGTCTTTTTTAACAAAATGTCCTATGCAAAAGTATTCAAGGGTCACAAATGTCATTCTAAAGTAAAAAGCCCAAAAATAAAATTTTTGACAAAAGGTACAAAAGAAAAAATTCTTTTGGGAAAATTATCTAGGATAATTTTCTCGAAGGCAAAATTATTTCAAAGAATTTGTTCTGAGGCAAAAGACTAAGTATGAATTCTTTTAGGGAAAGTGGTCAAGCAAAAATCCTAAAGGCATGAATTCTTTCAAACATTTTGTTTGAATCAAAAGGTCTATGGAAAGAGATAAGGACATAATTCTCTTGGACATTTTATCTATATCAAAAAATCTTGATGACCTGAATTATTTCAGGAAAAATGTTTCGTGGAAAAGATAAGTATGAATTGTTTCAAGAAAATTATCCCACAATAATTTATTCAAAGACCAATTTCTCTCAAAATTGTGTTTGTGATAAAATTCCTGAAAACCAATTCCTTTGGAGGAAATTTCTTGGCACAAAGCCCATAACAGTTTTTTGATACAAAAGGCGCAAGGAAAATAGCCCAATGTAAAAGTCTTAAATAAGCGAATTCTTTTGAGGAAATTGTTCTGCAATAATTTCCCCAAAGACATAATTACATTGTAAAATTTATTTTGGCAAAGTTGATCCATTAGGGTGGTGATAGGTGCATAAACATCAAAATCAAGCTTAACAGTCATCCATTAGGGTCCAAATATTGATGATCATGTAAACGTCTTTGACATTCCCATAAATGTTAATTGATGGGTACACAGACATCAAAATTGGGCCTCATGAAATAGTTGTTTAAGTTAAAATGGTGGGTCTATAAAAATATGATGGTCCTTTTTGCATCATTCATCTTGATCTGATGGTGCAAGATGAGTCAAATAGTCAAGGAGCTTGAGAGGTTGACACATGGTGTAAGCATGTAAAGTAGTAGATTGATAGTATGATATTGAGATACTTGCACAATTGACAAGTGGCATGAGCATGTTCAAGTTGATAGAGGATTTATGGATTACATTCATTCACATTAAGTTGATCAATGGAGTGAGATGAGTCAAAATATCAATGATTCGAGCTATTTGTTTATGGCCAATAAAATGAAGGTGAGCCTAGGTGACTTTGATGAAGGTCAAAAAAGTAATTTTCAATGGGTCAAGGTAAGTAAAAGGCATGGAGATGAGTTATAACATGGTTTAATTTAGACAAGAGCCAATGTTTTGAAGGATGCCACTAAGGTAGACATGCAAACTTTAACGGTTTCATCTTCTAGACTAATTGTATGAAAAAGACCCTTCCCTCTACTCTTACATGCTAAGATGAACTAGCAAGGATTGGTTTGGCATTAGGAAAAAGCTCTAATAGATTGATCCAATTTATCTAACTACATTCATGTTGGAATTCAACTCAAAACAACTTGATCCTGTCGTTGTAACCATCAAGGAGCATCAATGAGGGAATATATAACTGTGAAACCACTTGATGTGACCTAGATCAATCAAATGGTCTAAATGAGCATAATTTTTAGAAGAAATTATAACTATATTTCAAGCATTTTAACTAATTGATTCCCATTTCAGTGCCAAAGTTCCCTCTCTCTTTCTCTCCTTTTATATAAATATAGCTCTTGAGCTATTGTAAAAAAATTCCACTCCATGTATGGTGAAGCCCTGATGGAATGATGTCATATTTTGCCTTTGAACATTAATGGAAATCTGATTTCAAGTTATTAAATAATTTTTTAAATATGTAAGTGATGTATGGTGATGCAAAGTGATAATTATCTATCCTTTCTTCCTCTATCATTTCATGTTTGTGTAAGAGTTCTTGTTATAATAGGTCATATGAAGTGTTATCAAGTGTATGAGCCTATATTTTAAGTACACAATCAGCCTTAGTGTTTGAAACTAACCTATGGTTCACTTACCTTGTATATCTCTCATGCATCTCACCTCCATATTTAAATACTCATGTCAGAATCCATAAGACTTGAAAGTTAGTTTGTGTGTCTTGTTTCTTAGTGTAGGAAAGTATGATGGTCATATTGAAGACATCTTGATGCATCACCTCCTTTAGAGTAGGTTCATTTCATGAAATTTCTAAGTTTTTTCCCATAATAAAGATTAGCAATAGGTGTGATCATTTCAAGATACATTTAGGGAGCTAGACCTTAAATCTAGATGTTTATTTCTAATATAGGTATACCCACATACCTAGAAATGTTCCCATGTTACCCAAATCTAGGAGAGGCCTAAACAACCTCTTTTAGGGTGAAATATTTGGTGACAATAGTTATCATAAAAGAAGATTATGATAATGGAAACCATGAAATAAATGAAAATGACCAAATAGACTATGATCAAGTGAAATCAATTGTATTATTTTGTGAGCATATTTGACAAACTCCTTAATATATTGATGAGATATTACAAACTATACTCTAAGAAAAAATTCCAAAACTATAGTGGAAACATCCCTCCCCTTTAACACATTACAACCTAATACATCTAGGGGGGGCATGGGTTATGTGTTTAAACATTTGTTTCCTAAAACTACTATTGATACATCTATCATGGAATTAGCCATTCTTTCAATGAAAAAATTAGTTTTAATGCCTCTTACTACTCAAAACATGTTTTCATCCCCTTTGGTTTCTACTCAAATTAATAATCTAAATCCCATTGGGTATACATTTCAAACACTCCTTCAAGTCATAAATGCATTGGGGGACAAGGTTACAAACATTGAACAAAAAGCTTTAAAATCCCCTCATGCTATAGATTCGCAAGATGTGCTACATAACCCTCTTGTACTTGAAATATATTTTCACCCTTTACAAACTAGATTTTTTGTACCTAAGTTCACATTATATGATGGAAAGGGTGATCCTAAAAAACATATTTGAACATTTTATGTGGCATGCCTTGACTATGCCTTCAATGATAAACTTTTGACGAAATTATTTTCATGAATACTCAAAGACTATGATTTGAGGTGGTTCTATTATTTACCTCTCCAATCCATAAAATCATTCAAACCTCTTTTAGACCCATTTTTAGCACACTTTTCAATTAATATTTCTTAAAAGGTTTCCAATGCTGAAATTGCCAAAATAAAATAAGGAACCAATGAACCTATCAATGAATATGTCTTGAGATATAACACAATGTTAGCCAAAATGACCAATCTTATGGAAGATAAGGAGTTACAAGACATATTCAAGAAAATTTTGTTTGCTCTGTGTGAAAACTGCACTTATTTCATTAGCAAGCAAAAGTTAGCAGCCTTTCCCCTCAGGCCAACTTAAGTAGATCAACCATTTTCTCAATGGGGGCTAGACTTCATAGGCATGATCAACCCAATGTCAAGTATAAGGCATAAGTGGGTCCTCACAAAAATAGATTACTTCATGTGATGGATTGAATTAGTTTTACTAAAATATGTCATGAAAGCATCTATTTTGGATTTCATGGATAGTATAGTATCAAGGTTCGGTGTGTCTCACACTAATATCTCCAATAATGCCAAGGATTTAATAAGCACACAGGTGAATGAATGGGATATCAATTATAATGTGTATTTGAGAAATTATTCTAATTATTATTGTTAGGGTAATAGCCTAGCTAAGTCAATCAATAATAACCTAATCAGAATCATCAAGAGGACAATAGAAGATAACCAAAAATCTTGGCATACCAAGTTAAAATCAGCACTTTGGGTTGTAAAATCACCCCTAAGAGATCCATACGTAATTCACCTTTCATGTTGGTATATGGAAGAGAGGCTCAAGTCCCATTATTAATCAAGCTACCATCTCTAGATCTCAATCACCTATTGGACTTGATCGATAATGATGCAATGATGATGAGATTAGTTGAGCTGATAAAACTTGAGGAAATCAAGAACCAGGTGATGAAGGTCTTAGAAGCTAATCAGGCACAAACCAAGAAGACTCTCGATAATAAGACATCTAAAAATAACTTTAATGAAGGAAATATGGTCCTCAAATGGGATATAGAAAGGGCTAAACTAAGAAATCATACCAAATTTGATGCAATATAGAGCGGTGCATACATTATTACCCAGTGCAAAGGAGTAAATGCATTCTTGTTCTTGAATCTTGATGGAGAAGAACTACCTATCCCATTCAATGGGATATACCTCAAAGCTTTCTTTTGAGGTAGGAACTTTTTCCAAAAATTTAAAATTTGTAAATAATAAGATTAGTGATGTTTTTTAATAAGTGCTTATACACAAGTCAAAACTCATTAGGAGTTTTTTATTTCCTTAGGTTGTGTTTTTCCCCATATTTTATTTGTCTATTTTCCTATTTTTTTCATGTATATGCAAATCCAAGTTTATTCTTCTCTAGGTTAGAGTTTTTTATAATCAAGGTTAACTCCATGCCCAATGTTCTAGAAGCTACTAGATTAAAAATGATTAGTAGGCAATTATCCCATAGAGGTCACCAAAAATGTTGATATTTTTGTCCCAAAAATATCATTACATCTGATATCTTGAGGGAGACCCCCTTTGTTTTTTGCCTTGAAACTACCAAAAAACCATCTTCCCATTTTTTAAACTGCAAAATCCAAAACTTTGGATGTAATTTTCACTTGTGAAAATTTCTTTGTGGGTTCTAGATCCTACAAAGCACCCACTTTCCAAAATAATAGAATCTGGAACCTGATGTGCACTTTGCATGATGAAAATGTGAAAAATGCATATCAAGCCTTAGACCCTACAAAATACCCATGATCAGTAGAATCCAAAACTCAATGTGCACTTTGCACATTTACAAACATGAAAAGTGCATGATGGGATCTAGATCCCTCAAAACATAGAAGTCCATTCCCCCTTCATAGGATGTAGAACTATGGAAGAACTTTGTATGTTTGCAAATGTGCAAAGTATACTTTGAGTTCTACTTTTTGCCAAATACCTTCCATATTTCACCTTCTCTAAGATTCAAAACCCAAAGAGCACATTACATGCTTGCAAATGTGCAAAGTTATCTTGGAGTTCTACCTTCTACTGAACCAAGCCATATACCTTGGTGGACATTGGACTTGCTTTTGAACCTTCAATTTCTACTACCAACCACCATTAAATTGCATTAAATGTAGGGTTTCACTATTTAACCAAGTGTTTTTGATTTTTTCATTACTATTTGATAAATTGTTAAGTGTGTTTCTTAGAGCTCTAACAACCTATGTCATGCCTGTAGATCTCAAATCATGTGTGAGTAAGTACCTAGGCAAGCCTACAAACCCTCGAGCCATGTCATACATGGTATTCCTCTTGAAATATTCTTTGTAATTCCCATATTTTGAAATGTTTTCAATTTTTCTATTTCCTATAAAGAGTTTCAAGTTATCATTATTTATTGCAAGAAACATTTTAGGGTTTTCTATGTTTTGGCATTAGTTTATCAATTTTTGTGGTTTTTTTATCCCAAAATTTTAGCCATAGGTCTAGGGCATAATTTACGGTTTTATTTTCACATTAGGAGTTTTGGATTTTCCCCCCAAAACATCCATTATATAAAAACCCTAGTTTTACCCAAGGAATATTCCCAAGTATATACTTCTCATTCAAACCAGTGAATATTCCACAAGATCCTCCAACATCCCTATAGACTTGGGACTTATCTTGAACACCTTTGACCCCTATGGGTTTTACCTTTGCTTCCATCACCATTAATATCTACAAGCCTTCAAGGCTCCACAAAAAGTGGACTTGCTTCAAGCACCTTCCACCTCTGTTGGAAACCCAACCTACTCTAGACACCTTCTACCTCCATGGAACTCCCACTTGCTTCCAGCACCATCTACCTCTATAAAAATTTCACCTACCTTAAGCACCCTCAAGTTATATTAAATATTTAAGTTGTTCCAAACACTTAAAAATCCTACCAACTTCATAGTTGGTTTCTCATGAGTAATAAATTTAATTTCCATGCATCCTAAGGAAATGAAGTTCAAATCTAAGGTCCCTAGAGTGACTCCCAGCTTGGAGTCTAATATTATGTAGATAACCAATATAGATTTAGGTCATATTGACCTAACAGATTTTTGGGATAATATAGGTGCAAAATTCAAGAATGACTAGGTCTAGAGTATTTATGACTCTGGTTAACTACAAGCTATAGCTTTCCTATTTTTAGTTCAAATCCTTGAGTTGGTCCTCATAATTGCCCAACATTATGATCCTAATAGAAGAGAGGTCTACAATGAGAAAGGGTAAAAGATTCTAAATCTAAAGCTTGATTTTATTAGCTCAGTATTTGTAATACTTGAATTTGAGAGTTACCTAGATATAACTCCACAAAAATTTGCATAGTTATTTGAAGATAAATGAGATGGGTGTCAAAATATAATAAATAAATAGTGTCTCAAGTCCCCCAAACATTCCTCCACCAGGTTACCAAATACCATGTACATACCTAATTTTATTGATGAATTAGGGGACATTATCATTCTATTGCACAAGGCCACTGGCAATCTTGTGCCAATTATTATCAAGAGTGAATGTATTAGTATATTTGGACCATCTGACAAAACAAATAATACATTCATTGGGCCTAGTTAATAAGTGATTCCCTTCATAATCAATTGATGTAGGTGCAAACAATGGGCAAGTTCTATATGACCTCTTACATTATATACATATTGGCCAAAGGAAGATTGTTCTCAAGCCTCAACATATTTCTTGAAGAGATAAATAGAGTATAAAACTACTACCCTAATCACACACTATAGGCTAGTAGATATCACTTTAGGAGAGTGAATGATTCTTTCATCTACAACATCATTATAATGTTTCATAACGAACATGGGAGAACAAGGTTCTCAAAGGTAGAAATAGATGAAATTAGTAAATGGGGTTCTTACTTCATGTAGTTCCCCACCTTTTCTTACATCAAGGTTGTTGGGTTCAGTGGTTGTCCCTATACTCTTCCTTGATATGTGAGTGATAAATGGGTACTAATGGAGTTTGTCAGGTAGATCATGGAAACACACAAGATTCTTCATGATAGGCATAAATCAAGTATATATTTCCTAATTTATATTAGTTGATACACATTCCAATCCCTCCTCAAGGCCAAATCTATTGAGGTTGAGATGGGCCATGTTGGGATAAATAACTGGAAGCACACAATTGATTACTAAGCAACTTAATATGCAGAAATTAACCAGAATACACAAGTAACTAGAATTCAGAAATAACACATGATATCAGAGACAATACACAACTTGTATTAAAACTCTTGCAGAAAAGAATACAATAAAGAAGATGCCACTTCTTCTCCACCACCTCTTCAAAGGCTTCCCACACCTCAAGTGAATAGTACTTCTCTCCTCAAAGCTCTCTCTCTCTTAGGTCCCAACACCCAACTCAAACATAGAGTTGGTGTTCACCTTATACCCGTGCTCCACGCACACCACAAGTGTTCCACGCACTCCACAAGTACACAAGCATACTTCAAGTAGATCTCCCCTAAACTTGCAACAACCTGCACCTCAATAGACCTTACTTATGGAAAGAACTCCCTTGCCTTCCTCTTTGCTCTATCTGAGTACACACCTGTACTCCAAGTAGATCCTGCTTGATTCTGCTCCCTGTTGTGTTGCTATCCTATCTGATCTTGCACACCTGCAAATCAACCTGGTTCTGCACACCTGTGAACCTTGACCTTTCACACACATACACCTACATATCAATGATCTTACTTACCATGTAGATCTCTTATAGAAGCCATGCACACCAGCTGACTAAGATCATACACCCCTGAAGAATCCTGCTGACTCTCCAAAACCATCACCAACCTTGGTACTGTGGCACTAGGAGGAACACACCATTGCTCACCTCACACATAGAAGGAGCTTATAATATTGCTCTCTTACTCTCTAGCACTAATTTACAATACAACCATGAGTCTATTATATAGATCTCATCCAAAAAATAATTAGACATCTAATTACAATAATTAGATCTACAGCTCTCAGTCTAAAATTAGCTCTCATCATGCAAACACTTGGTTCATCAACTAACTACCCGCAATATACTCACAGTCGAACCACACAGGTGACTGACGTCGGTCCCTATCTGTCTGGGGATCACCGATGCCGGCCGACTTCTGACCAATGTCGGTTGGCCTGACCAATGTCGGTGTCTGTGACACTCTGCAACTCCTCCAATGGCCTTCTCCATGTCTGCATTAGTGAAGCTTTTAGCTCCACAACCTAACAATCTCCCACTTGGAGATAAATAGCTGCACTGTACCTGTACCTGTACCCCATCTAATCTATTTCCTAGCTTGTATCCCTCTTCAAGCTCAATCCTGAAGACAACCCACCACACAACATGTGATGTGCCTCCTGTCGTCTGAGTACCCTGCCGCATCCGCATCTACAAATCCATGTAGTGAAGTCCTGACCCTGAATAGCATGAATCCATGCTGCTAGTCTCTCTCAAGTACCTAAGAACCCACTTCTCAGAATTGGCTCCTAACTCTCTGACAACACCCAACGCTTGGGCAAAATCAGGCCTATACCAGACCTCATGTGATTTTGGACACTTAAATGTCCAGCCCTTAGTGTGCTCTGATTCTGCATCCTGCGTAATGAACCTCGCCAACACCTGATTCACATCAGCTCCCACTGGAGACAAAATCAACCTGTGATCCTCTATGTCTCCCATGCCAAAGAATTTTACTGCTCTAAATTCTTCATAGCAAACCATTAAACTAATCTTACCCTTAGCTCAGCAAAACCCTATATGTACAAACCTGCTAGCAAACATACCATCCACATACAGTAATAGAATGATGTCATGACTCATCATCCACTTGGTAAGGCAAACCATAGTAGTTACCTGACATTGATTGAATCCATGCTTCGTCCTCCACCTGTCAAAACCTGTAACACTGTCCTGCAGCTCCTCAAGACCGTATGACTTGGTCTTTCGTCTCACGTATCCATTCTCTCTATTCTTCAACTAAGGAATCCATTCGTCTCTGTGCTTTCTTCTAGCTGGCAACCCTACCAAATCTCTGCTTGTTTCTACAAACTCTCCATGCCATGCTCCCACTGTTTCCTGGATCCTTCCTGCTCTATAGTAAGCAACAAGTGTAAAGAAGAGGAACAACAAATTTGAGGCCTACTTACATCTTCAGTCCTCCATATGGGTGTTTGAGACTCCTTGACAGCTTATTGTTCACCCAAAATCTATTACAGTAACTGACCTTGGTCACCACATAGTCTGCATCCAACTGACATCGGTTCCTGTGCCTGTCCTGACTACCAACACTGTCGACGTCGGTGTCCTTCTACCGATGTCGATCCTCCTGACCGACGTCAGTCTTACCTACTGTCGACGTCAGTTTTCCTGCCGATGCCGGTACCTATGTTTCTTTTGAGTGATGACTTTTTACCCACAAGCTCCTTTGAATCAATCCCCATGTCCAAACTGCCCTGCTCAGAAGTATCCAGCCCCATCCACTGGTCTCTATCCACCATCTCCTCCAAGAACACCAAGGCTTTCCAGTTCTTAAGCCTGTCAAATATATTTGTCTTCTGCTTAAGAACATGCATCTCCTTCCTGCTCATGTGACCAAGCCTATGAAGCCACATCTCTGCAACAAAAGAAGAATTAGTAATATAAACAAGTAGATAAAGAGTACCTATTTTCTTACCACCAGCTAATTCAAGTGCATCCACTGTGAGAGCTCTCGTGCATCTCTCATCACCCAACCTTTTTGAAGAAATTAGCCATATCTCCAAACCTGGGACCTGCATGACCTCCTTCAACACCCATGTGTTGGCCACCTACGATTTCAGCTTCACTTCCCCTTTGCCAATTCTTTGGCAAGGTCACCAGCTCCTCTCCATGGGGCTGCATGGAAAGTGGCAACCGAATCTGTTATCCAAGATTCAACTTTATCCAAGAAACCTCCCAAAGCATCCTGTGTAACAACACCTACAACATCTGCATCTTCAATTCCTTCACGCTGATCTGTTACCAACCAACAATATTCTTTTACCTACTCTTTCTTTCCATATGACCATTGGTGACCATCTGTGCTTTTCAACTCCTCCATTCTTAGCTTACTTTGATCTACCATTGCTCTACTCCCACTCGATCAGAAACCCCTGAGAGTGACCTGTAACCAAACACAAAACCTGCTCCCTGCAACCTTAGCTCTGATACCACGTGTTGGGATAAATAACTGAAAGCACACAATTGATTACTAAGCAACTTAATATGTGGAAATTAACCAAAATACACAAGTAACTAGAATTCAGAAATAACACATGATATGAGAGACAATACACAACTTGTATTAAAACTCTTGCAGAAAAGAATACAATAAAGAAGATGCCACTTCTTCTCCACCACCTCTTTAGAGGCTTCCCACACCTCAAGTGAATAGTACTTCTCTCCTCAAAGCTCTCTTTCTTAGGTCCCAACACCCAACTCAAACATAGACTTGGTGTTCACCTTATACCCGTGCTCCACGCACTCCACAAGTACACAAGCATAATTCAAGTAGATCTCCCCTAAACCTGTAACAACCTGCACCTCAATAGACCTTACTTATGGAAGGAACTCCCTTGCCTTCCTCTTTGCTCTATCTGAGTACACACCTGTACTCCAAGTAGATCCTGCCTGATTCTGCTCCCTGTTGTGTTGCTGTCCTATCTGATCTTGCACACCTGCAAATCAACCTGGTTCTGCACACCTATGAACCTTGACCTTGCACACACATACACCTGCATATCAATGATCTTACTTACCATGTAGATCTCTTATAGAAGCCATGCACACCAGCTGACTAAGATCATACACCCCTGAATAATCCTGTTGACTCTCCAAAACCAACACCAACCTTGGTACTGTGGCACTAGGAGGAACACACCATTGCTCACCTCACACACAGAAGGAGCTTATAATATTTCTCTCTTACTCTCTAGCACTAATTTACAATACAACCATGAGTCTATTATATAGATCTCATCCAAACAATAATTAGACATCTAATTACAATAATTAGATCCATAGCTCTCAGTCTAAAATTAGCTCTCATCATGCAAACACTTGGTTCATCAACTAACTACCCATAATATACTCACAGTCAAACCACACAGGTGACCAACGTCAGTCCCTATCCACCTAGGGATCGCTGACACCGACTGACTTCTGACCGATGTCGGTTACTTCCTGTCTCCTACCTACCATCATCGGTTGGCCTGATCGATGCCGGTGTCTGTGACACTCCACAACTCCTCTAATGGCCTTCTCCATGTCTGCATCAGTGAAGCTTTTAGCTCCACAACCTAACAGGCCAGATGAAATTGGAAAATTTGGAGTCTAGACTATTTTTTGATGTATATGTCAAGATTACAAGTGTATTAGCACTCGTAACATATGCTTATGTGTCATACTATGAGTATTACTAGGAAGATTATGGAGATGAAAAAAAATTTAGAATGAGGGATTATTCTAGAATGTCCCTTCAACAAATCAAAGAATATGATTTTCCACATGTTCCATATGACCTAGTGGATGATGACTCTAGAGTAGACCCAATTTATTACACACAAGTCATCACATGACCCTTACCACTAGTTAAGTGGTCAACTCTAGAATCCATTTCTATTTTTGATATAATATCCCATGTAATTAACAAAACTATCAATTCTTTAAGGAGTAAGGGAGTGCAGATAATAAGAGAGACCATTGGGGTCAGATAAAAGCTTCTAAAGTTTAAAATGGAGAGGATCACTCCATCAGTAGAAGGTCTAGGAGAATCATTAGAGGATCCTGACAAGAAGAAGAAAAATACTTAAGGCAAAGAAGGAAGAATCAAGCAAATAGGAATAAGTTTTGGAACAACCAATTGATCTTTCATTTGAAGACATAGTAGTGACATTGAGTTCTAAAAATTTAGATCCCATAGCTTTGGATCCCTTTTCCATTTCACCCCTTCTCCTACTCAAATTTTTATAGAAGTTTCAAAACCTCCACCACCCATCTCTACTCCTCTAACTTCTTAGGCTCCCATTTCACCTCAAGTTTTAGCATATCCACCTCTTATTTCCATTCCCCCTACACCTGTAGTTTCTACCTCCCCTATCATTCCATCTACCATACCCACTATAATAAGCCAATCACAAACAATAAAAGAAAGTCAAATGGACACTTATGGTCCCCCATCAGTAGAATATCAAGCTTCCACTCTACCTTCCATTCCTCCCATTTCACCTTCAACTTTCATTCCATTCCCTCTTTCTATTACATTCATAATCCCTTCCATTCTATCTCCATTAGTTTCTAATATTACCCAATAGTACTTATCCTTAGACTCAATCATCCTAAATTTAGTCCCATGGACCACCCTAATTCATGAAGTGAGTACTATTATACTTTCATCTCCATTATCTTTACTTTCATCATCAACCCTGAGTGGTCCTACCCATTTGATTAATTCATTCAATGATTTAGTTTCCACCCTTCCACCTATCCCTAAATTCATAACCCCTATGTCTATTCCACTTTCTACTCCCCTAATAGACATAATTGTTCCCATTACCTCCACTTCATCTGCTCCTATTTCTATAGCTCCATTAATTGAAATTGGAGTAACATAAGCACTTGATGCAAATGTTGATTTGTAGTCCACTGGTGAAAGTGAACCTCCACAGGTAACTCTTGAGTAACCAATGGAAGCATCTACACATGAGTCTACTTTGGTCATAGTATCATCTAGTATAGCTACATCAACTATTGATTCTTTGGTGATAGTATGAAAATAGCAAAGGGTTATTCCTAATTGTCTAGCCTAGTCAGTAGGAAAGAAGAGAAAATAGATGATAGACCCCAACACATTGGACTTTGGTATCTTAGAGGTCAATAAGAAGTCCAAACCAACTCCCAAGACCCTTTCCAAGATGTTTAATGATGATAAGGGATAAAGTTATGTTGAAATCATAGTTCTCCCATCATAAAAATCAAAATAAAATCTTATGGTGGGAGACTATCATATTTCTTAGATCCATCTTAGATGACAGATGAGAGAAGGAATCAAACATGATGTAAAAATTGGCATCAAATCTCTCTTATAGAGAATATATTATGACAATAAAACCAAGGGTGAACTTAAGAAGCAACTGGTGTAGCTTTAAAATGCATTAAACTAATTTACAAAGCCTGGTGGATCATTATAACAACTGTAAGTAGTGTAGCCAATCAATCATTTTATGGATCAAGCTTTCATTGATTTAGTCTGAGAGATGGATCACATGGGAAGGGATACAAAATAATGGTCAAATGAATTAATTACTAAAGGAAATAAGGTCATTATTGGAATGATGGAGCAATATGAAATCATTAGGGAAAGAAATAATACCTTAAAATATCAAGTGAATAAGTATGAAGGAGAGATTTAGACTTCAAACTTGTATTATCCCAAATTGATAGTTATAAGTTCACTTGACACAGATGTCCTCATTATTGAAAAAATATTTAATGATGAAGCTGAGCATGAGGAACTCCATAAGGTTGATCAATTTTGGATTAGAGTATTAACATAAGCTACTCACCAAGCCAAGGAGGGTCATGATAAAGTAGTTGATGTATTATATGACATTGATGGGATGATAAACAAAAAGTCAGGCCATATAGTAGATAATGCAAATAATCTCCTTCAGGTGGAATAATTCCATAATAACTTCAAATAAATAGTTGAGAAAGAATCTGCAAAGGACATAGTCTTTACCCTAAGTTCTATCCACCATTTTCTCAGGTATAAAAGAGAAATTAATAAGATAAGAATAGAAATGTAGGGAATAAAGACTTTCAGGAAAGAATTATTTGACATACAAGAAAAATTTTCAACCTCTCACATCTACTCATGTGGGCTAGATCCAAAATGAATACAAGAAATTTTCAAGGCCTTTGATGCATATGTTGAGAAACTGCATGTTGAGAATGACAAGAAAGTTGAAGAAGTTATGGACGTTGATTAATCTTTTCTCTAATTAAATATTTTCAAATGTTTTAAATTCCATTTATAATTCCATTTCAAAAACATTGTAAGTTGTAATTTCAAATGTATAGATATCTTTTTATAACTCATTTTGAGAAGGAGGAAACATATTTTTACACTTTATATTTTGATAATGTGAAAGTGCAAAAGCATGAAGTGAAAATTTCACTTTCTATTTTGACAAGTATGAGGTATTAAAAGTGAAAAATCATGAGGTGAAAATTACAAGGTTCATTTCAACAAATTTATATGACTTAAAGTTGTCAAAGTCTCATTTGTGTTTTGAAAGTTAGGGTTTTGCATGAAAATGGTAACTCAGATTTATTCAAAGTTATCTTTTATTTTAGAACTCAAGTTTTATTTTGGGAAATCATTTTTGCATGAAGATTTTTTTGTAGATATTGAAGATGAAGAATCCTTGCATGGAGATATTCCATTCCATACCATGTCATGCTACACCATTCCACCTCAAGGATCATGCCCAGCTTTGGATGCCATTGTTTCAGTCATTTCATAAGTCCAAGATGCCATAAATAGAATAACTTACCTCTTTTGCATGAGCATTCTAGATCTACATGGTTTTCTTACTAGGGATTCAAGTTTGAATAACTACATCTCATCTATAATATCTTTCTATATAAAATGGGTAAACCCCATGGCCCAGTCTATCTTTTTGTTGTTAGAGGATATAATTTCTACATTTTTGAATGTATTATTTACAAGTTGTAACCTTTAGAACAAAAATAACATGAAGATTTTCCTTTCTTATCTGATAAATATCTATGTATGTCAGTTATTTGAATATTTTCAAAAGTTTTTTTCTTATTTTAGTCACAAGAAAGTCATTTATGGTATTTTTCCCTTTTGAGAATATTGTTTGATTAAAATAAAGAACTCTTTTCCCTTTTGTGAAAGTAACTAAATATTGCCTCTAATTTATCATTTGTATGAGTTTGTGATAGACCCATTTCAATATAATTATCTATTCCATTGTGTTCCTTAAGTAAAAAATAAGTCCCACTAAGATATCTAGTGCAATCACCTTTTAAAGTTTAGTAAAGTTTTATTCTTTCCCTTTTCCATGTCAAAATTTTTAGTTTAGGAGAAAAACACTAAAAGAGCAGAATTTCCATACAAATGGTATCCTACTAGTTGTATCAGATATATTGAAAGGAATTTGGCCTTCTCTATAGGTTAACCTTAATTTTCCAAGGTCCCATGGCTAAGAGGTTTTACCATTGTATCATTAGGTGTTGCATGGGGAACTATTCTACATCAAAATCCATGCAAAAATTATGTGATAACACTTTGTTACATGACTCCATTGTTTTTAATAAGTTCAAATATTTTGATGATTTATGTCATGTTGTATGAAACCATGAAATGAATATTATGTCATTGAATAAGCTCAAGTATGTAGTAAACACACCACCTGCATCTATATCTAGTACCAAATTTACAATCAAACCAAGTTATAAGGTGAAACCTCATAAGCCTAAAAATGAAATAACCACCATGGTTAACATAATTTCACAACAACCTAATAAACTTGTCTTATCAAATGCACCAAGGAGATAATTTACACATTTACTTTAGTCCCTAGTTTCATTACTCCCATGGTTACTAGAGTGTAATCTTATATCTCTCCCTCATATTATCGAGTTTGATTTGAGTCAAAATATACCCAAAGAATATTATGCAATTTTTTATTTTGATTATCATCAAGGACCAAGATGCTCTACAAGTAGATGATTTATGTTGAAGCATAATATCCAAGATCTTATCGATGGCCAAAAGCTTACATTTTAGGATCCTCCAAAGGAATCAAGCTCACAACCTAGTGATCACCATAAATAAAAAATATTTAACAATCCTTTACAAGACCATTCTAATAAGTAACTAGAAGTGAAAATGGAATATAACATACATCCTCCTCCACCACATTATATATACCCACTAGATGGGATTATTGGTATTTACACATGACATATGCCTCCTATGGTTCAGAGACACTTTATTGCTTTTGATGACAATGATATTATGGATGATGACTATGATCTTCATTATTTATTCATTTAAGCATACCTTTATGAACAACATACATACAATGTTATGATTGATAATTATTCAAGTGAGAACATTTTCACCATGACATTACTCCTGCACTTGGGTTATACTCATAATTATTTACATCCTTCTACTAGATTAGTTAAAGCATTCGATGGGACCTCCCAGAAGGTTCTTGGTGAGATTGACCTATTGACCATTTTGACCACAAGTAAAAATGGGTCAACCCCCTATATTAAAAACATTTATATGGGTATAAAATCATGTTATAGTATGTATTTAATGTCATATCTTATGTTTTTATCCTTGGTCATGATATGATTAAGTCTTATGTCAATTTGAGTTACGTAGGGGTCATTTAGGGGTTATGTATGAAAGTGGCATGGTTTTAAAGGTGTCCAAGTGCCATATTTTTCTTACCAACACCAAATATGTCATATTACCTATTAGTAATTTCAAACTCATCTAAAACTTGCAAGTTTTCTAACTAAAAATCAAGAAAATAATTTAAAAAGGAGTTTGGCACTTGTACAGCCTATATGGGAGTGTGACACATGTGGAAAATTTGGGTAATGACTCTTCAACTTACATATACTAATATAAATGTTGTATCATCTTTTTAAGTTCTCAAAATGGTCAAAAACCATTCTACTCTCATATCACCCTTCTAGACCTGTAGAACTAGTTAGTAGGTTTATGCTTAGTATAGCCAGTTGGAGAAGTTTCAGACCAAATTATTATGGGAGGTGATATTACACTTAGATAGATTCATTTTCATAATAATATTTCAAGGATTTGTCAATTTTTATTTATTAACCATCTCTAAAAAGTTGCCTATGTTTTTCTACTCATTATTTCCCATAACCTATAGGTTTTACTCTTATTTGAATGATTCTATACAATCCAATAGATGGAATTGAATCCAAAACCTCATGTTTCCGATGCTTGGTTTCATATTTAAAAGTGTTTTTATAGGCCAAGTTTCTTGAGTTGCAAGAGAAGCCACCTTTCTATATTGCAGATAGGTTTCCACCATTTTTAAATCTTCATGATTTTTTAGTGGTTTTATAAAGTGAATATAGTTTAATTACCTTTTTTCCAATTTAATTTTTTCCCCCTCACCTTTCATTCTCATTCTCCAAATCAATATTCCATGAGGTTTCAGTTATAATTACTATATAGTCAATTTTTTCATACTATCATACACAGTCACCTGAATGAGATATGTTAAAGCTTGGGCATGTTCTTGAGAGATTAAAATATAGAAAAATTTTGATTTAAATATCCTTATCACATTATTTATAAATTTTATTTTATAAAATAATGTGTGGTTAGCATGGGGGCAACCTTTTCTTTCTACACATAGTCTCCTGCCATTAACATGCACCTACAGGTACCTCTAGAGGATCAACCATGTTGAGAGGGAGTATTTGAGCTGAGAAATGTCCTTGATAATTAAAATAGACTATTTTAAATCTTTTAGATAGGTCAAAAACTAATTAAAATTCAAATACAATTCACATTGTCCACACTTACATTTACTGCCTATATATGAGAATGTCCACCTACAAGTGGCATCATAGCGATATGAAGGTGCTTATATGAATAAGATTGGACAATTTGTAATATCAATTAGATTCATATTGTTTTGATTATATCATGGAATACTTATGAATAACACACTAATTTTTTAAGTAAAGAGTGAGGAACACTTCAAATGTGAAAGAACTATGTTCAGGGATCAAGTCTTTAAAACAATAAAATAGAGCACCTTGTCATTTTGTGGATGCCATATGATAATATTATAAAAGGATTTGAGGCATATTAATTATATTACCTTGTATTCTTAACATAATATAATGTCTTTGAAAAATTTGGAGGGCATATGACTAGTGGAAGTTAGTTGTTGAAGAGATCCAATATGCACCTTTGACCACTAAATTCAGGGAGTGATATCTACAGGGTTTAAAATTTCAAGTTGATTATAGAATCTAGAAGTGAAAATAGGGTATGTCTTCATGATTTAAATATATTATTGAGAGTAAATTAATACCAATGAACCCAAGGATCTTAAAAATAGGTTGGCATGCATAGTTTTGAGCCCATATACACCTACAGGTGTCTGCTTCTTGAAACTATTCACCTACAGCCAAAGGCCATCTTTTACATCATCCATGATTAGGAATTAAGAATGTAAAAACCAAAATTATTTTAAGTAAAATGATTATAAATTTATTATAATATATAAAGGTGACATGTCACATATTCCAAATGACTTCTCACCTATAGGCTCTTGCTTGTTCTAATACAGTCAACTTTAGTTAACTGTAGGTAACAGTGGGCTGAAGAGTAATGATTTAGTGTTGGTAGTGCATAAATATGATACAAATAGGTCCAAAACAATATTTTATGACCCTAAGGTACTCTACAAAAGTATATAAACATTTTTCCCAAGCCTAAACTACACATGACTACCTATAGGTGCCCCTCCAAAGCATGAAACAAAGTCAAGAATTATACTCAATCTTGACTAAGCAAGGAGTATGTGGGGAGTTGGAGTGATGAATTGAGACTGGAACACCTTCATCATGATCATTATCATGATGGTCTCATGACACTCTCATGGAAACTATGAAGTAAAAAGAAGACTCTAATGATACATCATATGGTCTATATCATAACCTTATACGCAGTCTTCTCCATCACAGTCTATCTTAGGTATTGAAAGAGTTGGAGGGTAAAATGATATGATCAAGAGCCAAAAATTTGTGCAAAGGGTCTCCATCACTTGGAGAATCTCTTTCAATATCTATTTGGTTTGAGGATATAAGGGAATTACCCTCTATTTTATCTTTGACAAAGGGTACTTACCTAGAAGTGTAAACCCTACAATCTTGGAAAGTAAGGATAAAAGGGAGGACCAGGAGCTAATTATACCTTATAAGGAGGTGTGGTAGGTTGGATTACATCTAAACCAAAATTATAAACCATGCATATAAGGAAGAAACTAAATATTATGTTATCAGCTATGAAGTATGTAAATAGGCCTATTAAGCATCATTTAGGCCTAAAAAAATAGGGGATAAACTTCATTTATAACCTTAGGTGATCACTCAAATGATATAAAACATGTTTATGTGGATATTTCATGTGTTTAAGCTTCTATCTTGCAAATAAAACACAAAGAATTCATTTTTGAGCTTTAAGTCACATTAGTCCTGTGTAGAATGAGGAACCAAGCTTGATAAGCTAGCTTAAGATGCTCACGTCTTCTCTAAGGTTGTGCATAGAGATACAAGGAATTTTGGGAGGTTGATAATGGTCCTAAATATTTCACTTTTTGAATTTTTTTATAGTTTTAATGTTCCATGTCTATGAACAAAGCTTAAGAGCAAAAAGGACCTAAAACCCTACTAAACCTTCAATAAGGACCGAACTGGGAAAACAATATGGAGAGATATCCAAATTGGATTAAATTACCATAAAAGTGGATGGAATTTTCATAGGAATATTTAGGGCTCCTCCCCGTCAACTTTTATTCTGACTTGTAGGAATAAGAGGGAAACTAGATTTATTTAACTATTTTTTATTTTTGTAGGCTCTAGGAGGTTTCAAAAGCTGAAAATAACTTTATGATATGTATTTTGAATTATTATAACCCCTAATATCCATTTATTTTATCATAAAATATCTTAAGTGTTCCTATAAGTAGTTTCATCTCAGCTAGTCAAACTGACAAAGTAAGATAGTGACAAGTGTGAAAACTTCAAGGGGGAGGTTATTTAAGATGTAAATAAGAAATATAAGGCCATGGAGGTTATTTAAAAAATTTATTCACTCCCTTGTATATATTTTCATGGAAAACTAAATCCAATTTTGAGGCCAAGTGTGAGGGGTGATTGAATGAAGAGTTTCTTTGACTGTAAGTAGTGATGGCTCACTTACAAATGAATACAAATGATTAGGAATGTATCTAATGCATGTAATATCATGTATACAACCCCTCCCCATTATTTTAATCATGATATATATCCATAGTTAGTTTTGGTACATTAAAAAAGGGGTGAATAATGAAGGCAGTTTTCTTGTGCAGAATGAGAATTCCTATGCCACATTTCATGAGTCTCATGAATTTGAGAGCCATTTTTCCTATAAAAACTTGAATTTTATATCTCTTAATTCATTTTAATACACATTTAACTCCTTATCTCAGTATGACAAGTGTTCAAGTCACCTTTGGACTTCTCTTTTCCCACTTCTCTCTCAAATTCTATAAGTAGTTGCCATTTTGGCAATACCACACCATGTATGGTGAAGTTATACTAGAATGATGTCATATTTTTACTTTAAACATTAATTAAAGGTTTTTTATAATCTATTAAATAATTTTATAAGTTTTAAATTGATTTATGGTGATGCAAAGTGATAACTATCTATCCTTTCTTCCCTTATCCTTTCATGTTTATACAAGAGTTCATGTTATAATAGGTCATATAGAGTGTAGTCAAGTGTTTTAGGATTATTAAAATTATATTATTTTACTTGGAGTTTGAAATACACCCTTTGGTTCATTTTCCTTGTGAATTTTCATACATTTCACTTGTATATTGAAACACTCATGTTAGAAACCTTCTAGGACTTAGAAGCTAATTTGTATGCCTTGTTTCTTAATGAATGAAATAAGATGGTCATGTGGAAAATAGATTTGTGTATCACCCCTATATAATAAGTTCAAATCGTGAAATATCTAGCCCTTTTCCCCACAAGAAATCACTAGTTTAGGTGATAAGTATTCCAAGACACATTCAAGGAGCTAGCCCTTAAATATAGAGGCTCACTTCCATTATAGGTACACCCACATACTTGTAAGTGTTCCCATGCTACCCAAATATAGAAGATGCTTGAATAACCTCTTCTAGGGTGAAATATTAGTGATAATTATTCTATCATGCCCATTGGGACCAAGTTCTAAGAGAGTGTAAATATTATTGGTGTGTCTTTCCTCTATCATCTTTTAGAAGCAAGCAATCTAGCACCAATGGCAACTTTGAATGATAAATTTTGGTTGTAAGTAGTCCAGGTATATTTAGTTGAAGATTTTTATTATTTTTTATATTCCATATAAAATATGAGGTTTATATGAACATCTATGGTAAATATTCCTATCATGAAACTCCTTATCAGTCTTACTATGAACCACATTTTACTCCTCAACAGTCCTATCACAATGGTTACCAATATTATGATCCATGGCAGCCCTATAGTCCTCCATTTCCCTCTCCACATTGACACCATGTTGTTGGATATCCATATGAGGAAGGATACCAATAAACCTATCAATAAATTCCTCCCTATCAATTCTAATATGAACCCTATCATTCATACTATGATCCATATCAACCCCAAGAAGATCCTTATGAGTCTTGTCATGAGGAATTAGATTATTCCATGGATTGTACACAAAGATATTAATGAGCGAATGCAAAGGTTGTTGTATTACACAGTCACCAATGTTAGTTAGGGATCAACTAAAGGCTACCAATGTTGGTTATGTATCAGCCGATGTCAATCATGTGCAGGCAGATAGGGACTGACGTCGGTCACCTGTGCATCTAGAAAGTCTATTTTTGTGGATAAACAGAATGTTTACATGATTAGTTTAGTTGTTAGTTGTAAGTCCACATTTCTATTTTTGGTAGGACTATTTTGAACCCTTGATTAGGAGGTGTATCTAATGGTTGAGAATGCATAGCTCATGATCCCTAATCTTATATAATAAGGATAGATCTTCATAGCTTGTGTAACAGACAATTCAAGTAGCTGAATTGTGTTTGTAATTATGAGAGACAACTCTTGAGGGAAAGAGATTTGTACATCTAAGAGGTGTGGAAGAAAGAGAGATTTATTCAATTGTATTTCCTTCTGGAAGAGTTTAATACAAGTTTTCATTATTTCTTGTATCTTTTGTTCTTTGCTGATTCTAGTTTCTAGTTATTTATTACTTCTGATTAATTTTGTGTTTAGTTGCTTGCACAACAGTAATCAATTGTTCTTGGGTAATCATGCAATTGCTTCTTTCCTAGTACAATTATGCTCTGATACCAATTGATAGGAACTACGTTCACAAAGCTCTGACACCAATTGTCAGAATTAAGAGCACACTTGATTACCTTTGTATAAGCAACTAAACATGGAATTTAACCAGAAGTAAAATGTAACTAGAATTCAGAAATAACATAGAATATGAGAGGCAACACACAATTGTATTCAACTCATTCCAGAAGTAAATTACAATAAAGAGATCACACTCTTTCATCCACTTCGTGGTCATACTAGTAATCTTCCCTCAAGAGTTCTCTTCTCTCAATACAAGTCACAACAAACAACTCAAACACAAAGTTGTTCACCTCAACCAGTCAGTAACAATACTGCCAGTACACAAGTATGCAACGTAATCCAAGTAGATCTCACCTAATTTTGCTCCTTGTTGTGTTGCAAATCTCCTTTGATCATGCTACCCCATAGATCTCCTTTGACCTTGCACACACACACACACACCTGCAGATCAACTGACCTTACTTACCCATGTAGATCTTCTACCTAATCTTGCAACAACCTGCAGATCACCCTGATCTTACACACCATGGAAGAACCCTTTTGATTCCACCATCAGAAGAACTCTTGAGGGAAGATTATTGGTATGCCCATGAAGTGGATGAAAGAGTGTGATCTCTTTATTGTAATTTACTTCTGGATGAGTTGAATACAATTGTGTGTTGCCTCTCATATTTTATGTTATTTCTAATTTCTAGTTACTCTTTGCTTCTGGTTAAATTCCATGTTTAGTTGTTAATACAAAGGTAATCAAGTGTGCTCTTGATTCTGATAAGTTGTGTCAGAGCTTTGTGAACTCAGTTCCTATCAGTTGGTATTAGAGCGAGGTTGGAGGTTCTCAGAGCGAGGTTCACTAACACCTTGGTCACAGAGTGTGTTAAGTGTTTGTTTGATTACAGGTCACTCTCAAGGGTTTCTAATTGAGTGGGATATTCTTAGGTTGTGGAACTAAAAGCTTCACTGTTTGCAAACATGGAGGAGGTTGTTGAGTGTCTCAGTCATCGACGTCGGTAGGACAACCGACATCGGTCAGAGGTTGACAAGAAGCAACTGACATCGGTCAGGGATCGACCGATGTCGGTCATCTCCAGACAGATAGGGACTAACGTCAATCACCTGTGCGGTTCCAGAACTGCTTGTTGACGAACAGTTAGTTTAACGAACTGGTTGTTTGTATGTAAAGACTAATGTTAGTCTTGAGCTGCTTGTCTAATTATTGTTTGTATGGGATCTATATAATAGACCCATGGGGCTGTATTGTAAAGTGTAGAACCAGAAGAGTTTTTCTAATGGTGGAATCACAAGGGTTCTTCCATGGTGTGTAAGATCATGTTGATCTACAGGTTATTGCAAGATCAGGGAGAAGATCTACATGGGTAAGTAAGGTCAGTTGATCTGCAGGTGTGTGTGTGTGTGCAAGGTCAAAGGAGATCTATGGGGTATCAAGATCAAAGGAGATCTGAAACACAATAGGGAGCAAGATTAGGTGATATCTACTTAGAGTACATTGCGTACTTGTGTACTGGCAGTATTGATACTAACTAGTTAAGGTGAACAATAACTCTATGTTTGAGTTGTTTATTGTGACCTGTATTGAGAGAAGAGAACTCTTGAGGAAAGATTACTGATATGCCCACGAAGTGGATGAAAGAGTGTGATCTCTTTATTGTAATTTCCTTCTGGATGAGTTGAATAAAATTGTGTGTTGCCTCTCATATTCTGTGTTATTTTTGATTTCTAGTTACTCTTTGCTTCTGGTTAAATTCCATGTTTAGTTTCTAATACAAAGGTAATCAAGTGTGCTCTTAATTCTGAAAAATTGTGTTAGAGCTTTGTGAACTCAGTTCCTATCAGGTAAAGAAGTGCCTTCAATGCTCAATAGATAGGCTAAGTATGTGGGAGGATAAAGAGCTCAAAAATGAACATGTTGTTGAATAATTTCAATAATTTTATTGGTAAAGTGAGGTTCCTATTTATATAGGTGTTTTCCTTTCTAAATATCCCAAGAAATCACTTCTCCATGAGCTTAATAGTGCATTCCTCTTTCCTAAATCCACTCACAACCCATCTTGTTACATCCTAATTCCTCACCAGGATAACTATTTCACTATTTTGAGATGGTTATAGTAGTTACACATGATATTGGTTATATTTTATAATTAAGCTTGAAATTTATGCTATTTTAGGATAATATAATGATTCTAAATTAGATGATAATTCATGATTATGAACTGGTTTATGTATGGATTTAAATTATAAGTATATTAATATGTTATTTCAGTTATGTTATTGCTTATGTTTATCATGTGAAATGATCTAATAATTTTCATGTTGTGAGGTGGATATAGGAGAATTCATCCCTTGATCATGTTGAAGGGAGAGCATCATCAAAGAGGGTGGTGTAGATGGAAACATTGAAGGTCTACAGAGAGATGGCAAAAATCCTACACACACACACACACACACACAAAGAGTAATTAGTCATGGTAGATTTAAATTTAATTGCTTATGGTGTGTTTGATATTTGGCATGTTGGTTCTATGGTTTGCTAGTATAGGAAGATGTCTTAAAAAATTATTTTTTTATTATGATACATCTTGTTATTGATGATAGTATAAATAATTTTAGTAGCGGTAAATTCAAATTTTGGAATATTTATGAATTACCATTTAAAATTATGATAACATAATTGGATGATAATTTGATTTAATATGAAATTGAGCATTTCATAATAAAATAAAATAAAGGGGAATTATTTTAGAATATATATATATATATATATATATATATATATATATATATATATATATTATAAAGCAATAAAGGTCTAACTTTAAAAGAAAGAAGAAATAAAGATAAAAAATTAAAAGAAAAAGTTTTTAATAAAATAAAGAGAAAAAAAGACTAAAGTTAAGATAATTTAAAACAAAAATTAAAAAGTGGAATATTTTAAAAAGAAAGGGCTACACCTCATTATGGAAAGGAGATCTGGAGATTAGAACAAAGAGGGGAAACGTGTGGAGGAGAATCTAGTTGGTTCTTAATGTCTCATCAGGGAGCTTTTAGCAAGTAAGCGATGCCTGAAATTATGTGATCTTTCTAGAAATTATATAAATAGACTGATAAATGTATAAATTGTGAAGAGAAGTCACAAAGAATTAGTGGATTCATAGATAACTAGTGGTATGAATACATACACAAATTATATATGTAAAGAATTGATGGTATATAAATAATTATGCTTTAAAAAAATTTATATATATATATATATATATAAAGCATAATTATATATATATATAAACATTTAACTCAGTGATAGATATAAGTAAAAACTAGGTAAAATATATACACACAAATTATGTATATTCATAGTATAAAAACCAAGCAACAATCCTTGAATTTCCATGGAAATGGCAATCTAAGAATAAACTTGCATACTTATTATCATATGAATAAGGCATACAATTTAAACACTTAGAAAATAAGTATAACGTGTAAACCATTTTCATATTTCCATAAGCATACTTAACCCTACTAAATTTAGCTCATTTCTATAATATGCTACTAGCATATTTAAATAATTAAAACATATTTTGACTTTATTAGTGGTAGTATATTCTCTAGGTATTTTTATTAAAGAGCAATTTCATATTAATCCTCGGGGAGCTTCTTTTTATAACTGTGACTAAGTAAATAAGAATGCCAGTGGGAACCAGAGTATTGAAATGGGTAGGTAGAATTAAAAAAATAAAAGTTTAGCAAAAAATTTGTATACTATTAGGTTTGAATCTAGTATATTATTAATCTTGATTCTTATATACTGTAGATCTAGGTTATTATTGATTTGGATGTCTATATGCTTAGTATGGCATCTTTTTCTACTTGCTAACTAAGGCATTGACTTATTTCTGCAATCTAAGACTCCAAACCCTCTCTATAGATACCTCTTCTACACTATGTCATTTATATTTGTCTTATTTTTATTCATGCAATCCTTATTATCACCATGTCCAGGGTTTGAACCTCCCAAATCAGCTTTTTCATCCAACAACATTAACAGTGTTTCCATATCAAGTTATGTTCTTCTCTTTTCTATAACTCAACCCAAGAGCAACACCACCACCATTTATTTTATCTTAGCTATTTCAACTCAAGTAAACCATAATCCATTTTATTCAAGGATTTAAATAGACTTAGAAATCCCCTCTATGTTTTCAACAGACTACAAACATCCATTTATCTCCATGTATGGAGATGGCATATATATAATGTATATGTACTATGTTCTTGGTTCCTTTTGGGAGTACGAGTCATTTCATGTCTATTTCCTACATTTAATAATTATATCATGAAATTTACTTTCTTTGATTACATCTCAAGTTTCATTATACATTGGACAGTGCATATTTTATTTGCATTTTTGTGAATTAACCAAAAGGGTAGAGGGAGACCCACTTTTAATTAGTTAGTAAATTTCGATAAGATATTGGGGTATTGGGAACCTCCTATATATGTAAAAATTTTTGATAATTACTTTATTAGTCTCTTAATTTTCATATAATAGCAGTGAATTACTCTAGTGAATAGAGAGAATTTGCTTATGCAATGTTATAATATATAATTGGATATCTAATACTATACCAATATCAAACATGGATTATATATGAAAATTAACCTATGGCAATAGTAGATGAACCTAATGGTGGAATATATATATATATATATATATATATATATATATATATATATATATATATATATATGTTAACAAAGTTATTAATATATGTGGTAACACAGGTTAGTTTACCAATAGCTTGTTATGATATATCCCCCAAAAATTTTACCATAGTAAATATTCATCTTCATTTGATAATTATTTTACCATTGGGTTTGGCCATTAACCTAGTACAAAACATGGTTCATATGTTCAGATGTATGTTTCATTAGAGTATATATGTATTTTGCTAATATTAAATTGGACATATATATATATATATATATATATATATATATATCACTTAGGATATAAAACAAATATGGAATATTTTGATTCTTAGAACTTGACTAGTTAATTATTTATTATCAAATATAGAGTGGATGAATCATATGAGTTAAACGGTTGAACTTAGCTACTTCCTTTTGTGAGTAGAACCTTGTGGAGCCTTTAAATATTTTATTATATACAAAATTGTTACCTAGAGTTTGACAATGTATTGAGTTATGTGTTCATGACTACTTAATTATAAATCTGGAGTGGATTACTTAGCTATAATTCTTGAGTGAAATATTAAAAATAAAAATGAAATAAATGATTTAGTTGTTCACCAAATGACTGCATATTAACCACTGAATGTAAACTAATTATGAAACTAAATATCTTGTGTTTTCAAGAAAAGCCATGTTCAGGTTATTATTATAATGAGTGTGATCTTTGTGTTTAAAACAGCTTCATGATTTGATTACTATGCCTATCAGTTACAATTTTAACACTAAACTATGATTTATAAGTGGCATAGCATTAGAATACCTTCATGTGGAGAACATTAACATGTACAAGCTCTTGTATGTGGAGATTTTATTGGTAGCTCTTTAGATTATTTGAATAAGTCTTTAAATTACCTAAGAATCAAGGAGCTATAACCCTTGGATTAGTATCCTAAAATCAAATGATTTAATAAGATAATGGGATTATCTGACTCACTAATAATAAAATGAATGATTGTTATTTATGTGTATTCAGTATGGGATACTTTTTGAATTACATACTATGAGTGTGTTAAATATCTAGCTATACTTAATAATGGTGTATCATGATGTATGTTTCTAGGATTGAGATAACATGGGATTTTTGTATGTAGAGTATACCTAGGTGGTATAATACCTTACTATCTATTATATGCTTGTTATTATGATTCAGTTGAGTGTTGATAATCATAAGTTTGGATTGTGTGTTTTCATTTAGTTGGGAACCTATGAAAGTATGGGATATGATAGGGTACTAAAATATAAAATCATAATGTACCCAAATGGTACTTACTATATTTATTATACCTAAATCACATTTATTTATACACATACTATTAATTATTGTGGATAGCTTGTGTTCTTACAGTTGGAGAATTGTGTATGCATGCATGCAAAATCTAATAATTTGAAAAATGTTGTGTTATATGTTATTTTGATCTGTGGAACAATGAATTTCTATGTTATATATAGTTATTTGTATAATTCTTATGTTTCTTTGTATTTGAGACTACCTATATGATTGAATATGGAAAACTGATAGTCAAGTCTTATAATACTAGACTGTGGTAATATGGGTTGTCATAGGTGTAGATAATTGGAAACAAATTATGTTATTTGAAATTATATAGATAAATTTTATGTTTACTCAGGTGGTATATTTGTAATCATTATTTTTAGTATGGGATAGAATATAATGAAATATTCATGCATATGTTTACAAACTAAATTTATGTTGATATCACTCCTATGTATAGTGTGATGTGTGATACATTTACTAGTAGGATGTAAGTTGATGAATTTTGTGGTTGAATTTTTAATTTGACCAATCTGCATTGCTAATGTAGAGTAAGGAGTGATATGGAGTTCACTGGCTAATTGGTATTGCAATGTTAGATGAAGGCAGTCCTATCAAGTGGTGTGTATGAACTTGATTGATCTAGATCATTTTATATATATTATTTGTAAGACTTTAGGCCAAAGCATATTTAGTGAGGCATTATCATTTCATGGGTATGGTTTACATTTACATGGGATATCTTTGCTATAGATCAAGTTTTCTATGATACACTGCATGTTTAGTTAGTTAGAAATCATACAGCACATGGTTACTATCTAGTCTCTCTAGATTCTCATGCCATCACTATCTACCCATCCATGAAGGGAGGGCCATAACCTGATGGGATTAGTGTGGGAGATTTTTTGGTCTATGGTTGGTGTGGAACATCACTTGAATGATGCTCTCCCTCCCCACAATAGTACTACTATTGAGATGAACACTTGAGATTACCATAGATACTGAAGAGTCTAAGGAATTCATGTTCTGGGAAGCCATGTATCTAAATTATGTACATTATGTTAGATTGAATATTATTATTGAGTATTATCATGAATAATTATAATTACCTATTATTTTATATTATTAGTAGAGATTGTAGAGTTGCATCAGCCATGGTTGATTTGTTATATTACTTTCTATATTCATTTTATGTAGCATATTCATGACATTAGAAATCTTTGATGTAATGTTTATACTTAATGTTATCACTTGAATATATATGTGATCTTTATTTATATTCTTTAGTGTAATATATTTATGGTATATATGTTTAATTTTAAA
Organism: Torreya grandis; assembly: GCA_037957365.1. NCBI lineage: Eukaryota > Viridiplantae > Streptophyta > Pinopsida > Cupressales > Taxaceae > Torreya > Torreya grandis. The sequence goes on from JARHVA010000333.1 coordinate 4,434,642, forward strand.
AAATCATATAATTTTATGTCTAACCTAGCAGGGTTATTACATGTGGTATCAGAGCTATGGCTCGAACTCTAGGACCTAATGAGTCCATTAGCATTTTTATGTCTTGTGAACCCAATGTCATGAAGTATTACACTAGAGTTTATACTCATGGTGTTTTAGTGTGGAACTATATTGCATCATGATGAAGTTTTGTGACATTCATAAAAAGTGTGTGGGTCATCGAGTGCATACCCATAAAATCACTCTTATTTCTTTGAGTTTTTTAGGAGACTAGTTATCAAGTGTCCCATTGGTGATGGTATTATCTGAGGTTTGGGTAGATGAGTATATAGTATAGTTCATGAGTTATGAACAAAATATTTCTACCATGGTATGATCACTTAGATCAAACACCTTGAGAGTGACTAAACCTTTTCTTGATGATCAATTCACCTTGTCATTTGTGTTGAGATTGTTTATTAAGCTTAGGATGCTTATCTTAAATATATGTTCTTTAATTTTGTGTCTATATTTATAAACCCTAGGAGTGTAAAATCCTATAAGACCATTTTTATTTTAGTACCACCTAGGGAAGTGGAAAATCTTCTTGGTAGAGTGTTGTTGTTTTACTTGGAAATTCCTTTGTGTTAGGATTTGTTTATGGAATTTGTGCTCTTAACATATGTGGTGTCATTCCTCCTAGTTGGCTTAAATATGAGTTATTATTATCATATTTTCTTTTGATATTATTATGATGTTGCTAAAACAAGTCTTATGTGCATGATGATTTTATTTCTAAATGTTGTTTGACTATACTCCCTTAAAATTTATGGGATAATGTTTTCTACTCTTGGTGAGAGATAATTTTTAAGATTAGATGTACAGAAACATATTTATGATGGCATATATCTCTCCTGACTATGAAAATAGATTAAGGTACCATAATATAAGATTGGGTAAGTAGGTAGTGTTCGGGAAACATTGAGTTGTGTTATTTTCTTTTACCTTGGGAGCATAAATAGGAGTTTTTGAGATGATAGCTTTCTAATATTCAATTTTGGATCTTTTAAAATATCTACTTGATCTAACTTGTGATTTTAAGACCATGTAAGGTGGAAAACCTTTATTTATATATAATACTAAGAATTATAAGTTGATTATAAATATTATAATGTTATACACTCATGATTGGATTGACATTTTCTCTCTATTTTGCTTAAAACATGTTATTTTAAAGAGATATTTTTGTACCTTTCATTGGAAGCGAGTAGGGTATAAGATGTGTAGAACATTTTGTCAATCTATTGGTTGGAATCAACTTTTAACTTGTTATGTACTAGTTGAACAAGGAGATATTGTTTTACTTATTTCCTTATAAGTCTCAAAGAACAATGTGATTCTTGGTCAATGTATGTTATGCTAATATAACATTATTTATTTTTAATCATGAGTATAACAGAATAATTTAAGCTAATAAATATGATACTAGTATGATTAACTAGTAGTAACTTAATAAAAATATAAATTGATTGTATAATCTTTTTTGTATGTATGTTTATACATCTAGAATCATTTAACTTATAGCCTTGCTTTCAATGATTTGATAAACATAAAATTGTGATTCTTTGAAATTCATTATGCACATTTTAAGATCATTAGGTCATGGAGACTTAAGGGAAGAGTGGTGAATTGGGAACATGAGTTATAAGTGATAGGATGGTATCTTACTTAGCCTCACATTAACTCAGATTATTAGTATTGAGATGGATTGATAGATGGACTTGTCAAATCTAGGATTTGATAGGCAAAACTTATTAAATTTAGTCATATGGCCATACATATGTATATAGTGGACAGAGATTCCATATGGATGAGTATTCCATGATTTTTTTAGACTTATATTTATCATCATACTTGCTAGGAGCTATGTGGAGTAGTGGCAATATTGACATGTTATACTTATCTAAAACTACATGAAGTAGTGATAGTATTAACATATACACATTATTCTACCAGATTTCCTAATTACTTTTCTCTAAGATGAGAAAAACACTCTCTAAGACAAATAAATGTGTTGAGGGCTAATTTTTTTTTGAAACTCTCCTCAGCCATTTACTTTCACTTGTATGATGATCTTATGCATTTTTAGGAGTCAGTAAACTTTCATTAAGATATGTGGGACCCTTCAAGTTAACAGAAGTGGTCAATCATATAGTATATAGGCATGTCTTGATGATTCTAGACCCCGAAGTGGTCATGATAGAATCAGTTAGAGTAAGTAATACTCACAAACCTTGTTTGCATAAAATAAAATATCATTGAGTAGGGTCTTGTGTGACCAATACGCTAGGAATATTTCAATTTAAAGTAACTATGGTGAGTTTTACAGGTAATTTTCCATTTATATACTTAATTTTACATTGTATATCATGTTATTGTTATGATAAAAAAATGTTTTTGATTAAGAATTTATCTTTGAATAAGACTCATCAAGGATGATGACTAGCTTTAGGGGGGGAAGATGTTACATCTCGATTCCTCGCTAGGTTAACTATTTGACTAATTTGAGATGGTTATAGTAGCTACACATGTTATTGGTTAATTTTTTTTATTAATCTTGAAATTTATGATATTTTATGATAATAAAATGATGCTTAATTAGATGATAATTCATGAATATGAGATGGTTTATATATGTGTTTACATTTTAAGCATATTAATGTGTTATTTTAGTGATATTATTTCTTATGTTTATCATGTGAAATGATCTAATGACTTACATGTTGTGAGGTGGATGTAGGAGAATTCATCCCTTGAGCATGTTGGAGGGAGAGAGAGCATCATCGGATAGGGTGGTATATATGAAGACATTGAAGGTCTATAGAGAGATAGAAAAAACCTACACACACACACATAATAATTAGTCATGGTAGAATTGCATTTCATTACTTATGGTGTGTTTGATATTTGACGTGTTGGTTCTATGGTTTGCCAATATAGGAAGATGTCTTAATAAATTATTTTTTTATTGTGATACATCTTGTTATTGATGATAGTATAAATAGTTTTGGTAAGGGTAAATTCAAAATTCAAAATATTTATGAATTACCATTTAAAATTGTGATAACATAATTGGATGATAATATGATTTAATATGAAATAGGGCATTTCATATTAAAATAAAAGAAAGGGTGTGTGTGTGTGTGTGTGTGTGTGTGTGTGTGTGTGTGTGTGTGTGTGTGTGTGTGTGTGTGTGTGTGTGTGTAAAGCATGAAAGGTCTAAATTTAAAATAAAGAGGAAATAAAGATTAAAAGATAAAAAAATAATTAAAAAAGGAAGTTTTTAATAAAAGAAATATTTTAATAAAACTAAGAAAAGAAAAGACTAAAATTAAGATAATTTAAAACAAAAATCAAAAAGTGGAATCTTTTAAAAAGAAAGGGCTACGCCTCATTGTGAAAAGGAGATCTAGAGATTGGAATAAGGAGGGGCAACATATGGAGGAAAATTTAGTTGGTTCTTAATGTCTCATCAAGAAGCTTTTATCAATTAAGTGGTGCCTTAAATTATGTGATCTTTCCAAAAATTATATAAATAGATTGATAAATATATAAATTATGTAGAGTAGTCATAAATAATTAGTGGAGTCATAGAGAATTAGTGGTATGATTACATACAACAAATTATATATGTAAATAATTGATGATATATATATAATTATGCTTTAAACAATGATATATATATATATATATATAAACATTTAACTCGGTGATAGATATAAGTAGAAACTAGATAAAATATATACACATAGATTATGTATATTCATAGTATAAAAACCAAGCAACAACCCTTGAATTTACATGTAAATAGCAATCTAAGAATACACTTGCATACTTATTATCATATGACTAAGGCATACAATTTAAACACTTAGAAAATAAATATAGCGTGTAAACCATTTTCATATTTTCGTAAGCATACTTAACCCTGCTAAACTTATCTCATTTCTATAATATGATACTAGTATATTTAAATGATTAAAACATATTTTGACTTTATTATTGGTATTATATTCTTTGGGTATTATGATTAAAGAACAATTTCATATAAATCCTCTGGGAGCTTCTTTTTATAACTGTGACTAAATAAATAAAAATGCTAGTGGGAACCAGAGTAGTGAAATGGGTAGGTAGAATTAAAAAATAAAAGTTTAGCAAGGAATTTATATACCATTAGGTGTCAATCTCATATATTATTAATCTTGATTCCTATATAGTGTATATATGGGTTATTATTGATTTGGATGTCTATATTCTTAGTATGGTATCTTTTTGTACTCACTAACTGAGGCATTGATATATTTGTGCAATCTAAGACTCCAACCCCTCTATATAGCTTTCTCTTATGCATTGTGCCATTTATCTTCACCTTCTTTTCCTTCATGCAATCCTTGCTATCACCACATCTAGGGTTCAAACCTCCCAAAGCAACTTTTTCATCCAATAGCATTAATAGTGTTTCCATATCAAGTTTTTTTTTTCTTTAACTCAGCCCAAGAGAAACACCACAACCATTATTTTCATCTTAGCTATTTCAAATCAAGTGAATCATAATCCATTTCAGTCAAGGAGTTCAATAGACTCAAAAATCCCCTCTATGCTTTCAATAGACTATAAATAGGTGTTTATCTCCATGTCTAGAGATGACATATATATAATGTATATGTACTATGGTCATGGTTACTTTTGGGAGTGTGATTCATTTCATGTATGTTTCCTGCCTTTAATAATTATATCATGAAAATGACTTTCTTCAATTTTGTCTCAAGTTTCATTATACATTGGCTAGCGCATATTTGATCTACGTTATTATGAATTGATCAGAAGGGTAGAGGGAGACCCACTTAAAATTAGTTACTAAATTTTGAGAGGCTATTGGGGTATTTGGAACCTCGTATATATATGTAGCAAATTTTGATAATTGTTTTCTTAGTCTCTTAATTTTTTTATAAGAACAATGAATTACTCTAGTGAATAGAGAGAATTTGAATATGCAAGGTTATAATATATACTTAGACATATAATATTGTACCAATATCAAACATGGATTATATATGACAATTAACCTATGGTGATATCAGATGAACCTAATGGTGGATACATATATTAACAAAGTTATTAATATGTGTGATAACATCGGTTAGTTTACCAATAGCTCATTATGATATATCCCCCAAAAGTTTTACCATAGTAAATATTCATCTTTATTTGATAATTATTTTGCCATTGGATTTGATCATTAACCTAGTACAAAACATGGTTCATATGTTTAGATATATGTTTCATTAGAGTATATATGTATTTTTCTAATATTAAATTGGACATATGTATTTAACTAGACTATATATATCACTTAGGATATAAAACAATTATGGAATATTTTGATTCCTAAAAATTGACTAATTAATTAGTTATTATCAAATATAGAGTGGATGAATCATACGAGTTGAATGGTTTAACTTAGATACTTTAATTTATGAGTAAAACCTTTTGGATCCTTTAAATCTTTTATTATATACAAAACCATTACCTAGAGTTTGGCAATGTATTGAGTTATGTGTTCATGACTACTTAATTATAAATCTAGAGTGGATTACTTAGCTATTATTCTTGGGTGAAATATTAGCTATAAAAATGAAAAGAATTATTTAGTTGTTCAACAAATGATTGCTTATTAACCTCCAAATGTAAACTAATTATGAAACTAGATATCTTATGTTTTTGGTAAAAAACCATTTTTTGGGTTATTATTATAATGAGTGTGATCTCTATGTTTAAAACTACTTCATGATTTGATTACTATACCTAGTACTTATGATTTGAACACTAAACCATGGTTTAGAAGTGGCATAGCATTAGAATAACTTCATGTGGAGCACATTAAGATGTGAAATTGTTTGTATGTGGAGATTTTATTGGTAGCTTTTTAGACAATTGGAACAAGTATTTAAATTACCTAAGAATCAGGAAGCTATAATTCTTGAATTCGTCTCCTAAAGGCAAATGAGTTAATAAGATAATAGGCTTATCTAACTCACTAATAATAAAATGAATGATTTTTATTTATATGTATTCAGTATGGGTTACTTGTGTGAATTACATACTATGAGTGTGTTAAATATCTAGTTATACTTAGTAAATAATGGTGGATCATGATGTATATTTCTAGGATTGAGATACCTTGGGATGTTTATATGCAGAGTATACTTAGGTGGTATAATACCATACTATTTGTCGTATGTATGTTATTATGATTCAATTGAGTCTTGATAATCATAAGTTTGGATTGTGTGTTGTCATGTAGTTGGGAACCTATGATAGTATGGGATATCATAGGGTACTATAGTTTAAATTATAATGAACCCAAATGGTACTTACTATAGTTATTATATCTAACTCACATTTTTTTATATGTATACTAGTAATTACTATGGATAGTGTGGGTTCTTATAGTTGGAAGACTTGTGTATGTGTGCATGCAAACTCTAATAATTTAATAAATGTTGTGTTATATATTATTGTGTTTCATGGAACAATGACTTACTATGTTATATATAGTTACTTGTATAATTCTTGTGTTTCTTTATATTTGAGACTACCTATATAATTGACTTCAGAAAATTTGTAGTCAAGTCTTAAAACACTGGACTGTGGTAATATGGGTTGCCATAGGGTGTAGATAACTAGAAACCAATTATGTTGTTTAAAATTGTATAGCTAAATTTTATGTTTCTCTATGTGGTATATTTGTAATCATTATTTCTAGTATGGGATAGAATATAATGAAAGATTCATACATATATTTGAAAAACTAAATCTATGTTGATATTACTCCTATGTATAGCATGATGTGTGATACATTTACTAGTAGGATGTAAGTTGATGAATCTTACAGTTGAATTTGTAATTTGACCAATCTACATTGCCAATGTGGAGTAAGGAATGAGAGAGACTTCACTGGCTTATTGATATTGCAATGTTAGATGAAAGTAGTCCTATCAAGTGGTGAGTATGCACTTGATTAATCTAGATCATTTTATATATATTATTTATAAAAATTTGAGCTAAATTATCTTTAGTGACACATTATCAGTTCATGAGTATGGTTTACATGTACATGTGATATCTTGTAATAGATCAAGTTTTTTATGATACACTAAATGTTTAGTTAGTTATAAATCATACAACACATGGGTACTAGCTTGTCACTCTAGATTCCCACACTGTCACTATCTACCCATCCGTGAAGGGAGGGCCATATCTTAAAAGGATTAGCATGGGGGATTTTTGGTCCATGGTTAGTGTGTAAAAATACTTAGATGATGTTCTCCCTCCCCACAGTAGTACTACTATTGAGATGAACACTTGAGATTGCCATAAATACTAGAGAGTTTGGGGAACTCATGCTCTAGGGATCTAGGTATCTAAGTTATGTATATTGTGTTACATTGAATATTATTATTGAGTATTGTCATGAAGAATTATAATTAATTATTATTGTATATTGGCAGTGGAGATTGCAAAGTTGCATCAGTCATGGCTGAGTTGTATTACTTTTTATATTCATTTTATATAGCATCTTCATGACATTAGAGATATGTGATGTAATGTTTGTATTTACTGTTATCACTTGAATATATATGTGATATTTATTTAGATTATTTAGTATAATATATTTATGGTATATACATGTAATTTTAAAAAATCACATAATTCTATGTCTAACCCAGTGGGGTTGCTACACCTCTCCTACCCCTCACACTCCATCTCCAATTCATAAACCTTCCGCTATACCTCATATTCAATCTCCTTCACATGAGCCTATCCATCAACCTTACACCTCACCCTTTCTTGAGGAAGATCCCATCTTAAGGGAATAAAGTGAAGAGGAGTAAATCTAAGCCATGTCTAACCAAGAAGATGTCATGAATGACTATGAGGAAGAAATCACCATAGGGACTCTCCTTGGTGAACAAAAGGGCAATCCTACCTTCTTGAGTGAAGAGAAACATATTGAACACTATTTTGTAGTTTTCCATGAGGAATGTTTCCAAGACTTGAAGAGAGGGGTATTTGATTTAGACTCCATGTCTGATCATGAGGTTGAAGATGACTTTCTCAAGCATGAAGTGGAGTGTACTATCAAGGATGAAATATAAATCACTCTTCAAGAAGTTACAGTCTTAAAGGAGTCTCATGAGACCAAGATAGAAGATATAATTCTTGGAGATGACTCAATACCCTTATCTAATTTTGAATCACCCTTAGATGCATTATAACATGAAGAACATTGGCTTGATGACCTCATACATCAAGAAGATAATATTTAAGAAGTAGTGGTTCTAGATGATAAGGAAGACAAAAATGGTCAGTAGCTGCAAATGAATATCTTTCAAGAGCTTGATGATATTTTCAAATTTGAAGGTCAAATACATGAAAAGGTGGATAAAAAATCTTCCATGGAGGAAAATGACAAAGATTGGGTAGAATATGTAGAGCTCCTTAATGAGCTTGAATAACTTGTAGCTAAAGAGAAACCCAATCTTATTGAGAGCACCATAGAGAACAAGAAGATATGTCTTGTTGAACCACCATTGGAGGTCATATTTGAGGATCCATATGAGAAATTTGAGGATGTTTGTATTTAATAAGAGTTAATTTCCATAGCTACCCTATTTGGAGTTGTTTGGCTCTCATTGAACACCATGCTAATGAAGTTGGCAAACATCATGAGGAAGATAAAGGCATTAATACCAAGGTTAAAAAGGCTTCATGTCTCATTAAATTCTTCATGTCATGAAATAAGAGAGGTTTCAAAATTCCCCTTTAATCTTGGAGGAATTTTTAATTTTAAGTTAGTGTTTGAGTTAGTTAGTTTGGTTTGTGTGTGTGATCCATAAGTGTGCATGAAGCACAAGTGTGATTTTGCTTAGTTCTTAACTTGTGTGTTTCTTCTTATTAGTTTTATGTTGTTTGGCATGTTCTCAAAGGAATATTGTGTTTAAAACCTATGTACAGGTGACTCCATATCCCAATGGATAGGATTAAGCAACTAGTCTTGGCATAGCAAGCATACCACCCTTGGAAAATCACCAAAGATGTTGACCATTTTGACCACAAGTAAAAATGGGTCAACCCCCTATATTAAAAAAATGTATAGGGGTATAAAATCATGTTATATGGTGTATTTAATTTTATATCTTATGTTTTTAGCCTTCGTCATGATATAATTAAGTATTATGTCAATTGAGTTATTTATGCGTCATTTAGAGGGCATATATGAAAGTGGAATAGTTTTCAAGGTGTCTAAGTGCCGTAGTTTCCTTCACAACATCCAAGATGTAAAAATACATATTAAAAAATTATAGTCTCATCTGAAACATGTAAGTTATCTAACTAAAAATCAAAAAAGTAACTAAAAAAGGAGGAATTTGGCACTTGTACGGCCTATAAGGGAGTGTGTCACATGTGGAAAATTTAGGTAATAATTATTAAACTTCCTTGGACTCAGTTTATCATTTGATCATATTTGTAAGTGCTAAAAATGGTCAAAAAATATTTTTTTCTCCTATCACCCTTCTAGACATGTAAAACCAATCAATAGGTTTGTGCTTAGTACAGCTAGTTGGAGAAGTTTCAGACTAAATTTTTTTGGGAGGTGATATTAAACTAATATATATTAATTTTAATAAAAATATTTCAAGTATTGGTCAACTTTGATTTATGAACCATCTCTAACAAGTTGACTATGTTTTTTTGCTCATTATTTCCCATACCCTATAGGTTTTTCTCTTGTTTGAATGATTCCATACAATATAGATAATGTGAGTGAATAAAAATTACATATACATATTCACCTCATTTTCCCCATTCTTTGTTTCATATTTCAAATTGTTTTTATAGGCCAAGTATCTCAAGCTATAAGAGAAGGCACATTTCTATATTATAGATAAGTTTCCATGATTTTAAGAACCCTCATGCTTTGGTTTTGGTTTTATAATATGAATATAGGTTTATTATCATGTTTAAAACATCCTATTGGTATCCTTACCTTTCAATCTCATTCTCCAAATCAATATTCTATGAGGTTGTAGTCATAAGTACTATATACTCAATTGCTTCAAGAATGTCATAAACAATCACCTAAATGAGCTATGTTAAATCTTGGGCACATTCATGAGAGAGTAAAATAGAGTCATATTGTTATTTAAATATACTTATCACATGGTTTATCAAGTGTATTCCATCAAATAATGTGTGGTTAGCATGGGGGTAACTTTTTCTTTCTACACACAATCTCTTACCATTAATATACACCTATAGGTACTTCATGAGGATCAACCATGTTGAGAGGGAGTATTTGATATGATAAATGTACTTGAAAATTAAAATATTCTATTTTAAATCTTTGGTATAGGTCAAAAACTCAATGAAGGTCAAATATAATGTATATTGTCTACACTTAAATTTATTGCCTATATATGAGAATTTCCACCTACATGTGGCATCATAGAGATATGAAGATACTTATGTGGAGAATATTGGAAAAGTTAAAACCTTACTTATATCCCTAGTGTGTTTATTATATCATGGAATAATTATGAATAATACACTAATTTTTCAATTAAGGAGTGAGGAACCCTTCAACGGTGAAAGAACTATGTTTAGGGATCAAGTCCCTAAAAGCACAAATTAGAGCACCTTGCCATTTTGTGGATGTCATATGATAAGGTTTATAAAGGCTTAGATTAATATTAATTATATTACCTTTTATTCTCCCCATAATATATCTGTAAAATTTGGAGGGATGATGACTAGTGGAAGTTAGTTTTTGAAGAGATTCAATATGCACTTTTGACCATTGAATTTAGGCAGTGATATCTACATGGTTTAGAATTTTAGGGTGATTCTAGCATATAAAATTGAAAATAGGGTATTTATTCATGATTTAAATATCTTATTTAGATTAAATTCATACCAATGAACACAAGGATCTTCAAAAGAGGTTGGTATGCATATTTCTGAGCCCATATACTCCTCCAGGAGTCTACGTCTTGAAAGTATTCACCTATAGCCAAAGGCCATCTTCTACATCATCCATGATGATGCCTTAAGCATGGAGACATGAACATTGGTTTATGTAATATGATTATAAATTTCTCAAAATATCCAAAGGTGATGTGGCACATATTCTAAATGAGTTTTCACCTACATGGTCCTACTTGTTCCAATACAATCAACTATAGTGAATTATAGGTAACAGTGGGTTGAGGAGTAATGTTTTAGTGTTGGTAATGTATAAGGATGATATAAATAGGTAAAAACCAATATATAATGACCCATATGTACTCTAAGGAGGTATATAAACATTTTTCCTAAGCCTAAACTATGTTGGACTACCTATAGGTGCCCCTTCAAAGCAATAAACACAGTCAAGAATTGCACTAAGTTTTGACTAAGCAAGGAGTATGTGGGGAATTGGAGTGATAAATGGAGACTAAAACACATTAATCATTATTTTAATGGTCTCATTACACTCTCATGGTAGATATGAATCATAAAGAAGAATCTAATGATACATCATATAGTCTATATCCTAAACCATGCATACAATCATCTCCATCACAATCTATCTTGGGTCTTGAAAGATTTGGAAGGTTAAATGATATTATAAAGAGAAAAACTTTGTGAAGAGGTTATTCATAACTTTTATAATCCCCTCTAATATCTATTTGGTCTAAGGAAATAGAGGAAGTACCCTCTTTTTTGTCTAAGATAGAGGGTACTTCCCTAGAAGTACAAACCCTATAGTCTTGGAAAGTAGGGATAAAAGGGTGGACTATGAGCTAATTATACCTTGAACTGAGAGGTGGGAGATTGAATTACATATAAAAAAACATTAAAAACCATGTATATAAGGAATAAACTCAACAGTATGGTCTGGTCTGCCAAGTATTCAGACAGTTTTATTAGGCATGGTTTAGGCCTAAAACCAAATGGGGGGTCAAATTCATTTATAAACTTAGGTGATAACTAAAATTATATGGAAAATGTTTATGGGGATATTTAATATGTTTCTAATATTCTATCTTTCATATAAAACATAAGGAATCCATTTTTGAGCTTTTAGTCACATTAGGCCTGTGCAGAATGAGGAACCAAGCTCAATAAGCTAGATTGAGATGCTCACATATTATATGTGGTTGTGTATGGAGATCCAAGGAGTTTTCAAAGGTTAAAAGTGGTCTTTAACATTTATGTTTTTCAAAAAAAATTCAATTATAATTTTTCATCTCTATGAACAAATCTTAAGAGCAAAAAGGACTTAAACCCCTAGTAAACCCTGGATAAGGACCCAACTAGGAAAACAAAGATGAAGAGATATTAAAATGGGATGTAATTACCATTAAAGTGTATTTAGGTTGTATATTACTCTTCAGGTCTCCTCCTCATCAACTTTTTTGGTCACCTACTTATACAGACAAGAGGGAAACTAGATTTATTTGACTATTTTTTATGTTTTTCAAGCTCTAGGAGGTTTCAAGAGATGAAAATATCTTTAGGATATGTATTGGGTCTTTTTATAACCCCTCATGTCCATTTATTATAAAATAAAATCTCTTAAGTTTTATTATAATTCGCTTCATCTCAGCCAGTCAAAATGGCAAAGTGAGCAAGATAGTGAGAAGTGTGAAAACTTCAAGTGGGAGTCTATTTAAGGTGTACTAAGAAATATAAGGACATGTAAGGCCTTTTAAAGTTTAATTGACTCCCTTGTATATATTTTCTTGAAAAACCAAAGCCAATTTTGAGGCCAAATGTGAGGGATGACTAAATGAAGAGTTTCTTTAACTACAAGCAGTGATGGCTCACTTCTAAAAGAATATAGATGATTAGGAATGAATCCAATGCATGTAATATCATGTATAAAACATTCCCCCTTATTTAAATCATGATATCTATCCCTAATTAGTTTTGGGATGTTCTAAAATGGGTAAATGATGAAGGCAGGTTTCTTTGCATAATGAGAATTCCTACACATATTTCATGAGTCTCATGAATTGGAGAGCCATTTGTCTTATCAAAATTTTCATGGTCTATCTCCTAATTCATTATAATACACATTTAAATCTTCCTCTTAGTATTAAAAGTGTTCAAGTGACCTTAGGACTTCTCTTTTACCACTTCTCTCTCAAATGTGATAAGTAGTTTCCATTTTGGCCTTTGTAATCTAATACTACACCATGTATGGCAAATCCTTAATATAATGATGTCATATTTTACCTTTTAACATTAATTCAAGTCTATTATTAAGATATTTAACAATTTTTAAGTGTGCAAGTGATGTATAGTGATGTAAAGTGATAACTCTCTATCCTTTCTTCCCTTATCCTTTCATGTTTGTACAAGAGTTCCTATTATATCAAGTCAAATAGAGTATATTCAAGTGTGTTATGCTTATTTCAAGTGTATGATTATCCCTATAGTTTTAAATATACCCTATGGTTCATTTTCCTTGTGTAGCTTCATACACCTCACCTCTATATTGAAACACTCCTGTTAGAAACCTTCCAAGACTTAGAAGTTAATTTGTATGCCTTATTTCTTAATGAATTAAATATTATGGTCATGTGGAAAACATCTTGGTGTATCACCCATATGTAATAGGTCCAATTCATGCAATCTATAACCCTTTTCCCCATAATTAAGAACTAGTTTAGGTGATAAGCATTCCAAGACATATTTAGGGAGATAGCCCTTAAGTCTAGAGGCTCATTTCCAATATAGGTACACCCACATAACTGGAAGTGTTCCCATGTTTCCCAAATATAGAAGAGGATTGAACACCCTCTTCTAGGGTGTAAAATTTAGTGGCAACATGACCTAATATTATAGGTTAGTCCTACACATGTGGTTACTACCTTTTTAGTTATACCTTCTATCAACATCTTTAATATATTATTGGGAAGACCTTGGCTCCATATACTTTGATTAGTACCTTATCCAATGCATGGATATTTAAAATACATTCATGATAATTGGGTAATTATATTTTATAGAATGCTATATGAGCATCCTCTTGAATAATAGAAACTTATACCTATACAGTTGATTACCAAGCCTACTAAATCTCATTCACAAAAAAATGGTAAGTAATAGGAAATCCCCTTTACTAGGTGTCTAGTACTCAAGAGACCATTACATCAGACATATAGTGGATCCCACAGAATCCCCATATACTATCCACCATGTGAAAAAATCAAGATCACCTACACATTTTACTATTATTGTTATTCCAAATAAACCATATAACACTTAATGATGGGTTCCATGAGCCCCTACTCATATTAATCCTACTATTGCTTCACGACCACGAAGTCCTATTATAAATATGTATGGAATCATCGATACTACTATGATAGATATTAAACCTATATTTGTTCCTTGGAAGCATCACAATATTATTAAACTAGGTTCACATTAGGGAGATATCTATGATCATACATTAGATGGCATCATAGAATGATCTTTCCTTTTCAAACATTCTAAAATACCAAAAAAATTGAAAAAATTAAAAAAAAACAAGAACACTTCAACACCTACATGTTATATTATATCCTTGGCATCTATGTTTTTGTTCCATGTTGATGGATGACATACTTATTTACTTATAAATATACACATGTGTGTCACACTTCTACTTGAGTGTGATATAGGCATATAAAAATACATGATCTATTCCTAATTCAGATGTTAGGTCTTTCCTCAACTCATGTCATGCAAAAATTAAGGGCATCTGCTTCTTTGATATTTATACACAAATGTTGTATGATTCGATGATCACTTTACATTATCATGTTTGAGCTTACATATGTACTTACACATGCCTTTATCTATGATTATATCTTACATAGGGTACTTGATATGTTTTACATTTGACATTTTTTCCTAACACACTTGATCCATGGGCTATTATGACATGCTTATATCAATTTCTTATAATTTCCTTTATGCACTTCCTTGAGTATCTTGCCTTGTTATTGTATTCCTTGTTCAAGCATTTTAATATGCTACTTTGCTTATAGCCCCTATGCCTATGTATGATTTATTTTAAATTTACATATGTCATTATTTATTATATGGATATTTGAATATGTCATCCTTGATTTGTGTACATTAGACTAAATCATGTCCCTCTGATTGTGCAACATTTGATCATGCCCCTTGTTTTTAGTCTCCTTGGACCATTTCTTTTTGACTTGATTTTGAGTGCTCTTGTGTGTGTGTTTATTTTCTTATTGAGATTTTTATATTATTATTTAGATATTTATATGATCTTTATCATGCATCTTAGGCCTTCATGTGATCACATGTAACCATTCATAGATTTTATAGTTATCTTATCCTTTTGAGGTCAGGTAACTAGCAGTTCCTATCTTTCCCTCACCTTAAAGCGAGGGCATACTAGTGGGGGCATGTCATAGAGACATGTTATCCACATATATTCATAGTTTCTAGATTCAATGGGGCATCATTTATAAGCATGTTATCCACACTCATTTATTATATGGTACTTATATTAATTTTTAGATTCAATAGGGGCATGTCATATGGGAATAACCTCCACTAATTCATAGTTTTTAGATTCAGTAGGGCATGTTTTGGAAGCATGTTATCCACACATCTTTAGTATTCATCATCTCCAAATTATTGTGAGGGAATATTTTTAAAACATTTTATCCACATTGGTACTTATATCAGAGTTTAGATTTATGCATATATAGTGGGGGCATGCTTTAAAAGAATATTCTCCACACTTGCATAGTTTTCTAAATTAGCCAAAGCACACAGTTATATGATTTAGATTCATAGTTGTGATATAATTATATACATTGGCACCATTTTTATATATAGTTACATCATGATAAATATCTAAGGTGTATATGCTATGTAGTTTGAGCCTAATATTGTAAAATTCAAATCAGTTTTAGATTCCCAAACTCTTTTATGGATTATTACCACATCATAGACTTTTTCAGATTGATACCCCATAGATTTTTATTGACTTTATTGAGTGAATATATTATAGTATTTGGTTCAATTTTTGGTATGGATGAGGTGATAAAATCACTCAATCTTTCCAAGTCTTTAGGTTGGACTTGATTATATCATCCAACCTCACCAGGTTATAAGCATCATTGGGTTGCACAACTAAGTTAATCTCAACTACCAAGTGGAAACTCACTTTTTCTCCAAGGTTGGGGGCATGGGCCTCTCTCTCTCTCTCTCTCTCTCTCTCTCTCTCTCTCTCTCTCTCTCTCTCTCTCTCTCTCTCTCTCTCTCTCTCTCTCTCTCTCTCTCTCTCTCTCTCTCTCTCTCTCTCTCTCTCTCTCCTTGGATATATGCACTTTAAATATTTATCTATATTTGTCCTAAACTCACTTTTAGAGCCTTATAATGATACATCTTTTTCAAATCAACTTATCAATAGGCAAGGTAGTTACATCAAGAAACAGGTGTACTCCTAAACCTGTTCTTTCAATTTTAATCTATTTCAAGTAATTTCAACACAACTTATATATATATATATATATATATATATATATATATATATATATATATTGATATTGTAACATGTTCTCAATTGCAGGTCAATCATCATAAAAGCATACAAGTTAGGCACACACAAAGATAAGGTGTGTTTTACACACCTAGGTATGCATTCATTTAAACTAGTAATTTCATTACTAAATTAAGGGGTAAATTTAAATGATACTTATAGATTATATACCACCTTAGTCTTGTACACTTGGAAAACTTTGACCTTAGTTATTCCTCTCAGTTCAAGACCTTTCTTAATTTTTAAAGTCTCACATTTACTCTATCTTGTGCCCCTTAGCCTATATCTCTTAGTTCAACCAGGACACTAACCCCCAAGATAGACACTAGTGTTGACATTAGTGTCCTAACCCGATGCAAGTGTCGAATACACTAAAGTCATCAAATTTTCAAGCGAAACATATCCTAATGGTTGGCCTAAGTTCTTTAATGCAATTTATTACTCCAAAGGGATTAATATAAATACAAGATCAACCCTCATTCATTCCTCACCTGGGAAAACCTATAAAAATACCAAAGAGACCAAGGAAACTTATCAAAAGCACTATATCAAGCATTCAATTAAAAAAAGCTTCCCTATTTCTATGTAAGTCAGGTAAAACACATCTATAGGTCTAAAGTACTAAAGGAGTATTCCAAGATTTTGATTTTCTAAGTTACAAGTTAGGTCACTATTGTAATTACTTTTTATAATATTATATGATTCACACACAATCCAACACATATGGGATATCTTCATGAGTCTAAGGCCCTCATCTAGAGTATTGGATATTTAGGCAATGCCCATTGATAGTGAGGTCTTTAGGGTCATCTCAACACTATGTGCCCACTAACTCATTTTTTGTAAAGGTCACCATGAAGATGAAGAACTAGGGTTTTGAAAATTCATGAGAAATAGTCCATGACCCATATTTAAATGCACTAAAGTGAAGGTGAATTCAAACCTAAAAGCATCTAAGTGGTTGCATATATTTACTAAAAGTATTTTGTATAGGACACTTGCATCAAACCTAGATAGTAGCATCGACACAACCATCCCAAGCTAACATTAGTGTCTAGAGTGCCATAAGCATTAGATCCAAAATCTAAAGATTATTGTATAACTATCTCTTAGCTTGTTTTCATCATATTCTAGATCCAATACTATGTTAGCATCAGAATCAGCTAAACATATTAATTTATTTCATTTCCATGCATAGATTAGTTGTACTTTCTATATTTAGCCTATAATTAGCATAATAAATTTAGTGTATTCGTATATCTAAGTTTAGCACTCAATTGGCATGTTGTAGATCTGATTAGCACCCTTGTGCATTATCATTTGTACTAGTATTTCTATTTGGGTTGGGGTTGTTCATGGGTAGAGATTGGTATTTGTTTGTTGTGTTTGGCCTTTTTCTTGGTTGATCACATCATCAATGGTGGCTTCCTATTTTATTTAAGGATTTTTGGGCTTTGATTATTGATAGTATTATGCCTCACATATTTAAATACCCCATTGTTTTAGTTTAGGGTGATGATACACCCATTGGTCCCACAGGTTCAACAACCACTATCAATGGCTACTTGATCAATTCATAAGGCCCTTTCAATAGCTTCATAATATCAATAGGGAAACTTTTGGATATATTCCCTTGTCTCCTTGTTGAGGGAGTGAATTAAAATATTGCATAATTCCATTTGGTACATGTGATTCATACTAGCAGATGAATGTAAAACTTTCCATCATCTCATGATGAAATGAGAAGCTAATTCATTATGTTCTTGTTTGGTATAAAGATATTCTCACTTAGGCCAGTATGGAATTAGCTCTAGGAGTCTCCTATATAGGATAGGTGTAACTAAGGGTTTTCTTAGTGTGAATGAATTTATTTGGATTGGGAACCTTAGTGGCATAGTTAAGTTTTGCATTGGTAATTTAGATGCATTTTGATTCCCTCTAGAGGGATGCTTATCTACCTACATATGATTAACCTCATCCTCTAAATAGTAGATCCTTCTTAGATAGTAATAATATTTAAAATTTATTTCTACATTTTATCTTTATGGGCTAATCTATGATCTAATGCATGTATACACATAATATTTTTAACTTTTATCAAATATTCATGTTTTACATCTTGTAAGAACCCATTGAGACTCAATCTCTCTGAATGCATGCCTTAAAGGCTGCATCAGGAAAGGGGTGGGTAGACCTTTGGTGATTCACAAGATTATTATCCCTTATTTCCATATTATTACCAATATAACCATTCACTAAGCTATTACTCCTCCTTTGCACACTCCTCAAGTAATTTTCCTCTTGCCATCCCTCTTTTCCTCACATTAATCCCCTTTCACCATTTGACTATACTAGGTCAACTGGGTCAAACCTATATATTTTTTAGCCTTTGATTACTATATAGGATTGACTAGGTCAACTTTATACTATTTAGGGTATTTTTCACTTCGAGTTTCATCAACCCTTCAATTGACCTGGCTCAAAACCTAGTGATTTATCTCCCAAAAACATAAAGGGTTGATTGGGTCGACCGCATATAAACAACATATTTAGAAGGATTTAGGGTGAGATCCACATATAAATACAAGATCATTTCATCATTATTTCAATATGCAATCGAGAGTTATTATTCGCTTATGCTTCTTTACAATTTGCTCTTCCACCATTCTACTTAAGGAGTCTTAGCTTAGGGTTTCTACTTAGAGAATCTAGTCTTGTGGATAAGTCTTGGATGATTTGGCCTTTCTTATATATCCTTAAAAACCACAACAACCTCTTATGAATCCACTTTGGTCAAGGGAGAGATTGAGTCTCGATGAGTTCATATTTAGGTAAGTATATTGTAACTTTATTCTCCTCTCTTTAGTAGATATGAGTAACATAAGTATTGGCCATACTCCATGTACTAGGTTTTTGCCCATACTTAGCTTAATTTATATTCTCTTATACATGTTTTTATTTCTTTACTAACCCTTCATGTTGTACGACAAGTTTTGGTGTGCACTAGATTAGATTTTCTTTCTTATTATTAGATATAGAGTGAACATTAAACCTATGACTCTTTTAGGGTTATTACATGATTGTGTTAGACTGTAAGCTTTGGAACCCTTCATGTCATGGTGTATTATGACAAGTGATCCCCTAATCGAGTTTAGTGAATATTTATATTGGTCATTTTTCCACTTAGCAAATATATTCCTAATCAGAAGTGTAGGTATGTTCTATCTTCTTTAAGCCAAGATTGATTTATAGACGTGATGAATTTATGATTGCATATATTTTGGTGAACTCAACATGAATCATATCCCACCATTTTTTGGATTATCTTCATGTTTCCACTTTATTCTTAGTATTTTATTCACTTTGGCTTCACTTTCATAATAAATTCTGGTGAACGTGATGTGAACTAACCCTTGCAAGATTTGTTTACCTTATTTCATTCTTTCATAAATATTTGTATCATATATTTACCATTTTTCTTACTTTTCAAACTACTTACAAAAATTATCTTGTTTCAATTCACAATCTATTATAGGCTTCTTTATTTTCCTTATTTGTTATACTAGGTCAACCCAATTGACCTTGCACCTTTTTCTAGCCTTTGTTCACTATATTGGATCAACCCAGTCAACCCTATGCTATTTTCAGACCCTATTCACTCTTTTTCCAACCTTTGTTCACTATATTGGGTTGACCTAGTTAACCCTACACTATTTACAAACCTTAATTTTATGTTAGGTTAACTTAGTTGACTATGTACCTTCTTATGCTTTCTCTATTTTCCAATTTAGTTGTCAATTTATCTTTATTATCATTTATCTCAAGCATCATGTTCCCTATTAGAATATTCTTGGATAACATAAATCCATTTAGATGCTATATGGGGTTCTCTTTGATTCTTATCTTTTCTTCCTCTTTTTAATTATTAGGGCATCTTGCGATGCCCATACACACATTACTCTAGCCTTTGGGGCATCTTGTGATGGCCACCCACATATCATTTCAGACTTTGGGGCATCTTGTGATGTCCATCCCTACATCCACTTACCCTTTGGGTCATCTTGTGATGCCCACTCTTATTATCCATTACATGCTACCAAACTAATTCAATTTCAAGAAACCTTATGAGACATATAGGCCTATCTCTCATATGTTCATCCTTGATATATCCATTAGTGTAGGATTCTTTCCTTCTCTTCATGCTTTCTATCTATATCTATCTAACACTTTTTGTAGATTACTTACATGGGTCTTTCCCTCTATAGTAATTTCCTTCCTTTTACAAACCTTTAGTCTTCCCTTTTGGTCTTCTAGTTTCTTGATGTACCATAGTCTTCTTTATCTTATTGTATTTTCTCTTTTAACACCCCTTGGTTTTTTCTTTTGTGAGTTACTTTGTAAGACCATGGATAGGACCTGACATTCCTCACAAAATTACCATCTTTTGCTTACCTCACTTTATCTTTCACTTGTTGGTTCACACACCTTTGGTTTCTCTTTTATGAAGTTGTAATGTAAGACCGTAGATAGGACATAGCCCTCCTCATAAAATTACCATCTTTTCATATTTTTATGATCCTTGTTCTCAAATGTTAGATTTTGATTCTTTTGGTAGATGTAATTTGTGCAAATAATCTATGTTAGCATTTTTTTCCTCCATTTCCCTCATTCTTATGATAAGGAATCACACTTTACTGTCATTTGTATCCATTTTTTCCCTTTGTCACATTTTTTTTTGCAATTTGAAGTAATTCAAATCTTTCCATGTGTCACTCCTCTTTATTTCCCCTTTGTTTCACTCCACATTGGATAAAACAAGGTCAAAGTCAAGATAGCACTTTTATTTTTACTTGGATTTATGAGACTCTTAGACCCCATGCTCTTTGAAGTTTCTCTCTCTTAGAAACTTTGTCACAAGTATTCAAATGAAAGTCATCTTTAGCACCCATGTTTGGTTTTCCAAATCCATATGGAAGAGGAATAGAAAAAATCATCAATAAAGTTAAAATTCAAATCATTTGAATCAAAAGGCAATGATATCTAAAAGGAAACATACAAATCTCAAAATTTAAAGCACACTAAAAGACATGATTACAAGCACATCTCCTATCTCTAATTGAAGCTCAAACTCCATATTTGGCATCACATAGAGTCAAGGTATTTTAGGGTGGGGTAGGCCAATATATTAGAATAGGGGAATTCAACAAACTCTATGATGCTACCTACTTTCTCATGTAAGTACCCAAGTTTTACAATAGATTTATAGCTCTATAAGGGGTCCTAAAGAATGGGGAACACATTATGGGGAGATAGGTCCATTTTAATTTTCATGCATATAGCCTTCATGGGATGATTTATACACATCATTTTTTGACCTAATACTTGTGTAGCTAATATAATTTCTTCAGAGGCTTTAAGGTCAAAATTCTTCTTATTTTAGACAAACTTAATTTGAGTGTCTTGACTTTGATAAAGAGTTCATCTACCTTAGTTTTTCCTTCATTTCCCCTCAACCCATTTCATTTCCCCCCTTGACAAACAAATTGTGATTCCAAATCTATTTTCCCTTCTTCTTTAACTCTTAAAAAATACAAGCACTACTTTGTTTTAGTTTTATTTATCCTTAAAAGAGTAAAACAACATGTTTGAGTAACTATGGATTCTTTCTTTTTCACCATGGAATTACATTTCTATACTTACTTTACTTTAATTTTACCATTTGTCATTGTTTTACCATCCTTTTGTTATGGACCCTTGATTTCATACCCTTTTTCCATTGTTGAGTGAGGTTGGATTGTTATTTCTCGCTAATCAATGTTGTTTTCCCTTTTATGCACCATTTTTCATTGTTGAGTGAGATAAGGATTGTTACTGCTCACTTAGCAATGTTTTTTTTACCATTTTGTTTCTTATTTTACCATTGATTTGTTTTATTACCATCCTTTTTGACATGTATCCCTGGTTTGACTTAGTGAGTTTGCCTTTTTTACTTTAGGTTTATTTGTTTGAGTTTTTTAATATTTAGTAGCCTTGGATTTTTTATTACTTGATTTACTCTTGTTTTTAACTTGGGAATTTGGTATAACATAACACTTGTCACCCTAGCTTTCCAAATTTCTAAGTATGTCCCATCCTCATAGCACTAGCTATCTTGGCTTTTCTTACATTTGTTCATTTTTGCTATTTAGTTTTGTATTCTTGGGTTTGTTGAAAGTAGCCTTTGTGCCCTCCACAATCAAAACTAACAACATAGAAGACAACCATTCAGATATAATGGTAATTCAAGGTACTCATCACTTTTACTTTTTAGTTATTTTCCCTTTTAGTGGTTTACTTTCAATTATTTTTGCTTTAAAATACTACAACTTTTTTTTAGCATTAGCATTATGTGTCCTATTCTTTCTCAATGCACCATCCCCTATTGCACCTTAGTGGTATGTGATGATATTTTAGTAGGGCATATATATACACATAATATTTTCAATATTTTATCAAATATTTACACTTTACATCTTGTAGGAACCTATCATAACTCAATATCTCTTAGTCCATGCCTTAAAGGGTGCACCAAGAAAGGGGTGGGCAGACCTTTGGTGCTTTGAAAGATTATTTTTCATTATTTACACATTATTACCAATATAAATAACTCTTAAAACCACTCCCTAAGCTATTACTCCTCCCTTGCACACTCCTCCAGTATTTGTCCTCTTTCCATCCCTCTTTTCCTTACCATGATTCCCTTTCACTAGTTGACTGTACTAGGTCAATTAGGTTAACCCTATATATTTTTTAGCCTTTAATTACTATATAAGGTCAATTGGGTTGATTGTGTACTATTTTGGGTATTTTCACTTGAGATTTTCATTAGCCCTTCGATCGACCTAGCTCAGGACCTAGTGATTTATCTCCTAAAAATATACAAGGTAAACTAGGTCAACCCCATATAGCTAACATATTTGAAAGGATTTAGGGTGAGATATATCTATAAATACAAGATCATTTCATTATTATTTAAATATTCAATCAATATTTATAATTGGTTCATGCTTATTTACAATTTGCTCTTCCACCATTCTACTTGATGAGTCTTAACTTAGGGTTTTTACTTGGAGAATCTAGTCTTATGGATAAGTCTTGGATGCTTTGGATTTTCTTAGTTATACTTAAAAACCATAATAACCTCTTTTTAATCCCATTTTTTCAAGGGAGAGATTGAGTCTTGATATACTTATATTCAGGTAAGTATATTTTAATTTTGTTCTCCTCTCTTTAGTAGATAGAAGTAGCATAAGTATTGACTTGAATAATATTACTCTTCATATTCCATGTATTATGGTATTAATCATACTTATCTTAATTTATATTCTATTATAATTTTTTTAATTTCTTTACTAACCCCTCATGTTGTGCCACAAGTTTTGGTGTGCACTAGATTAGATTTACTTTCTTGTTATTAGATATAGAGTGAACATTAAAACTAAGACTCTTTTAGGGTTATTGCATGATTTTTTTATATTATAGGCTTTTTAACTCTTCCTATCATGGTGTATTATGATAAATTATCCCCTAATTAGGTCTATCAAAACCCAATATTTATCATGCTCCTGCTTAACAAATGTGTTTCCAATCAGAAGTGTAAGTATGCTCTATCTTCTCTTATCCAAGATTGATTTAAATACATGATGCATTTATGATTTCATATAATGGAAACATGAAGATTGGTTGTAATTCCTCTAGTTAGGTTCATATCATTAGAGTGGGGATTATTTTTAATGGTTTTAGATACATTTTGCACCTCATAAATAGGGATTGTGCTCCCGATTTGAGTATTGGGCTGAGAATAATCATAGGATTGATAATCCACATTGGTGTCAAATGTGGGATTGTTATAAATTATCAATGAAGCTTCACCATAGTTGATTTGGATCCTCCTATAACCCTCTAGGCCAAAATATCCATGTAAGTCCTATATAGACATTTTTTGGGGCTATATGGATACCCACAAAATAAATGAAAGGAGAGGGGAAGGTGGAGAAATGGAAGAGAATAAGGAGAAAAAATTAAAATGTAAAATATGGAAGTATTTCATCTTAGTTTCACCTATTTTTATGCATAAAAATAACACATGATAAATTTTTCACTTGACTTCCTAAGGCCAAGTTGAGAAAGTCAATGTAATGGATGGTCAATGGGTAGAATTATGGATTGGTCTAATTGTTATATGGAATGGATTTGGAATAGGTGGTGGTAAATGATTCTCATGATGGAACCAAAATATATTTGAAACATCATGTTCTTCATTAAGAGTGTCTATTTGAGTAAAAATAGAGCTCAAAGGTCCTTTATTGTCTGAGATAATAAGGAGGTGAAACTCTCGATCAATACTATGACTAATAAAATGGGGATGATTAGGCTAAATGATTCAAGGGATGAGATAAAATCTATCATCTTTACTACACCTAATTTATTTCATCCACAAATTTGAATGATATATGATGATTCTAGACTTGAGGAGAATAAAGGGGAGTGGAGGTGAGGATATAGGCTTAAATCATGTTATATTGGCAACATTGGTCTCAGGGGAGGATGATGATGGGTAAATGAAGAATTTTATCTTATTCCTCTAGGGCACTGAGAGCATTTACTATGAGGTGGGGAATAGGTGTATCATAAAAAACATCAAGTCTCAATTTGACACTAATGTCTAACTATGTATTTATAATGAGACCATGTGCTTTGACCCTAGGGAAGAGACCTTCTCTAACAAGAGTAGGTGTCTTAAAAAGTGTCATGCAATAGATACTAGGCAAGGTATAAGCATATGATCTTGTCTTTGAAATGTCTATTTGAATGGACTCATTTTTTTTTAATCAAGGTTTCAACTTGGATGCGTTCATGATTGGGCGAGGCTATGATAATGTTTTTGATTTGCTTTATTTTAAGGAATGTTTGAGTGAAAGTGAAAAAAATTACTTTTTGAAATTAAATAACTTAAAAGCAAAGAATGATAATCAAACTAAAATTGAATAAATAAAACACATATTTTTATCTTTTTTCCAATTTATTTTCAATGCATGGAAGGTAAGAGAGAGATATATATACTTTAATTATGCAAATGCTGATTTTTTATACTTTTCTAGAGCAACATAGATGAAGTTTTTTTTTCTTTGAATGATGTATGAATGTATCTATGTGTAAACAAAAGTTTTAACAACATGAAAATGGTTAAATAATATATTTAAAATATAAATATCAAAATACTATTAAACTCCTAACACTTCTTTTGCTCATATGAAATCTAGAACAAAATTCTAATATTCCTAGGTTGAAAGCACACTGGTTATGAATAATGTATTAATTTTGAGAAAAATGTCTACTTAAATTATTATTTTTTATACCATCATAGTTAAAATAGTTTTATTAATTTATTTATAACAAATTAAATTATTATTCAAATAAGGTCTTTCATCTACCTAGGTTGATCTAAGGTTTTTTTATTTGTGTGTGTGTGTGTGAGTTAATGGAAAGAGATTATCTCAAGACTAAAACTTTATTATTGTAATTTATAAAATTATGTGTGACCTATTCTAACATTATGTTATGACTAAATTTAATGAATGCAAGCAAATAAAAATGCTAGCTATTATTTTTGTTGTAAAGACTGGAAAAGGAAATTATTATTTTCCAAATTAATTTTGCTTTTTTTATTGTAATATAAATATAATATATTGTAAGAGGAATTTAAATAATCTAAGATAAATAATAAAAATAAATTGAAATAAAAAATTCCTCCAATCTAATCAATGAATAGATCATCTAAAAGCATATAGCATGTGTTGATGTAGTACTCAGTATGCTATCTCCTTTATCCATACAAATATTTTACAAACTCTCCAACAAGGAGGATGAATCAATGACTATCACAAGAGGGGAAAGGAGAAGAGAGACACAATCCCAAACAAATAGTAGCTAATATGTGCTTGGTTAAGTGTACTATTTTCAAATACCAAGTTGTATAATCAATGACATTTTCTTACTTATAATGGTGTAGCAAATCATGAAAACATTAGAGGCAAAGTTCCAAAATAATGGTAATTAGGATGTGGTTATATAAAGCTTCAAAACTCTATAATTTAATACAAATTTTTAGATCCAAAATTGGCTTACTTGTAGAAGAGAAATAGAGGTTACATGAAATTTAACTGAGGTGAAATGGGAGTAAGACTTAGGAGAGACTCAAATGAATGAAAATATAAGAGGCAGTGACTTGGGCCAACATAAAATCAAAAACAAGGTATACATATCAAGAAAAATGATAATAAGCATGTTAAATATGTGAAGGAATGAGTCTTAAGAGCTAAAATTAAATGACAAATTGATGGTGATAGAGCCAACCCTTTTTATAGAGGTGGTTGTTTAACTGCCAATTATGGTATAAAAACACCACATAAGTTTATAGAATCACCTTAGAGTAATATATAACCACCCTATTCATGACAATTCCATCAAGGTAGTTTATACAACTATCATGGCTAACCCATCATGCCTAGGGTAGTTTTGTAATTAGGTAGGATAATTTTTTCACCTAATAGGGGGTTTTATCACTAATAATTATTTTAAAATAATGAACATGGAAATATACAAAGGTAAACAAAAAGGGGGTTTGAGGAGCCTAGGAGAGAGAAGAGGAGGTCGAACAGGTAGGATGTTAGAGAGAACCCATTTTGAGTATACATTATGAGATCACTACATCATCATTAGACATCAAATTAGAAAATCACACCATGAAAATTTTGGGTGCATACACACTTATGTTAGGTGTGAACATTCTCATGGGAATCCTTGAATATGGTGAGCACATAATATCCAACTCCCTAGATCTTATGGGTTGTTTCCATTCCTAAGGGTGGTTACCACCAAATTTCATGAAATTTGGTCATGACTTATTCTAATTCATCTTATGATAAACATTTTAGGTACATGCCTTCATAATTATTATGATATATTACTCATTTATTATGTGATGGGTTACCTTCACTATGATGGATCTCTTTTGTGTTTGGTTTAATCTGAGAGGAAGATTCTCATAAAAAATTAGTCTAATTGGACCATAATAATCTTTGAGTCAATTTCATTAGTTAGTTAAGAAAGACCTTGGCCCCTCACCAACTTGACCATTTTGACCTCTAGGTTGTATTTTTCAACTTGGCCATCCATCAATCCTTTTGTTCTCCTAATGAGTTCTACCCCAACATAAGCTTTATGGCAGTGTCTGGGATAATGGCATGTAACTTATTTCAAAGGATGTAATGCCAAAACATATTCATATCCTTCATGAAGGCATAGGCATTCTTGTCTAATGTGTATTACTTTAGCTCTATATCCTTTAAGTTTTTGCTCATGAAGGATATCAAGTGTTCATATTCATCTAGTTTCTGAGTGAGTGTCGTAACTATGGTATGTTTTGAAGCAAATAAATAAAGGTAAAAGTTATTTATATAGCCTAGTATGATAAATAATACTACCTATATATTGACATCCTTAATGTCCTTGAAGGATTTCCTAGTTTCAGGGTCAACTCCACCTTTGCCTCATATTTCAACATTGAATTCAATGGCTTAACAATCTTATAAAAATAATATATAACTTATGCATAAAGTTAACCTTGCCAAAGAATGAATTTAATTAATTTTTGTTATTAGGAAGAGGTATTCTATAAATTATATTAGTGTAACAAACCGCTACACCAAAAGCCTAGACTGTTAGTGAATCCACCCACCAGGATCATAACATCCCA
The DNA here is from genome assembly GCA_037957365.1 of Torreya grandis. Taxonomy (NCBI): domain Eukaryota; kingdom Viridiplantae; phylum Streptophyta; class Pinopsida; order Cupressales; family Taxaceae; genus Torreya; species Torreya grandis. The sequence goes on from JARHVA010000333.1 coordinate 4,463,099, forward strand.
CCACACTTTCGAAGCCTAGACTCTAGGCTGGATTTGCACATGTACATGAGATCCACTACGTGTACGAGCCCCGGATGAACACTGCAATGCTAGTGTAACCCACCCGCTCTGCAACTCAAACACGGGTGGTTGCTTTGATACCAAATGTAATGAACTGCTACACCAAAAGCCCAGACTATTAGTGAATCCACCCACCAGGATCATAACAATTAGAATATTTAGGATTGACATAAATACCTTCCTTGGTGATAAAATGATTGAGGATCTTATCTTTCATGATGCCAAATATGTTCTTATTCAAGTTGAGATACATACCATACCTTCTACACCTTTTTAATATCTTCTATAGGTGGTGGACATGATAATATCTATGCTTTGAGAAATATTTAAGTCATCCATATAAATAATTATGGATTTACTGGTCAAACCCTCAAAGACAAATTATATGGCTCTCTCAAAAGTGGCCCTTATATTAATGAGACCAAACGACATCCTATTGTAAGAAAAGGTGCCCCACTTTTTTGTGAATGCATTTTTCACTTTGTCCTTGGTGTTTACTAGGACTTCATTAAACCTTGAGAATTCATCCAATAAGGACATCATTTGGGACCCACTTACCATTTGAATTACTTCATCTAAAGAGGGTAGGCGGTAGTTTTATTTTTCATAAGCCTAATTTAGGTTCTTTAAATTGCTACATATTTGAATTTGTTCACTCTTTTTACGAATAGGCACTAGGTTAGTGACCCATGTATAATGTCATACTAAGAAGATAATCATATCTGAGAGGAGCTTATGAACCTCTTTATGTATAAGGGGATTTAAAACTGGGTTCACAGTTCACTACCTCTATGTAAATGGTTTTTTATTCTGATTGAGAGGGATGGTATTTATTATCACACTAGGGTTGAAGATCTTTATTTATTTGTATGCCCAAGCAATGACATCTTTGCATTGTAAAAATAATCAATTGAGTTGTTCTATTTCATTTTGGGTACATTTGGGACCTATATGGATGTTTTTGGGTTGGTTAGCAGACCCCAAGTTGATGATAAGTGATTGATGGTCAACATAAGTTGGTCTCTCTAGTATTTACATATGTTTATAGAGATCAAACACCCTATCTAATGAGATCATGCCTTTCAATATGCATTTTATCTTAAGTTCATAATAACATTTTCATCACACTACTTATTAAATGGGATATCTCTAATGGGATGTCTCTATCTTTTTTGTCTATGATATGAGCACTAAAACCCCTAGAACTGTTTAATAAATCTAGTATATGGTGATCATCATCAAAAACCTAGAAGTTATCAATGTTTTTTACAATTTATGGGTATGATAAGAGCTCTATAGAAAAAAAAATTAGTTTTTAGTCATCTAAAGGAGCTAGATTTGTAGTAGAATATGTTATAGAATCTACAACCTTGTTCTCTTCTATGAAGATATAAATGACGTTGAATACATCAAATGTCTCTATCAAGTCTCATGATTTATGTTTATATTTTCTTAAGTAATATAGGCTACACTAAAACTTATTTCTTTTCTAATTGACTACTAATTCTAAATCCCTAAGTGCCTTTATCTCTTTGACATTATGTTATAGGGATAACTATAGACCTATATCAAGGGTTCATATTCTAGGAGGTTGTTTGAAAAAGGGAATTTTAATCTATAGGTAGCTAAATGTCATTTCCATTATAGGTCAATCAATAGGATCGAACACTATTGATTATTTATAATGTGCCCCATTGAAGTAAATAGACCACAAGCCTGATGATTGAGAATCCTCATCAACTTTGTATTTTGCTCATTTTGTAGATAGGGTATAAATGCCTATGACATAGGATACTGTGTTTATCTTCTCATTTATTACATTAGTATTCTATGATCATATGTTTCATCCTAGGCTCTTTGTCAACATGGATTTTATTGTCCACATATGTGAGAATTTTGTGGCCATATACCCATTTAGAGTTTTGGACCAATCCCTACTAAGTAACATCCCATAAGCTTTTGGGATTCCACCACTTGAATGTATATAAATGTTTAGAATCTAGGCTCATATTATATTTGCATGTGGACATTTAGGATCTCACCTACCACCTTGATCTTAGACTAATCGAGTTAAACCACTACCTTATTTGATTTAAAAGTCATTAAATCTAATCTTTGAAATATTATAGTAGGCATGACATTTTCCAAGGCTCTTGAGTTGAATAGATAATTATGTAAGTTTTTTCCAAATAACCTAACTTGAAATAGGAAAGGACAAAGCTCTATCTTATTATTATGTGTAAAAACATTGGTGTGCACAATATTAGGTTTAGAATGAGCTAGTTTATTTATCAGGTACTTTAGGAGGAGGTCTCTTTGCATAGTGATCTGGGTAAGTTCATGCAATGTGATGTTTGCCTTGATATTATTTATATCCTCTCTTATGTGTACCCAATCTTTCTAGGATTGTATTGGACCTCTTTGAGGGGATTGGGATCATTAGATTTTTGAGGTAGATGATCATTTATTACTTTAGGATCAAGAGGGGTTACACCATTGTTATGAGGAATAGACATAGTAAGGGTTGTGGTTATGTTTGAATCCTAAAGACATAATTGTTTCTCTATTACTATTAAAAATCATGTACCTCATTGTTGGCTTAATATGGTCCATTATCCTCTTGGTTAGGGAATTCTAAGGTCCCTAATACCATAACAATACTCAAGGATCTTGAAGATATAGGGACATCAAGTTGATTGGTGGAATTAGGGTGGCTTGGGACCACCTCATATTCTTCAATTTATCTATGGAAAATGTTGAATACAATATAGAACTCAATACAATCTAACTCCCCATGCTAGGTTATGTTATGCATATGACACCACTTTGGGAGTGCAAATTCATAAATGTTAATCTCTAGTAACTTGTTGGGTGAGGGATGTAGTTGGACATTGGAATGGTTATATGGGAATTCACACCTTTGATATGTATAATTCCTATGGTAATTCTCCCCACCATTTGTTACTACCTTTGAAGCCCAAGAAGTCATTAATGAGCTTTTGTACTATACGATGTATGGTGTCCAACTCATTATTGGTAAATTATTTAGGCATGCTTTGGACATTGTTCATGACAGGGATCAACATTTGACTATGATATTGAGGCACTAATTAATTATTTATTGGGATAAGTAAAATTAAGTGCTAATTAGTTTTATCATGCCTTAATAGAAGTCGATTTGTCATGGGCATAGGATTTGTCATCAACACATTTTGGTTATTACTAAAAATAGGGTTTAAGGCATGTAGATTTGGAAATATATTTGGGATATTTGATGCCATTTACCCTTTAAGGTTCAAATATTTTTATACTTTGATGGCCTTAACATAGGCTAGTGTAAAATTAACCATGAGGGGATCTTTTCATAATAAAAATGAAGTCAAGATCCAAGGAATTCTTATACTTTTATAGAGCCAAGTGGTCACCTAGCCTATATAATGTAGTTACTCTATTGTATATCTTCTATAATTTAGCATTAAATGATATAATGGGTTCATTGAATTCTATCTTAATGTTATAAAACTATTGTTATATGATGTTGGGGTCTATGACTTGCCCAAACTGAGCCAATAAGGTATTACTAAATTATTCCCATCCTATGATGGAATCTTCAAGTAGGTTTAGAAACCAATCATAGGTAGTGTCCATTAAGGTGAACAGGAATATTTTGTAAGCCACATATTCATGCTTGACATTAAGTATCATGAGGACTATCTTATAATAAATTACATGTTCCTTGACAGTGCATCCTCTACTAAGTGTGAATTTATGGAGGTTCCTCTCTAGGTTTCTAAGTAGGTGATGAACAGATTTAGAAACATTAATATCAAACCCAACTAACCATTCTATGAGTGCATCCATAGGTATGTACCCATTTGGGATGATCTAGGTGGACTACATATTTTAAGCCAAGTTGAGGCTATTATTCAAGTAAGAGTTCCCCACTTCCTTGTAGCATATCAAATATCTCTCTTATATTGGTTATGATAGAAACATTGGATAGACAAGTCCTTATTAAGTAGGTTTAATTTTGCCCTAATGATCCGTTATCAATAAGGGATCCATTGCACATATTGTTTACTTTAAAGTTCACGGCCATGTCTGTGTTTCCTAATATTATTGATCACATTATACTTAAACCAAAGGAACTCAGAAGAAAATAAAATCTATCTAATGTTGTGTTTGAGAAATAAATTCTTGTCTTTATTGGAGGTACATATTTTACCCTTCCTGTGTCAACCACCACCACCCCTCCAAACTCATATTTTATCCATTATAATACCATCTTACCCCTTACATTTATAACTTGCACTGAACTCATTCTTGTTGACCTTGATCTCACTTTCCATTGATCACACCCCTTCCTACCATATCATCTACCTTGGCCACACCACCCAAAAAAATTATGTTTTTTTGCCTCAAGAGGAATAAAATCAAATAGAGAAAATACAAATTTTCAAGTCTCAAAGGTAATAAAAGGTCATAGTTGATGACCCTGAGGTCAAATTGTATTTGAGAAAGTTGCATGGAAGCTCAAAAGAGTCACAAGAAGGAAAATCATTAAATGGGAAGCTCCAAATTTTTATGAAATAAAATAATAATTATTCAAATTAATTAGAAAGAAAAAGGGTAGGCCTGGAGAAGATGATGAATTTGAAGAATATTTTTATCTATAGTGGTAACAACTAGGGAAATTGTTGTAACCAATTATTAACTATAATTTGTTGTAGTAGTTAATTAGCAGTCTAATTAGGAGTCATTATTTAAGGGTTTATTTACTATTAATATTAGTTGCCTTGAATGTCTTGTTTTATGGATATTAGGGAACAACTGGAGTTGTACGTGTTTATAAGATTTAATAAGTCTAGTTAGAAGTCTAATTCAAGTATACTTTTATGGATTTAAGGAGTATGGATATGAGGGAAGGGTATCAAAGAATATTTTGAGGGGAGATGAATGTATTTCCTTATGATGAATAAACAATGAGTGTTTTTCTTATTTTTTTAAAAATTTAACATTTATGTACTATTTTTTCTCCAATTCTACTACATTGAACCTCTATATATAGCGTTCGAGTTTCTTTATTTGATAGAAGATAGAGGTTTGTCTACATCATAAATGGTGAATAAAGTTGTTGATGTGGGTTTTATACACACCCTAGTAACCCTAAAAGGTAGCCTCTAATGTCTTAGGATTAGTGAAGGATTTCACTCCAAGGCATGATTTGTTGGGTATTTAATTTTATAACGTGCTAGTGGAATAGAGGTAAATGATATAAATTATTTACCATGGGTGAGTTGACTAGATATAGACCTAAATATAATTGAGGTGAGTATAAGGATGATCATTTTAACTAAAGTGGGAAATATTTCCAAAAATAAACTCAAAAAGGAAGGAAGGGTAAGGTAGAAAAGAGGCATGTGGACCACATAAGATGAAAACCCTTCAAGACCAACACTTAAACTAAGGTAGGACAAGAAATTAAAGGAAAAATATTTATTGTAAGTTATTTTAGCACACAAACAATCAAACATAGTAAAGATTCAAAGGGAACTAGAATACAATATAATTAAACATGCATGAATTAAAGGTTGTTGTGTTTGTTTGATTTGTTATTGCACATCTACAAAGGGGGATTATAATTAACACATAAAATACATTCAAATTATTTATACCTTAAAATGAATAATTATGTTAAATAATATAACTTTTACATAATCAAATAACTAAAAAACCAAAATTATAGCACATCCTATACAATCCACAGAATTGGAGAAGAATCAAGATTTGTAAACAAAGACCAAGTCAAGCAGAACTTCTCAAAATTTCCTATTAATCTTAGCATTCAATAATATCCTCCTTTTTAAATTCAAAGATATATATATTGGGGTGGGGATGCCTCATATCTTCAAGCCTTATCTAAAATTACCAATTCAAAATCAGAACTATACGCCCATGATCATGAAAAATATGCATGCATCATGACCATATCTAGAATAACCTCTTTAGCTAAAAAAAAATATCCATGCAAAGTAAATAGGTTAGGAACTAAAACTACACTTTAATAATAATATGTAAATTCATAGATATTTTTATATCATGGTACTGATGTCACACCATTAACTAATGAGGTCAGTGGATTAAGTGTAATTGTAACTGAAGTAGCTATTGGAGGTCCATGTGGCATCAAAACTAGGCCTATCAAAGTTTAAAATATAGTAAAACTAGGAAAGTGAGGGATTTGTGATGTTGGGGTACTAACAATTGGTTGTATGCATGGAACTAACTCTGAATCTACTTCCTTGGCTCTCAACTCTTCAAATAATGTGTAAGTTATATCAAATTCCTTATTTATAATAACAAAAATTGAGTATTGAAGGGTTTAATATCTTAACAACCTCATCCATCAAACTTTATTTCTCAGCTTTTGGGCTTTTGAATTTAGTTGTTAAATCTTATACCTTTGTTACTCTATCTTTTGTAAAACTAACCAACTATAATATTTCTTTGTTAGTTATATAGATAGTTCCCTCAACTTTTTATTTGAAGTTGGCTACATCCACCTGAAGAAGGTTTTCAGAATTAGGTCTATTGACAAATTCTCTTGTGGGTTTTATTTCATTGGTAACCCTTATATACACCAAAAATTTTAATTCCTCACCCTCATGACTGATAAAATTCTCCATAAAGGTCTTCATTTACTTGTGATAATTAAGGGAACAATCCCTTTTTGAAATTATATAATTCAAGCACAAAGAAGCATCTATACTAGACGTAAGATTCAACTAGTTGAAAGAATTAGTCTTAGAGAATTGAACTAAAATTTTGAATCTTCTTTCTAATTATTTCATCTAGTTCCAAAATGTAACAATATTTTCCATTTTAAATTAAATCCCTACCTTTAAAAACCCTAAATTTATAAAAAAATATTGTACAGCTTTGTAGATGAACTTGATACATCAACAATAATCTCCTGAGGTGCTTGTATGATTTCAATTTTCTAAAACATTTTCAAGGCATCCTCTTTAATTTGAAACATTTCCTTCATTGATACTCTATGGAATCCACAAAAAAATTAAAATTTTCAATATACTCAGTGGGGTCATTTGGATTTCTCTTAGGTTTCTTTACTAAAAGTAAAAGATTCTCCCTTTGTTCAGACTCCACTTTTTATTTGTACTTGTGTTCATCACCTTCCTCTTTCTTACCCTTTGAATAATCCCACTCTACCAATCAAACCAAGTGGATACTATGGGAATTTTAATTATGACCAATTTTTTTCATTCATCTCTAACACCTTGCATTTATCTTAACCATAGGGGAACAATGAGATCTCCCATTTCAATCTTTTGGTATGAGCCTGAGGACTAAGAATATGGAGGAGTTATAGGATGTGGTATAATCGAATGAGGTGCCAAAGATGCACTTATTTGAATAGGAAACTGGAGGGGTGTTTGAACAACCTTCTCCCATGGAGATATTTCCTTCATCGGGTAACTTCAGTCAAGATTTTAGTAAAACCTGGGGTAATTTCTATATTTATTGTAGTATTTGGTAAGGTCAATGGCTATGTCATGGAGAGTTACAATTGCACTGAATTTTTCCTCAAGACTTGTGGCATCTGAGGATCAAAAACAAAAATAGTAATCAAATTTTTAAAATGGACTACTTTGGGAGTCCTTATTAAATTTTGAGAAGAAGGAATAGTTGAACCAATAGTACTAGTAGAACTAGATAAAATATCCCAAGGAATAGTTAATGAAAAACTTACAATTGGGATTTTAATACTATAAATTAAAGAAACAATAAAAGATACTCCCTTTTCAAGGTTCTAGATCTATTATTGTGTGAGGACTTATCACTTTGATATGTCAATGAAAGCTTCCTTAATTATATATTCTTACCAGACTCGAGACTTTAGCCCTTTCTAGATTAGCCTCTTCATCATCTAGTTCTTCATTTGTGGGATAATCAACCAAATATATTAAATGCTCAAGATCTTATTTTACTAGTTCCAGTTTACATCCATTACTTCCTTTGATTCCTCTTCCTCTTCAATCGATTCTTCTATGATTGGAATACCAAGTGATGGTATTTATTATAGTTGTTTATCCTTGGATGAATGGAGAGAGTCTTTATGCTTCCTCTAGTAAGTGAAGATGGATGGAATGGAAGGTGGATAATATGGGGGAATAACTATAGGAATAAATGTGGTAGGAGGTATGAATGGAGGTGGTGGTAAAGTAATAGTATATTTGATGAATGGTGTTGACATGGTAATGAAGGGAATGGAACTTGCTTGAGGAGACTTAGCATATTAGGGAAACCTAAAATAGTAGGAATGGATAAGAAATTATTCTATCAAAAATTAGGAAGACTCACTTGAGTGACTATAATGAGGGGTGGTAAAGGTGTCATCACTAAATATTTATTCCTTTGTTCCCCTGAAGAAGTTGTTTACCTATGCCTTATAGTGGTTGTCTCCAAATCTTGAATATTATCTATTGTTGATGTAGAAGAGACGTGGGGACTTGGGAGACCCCTCAAAATTTCCCTCTTAATTTTAGGGTAGGATTATATTTGAATGATAGATCCATATGTTTTTCCATTTATAGGTTTTTCTGATGGGGAGGGAGGTTTATCCTTTAGTTGAGTGTCATGTGGTTGACTTGGAGGTAATTGATGGCTCCATGCAGCTTGTGATTTCTCCTTAGTTACTTCAAGATCATACTGAAGAGCTTGAGCCCAAGCCATAGATATTGACTTGTTACTTTTCATCCATACTTTAGTATCAACATCTACATTTATAAAGATTATATCATGGTCATACTCCTCATGGCCATAGTAAACATGTGCCTTCTTTCTCTCCTTGAGTTGTAAGAGATATCCCTTTACCTTGTTCCTAGAGACCCATTTTATAAAAAGTGTAACCTATAAATTTTATTGAGTCTTGGGCTTACCATCATGAAAAAAATTTGATCTGATCACATATTGTTATTATCTAATGCTTAAATGAGTCTTAAAATAACAGGCCAAATGCCTTTAACCTAGTTCTTCATTAAATTATGTTATAAATTTGATATACAATTTCTTTTTTTGTTGTGTGGTCTAAAACATAGTGTGGTAGCAATAAGGGAATGGTCCTTATTCCTTCTAAATGGATAATAGTGATATGTTGGTAGTATTATTAATCTCCAATTTTACCCTAGTTTTTTATTATATTATCAAATAATCTGGTTATTATAGTGCCCTATATGTCCTAAAAGATTTGGTGATAGACCTCTTCACATATCCTCCTAATTTCATTCTTGTATCTATGCACAAACATAAAAATATTCACCTACCCTATTTGCTAAATACTCATCTAAGGGATGTCATTCTTGACCAAGGACTTATATACCATGCCTGTCATTGTGTCCAATAGGTAGGACATCATGTAAAATAAATTATCATTTACCCTATGATCAAGGTGGAGTAGTTGTGATTTTAGATTGGCACTCATAATTTCCCCAAGTTCTATTACATTGTCGAATGTCAAGAGTATATCCAACAATGGAATCCACTCAACCTATATGTATGAAATAATAGGAAAACCATAAAATCTATTCAATAGGTCCATATCTATCCTAATTCTAGTCCTCAATTTGATAATGCAATTGGATGAGATAACACCCTTTAGATTCACCCTCTGGCCTTTAGTAAGCCATTGTTTCAATTTTCCATCTACTATATAATTCTCAAGATAAACATTGGTTGAGACCTGATTGTAAGTAATTTTGGGGTATGGGAGTCTAAGGTATCACTCAAATGCCCTACCCAAAATATAACAAACAAGATCTTTAGCCCTCCTAACATGTAATATATCCCCAAAAATAGTTGAATTTATAAATAAAATCCTAATTAGGTCAATACATGCCATTACCTCTAGTTTGGTTGCCTCTTGGTGGAGGCCTTTTCCTTTGATAGGTAACAGATCATATAGATGTTGGGTGAATATTTTGTCAATCAGCGTGCTGATAAACAAAATAGGTCTGATCAACCATAGTAGGAAGATTGGTTAGCCAAATGTGTAGGTTTGCCACATCAAAAGGGGACTAATCTCTCCTCTCATCAAGGGGAGGTTCCCTGTAGATATGCAAGAGCTATATAATATATATATATAAACAAAAAATAACACTCAAGGGTAGGATAAACCATCCACCTCTCTTTTTTTAGAGATGATGTGTACAAATCAAAGGAGAAATCCTGATGAAATGACAGAAGACACTCCTCTTCTTTCAGAAGTGTTGTTCAGCAGGCAAAAGGAATCTTTCTGGTGATGACAAATAACTGTAACAGGGTATAATAACACAGCGTGATGAAATGAGGCACAAAGTCTCCACCTCAACTGCCAAAGAGTGGAATATGAATAAAAATGAGGGTCCAAAGTCTTCCTAAGGTTATTTACACAAAAATAGAAAATAAACACATACTGAGGACAATTATGACAGCACAAAGTTTGAAAGTAACTGGCTTTAGGACACCTTCTTTGTCACCTCTACTAGCTTTGCTTGTTAAATTACATAAGCTAGAATACATTTAGGAAACAGATATAAGAACAATCTCCTAGAATAATACAAGTTATAACAGAACAAAGTCTGAAAGTAACATGCGTTTTGATTCTAAAAAATAAATATGATGAACAATCTGAGCTCAAAGTCCCAGTAATGCCTTTCAATTTGGCAAGAGTCCAATATATAGCCCCCCAAGAAAGACTTGGGAGTAGTAACACATCATGTTGCATTAAATTATGTCAAGAAGATATGATGGAATTAGGCATATTTGCCCATTTGCTTTTCTCAATGCAAAGAAACGGGTCACGCCATTGAATGTTTGTATCCTCCAATGTCCACCTGGCAGTCTGCTTCTAGAAACATCTCTTATGCGTGAATATTTTTTGTCCTTATTTATCATTCCTCCTTTCCTAGGTATTGAATTGGGTCCTTGGTTCAATTCGATCCTCTATTCTTTGGTCGCTTTCCATTAGCCTTAACAATTGACACGCGGTAGGTTCTACTACAAAATAGGCGAGGACACTTGGCAGCATTCATGAGACTCTGAGAGATGCTTATTAAAAGAAGATTTGAAACCTGTAAGAAACTCAAGATGTGGATACAGACACTTATCATGCTCTACAGAGTTATAATAGGATACGTGGCATATTCTGGATGTCTTTTGCAAAATCTTGTAGAGAATGACACGTGGCAACTTCCGTTGAGCTCCTAACTTCCCTTTTGAAACATTCTAAACTCATTTTAGATTCATACGAATGATGCCACATGGTGTGTTCCATTGCTTGAAACTGTGTCTCAGTGGGTTTTCTATTTCAGGGGAATTTTCCTTTAAACAAAAATTTTGAAGGAATTCTTTCAGACAATTTGTCTGAAGGAAATGTTCCTTCGCTTTGTTTCTACTTTCCATCAAGCTTTCTTCCTGGGTGAATTCCTTCAGACAAAAATTCTAAAGGATTTTTGCCTTAACCATTTTCCACTGATCTCAATAGGTGACACATGGTAGCATCCACTATGAAACAGGTGAGGACACGTGATAGCATCTATTTAACTTATAGAGGCTTTGGATGCCTTTTGAGTGTCCCACAGAAGATGAAATGTGGTGGCTTATGCTATGTTTTATAAACATTATACATACACTTGAGACTCACTTAGATTCATGCAGATATAGACACTTGTCACGTTCCACTTATCTTATAAGGGATACATGGAAACTTCTGTAGCTCTTAGAAATAAAGTAAAATGGGGCTCAGCAGATGACACTTGGTAGCATTTTCTAGGTTTTGATGGGCTTTTGTTTCAAGATTTTACTTTGGGCTTTTCTTGCCTTAGTCACTTTTGCCATAGAAATTTCCTCCACAAGAGCACTTGTCTCTTTGACTTTTGGGACACTCTTTTGAACCTGCCACTTGAACCAATCGATTGAACCAACTTTGGTTCAACAGTTTAATGGTTCATTCTTTCATTTCTATTGACCGCTTGAACCAAGCTCTTGGAAATAAATTGTGTTAAACCAACTACCATTGAACCTTTGAACCTGAGTGGTTTAATGGTTCAACAGTTCAATGGTTCAAGTCTTCTTCTCTTTGACAAGTGTCTTGAAGCTGTTGAACCTGTAGCGATTGAACTTTGAATCTTGACAAAAGTGCTTAATTCTTAAAACCTATTAACGTCATTGAACCTTTGAACCCGTTGAACCTTTGAACTAAAAATGGTTCAAAGTTCAATGGTTCAATGGTTCAAACATTACATAGAAACTTGCTGATAGATTATTTTGGTTGAACCAAGGTGTTGAACCAGTCCTAAAAATGACTAAGTATTGGAAACTTGTTCTTTTGATTGAACTTGCCTGTAGAAGCCTTTGAACCTGTTGAACCTGTTAGTCCTTTGACTGAAAAAACTTGAAAAATTCTTGATTTTGAAAGCTTAGAACAATTTTTTGAAATGGGAAGAGATAATTTTGTCTTGCAAGACCAAAATAGCTTAAATGTTATCCCAAAAATGAGTGACATTTTTTGGGTACAACGTCTGGCACCAATTGGGGAACTTCTATCAATTATAAAAAGAATTAAAGGAAGTAGAATCCAAAATCTCCAGTGTCTTCATTTGTACCTTTGGTTTATGGAGTCATGTTACCCATAAATGAAAGGCGTCAAAAATGAAAAAAAATAAAACAAAACAGAACTAAAAACTATACAAATATACATATGTACAAATGAAATGATCTGATACTTCAAGAATTGAAGTGTTTCAGATGCTGCCCACTGTGAGGTAGAGAAAAGAGTGTGCCATCTAGATACTTCAGTAAAAATATATTTTCACCATTGTGCTGATGAATAATAAATGGGCCTCTCCAAAGGGAGTCAAACTTTCCATGCATCCCTTTTGGTTCTCTCCTTTTGTCCCATAACAGGACTTGATCCCCAATTTGGAAATCATAGTTTTTTGCCTTCTGGTCAAAGAGTTTATTTACCAGACTTTGATGGGCACCGATTCGGTCCACCACCATAGTTCTCTGCTCATCTAGCTCAGTTAGGCACATGATCCTCTTATCAAGGGGGCTTTCATATGTCTGATCTTCAATTGCCTTAGCCAATTTCAAGGCTGGCAATTCTAAGGTGATTGGTATCTTAGCATTGATACCATAAAGAAGTTGAAAAAGAGACATACCAATTGCCATCTTTGGTGTGATTATGTCTGCCCATAGAGCATCAACTAATGCTTTATGCCATGTCTTTTTATTGTCATCTACCACCTTCTTGATGATGGTCACCAGGTTCTTATTACTTGATTCAGCTTGTCCATTCCCTTGTAGAAAGTAATCAGAAGAGTGGGAGAGTGTAATCCCATAATAGAAACAGAATTATGTAATCTCCTGGGAAGTGAAACAAGCTGCATTATCAGTAACAATCTTGGTTGGGACTCCAAACTTGGAAATGATATTCTCCTTGAGGAAATTACACACTACTTCTGAAGTGGCATGCTTGGTTGGGATAGATTCTATCCACTTAGTGAAATAGTTAGTTGCTGTAAGGACATAATCATGTCCAACACTTGAAGATGGGTTTATAGTTCCAATAAAATCAATTCTCCATTGCTGAAATGGTTCTTCTATGATCACAATTTTGAGAGGTAGGGCAGCTAACTTGGGTCTTCCAATAAATTGTTGGTAGAGTTCACATTTTCTTACCCACTTATATGCATCTTAGAAAAGAGTTGGCTAGTAATACTTGGCTCACAGAATATTGTGGGCAGTCACAGGAGCAAAAAAATGTCCTCCACAGGCTAGATTGTAGAATGATTTCAAAAGTTGGCTTTGTTTCTCTTTGTCTACACAGCGAAGGAATACTCCATCTAGGCTTCTCTTGTATAGGTCATTGTCCTAAAGGACAAAATTGGTAGCTTTCAACTTGATAGTCCTCCTTTCTTTGTAAGATAAGTGATCAAGACATTCACCATAAGTAAGGAAATGAACAATGCTTGAATACCACTCATTGGTAGTGGAGACAAAGAGGACTGTTGGTGTGTTTTCCACCTCTACTTCTTCATGCTCTATTTTTTTTGGTTTGTTATCAGCAATTAATTGGCATAGGCCTTTTCCCCTTACTAGCTTTATTGGCTTGATGTCTAGATCAAACTCCTAGATCTTTGCAATATAATTGCCTATTTTTGTCCCAAACTCCTACTGAGTTAATATGGACTTGACTGTAGTGTTAGGAACCAAGGCATTAGTGTGTGAATTCAAAATATAGAAGCAGAAATGCTTGACTACCTTCACCACTGCATAAGCATGCTTCTCCATGTTTAAGTACTTCAGCTCATGAGCTTTGAGAGGGCAACTCATAAAAGAAATGAGAGATTTCATACCTTCTTTATTCTATTGAACCAAAATTGCTGAAAGCATGTGTTCAAAATCATAACTATATATGGTGAACTCTTTGTTATAGTCTGGACAAACCAGAGTTGGGGTGTGGGCAATGGCAGTCTTGATATCCTCAAATGCTGACTTGCCTTCTTTAGTCCAGCTAAAGGTGGCCTTCCCTTTCATCATGTTTACAATGTGTCGAGTCTTCTTAGCAAAGTTGGGGATGAACCTTCGTAATAAATTCACCTTTTCAAAGAAAGAGTGAACAACATTTTTACTTGTAGGTAAGGTAAGCTCTTGAATAGACTTGACTCTGTCTGAGTGGATCTTTATGCCTTTTTTGGACATAATGTGCTTGAGAATTTTCCCCTCTATTACTTCAAAAATAAACTTCTTAGGATTCAAGAAAATACCATTCTGGTGGCAGTGCTCTAGCACTTGTTGCAAGTGGCATATATGATCAGAATGATGCTTTGAAAATATGGTCAAGTCATCAAGGTATACCACAATGAACTTACCTATCTCATCTTTGAAAGCAAGGTCCATTGCTCTCTAAAAGGTATCACTAGCATTTATCAAGCCAAAAGGCATCTTTTTATATGCAAATATGCCCCAAGTTGTGGTGAATGCAGTCTTGTATTGGTACGCTTCACCAACTTCAACTTGATTGTATCCTGAGAAGCCATCTAGCATTGATAACATCTCTAAGCCAATCACTATTTGAAGCACTTGATCCATGATTGGCAAAGGATAGTTATATTTCAAAGATGACTGATTTAGATTCCTAAAATCCACACAAATGCAAATTTTTCCACTCTTCTTCCTTACAGGAACTATGTTTGCAATCCATGTGGAATGGTGGATTGGAAAAATGATTCTAGCATTTAACATTTTTTGTATCTCAGATAGAATAGTACTTGATATCTTTAGATTGTACTGTCTAGATTTTTGCTTATAAGGAATTGAGTCAACCTTGAGAGGAATGTCATGGCAGATTTCATCAAGCCTGAGAGACTTTAGGTCATCACAAGAATATGCTAAGATGTCCATGTATTGGTGGAGTAAAGTGGTGAACTTGAATTTTTCTTCAGGAGTGCAACACTTACCAATGTTCACCATCTTGGGATTTTCTTTATTAGTCAGATTTATTTGATCAAATCCCTGAGAGAAACTTGAATCTGTTTGCTATTGTTTGATGAATCTATCATGCTTGTCAAACAGCTTATCAAGGGAAACTAGGCCTTTGGGAATTTTATTTCTTTTTAGCTGTAAGAATTCTTCATTTTCATCTGAACTCGATTCAAGGGTTAGTTCACCCTTCTGAGGTTCACTACCTTTAAAATGTAGTTGTTAAAAGTTGTCCTTTCATTCTAGGAAGGCAATGATTTGGTGATCATCATTGAATACTTGCCAATGATCAACATTTTCAGGCACACTTGGTCTAAAGACTAGCTCAATAGTATACCTATCTTCTTTGAAGTCTAAGTGAAGAACTAAGAGAGTTCCTAAAATAGCAAGTGCATCAGTTCTATCATTAGATTCCCTAGGTATGGTAGAGATGTTGAAAGCATCAAAGCTTTTAATTTGGTTCCAAACTAGATTATGGTAGTGGCACAATCTTTTATTCTTGGTTTGATATAAGTTTCTCACCTGACAAACCACTAGTTCATCATCTCCTTTGGCATGAAGGAGTTTGATTCCTTTGTCTCGAGTAGCCCTCAATCTAAGTAACAGAGATTCATATTCAGCTGTGTTATTAGTGTTATTGAATTGTAACTTGTAAGAGTAGGAGAAAATATCTCCTTGAAGAGATATCAACACAATCTCGACTCCTGAACTAGTAGAGGAATAGCTGCCATCAAATTCTAGAGTCCATACCTCATTAGACACTATTTTTTCTTTAGATTTTCCTTCATTAGAGAGGGAAGATCCTTCTCCATCTGTATTGCAATCTACCAATTCTTCTGCTATTCCATCTGAACTAATTTTTGGATTGACACTTTCAAGAACTTTATCAGATGCTTCATGAACTTTGTTTGTAGATAGAAAATAGTTACCCATACCTAAAGATTCAAATAGAATTTGAGCTTTAAGGGCTAATGTTTGAGTGACAATATATTTTGATTCCTTTTCAGGAAGTAGCCTCTGTGTGATGCCTTTGATAGGGATTCTTTCTTTAGATAGATCCATGATCAATTCTCCACCAACATCCTTGCAAAAATTTTGCTCAAGTAGAATACCATAGGATGTTGGAACATCAGCCACCAGAACTATCATCTTGATTCTTTTGTCTAAAAAAGCTGTAAATACAAATTAAGCATCTTTAATTTGCCCCAGCAATGGCACTTGTTTATTCTCCATGGAGAAACATCTCCCAAATGTCTTAGTTAGTGTGAGATCAAGAGATTATGCCACTTTGGCAGGCATGACATTATTAGATGCACTTGAGTCTATGATTCAATTGCGTAGTTTGTGACCATTTATCAACAAGGAAACATAGAAAGGCTTTATTTCTCTAGGGGCAATAGGAGGAGTAATGACAAGATTTTTTGAAATGGACATGTTCTTTGGGAAATCAGGAGTTACCTTCTTAGCATATTGTCCTATAGGGATGGCCTTATTCTTCATGCACTCAACTAACCTATCCAGCTGCTCAAGATTGGATTGTAAATATTCAAACTCAGTTATTTGAATTTTGGTTTTCTTGACATGATCAATTATGTCAATGACTAAATTGGACTAGGAACAAAGGAAGGTAATTTAACCTTTTGGTTTATAAGGGGGGAAGGACTGATTTTCAAAATTGAAGTTAAAGGTGAAAGTAAAATTGATGTACTTACCTTTTTGGTGATCACCAGATCCTTTGGCTGGAAAGGTAGAGAGATTCCACGTTTAGCAATTGAAATTGCTAGTTGAGGTTGCTCTTCTATTTTCTTTTTATTAGCTTGCGAGGCTGATTTGTTCTTGGACCTGGTAAACACTACGTATGATCCATAAAAAGCTTCTACTTTACTTCTAGGTTCATCCTGGTAGTTCAGAAAACCAATGTTAGAGTCACCAGCTGATTCTTCTTGGTTTTCTACAAGGAGATCAGCGTCATTTTTTTGACTCAATTTAGGCTGAAAAGAAAAATCTGATTCTACTTCAAGATATCCCACTGTTGAATTGGTTGGGGGTGCTTCAATAGCAAGTTTCCCTTGTGGGGGAGGAAGATGATTTAGTTTCCCTTGATTCTTGGCAGCATTGCCCTGGTATGATTGATTTATAAATGTCCTCCTTGGCATATCTCTATATGAAAGAGCAAAAGATATTCCTTGCACCATTTGATTTTTGAGAGCAAGCAACTCATTTTCCAACTTCTGCACCATTAGATCAGTGGTGCTTGTAAATGGATATTCAAAATATGATGAGGTTCTATTTCTATTTGGATCTCTTCTTATCTTCCCTACCAAGATGAGATCATCTTCTATCTCGGTGGCCAAAATTTGAGCTATAATGAGGTCTATTTGACTAGCACGTCTCAATAGGAAACTCACTTCAGGTAACTAAGAATTAATGAAGAAACATTTGAGATTCTCAGTTGTAGGTCGAGCAATTACATGGATATTGTTCTTCATTTTGTCAAACTTGTCTATGAAGTCCCTCATTTGTTCATGAGGCTCTTTCTTCATCTATGTGAGCTGAGCTAGAAGGGCATGTGCATCTTTTGTAGGCTTGAATCTCGCTTAAAACATAGCTTTGAGGGTGTTCCAGTCAATTATTGACTGAGCTTGTAGATGGTAAAACCAATCTATAGCAGCACCTTGTAATGTTTTTATAAATAATTTGACTGCCACGTCCTCAAATTCCACTCTAATTACACCATAGGTTATGTTGAAGGCTGCAATGTGTTCATCAGGATGAACTTTCCCATCACCATAAAATTTGGGAAAATTCTTCCTTGAACTGTGTGGGAGTTCATGTAGAGGTGGAGTAAGATTGAGAGGACCAAAACAATTATCCTAGGGGCCTTGAACTACCATTACATGACTATGAAAAGGAGGAATAACAAATCTCAGAGGGGTAATTATTGGCAAAGCTTTATTAACAGTAGAAGTGGATACTTCACTTGGTAATGGAGACCTAACTTTAGTAGGAGGAAAACTCTTAGTTCGTTGGATGCAAGATGGTGAAGGAAATAGATCAAAATTACTTTGTTGTACCAACTCAAATATAGAGTCAACAATACCTTTAGCCCTTTGGCTTCATGTATACCTTAAATCTACCAGATTGTGAAACAAAAATGGAAAAGAATTGACCTTACTTCAATTTGAAGCTTGAGGCTTTAAACTATGCATTCTTTCCTAGTTGGTGTGGAGGTGGATGGTAAGGTTATAATGATAATGGATAAGAAGTGAAATGGAGTTGCCAGAGTCTATAATGGATAAGGGTAGGGACTGCTTCAATCTAAAACTTGAGGCTTTAGAATGCACATAACATCCCTAGCGGAGTCACCAAAAATTCTTGGGTGAATATTTTGTCAATCAGCGTACTAATAAATAAAATAGGTATGATAAACCATAGTAGGAAGATTTGTCGACTAATGTGTAGGTTTACCACATCAAAAGGGGACTAATCTCTTCTCTCATCAAGGGAAGGTTCCCTGTAGATATGTAAGAGCTATATAATATATATATATATATAAACAAAAAATAACACTCAAGGGTAGGATAAACCATCCATCTCTCTTTTTTCAGAGATGATGTGTGCAAATCAAAGGAGAAATCTTGATAAAATGACAAAAGACACTCCTCTTCTTTCAGAAGTGTTGTTCAGCAGACAAAAGGAATATTTCTAGTGATGACAAATAATTGTAATAGGGTATAGTAACATAGCATGATGAAATGAGGCTGTTTCTATGCAAAATTGCTTTCTACATTCAAAAGAAGAATAAAGAAACTAAAAGAAATGGTCAAGGCTAGAAGTACCTGATAAAGTCGTGCGCACCGAAATCAGACGTTGGAAGATTCTCCTCTTTGGCTGTGGAGGAATGACACCTGCGAAGAAAAGGCTAAAACATGGAAAAACATTAGTCAAAGATATGGTGGGCTGTCAGGCGAACGCCCGATCCCGGAAGTACGAAGACTTCCTAGAAGGATATCAACCCACTGATAAAAAAGCAGAATATTGGATGAAAGTAGATAATAATGAAAGATAAAATGACAGAAATAAATGATAGAAAATAAAAGTGCGTACCTGGTATGCAGCACTGTTCTGCACAGTCACCGGCGTCGGTCTCTGTGGTGCCGACATCGGTTAGGGAAGGTGCCGACGTCGGTCGAGGTGCCGTCGTCGGTCGGGGTAGCGACCGGCGTCGGTAGGGGCAGGTTCTGGACAAGTTACAGAAGGCTTTGGGAGAGTCGGGACAGGGTCTTGACAGGGTCGAGACTGAGGTTTAGACAGAGTTGGGACAGGGTCTGATAAGGTCAGGGTAGGGTTTTGGATAGAGTCGGGATAGAGTCTGATAAAAGACAGGGTCTGAGAGAGTCGGGACAGGGTCTGAGCAAGGTAAGGTCGAGTTTGGAGGGAGTCTGGGGGTTTTAGTCTGGACAAAGGCAGGGATGATAGAACTGATAAACAAAGAATAATCAAGAATAAATAAAACAAACAGAATAAATACTTACCTGCCAGAAGACGCGATGAAATCCATAGTTGGAGTTGTCTGTGTAGTGCCAGATTGAATGCAGATTGGTTGATGCCGAGAGTGGGTTGATGTCGAGAGTGTTGATCGTGAGAGTGTTGATGTCAGAGTTCACAGGTTGGTTGAATGATTGCTCGGGTTTTGATTGATCAGCAAAAATGGTTGAATCGCGTTCGGGATCGATTGGCGGAGGCTGATGAAGGCAAGGGACGGTTCGAGAGACGGTTTGACAACTGTTTCGGGAAACCGAACGATAACTGGTAACAGATAACGGCAAGGTGACCGACGTTGGCAGGATTGCCGACGTCGGCCGATAGGTGACCGACGTCGGCGACATCGGCCGGGTAAAAGACCGTCGTCGGCAGATGCACAATGGGGATAGAGTCTAGCTTTAGCTCTGTGCTCATTTTTACATGCTGCCAGGGTCAAGGTTGGTGGAACAAGTGATCGGCAAGGGTTCAATAGGTGAAGAAGAATAAGACGGGGAATGACCAGGGGAGTTGACACGATTTCAGTGTCTACATTTGCCCCTTTTTGTCTTGTTGGTTGTTCTGAATGAACTGCAAGACAAAAACAGGAGTGATTGCCCCAGGTGAGGGATAAGGTTGATTTCGTCTTGTTGGTTGTTCGAATGAACTGCAAGACAAAAATAGGAAGTGAAATGCCCCGAGTAAGGATAAGGTATTCCCCCTCAAAGCAGGAGTCGAGAGAAGGGAACCGGGAATTGGGTGCTGATTTGATAAAGAGTGGATGAAAAAGGGGTGAGGGTGAACGCGGTAAAGGTCGTGATTGCGCGCATACCACTGCACGAGATGGTTAGGTCAAAGTGTCGCAGGTCAAGGGTCGAGGAGTGCCAAAATTGAAGTAACTAGGCCCCAGCATTTAGTCGTCTGCTGATCGGGTTACTCAATCTAAGCTGAAGCTCCAAATGGTCATCGCGTTCTAGGTATCCCGGGCTCAGGAAGTGCTCCTAGAAACACGAAAAAGTCACAAGTAGTGCGGATCAACCGGTTTGCGATCTTATACTTGTGAGGGTCCAAAAGGTCTGCACACAATTCTGCTAACCAGTCATGAG
This sequence comes from Torreya grandis, assembly GCA_037957365.1. Taxonomy (NCBI): domain Eukaryota; kingdom Viridiplantae; phylum Streptophyta; class Pinopsida; order Cupressales; family Taxaceae; genus Torreya; species Torreya grandis. Next base: position 4,484,329 of record JARHVA010000333.1, read on the forward strand.
GTAGCATACATGCAAAAACAACCAAGGCAACAATGTCTTGGAAGTGGTCAAGGTCGGAGGAGATAGGCATGATCTCTAATGGTTGGTGGTTGATGGAGAGATGAATGGACGAAAGGATGCGGCTGAGCTAACCCCAGAAGACCCCATGTCAACTGAGTGCTGCCTACATAGCCCTGGTGATAGGGCCTCAGGCCGATGTAGTTCTCCCTAGAAGGGAGGAAGGGTCAAAGGGATGGAAATGGTCTGAGTCGAGGGCAAAGTTATGGTTAAAAAGAAGGCAAGAAGGTTTGTCCATCAGAGAGACGAACAAACGAGAATGGTCGAGCTAACCCCAGAAGACGGTCGTGTCATCTGAGTGCTGCCTACATAGCCCCTGTGGAAGGGCCTCAGACCAATGTAGTTCAGACAAAGGGTCCGAGTGGTAGATAGGTGGTTAAAATGGTTGATAGATTGGTCATGGTTATGATGAAATGATGAGGAAAAAAGATGTTGCAGCCTTTTCCAAATGGTGTATTCTGCAACATTGGTTGATGGGTTTTTCATCCCTAGCAATATTCCATATTCGTGATGGATGTATGCTAAAAATGAATGGAGGTCTATTTATGCTTCAGCAAGTATTGGTTTATGCTTAACATAAATTGGGTCTGGTCTGTAGTTTCCATGTGTATTGGTGTCCATAGAAACTAGGGTGAATAGGCTAGGTCATGTTGATGGTCTGAAAAGAGAGAGTTGAGCTAAGTCGATTGACAAGTGATGAAGGTGAATGTGACCAAAGTGCAGAAGAAGTGAAAAGCATATTGCTCTTTTATTGACAAGGACCAAAAAAGAAGCATAGATAGGGGTTATGAGAATCAAGAGCCCCATTCATGCGTGACGTCGTTGACCATAGTTATGTTAGAGCGGTAATCGAATCACTTAGACAGTAAAGTGAGCTCGAAGTCCCTTGAGCAGGTGATAGGAGGAGGAAAGAGGGTAACCCATTTTAAGAGCAGAGATAACTTTGCCCCTTTTTATAGGAGACCCTGAGACAACTATAAGTCAAGTCCATGACTTTTTTTTTTTTTTTTTTTTTTTTTTTTGGCATAGACTGATCAATACGGGAAGCCTGCATAGAGATGTCATTTGCTTGGTGGTCAGTTTGTGAAGCTGATCAATGCGAGAAGCTTCTAAAATAGTGCTATTTATTGCCAGAGTAGTCATAGCCATCCTTCGAGGGAGTGGTCTAGATTTTTGTTTAATATAAGGGATTTTGAATAGCTATCCTTCGAGGGAGCAGTCTATTTGTTATAGCAATGATAGTACAGCTGTCCTTCGAGGGAGCAGTCTATTTTTTGATTTGATATAGTGACCATGGATATGTTTTGACATCTTGATTTGTTTTTATAGAAGTTGAGTCATGGACAAGACTGTAGAAGTTCAAGGACTCCCTTTTATTAGGACAAAGCATCCATACATCATAAAAGGGTTATAGGAATTGTTAAGAGGAATAGGGTTGAAAGGAAGTAGGATTAAAGAGGATGGGGATTGCTTAAGGGACGAGCTCAAGTTAAGTGTCAAGTGGACGAATACTTGACTAGCAGTAGAACGGTCGCAGATGCAACGCATTAAGAGGCTCAGGTTCTGGGCATCCATCAAGAGAAGACAGACGGTAAGTCCCTGATCCATACTTGTGCGTGATAATAAAAGGTTCGAGCCAATTAGGAGCAAACTTACCCCATTTGCCTCTTTCCAGATTGGTCAGGTGTTGATTGATGAGTGGACGTGAAGTTGGTTGATATGATTGCTGATTGGTCGAGACAGGTTGAATGTTTTGATAAAAAGATTGGTCAATGTTTGGTTGAGATTTGGTCATTTGATAAGTGGTCAATGGTTGGTCGAGGGTTGATTGGTTGGTATTTGGTCTTTGGTTGGGTTGAATGTTTGGTTGAGGTCGGGTTAAATGTTTGGTTGCTAGTCTGGTTGAGGTTAAGTTGAAAGAGTGATTGATATGTGGTCGAGACTGTGTTGAAAAATTGGTCGAAGTTTGGATGAAGGTTGAATTCCCCCAGCAGCTAGGGAGAATGTTTGATGGATTAGTTAAGGTCGATTGAGGTTTAGTGGTCAGATGGACTGTGTTGATGTTAAATAAAGGGGTTAAAGGCAGCGAAGGGACCTTAGTCTGTTGTGGAGATCCTAATTTAGATGATGAGGTTGGAGAGGTATGGGTTGGTGTTGATAATTTGTCAAAGGGGTGGTCAAGAGGATCCTTGATAAGAAAGGAATCCTTTTTCTGGTGGTGACGAATGACAGCTTTAAGAGTGCAACAACGCTCGGTGTCATGTCCCGGAGTGTGATGATAGTGGCAGAATTTAGAGTTGTCAAACCAAGATGGCCTTGATCCGAGAGTTGATGAGTGGGGTGGTGTTGAGGGTTTGTTGATAACGTGGTCGAGAAGAGAGGTGTCATTCCCCAGACATTGGTGAACGACGACCTTGAGGGCATGACAATGCTCCGTGTCGTGCCCAGGCGTGCGATGATATGCACAAATGCAAGTGTCATCGAACCATGGTGGTTTTGGTCCGAGAGAGTGATATGGTCTAAGAGGCGGGAGATAGAGACGAGAGGACTGTAACAATTGCCATAAGAGCAAGGCATATGAACCTGCTAACGGGTCGGGATGTTTTATTGTAGAGAGGGTTGGTGACATTGGTTTGGGAGGCGAAGGAGGCATTGGTCGATGGTTTGAAGGAGGTATAAGTCTGACGGGTTGATAGAATAATGGAGGTGACTTACCTCTGTGAAGTATGGGAGTGGGAAGCACTTCGAGTAAAGTAGACGGATGTGGGCCCAAGATTGAAGGTAATGACGAAGATAGGGGAGGAGGCCTCCGGTGTGGTTTAGTAGCCTTCTTTGGTTTGGGTTGAGGGCCAACTTTATGCGAGGCGAGATTAGATGTGGGGCGAACACCAAGAGGTTTAGTCTTTTTGAGCATGATGGACGCCTGCGCGGGTTTGGACTTAGATGTGGATGGTTTTTCTCTCAATGGAGAAGGGATTAAAGGTGTGGGCTCTTTAAGTGGAAAGAGCTCTGGAGTAGTCATGGCTTCTGTGTGTGGTTGGGGAGTCAAAAAGGTATGATCATCTATAGATGATAAAAATAATGAAGGCGAGGCAGCTGGTGTTGATGTGGTCAAAGCGTCCTCCAATATGGGAGAAGTCGCGGGAGGACAAGTGGGAGAAGAAAGTTCCTCGCCATGTGGAGGAGGTATAGGGAAAGAAAGGTCTTCCACCTGTGAAAGAGGTTGGTCAGGGATAAGAGAAAAGATAGTGTCGACCATGTGTATATCATGGTCTTGAGGGTCATTGATCATGGTTTGGATGTTGTCTTGAGTAGGCGGGTGATTAGAAAAGGGTTGCTTGAAGATGTCAAGGTTTTGGTTGGGTGGTGCGTTCGGGTTATCTAAAATAAGATCCCCCTTGTTGAGCATGTCCTGTATGATGTTTTTGAAATTTTGACAGTGATCCGTGTCATGGCCTTTGACACGGTGATAGTCACAAAAGTGGTTCTCCCTGTACCATGCAGGGATAGGTGTTGAGGGGTCGAATTGATGTGGTCAGATTGGAGGGAGATTGAGGACCCCCTGCTTGACGAGTTTATCCAAGACAGAGGCATATGACTCCCCAATTGGAGTGAATTGACGCTGTATGGATTGACGTTGAAAATGTTTATTGATGTAGTCTAATATTGAAGATGATGATCGGTTGGTTATTGTTGAAGATGATGGTCTAAAGATGACAGTGTTTGCCGACCCCTTGGAGTGAGAGTGGGCAAAAGAAGGTCTGGAAGAAGAATGGTCATTGGTTCTTGTGTTAGTGTTACACAATTTGACCTTATCTTCTTCAATGGCGCAGAGTTCAAGCTTTCGGGCCATGGTGAAGGCCTCGTCGAAAGTGTGGAATGTCTGAATCTGCAAGGTGGACGAGATGTGACTGACACATGCTCGGGAAAAGAGCTCAATGAGCTCAGGTTGAGGCAAGGAGAAGGAGAGCTGGTTGATCAGGCCTCTCCAACGGGCGACAAAATCGGCTATTGATTCGTCGTCAATTTGCCTAATAGAGTAAAGGTCTGTGATCGAAACTTGTTTAGTGATATTGATAGAAAAATGGTCAACAAATAGTTGGGCGAGTTGGATGAATGAAAAGATAGAATGTCTGGCAAGAGAACTATACCAGTCAAGGGCAGGGCTAGAAAGCAACATAGGGAACGTGCGTAAAAGCAACGCATCGTCATGGGCAATAAGATAACAGGCATGTCTGAATGCCTTTAGATGTTGTTGTGGGTCTTCTTTACTCTGAAAGAGAGTAAATTTAGGAAGCTCCCAATGGTTAGGGTATGGTCGGATAGGGACAGAAGGGTGGATGGGCTCGTTGTAAATCTGGTCATATGAAGAGACATTACTTGAACCGGAGATAGAAGCTTCGAGACTAGACATTTTATCCATCAGCATCTTGATAAGATCTGCTAACGGATTGGCGAGTTGAGCGCCCCCTAAGTTGTAAGGCGCTTGGAAGAGGTTAGAGGAGGCATGCGACATAGTCGGTTGTACAACGTACGGATGACTAGTCGCAGAGGTAGAAGTAGAGGCTAAAGGTGGTTGCGTTATGAAGGTCGAAGGTATAAGCTGACTAGATACCACCAAAGGAGGTTGTGTGACGGCATTGACAAAGGGCGAGGTAGGCACTCCTGCATATATAGGCGCAAGAGTGTGTGGGGTCGAGACAATCAAGTTCTGGTATAATGTAGAACTTGGTTGAATTGCAGGTGGTTGAGGGGGTAATGAAACCCCGGTGGAGGTTGGTCTAAAAATAGACGAGGAGGCCGAACTTTGCGTATTGGCCATGGTCGGGTTAATGGTTGAGGCGAAAGGTTGAGTCATAAAAGGTTGGGTGGCGAACGGTGTTGATGTCGTCGCCACGTCGCCCGAAAGGTCCCGCATTGGGTTTCTCGCGAGATAGTTTTGGAGGGCTACGGTATTGAGGTCCAAGAATCTTGCAAAATCTTGGTCCCCTTCTGGGATGATAGGCATCTGGGTTGGAGATAGTCTAGTAGGAATTCTTTCGGTCTTCGAGTAGAACTCCATTATATGATTGTTTATAGACGGGGTAGGCGAAAGCGATTGATGGCTAGCGTGGTCAAGAAGAGCCTTGGTTTGACTACGTGTCAGAACCATTCAAGGCAAGAAAGAACGTCCTCACAAGCTCAAACAAGCAGATAAGAACTAAAAAGATAAAGACACAAGCAGATCCTAAAACCCTAGAAGTAAATTTTTAGGATTATAGTGGCTTATGCCTTAGAATGTGTGTAGTGGAAGGTTGGTTTTGTGAGTCAGGTCCTAGAAGAAGCAGTCTATGGATGGTTTCGGGTTTTGTTATGGTGCTCAAGAAATCCGTGTTAGGTTCGGTATGCGGCCTGGTGCTAAGGAGCAAGCTCCCCTCACTTCACGATTCCAGTGGTTAGCTGGTTTCACTTAGCCAAAATATACCTCGCCTAGAGTTTAGACTCCGCCAGAGAACGGAGTGGGCTTTCCCCTTGGTGATGAAATCCAAGTAAGATCACCGGGACGGGTAAGGTATCCGCTGGGGGATGAAATCTCAGTCGGGCCTTGTCTCAAGTAAGTTAAAATGTTTGTTTTGTGCAGGTGGTTTGGTCGTGTAACATCAAGTGATCTAGATTAATTCAATATGCGGTTTAATTACTATGTGTGGTCTAAAAGATGCAAGCAATCAGAAATGAATGCAAAGTGTTTTAATGCCCAAGTCGAAAGGTTTTGTTCGTATGAAGACGAAATGGAGAAAGAGTCGAAGAATATGAGTTTTAGCTAGTCTAGAAGTGCAAGAAAGAAAGAAATGTTCATTTTAGTCCTGCTTATGATGTCGTTTAAGAAGAGACGAAAGGAGGCGAAAAGGAAGAAACCTAATGCACCTAAATGAACTAAAGAAAGAAAGAACCCAAGGAAGACCTAGGGTCCCACCGGGCGTGCCAGAATGTTTCTATGCAAAATTGCTTTCTACATTCAAAAGAAGAATAAAGAAACTAAAAGAAATGGTCAAGGCTAGAAGTACCTGATAAAGTCGTGCGCACCGAAATCAGACGTTGGAAGATTCTCCTCTTTGGCTGTGGAAGAATGACACCTGCGAAGAAAAGGCTAAAACATGGAAAAACGTTAGTCAAAAATATGGTGGGCTGTCAGGCGAATGCCCGATCCCAGAAGTACGAAGACTTCCTAGAAGGATATCAACCCACTGATAAAAAAGCAGAATATTGGACGAAAGTAGATAATAATGAAAGATAAAATGACAAAAATAAATGACAGAAAATAAAAGTGCGTACCTGGTATGTAGCACTGTTCTGCACAGTCACTGGCATCGGTCTCTGTGGTGCCAGCGTCGGTTAGGGAAGGTGCCGACGTCGGTCGAGGTGCCGTCGTCGGTCGGGGTAGCGACCGGCGTCGGTAGGGGCAGGTTCTGGACAAGTTGCAGAAGGCTTTGGGAGAGTCGGGACAGGGTCTTGACAGGGTCGGGACTGAGGTTTAGACAGAGTCAGGACAGGGTCTGATAAGGTCAGGGTAGGGTTTTGGATAGAGTCGGGACAGAGTCTGATAAAAGACAAGGTCTGAGAGAGTCGGGACAGGGTCTGAGCAAGGTAAGGTCGGGTTTGGAGGGAGTCTGGGGGTTTTAGTCTGGACAGAGGCAGGGATGACAGAACTGATAAACAAAGAATAATCAAGAAGAAATAAAACAAACAGAATAAATACTTACCTGCCAGAAGACGCGATGAAAGCCATAGTTGGAGTTGTCTGTGCAGTGCCGGATTGAATGCAGATTGGTTGATGCCGAGAGTGGGTTGATGTCGAGAGTGTTGATCGTGAGAGTGTTGATGTCGGAGTTCGCAGGTTGGTTGAATGATTGCTCGGGTTTTGATTGATCAGCAAAAATGGTTGAATCGCGTTCGGGATCGATTGGCGGAGGCTGATGAAGGCAAGGGACGGTTCGAGAGACGGTTTGACAACCGTTTCGGAAAACCGAACGATAACTGGTAACGGATAACGGCAAGGTGACCGATGTCGGCAGGATTGCCGACGTCGGCCGATAGGTGACCGACGTCGGCGACATCGGCCGGGTAAAAGACGTCGTCGGTAGATGCACAATGGGCAAAGAGTCTAGCTTTAGCTCTGTGCTCATTTTTACATGCTGCCAGGGTCAAGGTTGGTGGAACAAGTGATCGGCAAGGGTTCAATAGGCGAAGAAGAATAAGACAGGGAATGACCAGGGGAGTTGACACGATTTCGGTGTCTACAGAGGCACAAAGTCTCCACCTCAACTGCCAAAGAGTGGAATATGAAGAAAAATGAGGGCACAAAGTCTTCCTAAGGTTCTTTACATAGAAACAAAAAATAAACACATACTAAGGACAATTATGACAGCACAAAGTCTAAAAGTAACTGGCTTTAGGACATCTTCTTTGTCACCTCTACTAGCTCTGCTTGTTAAATTTCATAAACCAGAATACATTTAGGAAATAGACATAAGAACAATCTCCTAGAATAATACAAGTCATAACAGCACAAAGTCTAAAAATAACATGCTTTCTAATTCTAACAAAGAAATATGATGAACAATTTTAAGCTCAAAGTCTCAATAATGCCTTTCAATTTGGGTAGAGTTTTGTTTTTGATAACAGAGAGATATCTCCCTAAAATAATAAGAGAGAGTCTAATATATAGCCCCCCAAGAAAGACTTGGGAGTAGTAACACATCATGTTGCATTAAATTATGTCAAGAATATATGATGGTTGCCCATTTGCTTTTCTCAATGCAGAGAAACGGGTCACACCATTGAATGTTTGTATCCTCCAATGTCCACCTGGCAATTTGCTTTTAGAAACATCTCTTATGCATGAATATTTCTGGTCCTTCTTCATTGTTCCTCCTTTCCTAGATATTGAATCAGGTCCTTGGTTCAATTTGATCCTATGTTCTTTGGTCACTTTCTACTGGCCTTAACAATTGACACGTGATAGGTTCCGCTACAAAATAGGCAAGGACACTTGGCAGCATCTGTGGGACTCTGAGAGATGCTTATTGAAAGAAGCTCTAAAACCTATAAGAAACTCAAGATGTGGATACAAACACTTGTCACGCTCCACAGAGTTATAATGGGATACGTGGCATATTCTAGATGTCTTTTGAAAAATCTTGTGGAAAATGACACGTGGTGGCTTTCGTTGAGCTCCTAACTTCCCTTTTGAAACATTCTAGACTCATTTTAGATTCACGCAGATGATGCCATGTGGTGCATTCTATTGCTTGAAACTATGTCTCGACAAGTTTTCTATTTTGGGGGACTTTTCCTTTGGACAAAAATTCTGAAGGAATTCTTTTAGACAATTTGTCCGAAGGAAATCTTCCTTCACTTTATTTCTGCTTTCCATCAGGCTTTCTTACTGGGTGAATTCCTTTGGACAAAAAGTGTAAAGGATTTTTTCCTTAACTATTTTCTATTGATATCAATAGGTGACACATGGTAGCATCTGATGTGAAATAGGTGAGTACACATGACAGCATCTGTTTAACTTATAGAGGCTTTGGATGCCTTTTGAGTGTCCCGTGGAAGATGACACATGGTGGCTTCCGCTATGTTTTAGAAATACTGTAGATACACTTGAGACTCACTTAGATTCATGTGGATGTAGACACTTATCGTGTTCTACTTATCTTACAAGGGATACATGGCAACTTCTGTAGCTCTTATAAACAAAGTAAAATGGGGCTCGGTAGATGACACTTGGCAGCATCCGCTGGGTTCTGACGGGCTTTTGTTTTGGGATTTTGCTTCAGGCTTTTCTTGCCTTAGTCACTTTTGCCACAAAAATTCCCTCCATAAGATCACTTGTCTCTTCAACTTGTGGGACACTCCTTTGAACTTGCAACTTGAACCGACCAATTGAACCAACTTTGGTTCAACGGTTCAATGGTTCATTCTTTCATTTCTATTGACCGTTTAAACCAAGCTCTTGGAAATAACCTGTGTTGAACCAACTACCATTGAACCTATTAAACCTTTGAACCCATTGAACCTTTAAACCTGAGTGGTTTAATGGTTCAACGGTTCAATGGTTTAAGTCTTCTTCTCTTTGACAAGTGTCTTGAAGCTGTTGAACCTATAGAGATTAAACTTTGAACCTTGACAAAAGTGCTTAATTCTTAAAACCTACTGACGTCATTGAATCTTTGAACCTATTGAACCTTTGAACTAAAAATGGTTCAAGGTTCAATGGTTCAAACATTGCATAAAATCTTGATGATAGATTATTTTGGTTGAACCAAGGTGTTGAACCAGTCCTAAAAATGACTAAGTATTGGAAACTTTTTCTTTTGATTGAACTTGCCTATAGAAGCCTTTGAACCTGTTGAACTTGTTAGTCCTTTAACTAAAAAAGCTTGAAAAAATCCCAATTTTGAAAGCTTAGAATAATTTTTTGAAATGGGAGGAGATAATTTTGTCTTGCAAGACCAAAATAGCTTAAATGTTGTCCCAAAAATCAGTGACATTTTTCGGGTACAACACTAGGTATTGCTTATCCTTGAGATAAAGTTGGTCCTTGATATAATATGGCTTTACAAACTCCACCTCTTCCCATACCACTAAGTAATGTATAAATTTTAAGTCTAATGTGTTCCTTTCAAATACAATATCCATGTATTCAAGTCCTCATAAAAATGAGTAAGGATGGGGAACTAAAGACGTACCCTATTTTTAAGAAGAGGCCATTGTTATTTGATAGTTACTATAATTATCTTTGTGGATCGATTTGTTTGTTCTATGGTTATTGGTTCATTAATCTAGGGCTTTCAGAATGCTAGAGAGATAAAAGATGTGATCATTGGATTGAGAGTGTAATGGCAAAGTGAATTCCCCTTTTGCATAGATTTTGCATAAATTGTTCCTAATCATGAGTATTGAATACATTTATGTACCATCAATATAGATAATGACCTTTTCTTTTAATTCCTATTTTGATTTGAACTTGTTACTTAGCTTTGGAAGGTTCATTTGCTCACCACATGGTAACAATTCGTTAAGTCCCTATGTTTAGTCGTCACTTTTGAGATAGTTATCGATTACTCATTAACTAGTTCTTTTGACATGATGTCAACCTTTTCTTTCCATACCTTGGTTGCATCCATTTTCAAAAAATCACACTGATATAGCTCTTATCCTATCAGCTATTTATCCTCCCATCATGTTTCATATGCTTTGTAGTCATGGGTCAACATGATTAAGCCATGTGAAATGACCTCAAGTATGTAGAGACTCAAGATGTTGGAGCCAATATTGCCTATTCATTTGAATAGAGTATATCCTGGAAGGACTCAAGTAGTAGAAGGTAGACAAGTGAAGTGATCTTGGTGGTTTGGGAAGTTTGGAGGCTCAGAGGCTTCATACTTTATATTTTGACTATGATTCAACTCTCATGAAGTTGAATTGGGATGTAAATGTGCCAATTGTCAATCTCACCAAGTACCGAATCTCAGAGCCACTTGATTGTAGACCAAATGTATATTTAATCCTTATGGGGTTCTTATTGAGCAAATTGATTATCTAGTCAATTTGGATAAACCTATATAGCAAAAATTTCTATTAGAGGGTCTGTCATAAGTCATAGAGTGTTAATACATGCTTGTAATAGTCTAACCATGGTCAATTTGGCCCCATAAGTCATTTTAAGTCTTTCTAAGGTCTTTTCAATAGCCAAAATAGTGCATTTAATGTCTTGAACAAATTTTATGGGAATTATGTAAGCTTTAAAAGATGATGTCACCTCATATGTGTCAATTCTAACTTCTAGTAACTGTTTTAGCTGAAAATTTGGTAGAATTTTCAAAAAAGAAGTAGTTTTCTTGAATAAATAAGAGGTTTAAGGCCCTTGTATGACCTATGAGGAAGAGTGGTACATGTGGGAAAGTTGGAGTGTGACCCTTCTCTTCTATAACCCATTCATGTGTTTGTCTAACTTTGGAAACACCAAAAATGGCTCAAAACCTTCCCATCTCTCCATTGCTCTCTCGGAAAGCATTCTAAAGTTCATAGATTGGTACTTGGTATGGTTAGCTAGAAGAGTTTTAGGTCTAGTGCTTCTATGGGAGGATAGTACATGATATGACCTTCATTTATATAATAAGAGTTCAGAGATTGGTGGGCTGAGCTTTATGAACCATCTCTTAGAAGTTAGCCACTCTATTCTACTTGTCATTTCCCATACCCTACAGGTTTCCTCTTCTACTAAGGTGGTATGTATGGTCTAATTGGTGGAATCACTTTATGAGGGTAAAAATATCTCCCTTACCACATCCAAACTTTCCCCTAGCCAATTATCACATGTGGAGCACTATGGCACTTCCATGTTTCCCTTTGGATCTTCAAAGGAGTGTTTTCTAGTTTTAAGAATGAAGGTGATGTTTTCATGGTTTCAAGAGCTCATACACCTTTGTTTTGATGTTTCATATCCTAAAAAATATCATGAAGTGTTGAGATAAATGTGAAAACCATATTGGTATAGAAAAATGCATGGAGACTTTTGTTGTTTTGAAAACAATGTTGTTTGTTTCCAAAGTTTTGGTTTCCATGTTACTGTAAGATATGAGCCAATGAAACACTTAGCCATAATAGACCTAGATTGTCAAGGTGTTTAATAAACATAGCCATATCAAGATTCTCTCAATAGTTTGAGAAGAAGGATCACCATTTCTCATGCAAGTCTCAAATCAATATAAACATGAATGGTTATGTTTCCATTTTGGGGCAAAGTAACCTTAGTTTCTCTAAAGTAGGATTTCACCTCATTCAAAACCTTATGAATTGATCCATTTAGAGGTCCCAAATGCCTTCCAAATCTTGTATTTCATTGAAAAAGGGTGATGTGTTCATTTGAGAAATTTTAAAAAGGATCTCCAATTAATATAAGTGTATTGTCAAGGTGGCTTGTAGAATGTAATTTCACATTAGAAGATACAACAGGTTTAAAGCTCAAATGGAGTCAATACATCGACAGGTGGCCTACAAGGAGGATAAATTAGCAATGTGGATTAGTCCTTGTGAGGCATGTAGAGATACATGGGGGTGATAATTAGAGTAATTTTGGATGTTTTAAAGTGGTCAATGAACACATACACATGGATTTCCCAAGATTACAACCCTCATCTACCTTGTGAAAATCACCATTTCGTACAAGTGTTGTAGCAAGCCTATAGCAATGAAGAAGAGAACAAAAGACATTAAAAAGGGAGTGATGACTTGAATGGTACATAAAAAATGTTCTCTAGCCCAAATTATTTTATATATGTATTGAAGAGAACTTTAGTCTAGATTGTACATCTCATCTCAACTAAAAGTACATCCTAGGTGTACGAAGGAGTGTAGAAAAGTTATAATTGGCAAAGGTCACACTTTGATGAGGGTAATGAACTCCTAGGAGAAGAGTATGGCTTCTTAAGGGAAAAAGAGTGTTGTTTCGCTATGTGAGATCCTTGAAATGCACTAACATGACTCCTACATGCAAAAACAACATATAGCCAACCTTCAAAGTGTCAAGAACACACATAGTTACAAGTGGGACGAAGTCATTTGGAGGGTAAAGTGTCTCCACAAGGCTAAGTGAGAATCTCCAGGGATTTATCATAATTATAGAAACCTCAAAGAACATGAGGAGATAGATAAAACAAGTAAAATCTATCAAATTTCTCCACTTATGAGATCAAAAAGGCCAATTTCACCCTCAAATTATAGGCAGTCACCTTCAAAAGTTAGTTTTGAGTTTCATGCTAGTTGGAGGGGTAAATGGAAGAGTTCAGAGCTAAAATTTGATAAAAAGGGTCCTAATGACCTAAGGAAGCCTCTCATGTATTCAAAAGTGATGAAAAATAAGGTCTAATACTCTCTACTTTATCTTAGAGATAGGCCACTTTCAAGGCTTAAAACTTATAGAAGAGAGAGAAAATGGTGGAAATTGAAGGTTAGGATTGAAGTAGCTATGAACACAAGTTGGGGAAAGCTTGGATAAGCATGGAAAAATTGAATGAAGGATATTAAGGTGTTGGAACAAGCCCAGGTGTGATAAATCCATGAAAGAGGATCCAAAGCCACTAAGCCTAGTGGAGAGATGTTGAAGCCATCAAAAAAAATATAGACTCTATTAGTCTAGATTCAGACTCCTATAGAAAAACTATATACTCCATCAATCTAGCTTCAAACTCCTATAGCAAAACTTTGGACACAATCAGTCTAGTTATAGACTCTTAAATTAGAACTATAGACTCCATCAGTATAACTATGGACTCCATCATCAAAGCTTCATTACTTTCATAGTTCTCATAGAATGTAAAATGGAGCTCAAACCATTTTAAATGCACCTAAATGGAATAATTTAACCCTAGGACATTAATGAAAGTTTTTGTAAACTCTATGAGGATCAAATCCATGGAGTCATATTGTACAAAATCTATATGAATGGAGTAGGGGACCAGTTCTTTTGATACTTTCTTATGTTTTATAGGTTTTGGAGATGATCAAAGGATGATAATCACTTGAAAGGATATATTGGGACTTTAATAAACTCCCCATGCCATTTACAAAGATCAAAAACTATCCTAAGTGTCTCTACTAGGTTTCTCACTTTAGCCAGTTCAAAATGAGAAAAGTGATCAAATAGTGGAAAGAGTGGAAACTCAAATTTGGATATCTTTTAAGGTGTTTTGGATGGAGCTAAGCATATGAGGTGTCCTAACATGTTTCCTAAGACCCATAGTACATATCAATTAGTGATAATAAGGAGATGTTAAGGCCAAGTGTGAAGAAATGTCTAAAAAGGAGTGATCACAGTGATAGATGATGATTCTTCTTATGCAAGATAATACAAATGATTTGAAAAACTTCCAATGTAGGTAGAAGATTCTTTGTAACTTTATATTATCAGTGCAAAAGAGACACTTTCCCCTAGTTAGCTTTGAAATGCCCAATGAAGGCCAATGATGAAGACAATTTCATGGAAGGTGCTTGAAGAGATGTTATGCCAATTTTGGAAGAGGATGATTTTTTGAAATGGACACATATGAAAATCAGTTTATAACTCCTCTTACACTTCACCTACATGCATTGTAACTAGTTTCCACTTTTGGACACATGTCCTTATGTCTCTTGGACTTATTTTTCCTCTCTCTCTTTCCAATTTCTATAAGTGTGAGCCATTTTGGCCATTGTAAACTAATACCACATCTAGTATGGTGAGTCCCTACTGGAATTACATTGTACTTTACTTTTGAACATCAAATTCAAGTCTAATTCTGAGTTGTGAACATATTTGTCTAAATGTGAGAGATATGAATAGTGAATTTAAGTGATAATATCATCCTCGATTCCTCTATCCTTCATGTTTAAGCAAGAATTCTAATCTAACAGGTCATGTGAAGTGTAGTTAGGATACTAGGCTCCTCTTCAAGCAAGTTATTGTCTATATGGTGTGCAAAATTCCCTTGGACTAGTTGTCTTATTGATTGTCTCATGTATATTACTTTCACATTGAATTAATTATGTTAGGATCCTTTAAGGCTTAGAGTTGGTCTTAGAAAGCTTTTTTATTTAATATAAGTATGATAATTTGTGGGATATCTCTTGGTGAATCACCACTTTAGTGTAGTTTCACTCTATGCAAACTTCTAACTCTTTCCCTATAAACAAGCATTAAAGTAGTTTACATGCCTTTCAAAGAAGATCTAGGGATCTATCCCTCATAATACTACAGATTCATCTCTTTTACAAGTTCCCACAAACTTGAGAGATGACTCCATGTTGCATCAAATTTTAGGAGCTAAGTAAAGAGTCCTAGGGTGCACAAATTTATGCCAATAGTTTTAGCACACATGGTGGGTGTAGACACCAAATCGTGTCTACTCCTTGGTCAACTCCCCCTTGGTCCCCTTCGTCTCGTTCCACTTCTAACCATGCCTAACCTATGTCTTATTAATTTAAAATAATCATCTATTTTGTCTTATTAATTTAAAATAATCATCTATTTTAAATTAATAATTCCCTCTCTCTCTCATGACACCTCACCCCTCCTAGGATACCTCTCCTTGGATGCCCTCCACTACTCCATGCCAAGTCTTAAATGACTTAAGACCCCATTTCATTCTCCCACTCATCCTCTCATGCTCATTTAACCTGCCTTCGACCATTTTCCCATAACCAACTGACCTTGGCAGAAGGAAGAACAGACAAAAGGCTATTTTTAGCCCTTTTTCCTATTCTTTGGCTACCGACGTCGGTCAGTAGTCGGCCGATGTCAGCGGTATTGCCAGCGTCAGTTGCCTTCAAAACTGTGTTCTTCCCTCGAATGTAGGATCTTCAACAATCTACCAATCCTTCAATGCTACAATCTTCAATCCTTCCAATCTTCTGACCTCTCTCGCTCCCTCTCTCCCAAGTAAGCATCAAAGGGTATTCTACATCAGTCACTCCACTCTGTAGGTAGTCTTCTACACCACCAGCATTAGCAATAGGTTCTCTACACCAGCAGCATCAGCAACCAGTCTGCTACACTCTTTCTTCATCAAGCCATAGCTAAGTATTTCTTCTGTGTTTTCATTATGTTTTCTAGTTACTGCTTCTAAGTAATATCACCACCCAGACCCAGCTATCAACCAGACCAAACTTGAATCCTTATTCTCCCTTTTCACCCCAATCCTTTGTCTGGTCCCTCTTTTAGACCACTCTCTGCCCTGCAAACCCAGCACAAACCCTGCACAGACTCTCAGACCATCCAAATAGACTCTTAGACCATTCTGCAAACCATAAACTCATCCAAACCCTGTCCAAGACCATTACCCCAACCGACACCGACCACTAGGCCCATTGCCCCCACCGACGTCGGTAGACTAATCGACGCCGGTTCCCTTTAACCAACTGACGTTGAAAGACTAACCGACGTCAGTGACTATGGAAGGCAGACAGCACAATACAGGTACGCATTACCTTTATTTCTTTTGTTTTTTCTTTCATTATTTTTGTCTAGCAACATTTTCTCTTATCAAAAGTGGACTGTCATCCCTCAAGAAAGTCTTTGCACTTTCGAGATCGAGCTTTGCTTGGCAATCCACCTTACATCTATCTAACAATCTCTTTGTTTGAGTCTCTTTCTTCTGCAGGTGTCATCCTCCACAGCCAAAGAGGAGTCCCTACAACGTCTAGATAATGGTGCGCAGACCTCATCCAGGTATCATCTAACCATAGACCATTTCTTTTAGTTTCTTGTTCCTTTTGAATGTGAAAGTGAAAACTTGTTAGAAACATTCTGGCACGCTCGATGGGACCCTAGAAGTCCTTCTTGGGTTCATACTTTCTCTTCTTAAAAACAACCATTCATATAGGTGCATTAGGTCTCTACTTGCATCTCTCTTCTTCTATCTCTTCTGAAAAGACACCATCAACAAAGTTAAAAAGAATCCTTCTTTTTCTTTCTTTCTTGCATCTTAGACTAGTCAAAGTCATACTCTTCAACCTCTTCTCACTTGTCTACATACGAACACACATTTCTATTTGGGCTTAAAATTTTTTGCATTTCATTTCTTCCTGAATGCATACTTAGCTCTCACATCTAGTAATTAAAACCACGTCATGAATAAAGTATAAGCCACTTATGTTACACATCCAAACCACTTGCACAAAATCAAACATCTTAACACACCTGAGACAAGGCCTGACTAGGATTTCATCACCTAGCGGATACCTTACCCGTCCCAGTAATCCCACTTGGACTTCACTACCAAGGGGAAATCCCACTCTATTCTCTGGCAGAGGATAATCTCTAGGGGAAGTATATACTAGCTAAGTGAGACCAGCTTATCACTGGGCTCGTGAAGTGAGGGGAGCTCACTCCTTAACACCAGGCCATGTACGGAACCTAACATAGACTCATGAGCACCAAAACTAACCTGAAACCAACCATAGACTACTTCTTCTAGGACCCGTTCTATAAGTCAACTTCCCAAACACACTCTAAGGCATAAGCCAACATGATTCTAAAAGTTTATTCTTAGGATTTAACTCTTAGGGTCTACCTGTCTCCATCTTCTTTTCTGTCTTTATCTGGTTTTTTGAGCTAGTGAGGACATTTTCTTCTTTTTTTCCAAAAACTTTCAAATTCTTTGAGTTTATGGAAAAACACAGTCACCGACATCAGTTTTACCACCAACGTTGGCAACCTTTCTTCACTAGCATCGGTTATATGACCGACATCGGCAACCTATTTCACCGACATCAGTTTTTCTACTGACGTCAGTCACTGTCCAAATTTTTCTTCTCAAAATAGCAAGCTTAAAACCCGACTTCCTTGCTATCCAACACCCATTCTAGTTTTCTAAGACAAAAAAACATAGTTTCTAGGACCTAAACCTTTTACCTTGAATGGTCTTGACACGCAGTCAAACCAAGGCTCTTCTTGACCACACGAGGCATCAACCACTTCCGCCTTCACCTTCCATAACTAGTCCTCTAATAGAGTATCATTCGAAGACCGAATATACTCCTGCCTGACCAACCCCGATGCGATCATCTATTGTTCCTGAAGGGGATCAAAAATTTTAAAGGTTCCTTGACCTCAATCTCAAGGCCCTTCAACATTATCTCATGAGAAGCCAAACGCGAGACTCTTCAGGCAACCTAGTCTATGGGATGCCAACCTCCTTAATTGAGATGGTAGTCATATCGACAGCGTCCGCTACCCAACCCATGACCACTCTGGCCTTTGCTTCAACCATCAACCTGACCATGACTAATCTTCTAAGTGTGGCTTCTCCTTTTATCTCTAGGCCCACTTCTATTGGGGCTTCGTACCCCCATCAATCGCAGACTATTCAACAAACCTCTACCCCTTTCCAAAATCTAGTTGTCTTCATCCCACCTACTCTTACATCCATCAACACAAGAGTAACTACCTACCCTTCAATAAGTGTTGTCACCCCTCAACCACCTGTGGCAACCCCTATTCAATTTGTGCCCTTTAACTCCATGGCACAGGTCCCCTTGGCTTCAACATCTACCTCGATGACTAGTTACCCATATGTTGCGCCTATACAAGCGCAACTGACTACGTCATACGCCTCTTCTAGCACCTTCTAAGTGCCTTACAACCTAGGGGGTGCCCCATCTGCCAATCTGTCAGTTGCTCTCATCAAGATGCTGATGGACAAAATGTCTAATTTTGAGGCTTCCATTTCTGGTTCAAGCAATGTCCTTTCATATAACTAAATTTGCAATGAACCCATCCATCCCTCCTTCCCAATCCAGTCGTATTCCAGTCAGTGGGAACTTCCTAAGTTTACTCGCTTCCAGAGTAAGGAAGACCCAAAACAACATCTACGAGCAGTTAGACATGCTTGTTACTTGATAGCCCATGATGATGCATTACTGCTACGCACATTCCCCATGTCGCTTTTTGGCCCTGCCCTTGACTGGTATAGCTCTATTACCAGTCACTCCCTATTTTTCTTCACTCAACTCGCCCAATTATTTCTTGACCATTTTTTAATCAATATCACCAAAAAGGTCTCGATCATAGACCTGTACTCTATCAGGTAGTTTGATGATGTATCCATAGCCAATTTCGTCACCCATTAGAGAGGCTTAATCAACCAACTCTCCTTCCCTTTACCTCAACCTGAGCTATCAAGCTCTTTTCCTAAGCATGTGCCAAGCACATCTCATCCACCTTACGAGTTCAAACATTCTACACTTTTGACGAAGCTTTCACCATGGCTCGAAAGCTTGAACTCTGTGCTATTGAAGAAAATAGGGTCAAATTGCATAATACCAATGCAAAAACCGATGACCCTTCTTCTTCCAAACCTTCCTCTTCTTCCCACTCCAAGTCCAAAGGAGTGGCAAACACTGTGGTCATTGGATCACCATCCTCGACAATGACCAACCAATCTCAACCTTCAACATCACAAAGCATCACCAAACAATTCCAACAATGGTATATACAGCGTCAGTACACTCCAATTGGAGAGTCTTACGCTTTCGTGTTGGAAAAAATCGTCAAGCAGGGGGTCCTCAATCTCCCTCCAATTCGACCACCTCAATTCGACCCCTCAAAACCTATCCCTGCATGGTACAGAGAAAATGACTTTTGTCATTTTCACCGTGTCTAGGGCCATGACATAAACAACTACCGAACCTTCAAGAACAATGTCCAAGACATGATAGATAAAGGTGATCTCATCTTGGACAACCCGAATGCCCCACCCAATCAAAACATCGACATCTTTAGACAACCTTTTCCAAACCATCCCCCTATCCAAAACAATGTCCAGACCATGGCTGATGGCTCCCAAGAGCATGATATACGCACGGTCAACATGGTCTCACCTCTTGTCCCTAACCAACCTCCTCCATAGGTGGAAGATCCTTCTTCTCCTATTCATCTATCATAGGTAAAAGAGCTTTCTTCTCCTATTCTTCCATCACAGGTAGAAGAGCCTTCTTCTCCTATTAGTTCTCCATTGACCTCTCTTATATTGGAGGATGCTTCGACCATACCAATGCCATTAGCCCCACCTTCATCCTTCCTCCTACCAATGGGGGACCATACCCTTCCTACTCCTCAACCACAAGTAAAAGGCACCATCATCCCTACCCTCTATCCTCTTGAGGAGTCACATTCTCTAATTCCTTCTCCACCAAGAGAAGACCCTTCGCCCACTTCGACCGAGAAAGACCCAGTGACGGTTTTCTCTTGCCTTTTGCCTGAGATCGTAACATTTCACTCAACTCTATCCATATCTGAACCCAAACCCACGCAAGCATCCACCATGCCAAAAGAGATTAAATCTCTTGGTGTTCACCCCATATCTAATCTTGCCTCACACAATAGTGGCCCTCAAACCAAACCAAAGAAGGCCACTAAACCACATCAAAGAATTCCTCCCCCACATTCATCATTGCCCTCTATTTTGGGCCCACATCCATCCAACTTAATAGGAGTGCTTCCTACTCCAACCCCTCACAGAGGAAAATTGCCTCCATTATCCCCTTTACCCATTAAACATATATTTCCTCCAAAATGACCAATGTCTCCTACAATTCTAAAACAAAAGTCATCAACCCCTACTACAACAAAACACGCAGACCCATTGGCAGGTTCTTATGCCTTGCTATTACGATAATTATTGCAGTATTCTCGAATCAGTCTTCCACCTCTTAAACCATACCAATCTCTCAGACCAAAACCACCCTAGTTTGATGACACTAAAGTTTGTGCATATCATCGCATGTCGGGACATGACATTGAGCATTGTTGTGCCCTCAAGGTTGTCATTCTCCAATGCTTGGAGAAAGACTCCCTTCTTCTTGACCATATTATCAACAAACCTTCAACATCATCCCATGCTTCCCATACCTCCTCACCTTCACACTCATCAACTCTCAGATCAAGGCCATCTTGGTTCGACAACACTAAATTTTGTCACTATCATCGCACACCAGGACATGACACTGAGCGTTGTTGCGCTCTTAAAGTTTTCATTCATCGACACTGGAAAAAGGATACCCTTCTCATCAAGGATCCTCTTGACTACCCCTTTGACAAATCTTTGACACCATCACATGCCTCACAAACATCATCACCTAAATCGGGATCTCAACACCAGACTATGGTCCCTCCACCGCCTTTAACCCCATTATTCAAAATCAACACAGTCAACTTGACCACCAGCCCACCAACCTAAAAGGATAAAGGGAAAAGACATGTTTTTATCCCTTGGACATCCCCATCTACCAAGCCTTCACCAAAACCAAAACCCAAGATTATTTTCTTGATCACATCTCAACCAACATCTCCAAAGACAATCCCTAACTCTGTGGTGAAAAAACCTCACCACATGACCCCTGTGAAGATGTCTTTGTATGATCTCATACAAAACTCTCCACAACATCATCAAACTTTGATCCAAGCCTTACAATCGATGGAGGTCCAGCCTGATGACCCCCAACCATTAGCCACTTTAATCAAATCATTACCAACCATTTCCTCTATCACTATCTGTGATTTTGAGATTCCTACCTCCAACCTGGCAGATCAGGATCTCGCCCTCTCAAACTAAATTTGTCAGACATTCTCCCTGTCACCAGTAACTAGGGGAATTCAACTCTATCCTAACTATCTCGACCTCAACCAAACATCAACCAACCTTTTAAACACGACCTCAACCAAGCATTAACCAACCTTTTTAATCACGACCTCAACCAAACCTTCCAAGCATCAACCAACCAAGCATCGACCAAGCATCAACCAACTTCTTAATCATATTTAACACATGACCAATATGGAACGGAGTAAACGAGGCAAATTTTCTCCTAATTGGCTTGGACCTTACATCATCACGCACAAGTATGGGTCAAGGACTTATCGTCTGTCCTCTCTCGATGGATGGCCAGAACTTGAGCCTCTTAATGCTTTGCATCTACGACCATTTTACTGTTAGTCGAGTACTCGCTCATTTGACATTTAACTTAAGCTCGTCCCTTGAGCAATCCCCATCCTCTTAATCCTCATTCCTTTCAACCCTATTCCCCTAAAACACACCCTATGTAACCCTTTTATAAAGTATGAATGCTTTGTCCTAATAAAAGGGAGCCCTTGAACCTCTATAGTCTTGTCCATGACTTAATTCTATCAAAAACAAATTTGGATGTCAAAATATCAAAAGGTCACAAACTCTAAAAGACATACTGCTCCCTCGAAGGACAGTTGTATCATCATTGTTGTAGCTAATAGACTGCTCCCTCGAAGGATAGCTATTCAAAGCCCTCAAATATATACAAAGCAAAAATATAGACCACTCCCTCGAAGGATGGCTATGACTAAACTCTTGCTACAAACAGCACTCTCTCAGAAGCTTCCCGCATCGATCAGCTTCACAAATGACCACAAAACAAAATGACATTTCTATGTAGACTTCCCGCATTGATTAGTCTGCAATCAGGAAAAAAAAAAAAGGTCATGGACTTGACTTGTAGTCATTTTCTGGGTCTCCTATAAAAAGGGGCAACATATCCCTGCTCAAAAGGGTTACCCTATCCTCACATATCACATCACCTACTCAAGGGACTTCAAGCTCATTTTAATGTCAAAGTGATTCGATTACTTCTCTAACACAACCAATGGTCAACGATGTAATGCATGAATGGGGCTTTTGTTTTTAAAACCCCCTACCTATGCTATCATTATGGTCCTTTTCAATGAAAGAGCAACGCGCCGTTCACTTCTTGTCCACACTTTGGTCACATTCAACCACATCATTTGCCAATCAAACCCAAACATTTTTAGACCTCCAACATGACATAGTCCATTTCACACTAGTTTCTATAGACACCAATACACATGGAAACTATCGACCATACAATTTATGTTAAGCATAAACTATTACTTGCTGAAGCATAAACATACTCATTACATTTTTAGCATACATCCGTCACGAATATGGAAAATTTCTAGGGATGAAAAGACCACTCAACCAATGTTACAGAATACACCATCACACAATATGGAAAAGGCTGTAACATCATCTTACCCTCATCATTTAATCCTTACCAAACCAATCATCAACCCACTTTGACTCCTAGTCTGAACTACATTGGTCTGAGGCCCTAACAATAGAGGCTATGTAGGTAGCACTCAGTTGACACGAAAACTTCTAGGGTTAGTTTGACCACATCCATTTGTTCATCTACCTAATAGACAAACCATTTTATCCTTAACCATGGCTTAACCTAGTCAAGACCCAATCCATAATTGACCCTCTTCCTCCCTTTTAGGGAGAACTACATCGGCCTGAGGCCCTCCCAATAGGGGCTATGTAGGTAGCACTCAGTTGACACGGGGTCTTCTGAGTTAGCTCAGCCATTCCTTCTGTAGACACCAAAATCGTGTCGACTCCCCTGGTCATTCCCCGTCTTATTCTTCTTCACCTATTTAACCCTTGTCGATCACTTGTTCCACCAACCTTGACCCTGGCAGCATGTAAAAATGAGCACAGAGCTAAAGCTAGACTCTATCCCCATTATGCATCTGCCGACGACGGTCTTTACCCAGCCGATGTCGCCGACGTCGGTCACCTTGCCGTTATCCGTTACCAATTATCATTCAGTTTCCCGAAACGGTTGACGAACCGTCTCTGGAACCGTCTCTTGCCTTCATCAACCTCCACCAACCATTCGAGACCCGATCCCCGAACGCTATTCGAAACGCTGATCAATCAAACTTGAGCATTCATTCAACCAACCTGCGAACTCTGACATCAACACTCTCACGATCAACACTCTCGGCATCAACCAATCTGCATTCAATCCGGCACTGCACAGACAACTTCAACTATGGCTTTCATCGCGTCTTCTGGCAGGTAAGTATCTATTCTATTTATTTTATTTCTTCTTGGTTATTCTTTATCAGTTCTGTCATCCCGATTCTTCAAACCCCCATACTCTGTTCAAGCCTGTCCCGACTCTCTCAGACCCTGTCCCGACCCTGTTCAGACTCTGTCCAGAACCTGCCCCTACCGACGCCGGTCACTAGCCCGACCGATGATGGCACCTTAACCGACGTCGGCACCTTCCCTAACCGACGCCGGCACCACAGAGACTGACGCCGGTGACTGTGCAGAATAGTGCTACATATCAGGTATGCCCCTTTATTTTCTGTCATTTATTTCTGTCATTATTATCTACTTTCGTCCAATATTCTACTTTTTTATCAGTGGGTTGATATCCTTCTAGGAAGTCTACGTACTTCCAGGATCGGGCGTTCGCCTGACAGCCCACCATATCTTTGACTAACGTTTTTCCATGTTTTAGTCTTTTCTTCGCAGGTGTCATTCCTCCACAGCAAAAGAGGAGAATCTTTCAACGTATAATTTCGGTGCGCTCAACTTTATCAGGTACTTCTAGCCTTGACCATTTCCTTAGTTTCTTTATTTCTTCTTTTGAATGTAGAAAGCAATTTTGCATAGAAACATTCTGGCACGCCCGGTGGGACCCTAGGTCCTCCTTGGGTTCTTTCTTTCTTTCGTTCATTTAGGTGCATTAGGTTTCTTCCTTTTCGCCTCCTTTCGTCTCTTCTTAAACGACATCATAAGCAGAACTAAAACGAACATTTCTTTCTTTCTTGCACTTCTAGACTAGTTAAAACTCATATCCTTCGACTCTTTCTCCATTCGTCTTCATACGAACAAACATTTTGACTTGGGCATTAAAACACTTTGCATTCATCTCTGTTTGCCTGCATCTTTTAGACCACACATAGTAACTTAAACCGCATATTGAATTAATCTAGATCACTTGATGTTACACGACCAAACCACCTGCACAAAATAAACATAAAACTTACCTGAGACAAGGCCCGACTGGGATTTCATCCCCCAGCGGATACCTTACCCGTCCCGGTGACCCTACTTGGATTTCATCACCAAGGGGGAAGCCCACTCCGTTCTCTGGCAGAGTCTAAACTCTAGGCGAGGTATATCTTGGCTAAGCGAGACCAGCTAACCACTGGAATCGTGAAGTGAGGGGAGCTTGCTCCTTAGCACCAGGCCGCGTACCAGACCCTAACACAGACTTCTTGAGCACCATAACAAAACCCGAAACCATCCATAGACTGCTTCTTCTAGGACCTGACTCACAAAACCAACCTTCCTCTACACACATTCTAAGGCATAAGCCACTATAATCCTAATAATTTACTTCTAGGGTTTTAGGATCTGCTTGTGTCTTCATCTTCTTTTTAGTTCTTATCTGCTTGTTTGAGCTTGTGAGGACGTTCTTTCTTGCCTTGAATGGTTCTGACACGTAGTCAAACCAAGGCTCTTCTTGACCACGCTAGCCATCAATCGCTTTCGCCTACCCCGTCTATAAACAATCATATAATGGAGTTCTACTCGAAGACCGAAAGAATTCCTACTAGACTATCTCCAACCCAGACGCCTATCATCCCAGAAGGGGACCAAGATTTTACAAGATTCTTGGACCTCAATACCGCAGCCCTCCAAAACTATCTCGCGAGAAAACCAATGCGGGACCTTTCGGGCGACGTGGCGACAACATCAACACCGTTCGCCACCCAATCTTTTACGACTCAACCTTTCGCCTCAACCATTAACCCGACCATGGCCTATACGCAAAGTTTGGCCTCCTCGTCTATTTTTAGACCAACCTCCACCGAGGTTTCGTTACCCCCTCAACCACCTGCAATTCAACCAAGTTCTACATCATACCAGAACTTGATTGTCTCGACCCCGCATACTCTTGCGCCTATATATGCAGGAGTGCCTACCTCGCCCTTTGTCAATGCTGTCACACAACCTCCTTTGGTGGTATCTAGTCAGCCTATGCCTTCTACCTTCATAACCCAACCACCCTTAACCTCTACTTCTGCCCCTGCGACTAGTCATCCATACGTTGCGCCCTTACTGGTACAACCGACTACGTCGTACGCCTCCTCTAGCCTCTTTCAAGCACCTTACAACCTAAGGGACACTCCGTCCACCAATCTGTCAGCAGAGGTCATCAAGATGTTGATGGATAAAATGTCCAGTCTCGAAGCCTCTATTTCCGGTTCAAGCAATACTTTATCATATGGGCAAATTTACAACGAGCCCATCCACCCTTCTGTCCCTATCCGACCATACCCCAACCATTGGGAGCTTCCTAAATTTACTCGCTTTCAGAGTAAGGAAGACCCACAACAACATCTAAAGGCATTTAGACATGCCTGTTACCTTATTGCCCACGACGATGCGTTACTTTTACGCATGTTTCCTATGTCGCTTTCTGGCCCTGCCCTTGACTGGTATAGTTCTCTTGCCAGACATTCTATCTTTTCATTCGTCCAACTCGCCCAACTATTCGTTGACCATTTTTCTATCAATATCACTAAACAAGTTTCGATCACAGACCTTTACTCCATTAGGCAATTTGATGACGAATCAATAGTCGATTTTGTCGCCCGTTGGAGAAGCTTGATTAGTCAGCTCTCCTTTTCCTTGCCTCAACCTGAGCTCATTGAGCTCTTTTCCCGAGCATGTGTCAGTCATATCTCATCCACCTTGCGGATTCAGACATTCCACACTTTCGACGAGGCCTTCACCATGGCCCGAAAGCTTGAACTCCGCGCCATTGAAGAAGATAAGGTCAAATTGTGTAACACTAACACAAGAACCAATGACCATTCTTCTTCCAGACCTTCTTCTGCCCACTCTCACTCCAAGGAGTTGGCAAACACTGTCATCTTTAGACCATCATCTTCAACAATAACCAACCGCTCATCATCTTCAACATTAGACTACATCAATAAACATTTTCAACGTCAATCCATACAGCGTCAATTCACTCCAATTGGGGAGTCATATGCCTCTATCTTGGATAAACTCGTCAAGCAGGGGGTCCTCAATCTCCCTCCAATCCGACCACATCAATTCGAACCCTCAACACCTATCCCTACATGGTACAGGGAGAACCACTTTTGCAACTATCACCGTGCCAAAGGCCATGACACGGATCACTGTCAAACTTTCAAAAACATCGTCCAGGACATGCTCGACAAGGGGGATCTTATCTTGGATAACCCGAACGCACCGCCCAACCAAAACCTTGACATCTTCAAGCAACCCCTTTCTAATCACCCGCCTACTCAAGACAACGTCCAAACCATAATCAATGACCCTCAAGACCATGATATACACACGGTCGACACTATCTTTTCTCTTATCCCTGACCAACAGGTGGAAGACCTTTCTTCCCCTATACCTCCTCCACATGGCGAAGAACTTTCTTCTCCCACTTGTCCTCCCGCGACTTCTCCCATATTGGAGGACGCTTTGACCACATCAACACCAGCTGCCTCACCTTCATCCTTATTATCATCCATAGACGATCATACCTTTTTGACTCCCCAACCACACACAGAAGCCATGACTACTCCAGAGCTCTTTCCACTTAAAGAGCCCACACCTTCAATCCCTTCTCCATCGAGAGAAAAACCGTCCACATCTAAGTCCAAATCTGTGCAGGCGTCCATCATGCCCAAAGAGACTAAACCTCTTGGTGTTCGCCCCACATCTAATCTCGCCTCGCATAAAGGTGGCCCTCAACCCAAACCAAAGAAGGCTACTAAAACACACTGGAGGGCTCCTCCCCCACCTTCGTCATTACCTTCAATCTTGGGCCCACATCCGTCTACTTTACTCGGAGTGCTTCCCATTCCCATACTTCACAGAGGCAAGTCACCTCCATTATTCTATCAACCCGTCAGACTTATACCTCCTTCAAACCATCGACCAATGCCTCTTATGCCTCCCAAACCAATGTCACCAACCCTCTCTGCAATAAAACATCCCGACCCATTAGCAGGTTCATATGCCTTGCTCTTACGGCAATTGTTGCAGTCCTCTCGTCTCTATCTCCCGCCTCTTAGACCATATCACTCTTTCGGACCAAAACCACCATGGTTCGATGACACTCGCATTTGTGCATATCATCACATGCCTGGGCACGACACGGAGCATTGTCATGCCCTCAAGGTCGCCATTCGCCAATGTCTGGGGAATGACACCTCTCTTCTCGACCACGTTATCCACAAACCTTCAACACCACCCCACTCATCAACTCTCAGATCAAAACCATCTTGGTTCGACAACTCTAAATTCTACCACTATCATCACACTCCGGGACATGACACTGAGCGTTGTTGCGCTCTAAAAGCTATCATTCGTCAGCACTGGAAAAAGGATTCCTTTCTTATCAAGGATCCTCTTTCCCACCCCTTTGACAAATTATCAACACCGACCCATACCTCTCCAACCTCGTCATCTAAATCGGGATCTCCACGACAGACTAGGGTCCCTTCGCTGCCTTTAACCCCCTTATTCGACATCAACACAGTCCATCTGACCACTAAACCTCAATCAACCTTAACTAATCTGTCAAACATTCTCCCTAGCCGCTGGGGGAATTCAACCTTCATCCAAACTTTGACCAATTTTTCAACACAGTCTCGACCACATATTAATCACTCTTTCAACTTAACCTCAACCAGACTAGCAACCAAACATTTAACCCGACCTCAACCAAACATTCGACCCAACCATTGACCAATTATCAAATGACCAAATCTCAACCAAACATTGACCAATCTTTTTATCAAAACATTCAACCTGTCTCAATCAATCAACAACCATATCAACCAACTTCACATTCACTCATCAATCAACACCTGACCAATCCAGAAAGAGGCAAATGGGGCAAGTTTGATCCTAATTGGCTCGGACCTTTTATTATCACGCACAAGTATGGATCAGGGACTTACCGTCTGTCTTCTCTTGATGGACGCCCAAAACCTGAGCCTCTTAATGCATTGCATCTGCGACCATTCTTCTGTTAGTCGAGTACTCGTCTACTTGACACGTAACTTGATCTCGTCCCTTGAGCAATCCCCGTCCTCTTAGTCCTACTTCCTTTCAACCCTATTCCTCTTAACAATTCCTATAACCCTTTTATGATGTATGGATGCTTTGTCCTAATAAAAGGGAGTCCTTGAACTTCTATAATCTTGTCCATGACTCACATTTCTATAAAAACAAATCAAGATGTCAAAACATATCCATGGTCACTATATCAATATCAAAATCAAACAAACAGACTGCTCCCTCGAAGGACAGCTGTACTATCATTGCTGTAATAAATAGACTGCTCCCTCGAAGGACAGCTATTCAAAAGCCTTTATATTAAACAAAAATCTAGACCACTCCCTCGAAGGATAGCTATGACTAATCTGGCAATAAACAGCATTATTTTAGAAGCTTCCCGCATTGATCAGCTTCACAAACTGACCACCAAGCAAATGACATCTCTATGCAGGCTTCCCGCATTGATCAGTCTGCGCCAAAAAAAAAAAAAAAAGAGTCATGGACTTGACTTATAGTTGTCTCAGGGTCTCCTATAAAAAGGGGCAAAGTTATCTCTGCTCTTAAAATGGGTTACCCTCTTTCCTCCTATTACCTGCTCAAGGGACTTCGAGCTCACTTTAATGTCTAAGTGATTCGATTACCGCTCTAACATAACTATGGTCAACGACGTCACGCATGAATGGGGCTCTTGGTTCTCATAACCCCTATCTATGCTATCTTTTTGGTCCTTGTCAATGCACGAGCAATATGCTTTTCACTTTTTCTGCACTTTGGTCACATTCACCCTCATCACTTGTCAATCGACTCAGCTCAACTCTCTCTTTAAACCACTCCCATTGCCTATTCACCCTAGTTTCTATGGACACCAATACACATGGAAACTATCGACTCACCACAATTTATGTCCAGCATAAACCAATACTTGCTGAAGCATAAATAGACCTCAATTCATTTTTAGCATACATCCATCACGAATATGGAATATTGCTAGGGATGAAAAACCCCTCAACCAATGTTGCAGAATACACCATTTAGAAAAGGCTGCAACATCTTTTTTTCCTCATCATTTCATCATAACCATGACCAATCTATCAACTATTTTAACCACCTGTCTACCACTCAGACCCTTTGTCTGAACTACATTGGTCTGAGGCCCTTCCACAGGGGCTATGTAGGCAGCACTCAGATGACACGACCATCTTCTGGGGTTAGCTCGACCATTCTCGTTTGTTCATCTCTCTGATGGACAAACCTTCTTGCCTTCTTTTAACCATAACCTTGCCCTTCACCATGACCCATTTCCACCCCTTTGACCCTTCCTCCCTTCTAAGGAGAACTACATCAACCTGAGGCCCTATCACTAGGGCTATGTAGGCAGCACTCAGTTGACATGGGGTCTTCTGGGGTTAGCTCGGCCGCATCCTTTCGTCCATTCATCCATCCATCGACCACCAACCATTGGAGATCATGCCTATCTCCTCCGACCTCGACCACTTCCAAGACATTGTTGCCTTGGTTGTTTTTGCATGTATGCTACCTCATGACTGGTTAGCAGAATTGTGCGCAGACCTTTTTGGACCCTCACAAGTATAGGATCGCAAACCGGTTGATCCACACTACTTGTGACTTTTTCATGTTTCTAGGAGCACTTCCTGAGCCCGAGATACCTAGAACGCGACGACCCATTTGGAGCTTCAGCTTAGATTGAGTGACCCGATCCACAAACGACTAAATGATGGGGCCCAGTTACTTCAATTTTGGCACTCTCGACCCTTGTCCTGCGACACTTTGGCCTGACCATCTCGTGCAGTGGTATGCGCGCAATCACGACTTTTGCAGCGTTTACCCTCACCCCTTTTTCATCCACTCTTTATCAAATCAGCACCCGATTCTCGGTTCCCTTCCCTCGACTCCTGCTTTGAGGGGGAATACCTTATTCATACTCGGGGCATTTCGCTTCCTATTTTTGTCTTGCAGTTCATTCGAACAACCAACAAGACGAAATCAACCTTATCCCTCACCTGGGGCACTCACTCCTATTTTTGTCTTACAGTTCATCCAGAACAACCAACAAGACAAAAAGGAGCAAATGTAGACACCGAAATCGTGTCGACTCCCCTGGTCATTCCCCGTCTTATTCTTCTTCACCTATTTAACCCTTGTCGATCACTTGTTCCACCAACCTTGACCCTGGCAGCATGTAAAAATGAGCACAGAGCTAAAGCTAGACTCTATCCCCATTATGCATCTGCCGACGACGGTCTTTACCCGGCCGATGTCGCCGACGTCGGTCACCTATCGGCTGACGTCGGCAATCCTGCCGACGTCGGTCACCTTGCCGTTATCCGTTACCAGTTATCATTCAGTTTTTCGAAACGGTTGATGAACCATCTCTGAAACCGTCTCTTGCCTTCATCAACCTCTGCCAACCATTCGAGACCCGATCCCTGAACGCTATTCGAAACGCTGATCAATCAAACCTGAGCATTCATTCAACCAACCTACGAACTCCGACATCAACACTCTCGTGATCAACACTCTCGGCATCAACCAATCTGCATTCAATCCGGCACTGCACAGACAACTTCAACTATGGCTTTCATCGCGTCTTCTGGCAGGTAAGTATCTATTCTGTTTGTTTTATTTCTTCTTGGTTATTCTTTATCAGTTCTGTCATCCCGATTCTTCAAACCCCTGGACTCTGTTCAAGCCTGTCCCGACTCTCTCAGACCCTGTCCCGACCCTGTTCAGACTCTATCCAGAACCTACCCCTACCGACGCCGGTCACTAGCCCGACCGACGACGGCACCTTAACCGACGTCGGCACCTTCCCTAACCGACGCCGGCACCACAGAGACCGACACCGGTGACTGTGCAGAATAGTGCTGCATATCAGGTACGCCCCTTTATTTTATGTCATTTATTTCTGTCATTATTATCTACTTTCATCTAATATTCTGCTTTTTTATCAGTGGGTTGATATCCTTCTAGGAAGTCTACGTACTTTCGGGATCGGGCGTTCACCTGACAGCCCACCATATCTTTGACTAATGTTTTTTCGTGTTTTAGTCTTTTCTTCGTAGGTGTCATTCCTCCACAGCAAAAGAGGAGAATCTTTCAACGTCTGATTTCGGTGCGCTCAACTTTATCAGGTACTTCTAGCCTTGACCATTTCCTTAGTTTCTTTATTTCTTCTTTTGAATGTAGAAAGCAATTTTGCATAGAAACACCTTCGTCCATCTATTCATTAGACCAACTATCTATCTCGACCCATCTTGACTAAAGACCTTGGAAATCGCACCTATCTCCTCCGACCTTGACCACTTCCAAGACAACTTTGCCTTAGTTGTTTTTTCATGTAGGCTACTTCACGAATAGTTAGCCAAATTGTCTGCACCATGTTTTGACCCTCACAAGTATAGGATCGTGAGCAAGTTGATCCACACTACTTGTGACATTTTTCATGTTTCTAGGAGCACTTCCTGAGCCTGGGATACCTAGAACATGATGACCATTGGAGCTACAGCTTGGATCGAATAACCCAATCAGCTATGACTAAATGCTGGGGCCTAGTTATTTCAATTTTAGCACTCCTCGACCCTGACTTGTGATAATTTGACCTAACCATCATGTGAAATGGTATGCATGCAATCTCAACTATTGCAGCATTCACACTCCATTTTCACCATATCCATCCACCACCTATCAAATCAGCACCTGATTCTAGGTTCCCTTCCCTCGACTCCTACTTTGAGGGGGAATACCTCATCCCACAATCGGGGTAACCTACATTCATTTTTTGTCTTGCAGTTCGTCAGAACAACTAACAGGATGAAAACAATCTTATCACATACCTGGGGCAACCTACTCCTATTTTTGTCTTGCAGTTCATCAAGAACAACCAACAAGACAAAAAAAGGCAAATGTAGACACTGAAATTGTGTCTACTCCTTAGTCGACTCCCCCTTGGTCCCCTTCATCCCATTCCACTTCTAACCATGCCTAACCTATGTCTTATTAATTTAAAATAATCATCTATTTTAAATTAATAATTCCCTCTCTCTCTCATGACACCTCACCCCTCCTAAGATACCTCTCCTTGGATGCCCTCCACTACCCCATGCCAAGTCTTAAATGACTTAAGACCCCATTTCATTCTCCCACTCATCCTCTCGTGCTCATTTAACCCACCTTTGACCATTTTCCCATGACCAGCTGACCTCGATAGAAGGAAGAATAGATAAAAGGTTATTTTTAACCCTTTTTCCTATTCTTTGGCTACCAACGTCGGTCAGTAGTCAGCCGACGTCGGCGATATTGCCAGCGTCGGTTACCTTCAAAACTGGGTTCTTTCCTCAAATGCAGGATATTCAACAATCTGCCAATCCTTCAATGTTGCAATCTTCAATCCTTCCAATCTTTTAACCTCTCTCGCTCCCTCTCTCCCAAGCAAGCATCACAGGGTATTCTACATTAGTCACTCCACTCTGCAGGTAGTCTTCTACACCACTAGCATCAGCAACAGGTTCTCTACACCAGTAACATCAGCAACCAGTCTGCTACACTCTTTCTTCAGCAAGCCATAGCTAAGTATTTCTTTTGTGTTTTCATTATGTTTTCTAGTTACTGCTCCTAAGTAATATCACCACGCAGACCCGAATATCAACCAGACTAGACCTGAATCCTTATTCTCCCTTTTCACCCCATTCCTTTGTCTGGTCCCTCTTTCAGACCACACTCTCTACCCTGCAAACCTATCACAAACCCTGCACGGACTCTCAGACCATCCAAATAGACTCTCAGACCATTCTGCAGACCATAAACTCATCCAAACCCTGTCTAAGACCATTACCTCGATCAACGCTGACCACCAGGCCCATTGCCCCCACCGACGTCAGCAGACTAACTGATGCCGATTTCCTTTGACCAACTGACGCTAGTAGACTAACTGACATCGGTGACTGTGGAAGGAAGACAGCACAATATAGGTACGCATTACCTTTATTTCTTTTTTTTGTCTTTCATTATTTCCATCTAGCAACATTCTCTCTTATCAAAAGTGGATTGTCATCCCTCGATGAAGTCTTTGCACTTTCGGGATTGAGCTTTGCTTGGCAGTCCACCTTACATCTATCTAACAATCTCTTTGTTTGAATCTCTTTCTTCTACAGGTGTCATCCTCCATAGCCAAAGAGGAGTCCCTACAACGTCTGGATAACGGTGTGCAGACCTCATCCAGGTATCATCTAACCCTAGACCATTTCTTTTAGTTTCTTATTCCTTTTGAATGTGAAAGCGAAAACTTGTTAGAAACAGTGGGATCGTTGGTCTTAATTGTTCCATATCAAGGTAAATGTAGGCCTTGACAAGTCCAAGGTTTTATAAGTGTTCTTAATCCAGTATTTGGTAACTCCAAAAGGTGATAATTTTTGGCTGTATATCAAGCTCTTCACATTAATCTTCATGGTCTTCACTAGACCATCTTCTAGTAGATCCTTCAATCAAGTCCCTCTACCTAAAACCCCTCTTAAAGAATAACATCCAAAACTATTCTTAGCATTTAGAGATCTATAACAACAAGGTTTTTAAGAGGAAGAAGAAGAAGAAGAAGTTGAGGGAATAGAAGATCAAGAGGAATAAGCAAGGGAAGAAGAGATGGCTAGGCAATATGCTTTCACAACCTTTAACACCCAAAATCCAAATAACCTTCCTGCATATGACCCTATTCCCAAAAATCTTTCTAGCTTTAATAGAGAAGGCCATATTACCCAAACTAAGCACATTAGGGACATTTCAATTTTTTGCAATTTTCACAATATCACCCAAGATAACATAGCCATTAGACTTGTTGTTCACAAAATCTGTCACTCATTTTTGGGGATAACATATCAACTATTTTGGTCCTACAGGCCAAAATTCTCTCTTCCCTTCTCAAAAAATGTTCTGAGCACTCAAGTTCTTCAATTATTCAAGCATTTTAAGTCAAGGGACTCGCAGGTTCAACAACTTCAATAGGCAAGCTCTCACAAAGGAACAAGTTCCAAACACTTAGGCAATTTCAAGGTTGGTTCAACGTCGAGGTTCAACAAAAATGTCCATCGACAGGTTTCAAACAAAAGATTGAACCATTGAACTATTGAACCATTGAACCCCACCTCTAAAGGTTCAAAGGTTCAATGACATTGACAAACTTAAAAAGAGTTAAGTGCTTTGGCAAGTTCAAAGTTCAATGGCTCCAAAGGACTTAAAGAAAAGAAGGATTCGAAGAGCTAAGAATGAACCATTAAACCATTGAACCTTGAACCAAATTGGTTCAATGAGTTCAAAGGTTCAATGAGTTCAATAAGATCAAAAGACTTAAACAAAAGAAGACTTTGAAGGAGAAAGATTGAACCGTTGAACTGTTGAACCTTGAACCAAAAGAGTTCAAAGTTCAAAGGTTCAACGAGCTCAAAAAAGTTCAAGAGACTTAGAAAAATAAAGGATTCAGAGAAAGAGAATAAATTATTGAACCTTGAACTAAAATAGTTCAAAATTTCAAAGGTTCAAGGAAGCTTCGAGCGAAGGAAGGAAGTGAAAGATTCTAGAGACAAGTTCAAAGAGATGGTTCAATCGAAGAGGAAAGAAAGTGATTGAACCAAAGAAGTGATTGAATCAAAGAAGCGATTGAACCAAAGAAGTGATTGAACTAAGGAGCTGATAGGACCACCCAAACCATTAAACCATTGAACTAATGAACTCTCAAAGGTTCAAGGTTCAACGTGGTTCAAGTGACCAAGTGACCAATGACGTCCTTGTGGATTTCAAATTCAAGGTAATGAAATGCCCATTTATTTTCAAATGTGGCGTGAACCTTAAAAACAAACTTAGTGACCAGCTGAAGAAGAAGTTGAAAGAACTAGAAAAAAAGGAAGAGATAGCCTGAGAGCTCAGATCATGAAAAATGGATAAAATGTGTTAAGAGAAGAGGGAACAAGAGGGAAAGACTAGAATTATCTGTGTAAGAGTTATTCCAGTAGGTGGAATAATCCACCAAGTGGACATCAGAGAATGCGAGCACTCAATAGCATGGCCTATTTTTCTCCATTGAGTAAAGGCAAAGTGGATATCTACACAAATATCAAGAAAAGGACCAGGTGGCCCATACTTTGGAGGAGAAATTTGAGATGAATTGACATGCCACAATTAAGGCTGATGCCTTGTTCCAGCATGGCCCCTTCATAGAACTGAAAATGCATTCAAGGCATTGAATGCAGCATGGGCCATTTTTTGAAACAAAGCACCCAAGTCTTTCTTGGAGTGATATATATTGTAATCTCTTATTTTATGCAAAGGAGATCTCTCTGTTATAGAAGTAAAACTCTGCCCAAATTGAAAGGTGTTTCCTAAGACTTTGAGCTCAGATTGTTAATCATATTTCTTTATTTGAATGAGAAAACAAGGGACCTTTCAGACTTTGTGCTAGAATAGCTTGTGTTGTTTAGGAAATTGTTCTTATGTCTATTTCCTAGAAGCATTCTTGTCCATTTAATTTAACAAGTAGAACTAGTAGAAGTAATCAGGAAGGTTTCCTAAAGTTGATTGTGGAAAGACTTTGTGCTGCCACAATTGTCTTTAGTGTGTTTGTTTTTTCATATCTATGTAAAGGATCTTGGGATGACTTTGTGCCCCCATTATCCTTTGTAATCTTTTACTCTTTGGCATTTGAGGTGGAGACTTTATGCTACACTTCATTCTACTGTGTTATTATGCCCTATTTCAGTGAGGAAAGTAATGAAAGACTTTGTGCTTTTGTGAGTTTCTCATGGTCACTATCACTACCAAAAAGAATTCTTGCTATTTTCTATATACCACTTCTAAAAGAAGAGAAGTGCCTTCTGTCATTTCACCAGGATTTCTCCTTTGATCTGTGAACATCATCTCTAAAAAAAGAGAGATGGATGGTGTTGTCCTACCCCTGAGTGTTATTTTATGCTTATATATATAGTATATACCTCCTCATATTTATAGGGAACCTCCCCTTGATGAGAGGAGAGATTTGTCCCCCTTTGATGTGGTAAACCTGCACATTTGGCTGACCAATCTCCTTATACTATGGTTAAAGCATCCTATTTTGCCCATCAATTAGCTGGTGACAAAATATTCACCCAACAATTTTTGGTGACTCCACTGGGGATCAATGAGCATTTCCAATCCTTTTCCAGTCTATTCAAATTGAAGCATTTCATATCATTGGGGAATGACATGAAGTAGGAAAGAACACCACCAGATTCACACCAACAATTTTTGGTGACTCTACTAGGGACACAACAATTTTATGTAATTTGAAGTCTCAAGATTTAGATTGAAGCATCACTTGTGTCTTATCCATTATCATTATAGCCTTATCCATTTCCATTATATACTCTGAGCTGTGAAACCAGAGACGCTGAAGAATGAGTAGTTTTAGTTCTTTTCCTTATCCATTTTCTTCACTGTTCCAAGTCCTTTTCCATTAACATTTTCCTCCACCTTCACGCCAATAGTTTTTGGTGACTCCGCTAGGGAAGTGTTGTGCAGTTTGAAGCCTCAAGCTTCAAATTAAATCAATCCCTATCCTTATCCATTTCAGCTAAGCAATCTCATAGCCCTATAGTATATAAGAAGCTAGAGATCTAAAGGTATTGTTGACCCTATTTTTGAGTTGGTACAGCAAAGAAATTTTGATCTGTTTCTTTCACTATCTCACCTCCAATGAACTAGGAGTTTTCCTCCTACAAAATTCAGGTCTCCATTACCAAGAAAAGCATCCATTTCTATTGTTAGCAGAGCTTTTTCAATACATACCCCTCAAACATTTGTTATCCCTCCCTTCAGTAGTCAAATAATGGCAGTTTAAGGCCCCCGAGGTAACTCTTTTGGTCCACTCAATCTAACTCCACCTCTACATGAGCTACCACATAGTTCAAGGAAGAATTTCCCCAAATTCTTTGGTGATGGGAGAGTTCATCCTGATAAACATATTGTAGCCTTCATCATAGCCTGTGGTGTGATAGGTGTAGAGTATGAAGACGTAGCAGTCAAGCTATTTGTAGAAACATTACAAGGCACTGCTACAGACCAGTTCTATCATCTGTAGGCCCAAACTATGACTGACTATAACACCCTCAAAGCCAAATTCAAATATAAGTTCAAACCTGCAAAAGATGTGCATGCCCTGCTAGCTCAGCTCACACAAATGAAGAAAGAGCCTCATGAACCTATGAGAGATTTCATAACCAAGTTTGATAAGCTAAGGAATAAGATTCTTACCATTGCTCAGCCAATAGCTGAGAACCTTAAATGTTTTTTCATCAATTCTCAGCTTCTAGAAGTGAGTTTTTTACTAAAATGGGATGTTGACATAGACCTTGCTGTTGCTCAGGACTTGGCCACTAAGGTGGAAGATGATCTCATCTTGGTAGGGAAGATAAGGTGAGATCCTAACAGAGTTAAATCTTCTTCATCCTCTGAATATCCATCTATAGGCACCACTGATCCTATGGTGCAGAAGCTAGTAAATGAGTTGCTAGCTCTCAAA
Organism: Torreya grandis; assembly: GCA_037957365.1. Taxonomy (NCBI): domain Eukaryota; kingdom Viridiplantae; phylum Streptophyta; class Pinopsida; order Cupressales; family Taxaceae; genus Torreya; species Torreya grandis. The sequence continues at coordinate 4,522,432 of JARHVA010000333.1, forward strand.
AATCAAATGGCGTAAGGGATGTCTGCTCTTCCTTCATACCAAGATATACCAAGGAGGACATTCCCAAATCAGTCATACCAAGGCAACGCTACCAGGAATCAAGGGTAGCCAAATTTTCTTCCTCCCCCTCAAGGGAAACTTGCTATTGAAGTAGCTCCAGCCAACTCAGTAGTTGGATATCTTGAAACAAAATAAAATTTCTCTTTCCAACCTGAGTTAAACTTGGAAGATGGAATTGATCTCTTTGCAGAAGACCATGATGAATCAATTGGTGACTCTAACATTGGTTTCCTAAATTATCAAGATGAATCCAGAAGCAAAGGTGAAGCATTTGATGGATCATACGCTATATTCACCTAGTCCTAGAACCAGTCAGCCTAGCAAGCTGATAAGAAAAAAATAGAGGAGTGAGCTCAACTAGTAATTTCAATTGTTAAGCGAGGAACCACTCTACCTTTTCAATCAAAGGACCCGATGATCGCTAAAAATGTAAGTACCTCAAGTATTCCTTCATTTTTTGCTTTAAATTCACTCCTACACCCCCAAAAACTTAGAAGGATGAACTTTCTTCCTCTATTCCCAGTTCTTTCCAATCATTTGATATAATTGACCATGTCAAGAAGACCAAAATTTAAATGACTGAGTTCAAATTCCTGCAATCTAATCCTAACCAATTGGATAGATTAGTGGAATGTGTGAAGGATAAATCCATCCCTACATGACAAGAAATTATGAAAGTAACTCCTAGTCCCCATAAGAACACATCCACTCAAAATAACCTTGTCATTACTCCTCTAGCTACCCTTGGGAAGACAAAACCATTCTATGTCTCCTTATTGATAAATGGTCACCAGCTGAATAATTGCATCATAGACTCAGGTGCATCTGAAAATGTCATGCCTACCAAAGTGGCTAAATCCCTTGGTCTCACACTGACCAAGACATTTGGGAGATGATTCTCCATGGAGAAAAAATAAGTGCCACTATTAAGACTAATCAAGGATGTCCAATTGGCATTTTCAGCATTTCCAGATAAGAGAATTAAGATGACAGTCCTAGTGGCTGACGTCCCAGCCTCCTACAACATTCTTCTTAAGTGAAATTTATGCAAGGATGTTAGTGGTGAGTTGAGCATGGACCTATCCAAAGCAAGGATCCCTGTCAAAGGCGTCATGCAGAGGCTACTTCTTAAAAAGGAGGCAAAATATGTTGTCACTCAAACATCAGTGCCTGAATCTCATATTCTATTTGAGTCTTCAAGCAAGGGTAATTATTTTTTTTCTACTGAAGATGTTCCTGTTATAGTAGACAAAATTTCTATAGGTGGTGATCCAAAAATTGATTCAAATAAGACATCAGAAGAATTGGTAGGGCGACAAATGAAAAAGGATCTTCCCTCTCTAATGAAGAAAAATCTGATAGAAGATCAATTTTTTATGATGTTTGGATCCTAGAATTCAATGATAGTAATTCTTCTACCAGTGTTAGAGCTGGGATTGTGTTAATATCTCCTCAAGGAGATATTTTTCCTTCTTATAAGTTGTAGTTCAGCAACACTAACAACACTACTGAGTATGAATCTATGTTACTCGAGTTGAAGGCTACTCAAGACAAAGGTGTCAAACTCCTTCATGCCAAAGGAGATGCACACCAAAGTCAAGAAAATAAATTCTTCTGCAAGAGAGCAAGGATTTATGGTTTTCAGATTGGAGACCACGTCTTGCCATGGGGCAAGAAAAGAGAAGCAAAAGGAGTGCACAAAAAGTGTGATTCTTGGTGGAGAGTTTCATTCGCCCATCATCGATTCTTGGGAGAAAATGGTTTCTTGATGATATATCGATACAAAACATCATTTTCACTACCTCACAGTGGGCAGCATCTGAATCACTTTAATTCTTGAAGTATCAGGTGACATCAGCTGTACATATGTATATTTGTATAGTCTTTAGTTCTGTTTGGTGCTTTCATTTTCATTTCTTTTTGGTGCCTTTATTTTTTGGGTAGCATGACTCCATATCCCAATGGCACACTTAAAGGCACTAGAGATTCTGGATTCTAGTCCCTTTGATTATTTTTACAATTGGTAGAACTTTCCCAACTGAAGCTAGCTATTGTTCCCAAAATTTGTCACTCATTTTTAGGGACAACATATCAACTATTTTGGTCTTACAGGACAAAATTATCTCTTTGCTTCTCAAAAAATGTTTTGAACACTCAAGTTCTTCAATTATTTAATTATTTTTAGTCAAAGGACTCGTAGGTTCAATGGGTTCAACAACTTCAATAGGCGAGCTCTCACAAAGGAACAAGTTGTAAACACTTAGGCAATTTCAAGGTTGGTTCAACATCGAGGTTCAACCAAAAGGTCCATTGGTAGGCTTCAAATAAAAGATTCAACCATTGAACCATTGAACCCCACCTCCAAAGGTTCAATGGGTTCAAAGGTTCAATGACATCAGCAGACTTAAAAAGAGTTAAGCGCTTCGGCAAGTTCAAAGTTCAACAATTCCAAAGGACTTAAAGAAAATAAGGATTCAAAGAGCTAAGAACGAACCATTGAACCGTTGAACCTTGAACCAAAATGGTTCAATGAGTTTAAAGGTTCAATGAGTTCAATAAGATCAAAAGACTTAAACAAAAGAAGACTTTGAAGGAGAAAGATTGAACCGTTGAACCTTGAACTAAAAGAGTTCAAAGTTCAAAGCTTCAATGAGTTCAAAAAAGTTTGAGAGACTTAGAAAAATAAAGGATTCAGAGAAAGAGAATGAACCATTGAACCTTGAACCAAATGGTTCAAAGTTCAAAGGTTCAAGGAAGCTTCGAGCGAAGGAAGGAAGTGGAAGATTCTAGAGATAAGTTTAAAGAGATGGTTCAACTAAAGAGGAAAGAAAGCGATTGAACCAAAGAAGTGATTGAACCAAATAAGTGATTAAACTAAAGAAGCAATTGATCTAAGGAGCTGATAGGACCACCCAAACTGTTGAACCATTAAACCAATGAACTCTCAAAGGTTCAAAGGTTCAAGGTTCAACATGGTTCAAGTGACCAAGTGACCAATGACGTCCCCATGGATGTAAAATTCAGGGTAATGAAATGCCCATTTATTTTCAAATGTGGCATGAACCTTAAAAACAAACTCAGTGACCAGCTGAAGAAGAAGCTGAAAGAGCCAGAAAAAAAGGAAGAGATAGCCTGAGAGCTCAAATCATGAGAAAAGGATAAAATGCATTAAGAGAAGAGGGAACAAGAGGGAAAGACTAGAAATATCTGCACAAGAGTTATTCCAATAGGTGGAACAGTCCACTAGGTGGGCATTAGAGAACGTGAGCACTCAATAGCACAGTCTATTTTTCTCCATCGAGTAAAGGTGAAGTGGACAGTTGTGCAAATATCAAGAAAAGGACCAAGTGGCCCATACTTTGGAGGATACATTTGGGATGAATTGACATGCCATAGTTAAGGTTGATGCCCTATTCTAGCATGGCCCCTTTACAGAACTAAAAATGTATTCAAGGCATTGAATGTCGCATGGGCCATTTTGTGAAACAAAGTGCCCAAGTCTTTCTTAGAGCGCTATATATTGTAATCTCTTATTTTAGGCAAAGGATATCTCTCTGTTATAGAAGCAAAACTCTACCCAAATTGAAAGGCATTTCCTAAGACTTTGAACTTAGATTGTTAATCATATTTCTTTATTTGAATGAGAAAACAAGTGACCTTTCAGATTTTGTGCTAGAATATCTTGTGTTGTTTAGGAAATTGTTCTTATGTCTATTTCCTAGAAGCATTCTTGTCCATTTAATTTAACAAGTAAAACTAGTAGAAGTAATCAGGAAGATGTCCTAAAGCTGATTGTGGAGAGACTTTGTGCTGCCACAATTGTCTTTAGCGTGTTTGTTTTTTCATATCTGTGTAAATGATCTTGGGATGACTTTGTGCCCCCATTATCCTTCATAATCTTTTACTCTTTGGCATTTGAGGTGGAGACTTTATGATACACTTCATTCTACTATGTTACTATGCCATGTTTTAGTGAGAGAAGCAATGAAAGACTTTGTGCTTTCACAGGTTTCTCATGGTCACTATCACTACCAAAAAGAATTATTGTTGTTTGTTGTAGACCACTTCTAAAAGAAGAGAAATGCCTTCTGTCATTTCACCAGGATTTCTCCTTTGATCTGTGAACATCATCTTTGAAAAAAGAGAGATGGATGGTGTTATCCTACCCCCTACGTGTTATTTTTTGCTTATATATATATAGTATATATCTCCTCATATTTATAAGGAACCTCCCCTTGATGAGAGGAGAGATTTGTCCCCCTTTGATGTGGTAAACTTGCACATTTGGCTGACCAGTCTCCTTATGTTGTGGTTGAAGCAACCTATTTTTCCCATCAGTTAGTTGGTGACAAAATATTCACCCAATAAGACTACTTGCCATGTCTCTAAAGGGTAAGGCACTTAATTAAAATATGACATTAAGAGGTTGTTGCATTACCAATTTGGATAACTTTAGGGAGTATTTGGTGAATAGGTTTGATAAAAAGAGTGACCACACCTCACTAATCCATCAGTTGAATGTGATAAGAAGAGGTCCTAATGAGTCTATGGGAGATTTTATTGAAAGGTTTCAAAGGACATGGCATAGATTGCCACCTATCATGAGGCCTCCTCCAAGCTTTATATTCCCCACTTGTCTCAAGGCTATTGGTGCTACTATAGCAATAATTTTGTAGTCAATGGGAGGATTTACTCTATTGAATGCATATGAGGTAGTTATTGAAGCTGAGAAATGTCTAATACAAGCTGGGAAATTACCCCCAAAATTATCTATGCCTTTATTATCTCATAGTTTAGTTGAAACTCTAAGTGTATCACAAGTTCCCAATGCTAATTTCAAGCCTAGAATAGCTCCCAAGAAGGTGGATAATGCCATTAATAAGGATGAAATGATTCAATCTTTGTAAGCCCAACTCAAACAAACACAAATGTATGCAAGTGCTCCATATAAGCCTCAATACTATCCTCAAAAATATAATAACCAAGGAAGAGGCCAAGGTCAAAAAAATTTCAATAGGCCACCCAATGTCTATAATCCTACTTATACTCCCTCTACAAGGGTTGTTGTTCCAATCCACACCAATCTAGTTTAAGGAGAGGAAGATTTGGATCATTGGGGGAAATTTAAAGATTAGTTTATGCATAATGGTAGAGAAGGTAATCAAGGTTTGGTAGCTCAAGAAGGAACTACTCCTTATGTTACAGCAAAAGAAGAAACTCTTATGCAAAGGGATGTTTAAGGAGAAGGTAGTAGCTAAAGTACTGGTTTTATGAACTTTTAAGTAGAAGATAATTATGTTTTGAATCAAAATATATCAGTTGCAGCCAACATAATAGATAAAAATAGGGATTTAGGAGATACTCCAAAAACACAAGTGACTCCAAGTAGTGCCTTTCTAAGGCCAAAAAGTTTAAGTACTAATGTAATAGATCCTACTAGTCACACTACTCCTCAAAGTCAAAATGTGAGAAATGCTACCAAACCTCCAATACAATAAGTTCAAGCTCCCTCATTGCCTTCAAGAATGCAAGACAAGGTGAATACTTCCTCTCTAAACATTATTGATTCTTTGAATAATACCAAGACAAGCATTTCTCTTTGGGAAGTCCTACATATGTTTGGCCAAAAGGAACTTCTACAAGAATAACTCTCAAACATTCATGTAGCCCATCAAGTTCCAAGACACAATGGTGTCGCTCTTACCAACACACCTAATTATATCCTTAGACCATCTAAAAAATCTAAAAATCCTCTATCTTTCCACCTCACACTCATTGTGGGAGACAAATTGGTTCACAATTGCATTGTGGATACCAGAGCTAGTACCATGATTATGCCTACGGTGGTTACTGATAAGTTGGGATTGAAGTATGAGCCTCATAGTAAGGGTGTGTTGTAGCTTGATGTAACTCTAGCCAAGATGGTGGGATTGGTTAAAGGTTTGAAAGTTTTATTTCATGATTGTCTAATTTTTCCCATCCTACAAGACATTGTGGTGGTTGATCTTCCAGCTCATTTTTCTATTTTCTTGTTAAGAGACTTCACGGCTAAGATTGGAGGGTACCTAGCAGCTGATTAGTATTTTATAGATTTTATAACAAGATATTGAGCTAAATTAACTATCAAAAAATATCCCTTGGAAAGGTACCACAATGAACCATATGTCAAGATAAATTTAAATTATAATTATATAATTAGTGAGAAAGAATAAGGTGCCATTAGTGGTGAAACATCTTTTCCCCTTGAACGTATTTCTAACCTCTTTCTTGATGAGTATGGTAATGAAACTTATGAGCATAACCCCTATTCATTCATAGAATAAACTAAATTATGGGTTTATTATATGCATGATAAGAACATTCCTACACCATCACTCACTAATGAGGATCATGAACTTGAAGGGATAAGGGAAATATTCTTTGATGGCTCTAGAAACAAGGTAAGGGTAGGAGTTGGTGTCATGTTGGTTTCTCCCTCAAATAACTATTATTAATCTTCATATAGATTCCATTTTAGTTGTACTTTTAATGTGGTATAATATGAAGGCTTGGTTCATGGCCTCCAATGGGCAAAGAGAAAGGGAATCAATAATTTGAATATATATGGAGATAGTGAATTGATTATACATCAAGTGAGAAACCAAGCTACAGCAAAGAACCCTTTTTTTAATTCCTACAAGAATAGGGTGTGGGATATAATTGAGGACTTTGATGCTTTCAATATCCAACCTATACCAAGAGATTTGAATAAACATGTTGATAGGTTGGCTATGATAGGAGCACACTTTGATATAGTTTCTGATGTAAGTAAAGAGAAGGACCAATATCACATCAAGGTCATTTTGAGACCTTCTATTCTAGATAATGAAGTGTCTTGGCAAGTGTTTGAGAGTGATAAACACATTATACACTTCATACAAAATGAAGCAGAATTTTCTTCAAAGAACCAAAAGAAACTTCACAATCAATATGAAGAACAAGTTATTCAGCTGAAGACAAACAAGATACCAAATTAGATGGTCACTTTGGAGAGTGTGTTTAATGAATATGATAAAAGAAGGAAGGAAATGGTAAGCATGTCTACAAAGGAAAATAACTATAAAAGATTCTTGATATTCAAGGACAAACTTCTAAAAACTGGTAAGATATTTTCTATTTTTGAAAGGCAAGCCTTCATTGAATTGTGTAAAAATTTTCATGATATATTTGCTTGGGAATAAAAGGATTTGAAAGGGTTTGATCCAAGTCTAGATCATCACACCATTAGTTAGAACCTAGAGATAAACTAGTTAGGCAAAAGCAAAGGCCTATCATCCCAAGATAGAGGAACTAATGAAAAAAGAGCTCACCAAATTGATTGAGTCTAGGATTATTTTTCCTATCAAACACTCAACTTGGGTAGCTAACCTTGTACATAATCAAAATAAGAGTGGAGATATCAGAATTTATGTGGACTTTAGGGATCTCAATAGAGTTTCACTCAAATACCATTATCCACTACATTCCATTGAGCAAATTTTACAAGTAGTTTCAGGTTCTCAATGCTTTTCACTACTTGATGGCTATTCAGGTTATAAACAAATATTGGTGAATGAGGAGAATCAATTCAAAACAAAATTCACCACAAAATGGGGGACATTTACATATATAAATATGTCTTTTAGTTTGTCTAATGCTAGTGATACCTTTCAAAGAGCAAAGGACATGGCCTTTAAATGTTTGATCAATGAGTTTTTGCTTGTATACCTTGATGATATAACATTTTCTCAAAGGATACTAATGACCACATGAAACATCTAAGGAAAGTCTTTGAGAAGTGTAGAGAGTTTGGAGTTTCTCTTAATCCAAAAAAATGTATCTTTTTTATTAATGAAGGTAAGTTATTGGGCCACATTATGTCAAAAGAAGGCTTGTCTATTGACCCTGAAAGGATTGAATCCATTATAAGCTTGTATTTGCCTCTACACAAGAAAGGTTTGCAAAGTTTCTTGGGAAAGATAAACTTTGTAAGAAGGTTTGTTCTAGGATTTGTTACTTTGGTGAAGCCTATCATAGCCATGCTCAAGAAGAACAAAGATTTTACTTAGATAAAGGAAGGTAAGATTAGTTTTTAGGCAATCAGACAAGTAATTGCCTAAAATCCTACTCTCTTGAACCCAAAATTTTCCAAGGATTTCATATTATATACTTTTTCTAACCTTGACACAATCTCAGCTATGCTTATGTATAAAAATGATGAGGAAATTAAACAACCCATTGCATTCTTTAGTCAAGGATTGGAAGACTATGAGGTCCAGTACACATTTGTTGAGAAGTAAGCTCTAGCTATGATATGAGGTTTGAAAAATTTCAGCCACATGGTTTCAAATAATAAAATACATGTCATGGTTTCTTATCCTATCACCAAATAGTTCCTCCTAAGCAAAGACCTCAATGAGAAGAGAGTTGGGTGGATCACAGAGGTAATGGAGTATGATGTTGATATGAAGGTAAAAAACGTGGTAAGAGGAAAGTGATTGCATTAACTTCTAGCTTCAGATCTTCAAGGTCCAAGGGAAGAAGTCTTGGTCAATCAAGCTCATCCCCAACCAACTTTAGACATAATACATCAATGGTTTCTTCCAAAATCATGAGTGTCTTAATCCTTTGAACAAGTCATAAATAACATAGTTTAGATTGAAAACCATTATTTATTATCTTGTAGATGATATTCTCTTTTATAAGGATGTGAATGGTGTGCTACTGAGGTGTGTTGACAATGATCAGTTTGGTATCTTATTGGAAAAGTTTCATAATGGTGTAGATGGAGGTCATTTCTCCACAAAAATAATAGTTGTAAAGATAATGAGGGTTGGGTATTATTATCCTATCCTCTTAAATTATTTCTACTCTTGGGTTAGGAGGTGTCCTCAATGTGCCTTCTTTGTGGGGAAAAAAAAATCAGCCCTTCCATTGAATCCCATCCAAGTAGACTAGCCTTTTATGCAATGGAGCCTTGATTTCATTGGTATAATCAACCCTCCCTCTAGTGATGGACATAAATAGATAATGACTAAAATAGACTAATTTACAAGGTGGGTAGAGGCTATATCACTAAAAGAGGCAACTAAAAATGCCATCTTGGAGTTCTATGAGAGCATCATGACAAGGTTTGGAGTTCTCTACACTATCATTTCTGATAATGCACTAGTTTTTATGAGTGCCAAAACTTTTGATTGGGAAAACAAGAATGGAGTTTACTTGAGTAATTTATCTAAATATTACCCCTAAGGTAATGGATTGGCTGAGTCAAATAATAAAAATCTTATCAAGATTATCAAGAGGACTTTAGAAAATAATCAACAGGCATGGCACATCAAGTTGAAGATAACCCTATGGGCTGATAGGATTACTCCTAAGAGGTCAATTGGTAATTATCCCTTTGTGCTTGTCTATGGAAGGGAATTTATATTGTCTATATATCAATAAATACCTATTTTATAACTTGCACAATAGCTAGAACTACTTAAAAATACTCCAATGCAAGTTAGATTAACTGAAATCATGCAACTATGAGAAGCAAGAGACAATGTCCATTGGACTATAGAACACCAACAAGTGCTCATGAAGAATTATTTTGACAAGAGATCAAGTAATATAGTGTTTAAAGAAGGTGACATAGTTCTGAAATGGGATGAGGATAGAGACAAACTAGGTAGACACACAAAATTTGATGCTTTGTGGAGTGGCTCTTACATCATTAGCACGTGCAAGAAAAGCAACTCCTTTCAGCTGACCAAGATGGATGGAGAATATTTACCTATCCCCATGAATGGGATACATCTAAATTTATTCTATTAGTCCTTGTGAGGTTTGTTTTGTACATAGTAGCATAGGTTTGTGCTTTTCATTTTTTATTATGTTCCCTAAGTGTTTTAGTTAAACACATATGTGTTTCCTTTGGGTGTGTCTTGTTGTGTGTGTTTTAATTTGGTTTTTTATGTTTTTAAAAATCATTTGAGTGTTATAAAAGTGTTAGAGAAACTCCATGGCCCAATGGACAAGATAGGCTACTAGTCTTAGGTATAGCAAGCATATCACCCTTACAAAATTGCCAAGAATATTGAACAAATTGACTATCTAGTCAATTTGGATCAACCTATATAGAAAAAAATTATATTAGAGGGTCTATCATAAGTCATTTAGTGTTAATAAATGTTTTTAATAGTCTAATTATGGTCAATTTAGCCCCACAAGTCATTTCAAGTCTTTCTAAGGTCTTTTCAATAGGCAAAATAGCATATTTAATGTCTTATACAGATTTATTGGAAATTTTGCAAGCTTCAAAAGATTATGTCACCTCATATGTGTCAATTATAACTTATAATAACTATTTTAGCTTAAAAAATGGTAGATTATTCAAAAAACAAGTAGTTTTCTTGAAGAAATAAGAGGTTTCATGCACTTGTATGGCCTATGAGGAAGAGTGGTAAATGTGGGAAGGTTAGAGTGTGACCCTTCAGCTTGTTTGACCCATCTCTATATTTCTCCAGCTTTGGAAACACCTAAAAATGCTCAAAAAATTCCCATCTCTCCATTACTCTCTTGGAAAGCATTCTAAAGTTCATAGATTTGTACCTAAAAACATAAGAAATTGTCAAAGGAAATGCTTCTTATGTTTTTTAGGTTTTGGAGATGATCAAAGGATGCTAATCACTTAAGAGGATATATTGAGACTTGAATAAATTCCCCATGGAATTTATAAAGCTCAAAAAAAAATTCTAAGTATCTCTACTAGGTTTTCCACTTCAACCAGTCTAGAATGAGAAAAGTGATCACACTGTGGAAAGAGTGGCAACTCAAATTTAGAGATATTTTAAGGTGTTTTGGATGGAGATGAGCATATGAGGTGTCCTAACATGTTTCCTAAGACCCCTGGTATGTATCAATTAGGTAGAATAAGGAGATGCTAAGTCTAAGTGTCAAGAAAGGTCAAAAAAGGAGTGATCACAGTGATAGATGATGATTCTTCTTGTGCAAGAGAATACAAATGATTTGGAAAACTTCCAATATAGGTAGAGGATTCTTTGTAAATTTCTCTTATCAGTGTAAAAGAGACACTTGCCCCTAGTCAACTTTGGAACACCTAATGAAGACCAATGATGAAGGTAGTTTCATGGAAAGTGCTTGAAGAGATGCTACACTAATTTTAGAAGAGGATGATTGTTTGGAATGGACACATATGCAAATCAGTTTCTAACACCTCTTACACTTCACCTACATACATTTTCACTAGTTTCCACCTTTTGGACACATTTCCTTGTGTCTCTTGGACTTCTTTTTCCTCTCTCTCTTTCCAATTGCTATAAGTATGAGCCATTTTGGCCATTGTAAACTAATACCACATCTAGTATGGTGAAGCCCTATTGGAATAACATTGTACTTTGCTTTTGAAAATTAAATTAAAGTCTAATTTTGAGTTGTGAACATCTTTGTCTAAATGTGAGAGAGATTAATAGTGAGTTTGAGTGATAATATCATCTTTTCTTCCTCTATCCTTCATGTTTAAGCAATAGTTTTGATCTAATAGGTCATGTGAAGTGTAGTTAGGATACTAGGCTCCTCTTCAAGCAAGTTATTCTCTCTATGGTATATAATCTTCCCCTAGAATAGTTGTCTTATTTATTGTCTCATGTATGTTACCTTAACATTGAATCACTTAAATTAAGATCCTTTAAGGCTTAGAGTTAGTCTTACAAATATTTGCTATTTAATAGAAGTATGATAGTTTTTGGGATATCTCTTGGTGAATCACCACTTTAGTTTATTTTTACTCCATGAAAACTTCTAACTCTTTCCATATAACAAGAATTAGAGTATTTTACAAGCATTTCAAAGAAGATCTAGGGAGTTGTCCCTCATAATACTAAAGATTCATATCTTTTACAAGTTCCCATAAACTTGAGAGATGAATCCATGTTGCATCAAATTTTAGGAGCTGAGTAAAGAGTCTTCGGGTGCATAATTTGATGCCAACAGTTATGGCATGCCCGTTGGGGTCACTGGTCCTAATTGTTTCCATGTCAAGGTGAATGTTGGCCTTGACAAGTCTAAGGTTGGAGAAGTGTTATTAATCTAGTATTTGACGAATCTAAAAGTTGATAATTTTTTGTTGTAAATAAAGTTCTTCACATTATATTTCATGGTCTTCACTATATCATCTTCTAGTAGAGCCTTTAATCAAGTCCATCTACCTGAAACCCCTCTTGATGAACAACATCCTGAACCATTCTTAGCATTCAAAGATCTGGAACAAGAAGGTTTTAAAGAGGAAGAATAAGTTGCAGGAATATAATATCAAGAGGAAGAAGAAGGAGAAGAGGAGATGGCTAGGCAATATGTTTTCCTAGCATTCAACACCCAAAATCCAATTAACCTTCCTACATATGACCTTATTCCTACCAATGCTACAAAAAATCTTCCTAACTTCAATGGAGAGGGTCATATTACCCCAACTAAGCACATTAGGTACATTTCAAATTTTTGTAATAACCAAAATATCACCCAAGATAACATAACCATTAGACTACTTGCCATGTCTCTAAAGGGTAAGGTACTCAATTGGTATAGGACATTGGGAGGTGGTTGAATTACAAATTTAGATGAATTTTTGGAGTTATTAATGAATAGGTTTGAGAACAAGAGTGACCACACCTCACTAATCCATCAGTTCAATGTGATAAGAAGAGGTCCTAATGAGTCTATGTGAGATTTCAATGAAAGGTGTCAAAGGACATGGACACCTATCATGAGGCCTCCTCCAAGCTTTGTATTCCCCACTTATCTCAAGGCTATTATTATTGATAGAGTAATAATTTTATATTCAATGGGAGGATTTACTTTATTAGATGCATATGAGGCAGTTATTGAAGCTGAGAATAGTCTAATACAAGTTGGGAGATTACCTCCAAGAGTCTCTATGCCTTTATTATCTAATAGTTTAGTTGAAACTCCAAGTGTATCACAAGTTCCCAATTCTAATTTCAATCCTATAATATCTCACAGTAAGGTGGATAATGCCATAGATAAGGATGAGATGACTCTATCTTTGTAATCCCAACTCAAACAAACACAAATGTATGCAAGTGCTCCACCCAATCCTCAATACTATCCTCAACAAGGCTATAGACCTCCACCCAAATATAATAATAAAGGAAGAGGCCAAGTTCAACAAGGTTTCAATAGGCCACCCAATTCCTATAATCCTACTTCTACTCCCTCCATAAGGCTTGTTATTCCAGTCCACACCAATCTAGTTCAAAGAGAGGAACATTTGCATCATTGAGGGATTTTTCAAGGTTAGTTTATGCATAATGGTGGAGAAGGTAATCAATATGTGGTAGCTCAAGAAGGATCTACTGCTTATGTTATAGTATAATAATAAACTCTTATGCAAAATGATGTTCAAGGAGAAGGTATAACCAATGTACCAGTTTTATGAACTTCCAAGTAGAAGACAATTATGTGTTGAATCAAAATACATCACTCTTAGCCAATACAAGGGCTAAAAAGAGTGATTTAGTAGATACTCCAGAAACACAAGTGACTCCAAGTAGTGACTCTCTAAGTCCACAAAGTGCAAGTACTAATGCAATATATCCTACTAGTCACACTACTCAAAGTCAGAATGTGAGCAAGGCTCCCAAACCTCTAATATAACAATTTCAAGCTCCCTCATTGCCTTCAAGAATGCAATACAAGGTGAATACTTCCTCTCTAAGCATTATTTATTCTTTGAAGAATACCAAGACAAGCATCTATGTTTGGGAAGTCTTGCATATTCCTTGCCAAAAGGAACATCTACAAGAACAACTCTCAAACATTCATGTAGCCCCTCAAGTTCCAAGACACAATGGTGTATCCCTTACCAACACACCTAATTATATCCTAGAACCATCCACAAAATCTGAAAAGTCTCCACCTTTCTACCTCACACTCATTGTGGGAGATAAATTAGTTCATAATTGCATTGTAGATAGTGGAGCTAGTACCACGGTTATGCCTAAGGTGGTTACTGACAAGTTGGGATTGAAGTATGAGCCTCATAGTAAGGGTGTGTTGTAATTTGATGGAACTCCAACCAAGATGCTGGGGTTGGTTAAAAGTTTAAAAAAAAATTGCATGATTTTTCAAGTTTCCCCATCCTACAAGACATTGTGGTGGTTGATCTTCCAGCTCATTTTGCTATTTACTTATCAAGAGACTTCATAGATAAGATTGGAGGGTACCCTATAGCTAATTGGTATTTTTGAGCTTTTATAAAAATATATGGATCTAAAGAAACTTTAAGAACACTTCCCTTGTCATGGTTCCACATTGAACCATATGTGAAGACAAATTAAAATTAGAATTGTATAATTAGTGAGCAAGAAGAAGGTACCCTTGGTGGTGAAACATCCTTTCCCCTTGAAGGTATTTCTGACCTCTTTCTTGATTAGTATGGTACTAAAACTTATGATCATAACCCTTATGCTTTCATATAATAAACTGAATTAGGGGTATATTATATGCATGCACTTATTTGAATAGGAAACTAGAGGGATGTTTGAACAACATTCTCCCATGGAGATATTTCCTTCATAGGGTAACTTCAATCAAGAGTTTAGTCAAACCTAGGGTATTTTCTATATTCATTATAGTATTTGGCATGGTCAATGGCTATGGCATGGGGAGTTACAACTAGGATAAATTTTCATCAGGAATGGTGGCATCTAAGGATCAAAAATAGAAACAATGACCAAATTTTTGAAATGGACTACTTTGGGAATCCTTATTAAATTTGGAGAAGGAATAGTTAAACCAATATTACTAGTATAACTAGATAAAATATCCCTAGGAATAGCTGAGGGAAAACTTACAACTGGGATTTTAATAGTATAAATTGAAGAAACAATAAAAGAGACTACCTTGTCAAGCCTTTAGATCTACTCTTATGTGAGGACTTGTCACTTTGATATATCAATTGAGGCTTCCTTAATTATCTATTATTACTAGACTCAAGACTTTGGCCCTTTTTAGCTTGGCCTCTTCATCATCTAGTTCTTCATCTATGGGATAATCAACCAAATATATTACATGCTTGAGATCTTCTTATTTTACTAGTTCCATTTTACATCAATTGCTTCATTTTCTTCCTCTTCCTCTTCAAGTAATTCTTTATGCTTCCTCTGGTAAGTGAAGATGGATATAATGGAAGGTGGATAATATGGGGGAATAACTATAGGAATAACAGTGGTAGGATATATGACTAGAGGTGGTGATGAAGGAGTAGTAGATGTGATGAATGGTGTTGACATGGTTATGAAAGGAATGGAACTTGATCAAGGAGACTTAGCATATTAGGGAGAACCTAGAATAGTAGGAATGGATAAGAAATTATTCTATCAAAAATTAGGAAGACTCACTTGAGTGACTATAATGAGGGGTGGCAAAGGTGTCATCACTAAATATTTCTTCCTTTGTTTCCATGAAGAAGTTATTTACCTATGCCTTATAGTGGTTGTCTCCAAATATTGAATATTAGTTACTGTTGATGTAGAAGAGACTTGGGGACTTGGGAGACCCCTCAAAATTTCCCTCTTAATTTGAGGGTATGATTTTATTTGAATTCTAGATCCATATGTTTTTCCATCTATAGGATTTTCTGAAGGGGACGGAGGTTTATCCTTTGGTTAAATGTCATGTGTTTGACTTAGAGGCAATTGATGGCTCCATGTAGCTTTTGATTTCTCTTTGGTTACTTCAAGATCACACTGAAGGGCTTGAACCCAAGCCATATATATTAACTTGTTACTCATTTTCATCCATAGTTTAATATCATCATCTACATTTAGAAAGATTGTATCATGGTCATATTTCTGATGGCCATAGTAAACAAGTACCTTCTTCCTTTCCTTGAGCTGTAAGAGATATCCCCTTACCTTATTCCTAGGGTCCCATTTCCTAAAAAGTGTAAACTATAAATTTTACTAAGTCTTGGGCTTACCATCATGAAAAAAATGTGATCTGACCACATATTTTTATTGTCTAATGCTTAAATGAGTCTTGAAATAATAGGCCAAATGCCTTTAACCTAGTTCTTCATTAAATTATGTTATAAATTTGATATGCAATTTCTTGTTTTGTTATGTGGTCTAAAACATAACATGGTAGCAATAGGGGAATGGTCCTTATTCCTTCTAAAAGGATGATAATGATATATTGGTAGTATTATTAATCTCCAATTTTGCACTAGTTTTTTATTATATTATCAAATAATCTAGTTATTATAGTGCCCTAAATGGCCTAAAATATTTAGGGATAGACCTCCTCACATATCCTCCTAATTTCATTCTTGTGTCTATTCACAAAAATAAAAATATTCACCTACCCCATTTGCTTAATACTTATCTAAGGGATGTTATTCTTGACCATAGGACTTATATACCATGCCTGTCACTATGTCCAATAGGTAGGACATCATGTATAAAAAATTATCAGTTGCCCTATGATCAGGGTGGAGTAGTTGTGATTTTAGTTTGGCACTCATAATTTCCCCAAGTTCTATTACCTTTTCAGATGTCAAGAGTATATCTAACAAGGGAATCCACTCAACTTGGATGTATGCAATAATAGGAAAACCATATAATCTATTCAATAGGGCCATATCTATCCTAATTCTAAATTTGATAATGCAATTAGATGAGATAACCCCCTTTGGATTCACCCTTTGGCCTTTAGTAAACCATTGTTTCAATTTTTCATCTACTATATAATGTTCAAGCAAAGCATTGGTTAAGACCTAAATATAAGCAGTTTTGGGGCATATGAGTCTAAGGTATCACTCAAATGCCCTCCCCAAAATATAAGAAACAACATTTTTAACCCTCCTAACATGTAATTATCCCTAAAAATAGTTGAATTTATAAATAAAACTATAATTAGGTCAATACATGGCATTAATTCTGGTTTGTTTGCCTCTTATTGGAGGCCTTGTTCTTTGATAGGTAAGAGATCATCTAGGTATTGTTTATCCTCAAGATAAAGTTGCTCCTCGATAAAATATGGCTTTACAAACTCCATCTCTTCCCATACCACTAAGTAATGTATAAATTCTAAGTCTAATGCACTCCTTTAGAATACAATATCCATGTATTCAAGTCCTCCTAAAAATGAGTTAGGAGGGGGAACTAGAGACTCGCTCTTTTTTTAAGAAGAGACCATTGTTATTTGATAGTTATTATAATTATCTTTGTGAATCAACTGGTTTGTATTCTAGTTTTTAGTTGAATAAACTAGGGCTTTCAAGATGCTAGAGAGATCAAAGACGTGATCATTGGATTGAGAGTGTAATGGCAAAGTGAATTCCCCTTTTATGTAGATTTTGCATATATTATTCCTAATCATGAGTATTGAATACATTTATATGCCATCAATATAGATAATGAATTTTTTTTTTAATTCCCATTTTGATTTGAACTTATTACTTAGCTTTAGAAGGTTCATTTGCTCACCACATGGTAACACTTCATTAAGTCTCTATGTTTAGTCATCACTTTTGAGATAGTTATCAATTACTCATTAAATGGCTCTTTTGTCATGATGTCAACCTTTTCTTTCCATACCTTGGTTACATCCCTTTTTATAAAATGACACTTATATAGCTCTTATCTTATCGACTCTTTATCCTCCCATCATGTTTCATATGCTTTGTAGTCATGGGTCAACATGATTAAGCCATGTGGAATGACCTCAGGTATGTAGAGACTCAGGATGTTGGA
Source organism: Torreya grandis (assembly GCA_037957365.1). Classification (NCBI taxonomy): domain Eukaryota; kingdom Viridiplantae; phylum Streptophyta; class Pinopsida; order Cupressales; family Taxaceae; genus Torreya; species Torreya grandis. Next base: position 4,540,290 of record JARHVA010000333.1, read on the forward strand.
GCCACTATTGCCTATTCATTTAAATAGTGTATGTCCTGGAAGGTCCTAAGTAGTGGAAGGTAGACATGTGAAGTGATCTCAGTGGTCTGGGAAGTTTAGATGCTCATTATCCTTTATACTTTAGATTTTTACTATGCTTTGACTCTTATGAAGTTGAATTAGGATGTAAATGTGCCAAGTGTCAATCTCTTAGAGTGCAGAAGCTCAAAGCCATTAGACTATAGTCCAAATGTATATTTAAGCTTTACGGGGTTTCATTTGACAAAAATCCACTATTTTGAATCAATCAAAATTTAAAAACTTGAAAGCATTAAACTAAAAAGGCTCGAGACCATTAAACTTTGTGGATGAAAAAGTGAAGTCTCTACATTGTTGGATTCTTGGAAACGCACCACATGGCAATTTCTTAAAGCTCGATAACTCAAAAGACTTAGATTTTTATCAACTTTTGAAAGATTAATTTAAATCTAAAACATCACCCATTGACTTTCAACAAATCGGGATCATTCAAAGACTTAGAACTTCATAAAATCTCAAGGCTCTGGATGATGTGGGAGTGACATGAATTGCAATCTCATGTAACAAAAGTGGGACCCACTCATGGATATTTTATAAATCCTGGTCAATGGTCTTATGATCAAAAAAAGTAGATGTGAAACTAGGATGAGAAAATATTAATATCGTTAGTTTATAAACCATATCATCAAAAAAAAAAATCATGAAAACCCAAGGAATAACATAACTTAAGATATTAGTTCAAGATTTGACTTTCACAGTTTGAATTGTTCTAAATTTTGACTTCATGTAAATAACCTTAGACTATGAACCAAGAACAATTAAAACTATTGAATTCTAAGGTTCATGGCTTCCCCAATTAAATATTTTACCATAATGGGTCCCCATTTAAAATTTATAAAATGGGGTGTGTGTGTTAAGGGCACAACAAAAGTTTCCTAGGGCATGAAATATAAAATGAGGAGGTTGGAAACATAGACCAAGGCCATTGTTCTTTAAAATGTCATTGAAGAATTTTAAAATTCCTTATAATCTTTATATGAATTATTGACCACCAATTGTCAAACTAAGAATAAAAGTGCTCCTTTGTAGCAAAAGGCTAAATTATATCAACACATTACCAGGATGGAAGCCAAGATCAGGAAATTAACCAGGGCGATAAAGAAGAATATTTTTCTACATTTAAATTTGAGGAATTTTTTTTTTATTGGTCTTTGTCATAACTTTTTATGCACATGATAATTTATATTCAAGAATGGCCTGATTGTATGAGTGTTGACATCAATTATATTGATAGTTCAACATATAGATTTTGGATTTGTTTTGGGGGGTAGGTATTCTCTCATTATTTTTTCCAAATAATAAGTTGATATCCCTTATAGATTTTACACCTAAATTGATCATTAGATTTCAAAAATAGAGTCTTAGATGGAAAATGTGGTGGTAGCAATGAGGCCATTGACTTAGAGATTTATGATAAAGAGATGATAGAGAAAGCCAATAAATTGAAAGCATCCCTTCACACTCCACTCGCCATCCATGCAATATTATTAAGTAAAAATATTTATTTATAATTCCAATTATTAATTTGGTCAAGATAGGTGAGGATTACCAAGCATGTGTTCCTTCCTTCCAAAAACAATAAGTTCATTCTTCCAAAGCACCATATAAAGCCCAATGATCTAAGAGAATAAAGTATATTTTTTGTTGAGTGTTTTTTTTAGAAAATCATTGAAAAATATTGTGTGGTTTGGATTTATTCATTTTATATAAAATATATTTTAATATTTACATGCAATTCAGACATCTAAATATGGTAGTGCCCATCAAAAACTTAAATATACACTATATAAACTTCATTTAAGCGAAGAAGATTTTATGCAATAGAAGCTCATAAATTCTTCAAAACATTTAGTGAGTTGCATAGATTTTAATTTCTCAATTTATATGTGATGCATGAGATTATTTGATTAAATTGATTAGTACATGACATTTATATGTGTGAATTGGAAAATTAGTTAAATCATGTTCTTAATTAGTTTGGTTGTTTTTATGATTAAAACTTTTGCTATGACTTTGATTTTTTGAATGAATGTGCATATTAATCAATTTATCATAAGTCAAAATCTATCTAGAAGGTATCACAATTTTTTTTATAATATATTTCCCTCAGACTCTTCACTATATCCATTCAAATCTAAGTAATAACTAGAAATAAATGAATATTGGATAAATTACACAATTGAATGAATATTGGATAAATTACACAATGAATTTCAAAAGGATAATCTATTTAGAAAATATATCTCTACTAGCTTATAAAATATTCTTCTCTACCCTACCCTTCCCTCTCTTTTATGTTTCTTACAATCAAGACAAATTTACACTAGCATCATTGTAAATATCCATGCTTAGTATAGTTTAGTTTGTTAGTTAGGCTAAAGAATGCATCATGAGGGGAAGTTTTAGGGATAGATTAGACACCATATTGATTAACCACTATTCCACCACTTGGTTATATATAAAACCACATACTTTTAACTCATGAAAGGGGTTACATTCTATGATTCTAAAATGAGAGGGTGAAAACCCATCAACCTTTTGGTGGGAATAGGATATGATTTTAGTATATTCTTTATATTTGGAATTTTTGGAATTTTTTTTAAGATGAACCTGTTAAATTGAACACTAAGGGGTTTAACTTGATCACTAGCATAATTTGAAATACTTTTAGTCGATCGACCATTTTCAAGATTAGTGTTGGCTTAAGAACTCAAATATTCATCATCCACCCCAAACAATATGTCACTAATTTTACAGTAATAAAATTAACCTTATGATAATTTAATGATACATTATCCCTAGTAAATTTTAAGGAAATCATGTTAGAATAAGTGTCATTTTTTATATTTTTTCACAATATTTGATACCATTAGCATCTAATTTTTTTGCATAATTTGTTTTATTAGATTCAATGAAATTTATGTTAGAGATAATATAAATTATGTCAAAGAACTATTAAAAACCCTATAAATGGTGGTAATCCTCTAAATTTGGTAGGATTTTTAAAATCTAACACAATGGCATCATATTTTACATCTACAAGTGACATCAATGATTTGACCATCACATTGACCATACCATATTTTTAAAAATATGCCTAATGTGAAGTATTAAGCATATATTTCCTACATTTTTTTCCAAAGTTACCCCAAAAAAACATTAACCCATTCAAAATGTTGGAAAGGTCAAAAAAAGATGTCTAATGCAAGTGTTTCAAGCTTTGCATTGGACCACACTCTAGGTCATTAAAAAAACTCTTAAAAGCATATTGATGCAAATGAATATATAAATTTACCTTCATGAGGATGAAATCATATATGCACCTTTGCATAACCTAGATATGATCTAACATGCTTCTCTATCTTGGAATCTAAACCTTCTTTATGTATTAAGCTCTTAAGCCCACTCTTGAATCATCTAATCTTTATCTCCTTCTTGACAATCCTTCGCACTTAGTCGTTATTTATTCTCCATCATCTTGTACCTTTATCTTTGTTTCATGTCCAATCTTAAACCACTCATGCACTATTATTTCTTGATTACTACTTCACTCAGTCATCTGCATTTCCTTGCTTGCACTTACCTTTCTTATTTTCCTTCATTCTTGATCATTTCTTAAGACTAACACATTGGCAAGTTAGATCAATACATAGTTTAGGTTCCCTTGATTATATGAAGGTTATTTGACCATTATTATACTCATCCAAATCCACTTTTAATCTCCTAAACTAATCTACTTAAACTCTTCCTACAACTTTGTCAACATTCATTGCTTCTTTCTTTGGCCAAGCCTCCTTATAGCCTTTTTTTACACTTTTTTCAATTATATGGATAGGATAGGACAATAATTGAGAAACCAAGATCATTATCAGATACCCTATATATAATTATTATTCTTTAATATTTTTCTTGATCTATCTCCACTCATAAATCTCTTTTCTCATCACTTTCTAGGCACTGTCTAGGCCTAATTAGGTCTCCTCTCATCTATGACACATACAATCTCCTATTTCTATAAGAAACAATAATGTACAAAACTAAAACCTGAAAAATCTCATATAACACATTAATTCACATCAAATCATAATTTTTTGTGATTTTTCATTAGTTATAACTCTTGCAATCCATGTTTTAGTCTAAAAACCCTAACATAGGGTTATCCTTATTTTTGTATACCCAAGAAGGGTTAAATTGGTGTTTTAGACTTTACACAAGGTTTAAAACTTATATAAATATTGTATTAATTTTTTATCATCCATACACACCCTTTTTAATCATTTATCTCCTACTTGACACTTTTTATTATCTTCTTAAGCAAAGTTATGAGATTGAATATGTTGATACACAGTCATCTAAAAGTCTGTGATAGTCCTTCATATAAAGAATATTTACTACAACCAAGATAATGTATGAAATTTTTTCAAAATAAATATAAAAATTTTACCAAGATGTAATGACCACAAGGATGAATTATATATACGTTATTTCTTAGAAACCCTAGCACAGGGTATAGTTTGATTGTCACTAGCCTGAGAAGGAAAAAATCCATGTTTAAAGCTACAAAATGTGTTTCACTCTTAAATTATAGTTGTAAAAGGTATGTATTAAAGCTCCAAACATAGTTGATAATTTAAATCCCTTTTATTGACCTCCTGTATCCACTTATACACTAGTTTGAGTATGATTTTATGTAGTTAGCACTGTCAACTATAGGGTTTATGTAAATTTCTCACATAAAAGCATATAAGTAACTAGATAAATATATATAATAACCTTAATAAAAATTAAAAAATGACATACTAACTTATGTATGTAATAAAATCAACATTCATAGAATCTCTCCTTGCTTATAACATATACACTGTCTACTTGAATTCAAGCACAAGAAACATAGAGAATAACAATGTCTGCCAATTTTCTTCAAAGTAGAGGTCCTATCTTGATTTTATTTGCATTTACATACATATATCTTCATATTATTCTCCAAATGACTCACTAAAACATATACATTTACAAGTTTATATATTCTATAACTGCCTCAATGGTTCTTGGATTCCCTCTCAAGAACATTGGCAAGGCTTATACCTATATGAATGACTTATTATATAAATAAAGTATGTATAAGAATAATATTGACCCATTATAGAGCCTAAAAAACAATATTACTTCATTTAAGTTCCTCTAAACATGATTAAGTACCAATATCTAGACAAACAAATTCAAATTTTCAAAATTGTAGAATTGGTGGGAAAACAAAAAGGACTTCAAATTCAAATCCTAAGAACTTCTATGACTTATAATCTATACATACACATTATAAATGATCTCTATCACCTAAAACAACACAAAATTGATACAATTAAGATGCCCCTAGATCACATATTAAGGGAAAAAAATGTTTGTTTTTCTTTTATAGGTTAGAGAACAATAATAAAGAGTAAAATTGTATTTTTAAATGGACCAATTGTTGTTATTCTTTGAGATTTGTTTGAATTTTATCTCCTAATATCATTTTTATCTCTATTTTTATATATTTTTTTTTTAAATGGAAGTTAAATAAAAACTATAGATAAGAAGAAAATGAAAAGACAGAGAATTATAATACATATGAAACTTTTGAAACGTTATTGTTTCCTCTTCCTTTTCACTAGCATAATTTGAAACACTTTGAATTGGTTGAACATTTTTAAGACTTCATTGGCTCAATAACTAAAATATACATCATCCACCTTAGAATTTATGTCAATAATTATTAAATGTATAGAAGAAAGCAAATCATCATTTAATGATACATTATCCATAGTATATTTTAAAGAGAACATTGTTGACTAATTTTGACCCCAGGTCAAAATTGGTCCACCCCCTATATTCAAAACCTACTTTATCATAAGTTCCCTAGCCTATATTATGGTATTTTTGGCCTTATTATCCTGTTTAAGGATGTTTTGATGAAATTAAAGTAAGTGTCATTTTGTACCTTATGATGTCTAGCAAATTCATAGCATAATCAAGTTGGTCAAAGGGGTTCAAGTAGTCTAAGGGGTCATGTTAGACATGTCAAGTGATGTAAAGGTCAAATTTTTATCCTCTAGTTCATACCATGCTTATAAATATGGTGAATCAACCTTATAACATTTTATCCCATTCTCAAGTGCTTTATTACCCCACTTATAATGCTTAAAGGAGGTTTTATGACAAAAGGACAGGAGTACGTTAGGAAAAGGGGGTGAAAACATCATTATAGGTATGTACAAACATCTCCAAGAATCAAGAACATCTGAGTTTTCATTTTAATCTATGTTTAGGTAGATTACTCAGTTTTAATGGTAGAAAACAAAGGTTTTAAGCTGGTCCACATAGGTGTTTCATAGAAAAATCTTATCCAGGCATGTGTATATCTTATTCTATATCTCCCAAGCTTATATCCATGTTTTAGAGGAAGTTTATAGTTAAAATAGGCCAAAAACTTACCTCCTTTCCCCATTGATCTCTTTTACAGCTTGCTAGAGCCCTTCAAGTTTGTAGATGGTAGGGACATAAAGGGAAGATGAAGGTCTAAAATTTTGGGTAGAGAAGGGGACCCTAGTTAGCTTCCATTTTTAGGAATTTTTTCATATATTTCCTCTCTCTCCTTTATTACCATTGCCTCTCTCTCCTTTATGAACAATCGCTAATAAGGTAGGGCACTCATAGTGTCTTCTCCATTCAGGTAGGATACCAATTTTATACATTTTCTCCTTTCTTGAGTATGATGATAGAGAAATGGAAAGCTATAGATATTTTTAGGAGTCTAAACCACCTTCCCAAACCATTCTCAAACCTCATCTCAATTTTTTGATCCCAAGGAGGAAAGAAATCCTCATTGGAAGTAGTTTATAGCATGATAGTTATGGTTTTTTGATGTCTTGAGGGGCCCAATGGTCAAAATCATTTTGGTGAAGCTCCCATAACTTTCTCATATCTTATTGATATTCTATAATGTTTCTTAAATTCCTTCATGAACCAAAATATTTATATCCTAATGTTGAGCTGTAATCGTGATCAAGCACACAATAGACAAGCAGAATACAAAGGTCTGAATATTGCTTAGGAATTATGTGGTCATCTTGAAAGTTTCCATATGTGTATGGGATGATGAAGATCTTCACCTAGCTTTCATAGACTTGTTTAATTCATTGAGGATATATATGAAGAGAATAAGAATCAGTATATGCTAGTGGGTAGGTTAAGATTGTTTTGTCCACCCATAGGTCTAAAAACCTATAGGTGGATATTAGTGACTCCAGGAACCCAATTCACATTGTGTAAATGTTTGAAAATACCTAATCTATGTCTCCAAATATCCACGTAACCCTAAATAACCACACAATGTCATGATGAAGATCATATATGAGTAATTGGGCCTCAAGTTCCATACAAGATAGTCAAAAAGCCTAGAATAACTCAATGAGAAGCCCTAAGGTCTGTAGACACCTAAATCTAGCCACCAATGACCTCTAATTAGGATTTTGACCAATTTCCACCTAAAGTGCACAATTTGGATTAAAAACACTAAAACACATTAAATGAGTTGAAATTGACATATTAAAGTGTTGATTTTGTTCAAGGTATCATTAAATGGGACAATGCAATTTATGGGCCAACTAACTTTGATCAGATCATTTTGAGTCAAAATGCTAATTTTGCACCTGGGTGCTTTGGATTGCTCTTTTCAATCAAATTTATTGTATGAGATGCATGTCTTTGTTATTTTATGTTGGAAACATCCTAAATGGGAATACATTTCCAATGCATCTGACATTGACTTCCAATTCCAATCCAGTCAAATTTTGGACCAATAATAAGGCATTCTGATCAATTTGAGTAATTTGTGCATAAAGTGCTTAATCATGATTAAGATTTAATAAAACCAAACTAGATCCTAATTAATAATTCCATGGAAACTTGTTAAATACTTGTTTATAAAAATTAATATTGAATAACTACATCATCAGGTGACCTCATTTCTTGGGAAGACATCCCTAGGCCATAAATGCCACACATATCAGGATTATGGGTCTCCCATGCCTCATAATTACCCTTCATGCCTCTTCAATGCCCCTTTTTCCAATGTCATGATGAGGATAATTATATATTTAATTCTAAAAAATTGAATTAATCTTCAACCACACATCTTCATCTCAATATGGATAGTTCAGGTTGATTCTAAGCAATCTCAAAAATCTATAAATAAGAGGCCTTGCCTATTGAATTTTAAACTTAATATGAGCAAAGTTACCATGTCAAATTGATTCTAAGAGATCTCACATGAAAAATTTATGATGTAAAAATATTGAGCCAAGTCAAGCCAAAGCCATAAGGTGCTAAGGAGAAGAGGAGATAGCCAAGCCTCCTTTGATGAAGACATCATGAGCACAAGCTGAGCAAGCCACTACAACACGCATTTGAAGCATCCACGAAAGGTGAAGGATTCTTGTTTTTATTTACTTTTTAGTTGTGTTTTTCATTTGTTTTTTTATTAAGCTCACCCTAGTAACTAGGCCTAGAATGTATGCTAGTTAGTATGTTTTTATCAATTTGTTTTCATTTTAGGACTAACACAATACTAATCACCTTTCTTGAGTCAAATTCTTAGTTCACATAATAACACACTTGGTGGGACTCCACCCCATAAATTTGATCAAATATCACCTACAAGTAACATACAAACCATTGTCATGCAAGATCTTGGAGTGTGGAAGCAAAAAAGGTAAAAAATTGAGCAAAAAACTTATTTTTTGGAGCTCACGATTTTGTTCTCAGGACTATGTAATTCAAATCGTAACTCATCCTGACTTGACCCAACTCACCCTGACTTGACCCAACTTGCCCCGACTTGGATCCCAACTAGGCCCGACTTAACCCAACTCACCCTGACCTGGATCCCAACTCAGCTTGACTTGACCTAGCTCACCCCAACTCGGATCCCAACTTGACTGTGTGAAACCTAAGAGCTAAAAGGCTATTTTAAAATGCTTGGTTTGGGGTCATACAAACTTTGTTTTGGATGATTTTTTTTTAAACCATGTGTTTTTTTATAAATTTTCATAATATTACATTAATTTAACTTCAATTTTCATATATATTTTACAAATTTTTGAAAATATATTTGGATGTTTCTAATCTAACACATTTGCTTTTGGGGTGACGCCTTAAGGGTAGAAAAGTAACCAATGGATTTCAAATTTGATAAATCATGTTTCAGAACACTTTTTGAATGATTTTAAAATGAATTAGTAACCTTGTTTTGGTGCTTAAAGAAACATTTAGAGGCTTAAGTGAAGGATTTCAAAGTTATAACTTAAGACCAAGGGGTCAAAAGAACACCACCACATCTTTCGTTTGGGCTTAAAATTGAACACACTTGTAAAAAAAAATTAATAGTTGTTTAATTAGAAATTATTTGGCAAAAATAAGGTTTGTGTGTGTATGATATTCCATTTTTTCCCATTAAGGAACCCTTAGAATCAAAAGTGCCTACTTTATTTGCAAATTTCCTAGTCTAAGGCATAGAAAGAACATCGTCTAAAGCACTCCCCAAAAAATTGCAAAAATATTGGGTGACCTTGACAATGACCCTAAAGTCTTTCTATTTTATACTTTCTTTATTTCATGTAAAATTGGCTTGTGATGAGGACATCATTACCTCCCATGAGTTCTTTAGGGAAGCTTTGACGTGAGGTTTCACCTCCTGACACTGACTTCATTTGGCTCCATATTGGAGTTGCACATGGGATGTAGTGGCACTTTGGACATCGCACTACACTGAGTGAACAATAAGATGTAGTGGTTTAAAAAAGGATTAGACCTTTTTACAACAAGAAAAGTGATACGGACCCAAAATCCATGCTTTTGTTTTGTATTGTTTGATGTGAAAGTCATTGTACAATCAATTCCCTTAGAACATTAGAAAACTTGTAGATCTTAGACAAATCCCCACATGTTGTGGAAGTATTGTTGGTGAAAAGTGTGTCTTAAGTTCCATGTCATAGTAATATCATTTGAGAGAAGGGGGGATGTAAAAACCCTACTATATAATGTGTATTTAATTTTGGATGAACACTTAAAATCCTCTCAAATGATGTATATTGATGGATTCCAACAATACCAAGCAACCTTGTCAGTTTAGGATCTATGAGCAATTAATTAGTTGGTTTTGTCCTAGATTAAAGTCTTGTTTGGAGTCAAAAATTAGTGTAAACAAATTATACAAAACAAAACACATGGTTCTCATTTTTCTTTGAACAAAGAGGTGTTATGCCCACCCACATGAAATCATAAATTTGCCTTGTTCAAAGTTCATCAAAACTTGGAGTCATATCATCCACTTTGGCATAGTTATGCTACCCAATTGAGTCTAGACCTTTGCTAAAGTTGTTTAAGTCCTTCATTTATAATCTAAATTTGAAATTTCACCTTTATAAGTTTATAAGGTTGATGTGTTAAGTGGGTTAACCATTTGCACTAAACTTGAGGGAACTTCGGTTTAATTTATAATTTGGGTTGAAGGCCATTTAAGACTCATGATCTTTATCACCACTTGATAAACTTAAGTCATTTTGTGCTAAACAGTTGCACTTTGAGTCTATGCACCATAAAATTTTGAGTCAAGAAAGATAGTGTTATGATGTCAAATTTATGGGAAACTATCTTTTCCTTAGAGAGTTTTTGAAACAAACATTTTGTCACATCTTTTGGGTAGTCTAGTGTTGTTATGCTACCCAAAACATTTCAGATATTGTTTCATAGGCCCTCTTGAATAGAGTTAAAATTTGTTCTTATATTTTTATACTAATCATAGTGTACCTTTATGAACCTTTGTCTAGCATAGTTGCATTATTCACTTTTTATCTAGCTTATTTGTCAAAAGAACCAAGTTTTATACCATTATTTGTGAGAAAATAAACTATGTCTAAAGTGCCTTTTGTTTCATACCTTATACTTATTTTATCAAGTCCATGTCCAAGAATAAAATGCCTAATGTTTGTTATAAGTGTTTCAAATCTATTAGATTAAAAATTTCATCTATTTTCAAAGTTTAGCTTTTGACATTGTTTAGCCAGGAGTCCTAATGCATGCCTTGTATGAGCCTAACTTTTGACTTCATGTTTGGCCAAAATACCTAGCAACTTTTAATTTCCCAAATTAGACTGATTTGAAACACTTTGACCTTAGCATTTGGCATTTTGATTTTTGGTTCAGTTACTTAATATGTTTTTGTAAGATGTGTAACATTAGACACTTAATGTTATCTTGTGTTATCACAAATCTTTGCATAAACCTTTTGATCCTTTTGATGAATCTAGACCAAGTTTTAACATCATATTTTAGGCTTTGAGTTTGTAGAACTCTCTTCCCTTTATATTTCAAAAACATTTACTATGTATCCCAACATGTATTCTTACACTCATAGTGGACTCATGTACAATCTGGGGATTAGTAATGTGGTTGCACAGAAAGAAATGGTGCAAGACCCCTATGTAGATAATATTTCTTATGAGATGGATCTTTATCCTTCTTATAATACTCAATTAGGGGCACAAATCTAAGATCTATTCGCTAACTATTTGGTTAATACACCACCTTATTTAGAATAAGACCAAGAACAAATCACATAATACCTAGCTACAATACCCATAACTGATGAACTAGTTCTTCAATAGTTATTATATACTAATACGCCTTCCACATATGATCCATTTTTTTTTAAGCATCATTTATTGGAGAACAAAGAAGATATTTTGGTTAGATCCATAGAGGTAGGGTCCAAGTTTCTAGCAGACTTCCCTCATGAGAATTTACCAAGCCTAGTAAGAATGCCCCATAACATAATTTATGATCAACAAGATTATTCTAGAAATCCTTTGGCTCTAGTCCAAATAACGTATCAGGACCATAATATGCCTAATAAAGGCAAAAACATCATATAAGACCACTTTAACCAAATGCAAATGGCATATCAAACCTACCTAAATCTAGCACATAATTTCAATCAGATGACCATGGTGAGCAAACCTCTTGTTGACTTAGTTCTTTCAACAAGAGTTTTGATAGAGTCAATTTGTCAAGACAATTAGAGTTTAGATCCATTCATAAAAAACACATTGATAGATAATTTTCTACATATGCCCATTATTAAAGAAGTTTCTTTTGCTTCTACATAGAATAATAAGCAAAATATAGTGGACAATGTGCAAGTAACGTCCAATCCAAATTAAAGTGGTACTAATGCATAAACAACTAGTCAAAAACATGTGTCTATAGTTTATATCATGAGTGGACTATCATACCAGGGAGTAAAAGTTTATACATCCCAAATTCAACCAACTACTTCATCAACCATGCAACCAATAGGATTAGGTAGTCAATTAGCAACCAATGTTGTGCCTCAATAGCCAAATGTGATAAATCTTACTCCTCCTTAACAAGTGATGAGTATTATCACATAACATCAAGCACAATCTAGTGTACCAATGAAATAGAGGCTAAATGTATTATCACCTGAACAAGAGGCAGCTAATGTTCCACCTCATCAGGTAGTGATAAATGTACCTCTTCAGTCATAGACTAATGTACCAATCCAAAACTAAACATTGACTAGCCAACAACATATAAATATTGGTCAACTATAGATGTTTAATCTTTCACATGCATCCACTTCCCAATATGGATTCATGTAATAAACAAGCTCCCATGTTTCTCAAGTGCTTACTAGATAATAATTGGTTCAAAATGTGCCACAAGTTTAGAGACAGGGTCTTGGTTCACAAGTTCCCACTCAACAGCAAGTTTTGATTAGTCAATAGCATGTCCCTTTCCAACCACAAGAGGCATAGTATAGTTATATCCCTCCATCCCAACTACAAAATCCTCCAAGTCAAACCTTCATATCCAACCCAAAACATAATATCACACAACCAAATGCATAATTTCAAGTACATCCTAATCCATGTATGCATATTCTTGGTCACTTTCCCAACCAAACCAATATACCCCAATAGATATCTCCACCATACCCTGGTCAAAGTTTCCCACTTGTGACCTCCCAACCATCTACCCAAACCAATATTCTCCCTCAAACCAATGTTCCTTCTAGTTTCCTATCCCAAGAATTACAATAGATGAAGGATGTAATTGTTGTCATTCAGGTTGGGAAACAAACTAAAAATTATAAGTTGGATGACATGTGTTTTTATCCATTCAACATGGATTACCTATAAATACCATTTTCTCTAGGATACGAACCACCTAAATTTCACAAATATAAAGGGAAACGTGACCCTAAGGCCCTTTTAATTGAGTTCTTTGTCACATGCCAACCAATGGCATATAACGATATATACCTTTTGTTGTTGTTTCCAAGGAGCTTGTTTGGACAAGCCTTGGTGTCATTTTTAAAGTTGCCCAAGAATTTAGTAACAAATTTTGATGATATTTATGATAAGTTTATGCAGCACTTTTCCTATAATATTGAACATGAGATTTTATTGGTTGACTTAACACAAGCAAAAAAAAAAGGTTGGTGAGAGTTTTGCAAGTTATCTACAATGATGGAGAGCCCTTGTAAGTTGATTCACCCATAGTTTACTATATAAATAATTAGCTGCTACGTTTACTAAAAATTTGCATATTGAGATAGCTTATCATCTAGAACTATAATGTGCACATACTTTAAAGGATATCATCAAGAAAGGCTTGTTGATTGAGTGAGCCCTTATTAATAAAGGGATCATCAAGCTTATGTCAACTAATCAGAATAAAGGTACCAATCAAGGAAGTGGCCAAAACCAACATCCAATCCAAGTGCAAGCATCACAACCAGCACAGGCCAATAACCAAGATAGACCAAAGAAATTCAATCACAATAAGAATGTTGTGGGTAATGGAGTAACCAAGTCATGTTATGTCTAAATAGTGCAAACATCATTTACACCACCTTTTCAATTTAATCCTAATCAACAACCTCTCCAACCAACACCACAAGCACAACAACTAAGACCCATGCAACAAATGTAGTAACCTTTACCATTAAAAACCCTTCTTCCAAGGAGAAATTTACTTATGCCTCGTGTCTTTAGTGACATAGGAGAGCTTATTGAGTTTCTATTTCATAAACTTATTGTTTTTAATTTTATTATTTGGCCTATACCAAAGCATTATCCACAAGGCATTCCTTATCTTGATTGGTACCATGAAAATAAATTATGTGACTATCATCAAGTCAACAAGCATAATCTACAAAGATGTGTGTAAATTAAGAATTTAATTGAGAATATGTTGGATAATAGGGAGATAACATTGGATAATGGTACTTCCACCTTCAATCAAACTCTTAGGATTTATCAAAACCCCTTTCCCCAACAAAACACATAGCAACAACTAATAATCAGCAATAACAACAACATGGGTTGGTGCAACAATAAAATCAACAGTATCAAAATCAAAGGATGAACCAACAGAATCAACAACAAAACTCATAATGTCAGAACAATGGAAAAAACCAAGGTTGGAATAGTAACAACCAATAAACCTACCATACAGTTACACATGACTACAACAAAGTTGTAGGTCATATTGTAGGGGATAGCTTTAATACCATCTCCATTAATCCTAGACCGAGCACTAATCAATTTAGACTATTTATAAACAATACCACTCAACCAAATTACATGGATAATCCTTCTTTGACTCGAGATTGCACACAGGCAAACTAACAAATTGGGACTCCCACTTTTGGACCGTATACCGATAACTCACCCTTGCCACATGACCACATATAAGTGCATCAGTAACTAAGACTTGTCCTATCTAGTCCCACACCATTCTTAGCATTTGTTATCAATTATGGTCCAACATCTTGATTGTGCAGTCATAACTCAGAGGTCAAAGATTACTATCTTGGGTCCATAACCATCTGCCACTTTGTTTGTTATCCAACCAATCATTCAAGCTTGAAATAAACCATTCACCATTGACCAAGACAAGAAGTTTGATATTGTGGAACAATTGCAGAAGACACTAGCATAAATTTATATTTTCAATTTGTTGTAAATTTCAATAATCCAAAAGAACATTTTGAATGAGTTTTTAACCCAATCCACTATTGTCAGTGACATATCCCCTGATAAATTTCAAGCTTTGGTTGGACACCTAACTCCATCCCAACAAGTCACATTCAACCAAAGTGATATGTCTTCCCTTGGCACACTCCATAATAATCCATTATACATAGAAGTTTATATAAAGTGGCATAAAGTGAAATGTGTCCTTATAAACAATGGATTAGGCCTCAACATAGTGTCTTTAAAGCTCATCAAGCTTCTTGGGTACACAATGGAAAATCTCTAGCTAGAAATGATAACTATCAAAGCCTATGATAATCAAGAAAGAGAATCACAAGGCACCATAAGCTGACCAGTTATCATTAGGCCTTTGACTCATGACACACTTTGCCATGTGCTTGATCTTGAGTTGTCATATAATATGCTTCTAAGTAGGCTTTGGTTACATGAGATTCGTGTAGTCCTATCAACGCTACACCAATGTATCAAGTTCTCCCACTCAAGGATGGAAGTGAATATTCTAAGAGATTTACACCCATATGAACACTGCAAACATCTTGAGGCTGAGTTTCAAAGCTATAATTACCAATACAGCATGAATCCAAGTTCCAAGCAGGATAAAGGAAAGGCCATACTTACTGATTCTCTAGAGGATAATTACATAGATCCTAATACCTTGGATTCCTTTTCCCACATGCCACCTCCTAAAGCTTCTAATCATTTTACCATTTCAACTAATAGCCTAGGGGAGTATGTGACCCATGATACCTTTAATATTGCTAATCTTCCTTAGAATCCAAAGACCTTTGGGTGACCTAAATTCACTCCACACATGCATTGGCAAAAAAAAGTCAAAGATAAACTTCATAATCCAGAACCAGTCACGTTCATACCAACATCTAGCCAAGAACAAGACCCCCTTGAAGGAGATGAATCATGGTTGTACAATGACAAATTGGCTGATTATTACAAGAGCATAAAGTATCATATTCCCAATAAGATCATGAAACATCAAGATTATGAAGGAATAGGACTCAGACCAAATCAACAAGGAACCATCAAACCAATTTCCATGACTAAATAAAAAAGACCTTATGGACTTGGATTTAAACACCTGACAAGGTTAGTAAATAAGATGAAATAAGACCCCCAATATTATATAAGTCTCAATTGAGATAAAATAAGGCTTGGATAGCTTAATCAGGCCTAGTTATACCTAAACAAACACTTATAGTCAAGGCCAAAAGAAGGAACATTGAGTTGTGAAACCCTATATGGAGATACCTATAAATATCTCTCACTTTCTCCATACAATGATCTCAGGATTCCCCATTGTCATTATTAATCCATTTAAAATTGATGGTGGGCTACTCAATGACCTATTAGGCCTTTTAGGCCTAATCAGGTACATGTAAACCTACACAAAAATTAAAGGGATGTGCAAGTTTATAAGTTATTTGAAAGATAAGAGTACCTGAGGAGGGAGTTATAAAGGACAACATATGTCTTCATGATGGAAATAGCCTTAGGTAAGATAGAGAGTTTCTCAATAAAGTCCTTAGGGATACATAAGTGTGACTTCTAATAAACCCTAAGTAAGGGAATAGAGGGTATGTAGAAGATAGAATTGAAGAACTTGGCCCTAATTATGTTATCAACCTTGAAAATTTTTATGGAGTCTATAAATCCATCAACAAAATAGTCAAAGGAAGGACTATTCAGACTCCAATGCTACTGTCAATCACTAATGTTGACAATAAGAACACTTAAGGTAGACATACAAGGAGAATGGGTAGAGATGATGATAAAATCAACTAAAGGTAGTTACAATAAGGGAAAAAAGTGGGAAGGGGTGCCATAGGGGCACTAAAAACATTAGTGATTACCTACAAAGGACACGAAGCTCTAAAACTCAATCTAGGCCTATTAGGACTAAAATCAATCTTGGGTCTTAAGACCCCACCTCAACCTTAGTAGCATAACCATACCCCCAAATCAAATATAATATTAGGATAAGGTTTGAGGTTATTTCACAAGTCCCAAATAAGATGTTTGAGTTAGGAGAATACAAAAGAAGGGACAATTTAGTCTCAAGAACTAACCCAAGTAGTCAACTTGAGACATCACTTCAAGTGCTCATAACTTTCATAACAGAGGGACTCAATGCAAATGTTATTAGGGTGATTTTTTAACCCTATATAATCAATATGAATAAAGGAGAGAGTGTGTTTTAGGGTCCCACTTGTATAAATGAATTCTAAAGATTGCAACCATGTCTAGGAAGCTTTCAAAGAGTTTGAGGTCCACCATCTTCTGCTCATATCTCTTTGTATAACTTGCATGTGACCTAAAGATTTTTAGGATATTTAGTGGTGTATATGTGATAAACATCCATGGATATAAGTTTAGGATTGGAGGTTTGATCATTATGAACCATCGTTAAGATGGTAGACCTCCAAAACCCTGCTTAAACTCTAGTAATGACCCAATTGAGAAGATAGTGAAGAATTAGCATCTAGTTGCAATACATTGACCCTATCAACACCTTAATCACTAAATCCACTTAGAGGAAAACTTACTCATGGTACTAAGTTTTATGTACTACTATACAAACCTATCAAAAATGGTACTTTTTCAAGGTTTTATGATGTTTACAAGGTGTAAAATTGTTTGGAAGGTTACCAATTATTGGAGGGGGTTGTTTCAGACTTGTTCTACCTTATAAGATCATAAATTTCTGACAATCCTTTGAAAAACTTAATCAATTCCACATCAAATAGCTAGTCTATAGATGCTAAAAGAAAGAGGCCTAGTCAACTAAGAAAGGTAAAGTTGCAAGTGTGCAATGTTTAGAAGGTTTAATTCATGGTTTAGAACACTTGTTTAGGACTATAATATGTTTGTTTACATATTCATAAGTTTCTATTTAGTGTTATATTGTCATCCAAACAACAAACACTATGTAATTAGGCCTAATTGGCCTAGTAGGCCTACTTTGTCAACAAAGAGATATGGAAATTGGCATAGAGGAGCTATTATGAGATAAATACAAGGTCTTTATGCCCTTGTAACTGATACATAAGGGTGATCATACACTTCTCATAGATATTATGGAGGATTTGGAATAGTTTCCTTGACCTAAGTCAACATGAAAGAGAGTATGGGTTGCTAGATGTTTCACAGGGAACTTAATTGAGCCACCTTCATGTTTGTAAATATCAAAGGAGAGATACTTGACCATTTTGAGCATGGCCATGCCTTGAATAAGTTAAATACAACCTCCACCACTCCACCTCAATGCCTAAAGGGACCATTTGTGAACACCAACACATGGAAAGACATATGAAGGATTGTTATTAATTATTGTAACTATAGTATGAGTGGGCTATGGTCAGTTATGACCTCTAACTATCACCTCCATGCCATTATATTTTCTTTCTTGATCATTTTTCTATATATTCAAGCCTTAAGCCTTGGTTTGTATCCCTCACCAGGGTATGAGGAAACTCTACTGAGATTTTTACTTTGTAAACCTCTTGGACTGTTAATGGACTATTGCAACTTCTCTATGATTAGTCTATAGTGTGTATATGCTTGTTTTGATGTGCATGAGTGGTAAAAATTCTCCCTTGGCATGTCCTTACCACACTTAAATGTTAATAAGTCATCTTATGTATGTTATATGATGTGTTAAAGGTTGGTGATCATATTTAGAGTGTAACCTAGTTAGAAGTGTTTCAGATAAGCCTCTCACCCATCACTTCCAAGTTATAGTCATTCACCATGACCTTCATGTAAAACATTGTTGCATAAAATTCTTAGAGATAGTAGTTTATTAGTGTTGTTAGGAGATCAAATAGAGTGGATAAACTATATTAGTCCATCACCACCCTTAGATTAGGTTTCTTTTATGTACTTTCTATCCCTTTTCACCCCAATAGCAATAGGTCTTACTGATTATGCACCAAATAAATGCACCAGGGGAGCTATCCCCATAATCTATAGGTCTAACCTAGCCATAAGTCACCCACAACCTTGGTATATTCCTATGTTACCCTAGCCTTAGAGATAGGCCTAAACAACCTACTCCTAGGTGAAAATTGAAGAGCTAATAGTTATGCATTCTCAATAGGACTGGATTGAAGAAGCTTGGAGCACATTTCATCATCAAGAAAATGCAAGCATTCAATAGGTAAACCAACACTAAGAATTTAATTTTAAGGGTTATCAGAAGGGTCATTCAATAGTAAGGATAAGTTGGATCTGTTCACGGTTTCCTTTTCTCTTTTTGACTCATGATTCTTAAATGGTTGCATGTAGAACAAGTTTCTACTCTACACTTCCCTATTATCCCTCCCATGACCTAGACCAACCTTATTATGAGACTCACCAACCCTATATTGAACCCTATAAATAGTATGGTGGCTCACACCAACCCTATGGTACCTTTCATTAACCCCCTTGGTAAATCAATCACACACCTCAATAGCCTCATGGACCTTCTTACCCTCCCTGTAAACCATATCAGTTCCATGATTATCCTCCCTACTAGGAATACTATCCCTCCTTCCCTCCCCAACCACCCTTCCAAGATACACATGATTTTTTTGATGATTTAGAGGAGTTGAAGGGTGTGATCCAAATCATTTCCAATGAGATATTAGCCTTGAGACAGCAATAAGCTCCATGTAAACAATCTTATGAGTCTTTACCTCATGTTTCCCCATGACAGTATCCTTGGATTGCTACCCCCTTTCCAAAATTGAACTAGGAAGAGAGGAGGGTTGTATAATTCATGACAAGGAGCTTCCAAAGTTTTCAATACCCCTCACCTCTCCCCCAATATCAAGTTGTCCCTCAATGCCTAGGAATGCAAAGAGAGAGGGAAGTCATGACTAAAAAAACTAACAAGATTCCAAGTTGGAAGAATGCCCTTTCACCTCCCAAATCCACTCAAGAGCATCCTAAGAACCCTATGTTCCTACTCCACTAGTTGACCATTCTTTTCCTCCCATCATTTCTTTATTTGAGGGAGGACCTATGGTTCATAGAGAAAATGAAGATCACATGAGTGAGAAACTGGTGTCTTCATCTAATTGATTGTATCCCTTTCTATAAAAACTCCATGGTCAACCTAATGCTCTTAAGACTTCAAATTGGAAGGATATTTCAGTAACTATCAAACAAGCACATGAAGTTTATCTCCCTCTCATACTCCCCTACTATGAAGAAAGCTCAGCTACACTAAAAACATAATTGGAACATCTAGACATAAGAAATAATTGATGAGTAACATGGATAAAGTGATAATCTTGCAAGAGTCTAATCATGTTGCAATTATAAGTGAATTATAAGAATTTATTAAAGAGGAAATTTCAAGAACTTATGATGAATAAATAACTATTGGTACCCCTATTGATCCCAATAGATCAAAATGTGAGCATGAAGGAAATTTGGATGATAAGGAGCAATCACAGTGGTATGACCGTAAGGTAGATGACACACAAGAAAAGTCTCTTATATAAGACAACCATGAATATAGTCCTCATAAACCCCTCATGGTAGAAGCTAAGGGCACCCCAAGTGATTAAGAGGATCAAGTTGTATCAAAATATGAGCCTTATCATGACCTTCTTGAGGAGTTAGAAGCATTTGAGTAGCATGCTACTCCACAAGATGATGGTAAGAGTGACAATGAGGTCCATATCTTTTTGATTGATCATGAAGAGATTGATTTTTGGGAATATTTAGAGGATTTATTCTCAATTTTAGATGATATATCTTCACCTCACTAAGAGAATGATAAAATTGTCAATGTGGATAGTGAGCATGATGAAGATCCCCAAGAATGTCCTAAGTAAAATAGTATGGCAGTTGGTCCTACTGAGCCTTAAGAGCAAATCCAAGATTCTAAAGACATGAGCTAGTCCCACTTGAACATGGTCAAGGAGACTGAAGAGATTGGTAAACAAATACTCCAAGAATAACAAGTTAAGGTTTTTAAGGAAGAGTACAAGGATCAAATTCAAGATTTTTGATTGCAAAACCCACAAAAGAATGATGAAGATGGTACCTTCTAAGATGAACAAAAGATGGTCCTTGAAAAGTCAATTCAAACAAAGATTGAGATTATTGCTCCCGTCAACCAAGATGTAATTATCTTTGGGAACTCATACCTTTCCAAGACTAGACAATAATTTGAGATGAATTTTGAAGTATAAGAAAAGTATATCTTCATTATAGAGTGGTTTACAATTGTCACCTCACTTGAGGACATGACAAGAAGATTGACATT
This sequence comes from Torreya grandis, assembly GCA_037957365.1. Classification (NCBI taxonomy): domain Eukaryota; kingdom Viridiplantae; phylum Streptophyta; class Pinopsida; order Cupressales; family Taxaceae; genus Torreya; species Torreya grandis. Next base: position 4,561,764 of record JARHVA010000333.1, read on the forward strand.
CAAGGGGGAAAAAAGACAATGTGGACAAGATTCAAAGAGCTACTTACCACATTCCATTCTTCATCCAATGGATTGAATGATTCAATAAGTTTCCCCTTTGACCTAAGAGGATAAAGGCTTGTTCAGGTCAGTTGTGCATAGCTAGTTACCTTCTTGTTTCCTTGGTTTATAATAAGTGTTCTCAATATAATGTTTTATCTTATTACTTTCTTAGGTGTATAGGGTGTTGTTTCTTTTTGTTTGTTTCTTTGTGAGGTTTTTGTTTTACTCCTAGAGGTTTGAGGTTTGTTAGGATGTTGGCCTAATCATTAGTCTAAGGACATTATCTCAGTTGAGTCTTGTGTCTATCATAAATGGATAATGGGTTCTCTTGACGATCAAGCTAGTCAACCTTAGGAGTCACCAATAATGTTGACTAAATTTGACCCCTAAGTCAAAATTGGTCAACCTCCCTATATTCAAAACTTGGTTTTTCATAAGTTTCCTAGCCTAGATGATGGTATTTTTAGCCTTATTAGCCTTGTTTAAGGATGTTTTGATGAAATTAAGGTAAGTGTTATTTTGGACCTTATAATGTCTATCCAATTCATAGCATATTCAAGTTGTTAAAAGGGGTCATATTAGACATATCAAGTGATGCCAAGGTTAAATCTCTCCCCTCTAGTCTGTACCATGCCTAGAAAGATGGTCAATCAACCTTCTAACATTTTGTCCCACTCTTAAGTGCTTTATTACCCCTCTTATAATGCCCAAAGGAGATTTTATGACAAAAGGATGGGTGTATAATATGAAAAGGGGGTGAAAACATCATTCTAGGTCTTTACCAACATCGTCAAGCTTTAAGAACATCTAACTTTTCATTTTAATCAATTTTCAAGTAGATCAGTCAATCTTCATGGTAGAAAACAAAGGTTTTAAGATGGTCTATACAAATGTATTAGACAAAAATATTATCTAAGAATATGTACAACTTACTCTATGTCTCTTAGGATCATATCCATGTTTTAGAGGGAGTTTCCAGTCAAAACAAGCCAAAAAATGACCTCCTTTCCCCATCGAGCTCTTTGGTAGCTTGCTAGAGCCCTTCAAGTTTATAGATGATATGGACATGAGAGAGAAGATGAAGGTCTAAAATTTTGGGTATAGGAGGGTACCCTAGATAGATTTAATTTTTGGGAATTTTTTCTTATATTGCCTCTCTTCTTTATGAATAATCATTAACAAGGTAGGGGACTCACAACGTCTTCTCCATTCAAGCAAGGTATCAATTTTATACATTTTCTCCTTTCTTGAGCATGATGATAGAGAAATGGAAAGTTATAGATATTTTTAAGAGTTTTCACCACCTTCCCACACCATTATCAAACCTCATCTCACATGTGTGAGCCCATGGAGGTAGTAAATCCTCATTGGAAGTAATTTAGAAGGTGACAAGTGTGGTTTCTTGATATCTTAAGGGCCCCCAATGGTTGAAAGTATATTTATGAATCTCCCATAACTTCCCCGCATCTTATTTATATTCTAAAACGTTTCTTCAATTCCTTCATTAACCAAAATATTCATACCCTGATGTTGACCTACAATCTTGATCAAGCACACAATAGATAGATAAAATACAAAGGTCTGAATCTTGCTTAGGAATCCTGTGGTCGTATTGAAAGTTTCCATATATATATGGGATGATGAAGATATTCACTGAGATTTCATATAATTTTTAATGCATTGATTATGTATATTAAGAGAATGAGAATCAGTATATGCTAGTGGGTGGGTTAAGATTGTTTTGTCAACCCATAGGTCTATAGACCTGTGGGTGGATGTTGGTGACTCCAAGAACCCATTTCACATTGTGTAAAAGTTTGAAAAGACATAATATATGTCTTAAAATATCCACTTAACCCTAAATATCCACACAATGTCATGATGAATATCTTATGTGAGTGATCGGGCCTCAAGTTCCATACAAGATAGTTAAGAAACCTAGAATAACTTAATGAGAAGCCCTAAGGTCTACCTCCTAGGTGATATTAGTTCCTATAAAGGTGGAGATATGATGGTTATTACGTTACAAGAGGACCTTTAAATATATCATGTGGAATCATGAGGACACAAGGATAAGTATGGACAAGGGCAAATAGGGTGACAACTCAATTAAGATTCCAATATAACCAATGTTATGACTGCATGGTTGGAAGGACATTATAGATGATAAGGTTTTAAATAATATCAAGGTGGTTATAGAGATAAATGGAGGGGTTAGAAACCTATTGATAGCACCCAAGGAAATAAAGAAACATCAAATTGTCTCTCAATCTTACACCCACAACCAACAAACCTACAATAGACACCTACAAGCCTGATTGTAGAGGCAACACAGATACATCAGTCCTGTTAAAAGCATATTCAAGGTAAGGAGAGTATATGATTTTAAACACAATGTAATAATCATTAATGTGGATGGATAAGGAGAAATTTGTCATGAAGAGGAAAGTCCACCCCTTGCAAATATTCTAACTACTGGCCTGATTGTAATAATAGGATAACTGAGCATAAGAAGTTCATTTCAAGAACCTTGAGGTGTTAAGGTTCAATGAGTTAAAACTAAATAACAAAGTAATAAGTATGGTGATTTATGTGGAAAGCTACCTTCAAAATATTAGTCACCTCTCATCACTCACACCCATTCAGTCAAGGTCCAAGACTGCCACCTATAGGTAGGCCATTAGTAAGAAAGTGGAAATATGAGAATTAAGCAAAGAGTAAAATTTAAGAATTAAAATGAACACTCTTGTTTTTTTCTTGAGTTTATTTACCTTTAATTAAACCTTTAGTATATTTGAGATAAGTGAGGAAGATTTTAATAAGCCTACACAAGCCTCTTATGCCTAGATAGGCCTAAACATGCCTATGCACATTAGTTGAGGGATTATGCATGTTTTAGAGTGGTATATCGATGGAAAAAACCTAATAATATCAATGGAAAAGATGAAATAATACCTACAATATGATATAATTCTCAATTGAGATAGATGAAGGCTTGGATAGCCTAATCAGGCCTAGTTAAACCTAAGCAAACACTCACAGTCAAAGCCAAAATAAGGAAGATTGAGTTGTGAAACCCTAAAAGGAGGTACCTATAGAGGTCTCTCACTTGCTCTATATTGATAGGACCGAAACTCCCCAAAGCTCTGACACAACTTGTCAGATTTAAGAGCACACATGATTACCAATGTATAAGCAACTAAACATGCGGAATCCAGAAGAACAAATAACTATCAACGAGAAAGCACACAAAATATGAGAGGTAATATACAATTATATTCAACTCATTACAAAGGAATTTAAAACAAAGAGGTGGCACTCTTTCTTCCACTTCGTGGGCTTACAGTAAACTTCACTCCAGAGTAATCTTCTCTCATAGGTCACAACACACAGCTAACACAAGTTGTTGTTCACCTCATTGCACATCTGTACAATCGAGTACACAACCGTACTCCAAGTAGATCTCTCCATGATCCTGCTGATGTATTGCTGTCACCTTGGATCTAGCTATCCCACTGATCTCCTTTCTGACCCTCGCATCCATACACCCCTGCATATCAAACCTGATCTTACTTATCCATACATGGGGAATCCTACTTGATTCCACCATGGGAAGAACTCTCCAAGCTTCACATAGCTCTTCTCCAAATTCTCCACTTAACAATACAGCCCATGAGTCTATTATATAGATCTCATGCATACACTGACTAGACTTGCAGCTCAAGACTTCGAACAAGCCTTTAACATGCAAACTCCGCATTCACTTAACTGACTATTCGTCAACAGCAGTTCAGACTGCTACAGGTGACTGACGTTGGTCCCTGCCCTCCTGGAGGTGACCGACACGGGCCGATCATCTGCCGATGTTGGTTTCCCTTCTGTGTCCCCTGACCGACGTCGGTGTGGCTTGCCGACGCCGGTGACTGCTTACGCCAGAAACCCTCCTGTTTGCCTTAAGGTGTAGCTTTTAGCTCCACACCCTAACAATCTCTCACTTGGAGATAAAGAGCTGCACCTGTACCCAAAACTAGTACTCTGTCCAATCTGCATCCTGGCTTGTATTCCTCTTCAAGCTCCCACTCGAAGACAACCCACCACACTCCTTTTGGTGATAATCCTGTGCCTGATTTTCTTCATTCTCATTGTACCATCTTCTGCCTTGCTATACTCCCACTCAAATAGCAACCCCTGTGAGTAACCTGTAATCAACAAACACTTAACAAATTTGGGACATCTGTTAGTCAAGCTCGCTCTGAGAACGTCCAACCTCGCTCTGATACCAATTGATAGGACCGAAACTCCCCAAAGCTCTGACACAACTTGTCAGATTTAAGAGCACACATGATTACCAATGTATAAGCAACTAAACATGTGGAATCAAGAAGAACAAATAACTATCAATGAGAAATCACACAGAATATGAGAGGCAATATACAATTATATTCAACTCATTACAAAGGAATTTACAACAAAGAGGTGGCACTCTTTCTTCCACTTCGTGGGCTTACAATAAACTTCCCTCCAGAGTAATCTTCTCTCATAGGTCACAACACACAGCTAACACAAGTTGTTGTTCACCTCATTACACATCTGTATAATCGAGTATACAACCGTACTCCAAGTAGATCTCTCCATGATCCTACTGATGTATTGCTGTCACCTTGGATCTAGCTACCCCGCTGATCTCCTTTCTGACCCTCGCATCCATACACCCCTGCATATCAAACCTGATCTTACTTATCCATACATGGGGAATCCTACTTGATTCCACCATGGGAAGAACTCTCCAAGCTTCACATAGCTCTTCTCCAAATTCTCCACTTAACAATACAGCCCATGAGTCTATTATATAGATCTCATGCATACACTGACTAGACTTGCGGCTCAAGACTTCGAACAAGCCTTTAACATGCAAACTCTACATTCACTTAACTAACTGTTTGTCAATAGCAGTTCAGACCGCTACAGGTGACTGACGTCGGTCCCTTCCCTCCTAGAGGTGACCGACGCCGGCCGATCATCTGCCGATGCCGGTTTCCGTTCTGCGTCCCCTGACTGACGTCGATGTGGCCTGCCGACGCCGGCGACTGCTTACGCTAGAAACCCTCCTGTTTGCCTTAAGGTGTAGCTTTTAGCTCCACACCCTAACATATATAGTGATCTCAGGATTCCCCATTGTTATGATTAATACATTTAAGATTGATGGTGGGATACTCAATGACCTAGTAGGCCTTTTAGGCCAAAGCTGGTACACGTAGACCTACACCAGAATTAAAGGTATATGCAATTTTATAGTTTATTTGAGAGATAAGAGTACCTAAGGAAGGAATTATAAAGGACAAAATATGTCTCCATGATGGTAAGATCCTTAGAAAAGGCATAAATTTTCTTAATCAAGCCCTTAGGGCTGCATAAGTATGACTTCTCATAAACCTTAGGCAAGGGAATAGAGGGTATGCATAAGATAAAATCAAAGGATAACTTGGCCCTAAAGATGTTATAAACTTTGAAACATGTTATGTAGTATATAAATCCATCAACAAACTAGTTAAAGGAAGGACTATTCAGACCCCAATGTTATTGTCAAGCACTCAGGCTGATAGTGAGGACACTTAAGGTAGACATACAAGGAGAATGGGTAGAGATGATGATAAAATCAACTAAAGGTAGTTATAAGAAATGGAAAAAAGTAGGAAGGGGTGACATAGGGGCACTAAAAACATCAATGACTACTTAAAAATGACTTAAAGATATATAACTCAATCTAGGCCTATTGGGTCTAAAATCAATCTTGGGTCTCAAGACCCCACCTCAACCTCAATAGCATAACCAAACCCCCCTAATCAAATCCAAGATCAGGAGAATGTGTGAATTGATTTTACAAGTTCCGAATAAGATGTGTGAGGTAGGATAATGCAAAGGAAGGGTAAATTTAGTCTCAAGACCTAACCTGAGTTGTACTACCCCAAGCAGTCAACTCAAACCATCACTTCAAGTGCTCATAACTTTCATAATAAATGGACTCAAGGTAAATTCTATTAGGGGGAGTTGGTCACCCCTATGGAATCAAGATACATAAAGGAGAGATCAAGTTTTAGGGGCCCACCTATATTAATGAATGCTAAAGACTAAAACCATGTCCAAGAAGCTTGTAAAGAGCTTGAGGTCCACCATCTTCTGCTCATATCTCTCCATACAACCTACATGGGACCTAAATATTTTTAGGAGACTTAGGGGGTCTATGGGATAAATATCCATGGACATAATTTTGGGATTGGATTTCTTATCTTTATGAACCATCATTAAGATGGTAGACCTTCAAAACCATGCTTAAACCCTAGTTACGACCTAATTGAGAATATAATGAATAATTGGCATCTAGTTGTAATATAATGACCCTAACAACACCTGAACCACTAACTCCACTTAGAGGAGACCCTGCTCATGGTATTGAGTTACACATACTACTGTATAGAGCTATCAAATACGATACTTTTTTAAGGATTTATGATATTTTCATGGTGCAAAATTATTTTTAAGGTTACCAATCATTAGAGTGGGTGGTTTGGGACTTTTTCTACCTTCTCAAATCATAGATTTATCACACTCCTTGAAAATACTTCTGTAATTCCACACCAAACAACCAGTCTACAGATGCTAAAAAGAAGTGGCCTGATCAACCAAGAAAGGTAAAGTTGTAGGTGCGCAATGCCTATAAGGCTTAATTCATGGTTTGTAACACTTGTTTAAGCTTTTAATATGATTTTTTACCTATTCTTAAGGCTCTATTCAATGTTCTATGGTCAACCAAACAACAAAAACTATATAACTAGGCCTAATTGGCCTAGAAGGCCTACTTGGTCAACAAGGAGATATGGAAATTAGCATAGAGGGGCTATTGAGATATCAATGTAGGGTCATTATGCCCTTGTAACTGATGCATCAAGGTGATAAAACACTTCTCATAGACATTATGGAGGATTTAGAGCAGTTTATTTTGTTGGGTGAATATTTTGTCAATCAACATACTGATCAACAAAATAGGTCTGATCAACCATAGCAGGAAGATTGGTCGGCTAGGTGTGCAGCTTTACTACATCAACCAGAGACAAATCTCTCCTCTCATCAAGGGGAGGTTCCCTATAGGCACGTAGGAGCTATATACAAAATAAGTAAGCAGAAAATAACACATGGGGGCAGAATAAACCATCCATCTCTCTTCTTTCAGAGATGATGCACACAGACAAAGGAGAAAATCTTGGTGTAAACACTGAAGGCACTTATCTTCTTTCAAAAGTGTTCTTTTAGGAAACAGCAAGAGTTTCTTTCAGATAGTAAAGTAACCAGTAATCAAAAGGACGTAGTAACAGCAGGATGAAGTAGAACACAAAGTTTCCACCTCAACTGCCCAAAGAGTATATCACAAAGGGGGCACAAAGTCACCCCAAAATCCTCAACACAAAAAAGAAAAGAAAAACACAAAATAAAAACAATTGTGAAAGCACAAAGTCTTCCCATAGTTGGTTTCAAGACACTTCCCTATTACTTTCACTAATTCTGCTTACCAAGTTAAATGAATAAGAACACCTTCAAAAGACAGACGTAAGAATGATCTTCTAAAATGACACAAGCCAAAATAGCACAAAGTCTGTAAGCAACCTACTTTCTCATTCAGATAAAAATGAAATTACAGTCTGATCTCAAAGTCTCAGTCTTCTTCTTTCAAAATGGGTAGAGTTTCACTTCTGTAAAAATGAAAAGTCTCCCTTAAAAATGAGAGAAAATACAAACTTATAGCCACTACGCAAGGATTGGTGCCTTTTTCCATGGGATGACCCATGCTGCAGTTAATGTCTTCAATGTTTCTCCAGTTTTGTCTGGAGAGACCATGCTGAGAATAGTGCACTGCCATAACTATGGCATGTCCCTTCATCTGATATGTCTCCTCCTTAATATGGACCATTTGGTCCTTTGCATATTTGTCTTTTCTTCATGGAAGAAAATAGGCCACGTCCTTAGTTTGGTGCACTCAAAAGTCTACTCGATCCACTATTCCACCTACTGGAAATAACTCTTTCAAAGACATCTCTGGTCCTTTGCACCAATCTTCTCTCTTTGAGTCTATCGCTTAATTCAGGTTGAACCCTGAGCCCATTGAACCACTGAAAGTTCATCAGTTCATTGGTTCATTATGTCTCTTCTGTTCTATCACTTCTTGGTTCAATCACTTCTTTGGCCCTTGGTTGAACCATCTATTGAACCACTTGTGTGTTGCTTCTTCTTTGACTGAGGTTGCCTTTGAACTTTTGAACCATGTTGAACCATTGAACTTTAAACTCTTTTAGTTCAAATTTCAATCGGTTCATTGATTTATTCTACATTTTGCTCAAACACTACTTCCTTTATCTTTCTAAACTCTAGTTGAACCTTTGAACCTTGAACCCATTGAACCTTTTGGTTCAACGGTTCAATGGTTCATTTGGTTCATTTGGTTCATCTGTTGAAGCCCCTTTTTGTCTAAGTCTATGAAAGTTCCTTTCTACGTCTTTGTTCAGCCTTTGGAACATCCCAAAGGGAAGGTGTCCCTTCAGGCTTTGAAAATGATCCTTTCTCTATTACCAAGTACCCCCTGCAAGGGTACTTGTCCTTCCGGCTTCAACTTCCTGGGTGGGTTCTTACTTCTTCGATAGGCTTTTTTCATCAGGCAAAAAGCCTGAAAGAATTCCTTCGGACAAACTGTCTGAAGGAAAGTTTCTTCTTACTTGGCCATTCATTCTTTCCTATTTATTCAAAAAAATTCTCTGGGTGAATTCCTTCAGACAAAAAGTTCGAAGGAATTTTTCCTTAACATTTTTCTGAGAAAATCTTCCCGAAAGTATTCTTTCGGCCTCTTGGACTTAGCCATTTCCATCAGACAAAAGTTTGAAAGAATTATTCCTTTTGGGCCTTTGAACAAATTCAAAGGAATTATGTCTTTTCTTTGACCTTCAAACCAATGCTGCCTACCCTCCACAAGGGCACTTGCCTTTTTCACTTTGGGGCAGCCCCTTGAACCTTTCAATTGAACCAATCGATTGAACCAACTTTGGTTCAACGATTCAATGGTTCAATAGGCTCATCCTTCATTATTTGGCTAAGTCTTTTGTTATTTTGCACCAAGCACATTGAACCAACTTGGTCGTTGAACCCATTGAACCTTTGAACAAAATTGGTTCAAAGTTTGATGGTTCAAGCCTTTGTCCTTTATCATTTGCCAATTAAACTCTTTTGATTGAACCGAGGCGCTAAACCAATCCTGGAAATGACTAAGTGTTAGAAGCTTATTATTTTGACTGAACTCACCTGTAGAAGCTTTTTAACCTACTGAACTTGTGAATCCCTTTATGGAAAAAGCTTAAAAATGAGGAATTTGAAAGCTCAGAACAAATTTTGAGAAAAGAAGAGAGAAATTTTGGTCTGTAGGTTGTCCCAAAAATGAGTGGCATTTTTCAAGGACAACAGCTGGCTCTAGTTGGGGAACTACCTTCAATTGGAAACTTGAAACACAGTTGAGGGGAGTATAAACCAAAATCTCCAATGCCTTGAAGTGTGCCATTGGGATATGGAGTCGAGCTACCCAAAAAGAAAGGCTCCAAAAATGAAAATGAAATGAACAAAATAGAGTAAAAGACTATACAAATATACATATGTACAGGGGAACTCATCTGATACTTCAAGAGTTGAAGTGCTTCAGATGTTGCCCATTGTGAGGCAGAGAGAAGAGAGTGACATCTTGATACTTCAATAGGAAACTATTTTTATCGCTGAGCTGATGAATAGTAAAAGGGCCCCTCCATAGGGAATCAAACTTTTTGTGCATCCCATTTGGTTCTCTTCTCTTGTCCCACAATAAGACTTGATCTCCAATATGTAAATCATGATTTTTTGCTTTTTGGTCAAAGAGATTCTTTACCAAAATTTGATGGGTGACAATTCTGTCCACCACTATAGTTCTCTACTCATTCATCTCAGCAAGGCACATGATCCTCTTCTCAAGTGAGCTCTCATACGTTTGATCTTCAATTGCCTTAGCCAATTTCAATGCTGACAATTCCAAGGTGATTGGTATCTCAACATTGACACCATACAGAAGTTAGAAGGGAGACATACCAATTGCTCTCTTTAGTGTAATTTTGTCTACCCATACAACATCAACTAATGCCTTATGCCAAGTCCTTTGGTTGTTATCCACCAGCTTCTTGATGATAGTCACCAAATTTTTATTGTTTGACTTAGCCTGTCTATTCCCTTGTGAAAAGTAATTAAAGGAGTGGGAGAGTGTAATTCTATAGTACAAGTAGAATTGAGTAATATCCTGAGAAGTGAAATAGGCTGCATTATCAGTGACAATTTTGACTGGGACCCCAAACCTGGACATGATGTTCTCTTTGAGGAAATTGTATACTACTTCTAAAGTAGCATGTTTGGTTGGAACTGCTTCCACCCATTTGGTGAATTAGTCTATTTTCATGAGGACATAGTCATGTCCAGCACTTGATGATGGGTTTACAGCTCCAACAAAATCAATTCCCCATTACTGTAATGGTTCCTTTATGATCGTTGGTTCGAGGGGTAGGACAACTAGTTTGGGCCTTTCAACAGACTGTTGGCACAGTTCACATCCCTTAACCCACTTGTATGCATCTTGAAAGAGAGTTGGCCAATAGTACCTGGCTCGTAGGATCTTATGGGCAGTCACAGGAGCAAAAAAATGTCCTCCACAAGCCAAATTGTGGAAGGACTTTAGAAGTCGGCTTTGTTGTTCCTTATCCACACAGCGAAAGAATGTTTCATCAAGGCTCCTCTTGTACAGGCCGTTGTCCCAGAGGACAAAATTAGTAGCTTTCAGCTTGATAGCTCTCCTTTCTTTATAAGATAAGTTTGTAGGACATTCACCATAAGTAAGGAAATGAGCAATACCTGAGTACCACTCATTCGTGGTGGAGACAAAGAGGACCGTTGGTGTGTCATCCTCATCCACTTCTGGTTCTTCATGCTCTATTCCTCTTGGCTTGTTATCAGCAATTAGTTGGCATAGCCCCTTTCCACGTAACAACTTTGTAGGCTTGATGATCAGATCAAGCTCCTAGATCTTTGTAACCCAATTACCTCTTTTCATCCCAAACTCCTGGTCAGTATAGATTTCAATATGGTGTCAAGGACCAAGGTAGTAACTCGAGAATTGAGGATGTAGAAATGAAAATATTTTACGACCTTCACCATTGCATAAGCGTGCTTCTCCATATTTGAGTACTTTAGCTCATGAGCTTTGAGGGGATAGCTCATGAAGAAAATGAGAGATTCTATACCTTCTTTATTCTATTGAACTAGAATTTTTGAAAGCATATGTTCTGAAGCACAGCTGTAAATGGTGAACTCTTTGCTATAGTTTGGAAAAGCTAGAATTGGAGCATGGGCAATGGCAATCTTGATATCCTCAAAAGTTGACTTGCCTTCTTCAGTCCAACTGAAGGTGGCCTTTCCCTTCATCATGTTTACAATGTGCCTGGTCTTCTCAGCAAATTTAGGGATGAATCTCTGTAAGAAATTCACCTTTCAAAAGAAAGAGTGAACAACAGTCTTGCTTGTGGGCAAGGAAAGTTCTTGGATAGACTTGACTCTATCTGAGTCAATCTTTATGCCTCCTTTGGACACAACGTGTCTAAGAAGTTTCCCCTCTGTTACTCTAAAAATTGACTTCTTGGGATTTAAGGAAATGCCATTCTGGCGACAGCGTTCCAGCACTTGCTGCAAATGGCTCACATGATTTGGGCGATACTTAGATAAGATAATCAAGTCATCAAAATAAACTATGATGAACTTACCAATCTCATCCTTGAAGGTAAGGTCCATTGCTCTTTGGAAGGTGGTACCAGCATTTATCAAGCCAAAAGGCATTCTTCTATATGCAAACGTGCCCCAAGGTGTGGTGAAAGCAGTCTTATGTTGGTCTGCTTCACCAACTTTGACCTGATTATATCTTGAGAATCCATCTAGCATTGATAACATCTCTGATCCCGTCACTGTCTACAGCACTTGATCCATGATTGACAAAGGATAATTATCCTTCAAGGATGCCTGATTCAAATTCCTAAAATCCACACAAAGGTGAATTTCACCATTCTTCTTTCTTACATGCACTATATTGGCAATCCATGTGAAATGATGGATTGAGAAGATTATCTTGGCATTTAGCATTTTTGTATCTCAGATAAAATAGTACCTGATATTTTCATATTATAATGCCTGGTCTTTTTCCTGTAAAGTGTTGAATCAGCCTTGAGAGGGATGTTGTGTCAAATTTCATCAAGCTGGAGTGATTTTAGGTCAGCATAAGAGTACGCTAGGACATCCATGTATTCATTGAGAAAAGAGGTGAACTTGAAATGCTCTGTAGGAGTACAGCATTTCCCAATGTTCACCATCTTAGGGTCTTCCTTGGTTCCCAAATTTACTTGATCAAACTCTTGAGATGAGCCTGAATCCATTGGTTGTTGTCTGATGAATCTATCATGCTTATCAAATAGCTTCTCAAGGGAAACCAAGCCTTTGAGAATCTTATTCCCTTTAAGTTGCAATAACTCCTCACCTGTGTCTACATTTGATTCAGGAGCTATTTCACACTTTTGAGGTTTGCTGCCTTTAAAATGCAGTTATTCAAAGTTGTATTTTTGCTCCAAGAAGGCAATGATTTGGTCATCATTGTTAAATACCTACCAATGACTGGCATTATTAGGTACACTTGGCTGAAAGACCAACTCAATTGTGTACTTTTCTCCTTTGAAATCTGGGTGGAGGACCAAGAGAGTAGATGAAATAGTGAATGCATCTGCCTGGTCATTGAATTCTTTGGGAACTACAGAGATGTTGAAAGCATCAAAGTCTTCAAGCTGGTCCCAGACTAGATTGTGGTAATGACGCAATCTTTTATTCTTAGTTTGATATAGGTTCCTCACCTGACAAACCACTAGTTTGACATCTCCTTTAGCATGAAGAAGCTTGATGCCTTTGTCTCGAGCAGCTCTCAATCCAAGCAATAGAGACTCATATTCAGCTGTGTTATTCGTGTTGCTGAATTTCAATTTATAAGATGAGGGAAAAATATCTCCTTGAGGAGCTATTAACACAACCCTGGCTCCTGAACCAGTGGAAGAGGAGCTGCCATCAAATTCAAGAATCCATACCTTATTTGATACTGATTTCCTTTTGGATTCTTCTTCATCTGGGGGTGGAGAAACTTTCACGCTTGCCTTGTGCTCAACCAATTCCTTTGTTGTTCCAGCTGACTGCATTTCCAGGCTGCCATCTGCAGGAGCTTCATCATATGTCTCATAAACTCCATCTGTATACAGAAAGTAGTTACCCATGCCTGAAGACTCAAACAGAATTTGAGCTTTAGGTGCTGAGGTCTGGGTAACCATATATTTCACTTCCTTCTCAGGGAGTAGCCTCTTTATAACACTCTTGACTGGAATTCTCACCTTTGATAAATTCATGCTCAATTCACCACCAACATCCCTATAGAAATTCCACCCGAGAAGGATGCCATATGATGTTGGGACATCTGCTACCAAGACAGTCATCTTGATTCTTTTGTCTGGAAAGGTAGCAAATGCAAATTGGGCATCTTTCATTTGTCCCAATAAAGGCACTTGCTTATTCTCCATGGAGAAAAACTTTTGGTCAATGTGAGATCAAGGGATTCGGCCACTTTAGCAGGTATGACATTGTCTGAAGCTCTAGAATCAATGATGCAATTATTCAGCTGATGTCCATTTATCAGCAATGAGACATAAAAAGGTTCAGTCCTGCTAGGAGTAGTAGGGGGAGTGGTGACAAGGTTGTTTTTAGTGGGTGCATTCCTGGTAGCATCATGTGTCACTTTGGGAATTACTCATTCAATAGGGATGTTCTAGTTTTTAACGCATTAAACAAGTCTGTCTAATTTCTTAGGATGGGACTGCAGAAATTCAAATTTAGACATTTGAATTTTGGTTCTCTTAATATGGTCAATGATATCAAATGTCTAGAATGAGCTAGGAGCAAAGGATGGGAGTTCATCCTTTTGATTTTTGAAAGGGGGAGGACTAGACTGCGAAATTGAAGTAGAAGGCGTAGGGGCATTTGGGGTACTTACCTTTCTTGAAATCACTGGGTCCTTTGGTTGGAAAAGAAGAGTGGATCCCTGCTTATCAATTGAAACTATTGGTTGAGGTTGTTCCTCTGCTTTCTCCTTATCAGCTTGTTGAGATTATTGATTCTTGGATTTGGTGAATACAGCATATGACCCCTCAGCTGCATTGCCTTCACTCCTGGGTTTATCCTGATAGTTTAGAAAACTAATATGGGAGTCGCTCGCTGATTCTTTTTTTTCCTTAGTGAAGAGATTATCATCATATTCAAGATTCAACTCAGGCTGGAATGAGAAATTTGCTTCAGCTTCAAGATATTTGATTACTGAGTTGTTTGGAAGCACCTCAAGGGTTAGGTTTCTCTATGGAGGAGGAAGGCAATTTTGTTGTCCTTGATTCTTGACAGCATTGCCTTGGTACGCCTAATTCTAAAATGTCCTCCTAGGCATATCTCTGTATGCATGAGTAGATGACATCCCTTACGCCATTTGCTTTCTGAGAGCTAGCATTTCATTTGCTAGCTTTTGTACCATTGGGTCAGTGGTGACTACAGGTGAATACTCAGAAGATGAAGAGGATTTACATTTATTAGGGTCTCTCCTATTTTTTACTACCAAGATAAGGTCATCTTCTACCTCAGTAGCCAAGTCCTGAGTAGTAATAAGGTCTATGTGTTTGGCTCATCTCAGCAAGAAACCCACTTCAAGCAATTATGAGTTGATGAAGAAGCATTTGAGGTTTTGAGGCATCAACTGGGTGACCATGGGAATTATGTGCCTCAGCTTGTCGAACCTAGAAATAAAATCCCTCATAGGCTCATGAGGCTCTTTCTTCATCTGAGTGAGTTGGGCCAACAAGGCATGTGCATCTTCTATAGGCTTGAACCTGGCTTCAAATTTGTCTTTCAGAGTGTCCTAGTCAGTCACTGATCCAGCCTAAAGGTGGTAAAACCAGTCTGTAGTAGCGCCTTGTAGTGTCTCAACGAATAGCCTAACCGCTATGTCTTCAAATTCCACCAATATTACACCGTAGGCTATGCTGAAAGCTAAATTGTATTCATCAAGATGAACCTTCCCATCGCCAAAGAATTTGGGGAAATTCTTTCTTGAATTGTGTGGAAGCTCATGCAGAGGTAGAGTCAAATTTAGTGGACCGAAAGAATTACCCCAAGGGCCTTGAGCCATGATTTGATTATGTAAAAGTGGGATCACTAATCTAGGTGGAGTGTGGATAGGTAAAGCTTGGACAGCGGTAGAAAAAGAAGCTCTGCCTTGTGTTGGTGGCCTAGTAGGGCTAGGAGGAAGACTCTTAGTTCGTCTAAGGTGAGGTTGTGGAGGAAACAACTCAAAATTACTCTACTGTACCAACTCAAAAGTAAGGTCAACAACACCTTGGGATTTCTGGCCTTTGGTATAACGTGGAGTTGCTAGATTGCAGAACAAAAAATGGAAAAGAGTAGGATTTGCTTTAGCTTGAAGTTTGAGACATCAAACTGTGCATTCTACCCTAGCGAAGTCGCCAAAAATTGTTGGGTGAATATTTTGTCAATCAACGTAATGATCAACAAAATAGGTCTGATCAACCATAGTAGGAAGATTTGTCGGCCAAGTGTGCAGCTTTACTACATCAACCAGAGACAAATATCTCCTCTCATCAAGGTGAGGTTCCCTATAGATACGTAGGAGCTATATATAAAATAAGTAAGCAAAAAATAACACACGGGGGTAGAATAAACCATCCATCTCTCTTTTTTCAGAGATGATGCACACAAACAAAGGAGAAAATCTTGGTGTAAACACTGAAGGCACCTTTCTTTTTTTAGAAGTGTTCTTGCAAGAAACAACAGGAGTTTCTTTTAGATAGTAAAGTAACCAATAATCAAAAGGGCGTAGTAACAGCAGGATGAAGCAGAATGCAAAGTTTCCACCTCAACTGGCCAAAGAATATATCACAAAGGATAATGGGGGCACAAAGTCACCCCAAAATCTTCAACACAAAAAAGAAAAGAAAAAAATAGACTGAAAACAATTGTGAAAGCACAAAGTCTTCCCACAGTTGGTTTCAAGACACTTCCCTATTAATTTCACTAATTTTGCTTACCAAGTTAAATGAATAAGAACACCTTCAGAAGACAGACGTAAGAATGATATTCTAAAATGACACAAGCCAAAATAGCACAAAGTCTGTAAGCAACTTGCGTTCTCATTCAGATAAAAATGAAATTACAGTCTGAGCTCAAAGTCTCAGTCTTCTTCTTTCAAAATGGGCAGAGTTGTAAAAATGAAAAGTCTCCCTTAAAAATGAGAGAAAATACAAACTTATAACCACTACACAAGGATTGGCACCTTTTTCCATGGGATGGCCCATGCTGCAGTTAATGTCTTCAATGCGTCTCTAATTTTGTCTGGAGAGACCATGCTAAGAATAGTGCACTGCCATAATTATGGCGTGTCCCTTCATCTGATATGTCTCCTCCTTAAGATGGACCATCTAGTCCTTTACATATTTGTCTTTCATTCATGGAAGAAAATAGGCCGCATCCTTGGTTTGGTGCACTCAGAAGTCTGCTCGATCCACTGTTCTACCTACATAAAATAACTCTTTCGAAGACATCTCTAATCCTTTGCACCGATCTTCTCTCTTTGAGTCTATCGCTTGATTCAAGTTGAACCTTGAGCCCATTGAACCACTAAAATTTCATCGGTTCATTAGTTCATTATGTCTCTTTTGTTTTATCACTTCTTGGTTTAATCACTTCTTCGGCCCTTGGTTGAACCATCTGTTGAACCACTTGTGTGTCGCTTCTTCTTTGACTAAGGCCGCCTTTGAACTTTTGAACCATGTTGAACCATTGAACTTTGAACTCTTTCAATTCAAAGTTCAATTGGTTCATTGGTTTATTCTACATTTCACTCAAACACTGCTTCCTTTATCTTTCTAAGCTCTAGTTGAACCTTTGAACCTTGAACCCATTAAACCTTTTGTTTCAACGGTTCAATAGTTCATTCGGTTCATCCGTTGAATCCCCTTTTTGTCTAAGTCTATGAAAGTTCCTTTCTGCATCTTTGTTCAGCCTTTGGAACATCCTAAAGGGAAGGTGTCCCTTCGGGCTTTTAAAACGGTCCTTTCTCTGTCGCCAAGTGCCCCCCGCAAGGGTACTTGTCCTTCGGGCTTCAACTTCTCCGGCGGGTTCTTACTTCTTCGGCAAGCTTTTTTCGTCGGGCAAAAAGCCCAAAAGAATTCCTTTGGACAAAATGTCCAAAGGAAAGTTTCTTGTTACTTGGCCATTCGTTCTTTCCTATTTCTTCAAAAAAATTCTCCAGGTGAATTCCTTCAGACAAAAAGTTTGAAGGAATTTTGCCTTAACATTTTTCTAAGAAAATTTTCCCGAAAGTATTCTTTCGGCCTCTTGGACTTAGCCATTTCCATCGAACAAAAGTCTGAAATAATTTTTCCTTTTGGGCCTTTGAACAAATCTGAAGGAATTTTGTCTTTTCTTTGACCTTCGAACCAATGCTACCTGCCCTCCATAAGGGCACTTGCCTTTTTTGCTTTGGGGTAGCCCCTTGAACATTTCGATTAAACCAACTTTGGTTCAACGATTCAATAGGCTCATCCTTTGTTATTTGGCTAAGTCCTTTGTTCTTTTGCACCAAGCACATTGAACCAACTTGGTCATTGAACCCATTGTACCTTTGAACCAAAGTGGTTTAAAGTTCAATGGTTCAAGCCCTTGTCCTCTATCATTTGCCGATTGAACTCTTTTGATTGAACTGAGGTGCTAAACCAATCCTGGAAATGACTAAGTGTTAGAAGCTTGTTCTTTTGACTGAACTCGCCTACAAAAGCTTTTTTAACCTGTTGAACTTGTGAATCCCTTTATAAAAATGCTTAAAAATGAGGAATTTGAAAGCTCAGAACAAATTTTGAGAAGAGAAGAGAGAAATTTTGGTCGGTAGGTTGTCCCAAAAATGAATGGCATTTTTTGGGGACAACATATTTGACCTAAGTCAACGTTGACCAATTTTGCCCAATAGGCAAAATTTTGGTCCCCTTCTACCTCTTGCTATTCTAGGCCACTTCTTTTTTTGATTTTGTGTAGGTCCAGTGATTTCCACAGATTCAGCAGTTCTCTACAGTCTTTGCATTTTCTAGATACTCTGCAAGTGCTTGGTTTGAGCTACAAGTTCTTCAAATTTGGTTCAATCAGCTAAGTTTAATGCAGATTTCAATCGGCATAGTTCAAATGGTTCAGCGACCTCTAGTTCAAGAAAATATCATTGCTCAGTTCAAACATCTCAAAGATAGCTGCAAAAGGGGACATTTTTAACTTTCAGATTTTCCACTAAGGCAAAGCCCCAAATTCCTTCAAACTTTTTATCTGAAGGAATTCCTTTAGACAAAAAGGCTGAAGGAATTCGGGCCACAGTTCAAAGCAAAGGCTGACTGGGGCAAAATGTCCGTGAATAAAAGTCTGATGGAAAATGTCTGCGGACAAAAGTCCACGGGAAAATGTCTGCAAACAAAATTCTGCGAGAACCCGAGAATTAATCCGAAAGAGCACAGCGACCCGCCAAAGGACCCCGAAGGGCAGGTGCCCTTACGAGAGACTCTCGGCCCAAATAAAGGGGCAACTTAGTAAGGGATGAAGGGTCACCTTCCCTTTAGGAAGATGTTAAGAAGAGACTTCAAGCAGGAAAAAAGCCCGCGAAGGACCCGATGGCATTCTGCTGGGGACGGTGACATCCAAAAAGCCGTCAACCTCAAGAAAGCAAATTAGCCGTTGGTTTTCAAAGTGATGACGGCCGCATGGATGTCAAAATTAGCATGATGAAATAGCCATTTACTTTCAAAATAAAAGGAAGCCAACCATGGAAAGGACCTAGAAATGCAGCGACCTGCTAGAAGATCGCCCTTGAGGGCCGAAGGAGCCAGAAGAGACAAGATAGGGAAAAGACAAAGTGCCAAGCATGGAGCAGGCAGATAGTCCAAGTGGCGAAGGGAAGTGCCGATTCGAGAAGTGACTCCAGCAGGTGAAACAGTCCCTGTGAATTAACCATTAGGAGGCACAAATAGCTAGCAGTGCAACCGATTTTCTCCATTTCACATTAATGAGTAGACAAATCGTGTAATCACCTTGAAGAAGCGGCCTTACAAATAGACAAAGGGTGCAGCTCATTAATGTTTTGACCAACCTGCTCTTCCTAATGAGGGGACACAAATGGGCCACTTGTAAAAAGGGGTGCCAAAAGGCCTCCTTTCTTCTCCTATATATTGAAGACTTGTCATTTGAGAAAACATCTTCCACATTTGTAAGGCGTAGTCCTGGCAAAATTTCACCTGAATCAATAAACACATTTTTACCTCTATCTTGGATAGATATTTTTGTGTATGTCTTGAGTGTTAGTTTGTGTTTAGTCATTGTTTCTTGATGCTTTCACAGGTCCAACACCAACATATTTGTTGTCTACAAGGCACCATTTCTACAGCTGACAAGGAGAGTTGTATCTAAAAGAGCAAAAATAGAAGAAATCAGTTGCAGTGTGCATTCCACAGCACCTTTGGTGAATCTCTATTTTTTGTGTATTTTTCCATTAAAGCCTCCCTGCCAAGTTCCTTACAGCCTGGTCCTTCTGCCAAGTCTGAAGTGTATGTATGTGTATGTCTGATTTAAATTGTGGATGTGAGAAGGTTGACTTATGTTGGTGCATCACCTCCATAAAGTAGTTTGTTTTCCTGCATCTTTCTCCCTTTTCATCCCCCCCATTATATATCTATATATATGTGTGTGTGTGTGTTAGCACTTGCTGGAATGAACATGATGCATCAAAGGGAGCTAGCCCTTACCTAGAGACTCTCCCCTCCAGCTTCGACAGTCCCACAAGTGAGAGGGGAGTTTCCATAGTTGTTGTAGACACTGGAATTGTGTCTAACCCTTGTCATCCTCCCCTTAACCCCCATTTTATTCTCCCATGCCTACTTAACCCCTGTCGACCGTTTTCCCATGACCCTTGACCCTGGCAGCATGTCAAAATGAGCAGAAGGCTAAAATTAGCCTCTGTCCCCATTCTGCATCTGCCAACGCCGGTCACTACTCGACTGACGTCGCCAATGTCGGTCACCCATCGGCTGACATCGGCAGTTCTGCTGGTGTCGGTTAACCTTAAACTGCGTCCGTTAATTTGTTTCTCAATCTGTTATTTGTTATTCAGTTGCCAATCAGTTTTGCAACCAGTTATTGGACCTTCTGCATCAAAACATGTTCTTTCATCCAAACACGACAGACAATGATGAGCAAACTTGGGCATTCAATCAATCTGCAATCCAATCTCTCGTATTTTCTCTCTCCGGTACAGGTGTTCTGTTTCAGTCATCTCGCTGGAGGTCTGCTACATCAAACTTTTGCAACACACAGACAACAACAATTATGTCTCCTACTCTGTCTTCAGTGTGTAACAGGTAAGTATCTCCTCTGTGCTTTTATTTTGTCCTTGGTTATTGTTTTTTGATATTACCACCCCGACTTAGATTATAGACCCGACTGGACTTCCTCCCGTATCACCTTTATCCACCATTTTCAGTCTGTAACTCTACCCAAATTTCTGCTCAAACCTCTAAACAATCCCTCTGACTCCCAAACCAGCTCCCTAACCCACAGACAAAGACTTCAGACCATTCTATAATCTTAAAACCTTGTCCAGACCTGACCAGACCCTGTCCAAAACTGCTACCTCGACCGACGCCGATCATTACCCCTACCGACGCCGACACTTTAACCAACATTGGCACCCTTCCCTGACCGATGCCGACACAGAGACCGACACTGGTGACTATCCAGAGTAATTTGCTGCATATCAAGTACGCATTTTTGCTTTTTGTCTTTATTTATTTTATTCTATCTTTCACTATTTTTGTCTCTGTCAAATATTCTATTTTTAATCAGTGGGTTGATATCCCTTAAGGAAGTCTTCGTACTTCAGGGATCAAGCTTTTGCTTGACAGCCCACCATCTCCTCATTTAACATTTTTCGTGTTTTAGTCTCTTTTTCTTTGCAGGTGTCATTCCTCCATAGCCAAAGAGGAGTACCTTCCAACATCTGATTTCGGTGCGCACGACTACATCCAGGTAACATCTAACCTTGACCATTTCTTTTAGTTTCTTAATTCCTTCTTTGAATGTAGAAAGCGATATAGCGTAGAAACATTATGGCACGCCTGGTGGGACCCTAGGGCCTTCCTTGGGTTCTTTCTTTCTTTTTTTTTCATATAGGTGCATTAGGTTTCTCCCTTTTCACCTCTTTTGTCTCTTCTAAACGACACCATAAGCAGGAATAAAAATAACTTTTCTTTCTTTTCTTGCACTTCTAGACTAGTCAAAAATCATATTCTTCAACCCATTCTCAACTTGTTTTCATTCCAACTTCACATTTCGACTTGGGGCTTAGAACACTTTGCATTCATTTCTATTTGCTTGCATTTCTTAAACCACACCTAGTAATTAATAATTGCATATTGAATTAATCTAGTCCACTTGATGTTACATGACCAAACCACTTGCACAAAACAAACATCTTAACTTACCTGAGACAAGGCCCGACTAGGATTTCATCACCCAGCGGATACCTTACCCATCCTGGCGATCTTACTTGGATTTCATCACCAAGGGGAAAGCCCACTCCGTTCTCTGGTGGATTATAATCTCTAGGGAAAGTATATTTTGGCTAAGCGAGACCAGCTTATCACTGGACTCGTGAAGTGAGGGGAGCTTGCTCCTTAGCACCAGGCCAAGTATGGAACCCAACACAGACTTTTGAGCACCATAACTAACCCGAAACCATCCATAGACTACTTCTTCTAGGACCCAACTCAAAAGCCAATCTTCTTCTACACATATTCTAAGGCATAAGCCACTCTAATCCTAATAATTTACTTCTAGGGTTCTTTTTTAGGATCTGCTTGTATTCTTCATCTTTTATGTTCTTATCTGCTTGTTTGAGCTTGTGAAGACGTTCTTTCTTGCCTTGAATGGTTCTGACTCGTAGCCAAGCCAAGGCTCTAGTCGATCACGCGAGGCATCATCCGCTTCCGTCTACCCCATCCATAACCAGCCCTATAATGGAGTTCCACTCAGAGACTGAAAGAACTCCTACTAGACCATCCCCGACCCAAACTCCTATTGTCCCAGAAGGGGACCAAGATTTTGCATGATTCTTGGACCTTAACGTCAAAGCCTTGCAGCACTATCTCACGAATAGCCGAACGCGAGACTCCTTAGGCAATCCAATGTATGGAATGCTGACCTCTCTTCTCGAGACTGCAGTTGTATCAACAGCGTCCATAGTTCAACCCTTAGACACCCAGGGCTATTGCCTCGACCAATGACCAGCCTTTGACCAACCATCCAAGTGTGGCCTCTCCCTCCATCTTTGGGCCCACTTCCACCAGGGTTTCAGCCTCCTATCAACCTCAGCCCACTCAACCACTCTCTACCCCCTTTCAGAAGCTGGTCGTCTCTATTCCACCTACCCTTGCTCCTATTAACACTAGGGTGGCTACCTATCCATTGGCCCATGTTACCACTAACCAACCTCCCGTGGCAACATCGAACCTAACCATGCCTTCTACCCAACCATCCTTAGTCTCCTCTTCTATCCCTACGACTAGTCATCTGTACGTTGCGCCCTTACTGGTACAACCGACTACGTCGTATACTTCTTCTAGCCTCTTTCAAGCGCCTTACAATCTAGGGGGCGCTCCACCCACCAATCCATCAGTAGATATCATCAAAATGCTGATGGACAAGATGTCTAGCCTAGAGACCTTTGTTTCTGGCTCACGCAATACTCTCTCATACGAACAAATTTGCAATGAGCCCATTCATCCTTCTGTCCCGATCAGGCCATATCCCAGCCAGTGGGAACTTCCTAAGTTTTTTCATTTTCAAAGCAAGGAAGATCCACAACAGCACTTACGAGCATTCAAACATGCCTGTTACCTTATCGCCTATGACAATGCGTTGCTTTTATGCACGTTTCCTATGTCTCTCTCAAGTGTTGCACTTGACTAGTACAACTCCCTTGCCATCCATTCCCTCTTCACATTCACTCAGCTGGCCCAGCTCTTCCTTGATCATTTCTCTATCAACATCACCAAGAAGGTCTCAATCACAGACCTCTGTTCTATCCGCCAATTCGAAGATGAATCCATTGCTGATTTTGTCACTCGATGGAGGGGCCTCATCAATCAAATCTCCTTTTCCTTACCCCAACCTGAACTCATTGAAATTTTATCCCAAGCCTGCGCCAAACATATTTCTTCCACCTTAAGGGTTCAGACCTTTCGCACTTTTGACGAAGCCTTCACGATGGCCCGCAAACTTGAGTTACGTGCCATCGAGGAGAATAAAGTCAAGTTGCAGACCAAGAATACCAACTCCAAGACCAATGACCCCTCTTCTAAGCCTTCCTCATCCAATCCTAAATCTAAAGCTTCAGCAAACACTGTGGTCATTAGATCTTCCTCCTCTTCCCCTTCAACTAACCAGCCTGAACCATCCACGTCCCAAAGCATCACTTGCCAATTCCAGCAAAGATACGTACAACGACAGTATACTCCACTCAAAGAATCATACACGTCTGTGCTGGAAAAACTCGTCAAACAGGGGGTCCTCAATCTCCCCCAGATCTGACCACCTCCACAATTTGATCCCTCACGCGCCATCCCTGCGTGGTATAGGGAAAATGACTTCTATAACTACCACTGTGTTGAAGGCCATGACACGGGCAACTATAAAACCCTTAAAAACATAATCCAAGACATGTTTGAAAAGGGTGACCTCATCCTAGACAATCTCAATGCACCACCTAATCAGGGTATCGACATCTTCAAACAACCATTCCCCAATCATCCACCGACCCAAAACAATGTCCAAACCTTGATTGACAACACTCATGAACACAACATTTGAATAGTCAATACGGTCTCACCCTTCATTTCCAACCAACCTCAAGAGGTGAGTCCATCCATCAGTCCATCACATGTAGACAAACCTCTTTCTCCAGTTAGTTCTCCGTCAACCTCTCTCATCTTGGAGGACGCCTCGACCTTACCAATACCACTGGTTTCACCATCCTCCTTCTTGCTGCCTATGGAGGACCCGACCCTTCCTACTCCTTGACTGCAAGTGGAGGGCACAATCATCCATGCCCTTTACCCACTTGAGGAGCCTCATTCTCCAGTTTCTTCTCCACCCAGGGAAGAACCTGCCTCTCTTTCGTCTCCAACCAAGAACGAACCTGTCATGACTTCATCATGCCTTGGGGCTGAGACTACCACACCTTCGGTCCCACAACCATCAACATCTTCTCGAGAACCCAAACCTCATCCAACATCTTCTCAACCATTTTCCCGATTAGTGGAGAAACTTAAACTTCTCCCTTCAAGGAAAGTGGAGCATCAGGGATTGTGGGAGCATCTCACAGCTCTTCAACATGCCTGTGCCCCCTCATCTCATACTGTTAATCCTCCCATGGCAGAATCTCCCACAACTCTCAACAAAAACCAGACTTCCACTTCTAGACCGTCTACACCTCAATCAACCGCATCAGGACCAAAACCCTCATCTACCCCATCTAAACCAATCAAGTCACTCAGCGTTCGCCCTGTCTCCAACCTCACTCATCCACAAGTGAAGGTGGACTTAGACCAGACTTCGACCAATAGTAGTCTTCAACCCAAATCAAAGCAGACTGCCAAACCACAGAGGTGAACGCCTCCTCTACAGTCACTATTGCCCTCCATTTTGGGCCCTCATCCTTCGACCTTGACCAAAATCCTTCCCACTCATACCTCTAATTAGAACCAATTGCCTCCTCTACTTCCTTTTCCTACTGCTAGCCTACCCTCTCCCAAAAGGGTGGTACCTCTCATGAAGAATGTACCGTCTCCGCCTGTCACCGCACCATCAACCCAGAAGGTGGTACGGAAGCCTCCTCTAACTCTACCCAAGCAAAAGTCAACATCACACACATCGACGAGCACGGACCCTTTAGTGGGATCATACTCTTTGATCTTGCACTGACTTTTGCAGACTTCCAGCATAACCCTTCCACCCATCAGGCCTTTCTAACCCCTCGGGTCTAAGCCCTCCTGGTTCGACGACACGAAGATTTGTTTATATCATCGTACGCCAAGACACGATACCGAGACTTGCTGTGCCCTCAATGCTGTCATTCGCCGCTATTTGGAGAAAGACACTCTTCTCTTTGAGGACACTCTCGACCAACCCCTGACTCCTTCTCATAACCCTCCAACATCTTCAAACCCATCAACATCTCATCAATAGGTTACAACCCCTTTATCTCCTTCACCTCCTCTCTTTGAAATCAATGCCATTCACATAACCACTAGGTCACAAAAGGACAAGGCACAAGAAAAAGCCGCCATTCCTTGGACCTACCCTTTCGTCAATCCACCTTAATCGCCCACGCCTAAGATTTCTATCCTTGGCGCGCCTCAACCCTCTTCTTCTTCTTCTTCCAGACCAATCCATGACTCCATGTTGAAACAGCTTCACCAGATGCCTGTGAAGATGTCCCTCTATGACCTCATCCAAACCTCGCCTCAGCATCGTCAAGCCCTCATCCGAGCCTTGCAGGCAGCGGAGGTCCAACCCGAGGACCCCCAGCGACTTGCTGCCCTTGTCCACTCTTTAGCCCTTGTTGCCTCCATTACATTTAGCGATTCTGAGATTCCCACATCCAACATGGAAGATCAAGACGCCACCCTCTTCATCACTACCTATGTTGATCAGAAACGCATTAAATGCGTTATGATCGATGGAGGTGCTAGCATCAACATTATCTCCACCCATGCCTTTGATCAGTTGGCTCTTCCCAAGAATTGCGTCTCCAAAACTGACGCAATTTTGCGCTCCTTTAATGACACCACTGCCACGACCATTGGCACAGTCATCCTTCACATTCACGTTGGTCCACGCACAGTCTCAGAGCTCTTCTATATCATCAAAGGAGAGTTTCAATACATGTTGCTGGGCCAACCCTGGATCCGTGCCATGGCCTGTGTCCCCTCCACCCTACACCATTGTGTAAAATTTGAGCATGACGGGCAAGTCCACACCATTCCCACTGACCCTTCACCCTTCAAAACTTGTAACACCACCTATCGTCCAAATGACGTCCTCATTCCTATCAAGCCATCAATCCTGACACTGCCTCCATCCGTAGAAGCTTCGACCAGTTCGCAACAGGTGGTCGCCCTCACACCTCCCCTTCAAGTGACGACCACAGACCCCATGGAAGACATCTTCCAAAGATTTTCATTGGGGGAGTATCACTTGCTAACCTTAGACATGTTCCAAACTCCACAAGAGTATGGATGCCTTCATCATAGCCTTAGTTACGACCATCGAATCGGGATGATCGTGCCTTATGGTCCTCCTCAGCTCCAAACCAACCTTGTCTATGGGGGGCTCAATCAAGCTCCTACTGATGACAATCCTCTTTCTTCATCTCAACCTTTCACATCAAACTTCTCGTTTCTTGGCAACCCCGTCTTTGCACACACTTACCTTTATAGGTGTGCATGAAAGGGTTTTGGTTTTAGACGATATGAGCAGGGCTCCCATCAGCCTATTGAGTCACTCCACGATGACAATGCCAAGAAACGATATGGCCTGGGATATCACGACCCCACTCAAGACCCTGTAGACCTTTCTCCCGAACCAATAATTGACCAATCTTCTCCAAACTCGCCCATTCCTCCTCCTTCACCTACGGAGTCAGTGGTTTCCATCCCTCCTAACTTTTTCAATGGCTAAACGCCATTTGCTTGGGAACCCCTGACCTATCAACCAGGTGGGGTACCCAGGTCTCTCCCCCTCATCTTCTCTCCATCTCATCCGCACTGGGTGTTAGACATTCTTCCTACCACCAAATGGCTGGGGGGAGTTCGACTTTATACTGCCTATCATGACCTCAATCAAACATCAATCAACCATCAACTAAAACATCAATCACACATCAACCATGACCTCAATCAATCATCAAACCAGACCTCGACCAAGCAACCAAACCTTGACCAATCATCAACCTTAACCTCTTAATCATGACCAAACACCAATCTCGACCTGGCCCTCGACCGGTCTCGACAAATCAGCGACCACATCAACCAACTTCTTAATCATCATCAACACGTGACCAATATGGAGCAAAG
Source organism: Torreya grandis (assembly GCA_037957365.1). Classification (NCBI taxonomy): domain Eukaryota; kingdom Viridiplantae; phylum Streptophyta; class Pinopsida; order Cupressales; family Taxaceae; genus Torreya; species Torreya grandis. The sequence goes on from JARHVA010000333.1 coordinate 4,589,210, forward strand.
TAAACGAGGCAAGTTTTCCCCTAATTGGCTCGGACCTTTTGTTATCATGCACAAGTATGGATCAGGGACTTATCATCTATCCTCTCTTGATGGACGACTAGAACCTAAGCCTCTTAATGCGTTGCATCTGCGACCGTTCTACTGCTAGTTGAGTACTCGTTCACTTGAAATTTAACTTGAGCTCATCCCTTGAGCAATCGCTATCCTCTTAGTCCTAATTTATTTCATCCCTATTCCTCTTAACAATTCCTCTATAACCCTTTTATGATGTATGGATGCTTTGTCCTAATAAAAGGGAGCCCTTGACCTTTTATAATCTTGTCCATGACTCACATTTCTATCAAAACAAATCAAGATGTCACAATATCCACGGTCACCATATCAATATCAAATTAAAAGGGCAGACTGCTCCCTCGAAGGATAGCTGTACTATCATTGTTGTAATTAATAAACTGCTCCCTCGAAGGACAGCTATTCAAAAACCCTTATATTAAGCAAAATTCTAGACCACTCCCACGAAGGATGGCTATGACTAACTCTGGCAATAAACAGCACTATCTTAGAAGCTTCTCGCATTGATCAGCTTCACAACTGACCACCAAGAAAATGACATCTCTATGCAGGCTTCCTGCATTGATCAGTCTGCCAACCAAAAAAAAAAAAATGAGTCATGGACTTGACTTATAGTTGTCTCAGGGTCTCCTATAAAAAGGGGCAAAGTTATCTATGCTCTTAAAATGGGTTACCCTATTTCCTCCTCCTATCACCTGCTCAAGGGACTTCGAGCTCACTTTAATATCAAAGTGATTCGATTACCACTCTAACACAACATCTGGTCAACGACGTCATGCATGAATGGGGCTCTTGGTTCTAATAACCCCTATCTATGCTGTCCTTCTGGTCCTTGTCAATGAAAGAGCAATATGCTTTTCACTTCTTCTGCACTTTTGGCCACATTCAACTTCATCACTTGTCACACCTAATCAACTCAACTCAACTCTCTTTTCAGACCACTCCCATAGCCTATTCACACTAGTTTCTATGGACACCAATACACGTGGAAACTATCAACCAGACGCAATTTATGTTAAGCATAAACCAATACTTGCTAAAGCATAAATAGACCTCAATTCACCTTTAGCATACATCCATCACGAATATGGAAAATTGCTAGGGATGAAAGATCCCTCAATCAATGTTGCAGAATACACCATTTGGAAAAGGCTATAACATCTTTTTCTCCTCATCATTTTGACACATGACCAACCCAATCATCAACCAATCTTCCCCTCCTAGTCTGAACTACATTGGTCTGAGGCCCTAAGACCGAGGCTATGTAGGCAGCACTCAGATGACATAACTATCTTCTGGGGTTAGCTCGACCACCCTCGTTTGTTTGTCTCCTTGATGGACAAACCTTCTTTCCTTTGACCAATCCTTTGACCATGACTTGACCTCGACCAAGACCAATCTATACCTTTGACCCTCTTTCTCCCTCCTAGTCCAAACTACATTGGTCTGAGGCCCTAAGACCGGGGCTATGTAGGTAGCACTCAGATGATATGACATCTTTTGGGGTTAGCTCGACCACCCTCATTTGTTCATCTCTCTGATGGACAAACCTTCTTTCCTCCTTTTGACCATGACCTTGCCCTCGACCAAGACCACTTTCATCCCTTTGACCCTTCCTCCCTTCTAGGGAGAACTACATTGGCCTGAGGCCCTTCACACAGGGGCTATGTAGGCAGCACTCAGATCACATAATGTCTTCTGAGGCTAGCTCAGCCACATCCTTTCGTCCATTCCTCTCCCTCGACCAATGACCATTGGAGATCATGCCTATCTCCTCCGACTTCGACCACTTCCAAAGCAATGTTGCCTTAGTTATTTTTGCCTGTATGCTACCTCATGACTAGTTAGCCAAATTGTGCACAGACTATTTTAGACCCTCACAAGTATAGGATTTCAAGCTGGTTGATCTGCACTACTTGTGACGTTTTCATGTTTTTTAAAAGCACTTCCTGAGCCTGAGATACCTGGAACACGATGACCCATTGGAGCTTCAGCTTCGATTGAATAACCCAATCAGCAGATGACTAAATGCTGGAGCTCAGTTATTTTAATTTTGGCACTCCTCGACCCTCGACCTGCAACAATTTGACCTGACCATCTCGTGAAGTGGTATGCACGCAATCACAACTTTTGCAGCGTTCACTCTCACCCATTTTTTTTTATCCACTCTTTGTCAAATCAACACCTAATTTCAGGTTCCCTTCCCTTGACTCCTGCTTTGAGGGGGAATACTTCATCCATAATCAAGGCAATCCACCTCCTGTTTTTGTCTTGCAATTCATTCAAACAACCAACAAGACAGAATCGACCTTATCCCCCACCTGGGGCAACCAACTCCTATTTTTGTCTTGCAGTTCATCCAAAACAACCAACAAGACAAAAAGGGGCAAATGTAGACACCGGAATTGTGTCTAACCCTTGTCATCCTCCCCTTAACCCCCATTTTATTCTCCCACACCTACTTAACCCCTGTCGACCGTTTTCCCATGAGCCTTGACCCTGGCAGCATGTCAAAATGAGCAGAAGGCTAAAATTAGCCTCTGTCCCCATTCTACATTTGCCGATGCCAGTCACTACTCGGTCGACGTCACCGACGTCGATCACCCATCGGCTGACGTCGGCGGTTCTGCCGGCGTTGGTTAACCTTAAATTACATCTGTTAATTTGTTTCTCAATCCGTTATTCGTTATTCGATTGCCAATCAGTTTTGCAACTGGTTATCGAACCTTCTGCATCAAAACATTTTCTTTCATCCAAACACGACAGACAACGATGAGCAAACTTGGGCATTCAGTCAATCTACAATCCAATCTCTCATATTTTGTCTCTCTGATACAGGTGTTCTATTTCAGTCATCTCGCTGGAGGTCTGCTACATCAAACTTCTGCAACACACGGACAACAGCAATTATGTCTCCTACTCTGTCTTCAGCGTGTAACAGGTAAGTATCTCCTCTGTGCTTTTATTTTTTCCTTGGTTATTGTTTTTTGATATTACCACCCTGACTTAGATTATAGACCCGACTGGACTTCCTCCTGTATCACCTCTATCCACCATTTTCAGTCTGTAACTCTGTCCAGATTTCTGCTCAAACCTCTAAACAATCCCTCTGACTCCCAAACCGGCTCCCTAACCCACAGATGAAGACTTCAGACCATTCTGTAATCTTAAAACCTTATCCAGACTTGACTAGACCCCATCTAAAACTGTTGCCTTGACTGACGCCGGTCATAACCCCTATCGACGTCAGCACTCTTCCCTGACCGACACCGGCACAGAGACTGACACCGGCGACTATGTAGAGCAATTTGCTACATATCAAGTACGCATTTTTGCTTTTTGTCTTTATTTCTTTTATTCTGTCTTTCACTATTTATGTCTATCAAATATTCTATTTTTAATCAGTGGGTTGATATCCCTTAAGGAAGTCTTCATACTTCAGGGATCAAGCTTTTGCTTAACAGCCCACCATCTCCTCATTTAACTTTTTTCGTGTTTCAGTCTCTTTTTCTTTGCAGGTGTCATTCCTCCACAGCCAAAGAGGAGTACCTTCCAACGTCTGATTTCGGTGTGCACGACTACATCCAGGTAACATCTAACCTTGACCATTTCTTCTAGTTTCTTAATTCCTTATTTGAATGTAGAAAGCGATATAGCGTAGAAACAGTTGCGTGAAGAAGGTAGGAGCTAGGCCTCCTACCAAGGGTGTGATCTTTTACGTCAACAATTTTGGCACGCCTGGTGGGACCCATTTTTACAACTCAATAAGGTTTCAGGATTGATGTTGGTCCTGTTACAATAAATCAAAGATTTCCATCATCTTGTGACTCCACTAATAAGAGCTTCAGTTTTCCAATCAAGACCAATTGTTTAACTTTCTATGCCTAAAGTCACCACACGGTCTGCTTCTAGAGGGGTCCCCTTCGATTTCATTGAGTTGCCTTTGAACTGAGCAAAAAGACTAAGGTTTGAGAAGACCCATCCTTATTCAATGAGCCATCCTGCCAGACCTATTTTAAGGGACGCATACGTAGCAGAGCCGCAGTTACATCCCATCCCAGCTATGGCATTGCCCTTTATGGCTTTTCATGGTCAGAGCCCCTTGAATTTCCCACGTTATGATCCAATATCGAGAACAACCCTAAAAAATGTGCCCTCTTTCAATGGAGAGGGGCCCATTACAGACGTCGAGCACATTAGGAATATTGCTAACCTCTACAATATTCACAATGTCATGGAAGAAAATATCGCCATCAGATTATTGGCATTGTCTCTCAAAGACAAGGCTCTTGACTGGTATGGGACCTTGCCTGTAAATTCAATCCATTCCTAGAAGGAATTGGGTACTCAGTTGATAGACCATTTTTGGGAAAAGAGCGATGGCCTCCTGCTTGCTGAGCAATTGACGACCATAAAAAGAGCCCCACATGAGTATATGCAGGATTTCAACACGCGATTTCAGAAGACATGGGATAGAATCCCCATTTTGATAAGGCCAACTCCTAGCTATTCTTTCCTATATTATTTAAAAGCATTAAACAGTGATATTGCTATGATGATACAATCTGTGGGAGGGCATATACTGCCTGTTGCTTATGACATAGCCATAACAGCTAAAAATTGCTTAGTACAGGCTGGAAAAATAGCCCCTAGACTTCACATGCCGCTTTTCCCAAAAAAATTACCTCTAATTCAGGCCATTATTCCCACATTAGCTCCTCTGCCTGGCATAGAGAAACCAGCTGATGTTCCATCCAATGAGCTTCATGAAGTTAAGAGTCTGTTATAGAGCATGTCAAACAAACTTGTAGCTCTTAAAAGGCAGCAAGCTCAAAGCAACAGACCGAATCAGGGATACCAGCATTATGGTCAAGCCCCTAGACCCCCTTTCCAAAACTATAATCAAGGATAGGGTCAGCTTACTCAGACTAGACCATTTCAAGGCTACAATCTAGGCCCCCCTTCATCATCTAAAGTTATGGTGCCTGTTCAGAACAATCTAGTACAGGAACAACCAAGTTGTTCAACCATGAGATATGGTCAAGAACAGGTTGTTTATACGAATGAGATGATGGGTTATTTCTAGAATGTAGACAATCAGGTAGCCACTCAACCCCAAGTCTTTGAGCCTCCAATGCAACCTAGCACAAGCAGCAGTCAGGGTCACCCTGACTCTACTCTTATGAACCACCTGGAAGGTGAGTTCTGTGTAATCAATTACGTAGGTGTTACAGGCCATCAGGCTAACTATGTTGCACCCAACACAAGATTCAAGAGAAGAGCATTGGGAGAAGCCCAGGCTACCACCCAATTGACAACTGCACCCTCTCCATTACACTCAAATCAAAAGGCCCCAAACTTTAGACAGCCATTTATACCTTCAGCCCCTCAACCTCCAGCTCAGGTTGGAATTAGCCCCAAGGAAAACTTGAAGGGAGGCAGTCCTCAAGTCAATATAGTGGACCAGATGAAGAAGCTGCATATGAACATCTCCTTATGGGATTCATTTTCTCTACTAAAATAAAAGGACATGCTACAAAAGGAACTGCATGAGCTGGATCGACAAGCTATCCCAGCAAGCACCGATAATGTCTTGATGATGAATGGACAGCCTTCCACCTCTGGCCAGGTAAAGAAGGAGGAGAAAATTCCACCTTTCTATGTATCCTTGGTTATAAGGGATTTCTTGGTGCACAACTACATCATTGACAGTGGTGCTAGTACCTCAGTGATGCCCAAGTGCATAGCTGACAAGATGGAGATGAAATATGAAGAGATGAATAAGGGAATCCTGTAGCTAGATGGGACACCTACAAAAATAGTCAAGATTTTGAAGGGTTTAAGCTTGACATTGCATGCTTGCCCAACCTTCTCAATTCCCCATGATATAGTGGTAGCAGATGTTCCTCCTTATTTCACAATTTGCTTGTCCAGGGACTTCACATCAAAGATAGGTGGTTATCTAGCAGCGAATTGGTCTTATTTGGTTTTTAGAACCAAGTATGGGACCAAGGTAAAGATCGAATCTGAGCCACTCTACAAGGATCATCTAGAACCATATTCGCCCAAGGCAGCGAACGTTAATTACACTATTATCGACCCAGAAGAGTCCCAGACAGACCAATCCCCATCCTCTGATCTTAAAGGAGTTATAGACCTACTCTTGGATGAGTGGGGAAATGATAACATTGATCATGATCCTTACAAGTTCATAGAGGAGGCAGGCCTTGGAGTCTACTGCATGCATGAAGAGGGTGCCTTCATACCAAATATAATGAAGGCAAGCCAAGAGGACCTAGGCCTATGGTAGTTGTACTTTGATGGTTCCAGAAGTAGGTTGGGAGCTAGTGGTGGAGCAATGTTAGTCTCCCCTTCAAAGGAGAGATACTTTTCAGCCTTCCATTTCCAATTTTCTTGCACAAGCAATGTTGCAGAATACGAGTCCCTTATCCATGGTCTGGAATGGGCAAGAAAAAGAGGGATCAAGGAGTTGCAAGTTTTGGGAGACAGTGAGCTGATTGTAAATTAGGTGAAAGGCCAGAATCTAACCAAAAATTCCTTGATGAAGTCTTAAAAGCATAGGGTCTGGGATTTGGTGGAAGATTTCCTCCCTTTCAATATCGCCTCCATTCCCAGAGAGCAGAACAAATAAGTGGATAGGCTAGCAGTAATTGGTGCTCAGTTTGATGTTTCCAGGGAGATAAGTCAAGACTGTGGTTCATGCTATTTGAAAGTGGTAGTTTAGCCCTCTATTCTTGACAACATTACAAGCTGGCAGGTTTTCAAAAATGACTAGAAAATAGTTTTCTTCCTGCAAGAGGAAGCTGAGTTCACAACATAGAACTAGGCAAAGTTGCAACATCAATATGGCAACCAGATTGTTCAATTGAAGAACAATAAGCTCCCTAAGGGTTTGGTCACTCTTGAGAGCGTCTTCAATGGAGATGACCAATTGAGAAACGACAAGGCATGCATCACAACTAAGGAGGAGAATTACGAAAGGGTTGAGATCTTTAAGGACAAGCTACTTCTGCTTGGAAAAGTCTGCACAGTTCAAGAAAGGAAGGCTTTCATTTTGTTATGTCAGGAGTTTGCCAATGTTTTTGTGTGGGATTACAGTGATTTGAAGGGATTCAACCCAAGACTCGCCCAACACACCATCAAATTAGAAGAAGGTGCCAAACCAGTCATGCAAAAATAGAGACCTGTTAATTTGACGATTGAGCCTCTCATGCAGAAGGAACTGGCCAAATTGATTGAGTCTGGAATTATATTTCCAATCAAACATTCCTCTTGGCTAGCCAATCTTGTTCTGATTTGAAATAAGAATGGGGAGATCAGGTTATGTGTTGATTTTAAGGACCTTAATAAAATCTCTTTAAAAGATCATTATCCCCTCCTAAGCATGGAGCACATCCTTTAGAAGGTAACAGGTATTGAGTGTTTCTCCCTCCTGGATGGTTATTCAGGGTATAATTAGATTCTGGTGCAAGGTTATTACCAACACAAAATAGCCTTCACTAATAAATGGGGAATGTTCGCCTACAAGAAGATGCCATTCGAGTTGGCTAATGCTGGTACTACCTTTCAGCGAGCCATGGACATGGCTTTTGGAGGCTTGATGAACAACAATGTGTTGGTATACCTCGATGATGTGATGGTGTTCTCCAAGGAAGCGAGCCAACACATGCAATACCTCAGGCAAATTTTTGAGAGGTGTAGGGAGTTTAGCATTTCTCTTAACCTGAAGAAATGCGTGTTTGTTGTTCACGAGGGGAAACTCCTTGACCACATTGTGTCCAAGGAAGGCTTATCCATTGACCCCGAGAGAGTTCGTTCTATCCTAGAAATGTCCCTCCCTAAGCACAAGAAAGGCCTGCAGAGCTTCTTTGGCAGGATAGATTTTATTTAGAGATTCATTCCAAATTTTGTAGAGATAGTCAAGCCACTAACCTCTATGCTAAGGAAGGGTGAGGAGTTCAAGTGGACAACACAAAGGAAGGACAGCTTTGAAGCCATTAAGCAGGCCATAACTTGGGCTCCTACTTTGATCAGCCCTGACTTCAACAAAGACTTCAACCTCTACACTTTTAGTAATGAAGAGGTGATCTCTGCCATGCTTACCCAAGCAAATGGTGATGACCTCGAGTAACCACTTGCTTTTTTTAGCCAAGGGCTAGAGGATTTTGAAGTCAGATACACGTATGTAGAGAATCAAGTCCTAGCAGTAGTACGAAGCCTAAAAAAATTTAGGCATATGTTGTCTAACAGTAGGATTCACCTCATGGTTCCACATCCTGGCGTCAAGGATTTCTTGACCAATCGAGACCTAAATGAGAAGAGATCGGGGTGAATTACCAAGGTGATGGAGTATGACATAGACATCAAGATCACCAAGCTAGTGAGAGGAAGAGGCATGTGCGAACACCTTGCTATGGACTTCAAGCAGAAAAGGGAAGACAACTTACTAATTCACGATGTAGCTACAGCAGAAGAACCAACTATCGTAAAAGACTGGACATTGGACCTGAGGCATTTCCTCCTCACTAGTGAGTGCCCGCAGAGTCTAAATAAGACCGAAAGAAGGTACTTCAGGCTCCAGTCTCTCCCTTATGTTCTAGTTGATGGATTATTATTTAGGAAGGATATCTCTAGGGTCCTTATAAGATGCATTGACCCAAACCAGGCTGATATGGTACTATCTGAGTTCCACAATGGGCCAGCAGGCAATCATTTCACTCCTAGAGCTACTGCAGCAAGGATAATGAGAGCTGGCTATTTTTGGCCTACTCTTTTCAGGGACACCCATGCCTGGGTAAGAAAGGTTCAGAAGTGTGCACTTTTCGATGGGAAGCAACGGTTGGCTGCCATGCCTCTACAGCCTATTCAGGTGGAACAGCCTTTCATGCAGTGGGGCCTGGACTTCATAGGGGTGATCAATCCTCCCTCCAGTGCTGGACACAAGTGGGTCCTAACCACCACAGACTATTTCACAAGGTGGGTAGAGGCTGTTGCTTTGAAGGAGGCAAATGAAAGCACGATCCTAGAATTTTATGAGGACCTGGTAACAAGATTCAGGGTCTTAGCCACCATAATCTCTGATAATGCCTTGGCTTTTCTAGGAACCAAAACAATTGAATGGGTGCTAAGGTATGGTATATATCTCAGCACTTCATCCAATTATTACCCATAGGGGAATGGGCTAGCTGAGTCCACCAACAAAAATTTGATCAGGATCATAAAGAGGACCATGGAAGAAAATCAGAGGACTTGGCATGCCAAGCTAAAAATAGATCTGTGGGCCGATCAAATCACTCCAAAGAGAGCAATCAAAAATTCTCTATATATGCTCATATATGGAAGGGAAGCTAGGCTTCCCATCTCACTTGAATTGCCAGCATTGGATCTCACCCGCCAACTGCAGTTAGAGGAAGGAACCAGCATGGAGGTTAGATTATGCGAGCTGATGGAGCTCCAAGAGACTAGGGACCGGGCTATGGCTTCTATGACTAGCCACCAACAGCAAACAAAGAGACAAGTCAACAAGAAATCTTCATCAAAATATTTCTTTGAGGGAGACATTGTCTTGAAATGGGATGAAGACCGAGCTAAGCCTGGAAATCATGCAAAATTTGACGCCCTATGGAGTGGCCCATACATAATCACTCAGTGCAATCAGCATATTGCATTCCAACTCTCCGGGTTGGATGGTGAAGAACTGTATATCCCAGATAATGGGATATATCTTAAGCATTACCACTGACCCCCTTTTTATCATGTATATATTTCCCTTGTGTTTCTTGCTTTCCCTAAGTGTTATTGTACAGGTAGTAGTTTTCTTAGCTTTGTGTGTGTTTTTTCTTTTCCTCTTGGAGGTAATCTACGTGACTGGTTCTAAGATTTATCAAAGCTATTGATGGATTTTTAAGTTACCATCTGACTCCGTACCCAATGGACTACAAGGCAACTGGTCTTTAAGCATAATAGGCATGCTTCCCCTGGGAGTCACCAATTTGTTGACCAATTTTGCCCAACAAGCAAAATTTTGGTCCCCTTCTGCCTCTTGTTATTCTAGGCCACTTCTTTTTTGATTTTGTGTAGGTCCAGTGATTTCCATGGATTCAGCAGTTCTCTATAGTCTTCATGTTTTCTACAGACTCTATAGGTGCTTAGTTTGAGTTCCAAGTTCTTCAGCTTTGGTTCAATCAGCTAAGTTCAATGTAGATTTCAATCGGCATAGTTCAAACAGTTCAGCAACCTCTAGTTCAAGAAAAGCTCATCGCTCAGTTCAAACATCTCAAAGATAGCCGCAAAAGGGGACGTTTTAACTTTTGGATTTTCCACTAAGGCAAAGCCCCGAATTCCTTCAAACTTTTTGTCTGAAGGAATTCCTTCAGACAAAAAGTCTGAAGGAATTTGGGCCACAGTTCAAAGCAAAGGTTGAGGCCAGGGAAAAATGTCTGCAGACAAAAATCTATGGGAAAATGTCTATAGACAAAAGTCTGTGGGAACCCGAGAATTAATCTGGAAGAGCACATCGACCCACCAAAGGACCCCAAAGGGCAGGTGCCCTTGCGGGGGACTCTCGGCCCAAATAAAGGGGCACACTTAGCAAGGGCCGAAGGGTCACCTTCCCTTTGGGAAGATGCTAAGAAGAGACTTCAAGAAGGAAAAAAGCCCGTGAAGGACCTGATGACATTCTGCTGGGGACGGTGACGTCCAGAAAGCCGTCAACCTCAAGAAAGCAAATTAGTTGTTGGTTTTCAAAGTGATGACGGCCGTGTGGACGTAAAAATTAGCATAATGAAATAGCCGTTTGCTTTCAAAATGAAAGGACGCCAACCATGGAAAGGGCCCAAAAATATAGTGACCCGCTAGAAGATCACCCTTGAGGGCCTAAGGAGCCAGAAGAGACAAGATAGGGAAAAGACAAAGCGCCAAGCATGGAGTAGACAAATAGTGCAAGTGGCAAAGGGAAGTGCCGATTCGAGAAGTGACTGCAACAGGTGAAATAGTGCTTGCGAATTGACCATTAGGAGGTGCAAATAGCTAGTAGTGCAATCGATTTTCTCCATTTCACATTAATGAGTAGACAAACCGTGTAATCACCTTAAAGAAGTGGCCTTACAAACAGACAAAGGGCGCAGCTCATTAATGTTTTGACCAGCCTGCTCTTCCCAATGAGGGGACACAAATGGGCCACTTGTAAAAAGGGGCACCAAAAGGCCTCCTTTCTTCTCCTATATATTGAAGACTTGTCATTTGAGAAAACATCTTCCACATTTGTAAGGCGTAGTCCTAGCAAAATTTCACCTGAATAAATAAACTCATTTTTACCTCTATCTTGGATAGATATTTATGTGTATGTCTTGAGTGTTATTTTGTGTTTAGTCATTGTTTCTTGATGCTTTCACAGGTCCAACACCAACATATCTATTGTCTACAAGGTGCCATTTCTGCAGCTGACAAGGAGAGAAGTATCTGAAAGAGCAAAAATAGAAGAAATCACTTGCAGTGTGCATTCCACAGCACCTTGGGTGAATCTTTATTTTTTGTGTATTTTTCCATTAAAGCCTCCCTGCCAAGTTCCTTGCAGCCTGGTCCTTCTGCCAAGTCTGAAGTGTATGTATGTGTATGTCTGATTTAAAGTGTGGATGTGAGAAGGTCGACTTATTTTGGTGCATCACCTCCATAGAGTAGTTTGTTTTCCTGCATCTTTCTCCCTTTTCATCCCCCCCATTATATATCTATATATCTATGTGTTAGCACTTGCTGGAATGAACATGATGCATCAAAGGGAGCTAGCCCTTACCTAGAGACTCTCCCCTCCATCTTCGACAGTCCCACAGGCGAGAGGGGAGTTTCCATAGTTGTGTGAAGAAGGCAGGAGCTCGGCCTCCTGCCAAGGGTGCGATCTTCTGCGTCAATAGTCAATATGCAAGAGAAGATGAGTTGTTAGATGCTTCATGGGAAACTTAATTGAGCCACCTTCATGTTTTTAACTATCAAAGGAGAGATACCTAACCATTTTTAGCATGTTCATGTCTTGGATAAGTCAACTACAGACTCCACCACTCTACCTCAATGCCTAAAGGGTCTATTTATGAACACCAACGCATGGAGAGATATATGAAGGATTATTGTAACTATTGTAAGTATAGTATGAATGGGATATGGTCATTTATGACCTCTAATTTTCACCTCCATGCCATTTTATTCTCCTTATTAATCATTATTTTATATATTTAGGCCTTAAGGCCTTGGTTTGTATCCCTCTCCTGGGTATGAGGAAACTCTACCTTGATTTGTACTTTATAAACCTCTTAGACTATTAATGGATTGTTGTAACTTCTCCGTGATTGGTCTATAGTGTGTATATGCTTGTTTTGATGTGTGTAAGTGGTATAAATTCTCCCTTAGCATGTCCTTACCACACCTATATGTTGATAAGTTGTCTTATGTTAGTTATATGATGTATCAAAGGTTGCTGATCATATTTAGAGTGTAACCTAGTTGGAAGTGTTTCAGATAGGCCTCTCACCCATCACCTCCAAGTTGTAGTCATTCACCATGAACTTCATATAAAACAATGTTTTATAAAATCCTTAAAGATAGTACTTTAGTTCATTAGTGTTGTTAGGATTTTAAACAAAGTGGATAAGCTATATTGGTGCATCACCACCCTTAGATTAGGTTTCTTTTATGCACTTGCTATCCCTTTTCACCCCAACAATAGTAGGTCTTAGTGATTCTAAGCCAAATAGATGCACCAGAGGAGCTATTCCCATAATCTAGAGGTTTATCCCAGCCATAGGTCACCCATATCCTTAGGTTATTCCCATGTTACCCTAACCTTGGAGATAGGCTTGAACAACCTACTCCTAGGGTGTAGGTTGTAGAGCTAACAACCACACTAGAAAAAAGTTATTTTTTAAATTTTTTCATAAACTCTGACATTATTAGAATTCTTAAATATATAATCAAAAGAAGAGGAAGAATAAAATGTTGTGAGTTTAGCATGACATAAAATAGGTTATCTTATTGGTTGATTTTATTTTAAATTTTATCTCATAATTTCAAATTTATTTATGTTTGTATATTATTCATGTTTAAATGGGAGGAAAATACAAACTATAAATAGGAGAAGAAAAGGAAAAAAATACAAAAATACAAAGAACCATAATATATAGATGATTGGTTTCAAAAAAATTCAATTTACATGGGAAGAAAAAGAGGGAAAAAAATTTCATAACTTTCATATGTCTTTGTTTGAACTTTCATAAAATGAAATGGGGATTTCAAAATAAAAAAATTTATTGTGTCAAACATAAAAAGTGGGTTTTCATAAAAATTTGAACATTCCATTTATCAAAACCTAGTTTTATATTTTTTCAACATACAAACAAGGTTTAAAAAAATAAAGCCTCGACATTCACACTTTTTTATGTTTTATGTTATATTTTAAATATATACCATTTCCTCCATGATAATGTTTCAAATATATATCTCACACCAAAAATTGGGTTTCATAAAAGAACTTGGGCATTCCATTTATCAAAACCGATTTCTATATTTTTTCAACACATTATACACACCTAATTTTGGTAGAAGACCCCTTTTTATTACGTCTTGCCCTTGTTTTATCACACTTGGTCCACTTTGGCATATTGGTCTAATTTTTGACAAATTTCATCCTATACTAAACTATATGTAACTTTATTTCATATTGATACTCTCAAAATATTTTGGTATTAGCGTCAAGTCTTAGTCATCCACTTTTTGATCACCTTCATCTCACCCTAATAATTTATTTTACGTAGGTCAAATTCTATTGCCCTTAAATTTTTTTTTTTTACATATTTGGTAGCCCATCAAATCCATTCCATACCTTTTTTGGGGTCCTTCTACCTTGGCCTAATTTCCCATGCCTTTAATTTTGATTATCGTATTCATCCATGGTTAACCATTGAGCATATTATCCCAGAGAGCCTTATATATGCAAATCAATCCCTAGTCATTTTTCATGTTATAATTAAACAAAAATTATTCCCTTAGACAGAGCCTTAAATTATCAAATATATTGCTACAATTGAGAGGGATCCCTACAAAGCATCCATATCACTCCATGTCTTATGTCATCATTGACTTTACCAAAATAGAGTTTAAGCAAATGTTTATGTAGTTATATTAGATTTTCCTAGTGAGATAATGTGGAGCCTTTCTCTCAATCACAATTCACTCATATGCACAAGAAAACTACATTGACTCTAATTTTGAACGTGTGAGATATGTAGCTATAACTCCTCAAGGGTATCCTGAATCAACTAACCTTAGTCACACGTTTCTTATTTATAACTTTGAGGAATTTTTTAATGAGTGAAATAGATATAATTAAATACATTATTCCCATCAATTATTCATATTGATTTCACAACCCTAATAAACATATGATAAAGAAATTACCCATAAAAATCCATAACCTAAAATAGAGCATCAAACAAACTTGGAACCTAGGTACAAATATGGTGGCAATAAAAATTATGAATTTGATGAATAGATCCCAACTGCATATTCCAAAATTTAGAGCAAAACTCAAGTGTGTCAAATTCTAACCTTCTTTGTCCTTTCATAATTCTTTATTATTTCAATTATTTTCTTGTTATATTTTTTCCTATTTTTAGTACATTAATTTAGATATGGCTAATTTAGTTAACTATTAATTTATATATCTCCCTTGTGCCCTAGTTTATTAATATGTAAATTTTGGGATTCTATGGAGTGGGGCACACCCTTTAGAGTAACCTTGGACAAAAAATAAGAAGAAGAGGGAGGGGAAGAGGGGAGATGGAAAGAGGAAAGAGAATAATAATTTGAAATATGATGTCCATGAATAGGCCAATACAAATAATAAAAATATAAACAACCACAACATAAACTTGTTGAAGGAAAAATCAACTCAATGCCTCTCTTAATTTGAGGATCATTAGAATGGGCTCCTAAAAACATTCCTTTTCTTGACATTTATGTATCCAAGACCAAATTACTATGATGAGGGCTCCTCAAGAAGGTAAGAATGCATAGGAGTAGAGAAAGAAGTAAAAAATGCATAATAAGTTGTTGGTTATTCTGATAAGGGCCCAAGAGTTATAGCAAGTTGAAGAAGATTGAAATATAATAAAATATAAGATTCAAAGTATTGATTTGAAATAATATTGTGATGAAGAAGATAATACATTGAGTAGCTAAGAGAGAAATATCTTCAGGAAGGACCAAAACCTATTAAGAAGGAAGAAAAGGAGAGAGAGCATCCTCAATAGGAAGAAAGACTACAATGTTGATAGAAACTAGAATATTTTTTATGGGAAGAGTTGTGACAACCCAAAGTGGAGGGAAAGAAAGAGGTTTTCAAATGGGGAGACATATCCATATAGGGAGAAGAATAAGCCACCAATTGTGGTGTTTTTTAACACCATACTACTAAGTAGGTGATTGCTTCTTCCCCTTAATTTTCACACCACTCAAACCCACTACATGTGTTGTATGATTCTTTAAACACTTAGTTGCATGGTTAATATGATTTAAATAGAATGACATTTAAAATATGCATTATTATAATCTAGCTTCTACTTCCAACCCCTATCACCCATATTAAACCATATCTCCTCTCGGAGAGCATTTTCAAAATCAACCTCTACACAAAGTTTGGCATATGTAGTGAAATGTCTATTGACTATTGTTAGAGAGTAGAATTGAAAAATTTGTTAGGTTGTGGAGCTAAAAGCTTCATAGGTATGCAAATGGAGGAGGTTGCTGAGTGTCAGAGCAACCAACGTCGGTCTGATCAACCGACGTCGGTCATCTTCAGTGTTTTCAGTAATCGACATCGGTTAGGAGTCGGACGACATCGGTCAGACAGGAACCGACATCGGCAACCTATGTGTGCATGCATTTGCATGCACTTCCAGAACTGGTCTAATTTTAGACAGACAATCAGTTTGCATGTAAAAGACTAATTTTAGTCTTGAGTCTGCATTTCTAATTATTGTTTGTATGAGATCTATTTAAGAGACCCATGGGGTTGTATTGTAAAGTGTAAGAGAAGGACAAGGAAGAGATCCTTCCAATTGTAAGATCAGTTGATCTGTAGGTAGAAAGATCAGGGGAGATCTACATGGTAAGTAAGATCAGTTGATTTGCAGGTGTGCAAGATCAAGGAGATCTACAAGTAAGCAAGGTCAATTAGATCTGCAAGGTGCAAGATCAAGGAGATCAGCTGAAGCTTGGGAATAACAACTATGTGTTTGAGTTGTGTTTGTAATTGAGAGAGAGAGAGAACTCTTGAGAGAAATACTGGACACCCTAGAGGAGTGGGAAGAGTGTGATTTCTTCATTGTATTCTGGAAGAGTGTTAATACAAGATTGTAATTGTTTCTCATATTCTTTGCTATTTCTGAATTCTAGTTACATATTACTTCTGGTTTAATTCTGTGTTTAGTTGCTTATACAAAGGTAATCAATTATGCTCTTAAGGATTTGGATCCTGACAAGTGGTATCAGAGCAGGTTCATCAGAGCTTGGTTCACTAACACCTTGGTTTCAGAGTGTGTTAAGTGGTTGTTGATTACAGGTTCACTCACAGAGGTTTTTGTTTGAGTGGGAGTATAGCAATGGCAGAAGAAAGTATGCTAAGAATGGAGAAATTCAATGTCAAGAATTATCAATTATGGAGGATGCAGATAGAAGATTATCTGTATCAGAAAGCTCTGTACTTACCGTTGGGTGGGAGTAAGCCCACATGTATGCAAGATGAAGAATGGAAGGTTCTTGACAAAAAGGCTCTAGGAGCTATAAGGCTGACCTTGGCAGCATCTGTGGTTTCCAACTCATCTCAAGCAAGGACAATGGTAGAGTTAATGGAATCTTTGGCAAATTTATATGAAAAACCCTCAGCTTCGAATAAGGTATTTCTTATGAAGCAATTATTTAATTTGCAAATGCTGGAAGGTGGATTGGTATATAGTCATCTTAGTGATTTCCATGGTTTGGTAAACCAGTTAAATTTAGTCAATATAGTTTTTGATGATGAAATTAAGGCTCTCTTAATCTTATGCTCTTTACCTGAAAGTTGGGATAGCTTGGTAATGGCAGTTAGTAATACTGCGTCTGCTTCAAAAATCTTGAAAGTTGATGATGTTGTTAGTGTAATCTTGAATGAAGAAATTCGCAGGAAAAGCACAGGGGAATCATCAGGTAATGCTTTAAGTGTTGAAAGTAGGGGAAAGCAAAGAGAGAAGGTCGAGCAAGTGAAATCAAGGTCAGAGATAGGCAGTGGATCCAAATCTAGGTATGGCAGTGTAATCTGATTGAATTGTGGAAAGAAAGGACATGCAAAGAAAGATTGTTGGTTGAAAGAAGATTAGCATGAAGAAGCAAATGTTGCAGGTATTGTTGCACAGGATGCTCTTACAGTTTTTTTGGATAGTCAGGTAGAATCATGGGTTTTAGATTCTGGTGCTTCTTTTCATGCAACCCCAAATAGAGAATTTTTTCATGATTATATCCATGGAGACTTTGGAAAGATTTATTTAGGGGATGGTAAGCCTTGTCAAATGGTTGGCAAAGGAAAAGTGCAGCTGAAATTGTAGAATGGCAACACATGGTGTTAAAGGAGGTCATGCATGTCCCAGGCCTGAAGCGAAATTTGATTTTTGTTGGAAATTTGGGTGATGAGGGTTACACAGTTACTCTCACAGTGGAATCTTGGAAAGTTTCCAAGGGTGCACTTGTATTAGCATGTGGTAAGAAAGTAGGTACTCTTTATCTATCTACTTGTATTACTGATTTTCCATTTGTTTTATCTACTTCAGATGTAGATGCAAAGATGTGGCTCTTTTTGCTTGGTCACATGAGTGAGAAGGGAATGGATGTTCTTAAGTCAAAAGGTATGTGTTCAGATTTGAAAAGTAGAGATCGAGATTTCTATGAGCATGGTATCTTTGGGAAACAGGTGAAAGTGAGGTTTCTCACAACTGGGTCAACAAAGAAGAAGCACAGGTTGGAGCTTATTCACACAGGTGTGTGGAGACCAACTCAGGGAGCTTCTATTGGAGGATCATAGTGGTATGTTTCTGATGCTACAAGAAAAGATTGGGTTTATTGCATAAAGAGGAAATCTGATGTTTTTGACATGTTTAAGAACTAGAAAGCCTTGGTTTTCAAGGAGAAGATGATGGATAGAGATTAGCTCAAGGGGCTACATAATTTTGAGCAGGGCAGTGTTGATTTAGACAAGGTTATGATCCAAAATAAGCTCACGGGTAAAAATTCATCACTCACAGGAAAACATAGTTACCGACGTCGGTCAGGTGGAACTGACGTCGAACAGGCAGGTACCGATGTCGATCATGTGCAGACCAGAGTCGGTGGTGTCAGGGAATCGACGTCGGCAACCAGGACACCGACGTCGATCAGAGAACTAGCATCGACAATTAGGAGGAATCAACATTGGTCGGGTGCAGACCAAGGTCGGCCAGAGGTGACCGAGATCGGTCACTGTCAGAAATGGATTTTGGGTAGACAGCAAGTTGTCAAAGAGTCTCAAACACCCATAAGGAGCACTGAAAGGGTAAGTAAGCCTCAAATTTGTTATTCCCCTTCTTTATACTACTTGTTGCTCACTGATGGTCAAGAACCAGGAAGTTTTAAAGAGGCAGAGCAGGTAGAATCCAAGAAACACTGGGAGCATGGCATGAATGAGGAAATTGATTCCTTGGGAAAGAACCAAATGAGAGATTTGGTAGAGTTGCCAGCCGAAAAGAAAGCACTGAAAGACGAATGGATTCCTAGGTTAAAGAAAGGAGAGAATGGATAGGTGAGACAGAAGGCCAGGGTATATGGTCTTGAGCAAGCTCCAGGACAGTGGTATAGGTTTGACAGGTTTATGACAAAGCATGGCTTTAGTCAATGTCAATGTAATCACTGTGTTTATTTTACCAGGTTGGATAATGGTCACAACATTATCCTATTACTGTATGTAGTGTATATGCTTATTGTAGGGTCACACATGCAGGGATTTGCTGAGCTAAAGGTAAAGGTAGCTCAGAGGTGTGCCAGGAAGGATTTAGAAGGAGCAAAGAAATTCTTTGGCATGAGTATTTTTAAAGACAAGGAAAGTCACAGGTTGATGTTGTCTCAGGATGATTATGTGAATAAGGTAGTGGAGAGGTTCAATATGTAGGATGCAGAATCGGTTAGCACACCTATGGATGGACAGTTCACATAACAGTGTCCCAAATCACATGATGAGGTTGAGTACATGTGTACTAGACCTGATATTACCCAAGCAGTGGGAGTTGTCAGCAAGTTTGTGGCCAATTCGAGAAAGAAGCACTGAAAAGTAGTTTAGTGGATTCTCAGGTATCTGAGAGGGACCAACAGCAGGTATTCATGCTATGCAGGGTCAAGCACTTCTCTACATGGGTATGTAGATTCAGATATGGCAGGTGACTTAGATGGCAAGAGAAGCACCACATGATATGTGTTCACTATTGGTGGTACGGTGGTTAGCTAGATTTCAAAGTTGTAGAAGGTTGTTGTAGTCACAGAGGCTAGCAAGAAAATAATTTGGATGACTCGGTTCATGGAAGAGTTGGGAAAAGAGCAAGAGAGTTGCAGATTATATAGTGATAGTCAAAGAGCAATTCATTTTGTAAATGATTCAGTCTTTTATTCAAGAACCATATATATACATCTTAGGTACCACTTCATTAGATAGGTATTGGAGGATGGTGAGTTGAAGCTGGAATGGATCCATACGGATATGAACCCTGTGGAAATGTTAACAAAGCTGAGAACAAAGGAGAAGTTGAATCTTCATTCAACTTCTGTTTGTCTTCAAGATTAAACTTGAAGAGGGATACAATTCAGAAAACAAAATTAGAGAATGTACAGGTACAGGTGTAGCTATTTATCTCCAAGTGGGAGATTGTTAGGTTGTGGAGTTAAAAGCTTCACAGGTATGCAAATGGAGGAGGTTGTTGAGTGTTACAGTAACCGACGTCAGTCTGATCAACCGACGTCGGTCATATCTAGTGTCAAAGCAACTGACGTTGGTCTGATCAATCGACGTCAGTCATCTTCAGTGTTCTCAGTAACCGACATCGGTTAGGATTCGATCGACATCGGTCAGACAGGAACCGACGTCAGCAACCTGTGTGTGCATGTGTTTGCATGCACTTCCAGAACTGGTCTAATTTTAGACAGACAGTCAGTTTGCATGTAAAAGACTAATTTTAGTCTTGAGTATGCGTTTCTAATTATTGTAATTGGAAGTCTAATTATTGTTTGTATGGGATCTATTTAAGAGACCCATGGGGTTGTATTGTAAAGTGTAAGAGAAGGACAAGGAAGAGATCCTTCCAATTGTAAGATCAGTTGATCTGCAGGTAGCAAGATTAGGGGAGATCTACATGGTAAGTAAGATCAGTTGATTTGCAGATATGCAAGATCAAGGAGATCTACAAGTAAGCAAGGTCAATTAGATCTGCAAGGTGCAAGATCAAGGAGATCAGCTTAAGCTTGGGAATAACAACTCTGTGTTTGAGTTGTGTTTGTAATTGAGAGAGAGAGAAAACTCTTGAGATAAATAGTGGACACCCAAGAGGAGTGGGAAGAGTGTGATTTCTTCATTGTATTCTGAAAGAGTGTTAATACAAGATTGTATTGTTTCTCATATTATGTGCTATTTCTAAATTCTAGTTACATATTACTTCTGGTTTAATTCCGTGTTTAGTTGCTTATACAAAGGTAATCAATTGTGCTCTTAAGGAGTTGGATCCTAACAAAATTCTAGGAGCATTCTTGATGGAAGATAAGGTGTAAGGAGATAAGAAGTGGAAAGGAGATTTGGTAACTACACCTAAATAGGAATAGAAGAAATAATATACAAAGAAGGATGAAAATAGGAGTACCATGGCTTCATGTAAAGACAAACACTCTTATAAACTAGGGCCCACTTTTATAAAAGTGTTTTTATTCAACGTATCTTCACGCTAAATAATGAATAAGCCTTTTGTATATGAATTAATGAATATTTCATTATAAATCATAGGTTTTCAAGAAAAGGAGACCCACTAATCAAGGTTATCTAGCTTAGGCCAAATCCTAATAAACCTAAAAATGAATCCATGTTTCTTCAAATAATCTTCTTGTTTGAAATCCTCTTCATCCAAATTAATAACAAGGGAAACTTTAGAAGCTTCCACACAAAATTGGCCAATGTGAATGGTTTTATGAGCCCATACAAATTGATCAAGAAAATTTTTGAAGGAAAAATGAGGAAACTCAATAAATGAGGAAGGGATAAATTTTGTGTAGGATGAGACATCAATAGTAGAATGATTCAAAATAACCATTTGGAACAAAGGGGGTACTAGGGGAGAATTCACTAAAGTAGTGTAAATACACATAAGAGTAATAAAGGGCTAAAATAGAGAATATACTACCAATAAGGGAACAAACATTAATGTCATATCAGGAACAAGGTGAGAGAGGTGCAGGTTAATAAGTGTTTTCACTAAACATAACTCTTGATGGTATCATTGAATAAAATATTAAAGGGAAATGTTAGCCCATACAATAAAGACAAATAAGTAGGAAGGGAAGGAACCAAATCCACAACATAAACAATACCTACGAGACATAATCCAACACTAAACCAACTAGAAGAAGATCTGGGAGGAAATGCAGTTACAGAGAGAGGAGTGGTAGAAGGGCATCCATAAAAATGGCCATTAGAGGAGCAATGAATCATTGGAAAAAAAAAATCATCTAAAAAAATTTAAGTTAAATTTATAACATATCTCAAAGTACGCATGGGGGTGGTCTTGGGTCCATATTGTTTAGGAGTGTGTTTTGTATGATTCACATAAATAATTTTAACCCCCACCTCTAAGTATTCCCATGGATAATTTTTTTAAGTGTCCACAGAACCCATGCAATTGGAACTTCTTGTTTTTCACCATTAGATTTACACCCGATAGGCTTCTTTTCCCCTAAATTTATGTATATGTATGTACATTATTCATCCCTAAAGCATAAATAATGAAAACACATACAAATGCATGGTTTGAAAAAATAAAGCCCAAGATTTTTTTATGTTTTAGGTTATTTAAAAAAAATCCATGATGATGTTACAAATTTGCATTTCTTATAAAAATTGTTTATTGGTAGTTTACCCTTTTTTGTTATTTCTTAACTTTTTCTAAACTTAATACATTTCTTATTTTCAACAAACAACCTTCAAATAACAACCCCTATAATATCACATTGAGGTGACAATGTTAGAAGTTTGAACAACACATCTAGAAGACATTGATGTTACAAAAGACTTGAAATCAAATAATTTGTTATTTATATTTCTTTAATAATTTTTATTTAGTTCTTTTTATTTGATTATTTATTAATTATTTGCATATTGTTTAAGAATTTTTTTTATTGTAAATTCCTCTAAAACCCCTAATTTTTTAAAGTGATAGTTTGACTTTGAAAATATTTTAGAGATATTTTGAATATTTTTGGAGACTTTATTAATCAAATTCCTTTAATTGACAATGTTATTACTCAAATTCAATTCATATATGAGATTTGGGTTGATGTTTAATATTAACAATTACTCAAATATTATCTAAAATGCATATATGAGACTTAAGTTGAGATTAAATTATATTTAATAATCTCATTTATTATTATGATGGATTTTTTATTATTATATTTAAATTTATAATTTTTTGGTCCAAAATGTGATTTATGATATGTATTTTTTTTAAAAATAAGTTGCGATGAAAAAAATAATGAAGAAGATTGTTACAAAGTCAATAATTACAGTAATGATAATGACAAGAAGAGTGACAAAGAATTAAAAAATTAAAATTATTTTGATGAGTTCAATGTGATAATAGGGATGCTACCCTTGTAAATTTATTAATGATCATTATATTTATTAATTTGTGACAATAATTTCAAAACTTAATCTTTATTAAACAAGTACATTCAAAAATTATTTTTTAGAAATATATTTTATCATTATTACTCAATTTTATAACACTTAATTATTTCAAGATTATTTATTTATTTTAATATCATTTATTAACCTATAAAAAATATTGTCATCAATTAGCCTAATTCCTTTATAATGGGGTTCGGATGAAAGTATAACAAAAAAATAAGTAATGGATGGCACCCCTTCTACAAGTTATGTTAAGATTAACTTTGATAATGAGCAAAAATATAAACCAAAATTGGTATAAGGTGGAGGTATTTTTAGAGATGAGTTTGGACAGTTAATCTTAACTTTCTAAAGATATAAATAAGAACACAAATAACTAGACAAAAGGATTAGTAATGCTCAAAGGAATTCAAATGATAGTTATCAAAGAATGGAAGAAGTCAATCATGGAAGGCGACTCTAAAATCTTGAAAAATGAAATAAAAGAACTTAGAATCTTGTCTTATAGACTAAAGGCCTTGGTTGACAAAGAAAAATGGCTCAACAATAAATTAGAATATGTCATCTTATTACGTATAAAAATATAATGGAACTAGGTTTCAAATAGAATTGTAAATTTAGGGGTCAATTTGATGGTTTCTTTAGGTAACTAAAATCAGTTCTAAGAAAACAATTTCCTTGATAATAACATAAACTTTGATAACAACATAAAATTATTTGTGAGGGATGTGAAAAGGTTCTTCTCTAATTCCCCACCTAATCTTCTCTAATATTTCCTATTCACATTGGAGATATTCAAATTTTCTCATACCTTCTAATCTTGAAATGACATAATTATGATTTAGTTATAATTTGAAAAGGCTAAATGATTTGAATGTGAAGTGTTGGATATAAGTCAGGTTGATTTATTCTTCTTATGCATTAATGATGAAGTGTGTAAAATGGGGGATAAAAGAGTATGATGCCTTATCAATATCATTGTGACACTATAGGGACAATAGAAGAAATAAATTGTTCTATAGTTTAATTTGGTGAAAAACAACACAATAACCTTAAAATTTCTTCAAAAGATTGATTATGTTTGGATTGATATTTACATTTAATAAAAATGTATGTAGTTTTATGCACTCCTTTCCCTACATTTTTTGGGTTACTTGCTTGACATATGAGTTCTTCCTTTAGAATGGTCTTGGGAAATAGATTGTTATATTTTTGTTACATTTTTGTGTGGATATGGAATGATGAAATACATGTTGTGGGCATGAATTTTTTTTTCTATGGATGAGTTTTTAATTCTTTTTTCTCTTATTTGAGGGTCTAAATTTGTTGTATGATATCACTCTTAAGTGAGGTATGAAAGTGTTAAAATTTTGTTGACATTAATTTGAATGTACTTAGGTTAAGAGTTCTTCTCATTCCTCTTGTTTTTGGTTTTATTATGATGAATGACTTTAAATGAAAAAAGGTAAATATAAGGCATGCCCTACCTTCTCATGTAGGCATTTAGAAAGGACTTAAAAAGGATACCCTAATAAGGAAGATAGGAAACTCTTAGGGGATGGAAGGATGAAAGGAGTACCTTGACTTAATGCACAAAAAATGATGGCCGATATTTTCTCCACCCTTTATTGTCTCATTTGTCATGATACTATGTGGAATTGGTTGTTGGATTATTTTAGGGTTGAGAGAGAATTAAATGAGAAAGATATTATCATTGTATAGGAATTGGTTCAAAAATGACGAAAGATCCTAGAACAACCTATGCAAGGCAAAATTATTTTAATTTGGTACATGATATGGCTTCAACCACCATAATAGGAATTGTTGGTATTTCTTATCAAGTTAATCACAATGTGTTGTATGTTTATGCCAATTGTAAGATGAATCACAAGAGGATAAGATATGAGTTAAAATAAATATGTATGAGGACTCAATATCTTCAAACTTGTGTTAATTCTTTAGTTACAACTTTTATCATTTATTTGCCTCCCCCTATTTACGATGTTTCATATTCAGATAATGAAGACATTGGACATGTGGATATTGTCATAATCAATTAGTAGTTTCTAAAGTTTTTAAGTGTGGAACGAATGGTAGGTTATATGTCCATTTTTTATATATAAAATATTTACTTATGAATGGATGTGACAGTGTGTTTTATTATATAATCTTCTTGGGTATCATGGGGGTCTCTTTATTTTCCCCCAACCCTTCTCATGACTTATCTTAAAAAAAATGAAATATCTATAATAGAATTTGTGGAAGCCAAGTTGTATATATATATATATATATATATATATATATATATATATATATATATATATATATATGTGTGTGTGTATATATACATATATATATGTATATATACATATATATATGTATATATACATATATATATATATGTATATATACATATATATATATGTATATATATATATGTATATATATATATATATATATATATATATATATTTCATTTCAACCCTAATGCATGCATTAAACCTATTATTGACATTTTTTATGATTATGCATTAATTTTTTATAAAGGATTTGATAAAATGTTATAATCTAAATACCCACATCGTTATCTAAATGATGATCCTAAATACATTTCTTTCACTTTATCCTTTTCATTAAACAATATTTTGCTTATAAATGGAAATGTGGAGGTATTTCTTTTAAATTATCATCATGTATTTATCGTATGGAGTGTGGTCTATTTAGTTTAGGTCAGGTAGGGGTGTGGTGACTTGTGTGAATATGCTTGTTAACTATTTGGAGTGTCATTTTGATGCTCTATTTTGAAGTTCCTCCTTGAAACTCGTGTTTTTATCACATACTATCACAAGTTGTAATTGAACCCCTTTCAAATAGCAGTTGTTTCAATTTTTATGGGAGTAGTTAATACTAATATTTTCTCATGACTAGCTACATTAAATTTTTCCTCCTCTGTAACTCAAATTGTCAACTCATAGAATGCACACTAGGCTAAGGGACTTGTATGTTTCCTAAATATGGAAGTATGTGCATGAAATATGGAATTATGAATAGGTTGGATGATAGTATACACAAGTTTTAGGATGTGCAAATATATGTAAGGAAGGTATATAATAGAATCCTATGCATTAGGAATGTTATTGTGCAAATCAAGTAGATAAGGTAGCTTTGAAAATAGACAATTGTCAAGATATAAATAAAATCGAGTGCATGGATGATCTAGAGAAGAATCATATAAGATTATAAAGTAAATATCAATGGAATCTTATAGATATTTATAGAATTTATCCATATATATTTGGCTATTATGAATTTGTGGTGGGTAAAAACTATAAATAGAATCCTCAATTTTTCACTAAGACATTTAAATCCAATATATGTTACATGTTTTTAGATGTAATTAAATAGCAAGTGTATTTTTTGAAGTTTGAAGATCTCTTGTATATGTGAAAATTTTAGTAAATCTAGCATATATTGTTGTAGTTATTGCGTATGTATTTGATACATGTATGTCATGAGTTGTGAATGAATATTAATAACTTTTTTTAATCATCTTACGTAGTTTATTAAGGTGTGTGTTTTAAGTTAAGGTTTGAATGATGCATTTTTTTCTTTCAATATTATATTGAGGTATGGTATGTTATGTTTAATGTTGAACTTAATTTTATTCTAATGGTAAGGTTATCAATAGTCTCTTGTGTAATTTTAATGACTCTCAAACTCATGTTCAAGTGATATGTTAATGCATTAGGGTTTGTTAAGTGTTGGTGTTATCTTGGATATGTTATGTACATTGATACATCCTTACATAATGTAAAATTTTGGATTTGTTCTCAAGTCATTGTTTGTGAATATTATCTTGATCAAATGTTTGTATGGTAAAGCTCATTGGAACATGTAGAAGTAGGGATTGAAGTGACAACCTAATAATTTTCCAAGGAAGCACCTACTTTGATGATCAAAAACATAGGAAGCAATTACATAGTGAGATCTATGGTGATATCTACAATATATTCTTTGAATATTATCTTTAACATTATCATATATGGATAACTCTATATGTTGTAAGATGAAGCAAGAATTTGGAGGGAAAATATGCCTAGTCAAAGGATCAGGTTAAAAATCTTGTAAAAAATGATAAAGTGTGGACATGAGCAGTAGATGTGTGGTGAATAAGCACATTGAATATTTACTTGTAATAGTTTTCAATTTTGACATATTCATACTTGGGGAGGCAAAGTTTTAGTTCTCGCATGAACCTATAGGATCATTTATTGTGTTAATTCCTCTTAGGATTAATATTTTCTTAGTTTATTTGGGAATTTAAAAGTTAAGGATGGAAGGATAAATTATCTTTTGCATAAGCTATGATTATTTTAGGTTGGAGGAGAGTTAAAGGTTGCACCTAAGGACATAAAAAAAATATATATAGAAGAATGAAATTATCAAGCAAGAGGGAAATAAAATTGCATAAGTATGGTGAAAGTAGAGAAAAATAAATAACTACTAAGTACCCTATGAATAAATGTGGATCAAGTCACATGAATGTTTTGAACACCTGAAAAGGATGGGGAGGCACATGATTGGTTTTTGTAAGGGAGAAATGGGCCTTAGTGAGAAAGGTGAATTATGTAGAGGAGGATTTCTAAGTGAAGAGGAATCAAGATAAGGAGATGAATGGATTCCACTAAAGGAGGAAGTGGAAGGCACAAATCCTATGGAAGTATCAATATTGAACCTACCTAAAGTGAAATTTCATGCACATGTTAATTTTTAGAAGGGTAAATGAATATGTCTTTAAAGAGTTCAGTGATTAGGAAAAGTCCAAGACAACCAATAGGAGTGCAGAGCGGGATAAAAATTGATGAAGTGCTATTATAAAGAGGTTATAAGAATATAAAAAGGAAAAGAGAGGATGAGAAGAAGGTAAGAAAGGAGAAAATGAAATACAAGGTTACAACATTTGATAATCCAGATTTAGAATCATCATCCTTCGAGAAAGAAATAAAAGAATGTACAAATCTGAAGTACAAACTAAACACAAGGGAAAGAGTCCAAATCAAAGTGTGGACATGAGCCATACACATGAATCATTGAGGACTTGGGGTAAGGTAGTAAATATCGTGGAATGTTTTTTCCACTGATTAGTCAAAGAGAACTGACTTTAGACTAGCCACCAAAATTGAATGACAAGGTAAAGTTGAAACTAATGCATAAGGAAAATACTTGGGTAAAGTTACTAGAAAAGGTGAAGGTGTGGTACCACCATTATGTTGAGAAGAACATATAAAATAAATTATTGTTTGGGAGGAGTCCAAATAAACACTAGAATTAAAGGAAATTAAAAAGCACAAATGACTATTTAAAATTCACAAGCCAAAGAACTTTATACCAAAGAAAACAATTATGAAAGGAATAATGGAAGGAGAATAATAAGAAGAAGAGTGTGATGAAGACAAGGAATGCTCATGCATATAAGGGGAAAAGATCTAAATTCTATAAAAATAAGATGGAAGTCCTCACACAACTAGTGAAAGTCCACTAGAGAACAATCTCGTGCAAGATGAGGGCCATGAAAAAGAAGAGTTAAGGAGAAGGAGAGAAAATTTATTGAGAAAAAAAGAAAGATGGCCCACACAAGAGCATGATTAATGTAACCTCGTCACATCTCAAGATTCAAACATCATGGAATGAGAAGCATACAAAACACATATCAAGGGGTAAACACATGGGGTTGAATTTTTTTTTAAGATGATAACTATAAGTATGGTGAGATTGAATGAAGTTCATGTTGAGGAAATGAGAGATAATAAGTTGCATGAGGTGAATACTAGTCCAAAATCACTATAAAAAATTAGAAAGGGTGTTGGAACTAAGGAGAATTGATTCAGATCAATTGGGAGAAATCTTCCAAATCAGTCTTCTTTGTACTTGACAAATGATCACATTCAATTCCCACTTAGTGTTAAATTATCACCTCCCTTGGTTTTTATCAATTTGCATACTAGGATACCTAGAGTCCATTCACAATTTGGTTTTTTCAAGGATGGATTTATCCTCTACTATCATTAGCCTCCTTTGTGAGTCCACAAGTATATCTCAAGTTGTTACCTTTCACCTCTCTTCCCTTTTCAGGATGCAACTCACATATATGCTCTTATTAGTCTAGCTTGATAGATCTCAATGACCATACTTTGGTATGCATATTAGGGACCCAATTTTCATGTTTTGATGGTTTGATTGCTCTTAAGGCATCTATCAAATTACTAGCATACTCCCTTATCTCAAATCATAATACTACTCACTTTTGTCCATGTTTGTCTCTCACTAGTTCTTGAGTCTAAAGGACAACTCTTGGATTGTGTTCCAAAAACTCTATTCTACATCATGTACATCTTTAGAGTGTCATCTCAAACCTATTATGATCCTCTCTAAATATTTAGACAAACCATACATACTCATTTCCACCTTATTGCACTCGAAGTCATTATAAGCTTGTAACCTATTTTTCCTGTATATTTTGTCTTAGTAGGAAACCTTTCAACTCTCTTGATGATTTAATCACTATTTAGAATTTTTTTTTACCCCATGAAGCTTTCACCAAGGTTCATTACTTCTTTCAACTGTTGGACCTCTTTCTATGCATTTCACTCCTCATAGGTATACTAGGCTAGTAGCCTTTTTCTGAGTATTCCTCCTATGTTTAGACATCATGTCACCATTATTAAAGGTATAATGGCACTTTTGGGTTCCTTTTATCCTTGTTCACCTTCACAAGAATTTTTAAGACTTTACTCCTCTCTCTCCACTTTCTAGCTTTCTTTGCCTTCTAATTAGGCCTTCTAGGCTAAATTTTGCCCCAACCTTCACTCAGTCAACCCAATACCATCCATACGGGTTGGTACAAAACCAAAAATTTGAAAAAATTGTTCCTCTTGTCAATAATCACCTTAATATTAAATTCTAACATTTTTTGATGGTTAGAATTTGAGTTATCCACTAAACCCTAGGTCCATGGTTTCCCATTTGCACACAGGGCCGAGAGCCTTAAATTTTCTATATCTCCCATTGTACAATGTTTAAAAACCCCAAACCACTTGAATTAGGTCTATATGGATTCCATTCAAATTTATCAACAGATAAAATTATTTGTCATATCCATTCCATGATTGAAAACAATAAAAACATGGTTGAATGTGTTCATTTTATGACTGTAACAGGGGTTTAAATAAACAACAGGGGTTTCTTGAATTCCAAAAAAGGTTTTCTTACTCTTATTCAATATTCCTTAGAATTAAATTCCCTTAAACACTTATTCATACCTCTTCTTAATCCTTAACAATATTTTCAAGGTCTCTATACCATGGAACATTCCACATAGTCATAAATCATAATACACATGCAGGAAACAAGGTTTTTGTGTGTGGATAAGTTTCAAAGACTGCATCAAAGGTGATTTTCAATTAAAATAGTTTATTAATCCCCTCACAGTCCTTACAATGCCTTGGATTCAAAAGACATATACTTTCTTGCAAGGAAACTCCATTCTCTGTCACTTGCCTGTGCACAAAAATGTAACTTACAGGTTTATAGAATCCATAGGTTCCTTGTTTTCTACTATTTTCCCAATAATTCAAGGCTACATAACTTCACTTTATGGAAGGTAATTTCATCCACATTATACACTCAATGATCCTTCTGAAAAAAACAAATAAACACCTCCTATAATCCCTTTTCTTAAAGTGGACTTTGACCCTAAAACAAGGTATGGGCAGAACACATAACATCCAAGATTACAAATGGTTATTGGAATCCTTCCACGTATTCTAGGTCATTCCAAAGACCTCCTTTGAATCCATAAAAATTCTTATATGTTATTCAAGACTTGGATTTATCAACACCAAATGGACAACCTCATTTGACACTTCTGCCAGACAACTGGGCAACATACAGATTCCTCCAATACTTAGTTGTTTTCATCAAATGTATAAACTCAAATGTCAACAAGGATAAGATACAGGGATATATGATTCAAATAAGGACTTAGAAACCAAATACAACTATATTCTTATAACAACAATCCACAACCCCAACTAAACTCCACTTCACATACTTGTCGTCCTGCATACATAACTCTATTCTGCAAACATTGTCCAAATATCTATTTTCTAGAGTCTCAAAAGACTAATCAATCAAATATAAAAAAATAACATGAAATACATGTAATTCACACAACAAGAATCTTTTCTTGATTCTTCTACAAAAACATTCATTACAATACAATCCAAGAATGGACCATGAAGGTTCTGTCAACCTTAGTGATTTTTTTAAATAATTTCTCTTTTGCCCCCTATTTTTCTTTGACTGGAGCTTCCTCTCCTCTATAATATGTCCATACACCTTCTAAAATGACTCTCCTTTCCCACTTTCAATGTAGGCTTGGATTTGGTTACCACATTTAGTTACCAAACAACTTCCTTTTCTTGAATCCAACGTATGGATGCATGGTTACCTTTCAAAAGGTGACTACCACTTTATGATTTTTAAAAATATGACTCATTATCACCCCTTACATAACTTTATTATACTCCTTGACCCTACTGGACTCATCTAAACATTTCAAATATGCACATGATCTTCCTAAACTCAATTCTCATATTTGAATTTTCAAATTATTACTTTTGGAGGGAAAACTCCTAGAGACCATATAACTCAAATTTATGACTCCAGATGGATTCTAGGCCACACATGGACCTAATAATGTCTCACACACATATTGACATCAAAATTTGACCTACTTTGACCTCTAAATTGACAAAACTCAAAACTAGTGTTTCATAGCTTGATGCTCCTGCATCAAGAATGTAAAGACAAAGATGAAGAGTTGAAAACTATAATCAACTCACTTAGATATAAAGTAGTCTTTAAAAGGTTTGGTTAAACCCAAAAATCATTAGGGAAATAATGAAAGAGGATGAAGTGAAGCAAAATTGATTAATAACACACATTACCATAGAAAAATATAAGAGTATGCACGAATAACTTGATGAATCCAATTATTTTAAAGTAATTATGATAAAAGACACATAATTGGATAATCATTTGATATATTCCAAAAGTATGCCATATATGAATAATATGATATAAATTAAGTGTACAAAGTGCACATGTAGGAGTTCCAATAAATGATAACAAAGTACAATGTGTTTTCAAATGATTTGAATTTTTTGGAAGGATTAATTGAAAAAGCAGATAAAATGAATAAGGCAATGGAAGCAGATGCATACCAATGGGAAAATGTTGATAATGAATTGAAGCAATAGGTCCATGAGGCTATTGTTGAGTAAGAAGATGAGGTAGATGACAAGGAAACATAGTAAAATTATTTATTGAGCACAAACAATATATTTAGTATGGAGGAATTTTATGTGAAAGTAATATGGAAGCATGTGCAAGTTAGATGGAAGTATGTACAAGTTCAAAGATACACAAAAATAGATACGAAAAGATAAGGGTTTTTTGCACATTACGAAGATTGTTGTGTAGATTAAGTAAATAAGGTAGTTGTGCAAATAGATAGGTGTCAAGGCATAAAGACAAATCACATGGATGATATACAGAATAATAATATAAAATTTTATTATAAATACCCATGGAATATTATATATATTTATAGAATATATCTATATTGATCCAACTCTCATGAGTATGTCAGTGTGTAAAAACTATAAATATGAATTCCTATCTCTCTTTAGGACATTCATATTTGATAAATTGTTAGGACTTGTTCCAAAGTCTTAACATTAGGTGGGGCACTTGTTTTTGCTAGGGATGGCGGTAAAAATCTCATTTCCCTCTTGGCATTGAAGTGTTTTTCTCTTCTAACTTTGATTTGCATGATAATATGATTCATCGTTTTGGATTTGTCGAGTTGAGCTTTTCTAGCAAATTCTTGTGCTTTGATGCTTTTTGTTGGGTTATCTCCCTCTCCCTAATTATCTTTAGCAAAAAAAAATAGCCTAATTTCACAATATTTTAGTTTTTTACTAAATTAGTCCCAACCCAAATAATGTCACAAATAATTCATGATTTTCCCATCATTACTATGGTACCAAATTTGAATAAAATTTAATTATAAAATTGAATTCATAAAAAAAAAATAGCACAACGTAAAAATATTTGACAAAAAAAATCTAATGCAAAATCTCGTGTAAAATCTTTGATGCAAAAAACTTTGATGCAAAGTGTCACTTTTTCATTTTTTTCAAATTCTTTCCTTTAAAAAATATAAATTAACAAATTCAAATTATGGAAAATTCAACAAGTCTGACACAAATTTGCATTACTCACACATTCCGCCAATTTTTTAGCTAAATCATTGATGCAACGAAACATGTTTGTTTGCATCAAACATGGAAAAATATTTCTAAGTAAAAAATAACACTGATTTTGATGCAAATAGTGACGCTAAAACTTCAATTAAATCTTTAATGTATTATCATCACAACATTTTGCAAAGACAAATTCAAAGAAGGATCTTTTTCATTTTGTAATGGCATGCCCACTTTCAAACAAAACAACAATTCTAGATTCCATTTGCATGTTAGGTTCACCAATTAATAATCAAAGTATACATGACTTTAGCACCATAAACATGTAAAACACAATAACTAATGCCCAAACTAGTAAATCAAACATGTAATAAAATATGGAGATGTCAGTAAATACATCTGATATATCAACCTGAAATCTAAATTTGAACGAGCAAGAGGATTTCAAACCAATACAAACACCCTTGGTCATTGACTACCACTTAAAAACTGAATCTACAACTCCAAACCCTTTCTTCTTCTTTCTCACCTCTTGCCCCAATTCCACGAACTTCAAAACATGTCTTTTTGAAATCAACAATCTTGCAATATAAAAATGGATATTTTTGGGGCCCTATGTTAGGGTTTGGGTGGCTAGTCTAAATTCGTTCTAGGCCTCTGATAGTCCGAGCCCGCAAAAATATCGAGATGTTGATAAATAAAAATTGCATAACAAAGATACTTTTCTAAAAATGCTCTAACAATGCACCATAATAAAAAGCTAACTATGAAATAATGTGTCGAAATTCATATACATGCCGACTGAAATTTACAATTCGACAAAATTCATATAAATGCAGACTTCCAACAACTAGAAACGAGAAATGTGTAAAAGCACATGTGCACCCATCGAATTAAATGGGATGCACAAGCAAGAGGGTCAAGGCTCTAGAAATAGTCATGACGACAGGTCCCAACATGCACATGGAAAACATAACATTAAAAATGAAAATAAAAAAAACCCACACAAATAAATTATTTATCCCCTATAATGTTTTGATTCCTATTGGTCATACTTTGCTTCCTTGTCCGCTTTGTGAATATTAACACCCAATTAAATCAATGTTATAGATTTTTCTCCCAATATTAAATATTTTATAAGATCCGCTAAGAAAGAATTGGGTGGATGATAATAAACCTAGGGGAGAAGCCATGGCCTCTGCCATTCTCTGTTCATCTCATCATTCTCTGCAAACAATTATTCCAACCAAAGTGTGCCCCGTCACTCCTTCCAGGTCCCATGGCAATGCACATTATATTTGGAAGCCTTATGCCAAACACCCACTTGGGTACACTTGCATTTCTCAGTTTAAACTCAAAGCATCTTCTGCTGCCGAACAGGAGACTGAAAACAGTGCAGAAAAGCTTGTAGACAGACTTCTTTCTATGGTATATCATTCCTTGCACCCGCCATGAGAAACACATATCTATTTTAAACTATCGTGATGTTTAATAAATGATTCACGAGTCTCTTTCAGAAGCCTTTCTTAATTATGGACTGTGCAAGACTTAAATATTTAACACTTGTAACACATTTCTGTTTCATGGCACTCAAGTAGGAAGTAACAGAAAACTGGGTGTTTTATAGGTGGAAGGAACAGACAGAGGTGCTATGCTAAGCAAAGAAGAGCATGCAAGGATTTCTGGGACTGTCACTCAATTGGAGCGATTTTGCATACCAGAGCCTCTCAAGTCTCCACTTATTTTTGGAGGTAAGAAATCACTACCCAATGTAAAACATTAATATGCATTTTTTCAGAAACTATTAATATGCAAAAAGAGACTTGTCATGTACAATTTTCACAGTTTTCTGAGAAGTATCAGATTTAGTTAATGAGGACAAAAAGCATGAAGTGAAATGAAAAGGTTCTTTTGTAACTTACCTTGTTCTAACAAGAGGATCTTGAATCCCAAATTGGTATGCTAGCTAAGCTGCGCCCATAACATTCACCTAAGATTTACTGAAAGTTTCTCCTCGTCTACATCAAAATTTACATTTAGCGGAGAAGCCAGCTAACTATGCCACATCCACAAAGCTGGATTCACATATATAACTTTATTAAGTGCCCTATCTTGTCATTAAATCTCTCACTTACAGACTATCCAGCACTGAAGATATTACAAAATGGGAAATATCAGCATTTCTAAAGAGACCTTAAATACACACTGGATTGTTTTAGTTGTCAAAAGAACCTGATTTTAACATATCACACAACTGAAACATTTTTTTCCTTCTTTCAGCTTTCTAGCTATGCTTTGAGGGGTATCTAATCCACCAAAGTTGCTCGGTACTCCCACCTAACTTCATCCTTTATTTCGGTGCCTCAGAGGAATCAAACCTTGGAGGACTCTCCATGATCCAGTCATCTCACCAGTCAGATTTTGTCCCCACTGGCTACACTCTGGCAGGCCTAGAACCCTAAATGGACCTGGAATTGGTTATATTTTAAAATAAAAATAACTATTAGCAAACTAAATACCATCTCAAATAGTTTGAGAGTAAAATGATTAGATGGGCAAGCTCAAGTACTTCTTGAACGGTTGCACATGCAACCTGAACATAGTTGAGTATGATGAAATGACTCAAATTTTCTTGCTTACACAATACTGGGTGTGGGCCTGTGGCAAATGGGGCTAAATCCACAAGTTTTGTCATCAAAAGTTACCAAACTCTCTATTTATCTTGTTTTATAGTTTTCTATTTTCTTTTTTAGGGGAGTGCTTTTGGATGCCACCTTGTTGATGGTCGCTTAATTGGCATTACATTCCAGAACTGCATGCTGATCTTGGTCATTCCTGCGCATGAATATAATTTCTTTCTCTGTTTCATTTTATGCACTTGAAAAGTGCTTTTTTCCACAACACAGACATTAGTTTGTAAAAATGGACAAAATGCCACTATTTGACAGGCTAATATGCTCAATATATCAAACATTTGACTGGACCTTAAAACCATAACAAAAAATAAAATCTTCAGACTTATTCTAGATGTGTGTGTGCAAGCAGGTCTCCAAGACAATCCTTTCTACCTAAGGAGTCCTGAATGGTTGTGAACTAGTTGAAATCTATTAAGCATCACCACTTGGGAGATGAAAAGATTAGTGTAGTACCGATTCAAGTTTTTGACAGCTTATTTGAGTCTTCAGATGGTGTCTTGTAAGTTGACTTTATATTGATGGAAAACTGTTGTTTAGAGACTGATTTGGTGTTTATTTCCAGATTGGGATGTGGAATATAGCTCAAATCCAACATCCACCGGAGGTTATTATAGAAGTACAATTGGGAGATTGTTGTTGAGAACGAAAGAAATGGCACAAACAATACAAGCTCCAGATTTTGCGGGTAATAAGGTTGTCTTCTCTGCTTTGAATGCGATTGATGGGGAAGTTTCCTTGAAAGGTAACAACTATCTTGATTTTTCTTTCGGTAGTCAATTTCATTCTTATTAAAAGCTACTGAGGCCTAACAGTGTCAAAGTTATGCCATGCTATTTCCACTGAACAATGATAAATTATCATCACGAACTCACCACCGAAGATGTATGCTGCAACATTTGTTTCCATAGTTGGACATTTTTGGCTAATGATTTTCTTGAATCCCTCTGTAATTTCTTTTTATCATCAACATTCGGGGTCTATCTTCTAGACCCCTCTACAGGTTTAATATGATGTGATAGGATTTTGCTGATAGACTGAATATCTATATGTACATATTACAAATTTGCTATTGTAGTCTGGAATGCTAGATCGGCTCTCTTGTGAATTAATTTCTTTATTGTCAGGGCCTACCTCATTGCTGAGATGATGGATCTCCAGGTCTGGCTTATGCTCCAACCATCATCTCTATTTATGTTATTCACGTGTTGTTTAATTTTCAATGTTTACCTTGGATGTTTCTTAGATTAGTCGTATTCTCTCTTAAGGACCTTAGTTGCTTCTATGCAAAATTGATATTCAGTTGTGTGTGGGTGCTCAGAAAGATCAGACTTTTCTATCTGATTACGATGGAGATCCCCAGCATGTCATCCATATAACACTGCCCCCACCCTGGTTTTTCAGGGTTGGTGTCTATTGCTTTCTTTTTGAAATCTTCCATGAATAGGTTTGCTACAAATGGTGATAATGGGAACCCCATGGCTATTCCTTCTGTTTATTCATAGGTCTCTCTTTCAAAGCTAAATAATTTTTTTATGTTAGGCACACCTTCACTAGCTTCCCAGTTTCCTGAAAACTTGTGTTTGTTAAAGAAAATTTCAGAGTCTGTACTGCCTTGTTAATCCTTCATTCCTAACAGAAGTGTCCTGAAAATTGAGAACTAATAAGCTATACAAGAATCCCTAAAAATGCCAAACCATATCGAATCATAATGGAGTATTATGGCCATTTTATTCTGGCAATATTGTGTACAGGTATTTGTAATTATCCACAAAACTCAAGTGTTTGTTGATTTGTTTCATTCAATAGACATCATTGTTCAGTTATTTTTTCTGACTGTACAATCCTTTATGGAAAGGTAAAGATAGATCATGGTCAAGATCAAAGTGCAAAAAGCTGTAACTTCCTGAGTAGGGCCATTCTAGTAGTTCAGAGAAGTCACATAGTGACTTCATGGAATTTTATTTCAATGAGTATGAAACTACCATGGTTCCTCTAGACCAAATCGTCTGTTTTGTTGGCCTTAAAAAAATTATGATATGTTTTGTCTAAAGCTAACTTTCTTTACAGATTTAATTGGTCTGGGTTCAAAACTCAAGTGCAGTTTTAGAGTTTTTGTTAATGTGATCTCAGTTTCCGTCTTTTCAAAATTATGAGTTAGAATTCTGCAATGTTAAAACTCAAGTACAGTTTTAGAGTTTTTGTTGATGTGATCTCAATTTCTGTCTTTTCAAAAATATGAGTTAGAATTTTGTAATGTTAGTTGTTGCTAAGAAGTAAACGTGTTTGGTTCAGCATTGAAAGTTAAAAATATGTGAAAATCTAATGATGGAAAGGCATTTGTAGCAGAAATGCATAACAGTTTCCTTACAGGCAATTGTGGAGGGACTTCACATAAATTCATTTTTACTGTTGAATTGGATCATGGTATTCTTAGTTCCTTGCAAATCAAATTTGCCAGAACCTTGAGGAAGAGGATCCTGTACACTCTGGAAGAGCTGTGATGCAACATCTGGAATGTCAGTTATAAGATGGAATAGGGTTTTCTTTTGCAAGATGCAATACAGTGATTACACTAAAAAAGTATTCAAATTGCTCATAATTCCATTTATAAGATTTGTGTAAATGGGATAGAATTGTACCATGCAAAAAAACCAAAAATAGAGGGCATTGAATGCTACCTGTGATTGAGGAATCATGTAAGTCTAAGCCACAATTTCAACCACTAAATTCAACAAGCTCAATGCTCTGTGCTAGATCCATATGAGTGATTATAAGTCAGCAGTTTTTCAAGGTTCATTCTGAAATTCAAACACCCTTTGAAGGATAATCCTACAGAAATTCTACCATTATATAGACAGCACAATGGATACCTATTGTGCAAGTGCAATGCCTATTAACAACTATATCACCAGTACCCAATTCTTTTTACGATTGAGGCAGAAATTGCAGGAACTGTGTAATCCAAGTGTGATGTATGCTGCCAGAAATTGAGCATCTTCCAAAATAATGTTCAGAAAAATGAACCCCCTTGAGTGTAGAATAATGTTTTGCTAGATGAAGGTGGAATGGGCATGCTAGTTGGACCAGGATGATAGTGAAGATGATGATTATAAATGTTGATGCATGTCCTAATTCTTACAGAGGCTTGATGTAATTCTTATAATGAAATTAATAAAAATAATGTTTGGCAAATGATATGGAAATCCCAAAGTTCTGAGTGAGAGTTCAGCAGGGGACCATGATATGAAGAGAGGAATAGGATATGTCACTGTCTTCTCATGTGAATAAGCTTCATGCATGTACACCATCTCGATCACTTACTCATCTAGCATATAGATTTGAATTCCAATATTGTGCTTTTTTTTTTCTCTCATTGTTTTTGAATGAGAAGTTTTTGGAATGTGCTATCTGCAACCTGATCAGAACTTGAGGAAATCATGGCAATGGCCTATCTGATGACTGTATTTCTGCAAGGGTTTTTGCTGTTTAGTTTTTGTGAACTGACTCATGATGGAGGAAATCAGAGGAGCATGAAGGCCAGAGGCTTTCTGCTAGAGCCATAGGGAGAGCACAATTTGGTTCAGGTTTGGCAGTAGGCATTTTTTCGCAGAGGTTATTTTTCCATTCATACTCCCTCGCGTGATGATCTTTTGGCCCTGGGTCACGGGAATGATTTTTTAGAAACTCCAACTGAGAAGTGAATCTTAAAAAAGGTCTACTGGTTTATTCTCAATTTGCTGTACATTTCTCTGTAATCTGCACCATATAATAGAAGCCTGAAGGTAAAGGTTGTTTTAGGTCACGGCTAAGCCATAAGCCAATTTTGTGTTTAAGGCCCCCTTGTGGGAGCCCACAAGGGTATTTCTTTCCTGTTACTTTTTATATTGTTCAAATTTTGTACTCGAGTTTCGACCTCATGAGCAAGATGGGGAGTAAACCTAACCTTATCAATCCACCTACGCTGAAGTACGGAAGCCCCAGGTCAAAACTAGAGGCCTCTTGAATTTATGATTTTAAGAGCAACAGCTAGGGTTCATAAAGAGCAGAGAAAAAATTTCGGCATGAACACAGATTTATGAGGGATTCCTTCAAAATCCCTAAGAGAGGGTGATGCAGACAGTTATAGCTACCATGTTCATATTCCTCTTTAGGAGCTATCCAGCCTCGGTTGCACATTGCTGCCCACAAAACAAACACTTAATCCAAGACATGCACAACAGAAAACTACATTACCAGATCCTTCACCCCAAACCCCTGGATACTGGTATGATCTGTTTCAGATACTGATCCTGGTCCAACCCTGCTTGGATATGGCCAGGATACTGTGGATCCTCCCAGATACGTCCTGGGATGTATCCGGGAGGATCCACAGTCCTCCCACAGTATGCTTGCCGTATCCAGGTAGGATCCACAGCCCAATATATATATATATATATATATTTCTTTTTTAATTTTGATTTCACTATGGACTTCAAAACACAAATAAAAATAAAATAATATTTCCAATTCTGCTTCACATGCTTTGTTCAGCGCCATTCATAACAGTGGAAAGGAAACCATTCATATTCAATATCTTGGAGCCAAGTTCCTTGCGATGATCTAATGTTAATGGCTTTCAGCACTCAAAAGATCAACTTGTGTACCAACCCTATTATAGGTGGATAATTCTTGGGTAGCGGCTGCTTCCAATATGTAAACAAACCTACCAATCTTATTCCTCGGGGTCTCCAAGACCCCTTCAAAATTAGTTGATGATCCTTCTTCATTTTCATCACTGTTTGTAGGGTCATCTTTAGAACGAACCTCTTCCTCTTGATGCTCGGAAATTTCCTCCAATCCCCTGTCAAAACTCTTGGTACATAGTGGTCTGTAAACTTGTCACTCGCTAAATTATCAGAAGATTCTTTACTCTTTATTCCTTGATTCACACAAATAACCCCCATTGTGGATTTTCAATTGAATATCATTACATTTGGCATTGAATTATTAATATGGTTTGTGGTTATTTAGCTTATTTTGTTTACTCTATGCATATTATGTGGTTAATTTTGCTTATTTAGCTATATTTTTAACATCATATATATTTTTTGGTATGGCCATATCCAGGCTAAAAACATTTGCTGTATCCATGTACCTGAATCCTGTATCTGTACCAGTACCAGGATCGGCTACTTAGCCGAAAACATTACAACCAGGCAATTATACACATACAAATACTCAACAGCCAGGCTGTTCAAAAGAACAATGACAGTGCCAAAAACAGCAGAATAGGTCAACATAACCATCCTCTACAAATGGACTGGCATTCCTCATTAATGCACCAGAAAAACAGTTACATCAAGTTGATTATGCTCAGCCATTAGAGCTCATTCAACCCACTCTTCCTTTCCCTCTCTATCAGGTTTCTAACTCTCTTTCAAACACACAACTCTATTAATATAAAAATGCCCAACATGGGCCTCACTAACCACTATCATTACTGTGTTGTGTTCAAGTGTTCAACTACAACTCTCCTACTCACAAACCACTAATATAAATATATACTTCTAAGACAACTAAGATATTACTATGCATGCTGAGTGCTCCCAAAATTCCTACATTTTGTTTTGCCTCAAGTCCCACTAGTGGTGCCCTACATCATTCTCCCCTCGTTAAGATTTTTTTTTGAACCTAT
Organism: Torreya grandis; assembly: GCA_037957365.1. Lineage (NCBI taxonomy): Eukaryota > Viridiplantae > Streptophyta > Pinopsida > Cupressales > Taxaceae > Torreya > Torreya grandis. Next base: position 4,630,985 of record JARHVA010000333.1, read on the forward strand.
TGGCTCAGAGCTGGTTTTACCCAAAATCCATCTGCATGATAGCCAAAATGCCAAGAAGACCCAAGAACCCGACTGCTAATATTTTTGGGTGATGCAAGATTGCCTTTACCTCAAGATACTCATGCATTAGACACCCTGGGGGAAAAGTTTGAGTGCATAGTGCCACAAATTTGTGCTAGATGGTAGAACCATTCTATTGCTAGAAGAGTGAGGCCATAGCATACCCTTCCACCATGTTAGGAACCTCTGCAACTTTTCACACAATTTCTTCCTCTATTTCTAGCAAGATGCTAGACCATAAGCCATCCTCCACCTAGCTTTGATTACCCTTCTCTTTCCCTTGCCCCTTTGTTGGGCATAGTAAATCCACCTCCTCCGATTATCTCTCTTTTTCATTTTCCATCCTCTTGTGGGATTTTGCACACCTCTATCTATCCTCTGCCCAGCTCTTTACCTCATACAAGTTCCATTAGCTAGAACTTATTTCGCCATCTATGTTAAGCACTCTTGGATTGATATTCTAATAGGTCTCATCACCTCTCTCCCTGCTGCCATCTCCATATCTTAGGCATCAACATGATTACCTATAACTTCCATTAATATCCCTAGGATAGTCTTCATGTCATCCTCTCTTCCTGCCCTCATTGTATTGTCAAACAGCTCCATTGTTGTAATTCCACTGCAATCTACCATGTCAACAATGGAACTTTCTTTGCAATCCATGTTCACATGAACCTCATTCCGTTTGATGGTTCTTGGCAAAAGTGCTCTTGGGAAAATGTAAAACACATCAGACTTATATTGTATTCTCGTTGCCATCACTCTAAAATAAATTTATTTTCCCACCTTTACATTCTTTTCCGCAATGCTTGCCTAACTCAACCAACTTCCTTCCCTAGAATTATCAAAATCTGTAAAAAATTGCTCATAATTCATCAAAAACTCCATAGGAAAATCAAAATTTCCCACTTCCTCTTCTTCTGTGTAATGTCCCCTTTCTAACATTCATAGCATGATGTTGTCGTTAGCCTATTTCCCTATGGTCCCGTAGGCTAACCAGGGCATTAAAGGGACTTGCCATTTGGCCTAGACAGTTTCAATTGCATATCTTTTTGGGGGGTTTGAGGCAATTTTGGGCATACTTACTATTTATAGTAAGTCCTGAATGGACATGGCTAGACTTCTAGGGGCAGTGACATGTCGATGGTAATTGTTAAAAATCGACATGAAGATTTATTTATCATTGATATGATTTATTGGGCATTAATGAAGTTATTTTATAAAGTTAAATTTAAATATTTAACTTTATTAATGCATATTCTATAGTTTGTGGGAATTATTTAAATAAAAGAATCCCCTTTATTTTATAATTCATCGGATACATAAGTTACATAAAGGGAGTTATGTTTTATCCCACATTGACAAAACGAAGGAATGGACTCTTGTGAGAACTCTATAAAAGAAATAGCTTCCATTTAGGGGGTTTTTGGAAGAGATTAATGTTATGCAGCTGGATTTCTTGGAAATCTGATTTTCGAGCTTGGAGGACGAAATCCCTCTTTGCTAGCATTCTCTTCGCTGTTGAAAGACATAGTCAGGAGGATTGATGGTGTTTTCATTCAGGAAACACATTGGGCTTATTGGATTTACAACAAAGAAGGGCAGAATAATGATTTGCTTCAGGAGCCGTGAATAGTGTTTTGCTACAGTGTGCGTGAATAGTGTTTTTGCTACAGCGTGTGTGAATAGTGATTTTGCTACAGTAACCCGTAAATAGTAAAATTGCTACAGTGCCGTGAATAGTGCTGCTATAGTGCATGAACAGTGTTTGCATCAAGTTTACTTGTTTATTCTCACTGATTAGAGGTCTAGAAGGCTGCCATTTCCTTTGTGGGTCACTACAACACTAATTTTCAGGTTTCTACTATCAAATTTTCATATCTAAGCATTGTAATTTTTGAATACAAATTTGAATATTTGTTGCAGCCCATAAGGCAATTGTATGTGCACATTTATATTGCAAATAAGTGTTTAACAACAAATAAGGAGTTTCAGGTCTTTCATGTATAGTTGTATGTTTGTCAAGTGTTTGACAAAATGCCTTGTTGATCATTAAGCAATTTAATTGATATGACATAGTAGTTTGCAAGTTTCTTTCATTGAAAAATAAGGGTGGTTATTACAGTGGTATCAAAGCAGAAAATCCTGCCATCCTAAAGGGTTAAAGAATGTATAAACAGGGACATGTCTGGTTTCGATCAGCAACCTTTCACTCACCATTACAACACAAGAAGGAACATAGCAGTAATAAATACAGGTCCAGAGGAACAAGGGGTTCTAGAAGAACATAGAACTATAGGGGAATAAAACATTGACAATATGCGTGAGAGAAGAGACCCAGGGGAGGAGAGATTTCTACAGTTATTGGACACACTAGTTTAGGGACAACAGTTAGCAGAGCAAAGAGCACAACAACAGAATCAACGATTGGACCTATTGACACAGATGATGGCACGCCAGTTGGATATTGACATGAACTTAGGAGCTGGAAATAATGGTGGCATTAATCAGAATGGAGGTAATAATGGTGGACAAAATGGAAATGGAGGTAATGGAGGGGAAATGTAGGCGACAACTTGGGCCATGTAGTTCAACCCACTAGAACGGTGAGCTCTAGACCGCTTCTACCTACCTTCCCAACTAGGGCACCGGCACAGCATGCCAATGAACCTCATATCACAGATTTGCAGGATCAGTTCAGAAGAGATTGGGAGAGTGGAGGACCTAAATTTCAAGCAGCTATATCTTTACGAGACTATATTGATGTAAGGATGAGACACATGCCTCGTGCAGGAAACAGGAACCAAAACTTTGAGTTACGGAAGAAAGTAGGGAAATTGTCTCTACCTTATTTTGATGCTTCTGGGAAGACTATGGCACGAGCTTGGGTGCAAAAGGTGGATACCTATCTTTAGCTTAATCCTATGCCCGAAGAAGAAGCCATTAAATATGCTGCTATACACCTTGATGGAGTTGCACATGAGTGGTGGCACCATGGCATGGTGACTATGGGACATGATCAAATCACTTCTTATGTTGAGTTTATAGAACGATTGATAGAGTGGTTTGATAGGAAGGATCCAGAACTGCATTTTAAGGAGTTGGCACAGTTGAAACAATGGGGACTATTGGAGAACTATATCTCTGAGTTCCAGAGACTTTCAGTATTAGTCACGGATATATCACTGAGGAGACTTATGGTGCTTTTCATGGATGGATTGGTTGATCCATTGAGAAGGTGGATTAAGGCCCTCAACCCACCTACACTACAAGAGGCTATTAAGAAGGCTAGGGACATGGAGGCTTCTAGTTCAAAAAGCCGATTTCAGTCTAAGAGTTTCCCACAGAAAAAAGAAAAGGATAAGAGACAAAATGAATCACATCCACCACGAGTAGATTCAGGAAGACTTGACAGCGATCAATTGAATGAGCTCAGAAGGAAAAAACTTTGTTTTCATTGCAGAGAGCCATGGGACCCTTCGCATAAGTGTACGGTAGAGGCGATGGCAAAACAGTCAGAGTATTTTTCTGCTGAAGAATCAGCTTCAGAAGAGTCAGTGCAACAGTCAGATTTAGAAAGCAGTGATGAAGAAGAGACTATGGCAGAGGAGGTTAGAGAAGTTAAGACCATTGCCCGACTTACCAGCACTGAACCGTCAATAACCTTCAAGGTAAGTGGTGTGATTCAGGGGCAGCAAGTTGTTTCATTGATAGACACAGGGGCCACCCACAATTTCATTGATGCAAGCTTTGTGAAGAACCGAGGACATCAGACTGAGGAACATAAGGGATTCAGAGTGATGGTAGCTAGTGGAGACAAGCTTCTTAGTACTCGGATGATTCCTGATCTCCATATGCGGATTGGAGACTATGACATGGTAGGCAAGTTCTATGTTGTTGACATGGGAGATTATGATGTCATCCTAGGCATGACATGGATGAGATCTCTAGTGGAGTTCACCTTCAATTTGGAGAAATTGGAAATGAGATTTGAGTACCAAGGTCGGAAAGTGGTTCTTAGAGGGTTATCAGATGGGGGACTTAGAGTAGTCTCACTTAGGAGGATGGAACATTTGTTTAGACATGACCAGATAGAGTGGGTAGCAGAATGTATGATCATGCCTACAGCTATAGAGCAACAAGTTAAGGAGTACCATCTAGACATTCATGAGGTCATATCCAAACATACAAAGGTGTTTGGAAGCATTCCACCAGGTGTTCCACCAGAGAAAGGAATAGAGCATGTGATTGAACTGGAGGGGGGGCGAAGCCTGTGATTACAACCCCCTATCGTCATCCTAAGGTGCATAAGGATGAGATCAAGAAGGCAATAAAGGAGTTGCTGGAGATGGGACACATTAGGCCTAGCAAAAGTCCATTTGCCTCAAGGGTGGTCCTAGTAAAGAAAAAAGATGGGACAATATGTATGTGCATAGATTATAGGGCTCTCAACAAAAAGACAATCAAGAACAGGTACCCCATTCCGAGAATAGATGAGCTAATAGATGAGTTACATGGTGCATGCTGCTTTTCGAAGATAGAATTGCGCTCTGGGTACCATCAGATTAGAATGAGAGCAGAGGATGTAGAGAAGACAGCGTTCAGGTGCCATTATGGCCACTTTGAGTTTTTGGTCATGCCATTCAGGTTAACCAATGCTCCAGTTACTTTTCAGAGTTGTATGAACCAGGGGTTCAAGAGTCAGTTAAGAAAATTTGTGCTTATATTTTTTGATGATATCCTGATATATAGTAGGGCATGGGAGGAGCACTTGCAACACTTGGAGGAGGTATTGAGCATACTTGAGAATGAGTCCATGCCAAAGAATCTAAATGTGAATTCGGCATGACAAAATTATTGTACCTTGGGCACATCATTAGTGCGGATGGAGTGAGGGTGGACCCAAAAAAAATCAGAGCTATAGTTGAGTGGCCTACTCCTACTAATCTTACCCAACTCAGGGGGTTCTTTGGTCTATGTGGTTTCTACAGGAGGTTTGTGAAGGGGTTCTCACAGACAGCAGCTCCACTTACGGATTTGACCAGGAAGGGAGCCTTTGTATGGACAGAGGCAGCTCAAAAGTGCTTTGAGCACTTCAAACAGTTGATGACATCTTGTCTGGTATTAGCACTTCCAAACTTCTCCAAACCATTCGAGCTTCAATGTGATGCATCTGGGGATGGGGTGGGTGCAGTCTTAATGCAGGAAAGACGTCCTATTGCTTTTGAGAGCAGGAAGCTAAAGGGAGTGGAGAAGAGCTACTCTATATATGATCGGGAAATGTTGGCCATAATGCATGCATTGGCCAAATTTAGGTCTTATCTAGTTGGAGGTAAATTTGTGATTAAAACAGATCATAACAGTATAAAATATTTCATGAGCTAGAGCGATCTTAATGATAGGCAACATAAGTGGATCACCAAACTATAGGCATATGATTTTGACATTGAGTATGTCAAAGAGAAGAAGAATGTAGTGGCCGATGCACTTTTTAGGAGACCACATGTATGTTCCCTAGTTGAGATTTCAGCAGACTGGAAGGAGAAAATAATAGCTGAATATGCTAAGGATCAGTGGGCAGCTGATTTGATAGAGGGATCTCTACAAGACAATAGATATGTGGTGGTTAACGACCTTATCCTATACAAGGATAGGATTTATTTGGTACCTTCTTCGCACATCAAAGGTACTATCTTAAGGACATTCCACGATGCACCTATGGCTGGACACCCCGGATTCTTCAAAACATACCGACAAATTTGTGAGAGGTTTACTTGGAGAGGACTCAAGGATGATGTGCAGAGATATGTTACAGAATGTCCAGTTTGCCAGCAGAACAAAGATGAGCATACTCCTCCGGCTGGATTACTACAGCCTTTACCCATTCCTGACAGGAAATGGGAAAGCATTTCAATGGATTTTATCACAGGGCCTACCCAAGGTGCAGAGTTGAGATTGTATTTATGTGGTGGTGGACAGATTAACTAAATATGCTCATTTCTTTGCTATTACATCTACCAGCCTAGCAACACAGGGGGCAGACTTGTTTTTTTGGGAGGTGTTTAGGCTTCATGGGATGCCCAAAAACATAGCGACAGGGATAGTAAGTTTTTGAACTTATTTTGGCCTGAACTTTTCAAATTGAGTGGCACTGAGCTCACTCCTAGCACTATCTATCACCCACAAACAGATGGGCAGACGAAGATTGTTAATAAGTGGGTTGAGGGGTACTTGCGAAACTATGTATCAGGGCAGTAGAAGGCTTGGATGAGATGGCTTTATTTAGGTGAGTATTGTTATAATACTACCTATCACATGACGATTAGGATGTCTCCGTCACAAATCTTCTTTTTGGAGATAGCAGGGTACCGAGTGCACGGAATTGGTTACAGGACAGCCAAGATATTTTGAGATCATTTAAGGAGAATATTCAACAGGCTCAGAATCAGCAGAAATTATATGCTGACCAACACAGGATGGAACGTAGTTTTGAGGTTGGGGATATGGTATAATTGAGACTTCAACCCTATAGGCAGCCTACACTTAAGAAGAGTGGAGCAGAGAAGTTGAAACCAAGATTTTATGGGCCATTCAGAGTTGCTCGCCGCATTGGCAAGGTGGCATATGAACTGGAGTTACCAGCAGATAGCAGGGTGCATAATGTGTTCCATGTCTCCAGGCTTAAGAAAGCGCTTGGTCATAGTGTTGTTCCATCTGCAGATTTGCCCCCTCTAGATGAAGAGGGTAAGTTGATATTGATTCCTGAAGCCATCATTGATACCAGGGAGAACACTCAGGAGGAGAGCCATCAAGGAGTACCTAGTCAAGTGGAGGATGCTACTTGGGAAAATGAGCAGATATTACAGCATTCAGAGTTGAAATCGCTTGAGGACAAGCAATTTTGGGAAGGGCAGACTGTAATGTCCCCTTTCTAACATTCATAGGAGGATGTTGTCGTTAGCTTATTTCCCTATGGTCCCGTAGGCTAACCAGGGCATTAAAGGGACTTAGAGGCCATTTGGCCTAGACAGTTTCAGTTGCATATCTTTTTGAGGGGTTTGAGGCAATTTTGGGCATACTTACTATTTATAGTAAGCCCTGAATGGACATGGCTGGACTTCGGGGCAGTGACATGTCGATGGTAATTGTTTAAAATCGACATGAAGATTTATTTATCATTGATATGATTTATTGGGCATTAATGAAGTTATTTTCTAAAGTTAAATTTAAATATTTAATTTTATTAATGCATATTCTATAGTTTGTGGGAATTATTTAAATAAAAGCATCATGTTTATTTTATAATTCATCAGATACATAAGTTACATAAAGGGAGTTATGTTTTATCCCACATTGACAAAACGAAGGAATGGACTCTTGTGAGAACTCTATAAAAGAAATAGCTTCCATTTAGGGGGTTTTTGGAAGAGATTAATGTTATGCAGCTGGATTTCTTGGAAATCTGATTTTCGAGCTTGGAGGACGAAATCCCTCTTTGCTAGCATTCTCTTCGCTGTTGAAAGACATAGTCAGGAGGATTGATGGTGTTTTCATTCAGGAAACACATTGGGCTTATTGGATTTACAACAAAGAAGGGCAGAATAATGATTTGCTTCAGGAGCCGTGAATAGTGTTTTGCTACAGTGTGCGTGAATAGTGTTTTTGCTACAGCGTGTGTGAATAGTGATTTTGCTACAGTAACCCGTAAATAGTAAAATTGCTACAGTGCCGTGAATAGTGCTGCTATAGTGCATGAACAGTGTTTGCATCAAGTTTACTTGTTTATTCTCACTGATTAGAGGTCTAGAAGGCTGCCATTTCCTTTGTGGGTCACTACAACACTAATTTTCAGGTTTCTACTATCAAATTTTCATATCTAAGCATTGTAATTTTTGAATACAAATTTGAATATTTGTTGCAGCCCATAAGGCAATTGTATGTGCACATTTATATTGAAAATTAGTGTTTAATAGCAAATAAGGAGTTTCAGGTTTTGCATGTATAGTTGTATGTTTGTCAAGTGTTTGACAAAATGCCTTGTTGATCATTAAGCAATTTAATTGATATGACAGTAGTTCACAAGTTTCTTTCATTGGAAAATAGGGGTGGTTATTACATTCTGACTCTTCACCTTCATCACCACATTCATCTTTGTGCTCCATGAGAGCAATTTATACAGCATGGTGAACACCTCCACCTGCACCGTCTCCCTACATGCAATCATTTACATTCATATCTTCTTTTTCAAGAGATTTCATAATCTCTTCTTGCTTCTCTTGCTAACACCACAAGACTACATCCTCCTCACCAAGGACTCCTCATTCCTTGAGATCACACACATTAATCCCCTCCTTCAAATCAACATTCTCTGGTACGTATTTCTCAACAGCTGCTTGATGAATTCTTCCATTGGGCTTCTGCAAATCCCTCCAACTGAGATTTTCCAGCACTCTCTCCCACATCATGGCCAACAATAACCTCGTCTTCATGAGAAGGATTGGAATTCTCCTCAACTCCCTGTATGCCATCTATCTTAGATTACCCCTCTTCCTTCTCTGGTTTGTTGTTAGCAGCGTCATCTTGGGTAAAATCCCATGTCTCAAATGTTTCATTTATCACTATGCACTCATCAAATGCATCACCCCCTTTTGGGTAGCACAACACTTCTATCATTTCCCTATCAAGAGGATAATTTGCTTCAGTTACCATCACTGCAACTACCGCATCATTTTGAGGTTGTTGATCCACATCAGCAACATGTTGGCCCGATAATTGTTTTTGCTTTCAACCTTGAAGACTGCTCTAATGCCTGCTCATATATTCCTCTGCTCATTCTCTTCTTCAAAGCGTCCAACCTTTGCATTATGTTTTCTTTAGTGTCTCATTGAACTCTATCTGCCACTGCCTGGGCTATGTGCAACAATGTACCAGGCTTCCTTAACAAGATACCTCTTTTAGCCATTTATTCTATGGCTTTTCTCTGACACTCAACTATATCCACTCTTTCGCTTCCTCAAACCACCATAATGCACCTCTTGTGCAAACCAAATCTCCTCTGAGCCTACCAGTGGTTTCCCTCAAAACCACAAGGACACAATCTTTTGTGAATTCACTGCCACTTCAACAGCAGTCAAGGCCTTTCATGACCTTCTCAATGAGCTCATGGCTCATAACACAACACATGCTTCTACAACCCTTTGCTGGTCTGTAACTTCTGGATCAGAAATTTGCTACCATGATCCTTTCCAAACATGATCTTTTGCAGACCATTATGCCTTCCAACTAATCTGACCTGCAGTTCATTAGCAGATTTCATTCACAGACCTTTAGAACCTACACCCAAATGCACGCATCCATAATATTTTACTTCTACTTTTTCATTCATCCTACCTCTTGCTCTACAAGTTGTCCAACTTACATCTCATGTCAACATTTTTTTGTCCTCTGATACCATTCTGATGCAGATGGTTACGGCTACCTTGTTCCTATCCCTCTTGAGGAGCTATCCAGCATCTATTGGACTCTGCTTCCCACAAAACAAACACTCAACCCAAGACATGCACAGCAGAAAGCACTACAACCAACTAATTATACACATCCAAATACTCAACAGTTGGGCTGCTCAAAAGGACAATGGCAGTACCAAAAATAATAAAATAGGAAAACATAAGTCCTCTACAAATGGAGTGACATTCCTCATCAATGCACCGGAAAAAACAATTACAGCAAGCTGATTATGCTCAGCCATTAGAGCTCAATCAAAGCTCATGCAACCCACTCTCCCTCTCCCTCTCTCTATCAGGCAGCTACCTCTCTTTTAAACACACAACTCTCTATCAATATTAAAATGCCCAACGTGGGCCTCACTAACCACTATCATGGTGTTCAACTACAACTCTCCTACTCACAATGCACTAACATATATATACTTCTGAGTCAACTAAGAGTTTACTGCACATGCTGAGTGCTCCCAAAATTCCTGCATTTTGTTTTGGCTTGAGTCCCACCAGCAGTGCTTGGCATCATTCTCCCCCAGTTAAGAAAAATCCTGAACCTCTTGGTTTAGACCTGATTTTACCCAAAATTTGTTTCCATGAAAGTCAAAATGCCAAGAAAACATGGGAATCCAACTAATAATATTTTTGGTTGATGCAAGATTGCCTTTACCATAGGATGACCCTACATCAGACACCCCTAGTAAGAGTTTGTGAGCATAGTTCTCACAAATTTGCGTTAGATTGTAGAACCATCCTTTTGACTAGAAGAGTAAGGCCACAACATGCCTTTCCACTATGTTAGGTGCCTCGACAACTTTTCACACAATTTCTTCCTCTGTTTCTAGCAACTTGCTGGACCATAAACTGTCCTCCTCAGCCTAGCTTTGATTACCTTTCTCTTTCCCTTGCCCATTGCTTGGGCATAGTCCGTCCACCTGCTCCAATATCTCTCTTTTTCCTTTCCATCCTCTTGTGGGCGTTCACCCACCTCTATTTGTCCTCTGCCTAGCTTGTTGCCTCATACAAGTTCCATTAACTAGAACTTCTTTGGCCATCCATGTTAAGCGCTTTTGGATTGATATTATAATAGGTCTCATCACCTCTCTCCCTGCTGCCATCTCCATATCATGGGTATCAACATGGTTACCCATTACTTCCATTACTATCCCTAGGATAGTCTTCATGCCAAACTTTCCTACTGCCCTCATTGTATGGTCAAACAGCTCCATTGTTGTAATTCCACTACAATCTACCATGTCAACAATGGAACTTTCTTTGCAATCTATGTTCACAAGAACTTCATTCAGTTTGATGGTTTTTGCCTTTGGCAATGGTGCTCTTGGGAAAATGTAATTCATGCTTATGTGGTATTCGTGTTGCCATCACTCTAAAATTAATATATTTTCCCACCGTTACATTCTTTCCCACATTGCTTGCCCAGCTCAACCAAATTCCTTTCCAAGAATTATCAAAATTTGTAAAAATTCGGTCATAATTCATCAAATCAAAATAAGTACTTACCTCTATAGGAAAATAATATTTTCCCACTTCCTCTTCTTCCATCTCTTCACCTTCATCCTCACATTCAACTTCATGCTCCATGAGAGCAATTTCTACAGCATGTTGAACACCTCCAGCTGCACCATCTCGATATATGCAATCATTTACATTCTTATCTTCTTCTTCAAGATATTTTCTAATCTCTTACTGCTTCTTTTGATAACATGACAAGAATTAATCCTCCTCATCAAGGATTCCTCCATCCTCGAGACCCCACACATCAATCCCCTCCTTGAAATCAACATCCTCCGGTACACATCCCTCAGCAGCTGCTTAATGAATTCCCCCATTGGGCTGGGCTCCTACAAGTCCTTCAACTTAGATTTTTCCAGCACTCTCCCATATATTGGCGAACAATAACCTCGTTTGCATCAGAAGGATTGGAATTCTCCTCAACTCCCTGTATCCGTCTATCTCAAAATTTTCCACTTCTTTCTCTAGTTCTTCGTTAGCAGCTTCATCTCGAGTAAAATCCCATGTCTCAAATGTCTCATTTATCATTGTGCACTCATGAAGTGCATCACCCCCTTCTAGGTAGCAAAACACTTCTACCATATCCCTTTTAGGAGGACAACTTGCTTCAGTTGGCATCACTTCAACTACTACACCATTTTGAAGTTGCAGATCCACATCAGCAACATGCTGGGCTGATAATTTCGTCGGTGCCTTCAACCTTGCAAACCACTCTAATGCCTGCTCAGATCTTCCTCTGTTCATTCTCTTCTCCAAAGTGTCCAACCTTTGCATTATGTTTTCTCTAGTGTCCTTTTTTAGCTATTTCTTTTATGGCTTTCCTCTCACACTCAACTATATCCACTCTCTAGCTTCCTCAATCCACCATAATGCACCTACTGTGCACATCAAAGCTCCTCTGAGCCTGCCAATGGTTTCCCTCAAAACCACAACAAGGACACAATCTTTTGCAAATTTACTCTACCACTTCAACAGTAGTCGAGGCCTTTCATGACCTTCTCAATGAGCTCATGGCTCATAACACAACACATACTTCTACAAACTTTTGCAGGTCTGTGATTTTTAGATCAGCAGTTTGCTACCATGATCCTCTTCAACAATGATATTTTGCAGATCGTTATGACTTCCAACAAATCTGAACTGTGGTTCATTAGCAGATTTCATTCACAGGGCTTTAGAAGTTGCACCCAAATGAACTCCATAATCTTTTTCTTATGCTTCTTCATGCATCTCTACCTCTTGCTCTACCGCTGTCCAACTTACATCTCTTGTCAGCATCTTTTGTGCTCCGCTACCATTCTGATGTAGATGGTTACAGCTACCCTGTTCCTATCCCTTGAGGAGCTATCCAGCCTCCGTTGCACACTGCAGCCCACAAAACAAACACTTTACCCAAGACACACAGCAGAAAACATTACCACCAGCTGACAACATAACAGTCCTCTACAAACGGATGGACATTAATCATTAATACACCAGAAAAACAATTACTGCAAGCTGATTATATTCAGCCATTAGTGCTCATTCAAAGCTCATGCAACCCAATCTCTCTCTCTCTCTCTCTCTCTCTCTCTCTCTGTCTCTGGTTGCCACCTCTCTTCTAAACACACAACTCTCTTTTAATAGAAGAATTCCCAACATGGGCCTCAATGACCACTATCATGTACTGCGGTGTTCAAGAGTTGAACTACAACTCTCCTACTCACAAACCACTAACTTAAATGTATACAACTAAGTCAACTAAGATTTTACTGTGCATGTTAAGTGCTCCGAAAATTCCTACATTTTGTTTTGCCTTCAGGTCTCACCAGTAGTGCTCTGCATCAGAGGGAACTTGAAAGAATTTTGAATAAAAAATCTCTATATGGAAAGAATGAAAGATATGCAGTATAAAATATGATGATTTCTGTTATGTGCTAAGATCTGTTTGAATTGATATAAAATTTTCCAGTTCACAAGGGGTCAAACAGTAATGTTGGAATTCTTGGTCGAAATTCTCGTTCTGGATCAAAGGACCAAATCCTGGGAGTCAAAAAAATCAATAGAAGTTATCAAAGAAAATTTTCAATTTTTTATTTTTTTTTTGTAGATATTGGTCAGAAAATTGACTGAGTATCTACATTGACAAGATTTGACACTTTAATTTTGAAGTTAAAATATAAAGGAGAGATTCACAAATTTGTCTCAAGCTTCGTTGGAAACCTTTTTTTGGATATCCAGTTGTTAATCATTTATAAAAAAAATCCTATGTTTTATCCCTAAGCTGAAATTTGATATAAGCTTCAAAGAAAAGATCAAAAAAATTTAATGTATTAAAGCCTGGTCAGAATTCTTCGACAGAAACCTTCTTGGAAATTAGAAAATTCAGAACTCCAAGAAGAAATTTTGGAGGAATTCGATATGGAGATTTTGAATAGAAGATCGATATTTTTTTATGTGTTCTGCTCATTATAAGGCCACGGTCAATTTTTTTTCTTTAGAATAAAGCTCAAGCAAGAAAATCCAAGGGTAAAACTTCTCGTAGAGAATGAGAAAAGGAAAAATAAATTCTATCTGTAGAGGTATTACTAACCTTCCCATTGAAGCTTCATTTCGAATATTCAGGAAATATTTCAACGCTCAACTTATGCAGTCAATTTCCGGTGGGGATTTCAAGGATTTGTCCAAGTACAGAACCTCTTTGGAAGACTTTCTCAGAATACAAGTCAGAAATTAATTGAGTCAAAGAATTTCAAATCCAAAATCTGATATGAAGTTTCAATAAAGGTGATACAAATATTCGTAGTATTTGCAATCAGAATACTCAAAAAGGTTTGTTGGAGACAAGTTGAAAATTGGCCAAGTCAGAAAAAGTACAAAAGAGAAAATTTGATACCAGAACTCAAGAAGAAGACCTTTTGAAAGGTCGCTTTGTGGAAAAACTTGTTTGAAGGTGAAGTTTAAGACTCAAATCTAAAGGTCTGACATTTGAAGCCTGACTGACCCTTTTCAGAATCCTGTCTTAAGGTGAAGTCCAAAATGTCAACATCCAAAGGTTTGACATCTGAGACACCCCTAGTTAGATCCTCTACTAGGAAAATCTGGTTTGAACTTGAAATTGGAGAAGGGCTCCACCACTTCGCCCTGCCAAGCAACTTTGACCAACTTTACAAAATAACATGGTGGGCTATGCAGCCGATTTCCGAGGCTTGTGAAATCTTTGCCAAACATAAAAAGTTATATATTATTGGAATTATCTAAGAAAGGATCACAACAAAAGAAGTCACATCTTCTGCATAATCATTGAGTTTCTAAAAATAGTCTAGGAGGAGCTCTTGAGACAACTGATATTTTTTTGGCAGCACATGGAGAGTTTCCTACATGCAGCATTTTCACATCATGAAGGAGCAGAGGAAGTGCATAGGGACCATCAAGAATACGTTTAACAGGAATAACCGAATCACAATCCAGGCCACATGATCTGAAACAAGGTGGCAAAGATCATAAAAAGCTCGTGGGTGCCTTTTGCATTTATGCTATTTGGAAGGAAAAGTTTTGAATTATTATTAAATTATTCTTTTCTTTATTTGAAAAGGGTACATGACACAGACATGCTACAAGTAGTGTGAATAAAGAGTTAGGTCTTTGCAAGAACTCAAAATTGAGCTCAGCAAGTTAATAGTTTCATAGATAAGGAAAGGTCTTCCAAGATGGATGGGCTGCCCTAAAGTCAACAGCATTGACTCCTCTAAGCAACATGTGTCCTCCACTGCGATCAATTGCAAGCTCCTCCGAAAGCAGTTCTCAACTCCTCCAAGAAAACCAAACCAAACCAATACTCACTAAGAGTGTCTACAACTTGAGAATAACATATCTTTAAACATGTTACACACATATGTTCAAATGAAATGATCTACATGATGATAATGCCTCTACATTATAATGAATGCCAAACTGAAATAAGAGAGAGAGGAGGGTACGACCATACAAAGTAGTGCAGTATACAAGTTCCAAGCTCAACTGTGTCTTCAACAGTTCAAGGCATCCAAGGCAGTCCTTACCCTCCACCCGAACACCTCCAAGCAGGTACACAAGGCATAGGGGGCAAAGAGAAACATAGCCACTGCCGAGATAAAATACTATTCCTCTAAGTGCAGTTCTTATGTCAAGTTTTAGTGCATAAAAGATGAGGCTAACAATTACTTACTGTTAAGATCCTACCAAGCTAAGTCCAGGACATAAAACTCAAATGAGATCCTCTAATCCACTCTACGGCTTGTACAAATCCATCTATTCACTAAATACTTTACCCACAAAAAAAGATAACAGTTTCATGGTATTGCTTCCTAATATAGTTACCAATATGTTTGTGGTCATTTTTATTTGTTTGGCTTGAAGATCATTGGCAATTATAATTTATGTGAAGTCTCTTTGGATGATTCAGAGATGGTAGCTATGTTCCATCTAAACTTAGATAACAAATAAAAGTGTTCTCTATGTTGAATGGTAGATTTGTTTTTAAAATATTTACATATATCCCCCAACATCCGCAGGTGGAGGGTCTTGCTTCATCACTTTTATCACATATCATATTGGGATTTGAATTAGGGAGGCATTGGAAAGAGCAGCGCCCCTTCTAAATCCCACCATTTTGCAGTTAAACCACATCAGCATTGAATGCTAACTAATTGAAACTCAAAAATGTTCATGACTTCAGTATTATCAGTGTTTGCTGATGAGATGTGGGTGAAATGTTAATTGGTTTGGTTGTGTCTAGCCCCACTCAGGTTCAAATCTCATTGGGCATGTTACGCTGGGTGTGGCTGTCGGTGATGTTAGTAGCATTGATGATGATTGTTCAACCATTGGTGATAGTAGTGATACTGATGTTGGTTGTAAAGGAGATCTAGGCCTCCTATTTGTATCCCTGACTGATTCATAGCTCCAATAAAAAATCAGTGTCAGTGTCCTCTTTTTTATGGAACTTTTAATAGTATGCAATTATATGTGGTTCATTGTTATAATTAATCTCTATGCTATCCATAAATGATTAATACTCAAAACTTGGCATCCAAACCTTTTTTTTTCCTTTAACATTTCCCCCAATCTCATAGATTTTTACCTTTTATTTATATAATGTGACGCAGGAAAATTCATTCCGATGGACAACAAATGGATTCAAATCACTTTCGACTCACCTTACTTGAAGTTGGGACCATTTGAGTTTCGGTATGGCGGCCAAAGTTCTGTAAAAATTGCAATTATATATGTTGACAACAAAATTAGGGTTGGTAGGGGTTCAAGAGGTTCAATTTTCGTTTTTAAAAGGCGTGGTTAGTGGTGATCATACCAATTCATATCAGGTACTTCCCGGTACCACCATATGCAGTAGTGAATTGGGCAAAAGAGACAAGGTGGATAGAAATAACAAATTCATTTTTTAAATAATAGAGTTGAAATGAAAGCTCATATGACAACAGCATTGTAACTTTTTTTTATTGGTAAATTGGGGTTTTCAACAGGCTCCTCACCCATTAAATAATAGAGAAACTAAAAAGATGCCAGGAACTCGAAATTTGAAATTCCACTTACAGGATTCAACTGCAAAAAGTGGCATTCTACTACAATTTTTTTAGAGATTACATTGCTGGTGCTTGATTTTGTATATCCTCAGGCCAATATCTGGCTAAGAAAGCTGCAGCCAAGAAGAAGAAAAATATAGAGCTGATGGTGACTGAAGAAATTTGTCCTTAATTGCTGCCCCAACCCCTTGATGGTGGCTGAAGAAATTTGTCCTTAATTGCTGCCCAACCCAACTATCCAACCCAACTTTTCATCCAAGGAAAATCAAAGATAGACATTGTTGATCTATCCTTGAGAGAAAGGAGGTGGGGTTCCTCGCATCACAGAGCTGCTCTTGCCACTATTTATGCTGCGTTTTTTTTTTTGCAAAATTTTCCTCCACTATTACATTGTACAACTCGGTCCACAGCACCGCTGTATTCCCCACGCCACCTTCCCCAAGAACAATTGTTAAGTATTTCCACCCCTAACAGGTGACACAATTCTAACTTTATTTTATTTTATTTTTTAAATAGAAATAATTCTTTTTTCCATAATTAAAATTTTTATTGATATAAAAAAAAATTAAGAAGTAAATTATAAGTACAACAAGAAGTTAGTTTTAGTAAAAAAAAAAATTAATCTGTTAAATTTTTTTTTGAAAATCTAGTCAAAATTAACTTTCTAAAAAATCTAAGCATTTCTTTAACAAGTTTAATGAATATATATGCAAATCAATTTTTTGGACCACTTTTTAATGTAGACTTGCATGTATGGTTCATGTCATCCCTACTATTTATCTTACTATTTTTGGGAATAACAATATTATTTTCCTTCTTAAAGTCATTGAATCCTCTTTCCAACAATCAAGTCACTATTTTTTTCTATCATAGCAAGTTTTCCTAATTACATACATGCAAAGATTTATTATAGAGAAAGCACTGAACACAGACTGAAATATTTTTTCACAATAATATTATCACACTATTTGTATTTCTTCTATATCAAACTCATATGGTACATTACAAATATATAGGAAAACTCTTTCATATAATTATGAAGATTATATCTCCATATATCTCTCACCTTGCTATAATCACTCAGTCTAACATTCAAATAAACAAATAATATATAATTTAATAACTAACTCAATATAATATTTATCTCTCGGTAAATATTCAAACTCACACAATATAATATTTACCTCTCCGTAAATATCCAAATTAACTACTAATGTAATAACCTAATTCCTAACATTCCCCCCATTAGTTTTTATATGGTGCAAAAACATTCACACTTTCCCATGTAATATGTTCACTCATGCGGCATGCTCAACTATTTGGCTCATGACCTTGATACAAAGAAAGACTCACTCTTTCCATGGTTTTAAACATGTTTACTACAAACTTTAACATAAACAAGAACCTCATCAACTATCCACCTTCGATAGTTTTTTGGATCTACTACAAACCTTTTCAAAATCCATGAATTGACTTACATTAGTGCTTTTTATTTTTTCACTATGTTTTCATATCAAGGAATTATATTTTGAATTGCACATAAATTACGTTACTGGAACAGGGATGTACTTATGTTCTTGTTTGCAAATATAGAACGAAAATTATGAAAAAATACATCACACAAAAATATCACCAAATCATCTGGGCCCATCATTGGTGATTGACAAGAGGCTCTAAAACCTCCAGCGTTCGTTTCCGCTGTCCTCCAGTGTATAAACTTGCTTACTCAGCACATGTGTTGATGGAGCTCAAATGCATGAATTTCGCGCCCCCCCACCCCTCGCGCCCCCCCCTGCCTCCCGGTATAATTCAGGCGTCATGTACAAGCGAAAATGTATCTTTGTACAAACAATTAATTTTGATTTTTACAATTTTGACATAAAACTGACTCTTAACACTCGACTCATTTTTTAATGACTGAAAAAATAACATACTTAAAAACGACTCTTTTGACATGCATGACTAATGACTTTATTGATATACATATATATTGACATTTTTTAAATCTTTGTAGACATACTTGATAAAAAGACTTGATGACAATATCAATTGACATACACAACAGATTAAAGACTATTAACCTTTCAAACTCCACTTATTTAATATTGACAAAGACTAACAAATAAAACTCACTATAGACTTTTTCAATCTAGATAAACTCAAAAACTTAAAAAAAGATGGCGTACACAAATGACAATAGTTGCATGCACTGTGTGGTTGCAAATGATGCATGAAGAGAGAAGATTCTACAATTAGTGCACAAAGATTCCACATAGTCTAGCAAATGTTTGATGCATAGAGAGATAAAAAATGTGTTGCATGAAATAACCTTGGAGATAGACCATAAATGGTAGAAATATATTTCGATCAAACCAATGCAAATGGATATCAAATCTCAATAACATAGAATATGTGCTCAAGGTGACATAATAATGCATCTAGCTCGGACTGTATCAGGTGGGGCATGTAAAATGAGTACAGAGGTAGGCAAAATGAATGCACAGAGCATTGTATAGTGAACGACCGCATAGAGAACTTGGAATGATAGTTGGAAGATTATCACTGCTATCTGAGCATAGAGCGATGAGTGTGGATCTCAAATTTATATACCAAGGATTCTTCAATATCTGGGGCTTGGGGATAAAGACATCGGGATATGGATGTCGAATAACTCAAACAAATGCAAATTAGATTTAATTTGTTTGTATCTTCAAATATATTCAAATCTGACTGCAAATCCACATAAGGACTATCTGAGTGCACAAGAAGTATTTAGAAACATGCCTACCACACTCCACTTGCGATAAATCAGGGCCTACGTATCACACAGTATTTGCCCAGAAATGTAACGAAATATCAAAAATCTTGAGCTGATAAATAGACTAAGCGGCCTCCAAATTTTCCATACATACATAGAAGATTAAGAATAAAATGTTGCATCTAGTCTGATCGCATCTTATAGATTTTCCTTGGTGTTGCCAAACAAATACAAATCCTTCTAAATTATATAAAATTAGAAAACTAAACACACTAATCTCAATTGCCTAAAGTCTAATTCTCTTGCATAAATTTTCTCTCATCATTCGGGGCAACAAAAAAATTATAATGACTCTCCCTTGTATAATATCTCACAAATCCATTGCTTTGATACCAGGTATTGAAAAATCAAAGTCTGCACAATAGAGAAAGAGCCGAACACTGGAATAAAATATTTTTTTCACAATAACATTCTCACGTAATCTATATTTCTTCTATATCAAACTCATACGGTACATTACAAATATATATGAAAACTATTTCTGTAATAAAATTACTTAGATGTTCATATAAAATAATTTTATCACACAAAATAAACAAATATGAGAGATCACACAGTAACTATTGATAGCAGAGCAGAATACTAGATAATATAGCAAAACCACTTCGAGAGGGCAACCTCCACAATAATGCAATAATAGCAGAATACTTAACATGATGAATAAAGACTAACCACTAACTCATAAATATAGTCTACTTAGCTAAAGTTATTAAAGTTATTTCATAAGCCAACCTATCTAAGAACATAGAGAAATGTAACAAGTATATAAAAGAGGAATGTAAGCCACAAGTTGGCCACATATATCCATAGACACACCAATGGTTAAGGGCGTAGCAAGCCCCTCCCCTTCAAAACAACATTATCCTCAATGTTGTGGCAACTCTAGATGTTGTTGCATAAATGCTTCATCCTCTCAAGTGGCATCTTCAAATGGCAGATTCTTTCATTTGATCAAGTACTCTGTAATCGCTCTGGAATGCAATTGCTTAGTACGCATGTGAAGGATCACCTCAGGATCAAGAACAACTCTGCCTTCTTCATTTAATTTTGGTAATTCTGTTTGAATTGCAAATATGTGTCCAATGACTTTTTTCAGGCATGATACATGAAATATTGGATGCATGCGAGTGGATGAAGGAAACTCTAACTTGTAGGCCACACTACCAATTTTTTGCAAGATCTGATAAGGCCCATAATACTTAAGGGACAACTTGTTATCTTTTTTTTTTTTTGCTTTAATGGCATCTGTTTATATGGCTGCAAGCAAAGAAAGACCCAATCATCAATGTCAAAATGCCTCTCACTTTTGTGTTGATCTCCTTGTTGTTTCATGCGATTCTGGGCCATAGCTAAATTTTCATGCAAACTTGTAAGGACCTCCTATTAATGGTGAATATGTTCTTCAACTACACAAACCTTAGGATGAACCTTCAAGGTTGAAGTGATGGATGGAGGGTGGTATCTATATAGTGCCACAAAAGGAGATATTTTGGAAGAATCATGAATAGAAGTATTATATCACCATTCAGCAAGTGGCAACTAATGAACCCATTTCTCTTGTTTATTAGAAACAAAACAACAGAGATATCCTTTCAGGCATTTGTTGGCTACCTCAGTTTGTCCATCAGATTGAAGATGATAGGATGAACTATGAGCCAACTGGGTGCCCAAACATATAAAGAACTCAGTCCAAAAATTACTAGTGAAAATGAGATCTCTATCACTGACAATGATCTTAGGGGTTCCATGTAGTTTTGGAATTGTATTAAGAAAAATAACAGCTACTGTACTAGCAACAAATGGATGTGATAAAGAACAAAATTGAGCATACTTACTGAGACGATCCACAACAATCATAATAGCATTTTGACCATCAGATCTTGGTAACTCTATAATGAAATCCATAGATACCTCTTCCCAACGCTAGCTAGAGATGGATAAAGGTTGTAAAAGTCCTGGGATTTTGATGGTTTCGCCTTCGTTTTGTTGACAGATCATAAATAGTAGGTTGAGAGTCTTCAGATTCCTCTACAAGACCTTCTACATCTTCATCATGTACTTCATCATCTTCATCATCATTGACACCTTCAATGTAAAACAACTTCTTTTCAGCACAACGATGGTCTTTGCTCCATTTGCTTTCGCAACCATAACACAACCCTTTAGCTCGCTTCTCTTCAATTTTTCATTGTGTTAATCTGGTGGGCTGTGGAAATGATGGTGCTGGAAAGGTGCGATCACAACTAGTAGTGAAAGTTTTCCTTTTGACCATCTCTTTTTCTTTTGCCATATGTGTCCCAGGGATAGCTTATAATATAGATATTTGGTTAAACATTCGAACCTCAAATTGGATGCTATCTTTGAGGCCACCCAAAAATAGATTAGTCAAATTTTCCTCAATGATATCTTTCACCCGTAAAGAGAGATTTTGAAACTAATGAATATAATCCTTCACAGTTCTTGTTTGTCGTAGTTTGGCTAATTGACTGAAATAGTTCTCAGAGACATTATTTTGATAATGAGCCAACAACTTCTCAGTAAAAATAGACCATGTAATAGGAGCACCATTCTTTTTTTAAGCACATAACTAGCGATACCAAATAAATTGCTCAGGTTCCAGATACAGAGATGCCACTATCACCTTCTGAGAACTAGGGGTTTGATGTAGCTCAAATAAATTCTCAATTTGGATAATCCAAGTGAGAGGATCTTTACCATCAAACTTACACATGTCCACTTTTGACAGCATCGGTTTCATACCAACATGGGAGTTGGTGTTGAGAGGAGGATTTGAATGTTGAAGTGGAGGGTTGTTGGGCTGACACTGAGATGTAAGGGCAGCCAATTGCATAGTGATATGATGCAATTCATTGTGAACCCCATTAATCTCTCAGTGCATCCTTGAAACATCAGTTTGGATTGCAATAAAGTCATCATGCATCAACAAGTTCTTTATGTCCACCTGAAACTGAGAAATCACTAGATCTAAAGTTTTAGATTCTATCATCGACAGGAGTCTTAGGAGTTTCTTGCCCCCCTTTTCTTCTCCAAGTACTAGGATCTGTCATACACACCCTAGGAGGGGTTTTAACCCAAAAATAGTGTACCAAGAGATGGTACCATTGTGATCGCCTTACCAAGATGAATCTAATGATTGCCTTTGCACATTAGGGTAAAAATTTTGGCACCAAAAAAGTGTACTGACAGAATATACCATTGCAATCATCTCGTCGAGATGAATCCAATGACTGTAATTGTGCAAAGAGAATTTTTTTTAGACTTTTTTTTCAAAAAAATATTTCAAGCAATATTGTGCTGATAGAAAAAATTAATTCTTCTTGGATTGCAAGTTATTTTTTTTCTCCCATCAGTTCTAGAAGCCACATCTCGCCAGATCCAAAAAAAAATGCCGTAGGAAACTTGCCCAAATCGAAACTCTGATACCACTTGTAATAAAAATACTTAAATATTTGCATAGAATGATTTTATATCGCATAAAATAAGCAAATATGAGAGATCACACAGTAATAATTAACAATAGAACAAAATATTGGATAATATATTAAAGCCACTTCGAGGGGGCAACCTCCACAATAATGCACTAATAGTATAATACTTAACATGATGAATAAAGACTAACCACTACCTCCTATATATAGTCTACTTAGCTAAGGTTATTCCATAGGCCGACCTATCTAAGAACATAGAGAAATGTAACAAGTGTATAAAAGAGATATGTAAGTCACAAGTCGACCACACATATCCCTAGACACACCGATGGTTAAAGGCGTAGTATTTTTTTATAATTATGGAGATCATATCTCCATATATCTCTCACATCCCTATAATCACTTAGTCTAACAACCAACTGACTATATATGAATTTATTGTTATTGCAATATATTCGAATAATCAAATAATATAATTTAATATCTAATTCACTCAAGATAATATTTATCTCTTTGTAAATATTCAAACTCACACAATATAATATTTACCTCTTTGTAAATATCCAAATGTAACTGCTAATGTAATAAACTAATTCCTAACAAGATCCACAAAAATAGTTGCATACATGCAACTCAAAGAGATTGCATGCATGCATATTTTATACATGTATTCTAGGCAAGTTAACGAGTTAAATATTAATAATGCATTTTCTTTTTTCCCTCTAAATTTATTGGGTTGATTTGAAGATACAAATCTTGCCCCTCTTCTAGTTTTGAGGTTCGATTAGTTTCATTCAGAGGAGTTATCTACCTTTTTCCTCTTCATTGCTGATTTTTACTTTCTTTTAGGGAAATATCTATTTTTCATCCATGTTATTCACAATGATCACCATTCCCTATGGACTTTGTGATTCTTCTACTTTTTCTAAGGGAGTTTCATGTGTGGCCCAGTGTGGCTCCCTTCCATCAAGTAACTTTCTATTTTCTCTTTCTTTGAACCACTTGGAAATCATTGTCGCTTGAGATAATATTCTTATCTAATGAGTTTTTACTTGGAACCTATAGATGTGGACATGCAGCAACTAGATTGCCATATTCAAAACATTGCTTGCATCTGAAGGCAATATTTTCATAATCTACCTTTTGGGTTCTTGATGAACCACTCCAAACTAATAAAAATTCAGCAGGGAACCCTTTGCCCCAGTCCACAAACACACAAATACGAATACACGTTGATTTGAATCTTTCCTCTATTGAGGAGTCTTGGCTACAAAAAACACCTATAGCATCTCCGATCTATTTTAGGGTTCGTAGGATCCAAAAGTGCAGAGATAAATTTGGTAGCCTCACTCAAGCTGGAATGTGGGAGAGGTTTTCAGTCAGGAGGTCAAAATTTGGAAACCAAGGCTTCATGAATAATTTTGCCCCCTTATGAAACCAGGGCCTCTTTTTGAGAATATCATCTCATCCTGACTGGTCTAAAAACAATGCAATGAAGAAATCTTGTGCACAAGGGAAGATTTCCACCTCTTCTATAAGGATAGGAGCCCAATGTTGGCTTATCCATTCATGAAGATTGGGAAGAGTAGATCAAAATCCATTAAATCTACAGATTAATCCTCTTTCATTAAGAATATTTGCAAAATCAGACATCTCCTTACTATCTGGGCAAATCGTGAGGGGATCAGTTGATTTATCAATAATAAAACCTTGCTTAAAAGAATGAAAGGAAACATTACCTAGATTGTAATATTTATTTGTAGCTACTACATGTCCCTTTTACAGATTCATATTATTTATGTTAGTCATATGAGTGGGATTCAAAATAACCTCTTTGAATGAGGCTTTTCCATGAGTCTTTTCTTCACCAGATCCCTTGTTTACACTCTAGGAGGTTGGCTTGGGTTCTTCTTCTGGGTGATCCTCTTGCCAAATCTTTGGAAATCCTTTGCTCTTCCATGCATTCTTAGGGATAGGTTTGGAACTTGTAACTAGTGGATCCTCCTTCAAAAGGGAAGAAACCTCTCCAAAATTCTTGCATGCATCCTTAGCTTTTGCTTTTGAGGATTTTCCCGTCTCTTCTCTTCCTTTTCTCACGGTTAAATGAAAATAATATATTAACCCATGTAGATTTTCGTATTTTATAATTATTAATTATTTTAGCCATAGATATAGGGCTGAACTTTAATTTTTTAAGCAGGTTTAGGTTTAATTTTTTATTTAATTATATATTATTAATCTTTGCTTCAGAATATTATAGGAATTACTTAAACAAATAATTTTCTTATTCTAACTAATAAAAAACATTAATAAGACAACACTTTGCCAATTCTAAAGTTTAGTAGAGAATATTTCTTTATATATTCTCATGAAATATTCCATCAATGCAATAATACTATATTTTTACACAAATTATTATTTGATATTTTATTTTAAATATTATTTTTGTATTGGAAATTTCCCCTTATTCTCCTTGAGCAAAGTCAAAGATAATATGATGTCTATGTATTTATTGAAGCCTATACGATTATGTAGAGGATTTATTATGCTTTTAATATTATATGATACCACCAATTAATTTATATACTATATTGTACTACTAATAAATTTATATTTTGTCCAATACACATTTTCAAATGTCTTGTCGCATGCACGATATTATATTCTTTTTTGTTAATGGTAAAAGGAGGGTTTTGAAAGGAGTCTTACCCTTTTACAATAGAGAATAAAAATAAGATATTAAAGGCTCAAACAAGACACCTCTACTAGTAGTAACCAAGGAACACGCTGCAAATATGTTGCAGACTTTCAACAAGACATAAAATAAACAATTAACTTAAAGTAACGATCAACCAACTATGAACCTACAACAAGACAATAGACAACCTACAACAAAAAAACAACAAATCTAGATCTAGATTTAGTTAATGCCTTCATTCTGTGTCTCTGAGGACTCTATCACTCATTTGAACCATTCTCTTACTTTTTGATTTTCTGCGAGTGACTAAATTTCATTCATCCTCCATCTCTCCCCCTTTTTGTGTGTCTTATGTCTCTATTTTTGCTAATCTCTTTATGATAAAATCTTTGTACATAGATCCCTCCCAAAAGGTCAGGACCATTATTTTCCTACCCTTTGTCTGAGTTGTCAGCATTAGAGTTTTAGTATTTTACTTTGAATTAAAAGACCCACTCAAAGCCCTTTCTACTTGTTGCTCATCTTGATTATGATCTTTTATGATGTCTCTGATATCTTCTTACTCCTCCATCAAAGGAGTCTCCAAACCGTTAACATTTTTTCCATAAAGATTATGGCATTGATCTTCTAATTCATCACTCTTATCATCCCCATAGCCTTTCTCTTTCTCTAACATTGTGTCCTCCGTACTACCTCCATTTGTGATTTCCTCACAATAAACATTCCCCTAATCCTATATATGATTGGTCCTTTCTATAATAAGCACTCTTAGCTTTGTCTTCTTCCACCCATTGGTTTTTAAAAAGCTACCTTGGCTGCAACTTCCCCCCAAAGAGATCCCCTATACTTGGCTTAAACTCTTCTTCTTTTTCACCTAACGAATGCTTTAATTCTTCAATATTAGAAATAGATTCAAATATATATATATATATATATATATATATATATATATATATTGGTTGTTGGTATTCACTTCCCCTTCCTCCATTTTTCTAAAACTATCTTCTGGCCAAAGATTTTATTATTTGTAGCTATTAAATCTTGAATGACTCCCATTTGATCCTCCAACTGCTCTTCTTGTTGCTTGCTTTGATTCTTACTTTCTTCCAACGAATGTTTTTGAGGATTATCTAATCATTCTCCAATCCTCTTCTTATCTGAGAATTCTTCTAAAGTGCTTTGTTCTAGTTGATCTTTGCTAACCAACACCTTTTCTTTCTAAACCCTTTATTCAATCTTCTTCAAGGGATAACTTGTGGCAAGATGCCCCAGTTTGTGATAGTTTTTACAAATCAATGAAGAATCTTCATATTATATAATCCAATCCCGAACTCTAAATTTTGATGAAAATTTAATAGATTGAGGTAAAGGCTTATCCACAAATGCATTAACACAAAATCTAGCAAAGACAAACCTTGTTCTAGCTTTGGTGACTTCATCATCAACAACAAGATATCTAAAAGACTTTGATATTCTCAATAAAATCTCTTCACCCCAATATTCTTATCAAATTACAATAGTATATTCTTATCAATATCATTTTATTACATTTCTTTACCATATAAAATCTTTTATGTAAAATGCATGCTATTTCAACCCAATGTACTACTTATTTTAAATAATTCAAAATAAATCATTTTAACTCTGTCATCTTATTTTATGTGCATGTTTTCACTATTCATTTGACTTTTCCAATCATTTCACTTCAAGTTCACAATTTAATAAATAAAGTAAACAAGTTGTAAACTATTTAAGCAATTACATACAAATGTTCAACCATTTTAAATAATAATTACTTTTATCTTTTCATTGGATGGATACATTCATGTAAAAGAGGAGTTTAATATTAAATATCTATATCTAATAAATTATATATGATAATTTTACATGTTTTATTTATTTAATTTTCGTTTGTAAAATAAAATTAATATATATGAGAATTAATAGTAATTTAATTAATTAGTTTAATAATATTTTTAGTCCTTGCCAAGATAGGGTGTTATAAAAATCATTTAAGCAAATATTTTTATACTCTTAATCAACAAAAAATTGTGACAAGATATAATGATCATCGTAATAATTTTTAAAGATAGTTATTATTGTCACATATAGTCCAATACACATATAATTTCATCTACCTTATTTGAAGTTCACTTTGCCCCATTTTTTTAGTTTCAAATTTAGAGGTATGTAACATTCGAATTTTGTTTTTAATAAGTTGACAAACTACAAAAGCTTTCCAATATCTTATTAGTCCCTACCCAAGTAGGAATAGTATAGCTTTCACCTCAGGTAATAATAATTTTAGTTCTAACTAATCATAATTAATCCATGGATATTATTCATTGTTGTATTGAGTTAACATTAAAAATATATATACAAATTTAACCATAAACAATTTTCAATACAAAGACAGAGACTAATCGCTACGCAATCCTTGTTATATATTATTGAGAGGTGATTGATATTATTTAACCATAATAAAGGTTAGATAAATTGTTAAAGAAGCCCTCAATTGTAAAGATAAGTTGAAATATTTGTATAGTTGATTGCACCGATTGAATGCCCAGGTATTAATGAAGAAACCACTTAAATATAAAAATATAAAAATTAAGATGATTTTTTTTTTTTAAAATGGTTAACATTTTTCAAAACCAAATCTAAGACTTAAAGAGGCATTGTGTCCACTAAATAATCAGGTATAAAGGTCTTGAAATCAAGTCTATGATAATTTATTAGCACAAATGCATTGAAATAATTAATATTATAAAACTTATTATTACATGCATCTATAATATTATGATATTTATTAGATTTTTGAACTATATTATATTTAATAACTATTGGAGCTCACAATCATTTATTATATCATTGTTTTGAATGAAAAATATATATTTTGAGTATAATTTTTTTTTAATTAGTTAAAAAAAGAGTTACAACCCATATGAAACCCTAAATAAACAAGGTACAAATACATATTAAGACTATCTATCAAAGGTTCAAATAGTTAATAAGCAGAAAATAAAATAAAAGCCCACAAGTGGAGGCAAAAACTAAAGAAGAAAACTAAACATCCTCATCACTCAAAATCATCAAAGTCGGGGCATGATCATGCACATCATCCTCCATCGCCAAAACAACAAGAGACTCAACAAAATTGAGAACTCTAGAACCATGGGGAGTTGATGCCAAGAGAGCTGCAAATTGCATCAAAATTTTGATCTTGTGATACCTCTTCAGTAGCAATTGCTTTCAAAAAGTCCACAACTAGTTCAACTAATTCCACAAGTTAAAGCCCAAATGCTCCACTTTCTCATGAAAAGCATGAGTGTTGTTGGGAGCGAAGAAGACTATTTGAATACCAATTAGTTGAGCCAAGTTCAAGGTATCAAGGCACAGATTGGACTGCCTTGGGTCGATCATAGTGAAAGGCAGTCAATTGAGGCACCTTCACCTATTCAAGCAACCAATTGAACTCTAATTTTTTTTTTGGCCATCCATTTAAGTAGTTTTTCATTTGATTGCCTTTAAGCAAGGCACTCTTCCAAACATTTATGGCTTCTTCAATAATTAAACAAGTGGTTTTTTCAAATAGAACACCCACTTTAGGTTATTCACTTGACCTTAAATCATTGACCACACCTATGAAAGAGCTTTGAATATATTCGAAAGATAATGTGTTGATCATTTCATGGTTTATTTCCTTCATAGTGTTAACTATGGTCTCTTTCCCCTTACTTTCCCTTGTTCTCCTTGAAGACCCTACATCGTTCTCACTTGCATCCATGATTGTCACAATGAAAGATTTGAGCATACAACTAGGGAAAATAAAAATAGTTGAAAGTATGCCAAAGGGAAAAGCATTGAAAAGCTTGAGAGTTAAAAGGAGAGTAAATTAGGCCATCCCACTACAAGTCCATGAATATAGAGTAGGTCTTACTATAACAAGAGAGGAAGATTTCAAACAATGTGAAATCTTAAATTATATTGTAATTAAAGTACTTGTAGACACTAAAATTTGGTATTAAACTCTTGGAAATATCAATTTTGACCTACATTCACCCTAAATGAATTGTGTGTACTTATATGCCTCTTATTCACCGTTTTCTCACATTCACATGTTAACTATTAGACACCTTAGAAATTCTCATAGTTTGTGTTAAACCAGTAAACTATCATACTTAGACATCTCTAATCATTGGATCAGTGTTCCTATCTTTTGGACAAGAACATTAGATTCAGTCAGACTTTAGATCATTGACCAAACCCACGAAAGACTTGTGAATATCTTTGAAGGATAATTTGTTGATTGTTTCATTATTCATTTCTTTCACAGTGAACTATAGTCTCTTTCCCTTTGCTCTACCTTGTTCTCCTTGAAGACTCTTGACCCTTGTTCACCACACCAAAAAATCTGATCTATAAACTGAAAAATACAAGTGTATTACATTCGAAAATCACTTGTTCATGTTTATGAGATCTTTCAAAATTTCACTTTCTTGTGTTTAATTTTGCATAAAGAAAGTAAAATCAGAATTAAAATGAAGATTAGAATGCAATAATAATCAAAGAAAATCAAAGATAACACCAGCAAGTTGATAACGAAGTTTGGCTTCAATAGCCTACATCTCCAGGTCCGCCCAATAGTGAGGACCGTTCTATTAAAATGCTACAACAAATGGCTTCAAAACCTTTACAAATCTTCAATTTCGCCTTCTCTGATCTTTATATGCCTGCAAATATTTTTCTTAGACTTGAAAACAAAAGCCCAAGGCCGTACAAGGCAAAAACAAGGCTCTAATCCTCTTAATTTTCTTTACATAGTTAGAAATCCGTGTCAATACAAGTAAAAATAACTCCCTTTTATAATAGTTCAGCCACTGTGGTTGAAGCGGTCAAGGCTATTCAATTTTGGGCAACAGGTCAGGGGTTCAAACCACATCCCACCTTTATAGGCTCCTTGACTGAGTATGAATCGACCTCTCCTTGTTGGGCGTGCTCAGGCTCTCCTCCCTAGGCACCAAGCATGCAGCTTGAACACTTTGACTTCTTCTTCCCTCTTTTTTGGCACCTTAGACTTTGAAATTTTCGTTGGGTGGTGTGATAGACATGGTGCCTTTAATACATTTGAATTTATCAAATACCATGTGCATAAAAAATACCTAACCAATATTTTTTTTGCCCTCTAATTATTTGCCATGTGTCAAATGGAGATTGGTCCACTTGGCGTTCCTCAACTATGCCACATCATCTTACGACACCAAATATTTACCTATTGAACCAAAACTTTAGTGGCCTATAACTTTTGCATATGGTGTCCGTTTTGCAAACCGTGAAAAGCGTCAGAGATCTCTTGACGAGTACTACAATGTGCAAATGATTTGAATTGAATTTCAAGACTTTTGCAAAATAGAACGGTACATGGATCCATTTGGATCAACCCTATTGTTCTCACTTGCATCCATGATTGTAGCAATAAAAAAATTGGGTATACAATTAGGAAAGATAAAAATCCTTAAAAGTATGCCAACAGAAAAGTTAGATAACCCTAAATTGAGATATGTGGGGATAGGGTTAAGAATATAGAAATAGTTCAAGCACAAGGGTGGTAAACTAATCTATAGTAGGCCAATTAATTACAACCTCAAATAAATGAATATTCTGAATTATAATACTAAAATATTCTAAATATAAAAAGTACTGAATTTAAAATATGTTCAATTGATTGCAAAGCCAAAGAGAAATGATACTTAGTTGGGTTTATTATGTGTAACTAGATCTGGATTTGAAACAGGTAGAAAGTATGCAGGATTAGTCTTTTATATCAATTATTAGATTTTGTAAATTATATTTCTATAGCTATAGACACCACTGTTAGATTTGGACACTATTGTCAATGCTAGTGTCTGACTATGACATATATGTGTAGTATGAAATAATGACTAGATCTTGATATGACTAACTTCATTATTTTAGGTTTTATATCACCTTTCTACTCATATATTCAGATTTAGAATATTTTTCACCTTTAGAATGAATTTATTAAAAATGGGTTAGTGGGCTCATAGTGTTAAGCTAACTTCAATGAACCCTCTATCATAGAGCACTACCCACATGGACAATACTCCAAAGAGGGCCTTACACTTATGTAATTCTCCCTTATGTGTGTGAATATGTGTGCACAAGGGTGTGCAATATACTATATGAAGATGCATGTAGTGATCTAGCTTGTACTTTGACAAATATCACTCACGAGTTGCTCTTTGAATGCTTGAGACCTATAATATGATTGTTCTTATGCTTGATATGAAAATAGGGATGAATAGGGCATAATACCTTGGTTGTGCAATTTATTGATTTAGCTTTAGTAGGTGTTTGTTTGGTATTTGTTAGATGAATAATGAAAAGCCTTAGTATTGTATTTATACCACTAACTTAAGTTGAAAGTCCTCTTCTATAGACACTGATAACCATTTAGCCACTATATTCTCCATGCCACCTTCCCCAAGAACACTTGTAAGTATTCCCACTCCTAAAAGGTGACACATAATTATAACTTATAATGTCCTCTTATTTTTATTTTTATTTTAAATTTAAATGGAAATAATATATTAACCTACATTAACTTTACATAGACTTTCATATTTTACAATTATTAATTATTTTAGCCACATATGTAGGGTTGATCTTTAAATTTTTTCATAGGCTTAAGCTTATTATTTTTATTTAGTTACATATTATTAGTCTTTCCTTGCATAGTATTAAATAAATCACTTAAACAAATAATTTTCTTAATCTAGCTAATGAAAATCTTTAATAAGACATAATACTTTGCCAATTCTAAAGTTTAGCACTCAAATATTAAATAATATTCCTCTACATATTATCATATAATATTCCTTTTATCATTTTAATAATATATTTTTACACAAATCACTATTGGCCATGTCCCCAATAATGTTCTAATGGCCATACGAGATGAAAGTAAAATAGGCTAAATGGGCTTTCATGCCATCACACATGTGAAATATTCCTATCAAGAGATGGATTTAAAAAAAATTATGAACCACCATTATTAAGGAATGAGGTGGTTTAATTTCCTAAGGATGAAGGCAACATGTATCCCAAGTCTATTTTGTATAGTTCAAACCTATCTATTCTAGAACTGTCTATCCATTTATCTCGACTCTATTATCACTATGCTAATGGGGGAGATAGAGAGAGATTAGAGCCTACCTCATGTTCTGAGGTGAAGGGACAAAAGAAGGTCTGGAAAAAGTTAAGACAACGGGGGTCAGGGAGGGGGGGGGTCTCATAGAGCTAATATTATGGATTACAAAGCACGATGCTGACATTGTTTGGGACTTCATCACTAGATGGAATAAGTGTATAGTGGTGATATGGGGCATTAAGATAAAAGTCATAGAGGAATTCATAGGGGAGGCCACATGCATGACCTGTGAAGGGGCAAAGGCTTACAAAGACTAGACCAATAAGTAGGAACTCTTTCAATGCTTCTTTTACATAAATGAGTTAATGAAAATAGATAAGAAGGGTTTCCCTCGAGTGGATCTACCATGACAATGGCTGGAGGTATGCCTCCAGGTGATGGGATACATGACTCTAGAGGGTAAGTATACTTTAATATTTTATTATCATTTTCTATTACTAAACCACTTTCTAGATTATAAGATCAACCTATCATTTTACCTACTAAAGTCATTGGAATGCACAACCCTTGCCTACCAAGTTAATAAGTCTAACCCCATTCTGCATCAAGGGCTTATACTAATGCTAGTTAAGCATGGTCAAACCTTGTAATGGAGGGAGGTCCCCCCGAGGGGGTCCTCCACCAAGGAAGACTCTTCGAAGGAGGACCCCACCTCGGGGTCCTACCGCCCATCTGTTAGTAATCCCCAAGTCAGTCTATCTAAAACCTTTGTTGAAGACCTTCCACTCAAGATTTTTATTCCCAAGCCCAAGCTAGTCTTATTTGATAAGATAACCTCTATGGAGGCCACTGGGAAGGGAAAATTCCTTCTGTCTGATGAATTGAAAAATAATAAGGATCAATTTGACAACTTCAACAACAGGGTCCAAGAGGCCGGTTTGACCCTTGCTAGCCTTATCCAAAAGTGGAATGCCCTGCACATGAAAGTAGAGTCAATTACTTAATCCTTTGTCCATTCCATTAAGCTAAACGAGATCCCTATTAAGCAATCTCTGAAGATAATAAAAAACCCCTCACCGAACATCCCTGATTTGACCCCTATCAAGAAAACACCCCTACAAGTATAGGGCTAGAAAAGGCCACGGATGATCCTCTCAGGTGACAATACAGAAAGACCTGGCAATTAGATGAGGGCAAAGGTAACCAAGATCAAGTGAGGAGTTCTAGAGAAGATATATGAGGAGGAGAAGGAAACACTAGAAGGCCCCCCTCCTAATCTTTTATTATGTTATTTTATATCATTGCTTACAGTACTCTACAGTTAGTTTTTGCTATTTTTTTGTTATTTAACCTTAGTTGGCCTATTAAATTTTTGTATAATACTTTTATGGTACCTAGATCTTAGTAAAACCAACTTATTTACTTGATAAAATTTTTAAAAAACTATTTAATATTTTATTTTAATTATTATTTTGTATTGAATTTTTCCCCTTATTCCCCTTGAACAAAGTCAAATAAAACATGATGTATGTGTATTTATTGAAGCATATGTGGTTGCATAGAGGATTTATTATGATTCTAATATTATATTATACCACCAATTAATTTATATATTATATTGTACTACTAGTGATAAATTTATATTTTGCACAACACACATTCATAAATGTCTTGTCACATTCACGATAGTATAGTCTTTTTTTATAATGGTAAAAGGAGGGTTTTGAAATGGGCCCTACCTTTTTAAAATGGAGAATAAAAATAAGACATTAAAGGCCCAAACAAGACACTTTACTAAAGGTAACCAAGGAACAAGTTGTAAACATGTTGCATTCCTTCAACAAAACATAAAACAAACAACTAACTGATAACAACCAACAATGAACCTACAACAAGACAATAGACAACCTACAATAGAATAACAACAAATATGGATCTATATCTAGCTAATGCCTTCAGTTTTGTGATCATAGTGACTCTATCACTCATTTCACCCATTCCCTTGCTTTCTAACTTTTTGAGTCACTAAATTCCATTAATCCTCCATATCTCCCCATTTATGTGCGTCATTTGTCTCCATTTATGCTAATCCCTTTCTGATAAAATCTTTGTACATAGATCCCTCCTAAAAGGTGAGGACCCTCAACTTCCTACCCTTTATATTAGTGATTAGCATTCGAGTTTCAGTATTTTCCTCTGAATCAAAAGACTCACTCAAAGCCCTTTCTACTTGTTGTTGATCTTGATTATGATCTTCTATGATATCTCTGATATATTCTTGCTCCTTCTCCATCAAAGGAGTCTCCAAACCATTAACATTTTATCCATAAAGATTATAGCATTGATCTTCTAATTCATCACTCTTATCATCCCCAAAACCTTTCTCCTTCTCCAACATTGTGTCCCCCATACTACCTCCATTGGTGGCCTCCTTACAATGAACACGTTCCTAATCCTCTATATGACTAGTCCTTTCTATAAAAAGGACTTTTTTAGATTTATCTTCTTTCTCTTATTGGTTTTTAAAAATATCTCTTCGTTGCAACTTCCCCCCAAGAGATCCCCCGTACTTAGCTTAAACTCTTCTTTTCCACCTAATGAATGCTCTAATTCTTCAATACTAGAGAGAGACTCAAAGTATTTTTTTTTTATTGTTGGTATTCACTTATCCTTCCTTCAATTCTTCTAAAACTATCTTTTGGCCAAAGATTTTATTATTTATAGATACCAGATCTTGAATGACTCCCATTTGATCCTTTAACTACTCTTCTTGTTGCTTGCTTTGATTCTTACTTTATTCCAATGAATGTTTTTGAGGATTATTTAATCGCTCTTTAATCCTCTTCTTATTTGTTAATTCTTCTAAAGTGCTCTATTCCAGTTGATCTCTGCTAACCAACACCTTTTCCTTCGAAAACCTTTGTTCAATCTTTAAGGGATAACTTGTGGCATGATGTCTCAGTTTGTGACAATTTTTGTAGATCAATGAAGAATCTTCATATTATATATTATGATCCCAAACTCCAAATTTTAATGAAATTTTAGTGGATTGAGGTAAAGGCTTGTCCACGAATGCATTAACACAAAATCTAGCAAAGATAAAATTTAGTAAAGTGCATGTTATTTCAACCCAATGTATTACTTATTTTAAATAAGCTAAAATAAATCATTTTAACTCATATGTCATCTTATTTTCTATGCATGCTTTCACTATTCGACTTTTCCAACCGTTCACTTCAAGTAAAAATAAAGTTAACAAATTGTAAATTATTTAAACAATTACGTACCAATGTTCAATCATTTTATATAATAATTACTTTTATCTTTACATTAGAGGGATACATTCTTGTAAAAGAGGAGTTTAATACTAGAAATCTAAATCCAATAAATTATATATGATAATTTTACATATTTTATTTATTTATTTATTTATTTTTGAAAAATAAATTAATAAATATAAGAATTAATAATAATCTAATTAATTAGCCTAATAATATTTTTAGTCCTTACTAAGGCAGGGTATTATAGGAATCATTTAAGCAAATAAGTTTTATACTCTCGCCAATGAAAACTTGTGATAAGATATAATGATCATCACAATAATTTTAAAATACAGTTATTATTGCCACATATAGTTCAATACATGTATAACTTAATCTACCCTATTTGAAGTTGACTTTGACCCATTTTTTAGTTTTAAATTAGAGGCAAGTTACATTCGAATTTAGTTTTTAATAAGTTGACAAACTATAAAAGCTTTCCAACATCTTGTTAGTCCCTACCAAAGCTGGAATAGTATAGCTTTCACCTTAGCGAATAATATTTTTGGCTCTAACTAATCATAATTAATTCATATGTATTATTCATTATTGTGTTCAACTTACATTACAAATTTATATAAAAATTTAACCATAAACAATTTTCAATACAAAAATAGAGACTAGACATTATACGGCCCTTAATATATATGATTTAGAGATGATTGATATTATTTAACCATAATAAAGGTTGGATACATTGTTAAATAAGCCCTCAATTATAAAGATAAGTTGAAATATTTGTGTAGTTACTTGCACCGGTTAAAATGCCCATGTGTTGAGATGCCCATGTATTGATGAAGAAACCACTTAAATGTATGAATAAAAAAATAAAAAAATAATAAAGATCGTTTTTAAAAAAAATGGTTAACATTGTTCAAAATCAAATCTAAGACTTAAATAGGGGCTCAGTGTTCAGTAAATAATTAGACACACTAGATAATCAACCACAAAGGTCTTGAAATCAAGCCTATGATAATTTATTAGCACAAATGCATTGAAATAATTAATATTATAAAACTTATTATTACATATATATATATATATATATATATATATATATATATATATATAAGATTTTTGAACTATTGGAGTTTACAATCATTATTATATTATTGGCTAGAATGAAAAATATATATTTTAAGTATAATGTTTTTCTTTAATTGGTTTTAAAAAGGCTTTCAACCCGTATTTTATATTAAAATATGAAACCCTGAATAAATTAGGTACAAACACATATTAAGACCACTTACCAAATGTTCAAATAACTAAGAAGCAAAAAATAAAATGTCAAGCCCACAAATGGAAGCAAGAACCAAGAGAGAAAACTAGGCAACATCCTCATCACTCAAAATCATCAAAGTCAAGGCATGCACATCATCCTTCATCACCAAAGCAACAAGAGACTCAACAAAAGTGAGAGCTTTAGAACAATGGGAATTTGATGCCAAGATATATAAGTTACATCAAAATTTTGACCTTGTGACACCTCTTTAGCAACAATTGCTTTCAACAAAATCCACAACTAGTTCCACTGATTCCCCAAGATAAAACCCAACTACTCCACTTTATCATGAAGAGCATGAGTGTCACTACCATTGAAGAATATTATTTGAATACCAATTAGTTGAGCCACCTTCAAGGTATCAAGGCATGGATTGGATTGCCCTAGGTCATTTGTAGCGAAAGATAGTCAACCAAGACACCTTCCGCTATTCAAGTAGCCAATTGAACTCTAAAAATATTTTTGGCCATCCATTTAATTAGTTTTTGATTTTGTATTCCTTCAATAAAGGCACTCTTCTAAACATTTAGATATTCCTTTGACCTTAAATCATTGACTAGACTTATGAAAGAGCTTTGAATATATTCGAAAGAGAGTTTGTTGATAATTTCACGATTCATTTCCTTCACAGTGTTAACTATAGTCTATTTCCCCTTAATTTTCCTTGTTCTCCTTGAAGATCCTATATTATTCTCACTTGCATCCATGATTGTAGAAATAAAAGCTTTGGGCATACAACAAGGAAAGAGAAAAATACTTAAAAGTATGCCATAGGGAAAAGCATTGAAAATCTTGAGAGAGTCAAAAGGAGATGAAATTGAGTTGTCCCACCACAATTCCACGAAGATAAAGTAGGTCTTATTATAGCAAGAGAGGAAGATTTCAAATAATGTGAAACCTAAAATTATAATGTAATCAAAATGTTTGTAGACACTAAAATATGTTATTAAACACTTAGAACTGTTAGTTTTGACCCACCTTCACCCTACATGACTTGTGTGCAATTACATACCTCTTATTCACCATTCTCTCACATTCACATGTTTTCTATTAGACACCTCAAAAATTCTCACAGCCTATGTCAAACTATTAAACCATCATACCCAGACATCTCCAAATCATCATATTAGTGTTCTTGTCTCTTTGATAAGAACATCAAATTTAGTCAGACTTTAGATCATTGACCAAACCCATGAAAAACCTATGAATATCTTCGAAGGATAATTTGTTAATCATTTCATTGTTCATTTCCTTCACAATATTAATTGTAGTCTTTCCCCATTGCTCTGTCTTATTCTCCTTGAAGACCCTACATTATTCTCACTTACATCCATGATTGTAGCAGCAAAATCTTGGGGCATACAACTAAGAAAGAGAAAAATCCTTAAAAGCATGCCAAGGGAAAAACTGTTTAACCCTAAATTGAGATATGTGGTGATATGGTTAAGAATATAGAAATAGTTTAAGCACAAGGGTGGTAAACTAATCTATAACATGTCAATTAATTGCAATCTCAGATAAATGAATATTATGAATTATAATACTAATATTTACTAAATATAGAAAGTACTAAAATCAAAAGTTATTTTATTGATTGCAATACCAAAGAGAAATCATACTTAGTTGGGTTTACTATATGCAACTAAATCTAGATTTGAAACAAGTGGAAAGTATGCAGGATCAATATTCTAGATCAATTTTTAGATTCTAGAATTGTACTTATGTATCCGTAGACACTACTATCAGATTTGGACACTAGCATCAATGTCCATGTTAACTATGATGAAGGTGTCTAGTATGAAATACTGACTGGATCTTGATGTCACCAAATTTGTTGTTCTAGGTTTTTTATCACCTTTCTACTGATGTATTCAGATATGGGATACATGTTGTCACTATTTTCCAATTGATCAAACCCTAGCTCTTGTGGGACCCCAAATTTTGGCTAAGTATTTTGGTATTTTGGCATGAAACTGACACGGCATGGAAGGATCATAGTGTAGAAAAACTATGGTGCAAAACTCAAATGGCACAGAAGCACCATGACATGGAACCTATAGGGCATGAAAACACAAGGGCACAGAAACACCAGTGCGAGAGGACCTAGTCAAAGGAGAATTAGTCATGAAGAACCCGAGAGCATAAGACTCAGAATAATAGTGGAAGAATTGAGGAGTGAATGAGAAGTGAGAGTGGTTAAGGGGAAATTCTTAAGGGTCACCCAGACCTTATCCATCAAAATTTTTATACCAGCCCACAAGGAGATAAACACATGGCAACAAGGATCTAGCACAAAGTGAGTATATAAGGGGCATAAAGGTTCAAGTCCTTAAGAGAAGTTAGCTGATAGAGCACCATGAATCCTAGTTTGTAGAGACTTCATTGGTTAATTACTCATATCATTATTATTGTAAATACTTGGTCAGGGATAAACAAGTATAAATACCCCTATTATAAAGCACTATGATGACAGGTTTTTCTTGATAATACTTTGTTGAATATTAATATATGAGTTACAAATATTATAACTATTCTTGTGTTCATGTTTATTTAAATGGATAGTTGTGTATCTATGATAGGTTGAGTGAGCATTTGGTAATTGGAACTTAGTATGAAATCTATACATTTCTTTTCTTTTTATAAATAACAATCTCAGAACTTCATAGGACTTTTTGCATGATCATGGTGGTTGAGTGCAATGATACTAGGATTAAAATAGGTTATATTTTTATCTATGTAATATCTAATTAAATATATGATTAACCTAAGTAATATAACTAAGTTAATGTTACTGCACAACATAACTTACAGGAATCGGTCTCTAGATATGTGCTTCAATTGAGTGCACAAAACCACAGTTGCATGAAAGGGATAACTCACTAGCTCATTGGGCTATAATTTAATGTCAAAGCACTAGTAAGAATAAAAACCCAACATTTTAGTTGTATTGCTGAGACTCATGGCACTTTTTGCACAGTCATGGAAGATGTTTGAGTGTATCACCTTTGAGAGTATTGAACAATGGATTACTAGAGTTGAAGATAATTTTGCAGGTCCCTACTTTAAACCAAGAGTTTATACATGGTAGTGGGTAGAACAAAATATCTACAATGCATTGTATGAAACTTTTTTTATTGATATTCTGATTCTTTTTCACACTTAACTATCTGTGTTTGCTCAAGGATGATCATAAAACCTTAGGAGAAGATAGTCTTGGACATTAGAATGATAAAGAGTTTTAGCACAACTCAGAACACTATGGACATGAGATGTTAACATCTGGTGGAGAGGAGTTTTGAAAAACTACATTCTAGAGTATGTTATAACTACTTATTATTGTCCTAAAGAAGCCAAGTTTCAATTCTTTAGAGAATCACATGGTCATTACATTAGACATTTCTCATTAGAAATCAAGAAGTTATTTATTGACTATGGACTTGAGACCATGCCAGTGGAGAGCTAGACTCCTCTTTTCATGAGATGCACATTTGGAAGGGGGTAGAGATGAGTTGGTAAAAGAATTACAGGTTCAGAATGGTAGCCAGCCAGTGGGCATTGCAGAAGTGGAAGTATGATGAAGCTCGATAGAGGATGATAAGAGTAAGCAATGTTGGAAGAAACCAAGAGAACTCAAGAAGTGCTATTAGGATCCGTATGGAAGTGGAAACACATAAAAAGGGACCCCATCACTTTTGAACCATGCCTCATGCCATTTTTATCATATGAAGGATAAACTAGCTAGATGATAGAAATTTAAGAACCAAGTCTAAATCAACCAAGCTCCCCAACCATAGTGCACACTCATGCTTTTGAATCAGAGAACATACATATACACAATTGGAATATAGAGAGCATGGAATTAGAGGCTGGACTTGTAAGAGATATTATAGCTGATATATTTGTAACTCCTATAGACTTCACACTTTTTTTCCCTCTTCAAGGGAATTTCATGGCATAATTTGGAATGCCTGGGGGACCTAGCATTCAAAGTGGATAAATTATGGGCCCAAACCTTATTAATCAACTAGCTTCTATGCCCCATGGCATGAGAACTGCTACCAGAGGTGTTGGAGGTAGACTGGGAGGTGGCACCAGAGGAAGTGGTGGACTTTCCCCTCAAAGGACAAGACTGGTGGTTTTCAAAAACCACCAATTCAAATACCTCAACTGACAATGGTATATCACAAAATGACACTCCACTTACCTAAATATTGAGGCATGAAGAAGGAAGTAGAACATGTCCATAAGTGTGAACTCATTTGGAAGGTACAAGGCATCACTTCTTTTGAGAGAAAAGCCACCCAATTTGTAACTAAATTTTTAGAGTGAGCACATAAATGGTATAAAAAGTTTGACCCTCAACAAACGGTGGTTAACTATGATCAACTTAAAATAACATTTGTTAAGGAATTTGACATTCCTAAATTTGAACAACAAAATATATCCATACTAAAGGACATAAATCAGGAACTTACTAAAAGTGTATGAGAGTATGATGCAAGGTTCAAAACACTATTTTCAAAGCTATCATCTAAAATCAATGTTTCTTAACATGCATGGTGGTTTATGGGAGGTTTTTTACTTCCATTTTGATGCACATTATCTCAGAATACCTTCACTAGCCCATGTGAGGCTTTAGAAGCCACCCTCTATGTTGAAGCAGTTGGTAGTATTGATATTGGAATCAATCCTTTAATGGAAGCCTAAATAGATTCAATGGAATCAAAACTTGATAAATTAACTATAAATAATGCAAATGATACTCATAATGGTCTTTGGTGTACTGATGACGATTATGAAGGACATACTCAAAGTAATTGCCTACACATAAACATCTGTGTTTTACTAAAATAATCACGTGAAATCTGACATGAGGACCATGATGTATGTTCTTGTCCTCTTTTGTAGCTAGCTACACACTCAAAGATGTCTGAATATTGTAAAATATGTAATGCCTATACCCATGACACTAATGATTGTCGGCTAATTAGTGACATCTATGAAGCACTCATGCACAACACATGCCAAACCTCTGTGGTCAATAATCAGGATAATAGTGGCTATCATGGTTGAGCTATAGGATGAGCATGAGGAGTTGGTCGATTCCTACCAAGAACATGTTACAAATGTGGATCCTCAAACCACTACCAAAGAGATTGTCCAATTTACCCTACGTGTGGTTTTTGTCAAAAGGACCATCAATTGAAAGAATGTCTTGACTTATACATAGCCATCACTAAAGAGAGAAACAAAAAAGGTGTAGGTATGATATGTATTGATAAACCACAATGGCACATGTGTTTAGGCACCTCAACAATTCAACAAGTGAATATCACTACGCGTAGTGGAGGACAATCTTAGTCTACCTCTAATCCTATTGAGAAGGTACAATGTGAAGAGCCTCAGGCAAGGAAGTATCTTGATGCCCAAAAATAGAAGGATATACTCTAGGACACTATGACACTGGTATGATAACTCTAAATATAAACTTAGTTTCATAAAGATAAAGATGTAACATAATGTGTTGATATGCAAAAGGCAACTGGGACTCAAAATGTGGTGTGTGAAGACTTCTAGTATCTTTTCAAGTGCATGCTAGATGAAGACATTATCCCATAGCTATGTATGTGGCTTAAGAATTAGGTATAAGCCCTTGATGATGCTCAACCTCAAGTAACTTGATAGACTAAGGATCATCAATTGAATCATGCTTGACGACAAGATACTCTTATTCCTCCTACTCCCCTAGAAGATAAAGAGATACTAGTAAATGTTACCATTGATAGGTGGGTAATTCAAGACATCTTAGTTGACACTGACACTGAAGTTAATGTCCTCACCAAGGATGCATGACAAAAAATGGACAGTATATCACTACAACCTTCACCACATGTGTTGTTTATGGCTAATAAAACTCATGTTCTACCCATTGGTGTCCTTAAAAATGCAATAGTTGATATAATTGGAGTACCTTTTAAGGTTGAATTTGAGGTTCTTGATTAGCAGAGGCTGATGATTTCCAAGATCTTTTGGGATGACTTTGGTGTTATGAAAATAATGTAGACCTAATATTCAAGAAGCATTACATTGGTTGTAAGAATACTGACCAATGCATTGTTATTCCCCTAGATCAAACACATGGTCCCCCTTATATAGAACCTATCAATGTGGAATAATATATTAACCATATCTATAATATCACTACCAATAATGATGAGCAATGTGATCCTACTCCTGATGGCATTCTATAATGGTTGGACACTCAGTCCCTTTTTGACACTACAAGTAATGCTTATAATTGTTGGGCCCATGGTGACTATGACCTCACCGAAAGAGTGTGCAGTACCATTAACAGTCAAGAGAATGTTATGTGCTAGTACCATAAATTCCACAAGTTCATTCTCCTTATCACTAACCAAGTCATGAGGGGACCAATGATAGATGCACCTTTAGAAAGACTTGATGAAGTTCCATGTTTTTACAAATAAATGGAAGTTCATGAATTTGTCTAGCACCTTGAAGAGTTTTATCACACTGACATGGATTGTATTCAATATTTGGTTCACCTCTTTCATGGTACAACTAAAATATGGTGATGAACCCATTATGAGTGGATTTTCTAGTGGGATCAAGTATGCTCAACCTTACATCACCAGTTTTATCACAACAACAAAGTCAAGGGAATAAACTTCTACAGTGGAATACAAGCACCTGAACCCCACATAGAAGCCTATGAGATAATGTGGAGAGATGAAGAGTCTTACTTACCAGATTACTTATGGGTGCATGCATTTTATGGGACTTTATGCACCTGGGTATAGTCATGGTATGTTCATTAAGAGTGACACATGGGTACTTAATTTTGGCATATCTTGAAGGAGAACATAAAATTGACACTATCTTATTCTTTACCAAGGATGGGTTTGCACCTCACTCTCCAGGCCATGTGTGAAGTAGTTGTAGGTAAATTGAGTACCCTTAAAGATTTCTTAAGAAGTATCCATCATGTCCCTGAATAATCTCTACATCTCTTTATTGAACCAACAACACAATTTGTTTCCATGCCAGAACTAGTCCTTGATCAAGATCAATGTGAAAAGAAACTTCTAAGAAAACAGAAGCTAGTGTTTCAATTAGAATAAGGTAAAGGATCCAATCCAATTGATCCTTGTCAAACCATTTGGATGTTCCTACAAATTATGGCACACAAGTAGTTCATGATACTGGTGCTGAAACAGGCAACCCCTACTCTAGGCTAATTTAGACTAATTTAACATCATCATGGAGCAAG
This sequence comes from Torreya grandis, assembly GCA_037957365.1. Classification (NCBI taxonomy): domain Eukaryota; kingdom Viridiplantae; phylum Streptophyta; class Pinopsida; order Cupressales; family Taxaceae; genus Torreya; species Torreya grandis. The sequence goes on from JARHVA010000333.1 coordinate 4,675,665, forward strand.
AACCAAATATGGATACTATAGGTAATTACTAGATTGACATTGAAATTTAAAAAATATTTAAGTTATTAAAGGAATATAAAGATGTATTTCCAAGGAGATATATCAAGATCAAAGGGTTTCGTCCATCCCTAGGAAAGATGCATGTCAAACTAGTTGACAGTGCTCAACCAGTCAGAAAAAGGTCATATAGGATGAATCCTAATCTATGGTCCTATATCAAAGAATAAATTTATAGTATGTTTTGCTAGAGTAATCACCACTACTAATGAATCTGAGTGGGTTAGTCCCATGGTGATTAGTATAAAGAAAGATGGATGCATTAGAATCTATGTTGATTACTAGGTCCTTAATGCATCTTGCATCACTAATCCTTTCCCAACACCATTCATAGAGGAAATCCTTGAAGGTGTTTCTGGGTGTGAGATATATACGTTCATAGATGCATTTTTAGGATACCATCAGGTCCAGATCACTGAGGAAGACTAACCAAAGATGATGTTTACTACTAAATGGGGATCTTTCGTATATATTGTTATGCCTTTTAGGTTAAAGAATGCATCATCTATGTTCCCATGGATAGTTGTTGAAGCCTTTAAGGATATCATCCATAAGTTTATTCAAGTCTATTTGGATGAATGGATAGTTTATGGCTTGGTTAAGGACCATTGCTCTAACCTAAGTCAAATGCTTGAGCATTGCTGAGTCTTACAGATATCACTAAACTTAAAGAAGTGCCTATTTTCTACACTTTCCAATGTGCTCCCAAGACACACTATGTGTAAATATGGGATTTTAGTAGAACCAACAAAGGTATCTATTATTCTTTGACTCCTAGCACCCAAATCTCAATGCAAGGTCTGTGCCTTTTTAGGACATACAAGTTACTATCATAAATTCATTCATGGATATGCAAAGATTGTTGCACCTATGGAGGAACTTCTAAAGCATAACAAGCACTTCATATGGACTTTCTCTTGTCAAGAAGCATTTGAGAGCTTAAAGGACAAGCTAGTGATCACTCCAATCCTCCAATTCTTTGATTAGACAAGATCATTTCAATTCCATATTGATGCATCTAGAATGGTAGTTGGTACAATTCTTGCACAACCAAGGGAAGGTCACCTTGATCATCCAATCTACTTTGCTAGTTGAAAAATCACTCTATCTAAGAGGAATTACACCACTACAGAGTCTGAACTATTATCAATAGGCTATGTTATGTAGAAGTTACAATATTATTTATTAATAACATAATTTGTATTCTATACGGATCATGAGGCCTTAAAGTACTTAGTAAATAAACCTATGTTACATGGATGAATCTACCACTAGATAATGTTGTTCCAAGAGTGTCAATTTTCCATCATGGTCAAACCTAGAAAAAGCAATTGTAGCCCTGACCATCTGTCCCAAATTGAGTCTGAAGAGCCACCGTGTACTATTGAAGACGACTTGCTTGATGTTCAACTTTTTCATGTTACTCATGTACCTAAGGAGCAATAAGATCCTAGGCACCACCTTGATGAAGATTTGTAATATTGGCTGAGCTGATTGGGATGATAGAGTGTCTATAGTATTGTGGGCTTACTAAAAAACTTACAAACACCTGAAAAAGAGCATACCATTCAATTTAATATATGGTAAAGAGGTAGTCTTTCCAATCAAATTTTTGGTATCATCTCTTTGTATTACATGCATAGGACAATTGGATGAACAGTCATCCTTGAGATCATGCCTAGATACTTTATTACAAATTGATGAAGCCTATTTCTTCACTCATTGGAGTCAAGATGTGTAAAAATGCAAATAGAAATCATGGCATGACCGCCACATAAAACTCAAAACATTTTCCCCAGGAATGAAGGTCTTTTTATATGACTCCAAGTTTGCATGTCATTTTGGAAAACTTTGGATTCATTGGGATAGTCCTTTTATCATTCATAGCATTCGCCCTATCGGAGCTTGTCAGTTACAAAGGTTAGATGACCAGTTCCTTCCTGGGCATTACATTGGAAGCTGACTCTAGTCGTATTTCACTTTTGAGTAGTCAACATATTGTAAATAATAAGGCTTATGCCATTAATTTAGGATTTCATGTTTTTCAATAAGATCATTACCTTTGTTGCATGAAACTTTTCATTAATGTATTTGTCTTTAAGTTTTGTACTTGTATTTTTGTGGAGGACCCCAACTCAGTTTTAGTGTGAGTGAGAGAGATTTGAATTCATGATTATAGATAGGTGTGCAAGTTACCAAGACACACAAGTTACTCAAGGAGTTCAAGGTACTTAGGGTGCATAAAGTACTTAGGGTGCACATGTGCTTAAAGGTATGTAAGTCATTAAAGGCATGAAAACTACATAGCCTAAGGATAAGGTGTTCTTGCCTAATAGTTTGAAAATTTGAAAGACATACAACTATCTTCCACCCCATGAAAAGCACAAGACATAATTGTCTTCCACTTCAAAGGAAGGTACGAGATGGGATGTGTCATTAATATAAATGAATAAGTGGTTGTGAGAAATGTGCCAATGGCATGATAAGATAATTCTATTAAATGTATTAATGATGAGAATGACAGTCGAAGAGTGGTGACTATTAATAAACACATTTATGATAAGAAGTTATGGATAAAGGGAAAGGGATAGTAAATGCGGTTAACTCCCTCGAACCCATAAAAAGGTGAGTTAACTCATTATTAGATTTTAATTTTATGATTATTTGAAATTACAAAGAGGTGAGATCTGAGAGCGAAGAAAATACCAGAGCCAAGAGTGAAGAGAGCAAGTTCATTTCCATAAAGAGAAATTTACGAAGAATTATGAGTTGATACATAGGTACTGAGCTGAGTGTTAATCCATAAAAACAAAGCACATGTTAACTCTGAGACATGAACATGATAGGGAAGTCTTTTAGGTTATAGGTTATAGAAGTCCACCATTAGAGGATAGTTACGCTTAAAAATCCTAAGTCATCAACCACAATCATGTATTCCTTTGGGAACATTGCATGGTTACACCTCAACCTTTGGGCTCCTTAGAGGGTGATGTAGCCTAAAAAGAGGCCCTAAGTACTGATCCATTACTTACGATACCAGAGGAAGAGGAGGTACTTGGCTAAGAAGTTGTATTCATTAAAAAAGAGACACCTGAAAAGCAAACACAATGCATGAAAGGAGGAAAAGTTAGTATGGCATGCCAAGATAAGAAGACTTAATCATCTCCACTCCCACCACTGATGATTAAAGAAATGTGGTACCCTAAGATTATTCTATGTGCAAAATATTGGGTCTTCATGGTGCCCACTTACACTATCTTTGACTACAACCATCATCAACTTGGGAATGAGGTTGAATTATAAAATGATTATCGAGTAGAGTATGAGAACACTAAGAACCAGTTGGTGTATGATCTTATGATTTTTAATGCCTTGAATGTTATGGGGTTATTCTAATTATTTAACTTGCCTTACTTTGGAAAACCCATAGAAGCCATCAATTTCCTTCTCTTATGCGTGCATGAGGACTATCTCTACTTCATCGAGTGCAGCATACAGATCACACTTGAGAGGATAAAAAAGGTATCAAGGCTATAATTTTTAGGGTTGGATGTGGCCTATGACTTTGGGTACATTAAGGAGGTCCAAAAAATAGCCATGATGCTTATGTATCAGAAACAAGGCCATGCCATGCATATTAATAACTTACAAGATCCTACCCTCCAAGTTACAATGTAAATCATCGTGATAAAGATCAGTGGGATCAATCATTGGAAGGAGGTCGACATGGTGCACCTCTACATCACCCACCAAGTCACTCAAGGCTTAAAATATAATTGGGCTATGTATTTTAGCCACAAAATTATTGAGGATGTGGAGAAGACCCATCGAATCCCCAGTCATAGGTTTCTATGGGGAGTATTTCTCCTTTTGATGGTTTTTTATGAGATCAGTGTACTAGATTACACCATAGAAGCACTGAAGTGGGAATACCTACATGAGAATAGGTTCCCAACCAATAACTATAAGGCATTCATATACCTAGGGCATATCACCCCTTTGTATAAGATAAAGATGAAGTATTGGTTTGATGGTATAAAGGAGGCATTCAAGAATGAATGGTGCATCCCAAAATATTTTCTCCATTGGCCACTAAGCAAGCACAATTCATAGTGAAGCAACACTTCTCTCTCATGCACATCAGGATGGTCCCTTCTAGAGAACTCTTTGCATGGTTAAAATTACTTTATGCCTTTTCAGCATGGTACTTCATCGACTCCATGAACTGTATCTATGATACACAACCTATTGCCTTGGAGGCAGATAAGATCGACTTGGAGATTCACACTCTTTGGAAGATGTATGTCTATCTAGTCAAGAAAGCATATAGGGAGAAAAAGGAGATGAACTAGACCGAAATAAAGGTTAAGTCCATACTGGTGGGAGAATAGGTACACACCCTATTTTATATGGTATGACCTAGGAATAAGGAATTAAAGGGCACAAAACATGAGAAGGAAAAGTTCCCACTATCACCTCCCTTGAAGAAGAAGAAGTGGGCTGAGCATGATGCTAGTGCAAGTGGTCAACAGGCTCCGTAAGCACCACAGCCAAACCCCTCACCACTAAGACCCTCCCTTCCATGACCTTCTCCACCATGCCCTTTTCCCCCTCACCCTTATCCACCTTGCCCTTCTCCTCCTCACCCCACTCTACCTCATCCTTCTCCTCCTCACCCCAATCCACCTTTCCTTTCTCCTTGATGACCTTCTCCACCCAAAATTCCACTACCACGAGCCCCTTTTCCTCTACACATTCCTCAAACTCCACCTTCACCCCCTAAAGAAACTCTGCAAACATCTCCCTAAGAGATGCACAACAGTGAGCCGTAGAGTAAACACCTAAACAAGGATTCCCTGCAATATAGATAGAAGCATCAAAATCTAATTCTGAGAAGACACCCTCCCCAATACGAGAGGAGGAGGCCACCTCTGATGAATTTCCACTTAACGTTAATCACCTTTATAATGAAGAGGGGGATGGTGAAGAATAAGATATGAGTGAAATGGCCATCGATATCACTTATTTAGATATCAATATAGAGGTCAAGGTATTAGAGCACAACCTAAATAAAGGGAAATATTCAGTTAGGTCCATAGAAGAACCTACTATCAATGTATCTACCAATCTACATGATTTATATCAATTTGGCATACCTGATAAGATGTTGTATTTATGGCCACACTTCCTTCCACATAATACAACTCTAAAAATAAAGAAGTAGGTTTCCTTCTTATTAGACATGTACAATGAGGAGTGTGCCTTTGAGCTCCCTCAAGACAACCTTCTTCTAGGTCCTGATGCCCCTATGCTACCTAAACCACTATGGGTGGATCCCCAAAAGATCACCCCTCTGCAAGCCAATGCAACATTCTTGAATATGACCTTGGAAGTCATGCACCTGAATATTTTGTCAAATTCTGATAAACATAATGCAAAGAGGAAACATACCCAAGTGGTGGGTATGTATAATAAGGAAGTTGCTACCAAAAAGGTGCTTGTTGAGGAAGTGGATGCTTTGAATCAATAGGTAAAGGAGGCCACAGAGGTAAAATTTAAAACATTAAATTTGTGCAAGACAATTTCAGGCCAAGAGCCAGTGTTGACAAATGGCATACCTCTCGATGGGGATGTCATAGATAAAATGAAAACCTTGGTGAACCTCTTGTTGAAGTGATGTAAGGAGTAGCCTGTATTGAGGAATGAGGGATTGGAGATAGTAGAGCTATTCATCAAGGTAGTTGAAGTCTACAAGTGCACCCTAGAAAGAGTTGGGGAAGTCATCCCCATTTTGGATAAGATTTTTGAATGGTTGACACACCCAAATAAGATCTTGGAGGCTTGAATCCAAGCTAAAGAAGCCCAGAGGTAGAAGATGGTTGAGGCTACCCTCTTAATAAGATATCATGCTGAGCGTGCAAAGGCATTCAAGAATGTGTAAACAATGGAGGAAAAGATCAATGTGCATTACAAGTAATTGAATGCCAATTTTTTATCCCTCCAAGGATAGTTTGTTGAAGAAGTCTCAACACTCAAAGACATACATAAGGATGATAACACGTCCTTGGATGATTAGGTCAAGAAGGCCAATGAGACATCTAACCAACCCAAGGAGATGAAGAAGTCTAAGGAGGCCATTGAGGTAATAACCACTAAGCTGCTCGATACATTATCACATTGGGACAATGTCAAGAAGCAAATCGAGAAAATGGGGCTTGAATTTTTGGCAGAGGCGGCTAGTAAAACTTAGTCTAGGATGGACTAAGAACATAGTGTGGGGTGATGTTGGACCCCAAATTTTGGCTAAGTATTTTGGTATTTTGGCACATAACTGACATGGCAGAGGAGCATAGCACAAAAAGTATATGGTGTGGAAATAAAATGGCACAAAAACATCATGGTGTAAAACTTGCAAGGCATAAAAGCACAAGGGCACAGAAGCACCAGCACGAGAGGACCCAGTCAAAAGAGAATTAGTCATGAGGAACCCAAGATCATAAGACTCAAAATAATAATAGAATACTTGGGAAGTGCATGGGAAGTAGGAGTGGTTAAGGATTGATTCTTAAGGGTCACCCAAATCTTATCCATTGGAAGTTTTGCACTAGCCCACAAGGAGATAAACACATGGCAACAAGGATCTAGCATAGAGCAAGTGTATAGGGGTGAAAAGGCCCAGGTCCTTAGGAGAACTTAGTTGATAGAGAACCATAGCTCTCAGTTTTTAGAGAGTTCATTGGTCAATTACTCCAGTCTTTATTGTTGTAAATACTTGGTTAAGGATAAACAAGTATAAATACCCCTATTGTAAAGCACTGTGACAATGGTCTTTTCTTGATAACACTTTGTTGAAGCTTAATATTTGAGTTTTGGATATTATAACCATTATTATGTTCATGTTCAGTTAAATGGATAGTTGTGTATCTATGATAGGTTGAGTGAGCATTTGGTAATTGTAACTTATTACAAAATCTATACAATTCTTTTCTTTTTCTAAATAACAATCTCAAAACTTCATGGCACTCTTTTATGTGATCATGATGGTTGAGCACAATGATACTAAGATTAAAGTAGTTTATTATTTTCTCTATGTAATATATAATTAAATATATGATTAACCTAAGGAATATAACTAAGTTAATGTTACTGCACAACATAAACTGCGGGAACCAGTCTCTAGCTACGTGCTTCGAGTGAGCATGTAAAACCACAGTTGTGTGAAAGGGTCAATGCAATATCTCATTGGGATACACTTCAAGATTGAAGCACCTATAAGAATAAAAACCCAAAAACTCTTCACCCTTAGAATGAGTTTGTTAAATATATGATAGTGGGCTCATAGTGTCGAGCTAAATCCAATGACCCTTATTTCATAGAGCGTTGCTAACATAGCCAATACTCCAAGAAGGGACTTAAATTTATAAAGTTATCCCTTATGTGTGGGAATGTGTATGCACAAGGGTGAAATATACTATATGAATATGCATGTAGTGATCTATCTTGTAGTTTGATAAATATCACTCATAGGTTGCTCTTTGAATGCTTTAGACCTATAATATGAATGCTCATATGTTTGATACAAAAATAGGATTAATAAGGCATAATAGCTTGGTTGTGTAATTGATTAATTTAGCTTTAGTAGGTGTTTATTGGTGTTTACTAGATAAATAATGAAAAGTCTTAGACTTGTATTTATACCATGCTTTTTGAAAATATCTCACCATATAGTTTAATAAGATAATTAGGTCGACCCATAGGTTTTGAAATATTTTCAATTTGGATGAATTTTGAAAAATGGACACTAGATAAGGATCTGGACACTACCATACTACCATTGATGGTAGTGTCCATCTATGGTTGGTAGTGTTCAAAAGGATAGAAAATAGGTGTGGATCCGAAAATGATAGTGAAGGACATTTATCAGGTTTTAAGCTTTTGTGTAGTCTAGGGTGCTTGGTTCATTAGAACGATATAGATTAGACTAAGAGATAAGTATTTAGATATGGTGAGATGGAAAATATGAGCCTTTTGACAGCAGATAGGTCTATAATAGAAGGGTAGAGCTCTAATTGATATTTTTCAAATGTACAAGACTGAGATGCTATAAATATAAATATTCAATTTTAATATCTACATTTACTTCTCCTTTAATCTAGCAATGATAACAATGAAAGTATTAGTGTAAAGGAATGAAATGCATACCTAGGTGTGTATAACACACCTTGCATTTACTTGAGTCCACTTTGAGTGTTTTTCTAGTGTATGATCTATAATCAAGAGCATGTTACAATATTAATCAGTGCATATAATATGAAATAATTGAAATGCTTAAAAAAAGAGCAAGGAAGAAGTACACCTGTGTGTCAATGCAACCATGTTGCCTCTTATATGATATGTCATTTATATTTTATGGTTCATGGGACTAATTAATATAGGGGCCCTTTTATATATTTTAAGCCTAGGTCCTAATCATATTTTATTAATACAACTAAAACCTTAGGCTACAATATTTATTCAAGGTCCTTTATATATTTCCCAAGTATTAACTTATGTGCTTTATTTTATGCCCATAAGAATGGACTAATAAGGAGCTTCTGCATAGCGAGATCTCAAAGCATATTACAGAGATCCAATGAATTGCATGATCAAATTATAAGTCAAAAAGTCAAAGCCTATATATGATCTTGTTCCTAGGGTTACTCATCTTGAGAAGTTGTTCCTTCTTCCAAACCATCTTTAGGTTTGCTTTCCTCTTTAAATGGAGAATCAAAAGACAGTATAAATCCAGATGTCCCTGAAACATTGCCTTGATTAGGCATAATTTTAGAAGTATCTCTTCCATATTGAAATGCTTCAAAAAAATGGCACTGATCTGCCAAATCCATATCACAAAGATTCATTTCATGCATGCTCTCAGATGACTCATTACTGTTATTTTGAAACCTAGGTGCAGGTTTGTTTTGATTTACATTAGACATGGCATTCAACATAGGTAAATTGAGATTGACATTTGGAATAATATATGTTATTTGACCCCAAGGTTGCATTTGGTCATTGATTACCATAGTTTTAGTATAGGCTAAAGTTAATGTATTAATGACCCTAATAGATCCGTTCAAAAACATAGAAGTCAATGGATCTAAAGCATCCCTATAAATCTCTAAATCTAAAGCCTCAATAGGTTTATAAGGAGCTATAGTTCTATTAAGCATCTTTTAAAATCTAGCATTAAAATTTCTAATGGTTTCATTTGAGTCTTTTTTCATAGTAAGGAACTGTTGATAAAGGACATATATATTGATGGCATTTCTAAATTGATCAAAAAAATAATTATCAAAATCATTCCAACTGAAAATGAAATCCTCAAGAAGGTTAATAAACTAATCATATGCCTCATCTCTAAGAGTAAAAGGAAACAATCTATAGGCAATATTTTCATGATTAATATTTGACAATCTTAAGGTAGCCTTAAATAACTTGATGTGCTCCTCAACAGTAACAACACTTGTAGGACTAAAATAAGGTAGATACCTTTCAAGTTTTCAAGGAAGCTCATATATTATACCTGGCATGTTGATTAAAGAACCACCTAGCCAAGCCATACCTTGAACACATGAGTACCTTGAACTGGTGAAGTGTTTGAGACTTTGGGAATTCTGCTCACCTAAGCCTTGCCTTAGGAAATTCTAGCTTGTGACCTTGAAACCTATTTAAAATATGATGCACAAAACTGATCTTTGTAAATTACAATGATGAAGTTTGCACATTAAGTCAATTTTGTACAAATATATGTAAAACATGACTACCTTTAACTAAATAAGTAAAATATACATCTAGAATGATGAATGAAAGGGATCTTTACATCTCTAAGCTTGAATAAACTCAAATTTGGAAAGAACCAATCAATCTGTGTACAAAATTGTCGTTACTAACCTTAAACATGAGAATACACAAAACATGAACTACCTTTACGCGAATGTCTATGGATCTTCAAAGAATATTGATCTTTAGCTAAAGCAAGCCCTAGTCTAAAACCATAAAGATCGATGATATTTACACAATTATGCTCAAAGGAGCACAAATATGTGCAAAATACACCAATATTTAATCAAAACACATCAAAATTAGCAAAGATTCTACAAATTTACAAAGATCTAACTAAGGCCCCTCCTTTTATCACCAGTCAAGCTCCTCCTATTGATGCTTAAATGTGTACCATAAGTGTCCAAAGTGTTTATCAAACACTTCTCATTTTATAACTTCTAAGAACTCAATGCATCAGTTGCAAGTTATGATAATCTTGTTATCTGTGGTGGAATAGAGGTAGAACAAGTGATTGTTTCACAATATTTATGTTAGTTAGTGGTTGGGAGTCACCGTGGCCAAATAGTAGATCTATGCAAGTATGAAGCATCTATTCTTAGAGCAGTGAATTGTGATTAAGAGCTAATCTAAGATGGATATTTACAATGATAATTAAACCAAAGTGATCAGGGTAAAAAATAAGTAAAAGGAATGGTAGGGTAGAAAGAAGGATGTTGTTGGTCTTGTTCTAGACATTATGACCAAGTTCAAATCTCATATGAGCATGCATTTAACAAAGGTATGAGGTGAAACAACTTAAGCCCAAATCACAACATACATTAGGCAAGTTTCTAAGGAAGGTATGAAATAATGCAAATATGAACGAGGCTCACTTTAGATATTCACTTCTTTAAGCAAACAACATTAGCCCAAATGCAAAAGAAGTACAAAAAATGAAATAAGCCTAAGAAATTTTAACTAATCCAGCATTGACACAAATTAGCAACTCTGCATTCAAGATACACATTCAAAATCCATAGAAACCATTCAATTATGAAAGTGAAACCAGACAACTAAGAGAGAAACCATATAACACTTCACACAAGTAAATACTAGACAATCTTTGCAGAATTCTTTGATTATATTAATTGCTCAAAGTTTACAAAGTAATTTGGTTCCAAGAAGTCCTTCCCATTTTACAATTGATAATGTTCCTTTTATAGGATTTAAGGAAGCTTGTTGATTAGTCCTAATCCAGTTACATTTGTATAAGTGTATGGGATAAGTGTCCTTTCAAAATGTTATGGAACAACTAATCTTGTCTAATGAATTAACCTATAGACAATCTATGCTCTTACAAATTGCACATGTTTATATAAAATAATATCCTATTTCATAATATTATACAATGTTGGTTATAAAAGTAATATTCCTATTTCACTTGGCTTAGTTCCCACTAGTTGATGATATGCTTCATAATTGTTATAGGATCTTCATTGTTCTCGGATGTTCCCCCATACAAACATGGTCCCATATTCAAGCTACTCGAAGATAAATAATGCTCTAATGGCATAGTTAGTTTAAGAATTGTGAGCTTAGATCCCAACCCTTTATATTACCAGGTCTACAGGGTCTCTGATTTGGTCTATTGCACTCATATAGCTTTGACATGGCATTTCCATGGTGTTCCAAGTCATCATGTTCATCACTATCCAAAAATGACCATTTCCCTTTTAAAATTTGTATCCAAGTTTACTATGTTAAAATTGATGTCTCCGTGACCATCATTTGACATCCACGAGAATGTCTTTGATGGTTGCATGATCACCAATTTTAAACACATGATCTAGGCTCTTTGATGTGTTAAATTTGACGTTCATGTGACCATCATTTGACATCCATGTGAACCTCATTGATGGGCATACAAATGTCAATTTTAAACACATGATGCCACTTATCATTCTCTAATTCATTCTACATTTTTTGTGTGCCATGCATCGAATGTTTAGTGATTTTGCTCTTTGAACTGGCGATTCGAGGTTATGCCACTTGGCAGTCTTGTGAGATCTTGGAGATTCATTTGAAAATTCATCATTGATTTTGCTATGTCGATCAGATGTGTATGTTGTAACTCATACCATCAATCATCTGAACCTACTTGAGCTTTAAGTTAGGGACCACTTCTTGACTTTCTAATGTTGATCTTGCTCCATTTAATCTTGGTCCTCCACTTAAATGTGTGTCATAGATTGGGATTTGAGTAGCTGAATGTGATTGGTCCCTGCATTTTATAAAAGATTAAGTTAGGCTTGAGACTTAGGATAAAAGGATTAAGTTGAGTCCTAAACAAAATCTATGGGACCCCATAAATTTAAAAGGGACTTAGCATAAATACTTTGGACCATGGTTTTATTTGTATTAATAAATATGAATATTTTAGTCTAAGGTTTTTAATCTAAGTTTACAACATATAAAAAAAGACCTAAAAATAAATAAAAGGACCTAGGCACAAATATTTTGGACCAAAGTGATAAACACAGAATAAAAGGGACCTCGTGAAAATGACTTAGCATAAGGTTTTAACCTAGGGTTTCATACAATGGAACTTTGGAACAAGGCCTTAGGATAAGTAATAAAATTGACCCTACATTTTCAGTTGGACCATGTGATATAAAATAGACCCAAGCATATGATTTTTAGCCTAAGGTTTGGTTGTGTTGAAAAACATGACCAAACCTTAGGATAAAAATCCAATTAAGTCCATGGTATGGATAATTGGCTCCATGCAAGTTTAAATAAAAAGCTCCCACCAAATTTAAATTTGAATTAAAAGGTATATGTAGAAGATTAGGCTAGGGTTTTAAAATATTAATCAGTTATAAACCAAGGCTAGTAAAAGATCAATTAAATGTTGAATCACAAAAACCCTAAGCATGTTCATTCCTAGATGGGTTCCATTAAACCTACAACCTAAAACACACATATTCAATGCTAGCACCTTTAGATAAGATTAAAGCAGAACCATGAATAAATAAGTCAGCCAAACCATGGTGTGGATGATATTCAAATCAAAATAATGTGTAATTATGCTAATGATACTCTGAACAAGTAGATTTTAATCTTCAATGAACAAATTTGCACAATTTGACAAATGGGTCCTCTTTTTCAGAAATCAGGGTATGTTGACCTCAACACACTCCAAGTGCTTCATCAATGATTCTAAGAAACATCATCTCCAAACAAAGTTACAAGAGCAATGTTGGTTTCACACATACATGTGTACTCCTTCCTTATTCATTTTAATCTTTTCAAATTCAAGTTACATTTCAAATTTTAAGTTCCACATATGAGCATTAATTAATTTTACATCATTACAAGATTTTTCATGGAACACCTAGTATTATTGAATATTTCTCCCAAAGTCAAAATGTGTTGTACACACTCAGGTCTATCTTTATTTACTATAGTAATTTAATTTCTAGTCTAGAGGGGGAAAAATTGTCACTCAAATTTGGTCATGAATCCTTGATAATGTTAGTTTTGACCCACTTTAATTTTGATTGACTCGAGTAATTAATTTGGACCTATTTCTCTACCTCACTCTATCTTAAGCACATATATGAACCCATTCCTTTCTAAATTTCTATATTACACCTACATAAATATTCTAAATTACTAAAAAAACCTCCAAGCATTGGTATGAACATCCCATATCCCAAAATTCACATGTTTCCCTTCAAGACAAGATTTACTAATAAGAGACAATAGTGGCAGTCATTTTTGTCCCCTATGGGTTGATCTTGTCCTTCACCCTAGTAATGGTCACTTTTCAAAGTTAGACCCTCCCTCATAGGTTGGTTTGTATTTTTAGGATAGGTAGTGTGAGGTTTCTTGCTTTTGGATTGCTATAAAAACACATCTAAGTCATTTATTTAATCAATTTGGAAATTTCAATATTGAGGCACACTTACACTCTTGCACACTGAACAAAGTTTTCTCATTCTTCCCAACTCTAATTCTAATCATTTGAAGAAGTCATTATCCAAGTCAAGAGATTATTTTATCCATGCCAAAGCAAAGCACGATCAAGTATTCAAAACATCTCTAGATGCATACATGTAGTCAAATGTGCACAATTGCACAAAACACTCTAAATGGGAGAATTATATGGGCTTGATTTCCTATTTTCCCTAAATTCAATTCTATGAATGATAGGAATGATTGGGGTTTCTACTACATTTTATGGTTTAATTTTTAGGTGTAAATTTTTATTGTTATGAATTTGTGAATGCAAGGTATTAATTTTGCCTAACTTCCTTAAGAAAATAAACAAATTTAAACCAATTTTTATGCATGTACAAAGTTGCTAAATCGAGCCTAAAATTATTTTATAATAAAATACATTTGTTTTTTGACTTAATGCAATTTATTTCATGAATTTTAGATTTATAGTTTGGCCTCTATGATTTTTTGAAATTTGGGTGCCTGTAGGATAAATAGAGGTTAAGCAAAGCTCTTAAAAGGGCACATAACCCTTTGTGAAGGGTAGCCCATAAGGTAAGTTGGTAGTTACATGACCCATGTGATCACACAATGATTTGCTAAGGCCCCATGGGTTGGCGAGTAGGGATGGTGGTGACCACCACAAGTAGCATTTGGGGTGGTGCATGTGAGCACCATCATAGTGCTATTGCAGTTAGGGGAACTGCATCACTTATAAGCCATGTGGTGAATCACCATTGCTTCTTTAAAAATTAAGGGGCTGATAAATGAAAATTGACCACCACCCACTTAATCATTGTGGAAACTTTATAAATTAATTTCATTTTTTTTAATTATTTAATATCATTTGTTTAAACACTTTACCTTTTCTAAAGTTTTTTAACTACTTAATGTTTTAAAACCACAACTATTCCTTTAGATTCATTTTTTGGTGTGTAGTAGTTTACAATAATTAGGAAATCTAGAGGTGGGGTGACCTGAAAGAGGGAGGTGGGGTGACATGAAAGAGACCCCCCTCATTTTTTCCCCTTTTTTGCATGGAATAATTATTAAGGTCTGAAAGTTTTTAGTTTTCAAGATATGACCCTTTTGTCCAAGAGAGGTCCTTATTGACCTTTTTGATGTTTGTGGGCTCTTTTAAGCCCCAAGATGAGTTGACCCAAAAAGGAACCCTTATTAATCTCTCCCCCTCTATCACATGAACTAAAAATCAAATCCTGAAATTGAAAATAAAAAGTAGTTTTTTCTTTAACCTTGTTGGTGACCATTAATGCCTATGGTGGAGCTTAAAGCTCCCAAACGCCTTTTCGAATATTATAAGAGCCTGGAACCACCCTGAGACTTTATGATAAGATGGGTACCTACAAAACCAACCTAAACACACTTGTATCAAGATAGATGTGCAAACCGAAATGAAATGAAAAAAGGTTAAAATCTTAGAGACTCCATTAATATCAGTCATTCAAGGATGAGGAAGGAGAAGAGGGATGACTATGAACAAGTCATCCTCCAAAACCTCCTTCCTCTTTTCCAAATATAAAGGATCTAATGACTGAGATGGAGTGCTCCATTGTCAGGGAGCTGAGCAAGAACAATTTAGACCCCTTTTGAGGTTGTATGAGGAGTATAAGTTATCCTTGCTAAGCAGTTTTCTTATAAAGGTAAATCAACTTGAAAATAAATTACAATTATGACTTTAGGTGTGAATCGAGCCCTATGATTGGCTATAATTGCTCATGCTCCTCCTTGAACTTCATTGAGAGTTAGGAAAAAGCATTTGAGCTAGTGGTTGCTCAAACCCACCTAATTTTAGTCGAGCATCTATTTTAGACCTTGGGGTCATGGGGCCCACTAGGTTCACTTAGAGAGTTGTAGATTTGTTTGAGAGCTTATAGGCCAATTAGAACAAGTGGGACTGACATGGTTATGTAATGATCGTGTGACCACTTACACATTGCCACTCATGCCATTTAGGCATGTGAATTTGTTTTGATGCATTTCACATCTTGTGTCATGAAGATGGCTAGCCAGTGGATAATGTAGTTGTGTAGAATGTGTATTACACATTCTTTAAAACAATTTAACATGTTTTGTGTGGTTTTAGTCATACAAAAATTTGGACATAAAAATTTCCTCAATGGATTCTTCAGTCATACAAAAATCAATAGCAGACTATGGTTTTTCAAGGTCATAATCTCTAAAATTGTCTCAATCTAATGAATCAATAAGAAACAACACTAGCACATTATGCATCACTTTAAGATTATGTGAAATTTGTAATAATGACTACTTCACATGTGATGGAAAATAACATTAATGTTATTTTTTGCTTTTTTTTAATAGTAATTTTGAATTGTATATCCATTTGACTATTTTTTAGGTAAGTCATATAAGTCAAGGTTGCAAGTTAACTTTCAGTCCTTAAAACAACTACGACCATAATTTCAACTTGGATATTGAATAGGATTTAGGCTCTTTCAATCCCTATTAATCTCTTTTGAAACATGGCACAAGAATATTTGAATCTTCTTAAAATTCAATGAAAGGAAAACATGTCATCATGGATAACAATACTTAATATTTTATGTACATTCATGATATATCTAATATGGAGATCAACATATGATATTTGATTATGAGAATGTTGAATATGGGGGCATTCCTATGCACATTTGAATATGGGAAAATGCATTAAGTTTATTTATTTTGATTAGAAAATTATTACTCTCAAATATATTTGTAAAAAAATTGTATGAGGATAAAACACTTATTTTATCAATATAAAGGTCCTCAAAGTTTTTAGTTTTATGGATTAATATGAAGATCTAAATGTTGTTTATCTTCAGTTTTAATTCATTTTCACTTGGCCTCTTATCACTATTCCATTTGGGTTTGTATTTTAGACAGAAACTAAGAAGATGTAAAGAGGACATAGAAAGCGTTATATATCACACAAAGCCTTGAGTTTAATATCACTACAAGGAGGTTGGAAGGCTTTATACTTACCAAAAAATAGGTGTAGGAATGCATAACTATGTGATTGGAAAACCAAGAGAGCCTTGTTCGATCTACTTGTCACATTAATGGTCCTATATGGATGTGAAGGATGGGGCAACAATGTGTCTGAACTAAATTGGAGACATATAGAAAGAATCCAAAAATGTTTAATCACAAGCAACCTCAAATTCAAAACATCAGTTCCATATGAGATTCTATTAGCTAAAACATGTACTTTTATGTTGGAAGCATCGACAATGACTCAGACTTAAAGTTATTTTAAAAAAGATGCAAAGTATGGAGAACCATCGATGGTTGAAAATGGTAATCGAAGAAAAATTAAGCAAAAAAAAAACACTTGGATGAAACAAAATAATAAATGAGTAAATGAGACATCAACATGAAAGAATGCCCAAACACCAATGACAAAATAAAAAGTATGTGAGAATGAAATTCAGGACAACCATGTGGACAAAACCGTTGGGATAGAAATAACATACTACATCAAAGAGTTTAATCCCACATAGGAACACAAAGAAAAGATATACATAAGGGCAAAAATCAAATGGAAAGCAAAGATGTTGATTGCATAATTGAGGACTAGCTCGCATCATCTTAGATGTGAAACTGGTAGGTGGATAGTACCCAAGGAAGAACGAGAAACGAGAATATGTTTATTTTGTGACAAGGGAGTAGTAAAGACTAAATGCCACTTTATTATGGAATGTGCAACTTATAATGACATCCATATCAAATACAAAGACAACTTAAGGGTTGACGACTTAGTTGAGTTGTTTGGAGAGGAAAAATTAAATTGAACAATAAATTTTCTAATCAAGACCCCTAGTAGAAGAATTACCATCAAGAAAAGGTTTGAAATTTTACATGATTAGTAGGACAACCCTTGTGTCAAGGGATTGTATTAGCACATAACAACTTTGTTACAACCCTTGGTCCTATATACTACTCGGTCTCATGAATGTTATTAAAATATTTAATTCATTCATAACTTAATAAAAACATAACTTTTGTGCTTTAATTTGTATCGCTCATTTCTATAAATAAAAACTTTTACCTTTATCAATAATGATTAGCAAGTATAAGAAGTAGTGATAATTTGTGGTGTACAAATCAAAAGTATTAAATTAAAAAAAACACTTGATAAAATGAAAAAGTAAGAGATTCATAATTATTTTAATAAAAATATATAATTTTATTTAACATAACTGTAATGACGTGTAAGTGTTTACCCTTATCAATTTCAATTCAATTATGTGTCACAACTTTTGATTGAGGAAGTGTGGGATGAACAAAAGACCCTTCAAGTAGCCCACGCTTACCCCGGTTACTACGTGGTAAGAATTATTAAATTTGATGTTGATGATACGCTTGGATGTGTATGGAAAGGTGAATGGTCTACGGTCTATGACCAAAACATCTACGTTTGGCGAAGGAATCAGTGGAGCAGCATAAGCATGGATGTTTCCCCACTCTTACTACCGCATCAGCAACAGCAACAGCAACAACAACATAGTATCGTGGCGCTTTTTAAAGTTGATAGGGAAGAAGTGAAGGTGCAGATGAAAATTGCAGTGCCCATGATCTTAACTAATATCTTTCAGTACTCAATAAATCTGGTGTCCCTCATGTTTGCAGGGCACCTGGGTGAGCTTGCCCTGGCTGCTGCAGCTCTGGCCAACTCTTGGGCGCTGGTCACTGGATATGTCATAATGGTAAGTACCAAGCGATCTTTGTAATCAGTCTAAGAAACAAGACAAATACTTATGTTTTAGTTATACGATTGGAATTGTCTGCTAGGACTTTAACTGTTCTTTGAATGGTCTTGGAATGTTGCATGAAGCGAGTGAAGAAACAAATTTAACTAATAAGGGCATTGAACACATCATATAAAGCTGCCTAATGCCTATCCAAGCTAAGGGAAGCTAGAGAAATACAAGAATACAAATAACGAGCACAGACCAATATGAACCAGCATTAATGTTTTTACTCTCATGGTGATGGCATCTGTTGGGCCCTTCAGGGCTTTCCATCATCTCCACTGATTCTTGCAACCAAACTAAATTGTTCAAATGAACTACTAGCCAGCTTTGTTTGGGCTGGTGGGGCTCTTCAGACCCTTCGACTTGAACCTCTCATGCTGTTCCTTGACTGTAGATTCACCTATTAACAAGAGAAATAAGGCATATAACATTTCCGTGCTATACAACTGCCATGAAAGAGACGTAGTTAAGTGGAAAAGACCTGTCACAAGCAATGCGAATCTTCCTTGTTATTCATTGCAAATTTCTTTCCAAATACCGTAAGAATATGGCATAAAAAGAAAGCTACGAAGAAAAAAAGTTAAAATCCAAAGGCCAATTCCTCTCTAAGCTCCCAAAATTGACTGACACTCCTCTCAAATGGCTAGAAACCTCTACTAAAAACATATTAATTGGTTTGTACCTGTTATGATAACTGCGTAGAATCAAATCTTTATCTTTCTAGCTAGTTTCCTATGTATTGACTGGTTATTTAGAGAACATATTTTATAATAATCAAAACCAGCATGTTTCAAAACCCATTGGTCAATTACTTTTTGTGTTATCAAATTGTTTGATCTCGGGCCTTTTGTTCCATTTGACTGGGAAATCTATTATGTAAATTATCCATTACTTGTCTTGCTATCTTCTATATGTTCAATATTTTAAAACTTTCTCAATACTTACCATACCCTCTTATTTGCACACATTATTCCTGATAGTAATGTTAAACTCAATCATGCATTCAGAGCGATATATGAAAAAAAGATAAAAACAAAATTGTATTAAGAAGATGAATGGTGTTGACCCTCGTTTTGCATGCATTAGGAAACCATAAGAATGGCTAAGTATGAGGATGTGTGTGAGAGACACACAAACTCATCCTAGGCATCTTGCTGCGCATTGAATAAGGATGATGCACAGGAAGAAGGGTGATGCACATGAATGATAATGTGCGGGTTAGAAGAAGCACATATTTTGCGGAAACAAATATAGCGGGAAGAAAGCACCAAATGGATCAAGGAAAGATAGATCTGACAGATGGCGAGCATTAGGATAACTATTTGTAAATGATTAGGGATTGATCCGAGTTGGGAAGCATATATTGAGGAATATGTGCATGCAATAGATAGGTGGAATTATAGTTGGCATAACTAGACATGTGGAGTTGATTCAACACCAGTTGGCAAGGGTCGAGGGGGTCCTAGAAAACTATAAATAGACCCGTGGACCTTTCATTTGAGACAACTTAGATTTGTTGAACCTTTTGTTGCAAAGAATGAGTAGTATTACCAGGGGTTGCCTATTGATGCTTCTATGAATGATCGGGATTTGTGAAATATTTTAATTGATATGGGTGCAAAGGTGAATATTCTGACTCAAGATGAATGGTGAAAGATTGGGAGTCCTAGGCTTCAACCTTCGTAAAATGTGCTATTCATGGCAGATAACTCATGCTTGAGACAGTTGGGATTCTTCAAGGGGGTGGAGTTAACCATTATGGGAGCGCAGTTCAAGGCCAAATTTGAGGTAATCGAGTTGTTAGAGGCCCGACTTTGTTGGGAAGGCTGTGGTGCTATGAGAACAAAGAAAATATGTGCTTCAGGTAGTGCTACATGAGCTTTGAAAACGAGACAAAAAGATTGGTGTTCCTTTGGTTGGAAATCATGGACCATCATATATAGAAAGCATAGATGTTGATGAAGAGATTAACCATATATACAACATCACTACACAAGGGAAAGAATACTTAGACCCACGGGACAATGGGGTGCTAAGTTGGAAAAGTGCCACATCAATGTTAGACACAACCAACCACACGTGCAAAAGATGGGTGCAAGAGGAGTATGAAGTGACTGGACGATCATGCACAAATGTGAAGACAGGGAGTATCAACTTTGTTAGAACTGGGATTTTAAGGTGTGGAGTCAGAAAGGCAAGACCTGGAGTACTCTTGCGTGATTGCGGGTTGCCGCATTTGTGCACACGTTGTGTGCGTGATGGCAGGTGACCCATAAACCATACCTACCAAGGTGGTCTGCATGCAAAGAAGCATTCTACGTACAATTTGGGTGTAGTAATGAGAAAATAGTGTTACCAGTGTTTTTAGGAGAGACATATCCTATGTAACACTTGAACATACGTGAGAAAGCGTGGACCTCTCGAGAGGCCATCCTTCCAATTTCTTTCCGGGTTCATGCGTTTTTTACCACTTTCAAGTCACAGGCATGCACATGGTATGTTGTCAGTGAGACGAAGGAGACTGTGGACTAAGATAAGGTAAAGGAGGATTTTATAGATACCTTCTTGTTTGGGTCAAAGGACGAGAATTTGAATGCTTTGTTAAAAGTAATGCATGTAGTAGTCTTTAAGAATGATGCACACATAGAATATAGGTTCAAGGATATGAACTAAGAGGGGGATTATGGAAGTGCTCGACTGTTTGAAGATGGTGAATGCTCAAACAATATTGGTGAGAAAAGTGTAAGTTACACACAAGACTTGGAAGAGGTACAAGGAAAGAAGCCAAGTCATAAAAAGGTTCTTTGCAAGATTGGGGGAGAACAAGAGTCAAACAGTGAGATTGATCATCTGAATATGGAGGCTACTACTGGAGAGAGGGCAACTGAAGGTGCATCAAGAATATAAATAAAAGTATTATTATCAGCCATTGCACATGGAGAAAGAGAATGTGGTGACAGAGTAGGGGCCAAGGATGGCTACGGTTGGAGATTATTGGACATATGTGGAGTTTTCGTGCATCTCAGAACTCATCAGGGAGTTTAAAGATATATTCTCCACGAATTACCATGAGATGAAAGGAGTACATGACTTCTTGAAAAAAATGGCTATAAAGTTGCGTGAAGGTGTAAAACCGGTCAAGAAGAGGCCATATAGGATGAAACCAAACACTTGAGCAAAGGTAAAGCAAGAGATTGACAAGATGCTTGAAGCTAATGTTATCTATCCAATAGAAGAATTTGAGTGAGTCCTATGGTGATTAGTATTAAGAAAGATGGACATATTAGGGCATGTGTAGACTACCTCATGTTGGATGATGTGTGTGTGCAGGATCCATTCCCAACATCATTCACGGAGGAAGTGTTGAAAGGAGTGGTTGGGTGTGAAATTTACACATTCACCAATGGATTTTCAGGGTATCACCAAGTATAGATTGTGGATGAAGACAAATCAAAGACCACCTTTGTGACAAAATGGAGCTCAGTTACGCTGTCTGGTTTGAAGAAAGTGCTTGTTGTTTTCTCGCACATTGTTTCGAGGCATTCAAGGACTTCATACACAAGTTTTTTCAAGTCTATTTAGATAATTGGACTATGTATGGATTGGTAGAAGATCATTATGCTAATTTGTGCTTGATGTTCGAAAGATGTCTACAAATCCAAATATCCTTGAATTTGAATAAGTGCGCATTTGAAGGGCTGTTTGGAACATTGCTAGAGCATGTCATCTATAAGGAAGACATGTTGGTTGATCTTGTGAAGATAGTAGTGATATTGCAACTAGAAGCGCCGCACACTTAGTAGGAAGTGCACACATTTTTGGGCCATTACGGATACTTCATGAACTTTGTTCATAACTATGTGCATATTGCAAAACGTTTAGAAGAGTTACTGAAAATGGATGGTCCATTTAGGTGCTTTTAAATGCAACAAGAGGTGTTTGAGGTGTTGAAGGGGATATTGACTAGTGCGCCAAGACAAATCAAAGACCACCTTTGCGACAAAATGGGGCTCAGTTATGTATAATGTGATGTCGTCTGGTTTGAAGAAAGTGCTTGTTGTGTTCTTGCACATTGTTGTCGAAGCATTCAAGGACTTCATACACAAGTTTTTGCAAGTCTATTTAGACGATTGGACTATGTATGGATTGGTAAAAGATCATTATGAAATTGTGCTTGATGTTCGAAAGATGTCGACAACTCCAAATATCCTTGAATTTGAATGAGTGCTCATTCGCCGGGCTATTTGGAACATTGCTAGGGCATGTCATCTATAAGGAAGACATGTTGGTTGATCCTGTGAAGATAGCAGTGATATTGCGACTAGAAGCACCGCACATGTAGCAGGAAGTGCACACATTTTTGGGCCATTACAGATATTGCATGAACTTTGTTCGTAACTATGCGCATATTGCAAAATGTTTAGAAGAGTTATTGAAAAGGGATGGCCCATTTAGGTGGGTTTAAACACAACAAGAGGTGTTTGAGGTGCTAGAGGGGAGCTTGACTAGTGTGCCAATTCTATAGCTTCCAGATCGGAAGATTCCATTTCATGTGCATGTTGATGCATCTGGAAGGGCGGTACTTGCACAACCTATAGAAGGAAAAATTAACCATCCCATTTCCTTTGCAAGTAGAAAACTATCTAAGGCTGAGTAAATTTATACTGCAATGGAGAGGGAAGTGCTAGAAATGGTTTATGTTTTGCAAAAGTTTAGAAATATTTGGTGAACAAACCAATGTTACATGGCCAAATTTGTAGATGGATGGTATTGTTCTAGGAGTTTCATTTTTCAATGGTGGTGAAACTTCGAAGGTTGAGCGCAGAGCTAGATCATATGTCACACATTAAGACAAGTGAAGTTGAATGGCTAATTTAAGATGTATGCCAAATGTGCAGCTATACAGGGTACAAAGAGTTCTTGAAGAAATGGCGGATATAGCTACATTTTTGACTTCAAGGTTAACCCTAAGTGACTGGACGACAAAATAGAAGAAGTAATTGGCAGTAAGGGCTGCATTGTATCAGTTGATAGGGGGAGAGTTGTATAAGTTGGGGAGAGATGAAGTATTGTATAAGTGTGTATTGGAACATGAACGCATAGACAAACTGCGCGAATGCCATGAAGGCATCATGGGGAGACACTACTCAGGAGAGCCTACCGTGCAAAAAACCTTGTTGCTTGGGTACTGGTGGCCAATTTTGTACAAGGATATGGAGTACGCTTATAAATGCAATATCTTTCAAAGGGTAGGAAAGCCTAACATATGGGATGAGATGCCATTGATCCTGATTGACACGTAGAAACCATTTGATAAGTGGGTTGTGCATTTTGTGGGTCCAATTAACCTTGTTGCATGACATAGTGATGTGCATTATATTATAAGGACTACTGGTTACTTGACAAGATGGGCTGAGGCTGCACCTACAAAGGACTATACAACAATGACTGCAACTAGTTCTTATGGGATAACATTATAACAAGATATGGTGTCCTCTAAGTTCGAAAAGTGATAGAGGGACTCATTTTCTTGCTGAGATGGTGTGCATTTTATTGGAATAGTTTATGATTTCACACCACAAGACAACACCGTATCATCCATAAGAAAATGGTACGGTGGAGGCCTTTAACAAGATTTTGGGGACAATGCTCATAGAGATTTGTGATGTGGGGCATAAAGATTGGGATGACTGTGTGTCAGCTATGTTGCAAGCTTATAGGACAACATATAAATGGTTGAACAAATATACAACATACCTATTGTTTTATGGAAGAGAGGATGTGTTATTAGTTGAGTTCTTGATACCATCATCGAGGATTGTGTGCATTGGAGGACTAAAAGAACACACATCGTTGGATAAGGGATTGGTATAATTGATGAAGTTGGACCAAAAAAAGACTATTATCAAGGTGGAGCCAGGGGGTAGATAAGACTTGTTAGAAGGTGTGGCACAATAAAGACATAAAGAGTAAGATGTTGTGTATGGGTGCCAAGGTGCTTTTATGTGATCCCAGTTATGCAAAGCACTAGTGAAAGATCCATATCAGGTGGATATGACCATACATATTTCACCACATTTTGGAAACCGACGCATGTAATCTGCATAGGTTGGATGGGGAATGATTGCAGAGGCACTTCAATGGAAGTAGGCTCAATCCCTACTTTGAATGACCATGCATAAGGTGGATTGTATAAGGTCACTAGCTTTGATGAAATGTAACACAAAAAGGATTTTCGCTTTTTGCAGTTTGCTTACATTAACATGTTTGTTTGGTTTGTGTGATAAGTGAAAATTATCTTGTGAATCCAGTTGGGCAAGTCGAGCAAGGGATCTTTCGAGGTCCTTATGCCAGACATCTAAGTATCTTTGGAATGGGAAATTACATGCAGTTGCTTTATGCAAATAAGTGAGTTTATGCTCCATGAAAAAACAAAAAGAGGCAAATGGCCAAGGTGACCAACAACAAGAAGAATGCGAAAGAGGACGTAGCACAAGTTTTTTGTGTGAGAAGGGGAAAGTCAGGTTGCTTGGCAAGGAAATTGAAAATTTATGCAAAAAGGGATAAGGGAAGTTGCACATGAAGTTTTTTGTGCAAGAAAAAGTTTGTGCAGAATGCGAGGAGCATAGTAGGGTGGGCAGAAAGAAGTGGGCTGATGTGTGTGCAATAACAGAATGGAAGATTTAGATGAAAAAGATAGAAGTGCAAAATGGTCATATTGTTTGAATTTTTAATTGTTGGAGGATAGCGAGGTGAATGGTTCGTGGATAGGTGGCAAATTTAATGCACCCAAGGATATAAAAGGAGGATAGCATTTGAGAATTCATTTGCAAATTGAGATAATCGAGAGCTTTAATAATGAAGTCCGAAGAAGAGAACTAGGGCATTCAAGCAAATTAAGTTGCAAAAGTGTGATTAGGGCATTGTGAGGAAAGATACAATGCCATTTAAGGAGCATAGAGGTTGTCGAATGGGAAAATTAAATTGAGACTGGTCAAGAAGGGGGGCTGAGAAAAGTAGATTGGTTCTTGATACTGTGAGAGGTTGCAATAATGGCGAAGGAGTCATCTTCAATTGTATCAAATCTAGTAGACGAAGAAGTGTCCGTGTCGGCTAGTGAATTAGAGGCTGAAGAAGAAAAGGTGGTGGAAGAAGCAAAGAAGACCCTGGGCCAAACTCCAATCAAATCGCCTAAGAAGAAAGGGGGCAAGAAACCAAAGGTATTTGTGGTTCCACCCATGAGGGCTGTAGAAGGTGTGCATGTAGGAGAAGATTTGACCACCAAATATGGGGAATGTGTGATTGAAGATTTCAATTACAGAAAGGTGGAATGAGAAACAATTTTTAAGACGGAACTATTTGACACCAAAAAGATTGAAGAGTAAGTTGATTGTGAGAGCCCACCTATATAAAGGATATAGGGGCCCGTCAGATGTACGAGGTACTCTATTTGGGGAAGCCAAATGAATTGACCAAATGGTTATTATTTGAGACACCACCAAAGGAGGTCATACTTCACAGGAAGAAGTATGAAGGTGTCACTAGCGCGAATCAATTGGATAACAACGCTGAAGAACGAAGGAGATGTAATGTCTCCTTTTTTGAAATTAAAATAATATTATTACTAAAATGAAAAGTATTTATAAATACTCAAAATAAAGTAATAATGGTCTAATTTGCTTTTCACTTAAGTTGGGACTTTTTGAGGGTCATGGGCATTTAAGGCTTAAAAGTAAATTTTATAAGGAAACTTTATATATTATCTTTTTAAAAGAAAAAGGTAAACTCTCCCTCCTTATTTTGGGCGCTACACTTGGAGGAGAGATATAAAAAGAAAGGAAATGCTCATTTGAAAAGGTTCTGCTTTTTTGGATATTGAGATTGATGATCAAGTATGTCAAGCTTGATCACCACAACTTGAGGACAAAAACCTTCAAGTGTTACAAGGATTTGGGGACAAAAACCTCTATTTTTGCATTCAAAGAAGCTCTATTCAAGGTCTGTAATTGCGTTTTAAATTTGCATGATTGCATGCAATTGAATCTACAAAGATGTTTTATAACACCACCTTGTTTAAAGACAAATTGAATACTTTGCAAAGCTGTTTGCATTAATTTCTCACTGTTTGGTTGCGCAATTGAGCTCCATTTTCAAGTTTGGAGGAATCTAGGGTTGTAACTAGGGTTTTTGGAATTTTGGAATAACTTCTGGGGGACTTTCCATGGGGAGAAAATTACGATTCTAATTTTGTTTTAAAGCTACTATTTTTGTGATCATTTTGAGCTAACTTTTACATTGAAATTTCAAATATTACGGAAGATACGAATTATTATTATTAGATTATTAATTATTTCGAAAAGTGGACATGACAATGGAAGATACGAATTTTTGAAGTTTTAGCTGATTGAGGCAAATAATAAATTATTGAGGGCTGAAATTAAGAAAATTAATTCAGAAAATTATTGGTATAAGTTTCCCAAGTGGGGCGAATTGTTTGGGGAGCTTGAAGACCCCTCTTGAAGGGTGGCGTGCAAGAGAAACCCTCTTCTAGGGTTTGGTAGTATTTTATTTAATTTATTCCAGCTGGGGTGATTTGTGTTTGAGCGGTTTTGCAGGGTTTTGAGGGCTATTCAATACCCTAAAAACATTTAGAAAATTACTAAAATATTTTGCAACTTGGGCGACTCACTTGGGGAAGTTATAACGTTGTTGTGGAAGTGGAAAAGCAGCTGTACTTTCACTCAAAAATCAAAATATTTGTAGGGTTAATTTTTAGCCTCTTTGCCGCTATCACTTGGAAAAAAAGGTACTTTATTTCTAGTTTATTATTCAGCATTTTTTGAGCTATTTTGGAATGTGTTTTGCTTGGAAATTCTTCAAATTTTCCATCTAGGATTTGCTGGTTTTGTGGATCAGATTTCAGTTGTTTAGCAATATTATCTAAGGATTTGTTGGAAAACCCCAACTTGGTCTAATTGTCCCATTTGGAAATATTACAGTGGTATTAGAGCCAATTTCATAGCCATTTGTGGGATGGGAAGGTTACTGTCAACCAGGGACATGGACAATGCTAGGTTTGAGAGGCTTACTCAAACCCACGAGCGGTTGACGAAAACTATGGCCACATTTCTTCAATCAGTGAGGGGCATGAAAGGGGACGAGCCCCCTGAAATGTGAAATATCCCGAGCCAATTTTTTTGATTTTTTTAATTAACAGATTTCAACATTACAAGCAAGTACCCGTTAAGGTTAGAAGATAAATCCAAACGTACTGAAACAACTCTAACCAGAATGGCGCCGATGATGGCGAGCATTGGTCAGAGGATCTAAAATAAACTGCTTATGCTGTAACTCTAACTAGAATGGCGCCGATGATGGCGAGCATTGGTCAGAGGATCTGCTATTCTAAAAGCCGAAAAAGGAACTCGACGTCAAGTATGTGCTACCCAATCCAATGCGGAGTGAGGGGCGACCATATGACGGAGTGATTACAATAAAATTGCTTGAAAGGAAAATGCTGAAAGGGAACTCAACGTCAAGTATGTGCTACCCAATCCAATGCGGAGTGAGGGGCGACCATATGACGGAGTGATTACAAATAACAATGTTTGAAAGAAAATGCTGAAAGCTGGAAATACTCAACACCCAGAATGTGCTTGCTAACCCAGAGTGGGAGAGTAGCTACCATAGGGTGGAGATTTATCTATTACAAACAATTACTGAACGAGAAGTTGAACATTACAAACTATGATGAGCAAGAATAACTATACTGTCAGTACTACTGCCAGTTTACAATATGAATAAGATCTTGCTTTGAATGTGGATCAACATATAAATCAAGCTGCAATAATATGTATTGAACTTCCTTCACTGAATAACAAGGATTAGATCTGAAAGTACAACAAGCATACCAACCTCACATTCTGATTTATGACAGTCCAGATTTTCGTGTGCACGAATAGCAGCCTTGTACTTCACAATTTCACTCACAACTTGCTCAAAACTTCATCAATTTTCATGAAATGAATTGCACAATGACTCTAGTATGATGGCGACCAAATCAGAACACTGAGACTCACTCAAAAGATACTATTTATTTGATGCAGATCTGAAACAGTACGCCCCAGCAACCTATGAATTTACTCATATGCTCATAACTCTCTCATTTCTCACCCTAATGATCTCAAATATGATGCAATAGACCCTCAAAATGATGGCGCCTAACTTAGTAATAAGAAATGGCATCTAAAAATGGTTATTAATTACTAACATGAATCCCAATGCACTCTAGAAAGTACAGCCTTCAAAGAATGACGGATTTGCATTATAAAATCATAAGCTTCGTATTAAAATCTGCAAATATTCATGAAGGGGCGCCCTTACCAATAAGATGCAATGACACAATACTTAGAACAATCTTTTTGGTATTTTTGGATTTACAAATTAAAATTCGAATCTGCTGTAGCTAAAATGTAAGATCTGGAAACCTCTAATATGCAAAATCAGAATACTAATTAGACACAATGTAGATTACAATGCACAAAACCCAATGAATTCACAAAACTAAACTAAATCACCACTAGTTGTTGTCTCTCAAACAAGAAGCGATGCCCGAGCTAGGAGGCCTTCATTCCTCGAAGCAATCCCAAAGCCAATTTGGCAGCAAAACATTCCTGTAAACAAAGATGATGAAATGAGAGCACTCTTCCTCCTTTTATACTTTTCCAACTGGGAGTCTCTAAAATCCTCTTGTATATGGGATAAAACATGAGAGGGAAAATAATATAATCCTCTTTAATTCTTTTTTTTTTTTCAACCTCAACATTAAGTCATTGAGCCTAGGCACCAAGGTCCAAAATTAAATAATAATGTTTAATTTACGGACTTTAAAACGGAGGCCAAGATGATGTTGGAAACCAATGATCTATAGCTCGTTGGAAAGGTCTTGACAAGACGAATCCAACCCCACTCTAAAAATCCCGTTCCGGTGCCAATCCCGAACTTACTAAAAATAGAAAGTCTCTGAAAGTGCTCTGTGTGCCAAGTAAAACATATCACCGCGAAGCTTTCAGAAAACCCAGAAGGAATCCGCAATCCAAGTTCAACATTTCCAAGTGCAAGCTCCACAAAAAGACGAAAACGTCCTCCAAGAAGTTTGGAAACCCTGATTCGAGCTTCTGCTTAACCTACAAGTTCCCAAAAATAGGCTAAATCCAAAAGAAGAGCATAGGGCTAAATTGGGGACATTACAAAATGGAAGAGGAACAACCCTTTATTAGTTGGGAATTGATGGAATATTATTAATGAATACCTTGATTTGAGGCCTAGAGGTGAAAAAGAAGCCCTAAAGTTCGTCATACAACACTTGGAAGGAGTTGCCCATGATAGGTGGCATCTTGGGTGGAGGACACAAGGACATGACCTCATTAAAACATATGAGGAACTACATGAGAAACTCATTAAACAATTTGATATGAAGATGGAGCTTCCAAAATAAAAAATCGTGAGGGTACCTAAGAGGGACTTGTTGTCAACCTAGAGCTGCACCTTGAATCGAAGACGTGCATGAAATGGTCAATCTTCTATCCAGTTGAAACAATGGGATCTTCTCACGAGAGTGGGTGCCTCAATGGTGAGAAGAACCTCCAGAGAATGCTGGTTCCTGTAAGATGTATCAATGAGGATCTCTACTCTACGCTGTGGACTACCATGGAAAAGGGAGAAGGAAACTTTAAGGGGAAATCCTATTTAATAACGGTGATACACCAAAAGATTGATCCACTCTACTTGGAACCTTGAACACTAAACAAACAAGGGAAAAGGAAGACCTTCGATTTCAATCGATCACTATGCATAAGTATTTCATGAGAAGGTTCAATCCAATGACCAAAACATGAGGGAAAACGATGGAGAGAGGTCTGATACAAGACACTTTGCAGCCACCTAACATCCACTTACAGCTTCAACAAAAGACATAAAGAACACTTAACATGACTTGCATAATACGATAAGCTAGCAACTAGGTACGAATCAGAATTTGGGAAGGGAGAGAAATCTACCACATATGCAAATTGCTGAATGAATATACACTATGCCAGCACTTGAACTCTGAAAGTACAATCCTTCTATTGATTGAAGAGGTTACACAACTCACCAATGGCAGTTTGGTCTTGCCAAGAGGGATGAAAAAATCTAAGGCTGAAAAGCCATTAATATAGAGAATTACAAAAGCCAAGAGATTGGTGTTGAAAAATAGAAGAGGAAGATCAACTTAGATTAACTCAAGGCTGACTTTGCCTTTCAATAAAATATGTTTTTTCTTTGTCCTTGCATGAAGCTCCTTGGCGCTAGAGGAAGTGGACTTGTCTTTGTTTATTGAAACGCCCACCTCTCTTTGCATGGAAATCCATGCCAATGTCAATTTTAGCTTCTTCATGAGCTATTGGAATGTTTGGAAGTATGAGATAACAATGGTATGCATGAAATCCAATGCCAATGTCAATTTTAGAACTCTGACTTGATTCGTTGGAAGCCGAGTTGGACGTTTGAAATGCTGAGTTGGACGAAGAGATTATTCTCCTTTGCATGGAAAACTCCTAGTGGATGTGGTGTTTAACAATTAGTCAATTCTAAATCTGGAACAGTCAACTTGACGCTCGAATTTGGAACTCCGGTTGAGTTGTTGGAACATTACGAGCTTGAGACGGATGAAAGTGCTTGCATGGAAAACTATCTTGCTGAGTGAGAGATAAATTTAGGTTAAATTTATTTCTTGGCTATCTATTTTCTATTTCTATTTCTGTGCATGCGTTGCTCCTAGGTTTATTCCCGCGGACTTGTCTTTGGTCTTGGATTTTTCTTCGAATCTTTTGTTAGTCCACTTTCCCGTGGACAGTTTGTCCTTCTCTGCCTTCAGACTTCGCTCTTCGGAAAAAAAGTTCGAGACTTTATCCTTCCTGGGCTTTTCTTTTCCTTTGGCTTTATTTCCCTCGGCTTTGCCTTTGCTTAGACCTTGCCTTTTCAAACCCTCCGAAGGATTTCCTTCGGACAAATTGTCCGAAGGAATTCCTTCGGACAATTATTCCGCTTGAATTATCCTTTGACTTATCTTTTCCCGCGGGCTTTTGTCTTTTGAATTTCCGTGGGATTTTGCTTTGCGGGCTTTTTCCATTTGTTCTTTTCCTGAATTAATCCTTCGGACAAAAAGTCCGAAGGATATCCTTCGTTTGTTTTTTCTCTTTTTGCCTTAGGACTTTGTTGTCAAGTTTTTTTTTTTTGCTTTGTAAAATCTCCGAATTTCTTTGGACTTTTTGTCCGAAGGAATTCCTTCGAACAAAAAGTCCGAAGGTATTTTCTTTGTCTTCTTTGGCCACCGGTAGAATGTCCTTTGGAAAAATTGCAAAGGTATTGCCACCGACTAGGTGCCCTCCGCAAAGGCTTGTGTCCTTCCTTTGTGCCCTTCGGGAAAGTTGGAATGGTCCTGTCACCGATCAGGTGCCCTCCGCAAGGGCTTGTGTCCTTCCTCTGTGGCTTTTCGGAAAAATTGTAGGGCACCTGGGTTTTTTGTAGGGCACCCTTATTCCTTTGAACTTTTGGATTTTCTGACTTTTCATCTCTCGGATTTCTTTGGACTCTTGTCCGAAGGAATTACTCCTTGGGCTTTATTCTTTGGCGGACGTTTGGGAGGCTACGTGTTTCTTTGTTTTTTTGAATTTCCGCGGGAGTATTCCTTCGGACATTTGTCCGAAGGATATCTTCCTTTGTTTTTTTAATTTCCTTTGCTTTGTTGGCTTCTTTCCTTGCTGGCTGCGTAAAGCTCATTCCTTCGGATTTCCTGCAGAGAACCTTTTCCGAAGGATAACATACCCTTCGGATTTCTTGAATGTCCCTTCAAAATTTTGCAATGGTCCTTTGAACTTTTTTGAAGCTATATAAAATCAAGCCTTCTTTCTTCCCGAATGTATTCTTTCTTCCTTGGCTAGAGACGTGAACTTTCCGAATGGCAAGAGACAATCTGACCTGTGTGTTGACGCAGTGGATTGCACCCTGTGCAGGAAGCCGAGCTCCTGCCTTCCACACGCAACAATGGAAACTCCCCTCTCGCCTGTGGGACCAACGAAGCTTGAGGGGAGAGTCTCTAGATAAGGGCTAGCTCCCTTTGATGTATTTTTTAGGCCCTGGATTTCCTACTGCCAACAAATAAATGAAAAAAGGGGGGGATGAAAAGGGAGAATGATGCTGAAACAAAACCTAAACCTAAACTTAAAAAGGTGATACACCAAAAAAGATGACCCACTCAGCGCGAACATACACTTTTCACCAAGAAGCGCCCATACACTTCATCTGATATGGGAACTCTTTTGTATCAGTGAGTCAAGGGTTCATAGAGATACAGGGAGGAAGAACTATCAAAGGTGTTCTGAGACACACTTTGGCAGCCTGTTCACATGCGCCTATATTCCTGCTGTAGACACTTCTGGCAGACCTGCAGAAGAAGAAACTTCACAATGCACTAGACATGCTGGAATTGATCTGTGAAAAGCATAAAAAGAAATGACTTAACACAAAAAGAAAACATAGACATATGCGTGAGTGCAAGTCCAAATGGAGGTAAAAATGCCAAGTCTTGATTCAAGGTAAAATCCGGCAAAGTTCTGCCTTACAAGCCCGAGAGATTTTTGGGCAGAGCTTTGCCTTACGGGCTCAGAGAATGGATCCTTCTCAAAATGAGAAGTTTACAATATATAGAAAGAGAAGAGAACATGGCGCTTTTTTGGGAAAGACTTTGGCGCTCTTTTTTTTCAAGTGGCCCATGTGCGTTCCGAGCCTTCGGAAGAGGAAGCCGTTTGATTGTCGGCTCTTGCTTTGACTTTGGCATTCAAACATTAATGAGAAAGCATGGCCCGCGTCTCTTTTCTGCAGACAAAACTGCTCCTTCTAGATATTCACGTGGTTTGTTTGCTTATAAATGCAAAATGGAGAAAACAGGCCGCGCCGCTTACTATTTGCACTGTTTAATGACCACTTGGCAATAACTTGCCTCTCTCTTGCCACCTGGACTGTTTGTCCGCTTTTGCACTTTGTCTTCTTCCTGGTTTTGTCTCTTTTTGGCTCCTTCAGCCCTCGGGGCTATCTTTTTGGCGGGTCGCTGAGTTCGTTGGGCTCTTCTTGTTCCTTTCAAAATCAACGGCTATTTCACCGCCTTAAAATTGACGCTCGTGGGCCCGTCACTGCTTGAAAACCAACGGCTAGTTTGCCGTGCTTGATTTTGACGTCCTCGAGCCCGTCACCCCTTGGACTTTCTTCGGCCTTTCTCTTTCTTTCGGCTTCTTGTTGCTTCCTTTCCTTCGGACTTCTTGCTTTGAACCTTCCCGAAGGGAAGGTGACCCTTCGGCTTATGGAGAAGTGCCCTTCGTTTTGGCCGAGAGTCCTGTTGACAAATCTTCCACAAATTAGA
This sequence comes from Torreya grandis, assembly GCA_037957365.1. Taxonomy (NCBI): domain Eukaryota; kingdom Viridiplantae; phylum Streptophyta; class Pinopsida; order Cupressales; family Taxaceae; genus Torreya; species Torreya grandis. The sequence continues at coordinate 4,709,763 of JARHVA010000333.1, forward strand.
TTTTCTCTTGCTCAGTAAAATTTTCTACGGACTCAGTAAAATTTTCTACGGACTCACTCAGTAAAATTTTCTATGGACTCACTCAGTAAAATTTTCTACAGATTCACTCAAGAAATTTTCTACGGACTCAATCAGGAAAGCACTTAGGAGGAAGAAGGGATATCCTTTGGACTTTTGTCCGAAGGAATTCCTTCGGACAAATAGTTTGAGGAAATTCAGAGGACCACAAGACAGAAAGTTCGCAAAAGGCAAGCCAAAGATTAATTCGGAAGGGAGCAGTTTTAATAATTTCTAAGGGCAGGGTACCCTTCGGAAGGGACACTTACAACAATCTCGAAGGGCACCTACCCTTCGGGCAGGAGGAAGACCAAATTCACAGACTGTCACAAAAAGCCCGGGTGCCCTCCAATTTTTTCGAAGGGCACTTGGTCAGTGGCGGAGGACACTTGGTCGATGCCGAAGGGCACATTTCGAGGGGAGTGGCAACATTGGAATCCTTCGGACTTTTTGTTCGAAGGAATTTGGAAATGACTTGCACAGAGAAGAAATCTCGAGAAAAGTCAAAAAAGTTGCAAAAAAGCCAAGACGAGAGAAGGAATGAATTTTTTTGGACTTTTGTCTGAAGGAATTCCTTTGGACAAAAAGTCCAAAGAAATTCGGAAGCGTCCACGGAGGCTTAGACAAAACAAAAAGGCCACAAGAAATAAAGCGAAGGGAACCTTCAGACTTTTTGTCTGAAGGAATTCGAACAAATAGCCCGAAGAGAATAAACCCGCGGGAATATGACTTAGCGTTTAATACAAAAGAGCCGATAGAGACAAAAAGACCTTGGGAAAAAGCCCGAACAAAAAGAGTAAAGGAAAATGCGCAGAAATAAACCCGAAGAAATATAGCCGAAGAAAATAATAAAGCTTCTGGTGACGTTCCGCAGGCCGTCAAATTTTGCTTGTGGGAAGTAACCGTTGAGAATAAAGAGACAAGAGATCCGAAATGAATGGAGGCCGATTGTGCAAAAGAGAATAGAAAACAGATAATCCGACGAAGAAGTTGAATACGGAATCCTGCCAGAAATAGACATGATCAGAATTAGAATAGAATACATGCAAGCAAGAGCTATTTTCGAACATAAGAGCTATTTTCGAATAAACGGTCAAAGTTTCAATTGACTGATTATTAAAGTCCTGTTCGTCTCCATTCAGCCCATGCATCCGAAGGTCTAATCCAGCTTCAGCAGGAGTTCCGAATTCGAATGAGTTGACTATTCGATTTAGAGTTAACTAATTGATTAAAATGCTACTTCACTAGAAGCTTTCCATGCGAAAGAGAATGGTCTCTTCGTCCAACTCAGCTTAAATAACGTTTAACTCAGCTTTCAAACGCTACAACTCGGCATCAAGCAGCTCACGTGGAGTTCAAAAATTGACATCTGCGTGGATTTTCATTAAAAAAAGAGGTGGGCGGCTCATGACAAAGATAACTTCGCTTCATCAAACGAAGGAGCTTCATGCAAGGACAAAAAAGAAAATATATTTTATTGAAAGGCCAAGTAAAGCCTTGAGTTAACAAAAGTGAATCTTTCTCTTCAAGTTTCTACGCCAATCTTTGGCCTCTTGTAATTTTCTATATAAAGGATTTCAGCCTTGATTAAAATCATCCAATCTCTCTTGGTTAGACCAGACTCTGCCATTGGTGAGTGGTGTAACCTCTTCGATCAATAAGGACTGTATTTTCAGATTTCAAGTGTTGGCATAGTGTATATTTCTTCAGCAATTTGCATAAGTGGTAGAATTCTCTCCCTTCCCAAATTCTGTTTCGTACCTAGTTGCTATATTATCCTTGTGCAGGTCATGTTAAAGTGTTCATTATTATCTTTTGCTGAAATTGTAAGTGGATGTTAGGTGGCAGCAAAGTGTCTTTTATCAGACCTCTCTCCATCGATTTTCCTTAGGTTTTAGTTATTGGATCGAACCTTTGCATGAAATACTTATGCATAAGTGATTAATTGAAGTCTAAGGTCTTCCTTCTCTCTTGTTCGTTCAGTGTTCAAGGTTCCAAGTTGATTAGGATCAAAATTCTGGTGTATCACCCCTTTAGGTAGGATTTCTCCTTTAAGTTTCTCTCCTCTCTTTTTCCACGGTAGTCAACAGCGTAGAGTAGGAATCTTCATTGATACATCATATAGGAACCAGCCTTCTCTGGAAGTTCTTCTCACCATTGAGGCACCCACCCTCGTGAGAAGATCCCATTGTTTCAGTCAGATAGAAGACTGGCAGTTTCGCGCACGTCTTCGAATCAGGGCGCAGCTCCAGGTTGACAACAAGTCCCCCGCAAGGGCACCTGCCCTTCGGGGTCCTTCGGCGGCCTATTTTCTTCAGAAACTTTTCCCGTGGACATTTTTCCGTGGACATTTTCCCGCGGACAAAAGTCCGCAAGAATTGCCTTGTCTGCTTCTTTGGATTTTCTCCCCGGGCTTTTTGGCTTGCGGCTTTCCCGAATTTCTTCGGACTTTTTGTCCATAGAAATTCTTTCGGACAAAAAGTCTGAAAGAATTCATTCTATGCCTTAGTCTTTATACTTTCTTTTCTTCGGCTTTCTTGCTCGTTGCCCTTCCGAATTCCTTTAGACTTTTTGTCCGAAGGAACACTTTCAAAAGAGGCGACAGAGAAACGCCGAAGAGGTAAGTTTCTTTTAGAAATTTGTCTAAGGCAAAGGAAATGCCCTTCGGAAGGGTCGTTTCCAATTTTTCCGAAGGGCACTTTTCAAAGGCAGAAGCAAAGGAAGAAATTGGAAACGACCCTTCCGAAGGGCATTTCCTTTGCCTTAGACAAATTTCCGAAAGAAACTTACCTCTTCGGCCTTTCTTTGTCGCCTCTTTTGAAAGTGTTTCCAGCCCTCCGCAAAGGCGTTTGAGTCTGGAAATGCCCTCCGCAAGAGCGTTTGAGTCCGGAATTGCCCTCCGCAAGCACTTGAAATGGTCCATTTTGCGCCTAAGTGGGAACTTGCCTCGTCCTGCAGAGTCCGTAGTTTTTCGCCTGCCGAGTCTGTAGAAATCCATGGCTGCAGAGTCTGTAGAAATGGACCTGCAGAGTCCGTAGAAATCTCTGCAGAGTCCATAGAAAACCTGCAGAGTCCGTAGAAATTCCAAGACTTGTGCAAAATAAAAAAATGGACTGGTTCAGAACAACAGGGAAAGAAGGGGACCGGTTTTTGGCTTGTTGGACCAAAATGGTCAACACTGTGGAAGAATTGTCAACATTTTTGGCGACTCAGCTGGCCCAGCATGCCTGCTATGCTTGAGAACTCAGACCATATAGATGTTATTTGAACTCCCAAAATAATGATAACCCTGATTTCTGACTGAAAATCTCCTTTGATCATGGATGAAGTAACCTCCTTCAAAATAAGAAGGGAAACACACGAAAGCGGGAAAACTAAGAAGTGAATGTGCAAACAAGCACTTATTGGACAAAACTGAAGCAAACTACTGTGCTTGAACATCACTTGGAGGAAAGCAAAACAAATAAGGAACCTAGCTAACCATGATAAAGCATGAGCCTAGATCAAATGGGAAATTATTGAACTCACTCCCTCCAAGAGATGGTACAAGTTGCAAAGCAGGATGTTTATTAATCATAACCTTTGATGAGGCATTTTCCTTGTCCACCAACTGTATTAACATCTTCTCAAATGAGTCATCAACAGCAACAAAGACAAACTCATCAAGTACCTCTTGATCTTTTTCAGATTGCTTGTCATCTACCACCTTGGCAAGTGATACCTCATCTATGCATAGTTTTTGAGTAACCACATCCTTCTTATTGACTGCTGCAAGTTCATCCAGCTCTTCAAGGAGCTTTGAGTAGGCAACCCAATCTGTACTGTGACCTTGAATAGGTGATTCTTAATCAAATTTCTCATAAACATGCTCTTCAATAGCCAACATATCCATACAAAGCTCTTCAATCTCTTGTAGAGATTCAAGGTACAGCTGCCAATCATCTTTTTGTTCCTCCTTTTGATCTATTTGAATTGAATCAGTTGTAAGGCTATTTGGATCCTTCTCAATAGGAGATACCTGTAACTCATTTATAACTTTAATCTGTATCAGCTCCTCTTGAAGTTCCTCTACATCAAGATCAGTCTTCCCACTCTCAGCTATAATTGGATGCTCAATTACAACCTCACGTAAAGTATCAATAGGAAATTCTTCCTCAAACACACCTGAAGCATCCTCTACACACTCTGCAAGAACTTGTCCTGTAGCTGCAACCTCTTTCTCAATACTCCAAAGAACAGGATCCTCTTGAGGAAGGGGGATGGCGGGAGGGTGATGAAATTCATTTGTTTGAGAGGGAAAATGAAGCATGGGAGGTCGATCATGATCAAATTTTGGAATCTTGAGGGAAAATGAATTATCTAGGAAGTTTTGGAGAGGAGGGAAAGAGAAACTCTTAAAGACGTTTGTATTTTGTTCCTTCCACTTGGCCATTACCTCATCAAAGTCTGGAACCTACTTGTCTTCTTGAACAACTTGAGCTTGAGGGATGATTGGTGAGGAAAGGGGACTATAGGAAAGTTTAGTCTCATGAATAGTCACTTGAATAGGCTCTTGAATAGGCTCTTGACTCCAACTAGGAAGCTCCCTTGGCACACACTGGGCATGGTTAAGAACTTCATGAGAATAAGAAGCACAATAGCCCTTTGTAGACAATTGATTTAACTCAATTTTCTGCCTTTCCCAAGCCTCCATCTTTTCCAATACAAGAATACATAGTCCATTTATCTCTTCTGGATCATTGGACACATTTCGAAATAGACCATTCACTTCCTCATAGTGAGAGTTAGAACAAACCTTTCTTGCATATGCTAGTATTCTGAGTTCTATTTCATTCATTCTTTTTTGAAGGCAAGACTGCTCATATGCAACATGATAGCCATATGGGAAAGATGAAATCCGGTCCTGAGACTGATATGGCTTACCAGGAAGGTAAGATTCATGCTCTTGATAAGGCTGATTATGAGAAACTTGATAAGGCTCAACATAGCTTTGATAATACTCTTGATAAGGCTGCTTAGGCTCATAAAGAGGCTCGTAGGTATCATGACTAGGTTGGTATGATTCATCATTGGGCTGATAAGGAAACATAGCATAGGAATTCTCTTCATACACAACCATCAAAATTCATTCAAGATAATGCAATAAAAATAGACTCACATGAAAACTATCCTGAACGATTAGAAGCAATTGCTTGAGCTTGGAATCACCAACTACTTCTTGAAGAACACTGCTACAACTGCAATTTCGTCAAGACTAGCTAAAATAGGTCCCACCGGACGTGCCAAAAAATGTTGTCAACCTGGAGTTGCACCTTGAATCGAAGACGTACATGAAATGGCCAATTTTCTATCCAGTTGAAACAATGGGATCTTCTCATGAGGGTGGGTGCCTCAATGGTGAGAAGAACCTCCAGAAAACGCTAGTTCCTGTAAGATGTATCAATGAGGATCTCTACTCTACGCTGCGGACTACCATGGAAAAGGGAGAAAGAAACTTTAAGGGGAAATCCTACCTAATAACGGTGATACACCAAAAGATTGATCCACTCGACTTGGAACTTTGAACATTGAACAAACAAGAGAAAAGGAAAACCTTCGATTTCAATCGATCACTATGCATAAGTATTTCATGAGAAGGTTCGATCCAATGACCAAAACATGAGGGAAAACGATGGAGAGAGGTCTGATACAAGACACTTTGCAGCCACCTAACATCTACTTACAGCTTTATCGAAAGACATAAAGAACACTTAACATGACTTGCATAATACGATAAGCTAGCAACTAGGTACGAATCAAAATTTGGGAAGGGAGAGAAATCTACCACATATGCAAATTGCTGAATGAATATACACTATGCCAGCACTTGAACTCTGAAAGTACAGTTCTTTTATTGATTGAAGAGGTTACACAACTCACCAATGATAGAGTTTGGTCTTGCCAAGAGAGGGATGAAAAAATCTAAGGCTGAAAAGCCATTAATATAGAGAATTACAAAAGCCAAGAGATTGGTGTTGAAAAATAAAAGAGGAAGATCAACTTAGATTAACTCAAGGCTGACTTTGCCTTTCAATAAAATATGTTTTCCCTTTGTCTTTGCATGAAGCTCCTTGGCGTTAGAGGAAGTGGACTTGTCTTTGTTTATTGAAACGCCCACCTCTCTTTGCATGGAAATCCATGCCAATGTCAATTTTAGCTTCTTCATGAGCTGCTGGAACGTTTGGAAGTATGAGATGACAATAGTATGCATGAAATCCAACGCCAATGTCAATTTTAGAACTCTGACTTGATTTGTTGGAAGCCGAGTTGGACGTTTGAAAGGCTAAGTTGGACGAAGAGATTATTCTCCTTTGCATGGAAAACTCCTAGTAGATGTGGCGTTTAACAATTAGTCAATTCTAAATCTGGGACAGTCAACTCGACGTCTGAATTTGGAACTCCGGTTGAGCTGTTGGAACGTTACGAGCTTGAGACGGACGAAAGTGCTTGCATGGAAAACTATCTTGCTGAGTGAGAGATAAATTCAGGTTAAATTTATTTCCTGGCTATCTATTTTCTTCTGTTTCTGTGTATGCGTTGCTCCTAGGTTTATTCCCTCGGACTTGTCTTTGGTCTTGGATTTTTCTTCGAATCTTTTGTTAGTCCACTTTCCCGCGGACAGTTTGTTCTTCTCTGCCTTCGGACTTCACTCTTCAGACAAAAAGTCCGAGACTTTATCCTTCTGGGGATTTTCTTTTCCTTTGGCTTTGCATTGCTTAGACCTTGCCTTTTCGAACCCTCCTCTTGAATTGTCCTTGACTTATCTTTTCCCGCGGGCTTTTGTCTTTTGAATTTTCGCGGGCTTTTGCTTTGCGGGATTTTTCCATTTGTTCTTTTCCCGAATTAATCCTTTGGACAAAAAGTCCGAAGGATATCCTTCGTTTGTTTTTTCTCTTTTTGCCTTCAGACTTCGCTGTCGGGTTTTTTTTTTTGCTTTGTAAAATCTCTGAATTTCTTTGGACTTTTTGTCTGAAGGAATTCCTTCGGACAAAAAGTCTGAGGGTATTTTCTTTGTCTTCTTTGGCCACCGGCAGAATGTCCTTCGTAAAAATTGCCAAGGTATTGCCACCGACCAAGTGCCCTCCGCAAGGGCTTGTGTCCTTCCTCTGTGCCCTTCTGGAAAGTTGGAATGGTCCTGTCACCGACTAGGTTCCCTCTTCAAGGGCTTCTGTCCTTCCTCTATGGCTTTTCGAAAAAATTGTAGGGCACCCGGGTTTTTTGGAGGGCACCTTTATTCCTTTGAACTTTTGGATTTTTTGACTTCTCTCTCGGATTTCTTCGGACTTTTGTCCGAAGGAATTCCTTCGAACAAAAAGTCCGAAGGAATTACTCCTTGGGCTTTATTCTTTGGCGGACGTTTGGGAGGCTGCGGGTTTCTTTGTTTTTTTGAATTTCCGCAGGAGTATTCCTTCGGACTTTTGTTCGAAGGATATCTTTGTTTTTTTAAGTTCCTTTGCTTTGTTGGCTTCTTTCCTTGCTGGCTACGTAAAGCTCATTCCTTCGGATTTCTTGCAGAGAACCTTTTCCGAAGGATAACATACCCTTCGGATTTCTTGAGTGTCCCTTCAAAATTTTGCAACGGTCCTTTGAACTTTTTCGAAGCTATGTAAAATCAAGCCTTCTTTCTTCCCGAATGTATTCTTTCTTCCTTGGCTAGAGACGTGAACTTTCCGAATGGCAAGAGACAATCTACCTGTGGAAGAATTGTCAACATGACTTTCACTTACATGAGGGGCAACCCTTGAAGCAACCAAAATTGGAAGTTTGTGGACAGCCAAAAACAAAAGTTCAAACATACAAGGAACAACCAACACATGGATTTGTTGAATTGCAAAAATCAAAAAATTCGGGGCAAGAAAAAGAGATGTTTCAGCTAGATTAAGGGCAACCAATGATTGGATTTTCTGAACCACAAGAACCTGAACCACAAGAACCCGAAATTTAAGGGCAGCCTAGTGCGGGTTTCCCACAAGCTATGGGGCAGCCAAGGGGGTTGCAAATGGTAGGTACTAAGGTGAAGGTAACAGAAAAGTTAGATCTTCCAAAGGTAAAGCAAGGAAAAGTTGTTCAACAACTTCATGAGCAATCAAAGGATCAAGAAGAAAGCTTGGGTAGTGATAAGGAAATCACAAGGGAAAGGTATGTCATGAAGAAAAAATTCTTCATTATCTCTAATCATAGATCATTTTCTTTTCATAATTTCAGATTTCATGAAAAAGCTTGGGAGAGACAATTGTTGTTAGCACTTGGAGAGGAAGCAAAAGTCCTAACAAGGGTGGACAAGGCAAAGAGATTTCTTGAAGGAGCGATGCCAAATAGGAGGGAAGAAAATGTCATTTTGCATACGGAAGAAGAAAAATCAGAGTTGTGTCTAGGAAAACAATTGAGTTGTCATCGTGGTAAGTGCACATTTGATTTTTCCTCATGATTGGTTCTATCATTATCTTGGTTGCAAAACTTATGCTATCACTAAGGTTGAGGTGAAGGGCACTCAATGGGAAAGAAAATTCTTCCAAATAAATGAGCACGACAAATATCCATCATGGATATGGGACCCCGGTGAGCAATACAAAGGCAACATTGCTAGTGGGTCATGTTGGGCCAACATTAAGAAGGGAGTAGGCAAGGATTATCATGGCCCCAGGATCATGGTGACTGCTGTTCTTAGCATTTTCAGTTTGTTCTCCTTAAAGTTTGTTGTCGTCACAGGGATAATGGGCACTTAGAAGATGTGCTTCTCACACCTCAACACCATGGTGGTGGTCCAAGTAGGTATAAGTGGATTTCTAGCCACTAGATGGTGGAATCGAAAGAGGGAAAAGATTTGCTACAACTATGATAAGGAAAGGTTAAGGCACCAAAATGGAACCCATACTATGCTCATAAGGCATGATGGAGTGATTGTAAAAGTATTGCTAAACACTATTGTTTTTGCTAATATGTTTGCTTCATGTGTAGGATCACCATATGGACCGGTTGTCCTAGCAACAAAGAGTACCAAGAAGGCTGTAAATTCTGTGCACGAGCAGCCACCTAGACTTTGTATAAATCATTCAATTTTGTGCTTGAAGAACGTGGAAGTTACTATGAAGAAGATGCAAACTCAGGGGGATAAGTGCACCCTAGACTCCAAAGTTTGTGGGGCAATGAATTCTGAAATTGATGATAGATCGAATGTTGAAGGTAATATGCAAACCCCACTGGACATCTATATAGAAAATTCTGATTTCTTGAGCAATAGGGATCCATCGGAAACTACATCAAGTAGCATGATAGGTACTTTCTACATGAGTTTGAGGGGAGAAGAATTAGGTAGTGGGGAAGAGGCTGCAAATTTCGAGCATAAGCAGCCAATAAGTCCAAAGAAGATATGCCCTACTATGAAATTGGTATGGCTAATTTGGAATTTGTTGTGCCTTAGTGAGAAAAATAAATAGAGAATTCAGTTTGCACAATCACCTTCTAATTACCAAGGGGAAGCACCATATTCCAAGTTGTAAAGAAGGTTTTGTGGAGTTGGATGAGGGCATAAAAACTCTTGGTTTGAGCAAAAGTTGGGATTGTGAACTGCAGCATAATGAGAAAATCTTTGAGGAGTTTTTGGTCAAGAGCACACCTAGAAATTTCTGAGTTTGAATGGCCAAAGCCACTACTTCCTATCATCATGAAATTCACTTTATTTGACATGCTACAACAGGTAGGAAATCAGGAAAATATTAATGCAAGGTTTGAATTTTGTCACTCAGAATTTTCGGAGTTATGGATGCAATCACAGCCATCTTTTATGAGAGAGATTGCTCATGTTTTTGACAAGGTAAGTGGGATAAAAAGGGGAAGATGTTGCCTAGTCAAGGAGGTCAATGTAGTGGTCAAAAATCAGCCTTCAAGGTATGTAAGAGAGCATGTAATTTACTTTTGCATGAGCTTGATCCAAAGATATGAAGGCAGATCTGAAATTTGCCTTGAAGATCAATCTAAAAGATATGAACAAAATTTAGAATTAGATGTGAAGTTTTAGAATTTCTCAAGCTTTGAAATTGATGAGTTAGAAGGGCCAAATCAGTTATTTATTGAGGTCAAAAATTCTGATTTGTTAGGCACACTGCAGCCCCTAACCAATTTTGGAAATGTATATGAAGAGTCTGATTTCTTGTTCCATTTACAGCTACCAACAAATAATGAAAAGGGCAATGCTCGAAGGTACAACTTGCATGATGAAAGGGTAAACAATAAAAGTTGTTTTATATGGCACAAGGGAGTAAATGTGAGAGGTAGCTGTCACACCTATTCTTGTCATACTTATGACAAATTCAATTCTTTTAAGGTGATGCATGATTTCATTTTTGTCCCTCTTAAAGTTGCACACACGAGTGATACATTAAAAAGCAAGAGGAAAGTGGGAAAGGGGATCTCTGAGAGCAATTGCAAGGCTGTGAAATGCAAATACAGTCCTCTAATCATCATGTATGGGTCTCCTTGCAAAACATTCCATCCTAACAACAAAAGGCCTAGGAGCATGAGGGCCAAGGATTGGATGACCACCATAGGGAGGAAGTTTCCATCCCAAAAGGAGCATGCAATGACGAATTTGGGGATACTTCCAGCCCTTTGGATTGAGGAATTTCTGAGTTCTAAAGTCAGTAAGAAGGATGGGGACTGCTGTTGTACCATGTCCAAAGTGCACAAACAGCCAAGAGTCTCTAGGAACAGTAGGTATTTGAATTGGTCTATCCAAAATCTACTTCATTTGACAGGGTTGGGAGCTAGATTATGGAAACTTTAGCAGGATCTTCCACTTTGACATGAGAGCACTTGGGCATGAGAGCTTGCAATTGCTTGAGGGCAAGCAATTTCGAGAAGGGAGGACTGTAATGTCCCCCTTTTTGAAATTAAAATAATATTATTACTAAAATAAAAAGTATTTCTAAATACTCAAAATACAGTAATAATAGTCTAATTTGCTTTTCACTTAAGTTGGGACCTTTTGAGAGTCATGGGCACTTCAGGTCTACAAGTGGATTTTATAAGGAAGCTTTATATATCATCTTTTTAAAAGAAAAAGGTAAACTCTCCCTTCTTATTTTGGGTGCTACACTTGGAGGAGAGATATAAAAGAAAAGGAAAGGCTCATTTGAAAATGTTATGCATTTTTGGATATTGAGATTGATGATGAAGTATGTCACGCTTATTCACTACAACTTGAGGATGAAAACTTTCAAGTGTGACAAGGATTTGGGGACGAAAACCTCAATTCCTACATTCAGAGCAGCTCTATTCAAGCGTTGTAATTACACTTCAAATTTGCATGATTGTATGCAATTGAATTTACAAAGGTATTTTATAACACCACCTTGTTCAAAGGCAAATTGAATACCTTAGAAAGCAGTTTGCATTGATTTCTCATTGTTTGGTTGTGCAATTGAGCTCCATTTTCAAGTTTGGAGGAATCTAGCTCTGTAACTAAGGTTTTTGGAACTTTAGAACAATTTTTGGGGGACTTCCCATGAAGGAAAAATTCCGATTCTAATTTTATTTGAAGTCTACTATTTTTGTGATCATTTTGAGCTAGCTTTTGCATTGAAATTCCAAATATTACGAAAGATATGAATTTTTGAAGTTTTAGTTGATTGATGCAAATAATAAATTATTGAGGGCTGAAATTAAGGAAATTAATTAGAAAATTATTGGTATAGTTATCCAAGTGGGGCAAATTGTTTGGGGAGCTTGAAGACCCCTCTTGAAGGGTGGCGTGCAAGAGAAACCCTCTTTTAGGGTTTGGTAGTATTTTATTTAATTTGTTCCAGATGGGGCGATTTGTGTTTGAGCGGTTTTGCAGGGTTTTGAAGGCCATTCAATGCCCTAAAAACATTCAGAAAATTACTAAAATATTTTGCAACTTGGGCGACTCACTTGGGGAAGTTTTAGGGTTGTTGTGGAAGTGGAAATGCAGTTGTACCTTCACTCAAAAATCATAATATTGGCAGGATTAATTTTCAGCCCCCTTGCCACTATCACTTGGCAAAAAAGGTACTTTGTTTCATGTTTATTGTTCAGCATTTTTGAGCTATTTTGGAATGTGTTTTGCTTGGAAATTCTTCAAATTTTCTAGCTAGGATTTTCTGATTTTGTGGATCAGATTTTAGTTATTTAGCAATATTATTTAAGGGTTTGTTGAAAACCCCAACTTGGTCTAACTGTCCCATATGGGGACATTATAAGAGAAGATGTGCGCATGGCTCTAGGAGAGCTGGATAAAATTGATGAAGTTACAACAAAGTTGATGTTGCATAGAGGAGGATATATGATGGAACTGGATGAAATATCTACATTGCCTATATAGATAGATGCATGTTTGATCAATATGAAGTGAATTGTTGCAGTGCGATGGGGGACTACATCCAACCCCATCATATATTAGGCTTACAAGGTAGCAAAAGGAGGGGTGAAGTTAAAATTTCCCAGATATATAGCCGAAGAAATAAACATGGCTGTGGAAGAGGTGCATGCTAGAGGAGAAACATTTTGGTGGGGAAATTATTTAATTTTGATGCTATTGGGGGAGTAGGCATCCTTGAGAGTTGGGTGTTTGAAATCCCAAAGGAGATGAGGTCATGTGCAAACAAGTATGCTGAGCATCAGTGTACAAACTGCATGAATGAAGCTTACTAGGCAAAAATGTTGAATTGGGTTAACAATGGGAGTCAAGCGTTTGGTGCAAAGAGCAGGATGTCCAAGAGGATGGTGTAAACATACAAAGGATGTACAAAGAGTGCCATTATGCCTACTGCACACCGCACACCTCATAAGTTCAAGGTGGGCGATAAGGTCTAGTTGCATCTTCAGAAGGAATGCTTTAAGGGTTCACACCAGAAGATCAAGCTTCTATGTTATGGTTCATACACCATACTATGTGTAATCGGAGAGAATGCATTTGTTCTTGACCTGCAATGGTATTTGGGTTTGCATCTAGTCTTCAATGTGGATCTCCTTAAGCCATATTTCCCACCTTTGCTTGAGCCAATAGATACTTAGCAGCCTTCAGACTTGGATCTTGAACACTTGCACACAACACCTAAAGATCAAGTCCTTGAAATGACAATAACATGCACCCGCCAAGGCACACATCAATAGTTCAGAGTGGTCAAGGCAGACAATACGCTGATCAGGGTAAGTGGTACAAGTTACAACGTTCAAAAACCGCAGGTTTAGTTTATGCAGTTGATCAAAGACGCAACAGGGACAATTGCTCCTCAAGAAAGGGTGAATGATTTGTGTGCAACCGCGCGAGTCTGCACACTCCTCATGGGGACTTTGAGTTCCCTGCTTGTGGCGTCTCGCACCATGTGTGGAGTGTTGTAGTATCTCCTTGCATTGGCACATCAATTCGCGGACTACCGCACAACCAACTTGTGTTGTGTAGTGTCTCTTGAACTCGACACCCTACACATCAACTTGCTGCGTTGCACATCATTTGTGTAGTCTCACGGAACCTTTGTGCGCTATTGCAACATCGCACAAGTCCCTTGCATTGTGCAGTGGTCTTAGTGCTCAACATCCATGTGTCAACTTCTCACTGCCACGTGGCATGCCAAGTGACAATCTCCAGGTCTGCACCATGTCAAAAAACTTGTCAGCATATCGTGGAATTGGAAGTCCAACCATCACACCTATAGAAATGTGAACTGCTATTCTAGCACAAGATGAACTGTTTTGTAACCGTTCACTTCTGTAGCTGCTTTCTTATATATATATATATATATTTTAACCATCCGATTGTTAAGGGATTAGAGACACATCTAGATAATGAGTTGTTAGCATGCCCCATGTAGCTAACATCTCATACGCATTTATAACTCACTTCTACTTCAGGAAACTCAGTAGGAATTGTTTTACCCTTCTAATCATGGAATTTGCATTCCTGGACTCACTGAGCATTGTTCACATATGTACCTCTCCCTATTTTTTACATTGAACAGAAGTTGCACCATTCTGAAAATGCTTCCACATTCAAATGTGTTTGAGTTCACTGTCATTATAGTTTTTCTTTTTACATGCTATAACCCTTATCTTGCTGCCAAGTACAGGGTTATCCACCAAATTGCCATCCTGGGCTCTATGGTGCTGATCGTGATGAGCATGCCATTTAATTTTCACATATTGATCCCTATTCTATGAACATTGATGTCAATGCCGACTAGCAGATTGTGACCCTGCATCCAAAGTATGTTATAGGACATTCCAACAAGAGTCCAGAGCAATTGTGGAGTGTTGAGCCACCTAAACAGTTTACAGGGATTCATGATCAGCCCATTGATCAATCTCACCTTGACCATTCTATGCCTCCTATACAACGATCTTTATACAAATTTCTGAGTCTGTGTTGTCACAACCCACGGTAGCAGTAGAGGTGGGCAGCTAATTAGAGCAGCTGACACTAGTTTCTTTTTAGGGGGGAAGAAGAGGAAACATATTGATTGGAAGGCAATGCATATGCAGTTAGCAGAGATCCATATGAGGATGGAAAGGAAATTTCATAACTCAGACATGCAGAGTGACAACACGAGTTTTATACATTTGCAAGGGAGAAGAGGGAAGAGCACTTCAGCCAGGAATATTTTATGAAACGACAGTATTGGCATGGGACTCTTGCGAATAATTTGCCAACATGGTCTATTATAGGTGATGATGTACATGAGGACACAATTAGGATCACAAGAACAACCCCTGTTCTGATCCCACTTTGTTAGGATCTTGCTCCTCAAAAAGAGCACAGTATGATTACCAAATATAAGCAATTGTAAATGCGGAAATAACCAGAAACACAAGTAACTAGAATTCACCAATAGCACAGAAGATGAGAGACAATACACTATCTTGTATTAACACTTTACAGAAAAGAATACAACAAAGAGCTGCCACACTCTTTCACCTTACAGAGATTTGCCACACCTCAAGTGTACAGTAATTCTTCTCACACACACTCTCCTAAAAAAAACGGTCCCAACAACCAACTCACAAACAGAATTGGTGTTCACCTCTCCAACTAGTCAATAATAACCCTACCAGTTCACCAAGCACTCTAAAGTACTTCAAGTTGATCTCCCATGAACCTGCAACCTGCAATTCAACAGACCATACTCACACATGTAGATCTCCTATGAGCTTGCAACAACCTGCAACTCAATGATCTTACACTTAGAAGGAACTTCCTTGCCTTCCTTATCTTATTCCTTAATTACAATACATGCCAATGGGTCTATAAATAGATCCCTAACTTAAACAATAACTTAGACTCTTAATTTAGACAATTATCCTCGCAGCCAAAGACTCTAACTGGCCTTTACATGCAAACACTTCGTTCACTTAACTAACTGTCCGTGTAACGAGCAGTTCTGGAACACATAGGCGACCGACGTCGGTCCTTGTTTGTCTGGTTCTGCCGACGTCGGCCGACTCCCTGCCGTCGCCGGTGGCCTTCTGCACTGGTCACGACCGACGTCGGTCCTGCTGCCGACGCCGGTGCTCCTGGATCTCAGCAACCTTCTTGTTCCTTCAGTTTGCAAAGAGTTGAAGCTTTTAGCTCCACAACTCAACAATCTCTCACTTGGAGATAAACAGCTTCAACCTGTACCTGTACCTGTACTTAGTCTAGTTTGTTCCTTTGGCTTTGTATCCCTCCTCAAGATCACTCTTGAAGACCAACCACCACAAACCTGTAGTGCAAAACCTGTCATCTAAATCACCTGCCACATGCACATCTACAAACCATGTAGAAAATAACCTGAACCTGCATAGCATGTGCACCTGCTGCTAGTCCCTGTAAGAATCCACTGAACTGTCCTCCAATGGTTCTCTCCCGGATTGGCTCCAACTTGTGACAACTCCCACTGCTTGGGAAAACTCAAGTTTAGTAAATACCATGCACTCAACCTCATTATGTGAATCAAGACACCTGTTCATAGAACTGTCCAACCATCGGCGTGCTAACCGGTCTCACACAATCATCCTGAAACAAAGTCAACAAATGACCTACCATGTCTCTAGAACACACTCATGCCAAAGAATCTTGCTGCTCCCAGATTCTCCATGACATACACCTGAACTAGCTTTACCTTTAGTTCATCAATACCCTGTATATGTAATCCTGCAACAAGCACATCATACAGTAATAGGATAATGTAGCTAATATTATCCAACCTGGTAAAGAGAAACACAATGATCAAACCTCCATTGCCCTGCAGCTAATACAAGACCATATACCCTGATCTTCCATCTCATGTATCCATTTCCACTCTTCTTCATCCTGAACATCCATTCGTCTCTCAGTGCTTACTTCCAGCTGGCCACTCTACCCAAAACAACTATTTGGTTCTCCTCTAAGGAATCACATCCTCATCCATGCCAAGCTCCCACTGTTTCCTGGATCTACCTGTTCTGCTTCTTCAATAACTTCCTGGTCCTATGCCATAAGTGAGCAACAAGTAGTGTAAAGAAGGGAAATGACGAATTTAAGAACTTACTTACGCCTTCAGTCCTCCATATGGGCGCTTGAGACTCCATGACAGCGTGCTGTCCACCCAAAATTCGTCTCAGTAACCGATGCCGGTCACATCTCAGCCTGCAGCCGACCGATGTCAGTTCCCTGCGACTGCCACCTTGCCGACGTCGATTTCCCCTGGCCGACGCCGGTCGTTCTCTGCCCTGAGTCACTGACGTCGGTCTGCACATAGCCGACGTCGTCCCTGTCTGGACGCCGACGCCGGTTTTCCTGCCGACGTCGGTCTCTGTGTTTTTCTAGTGAGACCTGACTTTTTTCCGCGAGCTCTTTTTGGATCAAATCCTTGTCCAAATCACCTTTGCTCTGCTCAGAATTCTTCTGCATCTTGTGCTGAACTCTGTCCGTCACCTTCTCCTTGAAAACCAAGGCTTTCCTGTTCTTGTCACTAATATCGGATTCCTCAAGAAACGTTACCTTCTTCTTCTGCATACAGAAACCACGATCCATACCTTCCAAATCCGAAAGCATATCCTTTGACTCAAGAACAAGCATCTCCTTCTTATCTATGTGACCAAGCCTATCAAGCCACATCTTTGAATCTACAGCTGAAGTAGATAACCCAGAAAGAGAATCAGTAGTACAAGTAGATAGATAAAGCGTACCTACTTTCTTACCTCTAGCTACAACAAGTGTACCCTTGGTAACCTTCCAAGAGTCCGCTGTGAGAGTTACTGTGCAACCCTCATCACCCAAACTTCTAACAGAAATCAAATTCCGCTCCAAAACTGGGACATGCATGACCTCCTTTAACACCCATGTGTTACCTGTCTGCAGTTTCAGCTTCACTTTCCCTTTGCCAACAATCTGACAAGGCTTACCATCCCCTACATAAATTTCTCCAAAATCTCCCTGGACATACTCATGAAAAAATTCTCTATGTGGGGATGCATGAAAAGAGGCACCAGAATCTAAAACCCAAGATTCTACTTTATTCAAAGAACATACCAGAGCATCCGGTGCAGCGTAATCTGCAACATCTGCTTCTTCTTCATGTTCTTCATGCTGATCTGTACCCGATCTGCAATCTCTCTTTAAGTGCCCTTGCTTTCCACACTTCCAGCAGGTTATTCTGCCATACCTAGACTTGGATCTTCTGCCTATCTTGGACCTTGATCTCCCATGCTCTATCTTTTCTCTTTGCCTTCCTCTGCCTTCAACACTCAAAGCATTTCCTGATGATTCACCTGTGCTATTCCTGCATATCTCTTCATTCAAGATCACACTCACAACATCATCCACTTTTAAGACTTTTGAAGGAGACACAGTATTAGAAACTGCCATTACCAAACCTTCCCAACTTTCAGGTAATGAACACAAGATTAAGAGAGCTCTAATTTCATCATCAAATACAATATTGACTGAACTTAATTGGTTTACCAAACCATGGAAATCACTAAGATGGCTATGAACAGATCCACCTTCCAACATTTGCAAATTAAATAAGCGCTTCATAAGAAATACCTTATTAGAAGCTGAGGGTTTTTCATATAAATTTGCCAAAGATTCCATCAACTCCACCGTTGTCTTACACTGTGATAAGCTGGAAATCACAGATGATGCAAGACTCAATCTAATAGATCCCAGAGCCTTCCGATCAAGAACCTCCCATTCTTCATCTTTCATATCCGAGGGTTTGCAGTTAACCCCTCCCAACGGTAAGTACAAATTTTTTTGATACAGATAATCCTCAATCTGCATCCTCCACAATTGGTAGTTCTTGCCATTAAACTTTTTCATCCGTAGCTTACTGTCTTCTGCCATTGCTCAACTCCCACTCAAACAGAAACCCTGTGAGTAACCTGTAATCAAAACACACTAACCAGATCTAATCCAATCTGTTAGTATCCCAACCAACAACTCTGATACCAATTTGTTGGGGGATCACAAGAACAACACCTGTTTTGATCCCACTTTGTTAGGATCTTGCTCCTCAGAAAGAGCACAGTATGATTACCAAATATAAGCAATTGTAAATGCGAAAATAACCAGAAACACAAGTAACTAGAATTCACCAATAGCACAGAATATGAGAGACAATACACTATCTTGTATTAACACTTTACAGAAAAGAATACAACAAAGAGCCGCCACACTCTTTCACTTTACAGAGATTTGCCACACCTCAAGTGTACAGTAATTCTTCTCACACACACTCTCCTACAAAAAAACGGTCCCAACAACCAACTCACAAATAGAATTGGTGTTCACCTCTCCAACTAGTCAGTAATAACCCTGCCAGTTCACCAAGCACTCTAAAGTACTTCAAGTTGATATCCCATGAACCTGCAACCTGAAATTCAACAGACCATACTCACACATGTAGATCTTCTATGAGCTTGCAACAACCTGCAACTCAATGATCTTACACTTAGAAGGAACTTCCTTGCCTTCCTTATCTTATTCCTTAATTACAATACATGCCAATGGGTCTATAAATAGATCCCTAACTTAAACAATAACTTAGACTCTTAATTTAGACAATTATCCTCGCAGCCAAAGACTCTAACTGGCCTTTACATGCAAACACTTCGTTCACTTAACTAACTGTCCGTGTAACGAGCAGTTCTGGAACACACAAGCGACCGACGTCGGTCCCTGCTTGTCTGGTTCTGCCGACGTCGGCCGACTCCCTGCCATCGCCGGTGGCCTTCTGCACTGGTCACGACCGACGTCGGTCCTGCTGCCGACGTCGGTGCTCCTGGATCTCAGCAACCTTCTTGTTCCTTCAGTTTGCAAAGAGTTGAAGCTTTTAGCTCCACAACTCAACAACTAGCAGATTGTGACCCTGCATCCAAAGTATGTTATAGGACATTCCAACAAGAGTCCAGAGCAATTGTGGAGTGTTGAGCCACCTAAACAGTTTACAGGGATTCATGATCAGCCCATTGATCAACCTCACCTTGACCATTCTATGCCTCCTATACAACGATCTTTATACAAATTTCTGAGTCTGTGTTGTCACAACCCATGGTAGCAGTAGAGGTGGGCAGCTAATTAGAGCAGCTGACACTAGTTTCTTTTTAGGGGGGAAGAAGAGGAAACATATTGATTGGAAGGCAATGCATATGCAGTTAGCAGAGATCCATATGAGGATGGAAAGGAAATTTCATAACTCAGACATGCAGAGTGACAACACGAGTTTTATACATTTGCAAGGGAGAAGAGGGAAGAGCACTTCAGCCAGGAATATTTTATGAAACGACAGTATTGGCATGGGACTCTTGCGAATAATTTGCCAACATGGTCTATTATAGGTGATGATGTACATGAGGACACAATCAGGAGGCTGATAGCCAACCCAGGAAAAGAAGCATAGTGCTATTAGATCATGGCTAAGCTGAACAAGAACGAAGCAAAAAAAATCATCAGAACATTTCAGGATATGCATCTCCCGTACGAGGCAGAACATCTGTTGCATCAAAATTCTGAGTCAAGGGCATGTGGGCTGATTGTCGACAATGCAAATTTAATAAAGCAGATGAAGTTCAAAGATTATAAAATATCTCAGTTAGAGGCCTAATCAGCTGCCAAGAAGAAAAACCTGATGCTGCCTTATCCAAAGCCATGTCATTCAAGATGGAGGTAGCTATGTTGAAGAATAAAGAAGTAGAATGGTGGCAACAAAAAATATCTGATTTAGAGAAGCAGAAGGCAGAAGTAGAAAGTGAAGTCAGTAAAGCCAAGAGCAACACTCAAGAAGCAGAGTAGGCAGCTATGCAATTGAAGTTGTGAATTGAAGGCATACAATGAGCAATTGAAGGGCAACACTTCAGCTGGTGCATCACTCCTTAATTCAACCTCATTTCAGCTTACTGTGTTACAACCGAATTTTAGCTCTCCTACTTCAACTTTTGCCATTGTTCCACCACTTGAGTTAGCTCCACCATCTGCTCCCAAGACTTCCACTGATCAGGGTTGTCAAGGATGATGACAATCTTAGAGGGGGAACAGATTTATAGCGTAGTTTTGGTCACCATTGTATATACCATAGTAAGACAGATAAGTGAATAAACAAATGCCATCATCTTCCTATGATATGATGTACCTAAATATGATTTAGTTATTTTTCCAGTTATGAGGGTGGCCGACGCCTTTGCCATTGTGGCCAACCATCACACTAACCCTTCTTTCTCCTATATGTATGGTTTGTCTTTAGTTGTTCAAGGATCTCCACTGAGTGTCTATTACTAGATCATATATGAGTTAGGGCTGCACTTGGAGACTGTTTTATCAAATTTTGATAAATAGAGAATTAATTACCTAAATGAGATAAGCTACTGTGTAAAATAAGAATGCTACAGATATGCAATAAATGACACAAATTGATTTGAAACTTACTATATTTGGAAATATGCTAAAAGAGGAAATGACAGAGAAATACAACTTAGCTGAAAATTCGACAATGCAGGACTAAGACAAAAATTGGAAAATGACTATGTACATGTGTTGGTTGATTGTGAATCAGGAACACTGTTTCACTTGCTCTCTGGACAAGGCCACTGGGTGTGGAGCACTATTGACCTTAGGGCGCGTTAGCGTTTTGTGCTCTGCGATAGATATGGCAAGTTCGCTTCTGTTGTGTGACCTGTGTAACTATGTGGGAGCTCTCGATCTGTTGCAAAAATCATTGTATGTTGTTTTCATCATTGTAACCCTAGCTTGATAGGCAAAGATGAATGAATGGAACAAAATGGAAAAAGGGGTTAGCAGTTGAAGTTGTGCTATCCCTCAACACCCTCTGTGTTGAGCACTGCGTACATACCAATACTCCAAGGAGGGATCAAACTCCATGTAGTTCTCCCATGCCTACGGTGGTGCGTGTGAAAGATTGGTGTGATGATAGATGCTTGTGCAATTTCTGTGTGATTAAATGCTTCAACCATGACTTGTGACCTTGTAAGTGTACTCAGATCTTAGCTCAGGGCTGCTAGGGCTATATATATTCAGAATCAAGAGAAATAGGGAATTTATTGTCAACGTGCAATTATAATTCAGGTGCTTTTCAATGGTGAAGCCTTTTGTCTGCAAAATAATTTGAAAATGTGTATTTATAGTGATCAATAGGGAATTCCTTCGGATAGGGCTTACTAAATGTGTGGGATGACCCGTTATGTAAATTTGAATTTGAGTAACTAGCTGTTATTTGGCAGGAGCGGCCAGTGGAATTGGATAGGACTGGGGAGCGCCTCCAAATGGCGTGTTGTCTGAGGAGCATAGACAATTGAGTTGGGAGTATGAATTAGTTCTAGAACAGGCTTGAGCTGTTTTGAATGAGGAATAGGGACATTTTGAGATCATTAGTTGTTTGTAGTGAAGGAAGGCGGACAAAAGACCGTGGAATGATGCATGAGCTAAGTGGGTATAAAAGAGTGGTCACAAGTACACTGTTTTAGCTTAAATGTTAATTTATGTGTCTACAGAGACCATGTACATCGTGTTCATGTCTATTCATGCAGACACATGTATTTATATTTTCTCAAATTCTCTTATGATGATGACTATGCATACTTTATTATAGATAAACTTCTGCCATTGTACATGCCTTTATATTTTCTACTCTGTTTGCATTACATTTCTACAACAATAACCAATGAAAATGGCAGTACCAAATGCCTATCCATTACCATGTTTTACTAGTAGGATGACCATTAAAGAACACAATTCTTTTGGGGAGTTGTAGATATTGTATCCTTTATACTTTTTAGGAGTATCTAGACAAAATCATCAAAGCAAGTTCTTTTTTCTCTTCAGTAAACCATAACACTATGTTCTCCTTCCCTGCACTGCTTTCTCAATCTACTTAATTTATTAATAGAACTCAAAAATCTCTGCTGGGGAAGTATCATGCTGCTAGTTTAACTGAGGAAGGCAACCTCTGGGTGCCTTTAAACCATGGGGGCAAGTAAAATATAAAATTTTAAAAGTGTTTTTTGTCACGAAAATATAATATTGTAGCCCTTTTAAACATAGGCCATCAAGTGCGAGTCATTATCTCTTTCAGGAACCTGTAGATGAATACTAACTAAAAAGGAAATTGTTATGATCTCTGAAATCTATAATCTACCAGTTTCCATGCTCCATTGTTATATCAATGCAATCTCTAAGTGTTGATTCTATAAGAAATCTTTTTTTTTACTTTCTGACCAATAATTGAATATTATTTCATATTTTAAATAGTGAAAACTTGGTTTTCTTGTATACAAACAAAGGAATACGCACAATGGAGATAGAGTCCCAATTTAAGATTGTAGAACATGATAAAGAAATCCCAGTTTTAAATGTAGCAGGTTTGTGACAATGTGCTACAGATGAAAGCAATTCAAGGTGTCAGTTCTTGTTTTATTTGGAGGTGGATTTAATGTAACTTCATTCTATACATAGATGAGGTGTCATTTTTGAAATATGCTTAATTGCTCTATAAGATGTTTATTTTTCACAATTAAGCTTTCATTTGTTGGTGTAGATTGGTATGACTGGTGGCTTGGAGACTTTGTGTGGACAAGCATATGGAGCAAAGGAATATCTAATGTTGGGTGTGTACTTGCAAGCATCCATGCTTGTCACATTTGTTTGTGCAATTTTTGTAACAGTATTTTGGCTATATTCAAAGCCAATACTCATATTTATGGGGCAGAATGCTGACGTTTCTGCTATGGCAGCAATATACCTAAGGAGTTTGATTCCTGCTCTTTATGCATATGCCATGCTACAGTCCTTAACAAGATTCTTCCAGACCCAAAGCATTGTTCAGCCTTTGACTGTGTGCTCAGTTTTCCCTTTGATTCTCCATGTTATTCTTTGTGATCTATTAGTTCATCAGACAACATTGGGCTTTCACGGAGCGGCATTGGCAAACTCAATATCCCTTTGGTTGATAGTTTTTTGTTTAATACTTTATATGAAACTGGGACGAAGCTGTCAAAATACTTGGGGAGGATTTTCACAGAAAGCTTTCAAGGTTATTGGCCCTTTTCTAAATCTGGGATTTCAATCTACAGTCATGGTGTGGTAAGTATTTTATCTTCTTTTATCATATGAAAGGGAAAAAATATAGTTTCATAAAGAATATGAGAAGTGACCATTTGGTGCTACATTAGTGAAGCTGAGCATGTTGTTTCTTGTATGTGCTCTGTGGCAAAGAGAAGATATGGAATTAAATGAATTATAAAAGATGAATCTTTAGGGACTTCAAGCTTCTGCAATCCATAGTGTTTAAGAGACAAGCTTCTGGATAAATTGCATACACAATTATCTTGAATTGATGTTTCAAACCACACAATGTGTTTCATCATCAGGATGAATTATTAGATGACAGAAGAGGGCTCTGGATTACAATGAAGAGTAAAGGAAATTAATGCCCTCTAATATTTAATTAATTCCTATATACAAAACATTAATTAAATTCATATTAATTGATATATGCATCCCGACAATTCGTTAATGCCTCTATGCAAAAAAACATTAATTACAATATTATTTGTGAGTATGTGTATGATGGATCTCCATGAATCATTTAGCTTCAGGTCTTCATCTTGGTTGAGATTATTCAGATGTTTGCAAATCTCAATAGTTTCCCTTATTTTTCTTTTGATATAGTGCTCCTCCTTTACTAGGATCTCTTCCTTTTCCATGCAAATGTCATTAGAAGATTCGTGTGCATGTTCTACTAGAGTCGTGTTGACTGTTAGAGAAGTTATCTTTGAACTTCACATGGAAAGATCTCCCAGTCTCTCTGATATAAGGGCGTCCACACATGCAACTGATATGGTAGACACCACAACCCAATTTTGGTTAAAGAGGGTCTATGATGGATTTCAACATATTTCCAATTTTGTTCTGTCGTAGAAAAATGTTTCCTTAGAGTTCTATCCAATCTAAAGGAAATGCCTTCACTAGATGGGATGAAAGCTTTGGGTATCTCATTTACCTCGTTCTCTTTCTTTCTTTGTTCCTTATTCTTCTTTTCCACATTATTAAAGACACAATTTGTCTCATCCCATATCCATTTTGTTTGAAAACCTTGCCCAAATTTTACTCCTCATCCTCCGTGGTCTTCATTGGAGATTGAGAAGGCCTTGTTAGCTAGAGTATAGAGCACCTCAATCTTTGGAGATGGGTGGTGATGTGATGAAACATGGAGATAGAGATCAATGTGCGTCTTATAAACCTGTCGAGCAAAACAACCATCGTTCTTTCTTGAGATCAAATGATATAGGAAATGTAAATATTTGTTCTCTTCTAATTCCTTGGTGAATTGGATATTAGGGAAAATGTTGTTGATATGCGAGTGAAAATCCTCCAAGCTATACCTTATGTGAGGCCGATTGACATACATTTTCCACCACTGGGGTTGTAGGTGAAATGAAGCAAGTGTTGTCTCTTCAAATCTGTCCATAAATATGTTAGCAACCACTGGGAGTAAAGGAGACCCTATTTCCACTCCCTCTGTTTGTTCAAACCACCTTTCCTGAAAAGAGAAGAACATGGACCTAAGACAAAGTTCAACAAGACTGGAACTTTCCTCATCATCGAGCTTTTTAATAAGGGAGATAGTTTCAGAAAAGAGTTTTGGTGAACGAGACCACATCAAGGCTTACTAAAATATCACACTTTGTATATACATTATTTTCACTTTGTTGACACTTTTCTTGTCAAGGGCTTGTCCTTCCTGAGTGTATGTTTACAAATACATTGGGATTCGGGTGGGCTGGCTCGTAGCACTTTGTGAGAGACATGTCATGGACTATCCTTTCTCCTACCACCTTCATATCATCATTACATCAACCTATTTGTCCTTCTCGGTTTTCAAACCCTTCTTTGACCCTCCTTTTCCCATTGTCTACATATAGCTAGCACCCCTTGGTTTGGCCGATGTTATCAGCTAGGAGGATGACATTGGCTAAAACCAAGTTTTGAATTTTAAGGATTTGATTCATATTTGTAAGGTTCCCTTTTGTCATCTCTGAACATAGACGCAAACACGCTGCTCTGCTTGCGCCCGAAAATTCACCTTCAAAATGGTGTGACACTCAACTTCTATTGGTTCCATGAAAATTAGGGCCACTTTCACGAACATTGTTGCCCCCTTAGAAGCTTAGCATGCTCCTTCCTACTAGGAAATAAATTTGATCATGATGCAATGTCTTGAGAAAGATACCAAGAATTTCTCGATACTGCAAAAATATCTGAAATGAAAAATGAGTATGAAGCTATTTACCAAGCCAATGCCCACTTAGGCATTTACACCAATCCTTTACCGGATCATTCCAAGAACACAAATCAATCTCCTCAACCTCAACATAACCAAAATAACCAAAATTGTAGCAAAATGGCTTGTGATTGAAATTAAGGTCAACCCTAATGCCTCTACCACTAAAGAAAAACTAGTCCTTGCATGCATTTATTGGGGTTACACAACCCAACATTTCCCACAAGCATTCAAAAAACCTATAGAACCAAGTGAATCTAATACCTCAACCAATTGTTGAAGGTCCCTTGGAAGACCCAAAATATAAGTCTACCAAAATATAAGGCCGAGTATGAGTTTTTATTTTTGTTTTTGTTCGACGCCGTCATCGAGTGGTTTTTGGTTAGTTTTATTGAATCCGTGACACGTGAGGTGGGTTTGTTTGATATTTTCTTTGGAATATCCTGTTTGTTGAATTAACCAAAGAGAGGTAACATTGATACATGATCCTTCATCAACTAAGCCTTTTCTAATTAGAGTGTTATTGATATAGATTTTGATAGAGGTGAATCATCTACTTGTTCTGATTGAGGACTGTACCTTAGGATTGCTCTAATGGGGTCCTATTCATTGAAGCTAGATTGTTCTAATTTGGACTATATCATAAGAACACGAGAATGATCTTAGATTTGGCCTCTAGAGGGGCTAGCATGAGTTTTTATTATTTGTTTTTGTTTGACGTCGTCAACCAAGTCGATGACGTCAAACAAAAACAAAAAATTAAAACTCATACTCAACCCCTCTAAAGGCCAAATCTAAGATCATTCTCCTAGTCCTAAGGTACAGTCCAAATCAGAACAATCTAGCTTCGATGAATAGGACCCCATTAGAGCAGTCCTAAGATACAGTCCTCAATAAGAACAAGTAGATGATCCACCTCTCTTTATCAAAATTGGCATCAATAACACTCTAATTAGAAAAGTCTTAGTTGATGAAGGATCATGTATCAATGTTACCTCTCTTTGGTTAATTCAACAAATAAGATATTCCAAAGAAAATCTCAAACAAACCTGCCTCATGTGTCGTGGATTTGATAATACTATCCAAAAACCACTTGGTTGAATTTGGCTTCCTCTTATCATTGGACCCAAGACAATCTGCACCAAACTAATGGTCCTTGATCTTCTCTTATATTATAACATGCTCTTAGGTCATCCATGGACTCATCATATGTGAGCTATTGCATCTTCTGGAAGCCAATGCATCAAATTCATACATAACGGGAAGCGTTACAAACATGAAGCTGATCCTAATCCACGGAGCATCCAAATTCCCAATCCTAAATATCAATATTGTATTCCTACTTTGCTCACATCAATAGTCCTCTTCCTGAATTTGTTAATAAGCATTCTGATTTACATGTAGCTCTCGCAGATTTAGATGATGGTGAACCTAATGAATTACAAAACATTTGCAATACTACTCGATTACCTCTCTATATCACTGAATGGCTCCCTCTGTAATATTCCTAATCGGAATATTATACAAGAATTGGTTTGCTTGAAAATTCCTTGAAATAATATTTTATAAATGTAAATTTGTACATAGAATAATACTTTAAATAGTAAAAAATATAATTGTATTAATAATAAAATATAAATCCTCAAGGGGTTTCATCCTTGGGTTATAATGATTACAAGGGTTTTCATCCTTGCAATCAGATTACATGACTAATGGATTTCGTCCTTAAAAGTGGTTGTAAAGCATTGATGCTTGTGCAAGTTGAATGTTTGAATGTATATGATTGAATGATTTCCTTCTCATTACTTCATTTAATATAAATACCTTCATTGCTTCCCATTCAAACGACATGTCTTCTCCAAGGATTGTGACCTTTCGTTCAATGAATGCTTAATGACTAATTAATTAATTAATAAACAATAATTGATGTTAATAACTTTAATGACTGCTGTTTATAATATGTAATTGTTGTTATATGCACTCTATCCAAGGGCGATTTGTTTATTAATTGGCAACGCTCCTTCCATGGCGATTTGCTTAATAAAATGGCAGTGCTCTCTCCTCCATGGTAATCAACGATTTAGTGGAGGAGATATTACAGTCCTCCCTTCCCAAACTTGCTTGTCCTCAAGCAATTGTAATTTGGGATGCTCTAAAATGGTCGCTCCTTCCTGTGTGGCATCCTCAACCAGCAAATTTTTTCAATAGATCAAGTATTCTTTGATACTTCAGTTTCATAACTTCCTTTCACGGACCTCAAGGATGTCTTCGGGTATTAAGATCAACTTGCCTTCATCTAATGGAGGTAGCTCTATAGAAGGGGTAATACGTTGTCCAAGTGCCCTTTTTAGGCACGAAACATGGAAGACATGTATTCGACTACATTCGGGTAATTCCAATTCATAAACAACCTCCCCTACTCTTCTCATGATTTTATATGGACCAAAAGATTGGGGTTTGAGTTTCTCAACTCCACTTTGCTTGATTGAGGATTGATTATAGGGTTGCAATCGTAAATATACCATGTCCCCTATTTCCAATTTTATTTTTCGTTCTATGCTGATCAGCATACAACTTTTGTTGATTCTATGCTTGCTGAAGATTGTCCTTGAGAGTTCTAAAGATATCTTGACTTTGTTGGATCAAGTCTTTAGCTCTCAGAACTCTACTATCAGGAATGACCAAATTCACAAAAGACTTTGCATCGTACCCATACAAAGCTTTGAAAGGTGTCATTCCAATTGACATGTGATAAGAAGTATTATGGCAGAATTCTCCTAAATGCAATCATTTGATCCATGTATTTTGTTGCCCTGAAATATAACTCTTTAGATACCCTTCAATCCATTTATTGACAGCTTTTGTTTGACCATCCGTTTGGGGATGATAAGTTGTACTCAGGGTCAATTCAGTGCTTGCTAGATGAAAGAGTTCTTGCCAAAACAAACTCATAAATCTGTTATCTCTGTCACTAACAATGTTCTTTGGCAGCCCATGTAATTTAAAAATTTCTCTAAAAATTATTCCATCTACCAAGGGGGCATCATACTTAGTGGTAAGTGAAAAGAAATGAGCATACTTTGTCAAAAGATTGACAACTACAAAGAGGCAACTCTTGCCTTGAACCATTAGCAACCTGATAACAAAATCCATCGAAATACCTTCCCATTTTTGAGTTGGAATGGGCAAAGGCTGCAACAATCCTACTAGAAATTCGTGCTCTATTTTGTTTCGTTGGCAAGGACACTATTGAATCTACTTAAAAGTTTCACTTTTAAGTCCTTTCCAAAAGAACATTTCTCTTTCCTGCTTGTCTTAAAATAGCCTGGGTGGCCCGCCAATGGGCTATCATGAATAACTTTTAACATTTTATGCTTAATCTTTGATTTTGGTGCCAAGAGGATTTATTTTCTATACAAAATGAGACCTACTACCTTGTAACGTTCATCCCCGATCTTTCCTTCTAAGACCGCATTAGCAAACTCTTTTTTTACAATTTGACTGTTATGAAAATCTTCCAATCAACGACAATCATGGATATGGAGCACAAAGATGGTTTTTGCGATAATGCATCTACCACAATAATATTTTTCCCTCACATATTCAATGTCGAAATCAAAAGCTTGAACCTTGCTCACCCATTTTTGTTGTCTATCTTTTAGATCTTTCTGACTTAAAAAAAATTTCAAACTATCATGATCTGTTCATACCACGAATTTTCCACATACCAAGTATTGACGAAACTTGGCCAATGCATGCATGATTGCTAACATTTCTGTTGACCATTTTTGGTCCTGCAAGCCAAAATCAGTCTCCTTCCTTCCCTACCACTCTGAACCTCAATCTAGTCATGCACCCACCTTTTGCAAAATCTCCTTTTCTTTGCAATAAGCCCTGTTCTTATAGAACATTGAAAAATCTAAGGCCCTGCAGGGTTCGGTTCAGTATGGAGCTTTTCGCTTTGAGCAAATGCCTTAGACAAATAAGAGTCTCTTACAAAGCTCCGAAGGTTAAACAACCTTTGCAGAGGGCAGATGATGAGCAAGATGGGCCATTGCAAAAGATCCAAAGGGTAACCTTGGACTTGATTTACCCTTGCGGAGGGTAGCTGGTCAAAAGGCCGAAAGGTGAGTTCCTTCGAGAAGAAAGACCAAGGCAAAGAATTCCTTCGGACTTTCTGTCCAAAGGAAATTCGTAAGGAAATAGCAAAGGATTTCTTTGGACAAAATGTCCGAAGAAAATCCATGAAGTGAACAAGGCACAAGGAAGATAGCCAAAGACAAAATTTGATTTTCTTCGGGCAAAGTGCCCAAAGGAATTCCTTCGGACATTTTGTCCGAAGAAATTCACAAGGCAAAGACTGTCTTTCAGAAGGAAAATTCCGCGGAAAAATTCACAAGGCAAATATTTTGGACAAAAGGTCCGAAAGAATTCCTTTGGACTTTTGCTTGAAGTAATTTGCCCGAAGAAAAGAGCCCACCGAAAGAAACAAGCAAGGAAACAAACAAGGAATGATTTTGAAAAATTCCCGCGGCAAAGTGAACAGAGCGAATTCTTTCAGACATTTTGTCCGAAGGAATTCACTCGGTGGAAAAGCCCGACAAAAGTAACAAGCGGGAAAGACATAAAGGAAAGATTTCGTCAGAAGGAATTCCTTCGGACATTTTGTCCGAAGGATTTGAAGAACAAGGCCATCCGTAAATGTCCGAAGGATTTGAAGAACAAGGCCACCCGAAGGACCCCGAAGGGCAAGTACCCTTGCGGGGGACTCTCGGCAAAAATGAAGGGGACCTTTCTCCAAGCCCTGAAGGGACACCCTCCCTTCGGGAGGTTTCAAAGACAAAAGCCCAACTAAAGGAAAAAGCCAAAGGAAAGGGTAACCCGAAGGAATTCAAAGGCCTTAAGGCCAAAAGGAGACCACCGAGAAGGGAGCCCAAAGAGCCAAAGATTAAAAGAAGATAGCCCCAAGGGCTCAGATTGCCGGAAGGAGTCAAGAGAGGAAAAGACAAAGCTGGGAAAAGACAAAAGTTAAGAATGAATTCAACGACCTGCTGATGAAAGACCCAAGGAGCTAGCAAAGGACGATAAGATAGCCCCAAGAGCTCAAATTCCAGGAAAAGACAAAGCCAGGAAGAGACAAAATGAATATGGACAAAACAACCCAGGTGGCAAAGGGGAGGCGAGTTATTCCTGCAGTTGGAATAGTCTCCACCAAGTGGTCATCAAGGAGTGCAAACAGTGAAGACGCGGCCTATTTTTCCACACTTTGCATTGATAAGCAGACAAACTGCGTGAATGTCTTGAAAGAGCGGTTTTGTTTGCAGGAAAAGAGGCGCGGCCCATGCTTTCACATTAATGTTTGAACGCCAAAGTCAAGATTGACAATCAACACAACATTCTCTTTCAACGATTTTCTCGTCCCGATGCTCTCAACGCACATGGGCCACTTGTAAAAAAGCAGGGTCAAAGTCTTTTCCAAGGGGGCGCCTTTTGCTTTCTCTCTCTATATATATTGTAACTTCTCATTTGAGAAAGGGATCTCTCAGCTTGTAAAGGCAGAGCCTTGCCGAAATTTACCTTGAATTAAAAAGAAGCATTTTTGCCTCCATTTGAGCTTGCACTTTTGCATATGTCTATGGCTTTGTCTTGTGTTAAGTCATTTTTCCTTATGCTTTCACAGAATGATTCAAGCATGTCTACTGTATTGTGAGTTCTTCTTTTGCAGGTTAGCCAGAAGTGTCTACAGTAGAGTATAGGCGCATGTGAACACGCTACCATAGTGTGTCTTAGAACAACTCTGGTAGTTCTTCCTTCCTGTATCTCCAGAGGACCCCTAGCTCATTGATGCAAGAGAATTTTTCATATCAAATGACGTGTACATCAGCTTGTTCTTGGTGGAAAGTGTATGCTCAAGCTAAGTAGATCGAACTTTTTTTTGGTGCATCACCCTCTTAGTTTAGGTTCTGTTTCAGTATCTTTCTCTCTTTTCAACCCCCCCCGCCCATTATATATATATTAGCAAATGTATTGGAATAAATCAGAGATGCATCAAAGGGAGCTAGCCTTTATCTAGAGATTCTCCCCTCAGTTTTGCCAGACCCACAGGCAAGAGGGGAGTCTCCATTGTGTCACGTGGAAGACAGAAGCTCAACCTTCTGTCAAGGGTGCAATCCACAGCGTCAACAATTTCTTCGTCATAGATAGAGTACTTGCGCTCATGTTCTTTAAGTTTTTGACTTTCAAATGCAATCAAATGACCTTGTTGCATTAGAACAACACCTATTCCTTCACTCGATGTGTCGCATTCCAGCACAAAGGGTAATGAAAAGTTTGGTACAGCCAAAACTGGGCATGAACTCATTTTTTGTTTAAGTTTCTCAAATGTTGATTGATCAATTTGCGACCAATGAAAGGCTCCCCTTTTTGTCAAATTAGGCAAAGGGATAGCTATTCGAGAGAACCCTTTAACAAACCTTCGATAATAAGTGCATAACCCCAAAAACCCTCTCAATTGAGTCATGGTAGTAGGAGGGGGCCAATCTAATATAACTTGGATTTTGTCTTGATCAACGTGCACTCCTTGCCTATTGATGACATGCCCCAAGTATAAAATCTCCAACATTCAGAATTCGCATTTAGACATTTTAGCAAAAAGTGATTGCTGCTCCAATAGTTCTAACACTATATCTAAATGTTTCAAGTGTTCCTTCCATGACATACTATATATCAATATATAATCGAAGAAAACCAGAACAAATTTTCTTAAATGCTTACTGAATATGTGATTCATGCAAGACTGAAAGGTGGCTAGAGCGTTGGTCAATCTGAAAGGCATAACCTAGAACTCGAAATGTCCATAATGACATCTGAATGTTGTTTTCTGAACATCTTCGTCTCGCATCCGGATTTGATGATATCTAGATTTTAAATCAATTTTGGAAAAGAAAATAGCTCCATGGAGTTCATCGATTAGCTCATCAATTCTTGGTATTAGATATCTATTTTTAATGGTCTTTTTATTCAATTGTCGGTAGTCTATGCACATTCTCAACGTGGCATCTTTCTTCTTGACTAGTACTATGGATGAAGCGAAAGGGCTTGAACTTGGCCTAATATGCCTCATTTCTAGCAATTCTTTGATAGCCTTTTCAATCTCTTATAGATTCTAGGATGGCGGTATGAGGTGATTATTATTGGCTTGGTACCGGTTTCTAACTTAATGATATGTTGAAACCCTTTGTCTGGTGGCAACCCATGTGTAATATTTTCAAAAACCTTAGCATGTTTATTAATTATGGGCTGAATATCGTCATGATGTCTTTGCGGTTTCGATTTTATAGAACTCACAAAAGATTGTGCCACCCATGAAACTTGACCTTTTTTTGAATGTTATTTCCATCCTCTTGGCTGTAATCACTTGTGGGGCTCCTGTTGACAATTTTGCCCCCCACAGGGCAAATTGTCACCCCTACACTTTGAAACTTTGCTGTGTTGGAAATATTGTCATTGATGTCAAAGGTCTAGCATTATTGGTGATAAAGGCCCTATTGCATTTAATGGTGTTTTTAATATTCATATCTTGACTAATATGTGTTAATATTTATTTAATATTAATGAATATATTTTTGATTGCATATAAGTCAAAAGAGGGCCCATAGAGAAGTCAGAGAGTCATCTTGAGGAATTCCAAGAATCACCATGTGAAGACAAAAGAGGGTATAACGCATTTTTCCATGAAGGGACACTCTGAAAAATACGAAAAGTCACGAAGATAAAGACAAAAGAGGAAATGATGCTTTTGCTTATGAAAGGTCACCATATGACTTTTCAAATGCAAGGATACGAAGGGTCATGCAAGTTTGGCATCATTTTCCATGAGGATTGAAGGTTCACAAAGGGTGAATGCCAAAGGCCATTTGGAAAGCTATAAATAAAGGCTTGAGAAGCCATTTGTAATATGCAAGAGAGTGCATGGTTTGTATTTGTTTTTGAAGAGAGAAAAGTATGAGATATTGTAGAGTTCTATCATCTGTTGAGTAAGCAACATTGAGAGATAGTTGTGTTTTATACACAAGAGGGGTTGTTGCTCCTGTGGGTTGGTGCTCGGCAAAGGGGTTGGTGCTCTTGCAAGTTGGTGCTTGCAAACTTTGTAATTTGAGTTGGTGCTCATTCATATACTTGAGATTGTTCTCCGTGGTTTTTTCCACTTTGGGTTTCCATGTAAAAATCTGGTTTCTCTCTCTCTTGCGGTGCATATTATTGTTTCAGTTTTATTACATATCTTGAATGTGTGGTTAAGTGGTTAAAAAAAAGGAATTTGATTAAGAAATAAGATATATAATATACTGATTCACCCCCCCTCTCAGTGTATTTCGTGCTTAACACTATGGTGCCAAGTTTGTCTTGGAATCAGTTTTGGGGTCCTTAAATGACCATTTACAGCCACCCAAGTGGCCATCTACAGCCAGGTGAATTTTAGTCATTCAAAGGTTTTCAAGGAGCTTGCTTGATTACAGCCAAATGTGCAAATACAGCCAAGATATACAAGCTGTAAGTTTATTTATTTTGTGTTCCCAAGGAATTTTTTGGGAAATAAGAGGTGGACTATTTCTTCAGACATTTTGTCCGAGAGAGCTCTCAAAGGACTGTGTAAAAGTCCAAAAAAATGACAAAGTGGCAGTCGTTCAAAGCTTATTTTCTTCGTACTTTTTGTCCGAAAGAAAAAGGGAAAAGCAAAGTTAAGAAGACCCGAAGGGCACCTGTCCTTCGAGAAGGTCCAATTCAAAAGTCCTGAAGGGTATGTGCCCTTCAGGTTGGTTCACTTTATGGTTTTCAAGTCAAGACGAAAGTTCCAAGGGACGGTTTCAAAAAGCCCGGGTGCCCTTCAAAAACCTCGGGTGCCCTACAATTCTTCCGAAGGACACTTTTGAAGGCAGACATGCCCTTGCGGAGGGCACTTGGTCGGTGAAGTGGACCTTTTCAATTTTTTCGAAGGGCACTCCTGGAAGACATAGCCCTTGTGGAGGACATCTGGGCATTGCGTAGGGACATTTACAATTTCTCCGAAGGGTATGTGCCCTTGTGGGGGACACTTCAAGAATGAAGAAGACCTTGGCAAAAATTGTGAAAGACAAAATTCATTTTTTTGAAGGACACCTGCCCTTGTGGAGGGCACTTGGTCGGTGGCAGGACCCTTTCAAAAGTTCCAAAGGGCATAATTGGGAAGCAAAAGCCCTTGCGGAGGGCACCTCCATAGAGCAAAGGACAAAAGCAAAGTTCCTGAAGGGCACTTGCCCTCTGGGGAAAAGATAGCCAAAGGAGACGAATTCCTTCGGACTTTTTGTCTGAAGGAATTCCTTTGGACAAAAAGTTCGAAGAAATTCGGGAGGATAAAAACCCGAAGAAAATAAAAAGAACAAAGGCAAAGAAAGAAATCCGTCGGAATAATTGTCAAACAAGAAATCCGCAGGAATATGAAGTCAACAAAAGTCCGAAGAAAATCAAAGGGCAAGACATAAGAGCCTGAAAGAATAAATTCGGGAAAATTGGCAAGGAAACGAATTCCTTCGGACAAAAAGTGCGAAGGAATAAGGACAGTTTCAAAAAACCCGATAGAAAAGACAAGGGCATAAGCAAAGGCCAAAAAAGAGAAAAGGAAATGCCAAGCCCGGGAAAGAGAAGAGACAGAGTCCTTCGGATAATTTGTCCGAAGGACGAAAACTAAAATAAAACCTGATTCCCGAATTAAAGCATCAACAAAGACGTAAGCACAAACATGACTGAAGCAAAACTAAACATGGACATAAGCATGAACAGCGAATAAAACAAATGTAGAATAAAGACAAAGGGAGGATGAACAAAGATCATGCACATACTAACGTGAGTGACTCCAACGAAGTGAATGCGTTTAAGAAAACAAGCATGCTTCAGTTTTAAAAATAGAGTTGTCTTGCATGATGAACGGGCAAAGCGTTGAACGTTTCAAACCAGAAATTCCATGCACGCACTCTCGTTTGTCTCAAAGCTCGAAACATTTTGGCGTTTCAAACACAATTCTTAATTTGCCATTTGCATTGATTTCATGCAAAGATGAGACTTTCAAACGTTCCAGTAGTTCGAGTGAATTTGACTACTCTTGTTTTGAAGTTGACTAGTTTTCAAGTCAAGACATCTATTCGTAGGTGTCATGCATCCAAAGCTTGTCTTCTTCTTTTTCAACGCCAAGGATTCTTCATGCAAGATAGCCAGGTATAAGCCAAAAAAGACAAATTTGGAACACTCATGCAACACAATTTGGACTAGGCTAGTGAAGAGTTATTTTTTTTTTTCAATGCCAATCTCTTGGCTTGTTGTAAATTTTTATATTAATGGCTTTTCAGCGTTGTAAAATTCATCCCTCTCTTGGTAAGACCAGACTCTGTTATTGATGAGTTGTGTAACCTCTTCAATCAATAGGACTTTACTTTTAGATTTCAAGCGCTGGCATAGTGTACATTTATTCAACAATTTGCATACGTGGTAGATTTTTCTCCCTTCCCAAATTCTGAACCACTTTGGTTGAGGGAAGATTGCCTATAGGTTGCAATCTCAAAAAGACCCAATCTCCTACCTCAAATGACGTCTCAACTCTATGTTGATCTGCATATAATTTCTACTGATTTTGGGCATGTTGTAGGTTCTCTTTTAGTGCTTTCATGATGTCATAACTCTGTTGTAGCAAATCCTTTGCATCAAGCACTCTACTATCTGTCATCACCAAATCAATGAAGGAAAAAACATCATAATCATAAAGTGTCTTAAAAGGAGTCATACCTATAAACATGTGGAAGGTTGTATTATAGCAATGCTCGGCCATATGTAACCATTTTATCTACGCTGAGTGCTGCCCCGAAACATAGTTCCTCAAATACCCTTCCAACCATTTATTCACAATTTTTGTTTGCCCATCGGTTTGTGGATGATAACTGGTGCTAGGAGCGAGCTCAATACCTGTCAATTTAAAGAGTTCTTCCCAAAATATACTCATGAACCTGTTGTCCCTGTCACTAACAATGTTTTTTGGCAGCCCATGCAATTTGAACACTTCTCTAAAAAACACATCAGCAACCATAAGAGCATTGTACTTGGCTGAAAGTGGATAAAAATGAGCAAATTTTGAAAGTCTATCAACCACAACATATAAACAATTTTTACCTTGAACCACAGGCAACTCGGTAATGAAATCCATAGAGATGCTCTCCCATTTTTGTGAAGGAATGGGAAGGGGCTGCTAGAGACATACTGGAAATTCATGCTCACTTTTATTTTTTTGACCTACTAAACATTCCCGGATGTACTTGAGAACCTCTTTCTTTAAGCCCTTCCATAGAACCTCTCCCTCACAAGTTTGTAAGTCTTAAAGTACCTTTGATGACCAGCCAAAGGAGTGTCATGGGCAGCCCTCAAAATCATGTGCTTTACCTTAGATTCGAGTACCAAATAGACCCTTTCTTTGTAGAGTATAAGCCTATCCAAAATTCTGAATTTATCATCAACAATTATCTCTTCAAGCAAGTTGTTAGTAAACTGATTTTTGGCATATTCCAAGATAATTAACTCTTTCCAATTTGCTGTTATAAAAGACATAAAACAGATTTTTGCATTTTCTTGTAAAGCCTTATTGAACATAGAAACAATTTGAGGTGACTCTTTTATCATACCTTGAAGCGTTACCTCTTTGTCACCCACCTTGAATTTGAACATCAAACTTCGATAATTGAGGGTTGACTTCCCCAATGAATGCAACCATTGGAACCCAAGAACAAGCTCCATATCTCCAATGTCAATTACATAGAAATTATCACATACCTCAAACTCTCCTAATGCAATGGTAAGCTTGGTGATTCTTTTCGTGCAAGGAAGAGAAAAACCATTTGTTGTTGTTACCTTGAAACCTTGAATACTTCCACAATCAAATCAAGCTTAGCCACCAAACTTTTGTCAATGAAATTGTGAGTAGTCCCACCATCAATCAAGATGGTTACCTTGTGCTCCTTCAAAGTCCTTCCTACCCAAATGATAGTACTTTGGTGCTCTCGAAATAGTAGCAAGAGTGCTGCCCATATCTTGTGTGTCCTCCTCATGCACATGTTCATCAACAACAATCTCATTAGTATCAACTATATCAAAATCTGAAGCATTATCAATTACCTCAATGTAATGGATGTCATTTGCCCATGCAATGGTGGCCTTTGGTCCATGGATCCTTGCAAGTGAAACACAACCCTTTTCTTTTTAACTCATCTCTAGCATCCTTCATATTGCTGCTATAGGGAAGTGATCTATGAGGTGGCACATATGTTGTAGAAGGCTTCTTTTGTTGCTCATTGGGTGGTGTCCTAGGCTGCCTACTTTGTGCCCTTGGCTGCCCACTAAAATCAGACCTTGGCTGCCCTGTATTTGCCCCTTTGGGCAGTGAATAGGTGGCTGCCCTCTTGGCCATTTATGGCCCTTGTATGCTGAACATTTTAAATCCAAAGTCTTAGTGATAGCATCTTGCAAAAAAAGAGGGTTAAAACCCTTAAACAAACGTCTCAAAGGCTCAATCAAACCCTCAACAAACAAAACCAACCTCCTCTCACTAACCTCTGGTACCATGACTGAAACCTTTTGAAAATCAGCAACATACCTTTCAACATCATGATTTTACTTGAGTTGTGCCAACTTACGAAAATATATCTCTGGATCTCTTCTGTCAAATCTCTCCATGATCCTCTTACCAAACGCCTCCAAAGTAGTAATGGATCTGTGGCCTTGTGTGATTAAGACATGAAACCACCACTCATAAGCAATACCCTCCAAATTTAGGGTGACAAACTTGAAAGCCTCATCCTCAAACATGGGATTAAGTGATAAATATGTTTCCAACTTCTGCAACTATGATCTGACAAGAAATTTATTAGTAGCATCAAAAATACGAAGAGAAATCTTACCCAACCTTTGTT
This sequence comes from Torreya grandis, assembly GCA_037957365.1. Taxonomy (NCBI): domain Eukaryota; kingdom Viridiplantae; phylum Streptophyta; class Pinopsida; order Cupressales; family Taxaceae; genus Torreya; species Torreya grandis. The sequence goes on from JARHVA010000333.1 coordinate 4,748,608, forward strand.
ACAAATCTCTATGGGGATGCATATTAGGAACCCTTGGCTTGGATCCTTCATCTCACAATAATCTTGAAAAGGCAAGAGTGCTTGTGTCACATAGCTTAGGGCTGCATACTCTTGTTGACGAATATCAAGTGGTTCACCCTTTGGTGCCTCGATCTCCACAACTGGTTCCTTCTGCAAAATAGTGGCTTTAAAGAATCTATGAGGGGGGTTAATATAAATCCTCTCATTGCCATTCGAACTATCCTCTCCTGAATGGTGATGGCTCTTACCTTCCTATGTGGTCTTCAACAAAGCTAACATTTGCATACTCAAGATACACTGAAGGTCACTCTGGCTGTGTTTGATCAACTCCTGCAAAAACTTCACCTGCTCTGAAGAGAACCCCTTAGGCTCTTGATTCTCCAAAATCTTTTTCCTTCTTTGATAATACAATATTTATTTACCTACTCACATCCAACAAACCAAAACTCACAGGTAGACAAGATCGGTGCTCTGATACCACTGTAATGTCTCCAAATGGGACAAGTCAACCAAAAAGGGGTTTCCCTTAAAATCTTAAATTTTGAAATTAGCCAAATCAGTAAACCCTAACTCAAAGATATGCCTCAAAAACATGCAATATACTTCTAAACCCTAGGCGTCAATATGCAAATAATATATAGGTAATTTTCAACAAATACCTTGAGCAAATAACATCTCAAAATTATCTAAAATAAGCCATGAACTGAAAAAATAGATTTTATATCTTTTCATCCTTTGTATGTAGATGAACATCAAATTTAACCTTGCTATAAAATATATGATTTGACAAATAAAACAACTGAATATTTGTCAAACCCTTGCCAAAAATTATGAATAATTTACCAAAAATAGCCACACAAATCCATCGCATTTTTTGGGCCTTCAAAGTTATCAAAACGCTCTTCCAACCTAGTTTCCCTAGGTCAGACTCTGCATATAAAAAATAGAAATATTATTTTCCCTTCAACAAAGGTTTTAAACCCTTTCGAACAACAAACCCTCACTTCAATTCAAGTCGCCACACTTGAAAAAATTCTTCAATAAATATTAGCCATAAATCCACAATTTTTGAAGTCAAAACTCTCATCAAATTTGCCCAAAAATATAAATAAATAAATCAAAATGTATTATTTATTTATCCAATTGAAAAGACCATGCAAACCTTGCCCAATCTCATAGAAAGTCAATGCCACACTTCAGCAATGAAACTAGGTCAATTTGACCTCAAATTATCCTTAAAACCACACAAACTCACCAAGCAAGACGCCTCCCTTTAGGGCAATAATCAAATTTCACCCTTGCAAAGGTGGCATCAAAAGACACTATTTTGTTGAATAATCAGCATCAAAAACTTGAAAACACTGATTGGGCATACACTCCAATATTTTCTTCAAGCATGAAGAATCAATATCAATTTTCAGCATATCCTTCAAAGAAGAACTCCACCATGCACTTGTACCCTTCAAAGGGAGATGAACTACCTTGGAAAGGCCAAATATTCTTTCTTAACTCTCCTTGCCGACTTTTAGCATATCTACTCTTTGCCTTTGATCACTTACAAGCCAACATTCATTTTTTATCAAAAATAATATTAAATAATTGTCTAAATAATAAATAGTAATTAAAATTACTTTCAGACAATAATTCAATAATTATTTCAATTAAATATGTCAGTGGTAAAAACCACTTTTATAAAATATTCTATTAATCAACTAATAATTGCCGTATATGAGGAAATGATTAAAATCACTATTCAGGAAATTATAATTAATTTATAAAATAAAACCCCAAAATGAATCCTTTAGTTTATGAGGAAGTAGACTAAAGATCTTCAATCCCTGCTCATGAATGGTTTGGAAATGGGGACATTACACCCCCATTGTTTTGGTTGGAGTTAACAAGTCATCCCTTTGATTCGTAGGTTCTTTGCCCACTACATATGGCCGCTTGGTCTCTCTAGTTGTTGTTCATATGATTTGTAAGAGAATTTCTGAACATGCTCCCTTGCTTCTTTGTTAAGAGTGGAGGAAAAGGGCACACAAGTCTCTTTGATCCATATGTGGGGCATTGGCAAAGGAATAGAGTACTTGCTGCTACCTTACAATAAAGTGGACAACAAAGTCATTGGATTCTTGTTTAATGTGTAAAAATTTCCATACATCAGTCCAAAGCAACTTGTTCATATCAAATGCTTTTACGATTTCCACCACGATTTGCCAGAAAGAATTGATTGAAGCCTCAAGGAGGTGGTAATACCAGCCTAGCGCAATTCCCTCGAGTCTTAGGGAAAATTTTGGCTAACATCCCAGGGTAACAACTCTCTAATTGCCATGGTGTAGGCTTTGACATGCGTGTTTGGGTCCCCTTCTCCCTTGTATTTGGGGAGTTTGGGTGAAGGGCGCGGCAGAAGGACCCCTCAAATGGCATGGTCGAGAGGTTCTTTGAGGTATTCAACGTGTGTCCCCATTGTGCCAAAGCCCGTTAAAGAAGTATTGGGATAAGCTTGTGGAAGAGGAGCCGGATAGAAAGTGGGCATGAAACCACTAGGGCCAAACATTGTCGCCTAAGTGGTGGAGCATAATATGTTGAAAAATAGTTATCCTATTGTGTTGACTTGGAAAACATGTGATAATATGATGGTAAAGGATTTGAAGGTGGTGTGTTGATTGGTGTTTGCATAGGTGGAAGATATGTAGGTGGCCTACCACTAGGTACGTAGTTGTGAAGGACCATGGGCGGTGGTGTGTTGGTTGCCATATTGTTTGGGGCAGCATACAAGAAAGGGGTACCCACGGGAGTGTGAGTGGGAGGCTAATTGGGTGAAGACATGTTTGTCATCTCATGACCGGGAACACCAAAAGTAGAAGGTTTCCCAAATTTTAGTTAGGCATAAAACCCATTGGAATGGAAGTGGGTTGATATTGAGGAGGTTGGTAGGATGCTTTGGAATTGGCTGTCATGTCCCCACTCTAGTCCAGTCTTGCAGTGACATGAGAGTCAGCCTATTATGGGGTCTTGTAGGTTGACAGGATGGTACAAAGACCCAGTTTGGTTTTTTAGTGTTGGACTTGGTGCTCTGGCAGGTTATTGATCAGTTGGGCGACATTTCTTGTTCGTGGGAGGCAGTTCCTACATTTGTGGAGGTTACTCCTATTTTTTAGGAGACTTGGTCAGGCCCAGGATTGGGACTCCATGAGATTCTATTCAGGGGTGCAGTTTCAGGGTATTAGGGCTTGTTCCCTAAGTTTTAAGAGCATCTTTAGATTTTAGGGAGGAGACTGCCAGTGGTTCCTTGATTTCCGGCTCCAGTCACAGACAGGTGACAAGTTGTTTTGATAGTTCGTGGGGTCGGTTGGGCATTTCTTGGTTACTTTGGTTATATTTTTAATATTACCGAGTTTCCGTCTTTTAATTAAAATAAGGCTAAGTTATAGCCAATTTGGGGTTATAAGGTGTTTTTGGCCTCTTCGGGATGCATGTACTAGAGTGTAATAGCTCATTGGAAAGGTCTCGAACTCTCCTAAATATTTCATTCATATGTCGGAGCCATTCGGGGCACGGATTTCTGTTGAATTAAAAAGAAAGCATTATTTCCTATACTCTTAGCCTCTTAAAAGGAAATTATTATAATTTTCACTTAAGCGCCCTTGGTCCACTTTTTTTGGGGATCGGTTAAAGTGAAAAAAGGTTATAAGGCGTTTGAAGGGAGGGGAGAAGCCATCCGATTTCATATCATTTTCCTTTGGACAGTGCGCTTGGTAAGCGTGGAGCTTTGGGACGCAAACTCCAAAGAGTTGACTTGTGGGACGTAGCCCCCCACTAGTTTGGGTCTATCTTGGGCATAGCGATTGGTCGCTTTTCCTTGGTCAGGAGCTGGAAAACGTTTGGGGTAGCGCGCAGCATTTGGAAAGGGCGCGACTTCAGTTTTGGGAGAATTGTTGGGCGTCGCTTACACATTCCTGTCCGTAGAGATTTGCGCCTTCCCCTTGCAAGGTATTGGACCATAAATTGGCAGAAGCACAGCAGCCATAGAGGGACGTTCTCAGTTGAAGAATATTCTTGTGGAGTACTGGACTGTGCTCAGCAGTCAGAAGGTGCGATTTCAGGCTGGGAGGATCCTGTGGCGCTGCTGTACCAGGCCGAGGCTGAATCCGTACGGTTGTACTTGACAGCGATTTTTTATCACAATAGCGCATTTGTCTAAAGTCAACTAGCTGGCCGCCCTTCTATTCTTTATTCGTGAATATTCAGCGATTCAGGTTGGCGGATTAAACATTATTTTTCACCTGGATTATAAGCATTCTGTAATCAGTTAATTTATATTAAATATTCAGAAATTCTGCTCCTTCAAATCTGGATTAGGTTGCATTCAGTTTTAATTTCCATACTTTGTTTATGCATTCACATTTCAATTATTTCCCTATTGCAAATTCGTCAAAAACCCAAAAACAAAGAAAAACACAAATTCCAAAAAGAAAATACAAAATTACAGCAGTTCAATAGAAAGGATCCATCAGGGATCTTTCAGTGGTATCAGAGCTTCTATCCTGCCAGCCTGAGGGGATTCAGTGAAATTGTTTTCTATGCATCCGGGCAGAACTGATTTAAACAGATATTATACACGCAGAAGAGCTCAATACGAGTGGGAATTTGGAACAGAACAAGAGCCTATTATGGCAGAAGGACAGGGGGATGCTCAGAGGAATCAGGATGATGTAGAGAGAGAGATGATGAGGACTCTCATCACCACTCAACCCAGGATAGCCCAGACCTTAGACCGATTACAGGATACATTGGAGCGGTTGGAGATGGATAGACATAGAGGCAGGCGGAGTAGATCTATTTCAGTAGCAGGAAGTCAGCGCAGCCATCATTCTCACTCTTCGGCAGGGAGTTCCGTTCAGTCCAGTAGGAGGCATCGTCATCATACGCCTACTCCGAATAGGCCATTGCTACCTCAATTCATACTAGGAGAACAGGTAGCGTAGGTGGAACCACCAGAGATTGGATTTCAGGAGTTAGTTTTGGCAGTTACAGCGGAGTGGAGAGCTCTACCTCTGGAGGTTCGGGATGTCTTTCCTCTCCCTCAGTATTGTGCACAGCGGAGAGATGCAGCCAGATTCAGGGGAGATAGGGGAAATAGGCCACCCCAGCAGCAGCAGAATCATGACCTCAATAGAGCTACTGGGAAGATTACATTGGCCCCATATAATGGCTCTGGTGACACTAGTGCAAGAGCGTGGGTCCACAAGCTGGACATATATCTTTCCTTGAGGCCCATGCCTGAGCGTGAGGCTATTCAGTTTGCAGTATTGCACTTAGAGGGGGTTGCATATGATTGGTGGCACCATGGATTGATCACCCAGGATCACGCCTTAGTTCACTCTTACGCTGAGTTCACTGAGCGGCTCATTGCACGATTTGACCATAAGAATCCAGAACTTTACTACAGGGAGTTGGCTCATCTAAGACAGACTGGTCACGCAGAGGCTTATATTAATGAGTTCCAGCGTATTGCGGTCATGGTACCTGACATGCCTCAGAGACGGAGCGTGATGTTATTTATTGAGGGGTTACAAGATAGACTTAAGGGCCTGGTTCGTGCTTTCCAACCAGCAACTCTTAAGGAGGCTATCGAGGTGACATTGAGATTGGACACTGTTTCCACTTCTTATCAGGCAGATAAGAAACCAGTTAGAGACTCTCGGCCTTTTCAGAAGGCCAATTCGACACAAAACAAAGGAGGAGCTTCATCTAAAGTCCCTTGGATGAATCAGGAGACGAGGAATGAACTGAGAAAGAAAAAGTTATGTTTTTCCTGCAAAGATCCATGGGAACCCGGACACCATTGTATGGGCAAAGGAAAGGTTCACTTGATCGAGGTGACTTCAGAGTTAGGGGATGAGGAGGTTCCGGATACTGATTCTGAGGATAATACAGAGGAGGTTGAGCAGGTTCAGACTCAGTTGGAGCTAGACACCCCTGAGCCTTTGGCATCCGTCAAAGTAGCCATGGCTACCCTTTCCAGTTATTCTAAGTTTCATGCCTTCAGACTAAAAAGGACACTTAAGGGAAAGCGGGTCACTAGCCTGGTAGACACTAGGGCTACACATAACTTTATTGACCAGAAATTAGTTGAGAGGCGTGGTTTACAGTATGAGGAGTTTGGCGGTTTTGGAGTAAAAGTAGCAGATGGTGCAATTTTGAGTTGTACCAAACGAATTCCGCAGCTTAGTATTCAGATGGGGGACCATACTTTGACTGATGATTTCTATGTACTTCCTATAGAGGATTATGATGTGGTGTTGGGTATGCAGTGGTTACAAGGTATTGGACGTTACATTATTGATCACCGCCTTATGCAATTAGAGTTTCTTTCTGGAGGAAAGAAGGTGATTTTGAGGGCAGCTTCTGATGGTGGGCCTAGAGAGGTGACTTCTCGTAGGATGGAGGCTATCCTTAGACATAATGATGTACTCTGGGCTACGCATTGTTTGGTTAAGCCCAAAACACCCACATCTCAGGACGGCCGCGTGTTTCATGTGGACATTCAGTCAGTGATGGATCGCCATGGTAGAGTCTTTGGGGATATACCTCCTGGAGTGCCTCCAGACAGAGGATTTGAGCATGGAATAGAGTTAGAAGAGGGAGCAAAGCCACTGATTACTACTCCATACCGTCATCCTAGAGCTTACAAGGATGAAATTGAGAAGACTATTCATGAATTGTTAGATATGGGGTTCATTCGGCCTAGTTCCAGCCCCTTTGCTTCTTCTGTAGTGTTGGTTAAGAAGAAGGATGGGACTCTAAGGATGTGTGTTGATTACAGAGCTTTGAACAAAAAAACAATCAAAAACAGATATCCTATTCCCCGCATAGATGAGTTGTTGGATGAACTTCATGGGGCTCTATATTTCTCTAAGATTGATCTTCACTCTGGTTACCATCAGATTCGTGTACGAGTCGAGGATGTACACAAGACTGCTTTCCGTTGTCACTATGGGCACTATGAGTTCCTGGTAATGCCATTTGGCCTTACCAATGCACCTGCGACCTTCCAATCCTGTATGAACCATATCTTCAACAAGCAGTTGAGGAAGTCGGTTCTAGTATTCTTTGATGATATATTAATTTACAGTGATACTTGGGAGGATCATCTCCGACATCTTGAGGAGGTACTTAGCATAATGGAGGACCAGTCTCTATTTGCTAAGCTCTCCAAATGTGAGTTTGGATTGAGGTACTATACTTGAGACATGTAATTAGTGCTGATGGGGTTAAGGTGCATGAGGAGAAGATTCAGGCAATTCAGAATTGGCCGGTCCCTTAGAACATTACTGAGTTACGTGGATTCCTTGGATTGTGTGCTTATTATAGAAGATTTGTTAAGGGGTTTTCTCAGTTGGCAGCACCTTTGACAGATCTTACTAAGAAAGGAGCCTTCAGATGGACAGAACTTGCACAGGGGGTCTTTGATAGACTCAAAGAGGTTATGAGCACTTGCCCTGTTTTGGCACTACCTGATTTTTCACAGCCATTTGTTCTAGAATGTGATGCTTCGGGATTGGGTATAGGAGCCGTGTTGATGCAGAACAAACATCCGATTGCCTATGAGAGTAGAAAGTTGCAAAATAATGAAAGGTTGTATTCTACTTATGACAAGGAAATGTTGGCTATCATGCATGCGTTGGCCAAGTTCAGACAGTACCTTGTGGGTAGCAAATTTGTGGTAAGAACTGACCACAATAGTTTGAAATATTTCCTAAATCAGAAGGAGCTCAATGATAGACAGCAAAAATGGATCAGCAAAATTCAGGCTTATGATTTCGATATCGAATTCATAAAGGGAAAGAATAATATTGTGGCCGATGCACTCTCTCGGAAACCTTCATTGGCTGCCCTTTGCTCATTGAGTGAGATTTCAGCGGATTGGAAGGCTCAACTTTTAGTTGAGTATTCCAAGAATCAGTATGCTGGTGAGATCATGGAGGGTGTGGTAGTAGATGACATATATAGTGTAGTAGATGACATTATCTACTACAAAGGCAGGGTTTATCTTGTTCTAGGGTCAGTTGAAGGAACAAATTTTGCAGGCTCATCATGATACTCCTATGGCAGGACATCCAGGATATGTGAAGACTTATAGGGCGATTCGAGAGAGATTCTCATGGAAGGGTCTCAAAGATGATGTTTTGAGGCATGTTCGGGAGTGTGTGACTTGTCAGCAGAACAAGTCGGAACATACTTACCCAGCAGGATTATTGCAGCCATTACCTATACCAGAACAGAAGTGGACAGGGATTTCCATGGATTTCATTACAGGTCTTCCTCGAGTTCAGGGGAAAGATTGTATTTATGTGGTTGTGGACAGGTTAACAAAGTACGCCCACTTCTTCTCCATTGCCCTAGATTTTACAGCATCATAGGTGGCTGAGTTATTTTTCAGAGAGGTGTTTAGACTCCATGGTCTTCCCAAGACCATTGTGAGTGACAGGGATAGCAGGTTCATGAGTTCCTTTTGGCATGAACTTTTCAGGCTTACAGGCACCATGTTGACACCGAGTACTAGTTATCACCCTCAAACGGATGGGCAGACTGAAATAGTTAATAAGTGGGTTGAGGGGTATTTGCGTAACTATGTGTCAGGGCAACAAAAGGCATGGGTTCATTGGTTGTATTTGGGCGAGTATTGTTATAATACCTCGCACCATATGTCCATTGGCATGACGCCTTTTAGAGCCCTCTATGGATATGAAGCATTATCTTTCACTGATTTGGCACTTGGTGACAGTAGAGTTCCCTTGGCTCAGGATTGGTTACAGGAGAACCAAGATATCATGAGATCCCTCAGAGAGAATTTACAGCAGGCCCAAAATCAGCAAAAGATGTACGCTGATAGACACCGGATTGAGAGAGCATTTGAGGTGGATGATATGGTCTTTCTATGCTTACAACCATATCGACAGAGCACCCTTAAAAAGGGGGGAGCTGAAAAGCTCAAACCACGTTTCTATGGTCCATACAGAGTGCTCCGACGAGTAGGAGAGGTTGCATATGAGATTGAGTTACCGGCAGACAGCATAATTCATAATGTATTTCACGTATCTCGCCTAAAAAGGGCCCTTGGACAGCATATAACAGTTTCACCCGAGTTACCTCCTATGGATGAGGAAGGTAATTTGATTATGGTTCCTGATGAGATTCTTGAGGTAAGGGAACGGCAGTTGAGGAAACGGGTGATTCGAGAGTATTTGGTTCGATGGAGAGATCTTCCCATAGAGGATGCCACCTGGGAAGGAGAGAGCATTTTGCAGCATCCAGCCTTACAGTTGCTTGTGGGCAAGCATCTCCTAGAGGGGAGGACTGTCATGTCCCCACTCTAGTCCAGTCTTGCAGTGACATGAGAGTCAGCCTATTATGGGGTCTTGTAGGTTGACAGGATGGTACAGAGACCCAGTTTGGTTTTTTAGTGTTGGACTTGGTGCTCTGGCAGGTTATTGATCAGTTGGGCGACATTTCTTGTTCGTGGGAGGCAGTTCCTACATTTGTGGAGGTTACTCCTATTTTTTAGGAGACTTGGTCAGGCCCAGGATTGGGACTCCATGAGATTCTATTCAGGGGTGCAGTTTCAGGGTATTAGGGCTTGTTCCCTAAGTTTTAAGAGCATCCCTAGATTTTAGGGAGGAGACTGCCAGTGGTTCCTTGATTTCCGGCTCCAGTCACAGACAGGTGACAAGTTGTTTTGATAGTTCATGGGGTCGGTTGGGCATTTCTTGGTTACTTTGGTTATATTTTTAATATTACCGAGTTTTCGTCTTTTAATTAAAATAAGGCTAAGTTATAGCCAATTTGGGGTTATAAGGTGTTTTTGGCCTCTTCGGGATGCGTGTACTAGAGTGTAATAGCTCATTGGAAAGGTCTCGAACTCTCCTAAATATTTCATTCATATGTCGGAGCCATTCGGGGCACGGATTTCTGTTGAATTAAAAAGAAAGCATTATTTCCTATACTCTTAGCCTCTTAAAAGGAAATTATTATAATTTTCACTTAAGCGCCCTTGGTCCACTTTTTTTGGGGATCGGTTAAAGTGAAAAAAAGTTATAAGAGGCGTTTGAAGGGAGGGGAGAAGCCATCCGATTTCATATCATTTTCCTTTGGAGAGTGCGCTTGGTAAGCGTGGAGCTTTGGGACGCAAACCCCAAAGAGTTGACTTGTGGGACGTAGCCCCCCACTAGTTTGGGTCTATCTTGGGCATAGCGATTGGTCGCTTTTCCTTGGTCAGGAGCTGGAAAACGTTTGGGGTAGCGCGCAACATTTGGAAAGGGCGCGACTTCAGTTTTGGGAGAATCGTTGGGTGCCGCTTACACATTCCTGTCCGTAGAGATTTGCGCCTTCCCCTTGCAAGGTATTGGACCATAAATTGGCAGAAGCGCAGCAGCCATAGAGGGACGTTCTCAGTTGAAGAATATTCTTGTGGAGTACTGGACTGTGCTCAGCAGTCAGAAGGTGCGATTTCAGGCTGGGAGGATCCTGTGGCGCTGCTGTACCAGGCCGAGGCTGAATTCGTACGGCTGTACTTGACAGCGATTTTTTATCACAATAGCGCATTTGTCTAAAGTCAACTAGCTGGCCGCCCTTCTATTCTTTATTCGTGAATATTCAGCGATTCAGGTTGTCGGATTAAACATTATTTTTCACCTGGATTATAAGCATTCTGTAATCAGTTAATTTATATTAAATATTCAGAAATTCTGCTCCTTCAAATCTGGATTAGGTTGCATTCAGTTTTAATTTCCATACTTTGTTTATGCATTCGCATTTCAATTATTTCCCTATTGCAAATTCGTCAAAAACCCAAAAACAAAGAAAAACACAAATTCCAAAAAGAAAATACAAAATTACAGCAGTTCAATAGAAAGGATCCATCAGGGATCTTTCAAAATGGGAGAGGAATGGCTTTGATTATTGAAATTTGGGGCCATTCCTTGATTTGAAGGACCAGTTTGAAGAAAAGGTTGGCTGCTCTCTAGGTCCTGAATGCGTCCCACCAAGGTGGAGATGAGATCATTTGGAGTAGCATCAGTGGTAGGTTTGAAGGCCTCTTTCGTGGGAGGCTCTAAGGGAAGATGATGATAGCCCAAGATGAATTGATTTGTGCTTGACAATTTAGGGGGAGTCACATTGGGTTGCTTGGGCAGTGTGAAAATAGATCGGCTAGTGCAAGGAGGTGGTGGAGGCAATTTTAGCCTATTTAATTCGTCTTCTATAATGCGAACTCTCTCACTATACTGATTGAATCTTGCCATTCTCTCAGCAATAGGAGTTTGTAAGTTGATTTGAGATCTAGTTAGAATGTGTGGATACAATCCACCCTCGCCAGTGAAGGTCTTGTCATTTAAATCACGGTAGTTGTTTGCAGTCTTCAAGGAACCCTGTAACTCTTCGATTAGCACACGAGACTTGGTTTGTGGTATGAAGGGAGAAGAGCTATAATATGGAGATGTGTTTTCATTGTTTTGACAGTGTGTTAGTCAAACTAAATAAAGGAGGTTCATTTTGGCCTTGAACGCTTCTTCTGAAAGCATCAAGGCCTAAAGCCTTGTCAAATACCTCTTCAGACATATTCTAGGGGTGTGTAAACACCTATAGAATAAATGGTAGAGGGGAAAAGATGAATGAAAGAAAATAAAGAATATGGATAAATGCAAAAGGACAATCCTTTCACGTCGCATTCACCATATTTGTACGCAAGGAAAGTGACGGGCTTTCCTTGCTCACTTGACTTCCCAAGGTTTGGCCAAGATGACCAATGAGAGTGATGTGGGCATGTTAAATATTGGTTTGGTTGGTTGTTTTGAGCTCGTTGAATAGGATGAATTGGTTGGTCTGGTTGAGTTGCTCTAGCAGGGTTATGGGCTACATGTCTCATAGGATGAGCTTTCTATACCAATATAACTTAGCGTCTTCGTAATGCTCGTTTAAGGTGGAAAATTGAGAACGAATGAGTTCGAGAGACTAGCTAGATTCTAAAAGAACCAAATGGTGCAACTCTTGGTCTATGCTGCTCTCCTTGAATGGGTTGAAGTTGGGCTATATCACTCGTGGTATTTGACCAATTCTATGAGGCTGGGTTTGCCTGGGCAATGTCATCTGCAAAGCAAATGAAATTAGACAAGGTTAGACTAGAGGACGAAGAATTAAATCAAATTTGAAGGTTTCTGGATTGGTGAACTAAAAGGTGAATTTGTCTAGCTAGTTGGGCTTCAAATAGCTTAGTTTGTTCTTCTAAGGCATTTAATTGCTAATGAATTTTTTTGGCAGCGTTGTTGAGTGACAGACTTGCAGCCGGAGCTTAGAGTCTATATCGCTTTGAATATTTTGTGCTGGCACGAGGGCAATTAGTCGTGGAAACACTCCTACTCTATATAGATGCATTTGTTCAGGAAGCGCTCTCTAAGGGCGAAGAAATGTTTGTTTGATATTTTCTATTTGTTCTGCTTATTGTTTTTGATTTTTTGAAGGTCGTATGGTTGATTTTTGTTTTGTTTTTGGAAATGTAGTGTTTGCTGATTTTATTGTCTAATGAATTTAGATGATTGTATGTTTCGCTAAGGGGGTTTTGTTTGCTTTTGAACTAATGTTTTGAAAGCATTTAAACAAACTACAACTATGCTGAAAATAATGATGCTTAAAGTGAATAAAACAAATTTCTTTTTGTGTTTTTTTAACAAAGAGTTATGCGAATGCAAATGAATTGATAGTTGAAACTACTATTTAAATGTTGATTTTCTGATTCTATAAATGCATAGAAATTTATGTGTATTGCTGAAAGTGCATGCTTGATTTCTACTTCAGAATGAATGCAACTGATGATGAATAAGTGTTTTAAATTTTAAGATGCACAACTAAATGCTAATCTATGATTTTCAGATTGTATGAATGCAACTAAATATGCATGAATGCTGGAAATTATTGTTGAATGCAAACTCCCTGTTTCTAAATGATTTGCCTCTATTTAATCTAACATGCAAATGGAAATCTTGATCTAAGAAAGGTTATGCTTTTATTTATCAGATATATGCAAAAATAAAAAATGAAATTTGTTGATGCAATCTTGTTTTCTTCTTTTTGATTTTTCTGAATTTGTATGCAAACAGGTGTGAAGTGCTAGCTGATTTGTGTATGTGTTATGAGAGCTGAACTAGAAAGTATATGGACTATTGGAAGTGAAAGAAACTATGTTCTTGAATTCTAAAATTAACATGCAAAAGTATATGTTGTTGGGTTTTCTTTGTGCATGTAAAATTCCAAGAAAATTGAGTTGCTAAAGGAAATGATTTTTTTTTTGTATTTTATGTTCTTTTCTAATATGCAAGCAAACCAATCAAATAAAATATAATCTAATGAAGACAGGAAAAACAAGAAAGAAAATTAAAAATCCTCCATCTTGACCAAAACAGAGAACAACTTGGAAGAATAGCTTGTTGAATTTGGAAATATCTAGATCCTCAAGCTGCTATCTCCTTGTATTTTTGCTTAGTAATGACTCTGGAATTCTCTAGCAAGAAGAATGTCAAATTAGTGGAATTGCAAGCACAAAATGAAGACAAAAAATGAGTTGTTGCTAATTCTCACAAACAACAGAATACTGTGTTGCAAATTTGTGAGCCATCTCCAATTTGCGATGGTAACCAGAAATATGTTGCAAGGCTTGGGCTGATTCCTCAAGAAAAAACGATAGAAAACATACTATAGCTCTCTCAAAATATGAATGCTCAATTCTCAATGCAATTTTTGGATCTGAATTTCATGATAAAGAGAGTTATTTGTAAGAAAAGAATCGCTGCTACATGGGGGAAAAAACAAGAGTTCGCTGAGTGCTTACTGAGGTTGACTTGAAGTTAGCTAAAATTGGTTTGAGAATGATCTTGATTGAACTGGAGTATTGGTGAACTGATTATAGAAGAATATGAAGCAAAACAAAGGGTTGAACATGCAAAAATTTGTGAAAACACGTGTTCCAAGAATTAAAATAAAAGTGCATGCAATGGTGGCAAAATTGCTGTTATATGTAGATGACATTTGTGCAACCGTCGAGGTGGTTATGTGAATTGTCGGGGCAGTTGGCAATTGTTGTGGCAATTTTGCTGTGCACCTCAGAAATCCCGGGTTTGGAAGATTGTAGTCTGTATTTTGCAAGTTTGGTACTTGGGAAAGGTTTGGAAAGAGGCAAAAGGGAAATAAGAAGATCAGGTTTGAGCATATTATTGTTTTATGGAGGTCATTGTATCATCATCGGATATCATAGAAATGTTGCACTATGCAAAATTTGGGTGCGTACAACCACTTTTGTAGTATCTCTATTCGTCAGCCACTTGAATGTATATGTGCGAATCTCTTGAAAATCCTTGAACATAACTAACAAGTCAATATCCAACGATATCAAAACACATGTCCATGATCCCTCTAAAACTCAAATTAATCAATCTGGCCCTATCCACATCTAACAACTTGCGAAGCAAATTAGGAAATCATGAGGCATCCACTGTTTGCCATAGTTGGACCCGTCTTTGCTCTTGCAAAAATAAAACCACACGCAATTAGTGTTCAAATCCAACAAAAATCAGACAAAATACAAGAAAAACCCCAAAATTAAGCAAAATCGCACATTTTCAACTACATTGACCATTTGATCAAACATCATCGGCCATGTCTATCTTTTCCAATTACATCGATCAATTGACAAAACATTAGCGGCCATCCTATAACTTTCTACTACATCGGCCAATTGACAAAACATCATTAGTTATCTTCTCTCATTCTACTACATAGACCAATTAACAATAGGTCATTGGCCAATTATCCATTTCCTACTATAATGACCAATTGACATGTCATTGGCCAATTATCCATTTACTACTACAACGACCAATTGACAAAATGTCATTGACCTTGTTGCGATCTTAAGCTTGTACAACATAATTGGCTAGGCCGATGACGCATGGTCGTGCATCTTTTCCACCTACATCGACTAATTGACAAAACATCGACCATCCTATAACTTTCTACTACATCAGCGAATTGACAAAACATCATTAGTCATCTTCTCTCATCCTACCACATAGACAAATTAACAAAATGTCATCGGCCAATTATCCATTTTTTACTATAACGACCAATTGACAAAATGTCATTGATCTTGTGATCTTAAGCCTGTACAACATAATTGGCTAGGTCGATGAGACACGGTTGTGCATCCTATTTTTTTCCCCTATAAATTACACATCAAGCAAAAAAAATATTCTACCCAAAACCCATTATGCCTTGCATCATCACCTACATTTTGACTGCCTTCAAGGAAAATTCTACCAAGCAGATTCGCCCTAGGATACACTCCTCAATCTAACCTATCTACCATCCCAAATTCAAATACGAAACCCTGCCTACATGATCATTGTTGGTGGGTCCAAAGATGGTCCCCTGCATCCACCTCTTTATGCTCTTGTTGTAGCCTCTTCTTGCACCGAAAATGGTGTAATGTCCTCATTTCCAAACCATTCATGAGCAGATATTGAAGACCTTTAGTTTACTTCCACATAGACTAAATGATTCATTTTGGGGTTTTATTTTATTAATTAATTATAATTGTCTGAATAGTAGTTTTAATCATTTGTTCATATAAGACAATTATTAGTTGATTAATAGAATATTTTATAAAAGTGGTTTTTACCACTAACGTATTTAATTGAAATAATTATTGAATTATTGTCTAAAAGTAATTTTAATTATTATTTATTATTTAAGCAATTATTTAATATTATTTTTGGTAAAAAAAGAATGTCGGCTTATAAGCGATCAAAGGCAAAGAGGAGATATGCTAAAAATCGGCAAGGAGAGTTAAGAAAGAGTATTTTGCCTTCCCAAGGTGGTTCGCCCCCCTTTGAAGGATACAAGTACATGGTGGAGTTCTCATTTGAGAGATATGCTGAAAGTTGATATTGATTCTTTATGCTTGAAAAAAATATTGGGATGTATGCCCAACAAGTGTTTACAGATTTTTGGAGCTAATTATTCGACAAAATAGTGTCTTTTGATGCTACCTTTGCAAAAATGAGATTTGATTATTGCCTTAAAGTGGGGCGACTTGCTTGGTGTCTTGTTTGTGTGGGTTTCAAGGCTAATTTGAGGTCAAATTGACCTAGTTTCATTGTTGAAATTTATTGATAATTATTGCTGAAGTGTGGCGTTGACTTTCTATGTGATTGGGCAAGGTTTGCAAGGTCTTTTCAAGTTGATGAATAAATAATAAATTCTGATTTATTTATTTATGTTTTTGGGTAGATTTGATGAGGGTTTTGACTTCATAAATTGTGGGTTTATGGCCAATATTTATTGAGGAACTTTCCAAAATGTGACGACTTGAATTGAAGTGAGGGTTTGTTGCTTGAAGGGGTTTAAAACTTTAGTTGAAGGACAAATAATATTTCTGATTTTTATATACAGGGTTTGACCTCGGATGACTAGGCTGGAAGAGGGTTTTGATCATTTTGAAGGCCCAAAAAGAGTGTTAGATTTGTGTGGCTATTTTTGGTAAATTATTCATGATTTTTGGCAAGGGCTTGACAAATATTCAATTGCTATTTTATGTGTAAAATCAGATATTTTACAGCAAGGTTAAATCTAATTTTCATCCACATACAAGGGGTAAAAAGGTATAAAATCTCTATTTTCAATTTGTGGCTTATTTTGAAAGTATATTGCATGTTTTGAGGCATATCTTTGAGCTAGAGTTTGCTGATTTGGCTAATTTTAGAATTTAGAAATTTATGGATTTTAGGAGAAACCTCTTTTTGGTTGAATTGTCCCATTTGGGGACACTATAGTGGTATCAGAGCACCAATCTTGTCTACTTGTGAGTTTTGGTTTGTTGGATGTGAGCAGGTAAAGAGATCTTGTATTATCAAAGAAGGGGAAAGACTATGGAGAATCAAGAGCCTAAGGGGTTCTCTTCAGAGTAGGAGAAGTTTTTGCAGGAGTTGATCAAACAGAGCCAGAGTGACCTTCAATCTATCTTGAGTACGCAAATGTTAGCTTTGTTGAAGACCACACAAGAAGGTAAGAGTCATCACCATTCAGGAGAGGATAGTTTGAATGGCAATGAGAGGGTTCATATTAAACAGAAGGAACTAGTTGTGGAGATGGAGGCACCAAGGGGTGATCCTCTTGATATTCGTCAACAAGAGTATGCAGCCCTAAGCTATGACACACAAGCACTCGTCTTTTTAGGGATCCAAGCCAAGGGTTCGTAATATGCATCCCTGTAGAGATTTGTAACAAAGGTTGGGTAAGATTTTTCTTCTTATTTTTGACGAAAAATAAATTTATTGTGAGATTATGGTTGCAGAAGTTGGAGACATTTATCACTTAATCCCATGTTTGAGGATGAGGCTTTCAAGTTCATCACCCTACATTTAGAGGGTATTGCTCATGAGTGGTGGTTTCATATCTTAATCACACAAGGCCACGGATCCATTACTACTTTAGAGGAGTTTGGTAAGAGGATCATGGAGAGATTTGATAGGAGAGATCCAACGATACATTTTCGTGAGTTGGCACAACTCAAGAAAAATCATGATGTTGAGAAGTTGCTGATTTTCAAAAGGTTTCAGTTATGGTATCAGATGTTAGTGAGAGGAGGTTGGTTGTTTTGTTTGTTGAGGGTTTGATTGAGCCTTTGAGGGACCTGTTTATTTGCAAGATGCTATCACTATGGCTTTGGATTTAGAATGTTCAGCATACAGGGGCCATGAATGGCCAAGAAGACAGCCAAAGGCAACCACCTATTCGTTGTCCAAAGGGGAATATACAGGGCAACCAAGGTCTAATTTTAGTGGGCAGCCTAGGGCACCACCCAATGAACAACAAAAGAAGTCTTGTACACCATATGTGCCACCTCATAGATCCCTGCCCTATAACAAAAATATGAAGGATGCTAGAGATGAGTTGAAAAGGAAAGGGTTGTCTTTCACTTGCAAGGATCCATGGACCAAAGGCCACCGTTGCATGGGCAAATGACATATCCACTACATTGAGGTAATTGATGATGATTCAGATTTTGATATTGTTGATACTAATGAGATTGTTGTTGATGAACATGTGCATGAAGAGGACACACAAGATATGGGCAACACTCTTGCTACTCTTTTGAGAGCACCAAAGTACTATTCTTTCCGGGTAGGAGGGACTTTGAAGGAGCACAAGGTAACCATCTTGATTGATAGTAGTGCTACTCACAATTTCATTGGTAAAAAATTGGTGGCTAAGATTGATTTGATTGTGGAATATTTCAAAGGTTTCAAGGTAACAATAGTGGATAGATTTTCTCTTCCTTGCACCGAAAGAATCACCAAGCTTACCATTGCATTAGGGGAGTATGAGGTATGTGATGATTTCTATGTAATTGACATTGAAGATATGAATCTTGTTCTTGGAGTCCAATGGTTGTATTCATTGGGGGAATTTACCTTCAATTATCGAAGTTTGATGTTCAAATTCAAGGTGGGTGGCAAAGAGGTAGCATTTCAAGGTATGATCAAAGGGTCATGTCATATTGCTTTTATGTTCAATAAGGCTTTACAAGAAGATGCAAAACTCTGTTCTATGTCTTTTATAACAATAGATTGGAAAGAGTTAATTATCTTGAAATATACTAAAAATCAGTTTACTAACAACTTGCTTGAAGAGGTAATTGTTGATGATAAATTCAAAATTTTGGATGGGCTTATACTCTACAAAGAAAGGGTCTATTTGGTACCCAAATTTAAGGTAAAGCACCTGATTTTGAGGGCTGCCCTTGACACTCCTTTTGCTGGTCATCAAGGGTACTTTAAGACCAAACTTGTGAGGTAAAGGTTCTATTGGAAGGGCTTAAAGGAGGTTCTCAAGTATATTCAGGAATGTTTTATATGTCAAAAAAATAAAAGTGAGTATGAATTTCCAGCAAGTCTCTTGCAGCTGCTTACCATTCTTTCACAAAAATGGGAGAGCGTCTCTATGGATTTCATTACCGGGTTGCCTATGGTTCAAAGTAAAAATTGTTTATATATTGTGGTTGATAGACTTACAAAATTTGATCAATTTTATCCACTTTCAGTCAAGTACAATGTTTCTATGGTTGCTGATGTGTTTTTTAGAGAAGTGTTCAAATTGCATAGGCTGCCCAAAAGCATTGTTAGTGACAGGGACAACAGGTTCATGAGTATATTTTGGCAAGAACTCTTTAAATTGACAGGTACTGAGCTCACTCCTAGCACCGGTTATCATCCACAAACCAATGGGCAAACAAAAATTGTGAATAAATGGTTGGAAGGGTATTTGAGGAACTATGTTTCGGGGTAGCAATCAACATGGATAAAATGGTTACATATGGTCGAGCATTGTTATAACAAAACCTTCCACATGTCTAGAGGTATGACTCCTTTTAAGGCTCTTTATGGTTATGATGTTTTTTCCTTCATTGATTTGGTGACGACAGATAGTAGAGTGCCTAGGGCAAAGGATTTGGTACAACAGAGTTATGACATCATGAAAGCACTGAAAGAGAACCTACAACATTCCCAAAATCAACAGAAATTATATGCAGATCAACATAGAGTTGAGAGGTCATTTGAGGTAGGAGATTGGGTCTTTTTGAGATTGCAACCCTATAGGCAATCTTCCCTCAAACAAAGTGGTTCGGAAAAGTTGAAACCACATTTTTATGGGCCATATAAGGTGAGGAACAAGGTGGGAGAAGTAGCATATGAGTTGGAGCTTCTAGAAAATGGTAAGATTCACAATATGTTCCATGTTTCTTGTCTCAAAAGGGTTCTTGGGCAGCGCACTACCATTTCTTTAGAGCTGCCCCCATTGGATGAAAAAGGCAAAATAATCTTGATTCTGAAATCTATCATTGAGGTTTGTGAGAAGAAGCTAAGGAACCATAGCATCAAAGAATATTTGATTAGATGGAAGGACTTGCCACTTGAGGATGCCACTTGGGAAAAAGAGTCAATTTTGGAGCATCCAGGTTTGCAATTGCTTGAAGGCAAGCAATTTTGAGAAGAGATGACTGTAATGTCCCCATTTACAAACCATTCATGAGCAGGGATTGAAGATCTTTAAACTACTTCCCCATAGACTAAATGATTCTTTTTGGGGTGTTATTTTATTAATTAATTATAATTGCCCGAATAGTGATTTTAATCATTTGCTTATATAAGACAATTATTAGTTGATTAATAGAATATTTTACAAAAGTGGTTTTTACCACTAAGATATTTAACCGAAATAATTATTGAATTAATGCATAAAAGCAATTTTAATTACTATTTATTATTTTAGGCAATTTAATAATATTTTTTTTGATAAAAAATGAATGTCCGCTTGTAAGTGATCAAAGGCAAAGAAGTGATATGCTAAAAGTTTGCAAGGAGAGTTAAGAAAGAGTATTTGGCTTTTCCAAGGTGGTTCGACCCCCTTTAAAGAGTACAAGTACATGGTGGAGTTCTCTTTTGAGGGATATGATGAAAATTGATATTGATTCTTCATGCTTGAAAAAAATATTGGGATGTATACCCAATAAGTGTTTGCAGGTTTTTGGAGTTGATTATTCGACAAAACGATGTCTTTTGATGCCACCTTTGCAAAGGTGGAATTTAATTGTTGCCTTAGAGTGGGGCAACTTACTTGGTAACTTGTTTGTGTGGGTTTCAAGGCTAAATTGAGGTCAAATTGACTTAGTTTCATTGTTAGAATCTATTGATAATTATTGTTGAAGTGTGGTGTTGACTTTCTTTGTGATTGGGCAAGGTTTGCAAGGTCTTTTCAAGTGGATAAATAAATAATAAATTTTGATTCATTTATTTATATTTTTGGATAAATTTCATGAAGGTTGACTTCATAAATTGTGGATTTATGGCTAATATTTATTGAGGAATTTTTCCAAGTGTGATGACTTGAATTGAAGTGTGGGTTTGTTGTTTGAAGGGGTTTAAGGGCAAATGATATTTCTGATTTTTATATGTGGAATTTGACCTAGGACGACTAGGTTGGAAGAGGGTTTTGATTACTTTGAAGGACCAAAAAAGGCGTTGGATTTGTGTGGCTATTTTTGGTAAATTATTCATGATTTTTGGCAAGGGTTTGACAAATATTCAGCTGCTGTTTTATGTGTAAAATCAGATATTTTACAGCAAGGTTAAATCTGATTTTTATCCACACATAAGGGGTAAAAAGATATAAAATCTTTATTTTTAGTTTGTGGCTTATTTTAGATAATTTTGAGGTGTTATTTACTCAAAGTAATTTGCTGAAAATTACCTATATATTATTTGCATATTGACGCCTATGGTTTGAAAGTATATTGCATGTTTTTTAGTTATATTTTTGAGCTAGGGTTTGCTGATTTGGCTAATTTCAAAACTCAAAATTTTGTAGATTTTAGGGAAAACCTTTTTTGGTTGATTTGTCCCATTTGGGGACATTACAAATGGTTTTCCCAAAGGTCCAAAATATCAAAATCTCTGATAACAATATGCCAATTGAAGGGCTTTGACCCATTTATATAGCCTCCAAACCAAAAATTTTAACTTTTAAGAACTTATTCCTCATATTCGATAGAATTACCATATCTTTGCAACCATAGCTCCGATAGACGAACCATAAGAAGCGCTATAATCTTGGGGTCAAAAATAATTTTATGCTACTAATGGATTATTTTTGCAATTTTTTTGAAAAATCAGCTATTTTACAGGCGTGCCACACCCGCAATAGCAGCTGTTCACCGACCTAACATAGCACCAATGATTGGAGATGATAAGCTTCTTACAACCCGCTAGTTAAATGAAGGTATATATGTTTATTTATTTTAGTTTATCTTAGATTTACCAATATTTATTAGCGATTTGTTATCTTTTTGGTAATACGCTTTTCCCAAAGCACCATTACTCATTACATTATTGTGATGAGTGATGAGCTTTAGGGGGTCATATGTTTACACATTATTTTGACTTAACTGATTTTTCTTGTCCAGGTTTTGTCAGCGTATTTCTAATTACAATATGCCAATTGAAGGGCTTTGACCCATTTATATAGCCTTCAAACCAAAAATTTTAACTTTTAAAAACTTATTCCTCATATTCGATAGAATTACCATATCTTTGCAACCATAGCTCCGATAGATGAACCATAAGAAGTGCCAGAATCTTGGCGTCAAAAATAATTTTATGCTACTAATGGATTATTTTTGCAATTTTTTTGAAAAATCAGCTATTTTACAGGCCTGTCACACCCGCCCTAGCTGTTCACCGACCTAACATAGACCAATGATTGGAGATGATAAGCTTCTTACAACCCGCTAGGTAAGTGAAGATATATATTTTTATTTATTTATTTTAATTTATCTTAGATTTACCAACATTTATTAGCCATTTGTTATCTTTTTCGTAATACGCTTTTCCTAAAGCACCATTACTCATTACATTACTGTGATGAGTGATGAGCTTCAGGGGGTCATGTTTACACATTATTTTGGCTTAACTGATTTTTCTTGTCCAGGTTTTGTCAGCGTATTAATCTCCTTGAGTATATGCTTACACATACACCAAGATCAGGGCAGGACGACTTGTAGCACTTTGTGAGAGATGTCATGGACTATCCTCCTACTACCACCTTCATATCACCATCACATCAACTTCTTTGTCCTCGATTTTCATACCCTTCCTTTAATCCTATTTTTTTCATTCCCTGCATATAGTCGATGTCATCGGCCATGCCAATTACGTTCTGTAGCACCTTTTGAAAATTGAGATTTTTTATTGTTGGGGATTTTATCTATATTTATAAGGTTCTCTTTGGTCATTTCTCCACAAAGACACAAAAAATCCACTATGCTTGAGCACACAAATCCACCTTAGGGAAAAGAAGAGGATTTAGGGCCAAGAGGAGATTGCAACAAGGAAGACTAGTTAACATAAAGCCCTTGAAGATTTCAAGAATAAAATATACACTTGCGAGGTTTACCAATTCTTTGGAGTTTCCACCTTTGGTCAATTCATCTTGACTTCAAATACAACCATTTCTCACTAAGTGCTACAAGCCAAGGGAGAGAATAATGCATCTACAAGTCAACCATAGGTAAGTATCCCTAACCCTAATCTCTCTTTTGTACTTTCGTAGATATTATGGATGTTGTTTGTCTCTTGTATTTGATAGTATAATTTATTACATACTTATTTCGTTATTGCTATCTTTTACGTTATTGTCACTCATAGCTCTTGCTTATTGTTGTCAATCTGGACTTGCACCCTGATCAAAGACATGCTGAAATGGCTAATCCTCGCTCCAGTTGAAACAATGGGATCTTCTCACGAGAGTGGGTGCCTCAATGATGAGAATAACCTCCAGAAAAGGCTGGTTCTTGTAAGATGCATCAATTAGATCTGAACTGTTTTTTGGGATTTTCTAATTTTTGGGGGATGAAAGGGAGAAGGAAACTGAAAGGAAAATTCTATCTAATAGGGGTGATACACCTAAACAATTTGGTCCACTCAACTCGAGCTTCTTAACACTGATTCAAACAAAGAAAAGACTGAAACTCAACTTCAAATGGCTATTATGCATAAGTATTTCATGAAAAGGTTCTACCAAATGACAAAGCTTGAGGGAGAATGATAGGATAGGTCTGAGATAAGACACTACTGTAACTCAACCAAAAGACAATCAAACACATAACATGACCTGCATAAAAACAGCTAGTAACTAGGTATGGATCAAGACTTGCTAAGAAAGAGAATTCTATCACATATGCAAATCATCGACAAAAGATACACTATACCAACTTGCTGAAAATTGAAAACAGTTCTCTTATTAATTTCAAAAAGGTTACACTCAGTCTTTGGCAGAAGATCGTCTTGCCAAAAGAGGGATGATTTTTACAACGCTGAAAAACCATTAATATAGAAAGAATATGCCAAAACAAGAGGTGGCGCTGAAATTAGAAAAGGAAGATCAACTATCACTTCACGTGAGTCTATTTTTGGTTCAAGGAGAGAACTAAGCCTTCCAAAAAACATCTATTTTGTCTTCTTCCTCTTTGCATGAAAGCTCCTTGGCGCTATAATTAGACGGTGAATTCAAACAATTGACTTTGTTTGTGCATGTTCAACTAAGCCATGTCTAAAATTAGAGACTTCACTTTGCTAATCTAGGAATGAAATGACGGTTACTTTGCATGATCTCGCTTGATTGTTTGAAGGTGCATCTATTTCTGGTAGTCACTTTTGATCGCTTGCATGTATTTTCTCTTATTTTGGTCTGCATGTGTTTGACTAGTCAAACTATGCAGAAGTGTGACTTTAGCAGCCAGTCAACTCAAGATTTGACCAGTCAGCCAAAAATAGCCTTTGCTTTGTAAAATATTCCACGTTGATTCCATCCTTTGCATGTATTTCCTCGGATTTTATCTATTTATGGCCCTTTTAAATTACGTGGACTTTATTTTAGTGATATTCTTGTGTTCAACTTCTTTCATTCTCTTTGGGTTCTTTTTCTGCGGATTTTATCTATTCGTTCAGATTATTTTGCTTGCCCCTTTATGATTCTCTTCTTTTTGCACAGTCAAGCTTCCATTTGTTTTGGATTTTTTGTCATCTCCCTTGGCTTTATTTCCCTTGGATTTTCTTGGCTTCTCCTTTGTCATTCTTATGCTTGGATTTTGACTTTTCAAACCTCCGGATTTCCCTCGGACTTATTGTCCGCTTGAATTGCCCTTGTGTTTCATCTTCCCGTTGACAAAAACTCCGCGGGAATTGTCTTAGACTTTGTCTTGGTTGATTTCTATTTCTGCATATTTTTCCTTGACCAAGTCTTTCGAAGGAATCCTTCGGACAATTTGTCCAAAGGATATCCATTTCTTTTCCTTGTTCCTTGACTCTCCTTCGGATTTTTGCCTATTGGAAAAAATGTCCGAGACTTATTTCTGCGGGTTTTCTATCTCTGCCAAGTTTTTCGAAGGAATCCTTTGGTCTTTTGTCTGAAGGATATCCTTCCACGGGAATTGTTGTCAACTTGGAGCTGCGCCCTGAATCGAAGACATGCATGAAATGGCTAGTCCTCTATCCGGTTGAAACAATGGGATCTTCTCACGAGGGTGGGTGCCTCAATGGTGAGAAGAACCTCCAAAGAAGGCTGGTTCTTGTAAGATGTATCAATGAGGATCCCTACTCTATGCTGCGGACTACCATGGAAAAGGGAGAAAGAAACTTTAAGGGGAAATCCTATCTAAAAAAGGTGATATACCAGAAGCTTGATCCACTCAACTTGGAACCTTGAACACTGAACAAACAAGGGAAAAGGAAGACCTTTGATTTCAATCAATCACTTATGCATAAATATTTCATGAAGAGGTTCGATTCAATGACCAAAACATGAGGGAAAACGATGGAGAGAGGTCTGATACAAGACACTTTGCAGCCACCTAACATCCACTTACAGCGTCAACAAAAGACATAAAAGACACTTAACATGACCTGCATAATGATAAGCTAGCAACTAGGTACGAATCAAAATTTGGGAAGAGAGAGAAATCTACCACATATGCAAATTGCTGAATGAATGTACACTATGCCAACACTTGAAATCTGAAAGTACAATCCTATTGATTGAAGAGGTTACACAACTCACCAATGGCAAAGTCTGGTCTAGCCAAGAGAGGGATCATTTTAATCAAGGCTGAAAGCCAATTTATAGAGAATTACAAAAGCCAAAGATTGGCGTTGAAAAATTGAAGAGAAGGATTAACTTAGATTAACTCAAGGCTTACTTGTCCTTTCAATAAAATATGTTTTCTCTTTGTCTTTGAATGAAGCTTCTTGCGCTTGAGGAAGTGAAATTGTCTTTGTTTTGAACCGCCCACCTCTCTTTGCATGGAAATCCATGCCAATGTCAATTTTAGAACTCTACGTGAGCTGCTGGAACGTTTGAGATGATCGTCTGAAAGGCTGAGTTGACCGTTTGATAAACTGAGTTGGACGAAGAGATCATTCTCCTTTGCATGGGAAACTCCTGGTAGATGTGGTGTTTAACAAATTAGTCAACTCTAAATCTAGAACAGTCAACTCGACGTTCGAATTTAGAACTCCGGTTGAAGCTGAGTTGGACCTTCGGATGAGTTGATCCGGAGATGAGCAAGACTTCAACAACTAGTCAACTGAAGCTTTGATTGATCGATCAAAAATAACCCTTGTTTGCATGTATTTTATCCTATTCTGGTCTACTTGTTCATGTCTATTTTTGGCGGGATTCTATATTTGGATGTATTTTGTCTATAGTAGTCTATATTTCCTTGGATTTCTTGGCTATCTCCTTAGCCTTTGGATCTCCTTGGGACTTTATGCTTGCCAATTATCTTGAAATTTGTTCCTGCGGACTTTTGTTTTGCCCTATGGCTTCATATTTCCGTCGGAATTTTCTATTTGCAATTTCCTTCGGACTTCTATGTTTTCTCCCTGACTTTATTCTCCGAAGTATTCCTTTGGACAAAAAGTCCGAAGGAATTCCTTCGAACTTTTTTCCGAAGGATATACTCCTTTTCTTTTCCTTTGCTCAGGGTTTTGTTTTTCTCTTTTGGCGTCTCCTCTCCGAATTTCTTTGGACTTTTTGTCCGAAGGAATTTGGAGAGATTACAAGGAAGACAAATATGTGGGAAAAAGTCCAAAACAGGTGAAGGCAAAGACGAAGGAATATCTTCGGACTTTTGTCCGAAGGAATTCCTTCGGACAAAAGTCCGAAGATATTCCTTCGTCTTTGCCTTCACCTGTTTTGGACTTTTTCCCACATATTTGTCTTCCTTGTAATCTCTCCAAATTTCTTCGCACTTTATGTTTGAAGGAATTCCTTCGGACAAAAATCCCGAAGGAATTAATCCTGTCCTTTGCCTTTGCTCTTACCTTTAATTCCTTCGGACAAAAGTCCGAAGATATTCCTTCGTCTTTGCCTTCACCTGTTTTGGACTTTTTCCCACAGATTTGTCTTCCTTGTAATCTCTCCAAATTTCTTCGGACTTTATGTTTGAAGGAATTCCTTCGGACAAAAATCCCGAAGGAATTAATCCTTTGTCCTTTGCCTTTGCTCTTACCTTCGAAATGCCCTTTGGGAAAGTCGCAGTGGTCCTGTCGCCGACCAAGTGCCCTCCACAAGGGTTTCTGTCATGCATCTATGCCCTTTTCGAAAAAATTGTAGGGTATCCAGGCTTTTTGTATGGCACCCGGGTTTGACGTATACCTTCTCGAAGGGTAGGTGCCCTTCGGGATTGTTGAAAATGACCCTTCCAAAGGGTACCTTGCCCTTCGGGTTTCTTGTTTTGCCCTCTTTTGCCTTCCAAAGACACCCTTTGCTGAGAATGCCCTTCGGATTTCTTTGGACTTTTGTCCGAAGGAATTATTACTTGGCTTTTCCTTGCTTTTTGGGCGGACTTTTGGATTCTCCGAAGTATTCCTTCGGACAAAAAGTCCGAAGGAATTACTTCCTTTGTCTTAGGCTCTTTCCTTTGTTATTTCTTGCGGACTTATGTCCTTAGCACTTCTCCGAAGTTATGTCCTTAGCATAAGCCTTCTTTGATGAACCATTCCTTCGGACAAAAGTTCGAAGGAATTCTTGTTGTAGCAAAGGCCCTTACCAAAGAAAAAACAATGTATTCTTTCCCAATGTATTCTTTCTTTCCTTGGATGGAGATGTGAATTTTCCGAATGGCAAGAGACAATCTGTCCTATGGAAGAATTGTCAACATTTCTGGGGACTCAGCTGGCTCAGCATGCCTGCTATGCTTGAGAACTCATACCATATATAGACGTTCTTTGAATTCCCAAATGGTGAACCTGATTTCTGACTGAAAATCAGCTCTGATCATCGCTGAAGTTACCTCCTTCAAAATAAGAAGGGAAACGCACGAAAGCAAAAAACTAAGAAGTAAATGTGCAAACAAGAACTTATTGGACAAAATTGAAGCAAACTACTGTGCTTGAACAACACTTGGAGGAAAGCAAAAACAACTAAATATGTACATAGAGTTTTGCTTTTCAATAGCAATGTTTCAGATGTATCCCATTGACTGGGATTGGAAGCTCTTGGCCGTCCATCTTAGCAAGCTGGAAGGTGTTGTGGGATTTGCAGCTGGAGATCGTGTATGGGCCACTCCAAAGGAATCAAACTTTGTGTGCTTTCCTAGTTTGGCTCGATCCTCATCCCATTTGAGGACCAAATCTCCTTCATTGAAGCTTCGTGAGGAAGCTCTTTTGTCAAATGTTCTTTTCACCTGTGCCTGATGACTTTCCATGGCTAGCATGGCTTGATTTCTTGTCTCCTCCAACTCCATAAGCTCTACATACCTGATCTCCATAGGCTCATTCCCTAACAACTCAAGTTGATGCATTAGTTCTAAAGCTGGAAACTCGAGAGAAATAGGTAACCTTGCTTCCTTACCATAGACTAGCTTGTAGGGATAGTTGGCTTTGACCTCTTGTAGGTGATCCTATCAGCGCACGGTGCTGACTTCAACTTGAGATTCCATGATCTCTGATTGTCTTCAATAGTCTTTCGTATGATCCTTAAGAGGTTTTTGTTTGTAGACTCATCAAGGCCATTTCCTTGTGGATAATAATTCGATGAAGTGCTGAGATAAACTCCATGTTGGACAGCCCATTGGCTGATCCTAGATCCCACAAAAGTCATTGCATTGTTAGAAATAATGGTCGAAGGAACTCCAAACCTAGTGATCAAACCTTCATAAAAATCAAAGACGCTAGTTTCGTTGGCTTCCTTCAATGCAATTGCTTCCGTCCAACGTGTGAAGTAGTTCATAGCTGTTAGAATCCACTTATGCACTGAACTGGAAGGAGGGTTAATGAGACCAATAAAGTCCAATCCCCACTGGACAAATCGCTGATCCACTGTAATTGGCTGAAGGGGCAGGGCTGCAAGTTTAACTTTTCTTACAAACATAGCGCATTGTTTGCACTTCCTAACCCATGTATAGCAATCACCAAATATAGTAGGCCAATAGTACCCACCTCTCATGATTTTAAGTGTTGTAGTTCTTGCAGAAAAGTGCCCTCCACCAAGTCTATCATGGAATTATTCAAGTAATCTTTGAGTTTGGCTTGGCTCCACACACTTTAGTAACATTCTAATGATATCTTTTTTGAACAAAACACCGTCAATGAGCAAGAGTGGAATTGATTGCAATCTGAAATACCTTCTTTTTGAAGCAGTTAGGTGAGAAGGGTAACAGCTTTCTTGCAGATAGGTTACCAGATCACGAAACCAGCTGGAAGGTGAGGTGTGAACAACAACAATTTATTCATCATTTGACACTAAAACAACTTCGTTAGTTTCTTGTAAGCCCTGAGCTAGATGCTCACAAAGTCCTTTGTCTCTAATCAGTTTTGTGATTTTAATTTCTATGTCATATTCCATCACTTTGGTTATCCAATCAGCCCTCTTCTCATTTATGTCTCTGTTCAGAAGAAATTCTTTGATGCTTGGATGAGCAACCATTAGACGTATTTTATTATTAGACAACAAGTGCCTAAATTTTTTCAGAGATCTTATAACTGAAAGGATATGTTTTTCAATAAAAGAGTACCTTGTCTCATACTCCTGCAAGCCTTGGCTGTAGAAAGCTATTGGCTACTCCAAATCTTCATGATTTTGCTACATAATAATGTCTGAAATGGTGTCCACATTAGCATACGTATACAGAATGAAGTCTTTCGTAAAATCTGGATTTAAAAGCATAGGAGCACTTGCTATGGCTTTCTTAACATCTTCAAACCCTGTTATTCCCTCCTTGGACCAGCTGAAGTTCTGATTTTTCTTTAACATGGCTGTAAGTGGTTTTGCTACAGTAGCAAAATCTGAAATGTATCTCCTTATAAAATTGATCTTTCCAAAGAAACTTTGCAAAGCTTTTTTGCTCTTAGGCAAGGAGAGTGCAAGAATGGATTGAATCCTTTCAGAATCTATGTTTAAACCGTGCTTTGAAACGACATGTCCAAGAAACTTACCTTCATGAACTGAAAATACACACTTTTTGGGATTTAGAGATATCCCAAATTGCCTACACCTTTCAAAAACATGCTGGAGGTGAACCATGTGATCTTTTGCATCTTTTGAAAATATTGTTATATCATCCAAATAGACAAGCACAAATTTGTTAAGAAGGCCTTGGAAGGCCATATCCATGGCTCTCTGAAAGGTTGCTCCAGCATTGGACAAACCAAATGGCATCTTTTTGTATGCAAATGTTCCCCACTTAGTTGTGAAAGTTGTCTTGAATTGGTCCTCTTCTTTGACCAAAATCTGATTGTAGCCACTATACCCATCCAACAAGGAAAACCTCTCTAAGCTTGAAACAAGCTGTAAAATTTGTTCCATTGATGGCAATGGATAGTGGTCTTTAAGCAAAGCCCTGTTTAAATCACAAAAATCAACACACAAACGAATCTCATCATTTTTTTTTCCGTACTGGAACGAGGTTCGCCACCCAAGTTGAGTGCTTGATTGGAAATATGATAGCTGATTCTATGAGCTTGTGAAGTTCAACTTTCATCAAAAGCTCAAGCTTTGGATTGATTGGCCTTTGTCTTTGTCGTACTGGTTTAGTTTCGTCTTCTAACTCAATAGTGTGTTGAGCCAAACTTGGATCAAAACCTTTGAGATCACTATACTACCATGCAAATATATCAACAAAATTTGTGCATAATTCAATGAAAGCTTTCTTTTGTGGAGTGCATACCTTGCCCATCAAAATCTTACCAGCTGCAATCTCTACATTGGCATAGTGCTCTTCCTTTGTTGACAAGGCTGGTTTCTCTTTCCTTAGTTCATCTTCACTAAAAATATTTTCAAGAGTGACCAATCCCTTGGGTAGCTTATTAGTTTTCAGTTGTACAATCTGATCACCATATTGCTGTAAGCGTTTTGACTGATTTTTTGAAGAAAACTCATCATCTTTCTGCAAAAATCTCATAATTTGATTGTCACTTTCAAACACCTGCCAATTTTCTTGGTTATCTGGGACAGAAGGCCTTACAACTATTTTTATATGTGACTGAGAAATGTCACTTTTTACATCAACTAGGATATCAAATTGTGCCCCAACAACAGCCAATCTATCAGCATGTTTATTCCTATCTCTTGGTATTGCCTGAATATTAAAATCCTGAAAATATTCAAGTAGATCCCATACTCTGTGTCTATAAGATTTAAGCAACATATTCTTGCATATATTCAAGCCCCTTGGTGAACTACAAGTTCACTATCTCCAAACACTTGTAAACAATTTACTTTTATCTTCCTAGCCCATTGCAAACCGTGAACTAGTGCTTCATATTCAACAATGTTGTTTGAACAGCCAAACTGATATTTAATAGAAGAGAAATACCTCTGTTTTGTAGGAGAAATTAACATCATTCCAGCTCTGGTCCCATGCTTGTTTCTTGATCCATCATAGTATAATTGCCACAAGCCTTCATTAGATTCGTCAACTTTGATCATGGTTGGAATTGGTGCATCGTTCTCATGAAGACAATACACACCAAGACCTTCTTCAATCAGCTTGTAGGGATCATGTTCATGCAAGGTGGAAGCCCACTCATCAAGAAACAAATTTGGAACTCCGTCCAAAGGTGAGTCTTTTTCTACATCACTAGTTTGTAGTGTTTCATCTGAGATGATACAATTTGCATTGCCATACTTGGCGTATAAGGCTCCATGTGAAAACGTGCAATAGGTTCTGAATGAATTGTTATCTTTGTGCCATATCTGGTCCTAAACAGAAAGTAGGTCCAATCCGCTGATAAATATCCCCCAATATTTGAGGTAAAATCTCTTGAAAGAAAGGCACATAGCAAAATAAGGAGGCAGGTCCACCACCACAACGTCCTGCTGAATAGTCATGCTAGGACAGACATGTAATGTTAATTTCAAATCTTTGATAATCCCTACCGTTTTTGCGGGTGAACCATCCAACTGTAGTATCCCTTTAGTATTTGGCTCATAAACAAGGCCGAGCTTGTCTGCAATTTGTTTGGGCATCACTGTACTGCTAGCTCCACTATCCACCATACAATTATGGACTAAAGTATCACCCACTATCAAAGAAAGATAAAAAGGAGAATTTTTTTTGTTTTTACCACAATTTTATCCACCTTAGATATCTTATCTCTTTGCTGTCCCTGTTGCTTAGTTGGCTGATCCGAATTTGTCAAGACAACACCTCTATCAACTGATTTTGGAGACAATTCAAGCGCTGAAAGTTCTTGAATGAGTTTATCCTTTTGGCCTGGAATTGAAAGAGTATCCCACATGCTAATGCCGATGTTAGACTTTTTAATCTGATCTACAATACTGAACTGAGATGGACTAACCTTTGATTGCACCTTTTGTGGTACTTGCTGCTCACGAATTAGAGGTATTTGCTGCACTTTACCAACCTCTACATTTCGATTTTTTTGGGCTTTGGGGGCAGCAAGTTCTTTCGTACTTTGAGTAATAATACTAGGAGTATTTGAAGTATTTGCCATTGCTTGGGCTCCTTCAACAACTCTTCTTTTATATCTCTGATAGATTATTGTAATGTCCCCATTTTTGCGAGCATCAGAGTTCGGTGGATTTAGCCTATTCTTAGCCCTCGTAGGTTAATATGCATGGTTAGAGGGTCTCTTGATGGAGCTTGGCTCAGCTTCAGATTGTCAGTACTTGATCAGTTGGCTTTCGTTCGGGCTCATTCGGACACTTCTAGCCTGAGTTGCTATTTTTAGCAGTATTCAGCACTCAGCGTGGGACCCCTGCTATTTTTGGCAGTATGGATTGATAGCATTCAGAATCACTTCCTCAGTTGACAGCTTCAGACGGCTCGTGCATCGGATGAATGATGAGAGAGATATTAAAGTTTAAGTGACTTAAGTGATTTATTTAATATTTTAATATTATTATAAAGTTATAAAGTAACTTTATAATAATAAAGTCACTTTAACATAATAAAGTGAGTTAAGTGAATAATTTAATGTGGGAATAAATCTTTTATCCCACATTGGCCAGGAAGGTGATTGAGCTCTCTTAAAAAAAAAATAAAAGGAAAGGCAAGAGCTCATTCTCGGCATCCAGTTGAATGAATAATGTTTTGATTGATTCATCTTGTGGAGCCGAGGGTTTCTGCAGAATAGCCATTGGAGACGAAAACCTCCATTGGAAGCATAACTGAGGGTGTGAAATAACATCTGAAGGGTTGCACTTTGAGGAGGAAGCACTCAGCTTCTTCATTTGGGCATCATTGACAAGCTTTGGTTAAGGGTTTACATTGCATAATCTGAAGACTTTCATGGCAGCTATGGCAATGAATTCTAATCTTTCATTCTAGGTGTTTGTTGAAGCAACAAGAACATCCAATTGAAGCACCCTAGCTGGGAGAACATTCTCAAGACAATGGAGGTCTATTTTGGTGAGTATGCATATATTTAGGGGTGACTGTAATTTTGTTTCAGTCCCATTGGAATGGTTCGATTTCAATATTTAAGGGAGTGTTTGCAAGTGATAGTGTTACCAAAGGGATTTCCCTTCCTTGGGGAAGTTTTTGTGACTAGTTTGGAGACCTTTGGAAGGTCATTACAGCTGTCAATAAGGAGGAATATATGACTGTAATTTTTGAGGACAGCCACACTTCCAATTTCGTTTTGGTCACCTAAGAGGGTTTTCAACATCAAGCATAGTGCCATTTGGAGTGCCCAAGTCCAAGGAACGTTTTGTTTATGACAAAGAATCCAAAGGTTGTGGAGATTATTTCAGATTTGAAGGTTTATCCATGGCAGGTCTGCAACTTTGAAGTGGGGCGATTTTGCATTAAAGGAGTCCAAAAAAATATCAAATATCATCCAAAAGGGGCGCCCAACATTTCCTAACACTTTGGCATTGACATATATTCATTTGGAGGTGGAATTTGGAAGATATGCAAGTCTGATCTGAAGTATACCAGTCTGAAGACAACTCAGAAATTCATATCTTTTGAAGGCGTCTCCAATCAGGTTCATTTTGAAATTGTTAGCATTGAGTCTTGGCCATATTTCATGAGCATTGTATTAGAAATTTCATTGCAATTAAGGAGATAATAATTGCTGGTGTCATTTGAGAATTTCGATATCATTTATTATCAGCTAGTTAGTTTGCATACCAACTGTTTGTAAAAATGTCAGTTGGCTGTAGGTGTTCATTTCTCAGGCTTAGATCATATATATGCATGGAATATTGCCAAAATTAGTTGCACATTCGTGCTAAGTCATTGTTTAGACAATCTAGATTCTTCTTGCAAGCATTCTTATTGATGTTAAGTAAAGGAAAGAGCCATTAAAGCAAACTAAAATGTTATATCAGTCATATGACACTTGTATGTGAAGTGTTTGATAAAATTTCCAAGACCAAAAATCAAAAGTTTTCAACCAGATTTGAGCAGGGTCATTACAATTATAGCTGCAACTTGATCATTTGAAACATTAGTTTTAACATCTTGAGTAAAAGCAACATGATCGTCTACTTGCCAATTTATATTAATAGCGTCAAGCTGCCCTTGGGTTGCTCCTTGTGATACCAAACCTGTATCTTGATATTGACCCTCTTGAAAAGAGAACTCTTGTGTCATTTGTGGCATGATGTTGTTTGGTGATACCAAGTTTTGGTTTTGAACATCATTGAGATTTGAGGGCTGCCAACCTGAATCCTGCACCAAATTGTTTTGAGGTGGGGTTGGAACAATGGCTTTTGAAGTGGAAGAAGCATTTGGATCAAGAGCAACATATGGCTTAGCTGGAGTTATGGACCCTTGTGCTTGATAGGGTGGTATATTTTCTCTGAAACCCTGATAAGGAGACCTTTGATCTTTGAAGAGCTGATAGTTGTTTTGATTTTGCTGTTGATAAGGCCTATTTGACTAAAATTGTTGCCTTTTGAGATGTACTATTTCATTTCCAAAAGATTGTAACAAACTTTTCAACTCTCTTATCTCACTAGATTGACTAGTAGAGGCTGCAATAGGGCGTTGAGGTGCTGGAATTGGAGCCAAGGATGGAATTTGAGGAATTTGAAGGGCTCATACAGAACTTATCTCTGAAAATATGGACATTGGAGGTGGAGAAAGCTTACCTGCTTGAATCAGACTATTTTTTGCCCTTATTGCAACTTCATAAGCATCTGGCAAAGTAGTACCACCCATTGACTGTATCATCACACTAATATCAGAATTGAGAGCTTTCAAAAAATATAGAAATGCATATTTAGGTGATGGCCTAATCAGAACCGGTCTCCTATGCCATATCTTCTGGAATCTGAGATTAAAATCAAACATGAACTCATGAGGAGCTCTCTGTATGGCAATTAATTGCTCAACTAAAGATAAGTGATCAGATTTGTCTTCAAACTGTTTGACCAAGGCTACACCCAATTCATCCCAGGGGGAAACGGATCTAAGTGGGAGGGTTCTGTACCACTATAATGCTTTTCTTTTGAAAGAAGCAGCTAGCAATCTGATAGCAACGTTATCCTCAACAACATTATGGACTGAACAAAGATTAGCCACATCCTGGATATGCTCAATAGGGGTTGTTTGATTTTCCCCCTGAGAAGAATGGAATACTTTTGAGGGCAGACACATGAATATCATCTAACTGTGCCAGATTTAGTGGACTTCCCCTATTGAATGGAGCAAATACTTGATTTCTAATGGCCATCTGAATGGTGGGGATTGCAGTGTCTAGAACAATAGGATGAGGGGGAGGTAAATATTCCCTTTGAGGATATGGATTTGCCCTCCTAGACTTTGCTCTTTTATAAGTTACAACTTCACAAGGAATACCTTTGCTTGCTGATCTTGTGGTAACCTTTGGCATGAATAGATTCTCTGAATGATGCTATGAACTCTGCAACTCGCTGTAAATGAATGACCTGCATAATGATAAGCTAGCAACTAGATACGAATCAAAATTTGGGAAGGGAGAGAAATCTACCACATATGCAAATTGCTGAATGAATATACACTATGCCAACACTTGAAATTTGAAAGTACAGTCCTATTGTTTGAAGAGGTTACACAACTCACCAATCGCAGAGTCTGGTCTAGCCAAGAGAGGGATCATTTTAATCAAGGCTGAAAGCCAAAGATTGGTGTTGAAAAATTGAAGAGAAGGATTAACTTAGATTAACTCAACGCTGACTTGGCCTTTCAATAAAATATGTTTTCTCTTTGTCTTTGCATGAAGCTTCTTGCGCTTGAGGAAGTGAACTTGTCTTTGTTCTGAACTGCCCACCTCTCTTTGCATGGAAATCCATGCCAATGTCAATTTTAGAACTCTACGTGAGCTGCTAGAATGTTTGAGATTATCGTCTGAAAGGCTGAGTTGACCGTTTGATAAGCTGAGGTGGACAAAAAGATCATTCTCCTTTGCATGGGAAACTCCTAGTAGATGTGGCATTTAACAATTAGTCAACTCTAAATCTAGAACAGTCAACTCGACGTTCGAATTTAGAAATCCGGTTGAAGCTGAGTTGGACCTTCGGATGAGTTGATCCGGAGATGAGCAGGACTTCAACAACCAGTCAACTAAAGCTTTGACCGGTCGATCAAAAATAGCCCTTGCTTGCATGTGTTTTATTCTATTCTGGTCTTCCTGTTCATGTCTATTTTTGGCAGGATTCTATATTTGGATGTATTTTGTCTATAGTAGTTTATATTTCCTTGGATTTTTTGGCTATCTCCTTAGCCTTTGGATCTCCTTGGGACTTTATGCTTGCCAATTATCCCGAAATTTGTTCCTACGGACTTTTGTTTTGCCCTATGGCTTCATATTTCCCTCGAAATTTTCTGTTTGCAATTTCCTTCGTACTTCTATGTTTTCTCTCCGGCTTTGTTCTCCAAAGAATTCCTTCGGACAAAAAGTCCGAAGGAATTCCTTAGGACTTTTTTCCGAAGGATATACTCCTTTTCTTTTCCGTTGCTCGGGCTTTTGTTCGGTTGGGTTTTCTCTTTTGGCGGCTCCACTCCGAATTTCTTCGGACTTTTTGTCTGAAGGAATTCCTTCGGACAAAAGTCCGAAGATATTCCTTCGTCTTTGCCTTCACCTGTTTTGGACTTTTTCCCATGGATTTGTCTTCCTTGTAATCTCTCCGAATTTCTTCAGACTTTTTGTCCGAAGGAATTCCTTCGAACAAAAAGCCTGAAGGAATTAATCCTTTGTCCTTTGCCTTTGCTCTTACCTTCAAAATGCCCTTCGAGAAAGTCGCAGTGGTCCTGTTGCCGACCAAGTGCCCTCTGCAAGGGCTTCTGTCCTGCATTTGCGCCCTTTTCGGAAAAATTGTAGGGTACCCGAGATTTTTGTAGGGCACCCAGGTTTGACGTGTACCTTCTCGAAGGGTAGGTGCCCTT
This sequence comes from Torreya grandis, assembly GCA_037957365.1. Taxonomy (NCBI): domain Eukaryota; kingdom Viridiplantae; phylum Streptophyta; class Pinopsida; order Cupressales; family Taxaceae; genus Torreya; species Torreya grandis. The sequence goes on from JARHVA010000333.1 coordinate 4,786,133, forward strand.
CAGGATTGTTGAAAATAACCCTTCCGAAGGGTACCTTGCCCTTCGGGTTTCTTGTTTTGCCCTCTTTTGCCTTCCAAAGACACCCTTTGCTGAGAATGCCCTTCGGATTTCTTTGGACTTTTGTCCGAAGGAATTATTACTTGGCTTTTCCTTGCTTTTTGGGCGGACTTTTGGATTCTCTGAAGTATTCCTTCAGACAAAAAGTCCGAAGGAATTACTTCCTTTGTCTTAGGCTTTCCTTTGTTATTTCTTGCGGACTTATGTCCTTAGCACTTCTCCGAAGTTATGTCCTTAGCAGAAGCCTTCTTTGATGAACCATTCCTTCGGACAAAAGTCCGAAGGAATTCCTGTTGTAGCAAAGGCCCTTACCAAAGAAAAAACAATGTATTCTTTCCCAATGTATTCTTTCTTTCCTTGGATGGAGATGTGAATTTTCCGAATGGCAAGAGACAATTTGTCCTATGGAAGAATTGTCAACAGGAACCACCTTCTTTGGAATGTGATTTTTCCTTGGGAAAAGTGTTATGTTTCAGATTTTTATTTTTCAATTTTCCCATGGACAATTTGTCATCGGGAATTTGTCTCTTCTTTTCCTGGAATGACCTTTGCCTAAGGGCATCTTGGAAATGAACCTTCCTGAAGGGCACTTACCCTTTGGGATCTTTGTATTTGGCCTTTCCGAACCCTTCAGGATCATTGTATTTGGCCTTCCTAAACTTTGAAAGAGACCTTTTGAACTTTCTCAAAGGATACCTACCCTTTGGGATTTCTGTAATGTGCTTTTCCGAAGGGCAAGTGTTCTTCGAGATTCTTGAATGGATCGTTTTCTTTCCTTCGGACTTTTTGTAAAGTCCTTTTCCAAATGACAAGCCCTTTGGAATTTATCCTTTGAACTTTCCGAAGCTATGCAAAAACCCATTCTTTGATGACCATTCCTTCGGACAAATTGTTCGAAGGAAATCCTATTGTAGCAAAGGCCCTTGCAAATGAGTATTTACAATTGGTCTATACAAACCCAATGTATTCTTTCCTTTGTAGTCTTTCTTCCTTGGCTAGAGATGAATTTTCCGAATGGCAAGAGACAATTTGACCTGTGGAAGAATTGTTAACATTTCTGACGACTTTACTGGGAAGCATGCCTGCTATGCTTGAGAATTAGACCACAAACATGATATTCGAACTCATAAAACAATGGTAAACCTGGCCCATGAGTGCAAATCTCTTTTGATCATGGCTGAAGTAACCTTCATCCTTCTAAATAAGAAGGGAACACATAAAACAATAAACTAACTAAACATAGCAACTGTGCAAACAAGCACTTATTGGAACAAAATTGAACGAAACTACTGTGCTTGAACAACACTTGGAGGAAATCAAAACAAACTATGTACATGGACCTTTGCTCTTCAATAGCAATGTTTCAGATGTATCCCATTGACTGAGATTGGAAGTTCCTAGCCATCCATCTTTGCAAGTTGGAAGGCATTGTGGGATTTGCAACTAGAGATTGTGTATGGGCCACTCCAAAGGGAATCAAACTTTGTGTGCCTTCTTGGTTTGGCTCGATCCTCATCCCACTTGAGAACCAAATCTCCTTCTTTGACGCTTCGTGAGGAAGCTCCTTTGTCAAAGGTTCTCTTTACTTGTGCTTGATGAATCTCCATGGCTAGCATGGACTGATTTCTTGTCTCTTCCAGCTTAATAAGCTCTGCATACCTGATTTCCATAGGCTCATTCTCCAACAATTCAAGCTAATGCATCAGTTCTAAAGCTAGAACTTCAAGAGAAATGGGTAATCGTGCTTCTTTACCATATACCAGTTTGTATGGAGAGTTGGCTATTGACCTCTTGTAGGTGATTCTATCAACCCATAGAGCTGACTTCAATTTGTGATGCCATGATCTTTGATTGTCTTCAATAGTCTTTCGTATGATCTTTAAGAGGTTCTTATTTGTAGATTCAGCAAGGCCATTGCCTTGTGGATAGTAGTTTGATGAAGTGCTGAGGTAACCTCCATGCTGGACAACCCATTGATTGATTTTGGATCCCATAAAAGCCATTGCATTATCAGCAATAATAGTTGAAGGAACTCCAAACCTATTCGTTTTCAGTTGCACAATCTGATCACCATACTGCTGTAAGTGTTTTCACTGATTCTTGAAGAAAACTCAGCCTCTTGCAAAAATCTCACAATTTGATTGTCATCTTCAAATACCTGCCAATTCTCATGATTATCCGGAACAAAAGGCCTTACAACCATCTTTATGTGTGACTGAATTTTTTCATTTTTTACACCAGTTGGGATACTAAATTGTACCCCAATAGCAGCCAACCTATCAGCATGTTTATTCTTATCCCTTGGTATTGCTTGAATGTTAAAACTCTGAAAATCTTCAAGTAAATCTCAAATTCTATGCTTGTAAGATTTAAGCAACAAATTTTTGCATACATTCAAACCTCTTACTTGGTGGACTACAAGCTTACTATCTCCAAACACTTGCAAACAATTGGCTTTCATCTTCCTAGCCCACTGCAAACCGTGAACTAGTGCTTCATATTCAGCAACATTGTTTGAACAACCAAACTAAAATTTAATAGAAGAGAAATACCTTTGTTTTGTTGGAGAAACCAACATCATGCTAGCTCCGGTTCCACGCTTATTTCTTGATCCATCAAAGTACAATTGCCACAAACCTTCATTAGACTCATTTTCTTTGACCATGGCTGGAATTGGTGCATCATTCTCATGAAGGCAATACACACCAAGACCCTCTTCTTCAATCAGCTTATAAGGATCATGTTCATGCAAGGTAGAAGCCCACCCATCAAGAAACAAATCTGGAACTCCATCCAGAGGTGATTCCTTTTTCAATTCACTATTTTCTGTTACCTTATCTGTGATTATACAATTAGCATTGACAACACTTGGCTTATATGGCTCCATATGAAAACGTACAATAGGCTTTGAATGAATTGTTACTTTCTTACCATACCTGGTTTTGAACAACAAATAGGTCCAATCAGTGGATAAATATCCCCCAATCTTTGAGGTGAAATCCCTTGAGAGGCACATAGCAAAGTAGGGAGGCAAGTCTACCACAACAACATCCTGCTGAATAGTAACATTAGGGCATGCATGTAATGCCAATCTCAAATCCTTGATGATGCCTACCGTCTTTGTTGGTGACCCATCCAATTACAATACTCCTTTAGTATTGGGCTCATAAATGAGTCCAAGCTTATCTGCAATCCGTTTAGGCATGATTGTACTACTAGCTCCACTATCTACTATACAATTATGAACCAAAGTATCTCCTACTATCAAAGAAAGGTAGAAAGGAGGAGTTTTCTTTGATTTTATCTTAGTTTTGTCAACCTTTGCCATCTTATTTGCTTGTTGTACCTATTGCTTAGTTGGCTGATCTGAATTAGCTAAGACAACTCCTTTCTCAACTAGTTTTGGAGACAATTCAAGAGCTAAAAGCTCTTGGATAAGCTTATCTTTTTGTCCTGGAATTGAAAGAGAATCCCACATGCTAATGTTGACGTTAGACATCTTCATTTGATCTACTATATTGAAATGAGATCCACTAACCTTTGGCTGTATTTTCTGGAGCACTGGTTGTTCACGAACTAGAGGTAGTTGATGAACCTTACTAACCTCTATATTTTGATTTTTCTAAGTTGTAGGGGCAGCAAGTTGCTCGTTTGTACTCTTAGCAATAATACTATGAGTACTTGAAGTATTTGTTACCGCTTGAGCTTCATCAATAACTCTTCTTTTAGCTCTTTGATAGGTTATAGCTGCAACATGACCACTTGTATCGTTAGTTTTAACACCCTGAGTAAAAGCAACACAATCATTTACTTGCCAATTTACATTAATAGTATCAGGTTGCGCTTGAACTTGATGAGTCTCTCCTTGTGATGTCAAATCTGTATCTTGATACTGACCTATTTGAAAAATAAACTCTTCTTGTGTCATTCGTGGCATGGTGATGTTCTGTGATACCAAGGCTTGGTTTTGAGCATCATTGAGATTTGAGCGCTGTCAACCTGAATCCTGCACCAAATTATTTTGAGGTGGGGTTGGAACAATGGCTTTTGAAGTGGAAGGAGCATTCAGATCAAGAGCAACATATGGTTTAGCTAGAGTTATGGCTCTTTGTGCTTGATAAGGTGGTGTATTTTCTCTGAAACCCTAATAATGAGGCCCTTGATCTTTGAAAGACTAATAGACGTTCTGATTTTGCTGTTGATAAGGCCTATTTGACTGAAGTTGCTGCCTTTTGAGCTGTACTATTTCATTTCTGAAAGACTGTAGCAAACTTTTCAACTCTCTTATCTCACTAGCTTGACTAGTAGGGGCTGCAATTTGAACTTGAGGTGCTGAAATTGGAGCCAAGGATGGAATTTTCTGAACTTGAGGGGCTGGTATAAAACTTATTTATGAAAATATGGGCATTGGAGGTCTTGGAGAAAGCTTACCAGCATGTATCAAACTATTTTCAGCCTTAATTGCAACCTCATAAGCATCTGACAATGTATTACCACCCATTGACTGTATCATCACATGAATGTCAGAATTAAGAGCTTTCAAATAGTACAGAAATGCATATTGAGAGGATGGCCTAATCAACGCAGGCATCCTAGTCCATTTTTTTGGAATCTGGAGTTAAAATCAGACATGAACTCATAAGGAACCCTTGTTATGGCGGTCAATTCCTCAACCAAAGAGAGATGATCAGATTTGTCATCAAATTGCTTGACCAATGGTACGCCCAATTCATCCCAGGTGGCAATGGAATTAAGTGGTAGATTTTTATACCATTGCAACACTTTTCCTTTGAAGGAGGCAACCAACAATCTAATAGCAACATTATGGACTGAACAGAGATTAGCAAGATTTTGGATATGCTCAATAGGGGTTGTTTGATTTTTTTCCTGAGAAGAATGGAATGCTCTTGAGGGCAGACACTGGAATATCATCAAACTAGGCTAAATTCAGTGGGCTTCCTCTATTGAATGGAGCAAACACTTGATTTCTAATGGCCATCTAGATAGTGGGGATTGTAGTGCTTAGAACAATACCCTGACCCGGAGGCAAATATTGTTTTTGAGGATATGGTTTTGCCCTCTTAAACCTTTATCTCTTATATGATAAAAAATCAAAAGTACTTTTAGTTGCTGACCTTGTAGTGACCTTTGTCATGAACAAATTGCCTGAATGATGATATGAGCTCTGCAACTGGATGATATCTTCTTCTGCTGCAAAATTTCTTCAGATATGCAAAAAACTTCTTCGTGGTCCCATTGGACATGCCAAAAACTGTTGTCAATCTGGAGTTGCACCCTGATCGCAGACGTTCTGAAATGGCTAATCTTTGCTCCAGTTGAAACAATGGGATCTTCTCATGAGGGTGGGTGCTTCAATGATGAGAACCTCCGGAGAAGGCTAGTTCCTGTAAGATGTATCAATTAGATCTGATTTTTTTTGTGAGATTTTCTGATTTTGGGGGGATGAAAGGGAGAAGAAAATTGAAAGGAAAATTCTATCTAATAGGGGTGATACACCTGAACAATTTGATCCACTCAACTCGAGCTTTTTAACACTGATTCAGACAAAGGAAAGACTGAAACTCAACTTCAAATGGCTATTATGCATAAGTATTTCATGAAAAAGTTCTACCAAATGACAAATTTTGTGGGAGAATGATAGGATAGGTCTGAGATAAGACACTAACCAGCCACTAATATCCACTGTAACTCAATCAAAAGACAATCAAACACATAACATGACTTGCATAAAAACAGCTAGTAACTAGGTACGGATCAAGACTTGCTAAGAAAGAGAATTCTATTACATATGCAAATCATCGACAAAAGATACACTATACTAGCTTGCTGAAAACTAAAAACAATCCTTTTTTTATTAATCTGAAAAAGGTTACACTCAGTGTTTGGCAGAAGATCGTCTTGCCAAAAGAGGAATGATTTTTACAAGGCTGAAAAGCCATTAATATAGAAAGAAAACGCCAAAACAAGAGGTGGCGCTGAAATTAGAAAAGGAAGATCAACTATCACTTCACATGAGTCTATTTCTGGTTCAAGGAGATAACTAAACCTTCCAAAAAACATCTATTTTGTGTTCTTCCTCTTTGCATGAAAGTTCCTTGGCGCTATAATTAGATGGTGAATTCATACGGTTTACTTTGTTTGTGCATGTTCAGCTAAACCATGTCTAAAATTAGAGACTTCACTTTGCTAATCTAGGAACGAAATGATGGTTGCTTTGCATGATTCCGCTTGATCGTCTGAAGGTGCATCTATTTTTGGCAGTGACTTTTGGTCGCTTGCATGTATTTTCTCTTATTTTGGTTTCCCTGTGTTTGACTAGTCAAGTCATGGAGAAGCGTGAATTTAACAGCCAATCAACTCAAGATTTGACCAGTCAACCAATTGCTTTGTAAAATATTCCACGTTGATTCCGTCCTTTGCATGTATTTCCTCGGATTTTATCTATTTATGGCCCTTTTAAATTATGCGGACTTTATCTTAGTGATATTTTTGTGTTCAATTTCTTTCATTCTCTTCGGGTTCTTTTTCTGTGGATTTTATCTATTCTTTCGGATTATTTTGCTTGCCTCTTTATCATTCTCTTCTTTTTGCACAGTCAAGCTTCCATTTCTTTCGGATTTTTTGTCATCTCCCTTGGCTTTATTTTCATCGGATTTTCTTGGCTTCTCCTTTGTCATTCTTATCCTTGGATTTTGACTTTTCAAACCTCTCGATTTCCCTCGGACTTATTGTCCACTTGAATTGCCCTTGTGTTTCATCTTCCCACAGACAAAAAGTCCGTGGGAATTGTCTTAGACTTTGCCTTTGTTGATTTCTATTTCTGCATATTTTTCCTTGACCAAGTCTTTCGAAGGAATACTTCAGACAATTTGTCCGAAGGATATCCATTTCTTTTCCTTGTTCCTTGACACTCCTTCGGATTTTTGCCTATCGGAAAAAATGTCTGAGACTTATTTCTGCGGGTTTTCTGTCTCTGCCAAGTTTTCCAAAGGAATCCTTTGGACTTTTGTCCGAAGGATATCCTTCCATGGGAACCACCTTCTTTGGAATGTGACTTTTCCTTCCTTAGGAAAAGTGTTATGTTTCGGATTTTTATTTTCGAATTTTCCCGCGGACAATTTGTCTGCGGGAATTTGTCTCTTCTTTTCCTGGAATGACCTTTGCCGAAGGGCACCTTGGAAATGAACCTTCCCGAAGGGCACCTACCCTTTGGGATCTTTGTATTTGGCCTTCCCGAACTTTGAAAGAGACCTTTTGAACTTTCCCAAAGGGTACCTACCCTCGAGATTTCTGTAATGTACTTTTTTGAAGGGCAAGTGTCCTTCGGGATTCCTTAACGGATCGTTTTCTTTCCTTCGGACTTTTTGTAAAGTCCTTTTCCAAATGACAAGCCCTTTGGAATTCGTCCTTTGAACTTTCCTAAGCTATGTAAAAACCCCTTCTTTGATGAACCATTCCTTTGGACAAATTGTCTGAAGGAAATCCTATTGTAGCAAAGGTCCTTGCAAATGAGTATTTACAATTGGTCTATACAAACGCAATGTATTCTTTCCTTTGTAGTCTTTCTTCCTTGGCTAGAGATATGAACTTTCCGAATGGCAAGAGACAATTCAACATGTGGAAGAATTGTCAACACTTATCACCTAGTAGCTTTTTAACCTTTTCATAGCTCTTGGTTACTGACTATTGGAATTCTAGTTCTTATAGCTCTTGCTTGATCACTTTTAGCTTTTTAACCTTTTCATAGCTCTTGCTTACCAACTATTGGCATTTTAGTTCTTATAGCTTTTGCATGATCACATTTAGTTTACATAATTCTTACTTCAACTTCTAATGACACCTTGGATCTAATAAGGTCCTTCACCCTATATATTTTTAGAGATTGTATGTGTAGGTTCCCCTTATAGGCCCATTACAACCTCCTTTGCACATGACCCTTGTCTATAGCCCTTAACCATTTTGTTGACTGGTGTCTTGTATGTGTTGGATTTAGAATGGTCTTATACCTTTTACTTATCTATAGGATTACTGTATTGTAGAAGCCCCATTATAGGTGCAATACATACTCCTCAACCTTCCTATCTTTCATGAAGTCTGTGAAACCTTTTGAGTTCTTGATGTATGAAGAGGTGTCGCCTTCCAAATGTTGTAGCTTCTTTGCAAGATAGGCTGCCAAAAGTGAGGTAGGAGAGTGCCGGGTATAGACCATAAGCCTTAGAGGGTTTCCCACCTTGTGAATTTTGGGCTGTCCATATATTCTTTGGGTGATTTCTTGGCTTGGCTTCAAAACATTTTTGACATCATCACTTTAGAGAGGAAGATTTAATGGTTTTCTTGACATCCTTAAAGACCTTTTAAACATATTTTGGCTCAGCTCTTTATAACTTCCGCTATTCAACAAATGGTCCTCTAATTTAGTCAAATAATCAGATTTATTCATTAATACCACTACATTACCTTTATCAGTTTTGGTGATTCTGGAATACTTGTCATCAAACATGCTTATAAATCTTCTCATGACATTTGCATGGACAAGACAAAGATCTTGGTATAGGAGGAGCACTATATGAAAAGGAAAATAAGGGAAGCCATTGAGATTTGCATACATCTGAATAATCTCAGTTGGGATGAAGGCCTAGAGCTCAATAATTCAAGGAGACCATCATATACATGCTTTGAAATAATAATCATAATTAATGTTTTTTTTATGTAGAGGCATTAATGAATTTCTGCAAGGCATATCAATTAATATGATTTTAATAAATGTTTTAATAGACTCTAAAGAGGAATTAATTAAATATTAGAATGATTAATTAATCTATACTCTTCATTGTAATCAGGGTTATCTATATAAGGAGCCCTCTTTTGTCATCTTACCATTCATCCTAATGATGAACTACATTGTGTGGTTCAAAACGTCAATACAAAATAATTGTGTATGCAATTTATCCGGAAGCTTGTCTGTAAAAGATGAATCTTGTCTATGGGACTATAAGAGCATATACTGAAATTCACATACAGTGCGGATTTAGCCAACTTCTCCCTATAAATACAATGTCATATCCTTATGATTGGATTTTTCTCCACATTAATATTGTCTCTCTCTATTTAACTAGTAACCTATATAGGTCCTCTTGGGTTATATCCATGTCCACAATTTTGAATAAGTGCCTTCAAAATTGTTGCTCTTCTTCATCGACATCTTTCTTCATATCAAAATCGAAATTTTGTGTCTCCATCTCCCTTTGGTGGATTGTGGATGTTCCTTGAGCCTTTGCTTCTTCAACAGGTGTTTGAGAATAGGGTACATCTAACTTCCCTTTTCATAAAAGGTTGTACACTGTTGAATAAATATGCTCTCCATGCTTTCAGCAAACTTTTTCATAGCAATGCAGTCTGTTGATGCTATTGCACATGTCCAGTTAACATCCATGCCCCATAGAGAAGATTTATGGGAACAACCAGATGTTATACAGGTTCCATGAGACTCACATTCCACCCTTTTCATTTTGTTCTCTCTTCCATACTATAGAGCTTTTAATGCACCCAAGCCATAGCCATGAAGCATGTTAGAAAACATGTATGTTAGTCCCATCAAGTAGCAGTATTGTAATTTTGTGAAATATCCCAAGCCAATTTTTTGATTTTTTAGATATTGGATTTCAACATTACAAGTAAATACCATTAAGGTTAGAAGATAATTCCAAATGTACTGAAATAACTCTGCCACTTAAAATGCTAGAAATGGAACTCAACGTCCAGTATGTGCTACCCAATCCAAGGCGGAGTAGGGGCGACCATAAGACGGAGTAAATTACAAACAAAAAAACTCTATGTCAAGTATGTGCTACCCAATCCAAGGCGGAGTAGGGGCGACCATAAGACGGAGTAAATTACAAACAAAAAAACTCTACGTCAAGTATGTGCTACCCAATCCAAGGTGGAGTAAGGGGCTACCATATGACGGAGTGAAATTAATAACAATGTTTTAATGGTAAATACTGAAGAATGAAACTACTCCACACCCAGCATGTGCTTGCTAACCCCAGAAGGGAAAGTAGCTACCATAGGGCGGAGCTCTACACCCAGAATGTGCTTGCTAACCCAATAGGGAAAGTAGCTACCATAAGACGGAGCTCTAAACTAATACAATAACTTAATTGAAATTGAACTTTTGAAATCAGCTTTGATCAAATAGAGAATGGCTGCCAGTACTACTGTCAGCTTACAAAAATAAGAAGAATTTGCTCTTAGAAAGGAGAAAAACCAGCCACCTGTTAAATTCTTCAGATGTTCATAACTCTCACAAAACTTGTTCAATCTTCCTGATTTCTGTTGCAAAGTCTCTTCCTAAAGATGGCGACCAAGTTAGTATCAAAATTCGGACCCAATCTGCATCCAAAACTTGTTACACGAATTTCAATGCAAACCCCAAGGGCGTCCCCGCTGAATGGGGCGATTTGCTCTAGAAATAAATTGCAAGCCTTAAAATTTCTGTAAATTAGAGCAAAGGGGCGCCTAAGTCTACCCAAGAGAATGAGATGATACCCAGAATTTGTTTTTTTGTATTTTCTGATTTATAAATAAAAACCTAGATCTGTCTTATACAGAATACAATAACTGAAACACTAATAATACCAAAGGAACTAACAATGAAATAACTGAAATCAATACATAGGCAAATACAAATATCAATGACTAAATCACCACTAGATGCTGTCTTGCAAGCATGAAGCGATGCCCTAGCTAGGAGGCCTTCATTCCCCGAAGCTGTTCCAGAGCCAAAGCGGCAGCATAACAATGCATTAAACCAAGATGAAGAAATGATAACCCAATGCCTTCTTTTATAGGCTTCAGTTGGCCTCCCTTGAAGCCTTATCTCCAAAAGTGGCGCCCCTTTCCATGCAATGATGGCGCCCCCCCCTTCAAGTCCCCCTTTTAAAATAACATTAAATTATTTCGACTAGGCCAAGGTCAACGTTAAAATATAATGATATTATATATATATATTTTTAAAGTGAAATTAACTTATTTCACCAAGACCGTATTCTGAAGCCCAAAACTTAATGAGTCAACTGAAAAGAAAAGTTAACTCCTTGCGACAATCCTGCTAGCTGCCAAAAATAGAATTTACTAAAAATAGTAAATTCCTGGAAATGCTCAGAAAACCGAAACAAACATACCTCCGCGAAGCTCTCGAAAAACCCAGAAAGAATTCGCCACCAAAACTTCGAGCAAGAACATCCTAAAAAATAGGAAACCCTCATTTGCACCTTCCGATTAGCCTACGGATTTCCAGAAATAGGCCAATGGTCACTTGTGAGATCAGATTTGAGAAGGGGTCATTACAGTCCACCCTTCCCAAAATTGCTTGTCCTCAAGCAATCGCAAACTAGGATGATGCAAGATTTCATCATTTTCCCAAGTTGCATCCTCCATAGGTAGATCCTTCCACTTTACCAGGTATTCTCTGATGGTTCTTTTCCTCAAAGAACGTTCTTGAACATCAAGTATCTCCTCTGGAATTAGAGCCAACTGTCCCTCTTCATCCAAAGGTGGTAGCTGTGATGAAGCAATCACATTATGTCCAAGTGCCTTCTTGAGGCGAGACACGTGGAAGACGTTGTGCACTCTGCTATCAGAAGGTAGCTCTAATTCATAAGCTACTGCTCCAACTTTTTTGATGACCCTAAAGGGCCCATAGAAGCGAGGTATGAGCTTTTCAGCTCCACTCTTCTTGAGAGTAGACTGTCTATATGGTTGTAATCTCAGATATACCATATCTCCAACTTCGAAGGAACGCTCAACACGCCTCTGATCCGCATACAACTTTTGCTGATTTTGTGCAATCTGCAAATTATCCTTCAAAGATTTCATTATGTCCTGACTATTCTGCAACAAATCCTTGGCTAGGGGTGCTTTGTTGTCACCAAACACTAAATCTGCAAAACTAGGTGCCTCATACCCATAAAGTGCCAAGAAAGGAGACATCTTAATTGACATATGAAAAGTAGAGTTGTAGCAATACTCACCAATATGCAGCCACTTGACCCAAGTTCTCTGCTGTTCTGACACATAATTTCTCAAGTAGCCTTCCAACCACTTGTTCACCACTTCAGTTTGTCCATCAGTTTGGGGATGGTAGCTAGTGCTTGGGGTGAGCACAGTACCACTCATTCTGAAGACTTCTTGCCAAAACTTACTTAGGAACTTGCTGTCCCTATCACTCACGATGTTCTTTGGCAATCCATGCAGCTTAAACACTTCTCGAAAAAACAGATCTGCAACTTGGGCTGCAGAAAAAGTGCTGGTAATGGCGAAGAAGTGAGCAAATTTGGTTAACCGATCCACCACTACATAGATGCAATCTTTCCCTTGGGCTTTGGGCAACCCTGTGATGAAGTCCATCGAGATACTTTCCCATTTTTGATTGGGAATAGGGAGTGGTTGTAGTAAACCGGCTGGTAATGTATGCTCATTTTTATTCGCTTGACAAACAGGACACTCCTGAATGTAGCGTTGTACCTCTCCTTTCAATCCCTTCTAAGAAAACCTTTCTCGGATCTGTCGATGTCTTAAAAAAACCTTGGTGACCAGCAACTGGAATATCATGCAACGTCAAAAGAATCTTCTTCTTCAGCTTAGAATCAGCCACCAGAAAGATTCTTCCCTTATAATGTATCAATCCCTCAACCACCTTGTACCTTTCATCATGAAAAGTACCCTCAAGAATGCTGGTTGCAAACTGATTTTTAGCATAATCAGCAAGCAACATGTCTCTCCAATCTGCAGTAAACTCACACAATGAGCTAAGATGAGGTCTCTTGGAGAGAGCATCGGCCACGACATTATTTTTTCCTTTTACATATTCAATATCAAAGTCGTAAGCTTGAAGCTTACTCACCCATTTCTGTTGCCTCTCATTTAGATCTTTTTGGTGCATGAAATGCTTGAGGCTATTGTGGTCAGTCTTAACCACGAACTTATTCCCCACCAAGTACTGTCTGAACTTGGCTAATGCATGCATAATGGCAAGCATTTCTTTGTCATAGATTGAATATGTTCTTTCAACTCCTCATAATTTTCTGCTCTCAAACACTATAGGGTGTTTGTCTTGCATCAGGATAGCCCCCACTCTTTCACCTGATGCATCATATTGTAGCTCGAATGGCTTGGAAAAATCCGGTATTGCCAAAACCGGACACGAGCTCATGATCTTCTTGAACTTGTCAAAAACAATTTGAGCCTTTTCTGACCAAACAAAGGCTCCCTTTTTGGTGAGATCAGTAAGGGGAGCAGCATTCTGTGAATACCCCTTTACAAATCTCCGATAAAACCTACAAAGACCCAAAAAACCTTTCAACTGAGTTAAGCTCTCAGGAGGTGGCCACTCAACTACTGCCTTGATCTTCTTTGGGTCTACCTTCACTCCCTCAGCACTGACTATGTGGCCAAGGTATAGTAACTCCGTCATCCCAAATTCACATTTGGAATCTTTTGCAAACAAGCTCTCAGATTCCATGATACTAAGCACTTCCTCCAAGTGCTTAAGATGATCTCCCCAAGTCTTGTTGTAAATGAGAATGTCATCAAAAAATACTAACACAAACCTCCTTAAATGATTCTGAAAAATACGATTCATGCAAGACAGAAAGGTAGCCGGAGCGTTAGTCAATCCAAATGGCATGACTAAGAATTCAAAATGGCCATAGTGGCATCTGAAGGCTGTCTTCCCCACATCCGATCCCCTCATTCGAATCTGATGGTAACCCGATCTCAGATCAATTTTTGAGAAGAACTTGGCACCATGTAGCTCATCAATGAGCTCATCTATCCTGGGTATGGGATATCTGTTTTTGATGGTGCTTTGATTCAAAGCACGATAATCCACACACATGCGCATGGTACCATCCTTCTTTTTCACAAGAACCACTGCAGAAGCAAAGGGGCTCTTGCTTGGGCGTATGAAACCCATCTTCAAGAGTTCTTGAATATTCTTCTCGATCTCGTCCTTTTGCCTCTTCGGATACCGATATGGAGTTATGATCACCGGTTTTGCTCCTTCCTTGAGCTCAATGATGTGTTCTGAACCTCTATCAGGAGGTGGTTCAGGAGGTAAATCAGCAAACACTTTACTCTTCTTGGTGAGTAAAGATTGAATATCAGGAGGATACTCTATTTTCGTTTCAGCAGGACTAGTCGGGAGAACCATGAATTCTGTGGCCCAATCCACTTGGTCATGTCGTATCAACCTTGCCATCCTTTTGAATGACACAATCCGAGGGCCACCATTTGACATCCCTCTCAACACCACCTTCTTTCCATCGGATTGAAACTTGAGTTCCATGGTTTGCAGATTTAAAGAGATCTCTTTAAGAGATCGCAGCCACTGAATGCCAAGGACAGCATCCGTATCTCCAATATTCCCCACATAGAAGTCATCTTTGACTTCGTAATTGCCCAATTGCATTGACATGTTGGGAACCCTTTTGGTACAAGAAATGTGGAACCCATCCGCAACCATAACTTTGAACCCTTCAAAATCTTCTGTTTGCAACTCCTTTGCCACCACAGCTTCATCAATGAAGTTATGGGTTGCTCCAGTATCAATTAAAGCAACGATACGCTGCCCTTTGATCGTCCCACGAATTTTGAAAGACTCGTTCTTTTGGAAGCTTGAAAGTTGAGCCAACGTACCACCACTTTCTTTTTCGCTTTCGGACTCTTCAGGGGCTCTTTCCACTTCACTATCTTCGGAATCAGATTGCTGGTCCGAAAAATCCGAGTTGCTCTCACCAGCTGAATAATACTCAATCTGGTGAAATTTGACTCCCTTTGGGCAAACATGATCTGGAGACCATTTATCTTTACATCGGAAACATAGTCCCTTTCTTCGGAGTTCATTGATAGTTTCCTGATCCAATCTTTTGCCAAGAGGCTTCTGCTGGTTAAACTCCTTTTGGTATGGCTTTTGAGGAAACCTTTTCCCTCTATCCTTCTTGTGGAAGGATGGTTTAGGATGGTACTTAGTTTTGGGAGCAGCCCACTCCATGTTTCTAGCTTTTTTCATTGCTTCTTGTAAGGACGGTGGATCAAAAGCTTTGATCCATCCCTTGAGTGGCTCCATCAAACCTTCGTTGAATAAGATCACTAATCTTCTCTCAGTGATTCCAATGACCATAACTGAAAGTCTTTGAAACTCAGCTATGTAGGCATCAACAGTGCCATACTGTTTCAACTGCGCCAACTCCCTAAAATGCACTTCTGGGTCCTTCTTCTCGAACCTCTCAATGAGTCTATTGGTGAATTCATCGTAGCTAGTGATTGATCCATGACCCAAAGTGACTAGGCCATGGTACCACCACTCATGCGCCACCCCATCTAGGTGTAGCGTAGCGAATTTAATCGTGTCTTCTTCAGCCATTGGCCTAAGAGCCAAATAGTTGTCTAGTTTTTGAATCCATGCTCGAGCAGAATTACTATCACTTCCGTCAAAGTGGGAAAGCAAAACCTTGTTGATAGCTTGATGCAAGTCTCCTTGTGCTGGAGTTCTTCTTTGGTCATAATTTCTCCCTTGCCCCTTACTCTTTCTCTTATGATCTATAAATTCATTATAGGACATATCCATTTTGATGTCATCAGGGAGAGAATCATACTCCGCATGGCCACGTCTCAATTGTTCCACAAATGAAGAATTCTCTTCAGGATCAGGTTGGGTGTTTACTGGTGCTATGAAGGTGGGTTTGAAGGGCCTTGACGAAATGTAAGTGTTGTTTTAAACAGGTTGAGCAACACTTCCATCAAATTGATTATAGGCACTAGGCTCTCCTCTATATCCAGAATTGTTCTGGAGAGTTGGGTTCTAACCCACTTTCCCTAACATGAGGGATACCATATCCATCAAGGCATCCATCTTCTTTTCAAATCTCTTTTCGGGACTTAGTGATCTTTCTCTACCCTTCCCACTATCATTTCTAGGGTTGGTAAACCTCTCGTTACCCCCTACTGATCTCTCACCTTCTGCCATATCTATTTCTTGAGAAGACTCCCAATGAGCCCTCAAGATCTCTGAAGCGGTCTGACCTTCGGGAACCTGATACCACTGGAACTGCTTTGCAATTTTCTTATCTTCTCTTGCAATATATCTCTTTTCTCTATCACTCATAGATGGTTTGTCCACAGGATGGCAGGATACGTGGCTCTGATACCATTGAAATATCTCGAGCCAATTTTTTGATTTTTTAGATATTGGATTTCAACATTACAAGTAAATACCGTTAAGGTTAGAAGATAATTCCAAATGTACTGAAATAACTCTGCCACTTAAAATGCTAGAAATGGAACTCAACGTCCAGTATGTGCTACCCAATCCAAGGCGGAGTAGGGGCGACCATAAGACGGAGTAAATTACAAACAAAAGAACTCTACGTCAAGTATGTGCTACCCAATCCAAGGTGGAGTAAGGGGCTACCATATGACGGAGTGAAATTAATAACAATGTTTTAATGGTAAATACTGAAGAATGAAACTACTCCACACCCAGCATGTGCTTGCTAACCCCAGAAGGGAAAGTAGCTACCATAGGGCGGAGCTCTACACCTAGAATGTGCTTGCTAACCCAATAGGGAAAGTAGCTACCATAAGGCGGAGCTATAAACTAATACAATAACTTAATTGAAATTGAACTTTTGAAATCAGCTTTGATAAAATAGAGAATGGCTGCCAGTACTACTGTCAGCTTACAAAAATAAGAAGAATTTGCTCTTAGAAAGGAGAAAAACCAGCCACCTATTAAATTCTTCAGATGTTCATAACTCTCACAAAACTTGTTCAATCTTCCTGATTTCTGTTGCAAAGTCTCTTCCTAAAGATGGCGCCCAAGTTAGTATCAAAATTCGGACCCAATCTGCATCCAAAACTTGTTACACGAATTTCAATGCAAACCCCAAGGGCATCCTAGCTGAATGGGGCGATTTGCTCTAGAAATAAATTGCAAGCCTTAAAATTTCTGTAAATTAGAGCAAAGGGGCGCCTAAGTCTACCCAAGAGAATGAGATGATACCCAGAACTTGTTTTTTTGTATTTTCTGATTTATGAATAAAAACCTAGATCTGTCTTATACAGAATACAATAACTGAAACACTAATAATATCAAAGGAACTAACAATGAAATAACTGAAATCAATACATAGGCAAATACAAATATCAATGACTAAATCACCACTAGATGCTGTCTTGCAAGCATGAAGCGATGCCCTAGCTAGGAGGCCTTCATTCCCCGAAGCTGTTCCAGAGCCAAAGCGGCAGCATAACAATGTATTAAACCAAGATGAAGAAATGATAACCCAATGCCTTCTTTTATAGGCTTCAGTTGGCCTCCCTTGAAGCCTTATCTCCAAAAGTGGCGCCCCTTTCCATGCAATGATGGCCCCCCCCTTCAAGTCCCCCTTTTAAAATAACATTAAGTTATTTCGACTAGGCCAAGGTCAACGTTAAAATATAATGATATTATATATATATATTTTTTAAAGTGAAATTAACTTATTTCACCAAGACCGTATTCTGAAGCCCAAAACTTAATGAGTCAACTGAAAAGGAAAGTTAACTCCTTGCGACAATCCTGCTAGCTGCCAAAAATAGAATTTACTAAAAATAGTAAATTCCTGGAAATGCTCAGAAAACCGAAACAAACATACCTCCGCGAAGCTCTCGAAAAACCCAGAAAGAATTCGCCACCAAAACTTCGAGCAAGAACATCCTAAAAAATAGGAAACCCTCATTTGCACCTTCCGATTAGCCTACGGATTTCCAGAAATAGGCCAACGGTCACTTGTGAGATCAGATTTGAGAAGGGGTCATTACATTTTGTGAAAAGCATAGTAGCATTTGCAAAAGAGAAAGACAGACAAACTTTAGTGTTATCTCATTAATTTATGAAACAACACGAATTGCACAAGGAAGAAAAATGATGAAATTAGAACCAGACAATAAAGATGGGAGGAATTGACGTCTCAGATTTATACAAGAAAATTATTGTTATATGGGTTAAAATATTGAGGCATATAAATATTTTCTTTTCAGATCCAATGTTGGCCCATTCTTGGTTATCAATGATGAAGCTGCTGGACTTTGATATGGATTAGAGCCAACTTTTATATCCAGCCATGAACTCCAGATTTGGTTTCCATCAACTCCCTCTGCATTATTTCATTTAGGGCTCATTCTATTTACATGGTCTTCATCTTCTCTGACTTGTCTAGTGTTTACCTATTTTGGGTTCACCCCCTTTAGTTTGGGTCTTTCATTGTTTAAGAGTGAGTTGCATTTTAAGCTCTTGGAGGACTTGCTAACACTACTACTTGCTGTTGTATCCTCTTGTACATTTGAGTCCCGTTGATCTACTTTTGTTATTCATAGATAATGGAATATTGTTATTTCTTTCTTTCTTTCTTGCCTCCCCTTTTTTGAATGCATTTACTTGGAATAAAATGCATCATTTGCAAAAAGAGGTATGTCAGATGAATATTCTTTTGAATTCAGGAAATTTAGACTATTTCTTAGGGTGTTGAATCGCTCATATCAAGTCCCTCTTCTCTTGTTTCTTCTTAGGAGAATATGAAGTGGTCAGGATCATCCGATGGATTTAATATGCCTACAGATACATTCACAGTGACTGAATTAGAAGTCATAGGATGATGCTTTCCTTTTCATGCAAATTTTGAGATTAGGGTGTTAAATCTAGAGTATTACTAATTTGATATCACATTTATCTCAATTCTTTTGATCTGCTTGTTCATTTTCAGAAAATTAAATTTAACGTGGAAGCTGCGAGAATTATTTACTGTGTGTGTTGGTAGTATAGCATTGACAGTAGAAAAATTGTTTCGTATTTGCATAGAAATCCTATAACATATATTATTCTTTTTCAAAAAAATTATGTGCCAGTTTGGAGTACTGGGCTTTTGAAGTCCTTGTTTTGGTTGCTGGGCTCCTTCCGGATTCTGAGATGAATACCTCACTGGTTTCTATTTGGTAGGCTTGTAAACCAATGAAATCTCATGCAACACAAGTCTCCTTGATTAGCTTTACTGTAGTTTCCTTAGTTTCCTTATATTTTATGAGCTCTTGTATTTTTTGATGCCAAATAAATTACTCAGGTTAATTTGCTAATTAGTCTTCTTTGCAGTGTAAATACAGAAGCCCTTGCTTATATGGTTTCATTTGGCTTCAGTGCTGCTGTCAGGTATATGATATCAATGTCATTATGTTGTATATTCTCTTAGTTAGATATCAAATTATGATCTCCATCACCATTGGTTTCCCAGACGATAATAGTTTTTTGGTTTTCACTTTTACTCTGCCTCATTTTGTTGAAGTCATCTGTGTTTTGTATATTGATAGCACCCGGGTGGCAAATGAACTTGGTGCTGGGAATGAACACAAAGCAAAGTTAGCAGTTACCCTTACACTCAAGTTTGCAGTTATGCTAGCTGCGGCAATTGCAGTACTACTGCTGATTGGTCATACTACCTGGGCAGCTGCTTTTAGTGACAGTTGGAAGATTAAGCACAAATTTGCAACCATGGCACCATTACTTGCAACTTCGATATTCTTTGACGCAATACAAGGAGTTCTCTCAGGTTCTGCATGGAAGATGCTATTGTTGATAATGTGAAAATACCTTTTAACATTCCTTTGAACTAATCATTAGCTGCTTATCATCTCCTATTTTAAAGACCCATCAAAATGGAAAATTCAAAATATAATTTAAGGAAATGTACTGTTTCCATGTATGCTGCAAATATTGGAAATCATGTATTCTACAGGTGTAGCAAGAGGATGCGGCTGGCAACATCTGGCAGCAGGGACCAACTTGCTGGGATTTTATGCCATTGGCATGCCGATAGCCATATTCCTTGCATTTGTGCTTAAGTTGCATTCAAAGGTACACTCGACTATATATCCTCACAAAATGAAGGAAATTCAGGATATGACAACATTAAAAAGTTGAAAAACTGACATTTTTCACATGTTTAAATAATTATATAATCAGTAGTTAAGTTTGAGATGGACTTTTCTTCATCTGCATTTGACAGCATGATTGGTCAAGTAGGGATATTTATGAATTGAATTACCACAAACTAACCGATATTGAATTGTGGTAGTGATAAACCCATCCATCCTAGCGCTCGTTTCCAGATTCTCTAGGCAAGGTTACATTGATAGAACACGTCGGAAGCATAAGGCCCTATGCCAGTCTTCATATGGAAAGACTCAGTTGTGAACTAAGATTCAAGAGATATTTGCTGAGAAATACACACAAAACCATTTCCATTCAAGGCTTATAAATATGACCACTCAACTGGACAATTGGCTTGAAAGAAATAAGAAATTTCAGATTTAAGTTCAAGGGAAGTCTTGGTAACCTCCTGTAGGTAGAAGGAAGTCCACCTGAAGACTTTGTGTCATGCCCCCCTTTTTGGCCTAAGCACGGACATGACCTTTAGCATAGTTCTTTTGGTGCTTTCCCTAGGCTAAGGGAAGAAAAGTTAAAAAGGAGACATTGGTTCTAATTTTAAGTTATAAAAAGATACCTTTTTAATATATCTTTTTATATTATAACTTAAAGGTAACTTGTGAGAAAGGGTTAGCCTAACCCTTAATGAAGGAAAAGGGGAAAGATATTTTAAAACCACCTTGACCCTCCCTCCAAGTGGAGCACCTCTTTTTAGCAGAGGATTTGTGGAGAATATAGTATAAAGGGTGGTATGATAATCATTTGAAGGGTTACCATGAATTTATGATATTTGATTTTAGGGCTAAAAACACAAAACACTTGGCTAGGTGACTTGAAGATGAAAACCTTCAAGGACACAAGGGTTTGGGGACGAAAACCTCCACTCCTATTCAGCGAAGCACTACTTTCAAGTGCTGTAAGCATTTCAGATTCAGTGATTTGGTGATTTGACCCTCTCCTAGGGTGGCGACTTGCTTTGGCAAGTGTGGTTGTGGGGGTTGCTATTGTAAGTCATTTACAGGTTTTTGGAGAGCTCTCGAGGGTGGCGACTTGGCCACTTGTGTTAAAAACCCTGTTAAGGGTTGCACTACAAGGGCATAACCCTCTCCTAGGGTTTGTGAATTTATTGCCAAATTATTCCAGCTAAGGTGAATTGGTTTGGAGCTGAATTTTTAAGGTTTGGAGGGCTATTTTGTTGCCAAATAATATTCTGAATTTTCTATATTAATCATGAAATTATTTTTGATTTTTGTGAAGGTTTTGGAGGACATTTGGACCTTAAATGTATTCAGAAAATTCATAATAAATTCTGCATATTTATTTAGTCTTTTTGGTGCAATTTATGAAAGTTCCATGAAGTGTTGTTGCATGATAAATCAGCCATAAAATAAATAAAAATTTTCAGATTGGGACGCCTAGGGTTTGAAGGTAATTTCATATTTTTGAAGGGCAAAACTTGTTTGTTGGAAATCCGAATTGGTTCGTTGGGTTTATCTTAAATTTCTGTTATTTTTGAAGGGTTCAATTCAGCTAGGGTTTGCTGTTGAAAAAATAAAAAAATTGATTTTTATCTAGGGTTTGCAATAAATTTCAGAATTAAAAAAAAAATCAGGTAAAGGGGAAATTACAGTGGTATCAGAGTCATTTCTTGGCCAGTTGTGGGACAATAAGGGTTTCATGTCAAATAGTGACATGGATAGAGCTAGGTTCGAGAGGTTGTTTTGAGCACAAGAGCAGATGGGGGAAGTAATGAATGAATTCCTGCATATAGTGAAGGACATGAAAGTGGAACAAATCCTTAAAATGGAGGAACAACCATTTATTCATTGGGATTTGATAGAGTATTGTGATGAATATTGTAATGTTCCCCTCTAGCTAGACATTGTATTTTCGACATGATTAGCCTATTAGTGGCCCTCGTAGGCTAATACAACATGGTTAGAGGGTCTTCTCCGCAGTTACCCAAATGGCAGTTGGTTTCTTTGGAGAAGTTTTGACATATTCTGGAGGTTTTCTAATGATTTATTTGAATGTTTCTATTTTTAGAAACCTCATGTTACAAAATGATGTTATATTTGTACTTTATGTTATAATTCATTATTTTATATTAAAGTGCAAATATAATATATTAAAAGGGAAAAATAATAATAAAATATTATGATGTTTCTAGATGCTTCCCAAATGAAGGAAAAAAAAAGTATAAAGAGAGGTGTGGGCTGCCATTATGAATGATCCAGATTTGATGTTGTCTTTATTGTGGTATGCTTGTGAAGCCTAGAGTTTTCTGCAGTGAATCAATTTGTCTTTGGGAACTATAACTCCCATTAATAGCATAACTGAGGGAGTGAAATATCTCTTGAAGGGTTGCATTTTGGAGGTGATATTTCAGTCATCTCAATTGGAGCAAAATTTGTGGCCATTGGCCAGTTTTGGAGAAATCGATTTGGTGAATTTGTGGAGGTTGCATAGCTATCTTTTGGTGCTGGTTTCTATATAGCTTGGCATTGATTTTCCTTGGTTAAGAGATCAGATTGCATTGTAGAGAAATCTGATAAAAAAATCAGATATTTACAGTCAAGGAAGGACGCCATTATGAGGGATGTTTTTGCTTGTGGAGGTTCCAATTTGCATCGATTCTTTGCTTAGCTTGGTGCGCCCACTTCCTTGGAGCATGGAGATGATATTAGATGCTTGAGACAACGCATATTCATTGCATATTATTTTAAATTTGAGATCAGACCAGAACCGGGGTGGCTGGCTTGGAAAATTCAATTTGGCTTGGGAGATCATCCTTTCACTTGGAAATTGCTTGCTCCTTCATCTATTCTCAAGGGCGCCTCAATCCAACCAGATTTCATTGCATACAATTCATCCATTAGTATAGCTTATATTTGCAGTTGTAGGTGTGCATCTTTCATTCCAGCATACCATATAACTGTAATTCTTGTTTATGCCAAGAGTCTTGGCTAGTCTAGTGGAGCATTATATCAAATCATCAATACAAATAAGAATCACAAGTTGTTGGTCATTTATAGTTATCTTTTGAGCATCTGAATTGAGATAGTAAGTTGCATGCTAACTGTTCGACTAAATGTCCATTGGCTGTAGGTGATTAGTTTGCTTTGTGAATTCATCTAATTGCATAGAAAAGAACAAAAAATAAGTCATTCTTGCATCTAGAACTTATCATTGTCATTCTTGCATTGTTCTAGAAACACTTGAAGCTTTAATCCATCGTCATTCAAACAAATCATCAAACTGTGACAAAAACCAGCAAGAAGCACTTTGCATACAAAGTGTTTGAAAAAAATTACAAGGCAGCAAATTGAGACTATTAAGGGCAGATTGGGCAAGGATTGTTACAAATACATGGCACATTAACCCCAACTCAGGAGGTTAATGAGCTTCAATGAGTTTGTAACATGGAAGCAAGGTAAAGCGGGAAGCAAGAAAGGAAGGAGCAAACCAGAAGATATGCAAGATGACTTGGAGAAGATTGTTCTTCCTACTTTTGATGGGAATCCAAACACATCGGTGAAAGCATGGGTAGACAAGGTAAACACATACTTTGATTTGCGCCCTAGGGGAGAAAAGGGAGCCTCAACCTTTGTTATAAAGCATTTGGAAGGAGCTGCCCATGATTGGTGGTATATGGGAATGAAGACACAAAGACATGACTTCATTAAAACATATGAGCAATTAGGTGAAAGGCTCATTAGACGGTTTGATGAGAAGATGGAATCTCCAAAAATGTAAATTTTGATGACACCTAAGGTGGACTTTCAATTGTGTAAAGGGCAGCCAAGGAAACATTCAACTAAGCAACAAATTTCAGAGAGCTCGGGGCAGCTAAGGCCTAGTTTTCAGTTGTACAAGGGGCAACCAACACATGAATTTGTTGGGCCTAAAAAATCAGAAGTTTCAGGGCAGCCAAGTATTGAATCTTCTGAAATGCATAAATTAAAAAATTTGGGGTAGCCAATAACTGATTTTTCTGAGCCAAAAGAACCAGAAAGTTAGGGGCAGCCAAGTGAGGGTTTCCATCAAGTTATGAAGCAACCAATGGGGTTGCAAATGGTAGGCACTAAGATGGAAGTAGCCAAAAAATTAGAACTTCCAAAGGTGAAGCAAGGAGAAGTTGTTCAACAACTTTATGAGCAACCAAAAAATCTAGAAGAAAGTTTGGACATCGATAAGGAAGCCATAATGAGAAGGTATGCCAATTTTTTTTGTATTGTTTCTTATCATAGACAATTTTTTTTTTGCCTAATTTCAGATTTCAAGAGGAAGCTTGGAAGAAACAATGGTTGTTAACTCTTGATAAGAAGGCCCAAGTCCTAACAAGGTTGGACAAGGCAAAGGGATCCCTTGAAGGAGGGATGCCAAATAAAAAGAGGGAACACTTGAAGGCAATGGTTGCTAAGGTTGATTTGCCTACAATCAAGTATGCAATGGAAGCAACAAAATTGGAAGTGGCAAATATTGATATTGATATTGCCAACAATGAGAAAGAAATGAAGATCTCTAATTGGAGAAGGGAATTCTCCCATGTAAATTTAAGTATTGGGCATGACAATTCTATAACATGGTTATGGGATCCAAGTGTGCTTTACAAACATGATTTTGTTATTATGTTATGTTGTGCAACAAAGAACAAAGCTTGGACCATCATGGAAAGGCACATAAGCAAGAAGTATCATGATCCTAGGATCAAAGGAAGGATTGTAAGTAGCACATTAACTTTTGTTTTCCCCATTTTCAGTTTGCTTTCCATCAAGTTTCTTGTTGCCATGGTGAATATTGGCCCTCAGAAGGTGTGTCTCTTACATCTCAACACCATGGGAGTGGCTCACACATGTATGAGTGGATTGCCAGGCACTATTAGGGGAAGATTGAAGAGGGAAACAACTTGCTACAGCCATGTCAAGAATGACGTGAACATATCTTTTGAAATCCGGGTAAAAGAGAGTTGCAAGGAAGAATCAAGGCATCAAGGAGGGATGCACTTCATGTTCATAGAGCTTGATAATATGATAAAAAATGTGTTATTAAACACCCTTGTTTTTACTAATGTGTTTGTTCCATGTGTAGGTTCAATAGGGGAACCGGTTGCAATGACCATAAAGAGTGCAAGGAATGTTATACGTGAGCAACCAATTGGGCATGGTAGAAACCACCCAACTTCATGGTTGGAAAGCTTGGTGAATTCCAGAAATGAGGAAGGTGAAAGAGGAGAAAGAGGTAGGCAATCTCAGTTAAGGGAACACTCAGAAAATTATGAGAATCTTGGCATATTATAGCCCTACAAATTCTGGAAATACATGTGCCAAATCTAATTTTTGTGCCCAGGATTTTCTGAGTTAGTAAATAAAATACAATCGCCTATTGAGGACATAAACTTGGATTTTGTGAGCATATAACAGCCCAAGAAAGGTATTGAAAGTGCTCTCACAAGATCTGATTTTATTCACTTAAAAAATTCTGAGTTGATGATGCAAACACAGCGGTATCATGAGGACACAAATTCTGATTTTTTTGACTGGTTACGGCCTTAACAAGTTCTAGAAATGCTCATGATTTGGGGCATTTCTTGCATAGCAAAGTTTGGGAAAGCATGAATAAGGTACAACATTCTTTCATGGATGAATTTGAATATTTGTTGGACTTATTTTATGATGCATACATGCTTGAAGATGTTGACAAAGGGCAGCAAGTGGAAGAATACATGACAAACATAAGGAGATCCATGCATGATTGCTTACATACCCATGACATTCCCTTACAAGGTATGCTCTCAAATTGGTTCGAGTTTGTTTTCTTTTTGCAAGTGGGGAGACTACAATTTTGGTTTGAGAAAAGTTTGGCATGGCATATAAAAGACCTTAACAAGTTTTGGAATGCATACCATGGGAGCACACCCACCCTAGCACGCTTTCAAAAGGAAATTTCAATAAGGGGCAGCTTTGTCATACATTTCAGTTTGATTCATTTCTGCAGCCCTAGCTCTTTTTGCATAATGTTTGAGTTCACAATGGCTTCCTTGAAGAGTATGGAGGTGAAGGGTTCATTGAAGGTCAACTTGGTAATGAATAAGTTGACATTTTGGAGCACTCTCCTGGCTATACATCACAATCACAGCCCACATATCCGCACATTCATTCCTGTTGATGAGGTAATTTCTTCTTGGAGGAAGGAACAAGTGTCTATGCCTTCACCATGGAAAATTTCAGCTCGTGAGAAGACTAGGTTGAAGAGTTTGGGGCATGAGATGAGGCATATTAACAACTGTTTTGAGTTGCGTTGGCCAACATATGTTTGGGGCAGCAAGTTGTTTGAAAGAAGATGCAGTTGGAAGGCTATTTGGGAAGGTGCTAAGGGCTTGTGGCTTCTTAGCAACAACAGGTACATGCATGGCAAATGCATATGGGGGCATGAGATGCCTATAGAAGATAGGTATGACACTTACAACATTTGGGGGCAGCCCTCAAATCACAGGTACAAGGGGAGATTTTGGATTGAGGTTTTCCTTCCTTGGGAAACATTTACAGGGAGACATTGCATAATAAGGTATGTTGGGACACCCCTTTGGATATTGCAATTGCTTGAGGACAAACAATTTTTGGCGGGGAGGATTGTCATGTCCCCTTTTTTGGCCTAAGCACGGACATGACCTTTAGGATAGTTCTTTTGGTGCTTTCTCTAGGCTAAGGGAAGAAAATGAAAAAAAAAAAAACATTGGTTCTAATTTTAAGTTATAAAAAGATACCTTTTTTATGTCTTTTTATATTATAACTTAAAAGGTAAGTTGTGAGAAAGGGTTAGCTTAACCCTTAATGAAGGAAAAGGGGAAATATCTTTTAAAACCACCTTAACCCTCCCTCCAAGTGGAGTGCCCCTTTTTATGGGAGGATTTGTGGAGAATACAATATAAAGGGTGGTATGATAATCATTTGAAGGGTTACCATGAATTTGTGATATTTGATTTTAAAGCTAAAAGCACGAAACACTTGGCTAGGTGTTTTGAAGACGAAAACCTTCAAGGACACAAGGGTTTGGGGACAAAAACCTCCACTCCTATTTAGGGCAGCACTACTTTTAGGTGCTGTAATTGCATTTTAGAGTCAGTGATTTGACCCTCTCCTAAGGTGGCAACTTGCTTTGGCAAGTGTGGTTGTGTGGCTTGATATTGGAAGTCATTTACAGGGTTTTGGAGAGCTCTAGAGGGTGGCGACTTGGCCACTTGTGTTGAAAACCCCATTACGGGTTGCACTACAAGGGAATAACCCTCTCCTAGGGTTTGTGAATTTATTGTTAAATTATTCCATCTAGGGCGAATTGGTTTGGAGCTAAATTTTTAGGGTTTGGAGGGCTATTTTGTGCCCAAATAATATTCTGAATTTTCTATATTATTTATGATTTTTTTGAGGATTTTGGAGGACATTTGAACCTCAAATGTATTTAGAAAATTCATAATAAATTCTGCATATTTATTTAGTCATTTTGGTGCAATTTATGAAGGTTCCATGAAGTGTTGTTGCATGATAAAACAACCATAAAATAAAATAAATCTTTCAGATTGGGATGCCTAGGGTTTGGAGGTAATTTCATATTTTTGAATGGCAAAACTTGTTTGTCGGAAACCCCAATTGGTTCGTTGGGTTTATCTTAAATTTTTGCTATTTTTGAAGGGTTCAATTCAACTAGGGTTTGCTGTTGAAAAAATCAAAAAATTGGTTTTTATCTAGAGTTTGCAATAAATTTCAGAATTCAGAAAATATCAGGTAATGGGGACATTACACTTTGAAGAGGATTGGAATGAAGGAAGAAGAGTGCATTACATCTTTGATTGAGGTGGCAGCTCCAAAGCTATGGTAGACATCAACCCTAGAACCAATTTCCTATTTAGTCTAAGCCTATATGGTCTTGAATTTGTTGCCAAGTTATCATTTTCATTAGCACGCGATGATTTAGGTACTAGATCTCCTTAGACTCAACTTTCCCCCCTTACCTTGTGGGGTGGAACTCCCCATATGACTTGAGGGCCAGGATCAAGATTAGTTCTTGACATAGCCCCCTTATCTTGTGGGGTGGAACTCCCCATATGACTTGAGGGCCAAGATCAAGATTAGTTCTTGACATAGCTCATGCGTAATTGATAGAAGACGAAGAGACATGCATGGAAGAGCAACCATTTATCTTCCATAATGATTTCTTTGTATTTTGTATCACCACCAATTACATATGTACATACATAGATTTAGATAGATAGAGGAGAGAAAATCACTCATCTCCTTTGAGAGAATGTCATATACAAAATATTTAGATTAATAAAATTCTAATATAGTTGTATATACATCTTTTGTATTTATGGATGAAATTTATTTCAATTTTCTATTTCTTATTTATAATTTGTTTGTGTGTATAACACATTTGAATTCTAGCAATTTAGAGTGTTGTCTGCTAGATTTGTCTTGGTATTTGGATCACATTTGTAGATAACATTGAATATGTTGTTCTCTCTTATCTCTTCCATTTGTTGCGAGTTTTTTTCTTCGCTTTTCAGTTTTTTTCTCTTCCTTTATTGTCTTCTTTTTCTACCTCATCCTCCTTATTGCACTAGACCCCCCTTACTACTTCCCATTCATAACCAGTTACTCCCACTTCTTAATGCCATTGGCTAGGTGGTTGTCCTCGCTTAAAAGTATTGATTTCATTTGGGAACAATCCCTTTTTTGATAAATAACATCCTCAACAGTAGGGGCACACCTAGAAGAATTCTCTACTTGGCGCCTAGGATGAACTCTTGTGGCATTAAAGGACTTTTACCCTTACGATGCCCACTAAACTAGATAATTGTCATGGGTATTTTCATTCCAATAATCTATTGCTCTCATCCAACGTTTGTCCATTTCAGTGAACTGTTTAACCTTCTTTTGGATTCATGTCATGGTTTTTTCTGCAAATTATTAGCGATAAAAATCATTCCTCCTTAGAAACCATGTGTATAACAAGTAGGGAAATTCCACCCAAAATTCCTTTTACTCTATTTGGAAGAATTGGTATCTCTCTTTATTTTTAGCTTCTCGTTTTAAGCATCTTTTCAGTTTTAAAACCCTTCAATCTTATAACTCTTTGAAAGAAGGTTTCCTATAATAGTGTATTCTTTGTTTTGCAAATTTATCATGCATGCTTTAAGATCCTGACAATGGAAGCAATTGTTACTTGACAAAAAAAACTCATAAAACTCCATTTCAGCCAAGCGGATGCGATCCGTAAGTAGTTATGACTAAATGCTAATGCTAACCCAAAACTATTAAAATTTTAGAATCAAGAATCTTAACACTTCACACATCTCGTATTACACTTTATTCCTTATTTATATTGATGCAGGGGCATTTGGGTTCACCAACAATCTTACATCAACCAAAAACATGAGTAGTGATAAGTAGCAATAAGCAGTGTATGTAAGGCCTTGGTGTTTGAATTGACTATGGTCCTCTAGAACCACGTCAAGAGGTTCACAATATTTCCCCGATCATCAAACCATCACCACAAGATGCCTCACACTCTTCCTCTGTGGTGCAATACTTGAAAACATGATGCACAACTATGTTTCCATGCAAAATTGTAAAGCACCTATAGTGCACCCTGCCATCTTGTGCCGTGTATACAACATCTAGACAACCTCAACAATGGGCACAATACCTAAAAACATGATGCACAACTCTAAAACACACTGTAATGCACCACACCATCTTGCGCTAATTATACATCCTCTATACAACGTCCGCAAGTGGCACAACACCTGAAAACAGGGCGTGCAACCGGGCTTCTACGCAGAGCTCCTAAAACCCGTACCAGTCATGTGGACACTTCATGCTTGGTATATCATGTTGAGTTTCATATCCAAGGCTTGGGTTATGCAATCACAATTGTCAGAGTTCTATGCACTTGTCAGAGAAGCCACATAACTAAGGGAAGCTGAAAAGTCACAAAAGGGAGATGAAATGTCTCTCAAATGGAAATTAAAGTGTTTTCAATTTCCATAACAGTTCTTGGGCAGTGTCTTGATAATGGGATTAGTTCCATTTGAGAAGGGGTTTGGTCTAGAAGATTAGAATAGTTCAAGAAGCCCAATAACTAGAGATTGGCGAAGTTCTAAAGAAGCCATTAGAGAGCTATAAGTAGAGATTTGTTGCAAGGAGTATGTCTGAGTAGAGAACTGTAGGATTGAGCCACATTCATGAATGGATTGATATTGTAACACTGCATGTGTTTGTAGTTTGAATAAGACTATAGTTATTTTGTTGTGTGTAGACATTCAATTCCTATCACTATTGTGTTGAAATTGTCAATCAAAAAGATATTTTGTGACAACGCACAATCTAGTTCAAAATCACTAAAACGCTTTAAATCATTCTAACTCGTCATGTATAGGTGCCAATTTGTGCTAATGTATCCCTGAATGGCGCAATACATTTTATGTGATTATTATCTTTTGTTAAAATATTTTGAGTCAAATTGTGATCACGCAAAATGACATTTTGGACCACTGAATTCTTCTAATTCGGCAACACACGTCACGTGCATGTGTTATTTCACGTCCGTCATACTCTAATTGGGGTATTATCTCATACACAACTGACACCTTCTAATTATACTCCAATCAAATTACGACTCAGTAAAATGACATTTCTGACCAGGTTGATTAAATGTGCAAATTTTTTCCAAAGAATTGCAAAAAATTAATCAAAGTCACTTAAGCAAATTACATCAAATCAAGAGCTTAAGAGTAAATTCCATGAAAGTTGTTGAATATCTAATTACTAGAAATTCAATATTCAATTATGTATCATCCCATGCCATCATCAATGGGGTGGCACCCATAAACCATTAATGGGATAAATATTAGAATTAAACCCTCCCATGCCTCATCAACGCCCCATTCTTCCAAATATTAATGAGAATATTTATGGCTGGTCTCTTCAAAATTGAATCAGTCCATGGCCACACATCTTGATCTCAAGATGGACGATCATGACTGACCCTGAATATTTTCATAAAGCTATAAATGAGCCAAGACCACTATTTTTAAACTCTTTTTGTGTAAACCTATTATGTAGAATTATCTTCACAAAGCTTCGGTTGTGCTTCAAGGTCACATTCTGGTTTTCTCTGAAATCATATTAGTGTCATTTAAGGGTCACACAGTCATATTTTATTTTCGTAAGTCTCTAAGTCACAAGGATTTCATATTCTTCATTTTATGTTGTGTTGACAATTTTGATCCTACAGGTCAAAATTGCAACCTCTATCATTAAGAACTTTGCTTAAGACAGGGGAAGAGGAAGAGGACCAGGCCGAGGGGATACTTTTAAAAGGCTTAAGACAGAATTCCTTCAGACTTTTGTCCGAAGGAAATACAAGAGGAATGGTCCATTACAGAAAGGCCGAAGGACTATTTTTCAAAGGCTGAATGACTATTACATTTTCCCCAAAGGATACTCGGGAAAGGCTGGTCACGATTCCGAAGGGACATTTCCTTTGGACTTTTTGTACGAAGAAATTGTCTGCGAGAGAGATGTCTGTCATGTCCCCTCTTTAGCTCAGTTTAGCAGAGACATGTGAGTCAGCTTATTATGGGGTCTTGTAGGTTGACATTGTTGGATAGAGACCCAGTATGGCTTTACAGTGTTGGGGACTTGGTGATTTGGCCGTCGCTGATTAGTTGGGAGACGTTCCTATTTTTTAGGAGGCAGTTCCTAAAATTATGGGGGTTACCCCTACTTTTTAGGAGGATATGATCATACCCAGGGATGGGTCTCCATGAGATCATTCCTTGAGTTCAGTTTCAGAGGATTTGGGTTTGTTTCTTAGCTTCTAGAGGCATCCCTAGATTTTAGGGATGAGACTGCCAGTGAATCCTTGATTTCCGACTTCAGTCACAGACAGGTGGCAGGATGACTTTTTGGTTTCTGGAGTCATTGGTTCATTTTGTTGCTACTTGGGTTATATTTTTAATATTTCTTAAGTTTCCGTCTTTTTATTAAATAAGGCTAAGTTTATAGCCATTTTGGAGTAATAAAGGGTTTTTGGCCTCATCTGGATGCGCACCCTATGGTATGATAGCTCGTTGGAAAGGTCTCAAAATTCTCTAAATCTTTCTCTCTGGTCTCAGGGCAATTCAGTGAACGGATTTCTATCTATGAGGAAAAAGGTCATTTTCTAGTAACATGACCACTTTAAAATAAGAAATTATAACACCTTCACTTCACAACGCCACTTGGAGACACTTAGGGTTTGCTTTGGAATTGAGAGGGATTATAAGGAGATGGAAGCTTCATTGTTTGAGGATCATTAATATATTATATTTTTGAAGTGCGCTTTGGAGGAGTTTTAGCATTGGGACGCCAAACCCCAATTGCTGGCCTGTTGGGACGTAGCCCCCATACAGTGGTTTGTGATTACTCAGATTCATTGGGAGATTTGTTCTATGTTCCTTTGGTAGGCGCTGGAAGTTTGACAGAATTCAACAGATATTAAGGAGCGATTTCAGATTGTGAGGGTTCCTTTTGTATGGCTGTACCTGGCAACTTGTGTAAACAGTATGGCTGTACTTGACAGTTATTTATTATCACAACAGTGCATCAACAAGGGATTCTTTCAGCTGGCCGCCATTCTTCTTCTGGATTAGATTACCTTCAGCGATTCAGGTTGGCTGTTTGTCATTGTAATTTATCAGAATTATTGAGAATTCATCATTGGTTCCTTATTTGATTCAATATCTTAAATTCTGCTTTTTTGAAATTGGATCTGGCTGTACTTGGGTTTTAATTTCACAAGTTATTTATGTTATTGCATTTCAATTATTTATTTATTGCAAAATTCCTCAAAACACAAAAACAAAAGAAAAACAAACAAACCCTTCTGCAAATTTCCGTCTATTACGGAAAGAAAACATTCAGAAACAGGAAAACACAATTTCAGATTACAAAATTACAGCAGATCTACAGAAGGGATCCATCAGGGATCTTTCAATGTCTGAAAGAAAAGTCTTTTGGAAAAGCCGAAGGGTTCTTTCCAAAGCCCAGAGGGCAGTTTCGTGTGCCAGAGGGACAATTCAAAAATTCGAGGGGGTCATTTGCAAAATCCGAAGGGTATCTACACTTCGGAAAGGTTCATTTACATAAGCCCGAAGGGTTACTTCCTTTCGAAAAGGGGCATTTGGAAGCTTCCAAAGGGTCACTTACCCTTCACGAAAGTTCAAGTCAAAAGCCCGAAGGCATGAATTCCAGCGGACAATTTGTCTGCGAGAAATGGACCAAACGAAGATTCTCGAAGGGTTCATTTTGAAAAACCCGAAAGGCACTTTTAGAGAAGGGGACCATTTTAATTTTCCCGAAAGGCACTTTCCCTTTGGGAAAGTCACACAATTCCGAAGGGTACTTTGGAAGTCTAAAGGGCGCATTTCAGAAAACCCAAAGGGTATTTGCCCTTCATGAAAGACCATTTCACGAAGTCCGAGGGGACACTTTGCAAGAAGCCGAAGGGCACTTGCCCTTCAGAAAAGGACCATTGCAAAAATCCCGAAGGGTATCTGCCCTTCAGGGAAGTTCAAAACAAAAATTCCGAAGCGCTCTTCCCTTCGAAAAAGGACTCTACAGAAAGCCCGAAGGGCAATTTGTGGAAGAGAACAAAAGCTCGCGGGAAGAAATACATGAACATAAAGTTCGAATGAATTCTTTTGGACAAATTGTCTGAAAGAATTCCTTCGGGAGAAATGAAATGGAGTTGGAAGAGACAATTCCCGCGGACAAATTACAAAGACATAGGCCCGAGGAAGGATTTCCTTCGAGAAGAAAAGGCCGCAAGCAAAGGTTCGAGGGAATAAACAAAGCCGGAGAAATCAAAGTCTGCGGAAATAGACAAAGGAAATAAGTCCATGGAAAAGAAGAAAACAAATAGCCCTGGACAAATACATGCAAAGTGGCCCAAATAGGATTGGACGCGTCCAGGTGGAACAGACATGCAAAAATCCATTAAATAGGAAGATCTACAGTCCGAGACTACAACAAAGAGAATGCCAAATAATCAAATATTCAAGGACATGCGGCTGCCTTCAAACACGATCCCTTTAGTTCTAAAACGGAGACTCGTTTGCATGGAGAACTCAAGGAGCTTAATGTTGGAGAGCTTAACATGGAATTTTATTCATGTGTTCTTGTTTATCTTGTGGAAAGCGTTCAACGTTCCAGCAGTTCAGGTAGAGTCTAAATTCAGTTTGACATAGATTGTTATCTTGTTTCAAGCAGTCTATATTTGAAGATTGAAAGTGCTTTCATGCATGGAATGGATTAGTCTAAGATGGGCCCACTATCCAAACTTCTATGCCAACCTTGAAGATCCATGCAAGTTTGATGAATTTTGAAGATTTTAAACTTGAGCCCACCATCCACTTTCAACGCCAAAGGATCTTTCATGCAAGACAAAAGGGCAAAAATAGATTTTATTTGAAGGCTGAGTTGGACCGAGTTAACCTCTTCTATTTTCAGCATCAATCTTGGCTGATTGTATCTTTTCTATTTAAGTTGGCTTTTCAGCCTTGAGTTGTATCTCTTTTGGCAAGACAAAATTTTGCCACAGACTGAGTTGTAACCTTTTTTTAGATTAATAGGACAGTTTTCAGTTTTCAACTATTGCTATAGTGTATTTTTGTCATTGATTTGCATAAATGATAGAGTTTTCTTACTTGTCAAGTCTTGATTCTTACCTAGTTACTAGCTGGTCAGATTATGCAGGTCATGTTCCGTGTTTAATGTCTTTTGGCCGATTTTATAGTGGATGCAAGTGGCTGGTTGGTACCTTGAATCAGGCCTATTCCATCATTTCCCTCAAGCTTTGATCACAAGATAAAACCTTTTCATGAAATACTTATGCATATTGGTCAATTGAAGTTGAAAGTTTAGCCTTTCTTTTGTCTAAATCAATGTTTTTAGGAGCTCTAATTGAGTGGATCAATTAAAAAATTAGGGGTATCAACATCATTAGATAGGATTTCTATTCAAGTATCTCTCTTTTCTTGGCAGTTTGTAGCATAGAGCAAAGGTTCTAATTGATACACCAAAGGAAGCTAGCTCTTACAATCTAGAGATTCAATCCACTGATTAGGTCACCCACAGTCTATGATTGTTTTAATGTTTCAGCAGACTGTGAAGGCCTAAAACTAGTTTCATAGGTGTGCAAGTCTGATTGACAATAGTTTTTGCCACGCCCGATGGGACCAACAAAGAAATATTTTGCATATCTGAAAAAATTTTGTAGCAGAAGAAGATATCATCCAGTTGTAGAGCTCATAACATCTTTTAGGCGATTCGTTCGTGCCAAAGGTTACCACAAGGTCAGCAACTAAAGGTACTCTTTTTGAATTTTTATCATACAAGAGACAAAAGTTTAAGAGGGCAAAACCATATCCTCAAAAACAGTATTTGCCTCCTAGTCAGTGTATTGTTCTAAGCACTACTATCCCCACTACCCAAGTTGCCTTCAGAAATCAAGTGTTTGCTCCATTCAATAGAGGTAGCCCACTGAATTTAGCCCAATTTGATGACATTCCAGTGTCTGCCTTCAAGAGTATCCCATTCTTCTCAGGAGAAAATCAAACAATCCCTATTGAGCATATCCAAGATGTTGCTCATCTTTGTTCAGTCCATAATGTGGATGAGGATAATGTTGCTATTAGATTGTTGGCTGCCTCCTTCAAAGGAAAAGCATTGCAGTGGTATAGAAATCTGCCACTTAATTCCATTTCTACCTGGGATGAATTAGGTGCAGCCTTGGTCAAGCAATTTGAAGATAAATCTGATCACCTATTTTTAGTTGAACAATTGATCATCATAACAAGGGCTTTTCATGAGTTCATTTCTTATTTTAACTTCAGATTCTAAAAGACATGGACCAGAATACCTTTGTTGGTCAGACCATCATCTGAATCTACATTTCTGTACTATTTAAAATCTCTTAATTCTGACATTAGTGTGATAATACAGTCAATGGGTGGTACTACCTTGCCAGGTGCTTATGAGATAGCAATAAGGGCAGAAAATAGTTTGATACAAGCTGGTAAGCTTTCTCCAAGACCTCCAATGCCTATATTTCCAAAATTAAGTTCTATATCATCCCCCCAAATTCCTCAAGTTCCATCCTTAGCTCCTATTCCAGCACCTCAAGCTCAAATTGCAGCCCCTACTAGTCAAGCTAGCGAGACAAGAGAGTTGAAAAGTTAGTTACAATATTTTGGGAATGAAATAGTACAGCTCAAGAGGCAACAATTTTAGTCTAATAGGCCTTATCAACAACAAAATCAGAACACCTATCAACCCTTCAAAGATCAAAGGTTTCCTTATCAGGGTTTTAGAGAGAATAGACCACCTTATCAAGCACAAGGAGTCATAATTCCAGCCAAGCCATATGCTGCCCTTGATCCTAATGCTCCTTCCACTTCAAAAGCCATTGTTTCCACCCCACCTCAAAACAACATGATGCAGGATTCAGGTTGGCAGCCCTCAAATCTCAATGATGCTCAAAACCAAGCCTTGGTATCACATAACATCACTATGCCACAAATGATACAAGAAGAGTTTTCTTTCAAGGAGGTCAATATCAAGATACAGATTTGGCATCACAAAGAGAGACTCAACAAGTTCAAGGGCAGCTTGGTGCCATTAATGTAAATTGGCCAGTGGATGATCATGCTGCTTTTACTAAAGGTGTTGAAACTAACAATTCAAGTGGTCAAGTTGTAGCTCTAACTAGAGCTAAAAGAAGAGCCATTGAAGAGGCTCAAGAGGTGACAAATGCTTCAAGTACTCCTAGGGTTGTTTCTAAGAGTACAAAAAAGCAACTTGTCCCTACAACTCAAAAAAATCAAAATATAGAAGTTGGTAAGGTTCATCAACTACCTCTAGTTCGTAAACAACCAGTGCTTCAAAAGGTACAACAAAAGGTTAGTGTATCTCATTTCAGTATAGTAGATTAGATGAAGAAGTCTAACATCAACATTAGCATGTGGGATTCTCTTTCCATTCCAGGACAAAAGGATAAACTCATTCAAGAGCTTTCAGCGCTCGAATTGTCTCCAAAACCGGTTGAGAAAGAAGGTGTTGTCTTAACTAATTCGAATCAGCCAGCAAAGCAACAGGTACAATAGGTAAATAAAATGGCAAAGGTGGACAAAACTGAGATAAAATCAAAGAAAACTCTTTTTTACCTTTCTTTGATAGTAGGTGATACTTTGGTTCATAATTGTATGGTAGATAGTGGAGCTAGTAGTACAGTCATACCTAAACAAATTGCAGACAAGCTTGGACTTGTTTATGAGCCAAATACTAAAGGAGTATTGCAATTGGATGGGTCACCAAGACGGTAGGCATCATCAAGGATTTGAAATTGACATTACATGCATGTCCCAATGTTACTATTCAGTAGGATGTTGTGGTATACTTGCCTCCTTACTTTGCCATGTGCCTTTCAAGAGACTTCACTTCAAAGATTGGGAGATATTTATCAGCTAATTGAACTTATTTGCTATTTAGATCCAGGTATGATACCAAGGTAACAATTCATTCTGAGCCTATTGCACGTTTTCATATGGAGCCATATATGCCAAGTGTTATGAATACTAATTGTATCATCTCGGATGAAGTACTAGAAGCTAGTGAAGTAGAAAATGAATTACCTTTGGATGGAGTTCTAGATTTGTTTCTTGATGAGTGGGCTTCCACTTTGCATGAGCATGATCCTTAAAAGTTGATTGAAGGACTTAGTGTATATTGCCTTCATGAGAATGATGCACCAATTCCAGCCATGGTCAAAGAGGATGAGTCTAATGAAGGTTTGTGGCAATTGTACTTTGATGGATCAAGGAATAAGCATGGAATTGGAGCTGGAATGATGTTGGTTTCTCCAACAAAACAAAGGTATTTTTCTTCTATTAGATTTCAGTTTGGTTGTTCAAACAATGTTGCTGAGTATGAAGCACTAGTTCATGGTTTGCAGTGGGCTAGGAAGATAAAAGTCAATTTTTTGCAAGTGTTTGGTGATAGTGAGCTTGTGGTCCATCAAGTAAGAGGTTTGAGTGTATGCAAAAATTTGTTGCTTAAATCTTACAAGCATAGAATATGGGATTTACTTGAAGATTTCCAAGCTTTTAACATTCGAGCAATACCAAGAGGTGAGAATAAACACGCTGATAGGCTGGCTACTGTTGGGTCCCAATTTAGCATTCCAATTGATATAAAAAGTGACAAAATCCAATCACACATAAAAATGGTTGTAAGGCCTTCTGTTCCAGATAATCACGAGCATTGGCAAGTGTTCGAGGATGACAATCAAATTATGAGATTCTTGCAAGAAGACGCTGAGTTTTCTTCAATATACCAAGCAAAGCACTTGCAGCAGTATGGTGATCAAATTGTGCAGTTAAAAACGAATAAGCTGTCCAAAGAATTGGTCACACTTGAGAACATTTTCAGTGGTGATGATGAGCTAAAGAAAGAGAAGTCATCCTTGTCAACAAAGGAAGAGCACTATGCTAATGTAGAGATTGCCGCTGGTAAGATTTTGAAGTTGGGTAAGGTATGCACTCCTTCACAAAAAAAAGCCTTCATTGAGTTATGCACAAGTTTTGCTGATATATTTGCATGGCAGTATAGTGGTCTCAAGGGATTTGATCCAAGTTTGGCTCAACACACCATTGAGTTAGAGGAGGAGACTAAACCAGTAAGATAAAGACAAAGGCCCATCAATCCAAAGCTTGAACCTTTCATGAGAGCTGAGCTTCACAAGCTCATAGAATTGGCTATTATATTTCCAATCAAGCACTCAACTTAGGTGGCAAATCTTGTTCCAATACGAAAGAAGAATGGTGAGATTCATTTGTGTGTTGACTTCCGTGATTTGAACAGGTCTTCACTTAAAGATCACTATCCATTGCTATCAATGGAACAAATTTTGCAGCTTGTTGCAGGTTCAAAGAGGTTTTCTTTGTTGGATGGATATAGTGGCTACAATCAGATTTTGGTCAAAGAAGAAGACCAATTTAAGACAACTTTCACAACTAAGTGGGGGACAATTGCATACAGAAAGCTGCCATTCGGTTTATTTAATGCTGGAGCAACCTTTCAAAGAGCCATGGATATGTAATTCCAAGGCCTTCTTAATAGGTTTGTACTTGTTTATTTGGATGATATAATAGTGTTTTCAAAGAATGCAGAAGATCACATGGTTCATCTCAAGCAAGTGTTCGAAAGGTGTAGGCAATTTGGGGTATCTCTAAATCCTAGAAAGTGTGTTTTTTCGGTTCATGAAGATAAGCTTTTGCACATGTTGTTTCAAAGCATGGTTTAAGCATAGATGTTGAAAGTATCCAATCCATTCTTGCACTCTCCTTGCCTAAGCACAAAAAGGCTTTGCAAAGTTTCTTTGGGACAATCAATTTCATAAGGAGATATATTTCAGATTTTGCCATGTTAGCTAAGCCACTTACAATCATGCTAAAGAAAAATCAGAACTTCAGCTGGTCCAGAGAAGGAATAAAAGGGTTTGAGGATATTAAGAAGGCCATAGCTAGTGCTCCTATGCTTATAAATCCAGATTTCACGAAATATTTCATTTTGTACACTTATGGTAACATGGACACCATTTCAGGCATTCTTATGCAGCAGAATCACGAGTCCTTGGAGCAACGAATAACTTTTTTTAGTCAAGGCTTGGAGGAGTATGAAACAAGGTATTCTTTTGTTGAAAAGCATGTACTTTCAGTCATAAGGTCTCTTAAAAAGTTTAGGCACTTGTTGTCTAATAATAAGATACATCTAATGGTTTCCCATCCAAGCACCAAAGAGTTTCTCTTGAACAAAGATATAAATGAGAAGAGAGCTGGTTGGATAACCAACGTAATGGAGTATGATGTGAAAATTAAGGTCACAAAGCTGATTAGAGGCAAAGGATTGTGTGAACATCTAACACAAGGCTTGCAAGAGGCTCATGAGCTTGTTTTGGTGTCAAATGATGAAGAGGTTGCAGCTGGTCATACATCACCTTCTAGCTGGTTTCATGATTTGGTAAGCTATCTCCAAGATGGTATTTATCGCTCTCATCTCAGTGCTTAAAAAAAAAGATATTTCAGATTGCAATCAATTCCACTTTTGCTTGTTGATGGTGTTTTGTTCAAGAAAGATATCAATGGAATGTTGTTAAGATGTGTAGAATCAAGCCAGACTCAGAGATTGCTTGAAGAATTTCATGATGGACATGGTGGCGGAC
Source organism: Torreya grandis (assembly GCA_037957365.1). Classification (NCBI taxonomy): domain Eukaryota; kingdom Viridiplantae; phylum Streptophyta; class Pinopsida; order Cupressales; family Taxaceae; genus Torreya; species Torreya grandis. The sequence goes on from JARHVA010000333.1 coordinate 4,826,550, forward strand.
ATTTTTCTGCAAGAACTACAACGCTTAAGATCATGAGAGGTGGGTACTATTGGCCTAGTATATTTGGTGATTGCCATGCATGGGTTAGAAAGTGCAAACAGTGTGCTATGTTTGTAGGAAAAGTCAAGCTTGCAGCTTTACCTCTTCAACCAATTGCGTTGGATCAACCCTTTATCCAATGGGGATTGGATTTTATTGGCCTCATTAATCCTCCTTCAAGTTCAGGACATAAATGGATTCTAACTGCTACAGATTACTTCACACGTTGGACGGAAGCAATAGCATTGAAAGAAACAAACGAAACTAATGTTCTTGATTTCTATGATGGTTTGCTTACTAGGTTTGCAGTTCCTTCAACTATTATTTTTGATAATGCAATGGCTTTTGTGGGGTCTAGGATCAGTCAATGGGCTGTCCAACATAGAATTTATCTCAGCACTTCATTGAACTATTATCCACAAGGCAATGGCCTTGTTGAGTCTACAAACAAGAACCTTTTGAGGATCATAAGGACTATTGAAGACAATCAGAGGTCATGGCATCTCAAGTTGAAGTCAACTCTATGGGCCGATAGGATCACCTACAAAAGATCAGTAGCTAACTCTCCATACAAGTTGTTATATGGTAAGGAAGCAAGGTTACCCATTTCTCTTGAATTTTTTGCTTTGGAACTAATGCATTAGCTTGAGTTGTTGGAGAATGAGCCTATGGAGATTAGGTATGCTGAGATTATGGAGTTGGAAGAGACAAGAAATCAGTCCATGTTAGCCATGGAAATTCATTAAGCACAAGTAAAGAGAACTTTTGACAAGGGAGCTTCTTTACGAAGTTTCAAAGAAGGAGATTTGGTTCTCAAGTGGGATGATGATAGAGCTAAACCAGGAAGACACACCAAGTTTGATTCTTTTTGGAGTGGCCCATACACAATTTTCAGCTGCAAATCCCACAATGCTTTCCAACTTGCAAAGTTGGATGGTCAGGGGCTTCCAATCCCAGTCAATAGGATACATCTGAAACATTGCTATTGAAGAGCAAAACTCCTTGCACATAGTTTGTTTTGCTTTCCTCCAAGTGCTATTCAAGCACAATAGTTCTGTTTTGTTTTGTTCAAATAAGTGCTTGTGTGCACATTTGCTTCTTAGTTTTCTTGTGTTTCCCTTCTTATTTTGAAGTATGAAGGTTACTTCTTGTCTGGTCAAAGGAGATTTACAGTCATAGACCAGGTTTACCATTGTTTTGTGAGTAAAATATTATGTTTATGGTCTGAGTTTTCAAGCATAGTAGGCATGCTTCCTAGCCGAGTCGCCAAAATGTTGACAATTTTGACTCTACAGGTCAAAATTGCAACCTCTATCATTCAAAAGTTTGCTTAAAACAGGGGAAGAGGAAGAGGACTAGGCCGAGGGGATACTTTGAAAAGGCTTAAGATAGAATTCCTTCGGACTTTTGTCCGAAGGAAATACAAGAGGAATGGTCCATTACAGAAAGGCCGAAGAACTATCTTCCAAAGGCCGAATGACTATTACATTTTTCCTGAAGGGTACTCGGGAAGGGCTTGTCACGATTTCGAAGGGACATTTCCTTTGGACTTTTGTTCGAAGAAATTGTCTGCGAGAGAGATGTCCGAAAGAAAAGTCTTTTGGAAAAGTCGAAGGGTTCTTTTAAAAGCCCAGAGGGCAGTTTCGTGTGCCGGAGGGACAATCCAAAAATCCGAGGGGGCCATTTGCAAAATCCGAAGGGTATCTACCCTTCGGAAAGGTTCATTTACATAAGCCCGAAGGTTACTTCCTTTCAAAAAGGGGCATTTGGAAGTTTCTGAAGGGTCACTTTCCCTTCGAGAAAGTTTAAGTCAAAAGCCCGAAGGCATGAATTCCCGTGGACAATTTGTCCACGAGAAATGGACCAATCGAAGATTCCCGAAGGGTTCATTTTGAAAAACCTAAAAGGCACTTCCAAAGAAGGGGACCATTTCAATTTTCCCGAAAGGCACTTTCCCTTCGGGAAAGTCACTTAAACAATTCCTAAGGGTACTTTGGAAGTCTAAAGGGCACATTTCAGAAAACCCAAAGGGTATCTGCCCTTCGGGGAAGACCATTTCATGAAGTCCGAGGGGACACTTTGCAAGAAGTCGAAGGGCACTTGCCCTTTGGAAAAGGACCATTGCAAATATCCCGAAGGGTATCTGCCCTTCGAGAAAGTTCAAAAAAAAAATTCCGAAGGGCTCTTCCCTTCAGAAAAGGAATCTACAGAAAGCCCAAAGGGCAATTTGCGGAAGAGAACAAAAGCTCGCGGGAAGAAATACATGAACATAAAGTCCGAATGAATTCTTTCGGACAAATTGTCCGAAAGAATTCCTTCTGGAAAAATGGAATGGAGTTGGGAGAGACAATTCGCACGGACAAATTACAAAGACATAGGCCCAAGGAAGGATTTCCTTTGGGAAGAAAAGGCCGCAAGCAAAGGTTTGAGGGAATATACAAAGCCAGAGAAATCAAAGTCTGCGGAAATAGACAAAGGAAATAAGTCCGTGGAAAAGAAGAAAACAAATAGCCCAGGACAAATACATGCAAAGTGGCTCAAATAGGGTTGGATACGTCCAGGTGGAACAGACATGCAAAAATGCATTAAATAGGAAGATCTACGGTCCGAGACTGCAACAAAGAGAACGCCAAATAATCAAATCATTCAAGGACATGCGGTTGCCTTCAAACATGACCCCTTCAGTTCTAAAACGGAGACTCGTTTGCATGGAGAACTCAAGGAGCTTAATGTTGGAGAGCTTAACATGGAATTTCACGCATGTGTTCTTATTTATCTTGTTGAAAGCTTTCAACGTTCCAGCAGTTTAGGCAGAGTCTAAATTCAGTTTGATGGAGATTGTTCTCTTGTTTCAGGCAGTCTATATTTGAATGAAGATTGAAAGAGCTTTCATGGATGGAACAGATTAGTCCAAGATGGGCCCACCATCCAAACTTCTATGCCAACCTTGAAGATCCATGCAAGTTTGATGAATTTTGAAGATTTTAAACTTGAGCCCACCATCCACTTTCAACGCCAAAGGATCTTTCATGCAAGAGAAAAGTGCAAAAATAGATTTTATTTGAAGGCTGAGTTGGACTGAGTTAACCTCTTCTATTTTCAGCACCAATCTTGGTTGATTGTATCTTTTCTATTTAAGTTGGCTTTTCAACCTTGAATTGTATCTCTCTTTTGGCAAGACAAAATTCTGTTAAAGACTAAGTTGTAACCTTTTTTCAGATTAATAGAAGGACAGTTATAAGTTTCTCATTGCTGGTATAGTGTATTTTTGTCATTGATTTGCATAAGTGATAGAGTTTTCTTCCTTGTCTAGTCTTGATTCTTAGCTAGTTACTAGCTGGTCTGATTATGCAGGTCATGTTTTGTGTTTGATGTCTTTTGGCTGAGTTTACAGTGGATGCAAGTCGCTGGTTAGTGCCTTGAATTAGGCCTAATCCATCATTTCCCTCAAGCTTTGATCACAAGATTTAACTTTTTCATGAAATACTTATGCATATTGGTCAATTGGAGTTGAAAATTCAGCGTTTCTCTTGTCAAATCAGTGTTTTTAAGAGCTCTAATTGAGTGGATCAATAAAAAATACAGGTATATCACCATCATTAGATAGGATTTTCGTTCAAATTTCTCTCTCTTTTTTCGATAGTTTGTAGCGTAGAGCAAAGGTCCTAATTGATACACCAAAGGGAGCTAGCCCTTACAATCTAGAGATTCAATCCACTAATTAGGTCACCCACAACCTAGGATTGTTTCCATGTTTCAGGATACTGTGAAGGCCTGAAACTACCTTCATAGGGGTGCAAGTCTGATTGACAACATGTTCGCGGTCTAAGTCTCTAAGTTCAAAAGGACTTGTGTTCTCTATATTATGTTCATGACTAATTGTTGAGCCCTTGGCTACATCACAGACTTGACAAACTATTCAATGAATCATTTATTTCCATGGGTCCGCAATCTTTCACAAATGGTGTTCATTGTGGCCTAAGCCGATTGCGTGAATCTAGGAGCCTGGGATTGTGACAATGGCCTACTGATAGGTTGTTAGTCAAAGGGTGGGGTGACACTTTGGATGGACATGTGACCTATTTATCAAGCAAATTTGATCAGTTAACGCGTCCATGGGGTATGAAAGTTCATGGGATGCATAGCCTCGATTTTCCCCTCATGGGGACTTTGAAGATCATGGGGAAAATCATGAAGTTAACGACTCGGTAGATGGACAAGTGGTAGCATCATGTGCTCTTGCAGGAATCACATGTTTAAGTTAAAGTGGGGACCACTTTGCAAATGCATGATAATTCAAAAAGGGATTTAAATACCCCATGTGTCCGTAAGCCAAAGGAGCTACACTATTCAAAAGGCTAACACATGACCACTTCAAGTGGTTTCATAAATTCATGGGTCCATGGGAAAGTATGGAGACCACAGGGACAATTTGGAGCCCATGATACGGGGACCCCGGGATCATGCCAAGTGGCCTGATCTTGTGTTCCCTGTGGCCACAATGCAAAATATTGTCATAGTGAAAGGGGAAGACATATCTTTATGCAGTCACATTTTTCACATCAAGGTACCAATTATGGCATTTAAGGTTTTGCTGGAAATCTCTCGATGAGAACTTTCTGTCAGTTGTGATCACTAGGTTGTGAGTTGGCCTATGTGCTGGCTGTTAGGGAGAATCTCCTAGGAATCACAAGCAGTTAAAAGGGAAAATTCGAGAAGATCGATGTTGGGGGAAATTAAAAAAGGATTTCAAGCCAAGAATTAGAGGACGATAATTCTTTAGTAAAAAAGGAGGGATAAGAGAGTAGAGATCAAGAAGGTCAGCATTGGAAAGGAAGCATTTGACAGAGAGAAGGTTTTTTGAGTAGATTGCAAAGCTTTGAGCTTGCAAGTGTGACGTGAGATCTTATGATTTCAATTTATGAATTGTGTATGTTATGTTGTCCCAAATTCAATAAAGTGTTGTTTTTGTTTTGAGTCGTGTTTTTGTGAGTTGAGAGTGAGGGACCATTTATGGGGAGTGAGGCAGCCATTAATTTGTACCCTTATACCTCCCACTTGCACCAAGACCACTTTCCAATCTTGAGTTTGTCACTAACTGTGAGGTTCTTTGTTGTAGTGACAAAACAAAGTGCCTAAAAGACAACACAACTTGAAGAGTTGTATTCATAAGTGGCAGTGATGAGGTACTCAAGGTTACAAACGTTTCAGCTTAAACCATGAACCAAATTGACTAAAGCCATGGATGGTGATCAATGTAGTGATAACCATACTGTTATTCGTGATCAAGTGGACATGATCAAGTTCAACGACTACAAATGTGATGTTTAGTGAGGTGGTCAACATCCACTAAAGGCATAGTGAAGACTCAGTCTTGCTAGTTGATCTGTACCTTCTCAGTGAGGCTCAACCAACTAAAGGAACATAACAAAAGAGAAGTGGAGACCCAAGCCACACTTTCAGTGAGTAGAGTTTATGTCCCAACTCATGTTGTAAATGTTAGTAAGGCTTAGTCCAAGTGACATTGTGAAATGTATATGTCCGTTCACAGTTCTGCTGAATTCCTCATAGTTGTCTATGAGGTGATTGTTGACGCAGTGGATTGCACCCTGGGCAGGAGGCCGAGCTCTTGCCTTCCACACGCAACAATGGAAACTCCCCTCTCGCCTGTGGGACCGGCGAAGCTGGGGGGAGAGTCTCTAGATAAGGGCTAGCTCCCTTTGATGTATCTTTTAGGTCCTGGATTTCCTACTGCTAACAAATAAAATAAAAAAAGGGGGGGATGAAAAGGGAGAAGGATGCTGAAAATAGAACCTAAACCTAAACTAAAAAGGTGATACACCAAAAAAGTTTGATTCACTCAGGCCCGAACATACACTTTTCACCAAGAAGCTGTCATACACTTCATCTGATGTGGGGAAGCTGTTCTGTATCAGTGAGTCAGGGGTCCGTAGAGATACAGGGAGGAAGAACTATCAAAGATGTTCTGAGACACACTCTGGCAACCTGTTCACATGCGCCTATATTTCTGCTGTAGACACTTCTGGCAGACCTGCAGAAGAAGAAAATTCACAATGCACTAGACATGTTGGAATCGATCTGTGAAAAGCATAAAATAAAATGACTTAACACAAAAAGAAAACATAGACATATGTGTGAGTGCAAGTCCAAATGGAGGTAAAAAATTGCTAAGTCTTGATTCAAGGTAAAATCCGACAGAGTTCTGCTTTACAAGCTAAGAGATGGATCCTTCTCAAAATGAGAAGTTTTACAATATATAAAAAGAGGAGAAGAGAACTTGGCACTTTTTGGAAAAAACTTTGGTGCTCCTTTTGCAAGTGTTCCCTGCCCTCCGCAAGGGCTCTTGAGTCCCGAACTGCCCTCCGCAAGGGCACTTGAAATGGTCCATTTTGCGCCTAAGTGTCGGGAACTCGTCTCTACCTGCAGAGTCTATAGAAATGGACCTGCAGAGTCCGTAGAAAACCTGCAGAGTCCGTAGAAACACTTGCAGAGTTCGTAGAAAATTCCCAGACTTGTGCAAAATAAAAAATGTACTGGCTCAGGACAGCAGGGGAAAAAGGGGGGACTGATTTTGGCCTACAGGACCAAAATGGTCAACAAATCGGCGACTCCCAGGGGAAGCATGCCTGCTATGCTTAGAGACCAGTTGCCTTAAAGTCCATTGGGCACGGAGTCAGAATGTAGCTTTGAAAAAAGGTTAACAACAGCCTTGAGAGATCCTAGAATCAATCATGAGCCTTTTACCCCACACACAAAGGAAAACACACACAAGGCTAAAAACACTACTTGTGCAAACTGCACTTAGGGAAAGCAGGAAAGAAACTGAAAGCAAGCTACTATATACAGCTAACCAGATATATTTGCTTCTCTCCTGGATCAAAGGGAAAATTTCTTAAGTCCCCTTCTTGGCAAAGAAACTTATGGTGCCAGACAAGTGGCTGAATGGAATGGAGACTTGGTGACCTGCTCCTCTTGCCTGTCACTTTGGTTGGCTTGCATCCGAGTGGATCAGAATCGAACATGCTTCCAATATACATGTATTCTTCTTGTTCCTGGAAGCTTGTTGAATGCTGGTCCTTCATGCAGGTGCATTTCACCAAGAAATTTGTGGCTATTGTCTCATCACCATAAGCCTTTTGATATGTATAGCTCCTTTGCAGTGCATCATGGTTTGACCCATTTCCTTCTGCTTCGTTGAAAATCCTGTCAAACTCATCCTCTACTTCCTCTTGGCCTTCTTGAAGAAGGGTGACTGTTGTGATGTCTGAAATGGAATCACAAACTGATTGCTCATCCCATAGAACATCACCTTTTTGTTCAAGGCTCTCTTCTTCAAGGCTTTCCTCCTGATTCTCCTCCAATTCGGGCTCCATGGCATAATCATCCTCCTCATCGAAGCAACAAGGAAGTTCATCAAACAAGGGGGGAGAGAGCTCACCATGCTTACGTTCCTCCTCATATTGCTAGAACATCTGCATGTATGCATGTCCTGTGTCTTCTCCATTGTTGATGATGTCTTCAAAAGTAGCATCGATGATGATTTCTTCTTCTTTGACATCCATGATAGCCTCTTGGGAAGCTACAGATTGGATCTTCTCTTCCTCACTCGCCTCCCGCAAAATAGGTTCCTCCTTGAGAAGGGATGAAGTGACAAAACCATGTGGAAGAGGAGGCAGTCCTTGAGCTAGAATCAAATGATTCTCTTCCTTCCATTTGGTCAGCACTTCATCTATATCAGGCGTGGCCTAATAGCTCTCTTGGAGGTGTGTAGATGGGGTGTGTTCAGACAGGTCCATCACACGTTGGCTGAGGAATCTCGCTTTGGATTCCAACTCTGCAATTCTCCTGGCTAGATCTTCTTGGAAGAGCCTTTCCTGGAGGTCATAGGAATCATCATGGTGATTAGGAGCATGTTCGTCTTTTTCAAGGTTTTGAGCAAAACCTTTCTTCTCCTCCTTCCTGCCCCATGATTCCATTATTTCCCTCCAAGTTAGGATCGTGCCATCAGGATCAGTGACCTGAGGGAGTTGAGGAAGACTAGGAAAGGTCTGTTGATGCATAGGAAGAGCTGTTTCAAATGAAGGCGCATTTTGGCGTGTATAATCCATTGCTTAGGACCATGTAACTTGTATTTCTTCATATGTTTCAATCAAGCTCAGAATATTCATGAAATCACCCCAAATAGCGCTCTTGGTTACCCTTCAACAATGAGGGAAGTAACGCTGGAGTTTGAGGTGGTTTCATGACACCCTGAGCTTGATCAAAACTATACAAAAAATGATCTCTTGATGGCACCAGGACTGCTTAACCAGCTGATTCAACTCGAAGTCGCCATTGGTGTTGATGAAAAAGCCTCCAAAGGCTGGTTGGTTGAAGAACACACCAAAAATTCTTCAACTCTTTGGACACAACTTGTCCTAGTTGGTCCCACCGAGCGTGCCAAAAACTGTTGACGTAGTGGATTGCACCTTGAGCAGGAGGCCGAGCCCCTGCCTTCCACACGCAACAATGGAAACTCCCCTCTCGCCTGTGGGACCGGCGACGCTGGGGGGAGAGTCTCTAGATAAGGGCTAGCTCCCTTTGATGTATCTTTTAGGTCCTAGATTTCCTACTGCTAACAAATAAAATAAAAAAAGGGGGGGGATGAAAAGGGAGAAGGATGCTGAAAACAGAACCTAAACCTAAACTAAAAGGGTGATACACCAAAAAATTTTGATTCACTCAGGCCCGAACAGACACTTTTCACCAAGAAGCTGTCATACACTTCATCTAATGTGGGGAAGCTCTTCTGTATCAGTGAGTCAGGGGTCCGTAGAGATACAGGGAGGAAGAACTATCAAAGATGTTCTGAGACACACTCTGGCAACCTGTTCACATGCGCCTATATTTCTGCTGTAGACACTTCTGGCAAACCTGCAGAAGAAGAAAATTCACAAAGCACTAGACATGCTGGAATCGATCTGTGAAAAGCATAAAAGAAAATGACTTAACACAAAAAGAAAACATAGACATATGCGTGCGTGCAAGTCCAAATGGAGGTAAAAAATTGCTAAGTCTTGATTCAAGGTAAAATCTGGCAGAGTTCTGCCTTACAAGCTAAGAGATGGATCCTTCTCAAAATGAGAAGTTTTACAATATATAGAAAGAGGAGAAGAGAACTTGGCGCTTTTTGGAAAAGATTTTGGCGCTCCTTTTGCAAGTGTTCTCTGCCCTCCGCAAGGGCTCTTGAGTCCCGAACTGCCCTCCGCAAGGGCACTTGAAATGGTCCATTTTAAGCCTAAGTGTCGGGAACTCGTCTCTATCTGCAGAGTCCGTAGAAATTTCTCCTGCAGAGTCTGTAGAAAACCTGCAGAGTCCATAGAAACACCTGCGGAGTTCGTAGAAACTTCCCAGACTTGTGCAAAATCAAAAATGTACTGGCTCAAGACAGCAGGGGAAAAAGGGGGGACCGATTTTGGCCTGTAGGACCAAAATGGTCAACAGTGATGCCCTTGGGTTATCAACCTCTGATGCCACCAATCATGGGCGGCGCCTTCTAGATGTGCTATGATGAATCTTAGGGCCACCTCTACCTCCATGGGACGAAGTGCAAGGTATGTACCTAATTTATCAATCCATGCCCTAGCTAAAATGTTTGTAGAACCATCAATCTTTCTCAAAGCATCATGTAACTCCCGTCTAACTTGAGTATTACCCCTACCTCTTTTCCATGATACAAAATTTTTGAGGTCCATGTCCTTTCTGAAAGGGGGTGGGTATGTCATATACTCATAAATCTCCATCCAATCCGTCTAAATGAAAGGCTGATCCTTCCTTTCATGAGCTTGAGAGGATTTTTCAAATCTTGTACTGTCCAAATCTTCCATGTCACTGTTTGACATGAAACCCTCAAATCCCACAGCTGGCCATGACATTGGTTCTGATACCACTGTATTGTCCCCTTTTGGGATGACAAGCAACAAACGACTTTTCAACAAACTCCAATGGAAACCCTTGAACAAAATCAACAAGTTAAAATTAGCAATTAGACTAAGCTTGCCAAACCCTAGCGACTAGGGTAAATTGACTATTTATGCCTTGAAACTCCTAAAAAAATTATGATTTGTAAATAAATACTGATTTTTTAAACCCTCTTATCCAAATAGATTAAAGAAATATTAAATTCCCAATTTTATTTTCAGAAAATACATCAGAAATAAGAAAATTCAATATCTTCCAATATATTTCACATATGAATACATTTGATGGTTCAACATGGAGATAAAAATAATTGCAAATTTATGAGACCAAATTCAGAATTTTCTATTAAGTGAAAGTGGCCCAAAAATGAGCTCCAAACCAAAAACTAGGGCACTGCTCTACAAATATAATTCCTACCTTTTTCAACTAGCAAATTCCAACGCAACCCTAATAAAAGGGGTCTTCATTACACCAACCTCTTTGTGACCCATAAACAACCCTAAAACCCTTGTGAATGGCTCCCAACAACAAGCCAAGGCACCACAACTGATAGTCACACTTGTCAATGCAAGTCGCTGCCCTAGAAGAGGGTCAAATTAATGAATCATTGAATCTGAAATGTAATTACAACACCTGAAAGTAGTGCTCCTCTGAATAGGAGTGAAGGTTTTCGTCCCCAAATAGGAGTGGAGGTTTTTATCCTCAAACCCTTGTGTCCTTGAAGGTTTTTGTCTTCAAGTCACTTAGCCAAGCATTTCGTGCTTTAATCTCAAAGTCAAATATAATAAATTCATAATAACCTTTCAAAAGATCATCATACCACCTTTTATACCAAATCTTCCCAAAAGTCTTCCCTAAAAAAGAGCACTCCACTTAGAGGGAGAGTTAAAGTGGATTTAAAAAAATGTCTTTTCTCTTTTCTTCATTAAGGGTTAAGCTAACTCTTTCTCACAAGTTACTTTTTAAGTTATAATATAAAAAGATATATAAAAATATATCTTTTAAAACTTAAAATTAGAACCAATGTTTCCTTTTTTCCCTTTCATCCTTTAGCCTAGGGAAAGCACCAAAAGAGCTAGGCTAAAGGTCATGTCTGTGCTTAGGCCAAAAAGGGTGACATGACACATTAATAGTAGCAATTTGGTTCATAGCTAACCTGTGTATATTTCTTCTATCACTTGACAGTAGTATCCTATTGCCCTGAATTCCCTTCATGTCTTGTTGGTAATCCTTTGCACAAATATCTAAGTTTGGAGTCACTCCACCATGCTTATCAACATGGCTATCTTGGAATCCAACATATATGACAATGACTTGCCTTTTGGAAGATCGCTAGGTAGCTTATGGATTGGCACATCTATTTCCATTTTTGGCTCTTTGCATTCAACTAGTGATGTCTTTTCCTCAATTTTTTTAAGATGATTCTTTTGCATATCAGCAATATCAAAAGTCAATAAAATATTTTTTCTTAAATTAAATTTCATACCTTTTACCTGCATGGTTGATTCCTTCACGATTTGCTTTCTTTCAATTTCTTACAATTCAAATTTTTCTTCATGCCCCACCATTACAATTAGAGAATTCTTTCCCTTAATTTTCTGTAGGTGTTGTTTTATTTGAGTGGCTATCAACTTAGCTTCCTTAACTCTTCTTAGCCATTCATCACATCTTTTCTGGTTCCTCATTACATCCTCTGCGCTTGTTTTCAATGTGGTTAGTTTCTTTTCAACCAGATTCTGTGGTTCCTTTTCAGGTAATATCTCCTTGCCTTTGACTTGCATGTTGAATTTCTTTTGCTCCTCTATAGATTTTTGAGGCTGAGATTTTGACTTTTCCATCTTTATTTCTATCCATGCCTTTAGATCCTTTTGATATTCTTGCATAGCTTGCAACATTTTTAACATGGATTTTTGCACTATTCTCATTATTCACAAGATGGCAAAATCACAACTTTGATACCACTATAATATCCCTAAACGGATATTTTAAATAATTTTGGATTTACCAGAATCCATTACAATAAACTCTTACAATAAAAAATAGAATTCTAAATTTTTATTTAAAACCTCTACAACTGAAAATAGAATAGTTGTATTTTACTGATAAAACCCTTGCAAATTTTTTAGTTTTAATAAAAAAATTTAGCCATGAATAAATACTGTAAACAATAGTTTTTATGAAATTTTAGATATGGAAAGATCAAAATTTTTATTTATTTTTCCAACTGAAAAATTTAGAAAATTACAGTAGACTATACCAGCATTGATACTGGCTTAAAAATAGCCTAAATGATGGTGTCACCCTTTCAAAGTGTGACTTCAGCCCTAGGGATGGTGACATCAGCCCTCAAAATGATGTTCCAATTGTATCAAATGATGCCCTTGTTGCTATAGATGATGCCCTAAATGATATGGCTGATACGGAAATATCCAATGTTTTCTTGGTTGTTCTGAAAACACAAAAAAAGGATGGTTGATGCCCAATTGCAGCGCCTGAATGGAACCACCACAGAAGATTGGAGAGTTTTTGAGTGTTTTCATCTTCTGATGCTAAAAGCTGAAGCAAACTACTCAAAACTGCTCAAAACTTCACAAGTTGAAATGATGAAAGACAAAATATAATACTTTACAAATGAGCCAAATGCCTTTCTTTTATAGACACTTTTGGAAAAATAAAATATTTTCTATTTCTCTTGTGAGCCTATGGAAATCAGGTATGTTGAGGAAGCAAGGTTACCTATTTCTCTTGTGTTTTCAGCTTTAGAACTAATGCATCAACTTGAGTTGTTGGAGAATGAGCCTATGGAAATCAGGTATGTTGAGCTTATGGAGTTGGAAGAGACAAGAAATCAATCCATGCTAGCCATGGAAAGTCATCAGGCACAGGTGAAAAGAGCGTTCGACAAAAGAGCTTCCTCACAAAGCTTCAATGAAGGAGATTTGGTCCTCAAGTGGGATGAGGATCGAGCCAAACCAAGAAGGCACATGACGTTTGATTCCCTTTGGAGTGGCCCATACACGATCTCCAGCTGCAAATCCCACAACGCCTTCTAACTTGCCAAGATGGACGGCCAAGAGCTTTCAATCCTAGTCAATGGGATACATCTGAAACATTGTTATTGAAGAGCAAAGCTCTATGTACATAGTTGTTTTTGCTTTCCTCCAAGTGCTGTTCAAACACAGTAGTTTGCTTCAGTTTTTCTCAATAAGTGCTTGTTTGCAAATTTGCTTCTTAGTTAGTTTTCTTGCTTTCGTGTTTTTCCCTTCCTTTTTGAAGGAGAAAGGTTACTTCAGCCAAGGTCAAGAGGAGATTTTCAGTCAGAAATTAGGTGCACCATTTGGGAGTTCGAATAGCATCTATATGGCCTCAGTTCTCTAGCATAGCAAGGATGCTTCCCAATAGAGTCACCAAAAATGTTGACAATTTTGCCCCCCATAGGGCAAATTGTCGCCCCTACACTTCGGAACTTTGCTATGGTGCCAAGTTTGTCTTGTGAATTAGTTTTGGAGTCCTTAAATGAGCATTTACAGTCACCCAAGTGGCCATCTACAACCAGGCGAATTTTAGTCATTCAGAGGTTTCCAAGGAGCTTGCTTGATTACAGCCAAATGTGCAAATACAGCGAAGATATACAAGCTTTAAGTTTATTTATTGTCTTCCCAAGGAATTTTTCGGGATATAAGAGGTGGACTATTTCTTCAGACATTTTGTCTGAAAGAAAGAGCTCTCAAAGGACTGTGTAAAAGTCCAAAAAAATGACCAAGTGGTAGTCGTTTAAGGCTTATTTTCTTTGGACTTTTTGTCCGAAAGAAAGGATAAAAGCACAGTTGAGAAGCCTAGTTTTCAAGTCAGGACAAAAGTTCAAAGGAATAAGGACAGTTACAAAAAGCCCAGGTGACCTACAAGAAACCTGGGTGCCCTTCAATTCTTCCGAAGGACACTTTTGAAGGCAGACATGCCCTTGTGAAGGGCACTTGGTCGGTGAAGTGGACCTTTTCAATTCTTCTGAAGGGCACTCCTGGAAGACATAGCCCTTGCAGAGGGCATCTGGGCATCGCATAGGGACATTTACAATTTCCCCAAAGGGTATGTGCCCTTGCGGGGGACACTTCAAGCACAAACAAGACCTTGGAAAAAATTACGAAAGACAAAATACATTTTTCCAAAGGACACCTGCCCTTGCGGAGGGCACTTGGTCAGTGGTAGGACCGTTTCAAAAGTTCTGAAGGGCATTATTGGGAAGCATAAGCCCTTGCGGAGGGCACCTCCATAAGCAAGGACAAAAGCAAAGTTTCCGAAGGGCACTTGCCCTTCGAGGAAAAGATAGCCAAAGGAGACGAATTCCTTCGGACTTTTTGTCCAAAGGAATTCCTTCGGACAAAAAGTCTGAAGAAATTCGGGAGGATAAAAAACCTGGAGAAAATAAAAGAACAAAGGCAAAGAGGGAGATCCTTTGGAATAATTGTCAAACAGGAAATCCGCAAGAATTTAAAGTCAACAAAAGTCTGAAAAAAATCATAGGGCAAGACATAAGAGCCTAAAAGAATAAATTCCGGAAAAATTGGCAAGGAAATGAATTCTTTAGGACTTTTTGTCCGAAGGAATAAGGACAGTTTCAAAAAACCCGATAGAAAAGACAAGGGTGTAAGCAAAGGCCAAAAAAAAAAAGAGAAGGAAATGCCAAGCCCGGAAAAGAGAAGAGACAAAGAGTCTTTCGGACAATTTGTCGGAAGGACGAAAGCTAAAATAAAACCTGATTCCTGAATTAAAGCAAAACACGGAAAAAGCTAGAGAAAACATGAAGTGAACTGTGCAACGATTAAAGTAGAACTGAACATGGACATAAGCTTGAACAATAAATAAAACCAATGCAGAATAAAGACAAAGGCAGGATAAACAAAGATCATGCACAGACTAACGTGAGTGACTCCAACGAAGTGAATGCGTTTAAGAAAGCAAGCACGCTTCAGTTCTGAAAATAGAGTTGTCTTGCATGATGAACAGGGAAAGCGTTGAATGTTTCAAATAGCCAAAAATTCCATGCACGCACTCTCGTTTGCTCGAAACATTTCGTCGGTTCAAACGCAATTCTTAATTTGGCATTTGTATTAATTTCATGTAAAGGGAAGACTTTCAAACGTTCCAGCAATTCAAGTGAGTTTGACTACTCTTGTTTTGAAGTTGACTAGTTTTCAAGTCAAGACATCTATTTGTAGGTGTCATGCATCCAAAGCTTGTCTTCTTCTTTTTCAACGCCAAGGATTCGTCATGCAAGACAGCCAGGTATAAGCCAAGGAAAGACAAATTTGGAAGATCCATGCAATGCAATTTGGACTTGGACTTATGAAGAGTTAACTTCTCCTTTTTTCAACGCCAATCTCTTGGCTTGTTGTAAATTTTTATATTAATGGCTTTTTAGCCTTGTAAAATCCTTCCCTCTTGGTAAGCCTAGACTGCCATTGTTGAGTTGTGTAACCTTTTTAATCGATAGGACTGTACTTTCAGATTTCATATGCTGGCATAGTGTACATTCATTCAACAATTTGCACACGTGGTAGATTTCTCTCCCTTCCCAAATTCTGATTCGTACTTAGTTGTTAGCTTATCATGTTATGCAAGTCATGTTTAGTGTTTTCTAAGTCTTTTGTTGAAGCTGTAAGTGGATGTTAGGTGGCTGCATAGTGTCTTGTATCAGACCTCTCTCCATCGTTTTCTCTCACGTTTTGTCATTGGATCGAACCTTCTCATGAAATACTTATGCATAGCGATCAATTGAAATCAAAGGTCTTCCTTTTCCCTTGTTTTATTCAGTGTTCAAGGTTCCAAGGAGAGTGGATCAACATTTTGGTGTATCACCATCATTAGGTAGAATTTCTCTTTCAAGTTTCTTTCTCCCCTTTTCATGGTTGATTTGCAGCACAGAGTAGAGATCCATTGATACATCTTACAAGAACCAACCTTCTTTGAATGTTCTTCTCACCATTGAGGCACCCACCCTCGTGAGAAGATCTCATTGTTTCAGCCGAAGAGAGGATTAGCCATTTCAGCACGTCTTCGATTCAGGGTGCAACTCCAGGTTGACAACAGCAGTCTAGAAAGACATCAAAATTTAATAAAATCAGACTTTTATGAGCAAAAAAAAGAGTGTTTCCAACAAGGGGAAGGCATCCGAAAGAGCTGCAAACAAATTCAAAGTCTTTCCCACATCAAAATAAGAGTTTCCAGCCAAAGGAAGTGTTGACAATTCTTCCACAGGTCAAATTGTCTCTTGCCATTCGGAAAGTTCATGTCTTTAGCCAAGGAAGAAAGACTACAAAGGAAAGAATACATTGGGTTTGTATAGACTAATTGTAAATACTCATTTGCAAAGACCTTGGCTACAACAGGGTTTCCTTCGGACAATTTGTCCGAAGGAATGGTTCATCAAAGAAGGGGTTTTCACATAGCTTTGGGAGATTTAAAGCAATAAGTCTATCAAAGAGAGGACAAATAAAAGAAAACTAGAAGGGCAAGGTACCCTTCAGAAGGGTCATTGACAAAAAATGCAAAGGTTAGGTACCCTTTGGGAAGGTACACTTCAATTTCGGAAAAGTCGTTTGCAGGAAACCCAAAGAGCATGTGCCCTTCAGGGAGGTCTATCTCATGATCCTTAAAAGCTTTTACAAAAGCCCGAAGGGCATGTGCCCTTCGGGAAGGACATTTTCAAAAATCCCGAAGGGTACCCTTCGGGAAGGTTACTGGTTGCCTTCGAAAAAGGAATGGTTCAAAAAGAAGGTGGTGCCCGTGGAAGATATCCTTCGGACAAAAAGTCCAAAGGAATTCCTTTGGACTTTTTGTCCGAAGGATTCCTTCAAAAGAATTGACAAACATAAAATCCGAAAAACAAAAAGTTCGTAGAATTGAAAAAGACTCGAACATTTTTTCCGAAAAACAAAAAATTCATAGGAAAGGAGCCTCAGACATTTTTTCCAAAAGAAGCCAAAATACCCGAAGGAAATTAGCCAAGGGAGATGACAACAAATCTGAAAGAATAAAGACCAAGGGTAAAACAAAAATGCTGAAGGAAATTAACCAAAACAGAATATCCGAAAAAATCCGAGACCAAGGGACAATTCTCGCAGACTTTTTGTCCACGGGAAGTTGAATGTAAAAAGCCCAGATAGAACAAAGTACGTAGGAAAGAAAAAAGAATAAAGTCCGTAGAAAAATGTTGAAGAAAATAAGATATCTGGAAAGACAAGCCAAGGCAAATAAAAATAGAAAAGACACACACAGACCAAAATAAGAGAAAATACATGCAAGCAACCAAAATTGACTACCAGAAATAGATGCACCTTCAGACGATCAAGTGGGATTATGCAAAGTAACCGTCATTTCGTTCCTAGATTAGCAAAGTGAAGTCTCTAATTTTAGACATGGCTTAGTTAAACATTTACAAACAAAGTCAACCGTATGAATTCACTGTCTAATTCTAGCTCTAAGGAGCTTTCATGCAAAGAGGAAGAAGACAAAATAGATGTTTTTTGAAGGCTTAGTTATCTCCTTGAACCAAAAATAGACTCACGTGAAGTGATAGTTGATCTTCCTCTTCTAATTTCAGCGCCACTTCTTGTTTTAGTGTATACTTTTTATATTAATGGCTTTTCAGCCTTGTAAAAATCATCCCTCTTTTGGCAAGATGATTTTCTGTCAAAGACTGAGTGTAACCTTTTTCAGATTAATAAGAAGATGACTATTTTTAATTTTCAGCAAGCTGGTATAGTGTATTTTGTCATTGATTTGCACAAGTGATATAGTTTTCTTCCTTGCCAAGTCTTGATCCTTACTTAGTTATTGGTTGGTCATGTTATGCCGGTCATGTTCTGTGTTTGAACGTCTTTTGGCTGAGTCTACAGTGGATGTTAGTGCCTTCAATTAGGCCTATTTTACCATTTCCTTCAAGCTTAGATCACAAGATAGAACCTTTTCGTGAAATACTTATGCATATTGATCAATTGGAGTTGAAAGTTTAGCCCTTCTTGTTTGGATCAATGTTTTTAAAGTGTTCAAATTGCGTGGATCAATTTACATTAAGATGTATCACCATGATTAGGTAGGATTTTCTTTCAAGTTTTATTTCTCTCTTTTCCAGGTAGTTTGTAACAGAGATCCTAATTGATACATCAAAGGGAGCTAGCCTTTACAATCTAGAGACTCAATTCATTGTTTAGGTCACCCACAACCTAGGATTGTTTTGATATTTCAGCAAACTGTGAAGGCCTGAAATTACCTTCGCATGGGTGCAAGTCTGATTGACAACAGTTTTTGGCACGTTCGATGGGACCACAAAGAAGATTTTTGCATATCTAAAGAAATTTTGCAGCAGAAGAAGATATCATCCAATTGCAGAGCTCATATCATCATTCAAGGAATTCATTCATGCCAAAGGTCACTACAAAGTCAGCAACTAAAGGTACTCTTTTTGAATTTTTATCATATAAGAGACAGCTTTAAGAGGGCAAAGCCATATCCTCAAAAACAATAGTTGCCTCCTAGTCAGCGTGTTGTTTTAAGCACTACAATCCCCACTATCCAGATGGCCATTAAAAATCGAGTGTTTGCTCCATTCAATAGAGGAAGCCCACTGAATTTAGCCTAGTTTAATGATATTCCAATGTCTGCCCTCAAGAGCATTCCATTCTTCTCAGAAAAAAATCAAACAATTCCTATTGAGCATATCCAAGATGTTGCTAATCTCTGTTCAATACATAATGTTGTTAAAAATAATGTTGCCATTAGATTGTTCGCTGCCTCCTTCAAAGGAAAAGCATTGCAATGGTATAGAAATCTGCCACTTAATTCCATTGCCACTTGGGACGAATTGGGCGCAACATTGGTCAAGCAATTTGAGGACAAATCTGATTATCTCTCTTTGGTTGAGCAATTGACCGCCATAACAAGGGCTCCTCATGAGTTCATATCTGATTTTAACCTCAGATTCTAAAAAACATGGACTAGAATACTGCGTTGATTAGACCATCTTCTCAATATGCATTTTTGTACTATTTGAAAGCTCTTAATTCTGACACTAGTGTGATGATACAGTTAATGGGTGGTACTATTTTGTTGGATGCTTATGAGGTTGCAATTAAGGCTGAAAATAGTTTGATATAAGCTGATAAGCTTTCTTCAAGACCTTCAATGCTCATATTTTCAGAAATAAGTTCTATACCAGCCCCTCAAGTTCCTCAAATTCCAACCTTGGCTACAATTACAACACCTCAAGTTCAAATTGCAGCTCCTACTAGTCAAGCTAGTGAGATAGGAGAGTTGAAAAGTTTGTTACAGTCTTTTGAAAATGAAATAGTATAGCTCAAAAGACAACGATTTTAGTCAAATAGGCCCTATCAACAGCAAAATCAGAACGTCTATTAATCCTTCAAAGATCAAAGACTTCATAATCAGGGTTTCAGAGAAAATAGGCCACCTTATCAAGTACAAGGAGCCATAACTCCAGCTAAACCATATGCTGCTCTTGATCCGAATGCTCTTCCACTTCAAAAGCCATTGTTCCAACCCCACTTCAAAATAATTTGGTGCAGGATTCAGGTTGGCAGCCCTCAAATCTCAATGATGCTCAAAACCAACTCTTGGTATCACAGAGCATCACCATGCCACAAATGACACAAGAAGAGTTTTCTTTTCAAGGAGGTTAGTATCAAGATATAGGTTTGGCATCACGAGAGACTCATCAAGTTCAAGGACAACCTGATTTTATTAATGTAAATTGGCAAGTAGATGATCATGTTGCTTTTACTCAGGGCATTAAAACTAACGATACAAGTGGTCAAGTTGCAGCTATAACCTATCAGAGTGCTAAAAGAAGAGCTATTGATGAGGCTCAAGCGGTAACAAATACTTCAAGTACTCCTAGTATTGTTGCGAAGAGTACAAAAGAGCAACTCGCTGTCCCTACAACTTAGAAAAATCAGAATATAGAGGTAACGTTCATCAACTACCTCTAGTTCGTAAACAATCAGTGCTCTAGAAGGTACAACCAAAGGTTAGTGGATTTTATTTCAGTATAGTAGAACAGATGAAGTCATCTAACATCAACATTAGTATGTGGGATTCTTTTTCAACTTCAAGACAAAAAGATAAGCTTATCCAAGAGCTTTTAGCTCTTGAATTGTCTCCAAAACCGGTTGAAAAAGAATGGGTTGTCTTAGCTAATTCAAATGAACCAACTAAGCAACATGTACAACAAGCGAATAAGATGGCAAAGGTTGACAAAACTGAGGTAAAATCAAAGAAAACTCTTTCCTACCTTTCTTTGATAGGAGGAGATACTTCGGTTCATAATTGTATGTAGATAGTGGAGCTAGTAGTAAAGACATGCCTAAACAGATTGCAGATAAACTTGGACTCATTTATGAGCCAAATACTAAAGGAGTATTGCAATTGGATGGGTCACCAACAAAGATGGTAGGCATCATCAAGGATTTGAGATTGACATTACATGCATGTCCTAATGTTACTATTTAGCAAGATGTTGTGGTAGACTTGCCTCCCTACTTTGCTATGTGCCTCTCAAGGGATTTCACTTCAAATATTGGGGGATATTTATCAGCTGATTGGACCTATTTGATGTTCAGACCCAGGTATGGTACAAAGGTAACAATTCATTCAGAGCCTATTGCATGTTTTCATATGGAACCATATACACCAAGTGTTGTCAATGCTAATTGTATAATCACAGATGAGGTAACAAAAAGTAGTGAAGTGGAAAAGGAATCACCTCTGGATGGAGTTCCATATTTGTTTCTTGATGAGTGGGCTTCTACCTTGCATGAACATGATCCTTATAAGCTTATTGAAGAAGAGGGTCTTGGTGTGTATTGCCTTCATAGAATGATGCACCAATTTCAGCCGTGGTCAAAGAAGATGAGTCTAATAAAGGTTTGTGGCAATTGTACTTTGATGGATCAAGAAATAAGCATGGAACTAGAGCTGGCATGATGTTGGTTTCTCCAACAGAACAAATGTATTTCTCTTCTATTAAGTTTCAGTTTGGCTGTTCAAACAATGTTGCTGAATATGAAGCACTAGTTCATGGTTTGTAGTGGGCTAAGAAGACGAAAGTCAATTGTTTGCAAATGTTTGGAGATAGTGAGCTTGTAGTCCACCAAGTAAGAGGTTTGAATGTATGCAAAAATTTGTTGCTTAAATCTTACAAGAATAGAATTTGGGATTTACTTGAAGCTTTTCAAGGTTTTAACATTCAGGCAATACCAAGGGATAAGAATAAACATGCTGATAGGTTGGCTGCTGTTGGGGCACAATTTAGTGTCTCAGCTGGTGTAAAAAATAAAAAATTTCAGTCACACATAAAGGTGGTTGTAAGGCCTTCTGTTTTGGATAATCATGAGAATTGGCAGGTGTTTGAAGATGGCAATCAAATTGTGAGATTTTTGTAAGAAGAGGCTGAGTTTTCTGTAAGAAATCAGTCAAAACACTTACAGCAGTATGGTGATCGGATTGTGCAACTAAAAACGAATAGGCTGGCCAAAGGATTGGTCATTCTTGAGAATATTTTCAGTGGAGATGATGAGCGAAGGAAAGAGAAGTCATCCTTGTCAATAAAGGAAGAGCACTATGCCAATGTAGAGATTGTAGCTGGTAAGATTTTCAAATTAGGCAAGGTATGCACTCTTTCACAAAAGAAATCTTTCATTGAGTTATGCACAAGTTTTGCTGATATATTTGCATGGCAGTATAGTGATCTCAAAGGTTTTGATCCAAGTTTGGCTCGACACACCATTGAGTTAGGGGAGGAAACTAAACCAGTAAGACAAAGACAAAGGCCAATCAATCCAAAGCTTGAGCTTTTGATAAGCTCTGAGCTTCACAAGCTCATAGAATCAATTATTATATTTTCAATCAAGCACTCAACTTGGGTGGCAAATCTTGTTCCGGTACGAAAGAAGAATGGTGAGATTCGTTTGTGTGTTGACTTTCGTGATTTAAATGGGGCTTCACTTAAGGATCACTATCCATTGCCATCAATGGAACTAATTGTACAGCTTGTTGCAGGTTCAGAGAGGTTTTCCTTGTTGGATGGATATATTGGTTACAATCAGATTTTAGCTAAAGAGGACCAATTTAAGACAGCCTTCACAACTGAGTGGGGAACCTTTGCATACAGAAAGATGCCGTTCGGTTTATCTAATGCTGGAATGACTTTTCAAAGAGCGATGGATATGACATTCCAAGGCCTTCTGAATAAATTCGTAATTGTTTATTTAGATGATATAACAGTTTTTTCAAAGAATGCAGAAGATCACATGATTCATCTCGAGCAAGTTTTTGAAAGGTGTAAGCAATTTGTGATATCTCTAAATCCCAAAAAGTGTGTATTCTCAGTTCATGAAGGTAAGCTTCTTGGACATGTTATTTCTAATCATGGTTTAAACATTGATACTGAAAGAGTAGATTCAATCCTTGCACTTTCTTTGCCTAAGCACAAAAAGGCTATGCAAAATTTCTTTGGAAAAATCAACTTTATAAGGAGATACATTTCAGATTTTGTTACTGTAGCTAAACCACTTACAACCATGCTAAAGAAAAATCAGATCTTTAGCTGGTCCAAGGAGGGAGTAAAAGGGTTTGAAGATGTTAAGAAAGCCATAGCAAGTGCTCCTATGCTTTTAAATCCAGATTTTATGAAAGATTTCATTCTGTATACATATGCTAACATGAACACCATTTTAGGGATTCTTATGCAACATAATCGTGAAGATTTAGTGCAGCCAATATCTTTCTACAGTGAAGGCTTGGAAGAGTACGAAACAAGGTATTCTTTTGTTGAAAATCACGTCCTTTTAGTTATAAGATCTCTTAAGAAGTTTAGACACTTGTTGTCTAATAATCAGATACATCTAATGGTTCTCCATCCAAGCATCAAAGAATTTCTTTTGAACAAAGATATAAATGAGAAGAGAGTAGGTTGGGTAACCAAGGTAATGGAATATGATGTGAAAACTATGGTTACAACGCTGATTAAAGGCAAAGGACTTTGTGAGCATCTAGCTCAAGACTTGCAAGAAACTAATGAAGTTGTTTTAGTGTCAAATGATGAAGAGATTGCTACTGTTCATACCTCACATTCCAGCGAGTTTCATGATTTGGTAAGCTCTCTCCAAGATGGTATTTATCCTTCTAATCTAAGTGCTTCAAAAAGAAGGTATTTTAGATTGCAATCAATTCCATTCTTGCTCGTTGATGGTGTTTTGTTCAAAAATATATTCATGGAATGTTACTAAGATGTGTAGAACCAAGCCAAACTCAAAGATTACTTGAAGAATTCCATGATGGACATGGTGGAGGACACTTTTTCGTAAGAACTACAACACTTAAAATCATGAGAGGTGGGTACTATTGGCCTACCATATTTGGTGTTTGCCATACATGGGTTAGGAAGTGCAAACAATGTGCTATGTTTGTAGGAAAAATTAAACTTGCAGCCTTGCCTCTTCATTCAATTGCAGTGGATCAGCCTTTTGTCCCATGAGGATTGGACTTTATTGGTCTCATAAATCCTCTTTCAAGTTCAGGACATAAAGGGATTTTAATAGCAACAAATTACTTCACACGTTGGACAGAGTTAATAGCACTGAAAGAAGCAAATGAAATCAATGTTCTGGATTTCTATGAAGGTTTGCTTACTAGGTTTGGAGTTCCTTCAACTAATATTTCTGATAATGCAATGGCTTTTATGGGATCCAAAATTAGTCAATGGGCTGTCCAGCATGGAGATTTCCTTAGCACTTCATCAAACTACTATCCACAAGGCAATGGCCTTGCTGAATCTACAAATAAGAACCTCTTAAGGATCATACGAAGGACTATTGAAGACAATCAAAGATCATGGCATCTCAAATTGAAGTCAGCTCTATGGGCGGATAGGATCGCCTACAAGAGGTCAATAGCCAACTCTGCATACAAATTGGTATATGGTAAAGAAACACGATTACTCATTTCAATTGAATTTTCAGCTTTAGAACTAATGCATCAGCTTGAATTATTAGAGAATGAGTTTATGTAAATTGGGTATGCCGAGCTTATGGAGCTGGAAGAGACAAGAAATCAATCAATGCTAGCCATGGAGATTCATCAAGCACATGTAAAGAGAACCTTTGCCAAAGGAGCTTCCTCACAAAACTTCAAAGGAGATTTGTTCCTCAAATGGGATGAGGATTAAGCCAAACCAGGAAGGCACACAAAATTTGATTCCCTTTGGAGTGGCCCATACATGATCTCCAGCTGCAAACCCCACAATGCCTTCTAACTGGGAAAGATGGATGGCCAAGAGCTTCCAATTCCAGTCAATGGGATACATCTAAATCATTGCTATTGAAGAGCAAAGCTCCATGTACATAGTTTGTTTTGCTTTCCTCCAAGTGTTGTTCAAGCACAATAGTTTCATTCGGTTTTGTTCCAATAAGTGCTTATTTGCACATTTGCTTCTTAGTGTTCCTGCTTTTGTGTGTTTCCCTTCTTATTTTGAAGGAAGAAGGTTACTTCAGCCATGATCAAAGGAGATTTGCAGTCATGGGCCAGGTTTACCATTGTTTTTTGAGTTCGAATATCATGTTTGTGGTTTAATTCTCAATCATAACCGGCATGTTTTCAACAAAGTCGCCAAAAATGTTGACAATTCTTCCATAGGTCAAATTCTCTCTTGCCATTCGGAAAGTTCATGTCTTTAGCCAAGGAAGAAAGACTACAAAGGAAAGAATACATTGGGTTTGTATAGACTAATTGTAAATACTCATTTGCAAAGACCTTGGCTACAACAAGATTTCCTTCGGACAATTTGTCCGAAGGAATGGTTCATCAAAGAAGGGGTTTTCACATAGCTTCGGGAGGTTGAAAGCAATAAGTCTATCAAAGAGAGGACAAATAAAAAAACCCCGAAGGGCAAGGTACCCTTCGGAAGGGTCATTGACAAAAAATGCGAAGGTTAGGTACCCTTCGGGAAGGTACACTTCAATTTTGGAAAAGTCGTTTGTAAGAAATCCAAAGGGCATGTGCCCTTCGGGAAGGACATTTTCAAAATTCCCAAAGGGTACCCTTCGGGAAGGTTACAAGTTGCCTTTAGAAAATGAATGGTTCAAAAAGAAGGTGGTGCCCGTGGAAGATATCCTTCGGAAGAATTGGCAAACATAAAATCCGAAAAACAAAAGTCCGCAGAATTGAAAAGACTCGGAAATTTTTTGTGAAAAACAAAAAATCCACAGGAAAGGAGCCTTGGACATTTTTTCGAAAGGAGAAGCCAAAATACCCGAAGTGAAAAACAAAAAATGCATATTGATCAATTGGAGTTGAAAGTTTAGCCCTTCTTGTCTTGATCAGTGTTTTTAAAGAGCTCAAACTGCGTGGATCAATCTACATTAAGATATATCACCATGATTACGTAGGATTTTCTTTCAAGTTTTATTTCTTTTTTTCAGGCAGTTTGTAGCAGAGGTCCTAATTGATACATCAAAGGGAGCCAACCTTTACAATCTAGAGACTCAATCCACTGATTAAGTCACCGAGAAACTAGGATTGTTTCGATGTTTCAGCAGACTGTGAAGACCTGAAACTACCTTCACAGGGGTGCAAGTGTGATTGACAACATGGACCCTTGGAAGGGCTGCAAACAAATGATAGTAGTGTTGAAATAACAAAAACAACTTCTAATGCAAAGGAGCAAGCTACAAACATAGAAGGGAGCATGGTGGGCACTTTGGCAACCATAACCGGAATTCCTAACTGTCATCCTTTTAAGGTTAAAGGAGTTTTGCAGGGAAATAAGGTCACTATTCTCATAGATAGTGGGGCTACACTAAATTCGTTGATAAGAAGTTGGCTACAAGGTGTGGCTTATATAGTACTTTTGAGGGTTTCAATGTAACACTAGGAGATGGATTTTCTATTCTTTGTCATCATAAGATTTCTAATTTGAATCTCACTTTGGGAAAGCATAAGGTTGAAGGAGATTCATATGATTGATATAGGTGAAGTTGATATGATTTTGGGGGTACAATGGTTGCACTCCCTTGGAGAATACACTCAAAATGTTCAAACTATGAAGCTGAAATTCAAAACAGCAGGTTAGGAGATGGAAATTCAAGGACTGAGCAATGGGGCACCCATGGTTGTTTCCTCAAAAAGAATGGAAAGAACTTTCAACAAAGGGCAGGTTATATGGGCAGCCAAATGTTTTGTTAACCACATGAATGTTGATTTGGGACAACCACCTATTAATAAGGATGTACAGTTCCTTCTTGACAAGCATGTTAAGGTTTTTGGTGACATTCCTATTGGGCTGCCCCCAGTTAGGGGATTTGAGCACATCATTGAGTTGGAACAAGCTACTAAAGCGGTGATCACTACGCCCTATCGCCATCCAAGAATTTTCAAGGAAGAAATTGTAATGTCCCCATTTTGGAATTAAAATAATATTATTACTAAAATAAAAAGTATTCTTAAATATTTAAAATAAAGAAATAATAGTCTAATTTGCTTTTCACTTAAGTTGGGACCTTTTTAAGGTCATGGGCACTTAAAGCCAAAAAGTGAATTTTATAACGCAACTTGTAATATATCTTTTTTAAAGAGAAAAAGGTAAACTCTCCTATCTTTTGGACGTCACATTTTGAGGGTTATAAAAGGAAAAGAAAGGCTCATTTGAAAAGGTTATGCAATTTGGATATGAAAAATCTTGTGCAAGTATGTTACGCTTGTACAAGTGACTTGAGGATGAAAACCTTCAAGTGCACCAAGGAGTTTGGTGACGAAAACCTCCATTCTTCTACTACGACATCTCTATTCAAAAGCTAATTGCACCTCAATTTTGCATAGTTGTATGCAAGTGGATCTACAAAGGTGTTTTTGGATGTCATCTTCATCAAAGATTATTTCAAACCCTTCGGAGAGATGAAAATTCATGATTTGCAGGTCAAAGAGATGGGTGAACTTGGTTTGAAGATGTTTTGTTGATTTTGGAAGAATCTAAGGCTATAACTAGGGGTTTTGTAATTTCAGAACTAGTTTTAAGGGACTTTCCATTGAAGAAAAATTTTGATTCTATTTTTGTTTGAAAGCTACCATTTTTGTGATCATTTTGAGCTAACATTTGCATTGAAATTCTAAATATTCCGGAAGATACGAATTTTTGAATTTTTAGCTGATTAAGGCAAATAATAAATTATTGTGCGCTGAAAATAAGGTAATTTATGTTCTGGAAATTATTTTTAATATTTTTCCAAGTGGGGCAATTTGATTTGGGGAACTTGGAGACCTTGTTGAAGGGATAAAACTAGGGTTTGAATTTCATATTTGTTTCTCCCATTTTTTTTAGTGTGGCGACTTGTTTGGAGAGGCTAAATTTACTATTGACATCCCTAATAAATTGTAGAGATTTTTGGTATATTTTTTGTGAGTTCGTGCAAGGGATTCAAGGTTGATTGGAAGGGAAAATGCAGCTGTAACAAAATCTTAAAAATTAGAATCATTGCAAGGAATTTCCAGCCACATCTCCATTCTATATTGCCACAAAAAGAGGTATTTTATTGTATTTGCATATTCAATAATTATTGAAATTATTGTGGAGTGTTATTAATTGAAAATTGGGATATCTATTGCTTTAGGATTTGCTGGTTTTGAGGGCAGTATTCATATTATTTTTAGTTGTGCATAAGGGTTTGTTGGAAAACCCCAATTTATCTTAATTGTCCCATTTGGAGACATTATAGAAATAGAGAAAGCTCTTTATGAACTTCTTGATATGGGCTACATAAGACCTAGTTCCATCACCTTTGCTTTTTCGGTAGTGCTTGTGAAGAAGAAAGATGGGCCTACGAGAATGTGCATTGATTACAAGTTGCTGAATAAAAAGACAATAAAAAATAGGTACCCCATACCTAACATTGATGAGCTCCATGGATCGGTTTTCTTCTCCAAGATTGATTTAAAAACATGGTACCACCAAATCCGGGTAAGAGATGAAAATTTGCAAAAAACAGCTTTTAGATGTCATTATAGGCACTATGAATTTTTGGTTATGCCTTTCGGATTAACCAATGCTCCCGCCGCATTCCAATCTTGCATGAATCATATATTCAAGCAATACTTGAGGATATTTGTCTTGGTTTTCTTTGATGACATTCTTGTGTATAACAAGACATGGGAGGGGCACTTACATCACTTGGACACGGTTTTAGGAGTGTTGGAACAACAAACTCTCTTAGCCAAAAAAATCAAAATGTGAGTTTGCTACTTCTGAAATTTTATATTTGGTGCATGTGATAAATTCCCAAGAAGTCCATGTGGACTAACAAAAAATTCAAGCCATCTTGGATTGCCCACCCCTACTACTCTTAAGCAATTGAGGGGTTTTTTGGGATTATGCAGCTACTACAAAAGGTTTGTGAAGGGTTTCTCTTAGCTTGATGCCTCCATGGATTTGACAATGAAAGGTGCATTCAACTGGTCAAAAACAACCTTGAAAGTATTTGAAAAACTAAAAAAAATCATGAGTTCTTGCCCTGTGTTGGCTGTTCTGGATTTCACTATTCCATTTGTATTGGAATGTGATGCTTCAGGGGAAGGTATAGGGGCTGTCCTAATGCAAAAAGGACACCCAATTGTTTTTGAAAGTAGGAAACTCAAGGAAATTGAGAGAAGATTCTCAATTTATGATAAAGAGATGTTAGCCATTATGCATGCTTTGGCTAAATTTTGTCAATACTTGATTTGTGGGAAGTTTATTGTAAAAACCGATTATAATAGTTTGAAATATTTTCTCACACAAGTTGATTTGAATGATAGACAACAAAAATGGGTAATCAAGTTGCAATCTTATGACTTTGACATTGAGTATGTGAAAGGAAAAAAAATGTTGTGGCTAATGCGTTGTCTAGGAAGCCTATTTTGTGTGCTGTGAGTGAGATTACAGTGGATTGGAAGGCTGTCCTAACCACATAATATGTCAAATATGCCTTGCCTACAACTGTGATGGAAGGAAGCATGAATGATGAGAGGTATGTTGTGGATGTGCTGATTTTATACAAAAACAAAATTTTATTGACACCAAAATGCAAGCTTAAGACACAAATCTTAAGGGCTGTTCATGATGCACCTATGGCGGGGCATCAAAGGTATTTTAAGACCTACAAAGAGGTAAGCGGAAGATTCTATTGGAAATGTCTAAAGGGATAGGTGCTTCAATTGTTGAACACACTATTTACTAAGAGGGAGGGTGAATTTGTAGATGAGCTAAAACCTGGTTCTTAAAACTTTTAAACAAGATACATAATGTATATGCAACGTAAAGAGCAAAAACAGAGATCATACACACAAGAATGCTCAACACCAGATTTTTACGTGGAAACCCAAAGGAAAAAACCACGATGAGAAAAGCTCCTAGAAGCTATTGTTCTAATTTAGCCTCACAGAAAAGATATCTCACAGACAAACCTCATTGGTTACATTCAAGAGCACCCACTCTAAGAAAGCATCAACTTTCTAACTGAGCACCAACCTAGTTTTTCTGATGGCACCAATCTATCAGAGAAATGAAGCTACAACTTCAGAATATAAAAGAGATTCAGAATGAATCTTGTTCAATTTTTTGTTACAAGTCTTGTCTGTAACTGCACCTTCATGCTGTGTGCCTTCTCGGCTTATCTACCTCTATCTCTTTGTGTTTGGATATTTTCTATATTGACACACCTTATTTGCTTTGCCTTTGTACGCTGTCTGCATATGTCCTCACTCGACAATTTTGAGTTAACACTCTAATTATTATCGCATCAGCAACAAAGACACTTTCAAATGTTTTGTTTGTAGCATATATAGACAAATGCATCTTAGGGTTTTCTATCTGTAAAGTGTTCACACTTCAACTGTTCTTAATTGGTTCAAGCTTCTGATTTGCATTCAATGTGACTTTGACTTCGTGTCTCGATTCATGCTTCAAACGACAACGTTCAAATGTCTTTACTATCTTTGGCATCTGCACTTCTACTGTTCTTAACTGCGTCGCTTCCTCGATCAATTAGATTGATTAATCTCAAGCTCCATGAATATATATCAAGTTCATCACCAGTTCCAGTTGTTCCTTTACAGACAGTTAGAAGACATTAAATGTAGGTTTTTATTTCTTTCGTCGTGCCAAGTTCACGTTCTTTTCTTTGTTGGATCTTTCCTTATGATCTCTTGACACTTGTCAAATGCGCGTGCACTCGGAGGGTCATCTGAGTTTGCTTCGCACCATTGGATCTAATGCACCGATCAGACGTGAGCCGTTGATCTTTTAAAGTAGCATGAATTTTAATTCTTGTTTTGCCATTAACCATCGATCTTCTTTTCTTCCCTTTTCGCATCTCACTGCTTTCTATAGTATGGGTTCGCTTCCGCTCCTTTCGATTTTTCTCGATATGCTTGATCTTTACACTTTGTATTGAGCGTTAAACTTCAACATGTTGGCATGATCTTATTTTCTTCGGCATTCTTGTAACGCTCCTTGCAACGTCGATCCTTGAAGACTTGCTCATCTTTTAACCTTGCTGTTATTCCTTTGGAAGGTTCCTTTATACAAATTGTTGCGGGCCTTTGTGTCTTCGGGACAATTTCCGCGGACTTTTTGTTTGGGTCCATTTCATCCTAAAGTGTCCTCCAATTTCTCTGAAAGAATTTGTCAGTGGTTTCTATTCGAAAGTGTCCTTTGGAAATTTTTTCTTCAGATTTTTTGTCCGCGAGACATTTCTTCGGACTTTTTGTCCGCGTCATTTCTTCGGACTTTTTGTCCGAGACATTTCTTCGGACTTTTTGTAATCTACCCTTCAGCTTTTCTGCAAGTGTCCACATACCCTTTGCAATGTTCAAAAGATACCCTTCAGACTTTTTGAAAAGGTCCACTTGCCCTTCAAAACGTTCAAAAGATACCCTTCGGACTTTTTGAAAAGGTCTACTTGCCCTTCGAAACATTCAAAAGATACCCTTTGGACTTTTTGAAAAGGTCCACTTGCCCTTCGAAACGTTCAAAAGATGCCATTTAGACTTTCGGAATGTACCCTTCGGACTTTTGTTAAGGGACAATTTTTTGAAAAGGACTTGACAATTTTTCCGAAAGAATTGTCCTTGCCATTTTTTCGAAAGAATTCCTCCGAAGGAATTCTTCAAAACTATTTCGGGTTTTCCATCCTTCTTGACTTATCCCGATTGCCTCTTTTAGACCCTTTCGGGTTTTTGACATTACTTGACTTATCAACTTGAGAGAAGTAAAGTCGTTCTATAAACCCGACCAATTTTATTAGACTAGTTCAGAGTTTCGAGACTGCTTTACTTATTTTATAAGTAAGAGCACTTCACAAACCCGATTTACTCCACAAGTCTACTCAACTCAACCTTTGGCATTAATGCATGATCAGATTCAATCTCAATGACATCAATGACATCAACCTTTGACATCAATGACAATTCCATGTTGCCTTAGATGGGAATGACAAATCTTCAGTCCTTAGACTGCTTTCTGGATCATGATATCAAAACTGTCAATTGTCTCCTTGCTCAAATTGCCAACATCAATATGTTAGGGAATGTTTTGTTTGTCAACATAACAAAGGAAATCACACATTTCCAGTTGGTCTTCTTCAACCTCTATCCATTCTCAACAAAAATGGGAGAGCATTTCTATGGACTTCATCACAGGGCTGCCTTTGATTCAAGGTAAGAATTCCATAATGGTTGTGGTGGATAGACTCACCAAATTCTCATTTTTTTTTATTACTAGCCTATTTTAATGCTCCTATGATGGCTGATTTGTTCTTCAAGGAGGTGTTCAAGCTTCATGGGTTGCCTAAAAACATTGTAAGTGATAGGGACAACCGGTTTATGAGCCTCTTTTGGCAAGAGCTCTTCTGTTTGGTTGGCATCGAATTGGCCCCGAGTATTAGCTACCATCCCCAAATGGATGAACAATTCGAAATTGTGAATATATGGGTGGAAGGATATTTTTGGAATTATATGTCGGGGCAGCAAAAGGTTTGGAATAAGTGGTTGTACATGGCTGAATTTTGTTACAATACAACATACCATATGTCAATAGATATGTCTTCTTTCAAGGTGTTGAATGGTTATGATGCTTTTTCTTTCCTTGATCTAATTTGAAGTGATAGTAGAGTGCCTGGGGCTGTTGATTGGGTCCAAAAAAGCACCGAACTTTTAGATCAACTAAAAAGGAACCTACAACAAGCTCAAAACCAACAAAAAAACTATTTAAATAAGCAAGGAACAGAAAAACATTTTGAGGTAGGTGACATGGTTTTCCTAAGATTGCATCCCTATAGGCAATCTTCTATCAAACAAAGTGGGGTGGAAAAGCTAAAACCTCGGTTTTATGGCCCCTACAAAATTCTAAGGTGGGATGGCTTATGAGTTAGAGCTACTGAAAAATAGCAAAATTCACAATGTTTTTCATGTTACTTGCTTGAAGAAAGCACTTGGGCAACACATTCCTCCATCCATGGATCTACCACCCCTTGATGAAGAGGGTAAGCTTGTTTTAATTCTTGATTCTATTGTGGAGATGAGAGAGAGAAGGCTTAGAAATAGGGTCATCACTGAATATTTGGTTGGTTGGAAAGATCTACCTTTTGAAGATGCTACTTGGGAAGAGGTAGTCATCCTTCAATATCTTAGCTTGCAATTGCTTGAGGACAAACAATTTTGGGAAGGGAGGATTGTCATGTCCCCCCTTTTCAAGTTGAGACATGAAAACCCTTAGCTTAATTTATTTCCCAATAAGCTAAGGGGCAAATAGAGAAAAGGGGAAACATGAGTCTTATTTTTACTTTTCAAAAAGACACTTTATGTTTCTTATTTCACTTAAAGAGGGGACTTTTAAGGGTCATGGATGTTTAAGTGACTTTAAAAAGATCATAAGGAAATGGGTCTTTTAAGGATTTGAGTTACTCTCCCTTCCCAATTTTGGGTGCCACACTTGAGAAATCTATATAAAGCAAAAGAGCAATCATTTGGAGAGGTTCATGCTTTTCTTGGATAATTGTTTTTCTTGAAGTTTAAGCACAAAAAGCTTGACTTGCACATTGAGGACGAAAACCTTTCAAGGTAGTTGAAACAATGACGAAAACCCTTGATTTTAGTCGGGAACAACTTTGTAAGGAGGTTGTTAGGTGCTTCAATTGCAGAATTAAAGTGTTTTCAACACCATTTGATCATTTGTAGGTAGGCGAATCACCGTGGGAGCTAGGCAAGTGGATTGGGAGGTTGCCCTAGGACAACAAATACCAATTTTGAGGGCTGTGCAGGTTTGTAGGGGCAAAGAACTAGTTCTAGGGGTTGGCGACCCACTTGGAGATCATTGTGAGCTTTTATGAGGGTGTGGATCAGCCACACAATAATTCATAATTTTTATTATATTTTTCTAGCAATATACTTCACAAAAAATCAGGTTTTTGGTTGGTTTATTTGGCAAATAATTTGTAATATTTTCTGCTATTTTTGGGAACCTGAAATAATATTTTTGAGCTATTTTCAAAGCATCCACAACACTATAATCATTTTCAACTTGTTAGGGT
The DNA here is from genome assembly GCA_037957365.1 of Torreya grandis. Lineage (NCBI taxonomy): Eukaryota > Viridiplantae > Streptophyta > Pinopsida > Cupressales > Taxaceae > Torreya > Torreya grandis. The sequence continues at coordinate 4,860,197 of JARHVA010000333.1, forward strand.
TTGATGAAATTCTGAAAATTAATTGTTTCTTTGAAGTGGTTGAATAATTTTCTTGTTTAGCAATATAAGCCTAAAAAGGGACATTTCAATGTTCATAACCAACAACATGAAAAGGTTCAACAAGTACCCAACTGAAACTTCCTTGCAATAATCAACAACTTGGGCAATGTAAAGGCTGAGAACTACCATGCAAGGATTGAAAATATCCTATGAGCAGCCACAAATTGAAAATGATTCCTTCCCTTGATTGAAGGCGCTTGTAAACCCACCTGTATGAGAATTAATGAAGTAATGTGGTGACTGGTAATGGTGATGACAACAACACTAAAAATCAGACTCATTGCTTTCCCAAAGGTGTTCCCTCTACCCTTTGATGGGAGGATGTTATCACCCCATGGTTTCTTCATATCTTGTTGACAATCTTTTGTGCAATTTTTTTGGAGTGGCCTTGTCCCAAATGAGCTCATGAATGATAGTAGTGATGCTGTTTTGACTCCTGAGAGGACTTGTATTGAAGTTCATGATCATGCCCTTCCAATATTGATGATGAATAAGCAACAACTGCTACCATCTTTCTTTAGGCTTCTCCTCGGTAGGTTGGAAAATAGTGCTTTCTCCATGATATTTGAGTATATCTTTGATCTTTGGCAAAGACAAGGGAGCTGTACTAAGATCGTATGTGATTGATGGCAGCAGTCCAAATTTAGAAATCCCAGAACTCAATAGTACAATATTGGTACAACAATTGCAATACGGAAAATACTTTGCAAAATCATCAATGTTAGTGAGATAGGAGCTGAAAACAACCAAGCAATGATTGAAAATACTTCATTAGCAGCAACAAACGGAAAAGCATGCAATCCTATGATTGAAAGCGTTTGTATGGCTGAAAATGTTGTTATGCAACAACTGAAAATGGTGATGATGTTAGCCTTTAAGCAGAAGGTTTGGAGCACGGTTGTCCCCAATGTGTTCTCCCTCTCTTTGGGAGGTAGTAGATCATTAATCGTTGCTTTCAATCCCTTCCCAAACAGCTTTAAATGTGTTAGAATTTTTACTTCTAGTGTTCCCAACAAGTGGCCTCTTTCATGCAACATGTTAGTCCATGAGAACTTCATCATACTTTCCAAATTACAATTGTCTTAGGAAAGTATTAACATTTCAATACATGAAATAGAAAAGATCATGACACCGTGGCTGACATCATGCATTTTCTTACTGTTGAAGTTGTGGTGGCTGAAAAACATCTTGAATTTGCTGCAAAAGCCCTAAAAATGTCCATGGGTTGAGTATGCATCTTTCCAGTGACAAAACCTTCTATCATTGCACAAGGTATAGGGGCTGGAAATGTGGTAGACAACAGTCCAAAAATTTGTAACAACATCCTCCAAGAACCATGGGTTTGGTGCTTATAACCCCTCTTCATACCCACCATGCCATGTTGGTCTACAACATCTTGAACAAAAAGGTAATATTTGTTTTGCTTACCCTTAGTCGTTGAATCTATGAACTCACTACCTGTCTTCAATGGAAAACTTCTTTGAAGATAGACTTCTTTTTTTCTGCAATAATGTTTAAGATGCCATTTACTAGACTTTGAAGTATCGCTACTTCATCTTCACCCTTAGTGAATGTAATGTCCCTCTTTTTGGCTTAGCTTGCTTATGGACCCTTAGCTTGGTTGTTCCCACAAGGTTAACATTGAGGGGGCCATCCTATGAGCAAAAAAGGTGAAAAATACTTGAGTATTCTAATTTTCAGTTGAGTTTTGCAAAAAGGTACTTTTGATCTAATGTTTACTTAAGTAGAAGACCTTGAAGGGTCATGAGAGCCTAAACCCTCAAAAAGAAATTTTAAAAGATAATATTGCTTATGTTTTAAAAGACAGATCCCTCCAACTTGGGTGCCGCCCTTGGGGGATGAATATAAAAAGCAATTGAGGAGTCTTTTGGGAAGGTACGTTGAATATTGATATTGAATTTTTGATCAAGTATGTAAAACTTGATTACCACATCTTTAAGACGAAAACCTTCAAGAGTGTTAAGGGTTTGGGGACGAAAACCTCCATTCCTACTACTTGGGCAGTTCTATTCAAGGGTTGTAGTTGAGATTCAAAATTGCATGTTTACATGCAAGTGGATCTACAAAAGTGTTTTTGGACACCACTTATATTGAAGAATATTGCAAACCCTATAGAAAGCTAGTTTTTGAGAAATTGCAGGTTTTGGAGAGTGGTGACTTGCATTGGGAGCTTGTTTGTGGAGTTGAGAGCCATTTCCTTAGGTGGCAATTTGCTTAGAGGGTTATGCGAGTTGATTTGAAGGGTTCATTGAAGCCTAAAATATTGTATAATATTTTATATGATTTTTTAGCTTGGGCAACTTGAATTAAGGGCTGTTTTTGAGGTCTTGGAGGGTTGATGCAAGCCAAATAAAATATCTATAATTTTTTGCACACTATTCTAGTTTGGACGACTTGCCCTAGGAGAGTTTTGAAGGTCAATTGGTGATCCATTGGTGAGTTTAACAATCGGATTTATTTTATATGTTTTTCTGAGGTGGGCGAATAAGTTTGAGAAAGAATTGGACATCTGTGAAGGGTTTTTAGATTCCGATTTGACAAGGTATATTTATAATATTATTTATGAATTTTTGGGAATAAAATCACAAGGTTTTGAAGGGATTTTTGTGAGCAAAAATAAAGGTATAGAGTCTGGAATTTATTGCAATTTAATCAGGAGTTGGGCGACTCACTTGGAGGGGTGGTTGCAAGGGTTTGCGGGTGTTGTTGACCTTAAATCGTGGAGCAAATATTACCCTTAATATTTGTAATATTTTTTGATATTTTTTCAGCTTGTTGGTTGAGGGTTTGAACCTCATTAATCATTGGATGTTCATAAAATTATAGAGTGAATTTATGTGGTAAAATTCCAACTTGTTTGAAGGGATTAGCAAATTGATTTTCTGTTGTTTAGTAGCCAGTTTGGGGGTTAATTTTCAGATTACTTGGCTGGGATTCATCGCTGGTTATACATAATATTGAAAGCTATTTTCAAAGAATTTTTCAGCAGGGTTGGTGAGTGGAAGGAAGGCTTTAGATTGTTGATTTTGCGGAATATACATCAACTAAGGTGCTTTTCATTTCTAGGTATTCATTACAGTAATTTGCATAATATTTAGTGTATTTTCAGTTCTTGGAGTGGATATTAGTGGCTGTAATTGTGGATTAAATTTTGCCCTAGTTACATTAGTGTTTGATTCACTTTGGTGAGGTGTGGTAGTTTGTTTGAGACACATAGAGTGGCTGGTTTATTATCTTATTTTTAGAATTTTGATTGGGGTTTGTGTCCAATCTCATTTTTGCTTGCTTGTCCCAATTTGGGGACATTACAATGAATTTTTCTTTCAACAACAAGCACTATGTTGTCCCAACGATTTTGACTAACTCCTTAGCCTTGTCTTTAAGTACGACACTTGGCTCCAAGGAGTGTCTTGTGAATTGTGAGCATTGATCCCCAAAAATTTCGTTGGAATGCACCATATGTCTTGAATAACTCTTTTCTAGTGCATACTTAACAATTAGGGGACGAATATTCGTATGACATGACTGCTGTATTAAAAATGAAAATGTAGAGCTTACCAACCAATGCGCTGCCCATGAGACTTGCCCTCTATTTGTTGCATTTCTTAATACCATTGTTGGCTCCATTTGTTTCAATGCCTCTGCTGAAAGCTCATCAATTGCATGATGATCTGTTTCAATGCTTTTAACAGTTGTCCATGCAAGTTTGACAATGGAATGCCCTGCATACAAAAGCTTCCTTATTTTCCTAGTCTAGTATGTGTCCTTTTGCTGAAGCAATATCAACTGTTGTTGTAAAATTGGAAATTCAGATTTCCTAATGCCATGGATCTTGTATAGAAGACAACCATCTCCAATTGCCATAACATATGCAATCATAGCTTGGACATCAAATCTGAAGCCAACAACATTATTCTGAATTTGTTGCCCTGAATTCCAAGTTGCTCCATTGTTGTTTCCTTCGAGAACACTTTTGGATGTGAGGTGACATGTCTTTGGACCTTGCATTTGTCCCGTGAGCTGCAACCATTGAATTTTCATGATCTGGATAGTGTTCACAACATATTTCTTATGTCCCTTCGAGGTGAAGTTTGATCTTCTCTTTATCCAGGAATATGTAATGATGACATTATCAACAATGATGATTTTGAAATCATAAACCCTACCTGTTATGGGTCTCAAAATGACACCAGGACCTCACACTATTATGCTCAAACAATTTTGAATCTGAGCTCTTTACTATAGGTTGCCCTCTTCATCTTATCACCCCTATTAGCATGCTGTCCATGATGACAAATTTTTTGCAGCGACATAGGAGGAAGCAACAAATCTGAAATATGATCATCACTATCATACCTTGGGCTGCCGACAAGGGGTTCACCCTCCTTTGTTGAATTGGGAATTGTGGAGATACCTTCAACCCTTCTATCCTTGTGGCTCACAATATGTTCTTCCAATTTTGCTTTTGTTCTTGTTTTTTGGTTTCTTTCTCTTTCCTCATCACAAGGGAAGAATTCTTTTCCTCTTGGGCTGGAACATTTTGTCCACTTTCCTTTTGTACGGTTGATGCCTCCATGGGTTGTTCCCTCTCCATTACTTGAGCCTTGATTTTTCTTCATATTCCACTGTTACAATTTGGAAAAAAATTTCCTCTTCGTTTCTCTAGGCATCCTGCAAGTCTCCTTGTGTAGCTCGTGGTTTAGACTTTGGTCCAAATCCAACTCGATCTTTCTTCAATCCTATGAAGTTGGTAAGTGATAGTTCTTCCCAGATCTCAACTAGAAGGGCTCTATATTCGGCATAGCTGGCAACAATGTCATCAACTATGGAGGGTTGAGTTTCCCTCACCAAAATGGCTTCTTATCTTGGAAGGAAAGTAGGCCAGAATGACCTAGATGAAGAATCATTCATGGTCCTTGGTGGCTGAATATTATTGTTTGCCCTTGAAGAGATTCCTTCACCATTCGGATTTTGCATGGTGTGGATCAGCTGTGCCATTATATTAGCCAATCTCTCTTGCCCTTGGGCAAACCTCTCAAACTTAACGTCATCAAAAATTTTGTCCGCCATTTTATCTTCTTCTAAATCATAGGCTAGCAAGATCCAATGCTTTGATACCATTGTAATGTCCCTTTAAGGACCAAATTAGACAATTCTAGAATTTGCAACAAACCCTTAAAATGAAAATACAAAATTCTAATTTTTATTGAAACCCTAACCCAAAAATTACATAAACTTAGAAAGGGGCTAATTAAGCATAAAATAAATTTCAAACCTCTTAGAAATCCTCATAAAAATCAAGAAACTTCAATATATATATTTGACACAACAAGCTTGATTTTTGAATGAATTGCAGTCCTAAAAATTGTAAGAATATTACTGAATATGAGGGAAGAAACTGAATTTTCCAACTACCGAATAATGCCCAAAGTGAATGACAACCCCTCTAGGCAAGTCGCCACACTCCAAGTGGCCCATAACTGCTGCGTTCACCCTCCAAATGTTGCCCAACTGTTGTGCCCAGCCTTCCAAGGCTTCCAAATTGATTCGCTCAACACCCAAGGCTATCAGAACTGATTTGTCAACTTGCAAAGCTGCCCAAACTGATTCACCACCCTCACAGGTGATCTTTGTGCCTGAAAAGATGAATTTATGCCCAAACGTGACCCTTGGATGAAATCACTAGCTAAGTATTGAGGGTTTTCATCTTCAAATACTGAAAGCCAATGAGGGTTCCGTCCCCAATAGCTGAATGTACAAGCAAACGTGCTTAACATCAAAGAAATCAATACATAAATGATTATGGATGGCAAAAAAGGAATCTTTTCATCTCCTTTTATACCTTTTTCCCAATTCAAACTCCAAAGTCCCCTTTACTTTAAAATTAAACATAAGTAGCCAACAATAATTTATTTTTTTGGCTAACTTAGTCATATTATTATTTTAAGTATTTAAAAATATTTTTTATATTAAGAATAATATTATTATTAAGTTGCCCAAAGATTAGAAATGACTAGGCCCAAGTCAAATAATATTATTATCTTAATCTAGAAAAGGGGACATTTCACTCTATGCTAAGACATGTTTGTGCCTCTGGCAGTACTTAGTGAACTTGTGGGAGCTATGTTCTTCCTGAATATCCTTATATCAGAGGTTTGAGGCAGCACCTTCTTTTTTGTTCCTCGGCGTCTGCTTGATACCAAACATATGGAAAGTTTCTTTTGCATTATTGTAGGTCTTCAGTAGGATTGCATTTTATATTGGAATGGATAAACTATAATTGTATATTTCTTGGTAGTGTGTCCACAAATGCAGCTAACGGAGTGGGTAACAAATAAATTTGTATTGCACTTCCTTGGTCCTTTGTAATGTCCCTCTTTTTGAAATTAAAATAATGTTATCACTAAAATAAAAAATATTTCTAAATACTTAAAATAAAGTAATAATAGTCTAATTTGCTTTTCACTTAAGTTGGGGCCTTTTGAGAGTCATGGGCACTTAAGGCCTAAAAGTAAAATTTATAAGAAAGCTTTATATATTATCTTTTTAAAAGAAAAAGGTTAACTCTCCCTCCTTATTTTGGGCATTGCACTTGGAGGAGGGATATAAAAGGTAAGGAAAAGCTCATTTGGAAAGGTCATGCATTTTGGATATTGAAATTGATGATCAAGTATGTCAAACTTGTTTACCACAACTTGAGGATGAAAACCTTCAAGTGTGACAAGGGTTTGGAAATGAAAACCTCAATTTTTACATTCAGGGCCGTTCTATTCAAGCGCCGTAATTGCGTTTCAGATTTGCATGATTGCATGCAATTGATTCTACAAAGGTGTTTTATAACGTCACCTTGTTCAAAGGAAAATTGAATACCTTGGAGAGCTTTTTGCATTGATTTCTCACTGTTTGGTTGCACAATTGAGCTCTATTTTTAGGGTTGGAGAAATATAGGGTTGTAATTAGGGTTTTTAGAATTTCAGAAAAACTTTTCGAGGACTTCCCATGGAGGGAAAATTTTGATTTTAATTTTGCTTGAAAGATACTACTTTTGTGATCATTTTGAGCTAACTTTTACATTGAAATTCCAAATATTCTAGAAGATACAAAATTTTGAAGTTTCAGCTGATTGAGGCAAATAATAAATTATTGAGAGCTGAAATTAAGGAAATTAATTCAAAAAATTATTTGTGGAAATTTCCCAAGTGAGGCAAATTGTTTGGAGAGCTTGAAAACCCCTCTTGAAGGGTGGCGTGCAAGAGAAACCCTCTTTAGGGTTTGGTAGTATTTTATTTAATTTATTTCAGGTGAAACAATTTGTGTTTGAGTGGTTTTGCAGGGGTTTGAGGGCCATTCAATGCCCTAAAAACATTTATAAAATGACTAAAATATTTTGCAACTTGGGCGACTCACTTGGGGAATTTTTAGGGTTGTGGAAGTGGAAACGCAGTTGTACCTTTACTAAAAAATCAAAATATTTGCAAGGTTAATTTTCAGCCTCCTCACCAATCACTTGGCAAAAAAAAAGTACTTGTTTTTAGTTTATTATTCAATGTTTTTTGGAGCTATTTCAGAGTGTGTTTTTGCTTGGAAATTCTTCAAATTTTCTAGCTAGGGTTTTCTAGTTTTGTGGATTAGATATCAGTTGTTTAGTGATTTTATCTAAGGATTTGTTGGAAAACCCCATCTTAGTCTAATTGTCTCATTTGGGGACATTATAGTGGTATTAGAGCCAATTTTCTTGGCGATTTGTGGGATGGGAAGGTTATTGTCAACCAGGGACACGGACAATGCTAGGTTTGAGAGGTTTACTTAAACCCAAGAGCGGTTGACGGAAACTATGGTCACATTTCTTCAATCAATGAAGGGCATGAAAGGGGACCAGCCCCTTGAAATGGAAGAGGAACAACCCTTTATTAGTTGGGAATTGATGGAATATTATGATGAACACTTGGAATGCACACCTCGAGTCAAGAGGACAATGAGCTTCGATAAGTTTGTAGCTTGGAAACAGGGAAAGAGGCACCATGCGCAAATGGTTGTGCATGACAACTTGGGAATGATTGTTCTCCCTACCTTTGATGGGCAGCCAGGTACTTCAGTTAGTGCATAGGTGGACAAGGTTAACGAATACCTCGATTTGAGGCCTAGAGGTGAAAAAGAGGCCTTACAATTTGTCATACAACACTTGGAAGGAGTTGCCCATGATTGGTGGCATTTTGGGTGGAGGACATAAGGGCATGACCTCATTAAAACATATGAGGAACTAGGTGAGAAGCTCATTAAACAATTTGATAAGAAGAAGATGGAGCCTCCAAAATTAGAAATCATAAGGGTACCTAAGAGGGACTTTCACTTAACATGAGGGGCAGCCATTGAAGCAACCAAAATTGGAAGTTTGTGGGCGGCCAAAAACAAAATTTCAGACATACAAGGAACAACCAACACATGGATTTTCTAAATTGCAAAAATCAAAAAATTCGGGGCAAGAAAAAGAGATGTTTCAGCTAGATAAAGGGCAGCCAATGATTAGATTTTTTGAACCACAAGAACCATAAATTCAAGGGCAGCCTAGTGAGGGTTTCTCACAAGCTATGGGGCAGCCAAGGGGGTTGCAAATGGTACTTACTAAGGTGAAGGTAACAGAAAAGTCAGATCTTCCATAGGTAAAGCAAGGAGAAGTTGTTCAACAACTTCATGAGCAAATCAAAGGATCAAGAAGAAAGGTTGGGTAGTAATAAGGAAATCACAAGGGAAAGGTATGTCATGAAGAAAAAATTATTTGTTATCTCTAATCATAGATCACTTTTCATAATTTCAGATTTCATGAAAAAGCTTGGGAGAGACAATTGTTGTTAGCACTTGGAGAGGAAGCACAAGTCCTAACAAGGGTGGACAAGGCAAAAGGATTTCTTGAAGGAGCAATGCCAAATAAGAAGGAATAAAATGTCATTTTGCATATAGAAGAAAAATCAGAGTTGTGTCTAGGAAAGCAATTGAGCTGTCATCGTGGTAAGTGCACATTGATTTTTCCTCATGATTGGTTCTATCATTATATTGGTTGTAAAACTTATGCTATCACTAAGGTTGAGGTGAAAGGCATTGAATGGGAAAGAAGATTCTTCTAAATAAATGAGCACGACAAATATCCATCATGGATATGGGACCCCGGTGAGCACTACAAAGGTAACATTGCTAGTGGGTCATGTTGGGCCAACATTAAGAAGGGAGTAGGCAAAGATTATCATGGTCCCAGGATCATGGTGACTGCTGTTCTTAGCATTTTCAGTTTGTTCTCCTTAAAGTTTGTTGTTGTCACAGGGATTATGGGCACTAAGAAGATGTGCTTCTCACACCTCAATACCATGGTGGTGGTCCAAGGGTATAAGTGGATTTCTAGCCACTAGATAGTGTAATCAAAAGAGGGAAAAGATTTGCTACAACTATGATAAGGAAAGGTTAAGGCACCAAAAGGGAACCCATACTATGCTCATAAGGCATGATAGAGTGATTGTAAAAGTGTTGCTAAACACTATTGTTTTTGCTAATATGTTTGCTTCATGTGTAGGATCACCATGTGGACTGGTTGTCATAGCAACAAAGACTACCAAGAAGGCTGTAAATTCTGTGCACGAGCAGCCACCTAGACTTTGTATAAATCATTCAATTTTGTGCTTGAAGAACGTTGAAGTTATTATGAAGAAGATGCAAACTCAGAGGGATAAGTGCACCCTACACTCCAAAGTGTGTGGGGCAATGAATTCCGAAATTGATGATAGATTGAATGTTGAAGGTAATGTTGTCAATCAGACCCTACACCTTTGTGAAGGTAGTTTTAAGTCTTCACGGTCTGCTGGAACATGGAAACAATCTGAGGTTGTGGGTGACCTGCTAAGTGGATTGAGTCTCTAGATTATGAGGGCTAGCTCCCTTAGGTATATCAATGAGGATCTCTACTTTGTGTTGCGGACTACCATGGAAAAGGGAGAAAGAAACTTGAAGGGGAAATCCTACCTAATAACGGTGATACACCAGAATGTTGATCCACCTTACTTGGAACCTTGAGCACTGAACAAACAAGGGAAAAGGAAGACCTTTGATTTCAATTGATCACTATGCATAAGTATTTCATGAGAAGGTTCGGTTCAATGACAAAAACGTGAGGGAAAACTATGGAGAAAGGTCTGATACAAGACACTTTGCAGCCACCTAACATCCACTTACAATTTCAACAAAAGACATATAAAACACTGAACATAACCTGCATAACATGATAAGCTAGCAACTAAGTACGAATCAAAATTTGGGAAGGGAGAGAAATCTACCACGTATGCAAATTGCTGAATGAATGTACATTATGCCAGCACTTGAAATCTGAAAGTACAGTCCTATTGATTAAAGAGGTTACACAACTCACCAATGACAGAGTCTGGTCTTACCAAGAGAGGGATGGATGAGAGGGATAGGCTAAAAAACTTGCTTAAATAGCATAATTTATAAGAAAAGAGTAGAAAATAGAAGAGAACTAAAACTGGAAATAACTACAGTTGTAGCAAGTCAAAAATTGATTTGTCTCTGCATGTGAAGTGCTGGAAATGGACCATGTCCTCTTTTGGAAGCTCCTTCGTGTGCATGAAACTTCTGGCTGTTTGAAACGTTCACCACTTTGCCCGTTCATCATGCAATACAACTCTATTTTCAGAACTGAAGCATGCTTGTTTTCTTAAACATGTTCACTTCGTTGGAGTCACTCACATTAGTCTGTGCATGATCTTTGTTCATCCTGTCTTTGTCTTTATTCCAAATTTGTTTTATTCACTGTTCATTCTTATGTCCACGTTCAGTTTTGTTTCAGTGTTTGCTCATGCCTCTATTTTTGTGTTTGTCTTACTTCTTGTTCAGTTCTAGTTCAGTCTTGTTTGTGCTTACGTCTCTGTTCATGCTATTGATCATACTCAGTTCACTTCATGTTTTCTCTTGCTTTTCTCGTGTTCTACTTTAATTCGGGATTCGGGCTTTATTTTGGTTGGGCCTCAGTGTTTATATTTTCCTGTGTTTCTATTTATTTTCGTTGGGTCTTGTCTTGTCTGGTTACTGTCGGGTTTTCGGCTCTCGGGCTTTTGGATTTCGTCCTTTGGACAAATTGTCTGAAGGACTCTCTATCTCTTCTCTTTCCCGGGCTTGGCATTTTATTTTCTCTTTTTTGGCCTTTGCTTACGCTCTTACTTGGGCTTCGGGCTTCATTTCTTGCTTTTGTTTATGCCGTTCATTCTGGCATTTTTTGTTCCGTCCGAATTCCTTGTGCCTTTGTTTTATTTCTATTGGGCTTTTCCCTAGGTATATCCTCCATCGGGTCTTTTTCTAAATACCTTCGGACTTTTTGTCTGAAGGAATTCATCTCCTTTGGCTATTTGTCCCCGAAGGGCATGTGCCCTTCAGGAAATTTTTGAAATGTCCCTGACACTATGAAGGTGCCCTCTGCAAGGGCTTCTACTTCCCAAAAATGCCCTTCGGGCTTCTTGATTTGGTCCTTTTAGTCGCCTGGGTGCCTTCCGCAAGGGTAAGGCCCTTCGAAAGAATGGAAAAGGTCCACTTCGCCGCAAAGTGCCCTCCGCAAGGGCTATTCATCCTCAAAAGTGCCTTTCAGAAATTTTGAAAGGGTCCTACCACCGACCAAGTGCCCTTCGCAAGGGCTAGTGTCCTTCGAAAAAAATGATTTTGTCCTTCGGAACTTTTGCCAAGGTTTTATTCATGCTTGAAGTGTCCCTCGCAAGGGCACATACCCTTCGGGGAAATTGTAAACGTCCCTACACAACGCCCAGATGCCCTTCGCAAAGTCACTTCTCCTTAAAACATACCTTTTGGAAGAATTGTAAAAGCCACCTCCCTGCATAAGTGACCCCCGCAAGAAATCACCTGCCCTTTGCAATGTCCAAGACCTTTTCGGGCTTTACAAGTGCCATTACTTATAAAAACTTTATAAGACAAGCCGATGCACAAACCCGCTTCCCTCTGTAAACCAACTCGGGCCCTTGGATGGCTTTTACTTATAAAAGTAAATAAGTAAGACACCCCTGTAAACCTGATATGCACTGTAGACCCATTTGGGTTCTTCGAGTGCTAGAACTTATAAAAGCTAATAAGTAATGCAACATCACAAACCCGATTAACACTAAAACTGCCATAGACCCTTTCGGGTTCTCTAGGTGCTCCTACGTATTACTTATAAAGCTTATAAGTAATGCTGTCTTGCATACCCAAATTGCTCTGTAAGTGTTAGAAATGATCATTGCCTGATGAGAAAACGCCTGTACCTGCACAAAAGTGACTTATCCTCGATTTTTCAAGGGTCAAGCCCTGGTTTTCAAGGAAAATGGTCATGGTGAGCGAAGTTTCGAATGGTAATGGTGACGATTTGGCTTGTGGGGCAAAATAGTCAACAGGTAATATGCAAACCCAACTGGACATCTATACATAAAATTCTGACTTCTTGAGCAATAGGGATCCACTGGAAACTACATCAAGTAGCGTGATAGGTACTTTCTACATGAGCTTGAGGGGAGAAGAAGGATGTAGTAGGGAAGAGGCTGCAAATTTCGAGCATAAGCAGCCAATAAGTCCAAAGAAGATATGCCCTACTATGAAATTGGTATGGCCAAATTTGGAATTTGTTGTGCCTTAGTGAGAAAAATAAATAGAGAGTTCAGTTTGCACAATTGCATTCTAATTTACAAGGGGAAGCACCATATTCCAAGTTGTAAAGAAGGTTTTGTGGAGTTGGATGAGGGCATAAAAACTCTCGGTTTAAGCAAATGTTGGGATTGTGAACAACATATGAGAAAATCTTTGAGGAGTTTTTGGTCAAGAGCACACCCATAAATTTCTGAGTTTGAATGGCCAATGCCACTACTTCCTACCATCATGAAATTCACTTTATTTGACATGCAACAATAGGTAGGAAATCATGAAAACATTAATGCAAGGTTTGAATTTTGTCACTCAGGATTTTCTGAGTTATGGACGCAATCACATCCATCTTTTATGAGAGAGATCGCTCATGTTTTTGACAAGGTAAGTGGGATAACAAGGTGAAGATGTTGCCTAGTCAAGGAGGTCAATGTAGTGGTCAAAAATCAGCCTTAAGGTATGTAAGAGAGCATCTAATTTATTTGCATGAGCTTGATCCAAAGATATGAAGGCAGATCTGAAATTTGCCTTGAAGATCAATCTAAACGATATGGACAAAATTTAGAATTAGATGTGAAGTTTTAGAATTTCTCAAGCTTTGAAATTGATGAGTTAGAAGGGCCAAATCAAATATTTATTGAGGTCAAAAATTCTGATTTGTTAGGCACACTGCAGCCCCTAACCAATTTTGGAAATGTATATGAAGAGTCTGATTTCTTGTTCCATTTACAGCACCAACAAATAATGAAAAGGCCTATGCTCGAAGGTACAACTTGCATGATGAAAGGGTAAACAATAAAAGTTGTTTTATATGGCACAAGGGAGTAAATGTGAGAGGTAGCTGTCACACCTATTCTTGTCATACTTATGACAAATTCAAATCTTTTAAGGTGATGCATGATTTCATTTTTGTCCCTCTTAAAGTTGCACACACGAGTGAAATAATTAAAAGGCAAGAGGAAAGTGGGAAAGGGGATCTCCGGGATCAATTGCAGGGCTGTGAAATGCAAATACAGTCCTCTAATCATTATGTATGGGTCTCCTTGCAAAACATTCCATCCTAACAACAGAAGGCCTAGGAGCATGAGGGCCAAGGATTGGATGACCACCATAGGGAGGAAGTTTCCATCCCAAAAGGAGCATGCAATGGTGAATTTGGGGATACTTCCAGCCCTTTGGATTGAGGAATTTCTGAGTTCTAAAGTCAGTAAGAAGGATGGGGACTGCTGTTGTACCATGTCCAAAGTGCACAAACAGCCAAGAGTCTCCAGGGACAATAGGTATTTGAATTGGTCTTTGCTAAAACTCCTTCATTTGACAGGCATGGGAGCTAGATTATGGAAGCATTTAGCATGATCTTCCACCTTGACATGAGGGCACTTGGGCATGAGAGCTTGCAATTGCTTGAGGGCAAGCAATTTCAAGAAGGGAGGACTGTAATGTCCCCCTTTTTGAAATTAAAATAATATTATCACAAGCTATTCAATAACCAGAAATAATATTATCAAGAACCAGAAATTCAAGGGCAGCCTAGTGAGGGTTTCTCACGAGCTATGGGGCAGCCAAGGGGGTTGCAAATGGTAGGTACTAAGGTGAAGGTAACAAAATAGTCAGATGTTCCAAAGGTAAAGCAAAGAGAAGTTGTTCAACAACTTCATGAGCAATCAAAGGATCAAGAAGAAAGCTTGGGTAGTGGTAAGGAAATCACAAGGGAAAGGTATGTCATGAAGAAAAAATTCTTCATTATCTGTAATCATAGATCACTTTCTTTTCATAATTTTAGATTTCATGAAAAAGCTTGGGAGAGACAATTGTTGTTAGCACTTGGAGAGGAAGCACAAGCCCTAACAAGGCTGGACAAGGCAAAGGGATTTCTTGAAGAAGTGATGCCAAATAGGAAGCAAGAAGATGTCATTTTGCATATGGAAGAAGGAAAATCAGATTTGTGTCTGGGTAAGCAATTAAGCTGTCATCGTGGTAAGTACACATTGATTTTTTCTCGTGATTGGTTCCATCATTATTCCGATTGCAAAACTTATGCTATCACTAATGTTGAGGTGAAGGGTACTCAATGGGGAAGAAAATTCTTCCAAATAAATGAGCATGACAAGTATCCATCATGGATATGGGATCTAGGTGAGCACTACAAAGGTAACATTGATAGTGGGTCATGTTGGGCCAACTTTAAGAAGGGAGTAGGCAAGGATTATCATGGCCCCAGGATCATGGCGAGTGCTGTTCTTAGCATTTTCAGTTTGTTCTCCTTAAAGTTTGTTGTCGTCACAAGGATTATGGGAAGTAAGAAGATGTGCTTCTCACACCTCAACACCATGATGGTGGTCCAAGTAGTATAAGTGAATTTCCAGCCATTAGATGGTGGAATTGAAAGATGGAAAAGATTTGCTACAGCTATGATAAGGAAAGGTTAAGGCACCAAAAGGGAACCCATACTATGCTCATAAGGCATGATGGAGTGATTGTAAAAGTGTTGCTAAACACTATTGTTTTTGTTAATGTGTTTGCTTCATGTGTAGGATCACCATGTGGACCAATTGTCATAGCAACAAAGAGTACCAAGAAGGCTGTAAATTTTGTGCATGAGCAGCCACCTAGACTTTGTAGAAATCATTCAATTTGGTGCTTGAAGAACGTTGGAGTTACTATGCAGAAGATGCAAACTCAGGTGGATAAGTGCACCCTAGACTCCAAAGTCTGTGGGGCAATGAATTCTGAAATTGATGACAGGTTGAATGTTGAAGGTAATATGCAAACCCAACTGCACATCTATACAGAAAATTCTGATTTCTTGAGCAATAAGGATCCACTAGAAACTACATCAAGTAGCATGATAGGTACTTTCTACATGAGCTTGAGGTGAGAAGAAGGATGTAGTAGGGAAGACGCTGAAAATTTTGATCATAAGCAGCCAATATGTCCAGAGAAGGTATGCCCTGCTATGAAATTCGTACGTATGGCCAAATTTGGAATTTATTGTGCTTTAGTGAGAAAAATAAATAGAGAATTCAGTTTGCACAATCAGCTTCTAACTTATAAGGGGAAGCGCCATATTCCAAGTTGTAAAGAAGGTTTTGTGGAGTTGGATGAAGGCATAAAATCTCTCTCGTTTTGGGCAAAAGTTGGGATTGTGAACAGCAACATAGTGTGGAAATCTTTGAGGAGTTTTTGGTCAAGAGCACACCTAGAAATTTCTGAGTTTGAATGGCCAAAGCTACTACTTCCTACCATCATGAAATTCATTTTATTTGACGTGCTACAGCAAGGAGGAAATCGGGAAAACATTAATGCAATGTTTGAATTTTGTCACTTAGAATTTTCTGAGTTATAGACACAATCACAACCATCTTTTATCAGAGAGATCGCTCCTGTTTTTGACAAGGTAAGTGGGATAAAAAGGGGAAGATGTTGCCTAGTCAAGGAGGTCAATGTAGTGGTAAAAAATCAGCCTTCAAGTTATGTAAGAGAGCATCTAATTTAGTTTTGCATGAGCTTGATCCAAATATATGAAGGCAGGTCTGTAATTTGCATTGAAGATCAATCTAAAAGATATGAACAAAATTCAGAATTAGTTGTGAGGTTTCAGAATTTCTCAAGCTTTGAAATTGATGAGTTAGAAGGGCCAAATCAAATATTTATTGAGGTCAAAAATTCTGATTTGTTGGGCACACTGTAGCCCCTAACCAATTTTGGAAATGTACATGAAGAGTTTGATTTCTTGTTCCATTTACAACTACTAACAAATAATGAAAAGGCCTATACTTTAAGGTACAACTTGCATGATGAAAGGGTAAACAATAAATGTTGTTTTGTATGGCATAAGGGAGTAAATGTGAGAAATAGCTGTCACACCTTTTCTTGTCATACTTATGACAAATCCAACTGTTTTAAGGTGATGCATAATTTCATTTTTGTCCCTCTTAAAGTTGCACACACAAGTGACACATCAAAAGGCAAGAGGAAAGTGGGAAAGGGGATCTCCGGGAGCAATTGCATGGCTGTGAAATGCAAATACAGCCCTCTAATCATCATGTATGGGTCTCCTTGCAAAACATTCCATCCTAACAACAGAAGGCCTAGGAGCATGAGGGCCAAGGATTGGATGACCACCATGGGGAGGAAGTTTCCAGCCCAAAAGGAGCTTGTGATGGCTAGTTTGGGGATACTTCCAACCCGTTGGATTGAAAAATTTATGAGTTCTAAAGTCAGTAAGAAGGATGGGGACTGCTGTTGTACCATGTCTGAAGTGCACAAACAACCAAGAGTCTCTAGGAACAACAGGTGTTTGAATTGGTCTTTGCAAAAACTCCTCCATTTGATAGGCATGGGAGCTAAATTATGGAAGCATTTTAACATGATCTTCCACTTTGACATAAGGGCACTTGGGCATGAGAGCTTGCAATTTCTTGAGGGCAAGCAATTTCGGGGAGGACTGTATTGTCCCCCTTTTTAAAATTAAAATAATGTTATCACTAAAATAAAAAATATTTCTAAATACTTAAAATAAAGTAATAATAGTCTAATTTGCTTTTCACTTAAGTTGGGACCTTTTGAGGGTCATGGGCACTTAAGGCCTAAAAGTAAAATATATAAGGAAGCTTTATATATTATCTTTTTAAAAGA
Source organism: Torreya grandis (assembly GCA_037957365.1). Classification (NCBI taxonomy): domain Eukaryota; kingdom Viridiplantae; phylum Streptophyta; class Pinopsida; order Cupressales; family Taxaceae; genus Torreya; species Torreya grandis. The sequence goes on from JARHVA010000333.1 coordinate 4,877,597, forward strand.
AAAAGGTAAACTCTCCCTCCTTATTTTGGGCACTACACTTGAAGGAGGGATATAAAAGGTAAGGAGAAGCTCATTTGGAAGAGTTATGCATTTTGGATATTGAAATTTGATGATCAAGTATGTCAAACTTGTTCACCACAACTTGAGGATGAAAAAGTTCAAGTGTGACAAGGGTTTGGAGATGAAAACCTCAATTTCTATATTCAGGGCAATTCTATTCTAGCGCTGTAATTGCGCTTCAGATTTGCATGATTGCATGCAATTGATTCTACAAAGGTGTTTTATAACACCACCTTGTTCAAAGGGAAATTGAATACTTTGGAGAGTTGTTTGCATTGATTTCTCATTGTTTGGTTGCGCAATTGAGCTCTATTTTCAGGGTTGGAGGAATCTAGGGTTGTAATTAAGGTTTTTAGAATTTTGGAAATTTTTTTCGTGGACTTCCCATGGAGGAAAAATTCTGATTCTAATTTTGTTTGAAAGCTACTATTTTTGTGATCATTTTGAGCTAACTTTTACATTGAAATTCCAAATATTCTAGAAGATACAAAATTTTGAAGTTTCAATTGATTGTGGCAAATAATACATTATTGAGGGCTGAAATTAAGGAAATTAATTCAGAAAATTATTTGTGGAAATTTTTCAAGTGAGGCGAATTGTTTGGAGAGCTTGAAGACCTCTCTTGAAGGGTGGCATGCAAGAGAAACCCTCTTCTAGGGTTTGGTAATATTTTATTTAATTTATTTCAATTGGGAAAATTTGTGTTTGAGTGGTTTTGCAAGGGTTTGAGGGACATTCAATGCCCTGAAAACACGTAGAAAATTACTAAAATATTTTGCAACTTGGGTGACTCACTTGGGGAAGTTTTAGGGCTGTTGTGGAAGTGGAAACGCAGCTGTACCTTCACTAAAAAATCAAAATATTTGCAGGGTTAATTTTCATCCTCGCCACTATCACTTGGCAAAAAAATGTACTTGTTTTCAGTTTATTATTCAGTATTTTTTGGAGCTATTTTGGAGTGTGGTTTTGCTTGGAAATTCTTCAAATTTTCTAGCTAGGGTTTGTTGGTTTTGTGGATCAGATTTCAGTTGTTTAGCAATTTTATCTAAGGGTTTGCTGGAAAACCTCAGGTTGGTCTAATTGTCCCATTTGGGGACATTACATCCTTTGGGTTTATGTATCTTTATCAAATATATAATAATCTTTCCAGCTTAAGTATCTTACAATCAATCTATTGGCAATTAATACAGTATAGATTTTGGACTATTTTTACTCCAATTAGGTTTAAAACTGGAACCCTTTTAACCATATTGATAATTAATAATATGTACACCAAATCCATGTTCATATTGCTTCATTATTTTCTTAAGACGAGGAAAAAGTATTTTATCTTCCTACATAGTGTGCAAATATTTGTGGATATGGTTCTACAACATTGTTTTAATTGTATTTGAGGAAAATTTATTTTCTTACTCTATTGATGTATTTTTTTGTAGGGTTTATGGACAGGATTACTTTGTGGCATCTCAAGTCAGACTTGTATCCTATTAATCATCACACTTTACTTCACAAATTGGACGAAGATGGTATTTTCATTGATTTACATCATTCTGATAAATTACCATTGTTGCAAAATCTGTCTTGAAATATCAAGAGTTATTCTAGTCATATTTGTTGCCATAATATGAAATACTATTCCCCTTGCACTGGTCTATGTCATGATCTATGGGAAGGGGAATATCTCTAGTTTTTGCTATTTATTCCCTGATGTGTTTTGTTTACAAGGTATGTGGATGCAATTAGGAGATTAAGAAAAATAAAATCATCATAAATAATCAAGAATTAGATGTTAAAATGCTACAAAAAAATTATACTTTTGAATAGAGTGTGATAATATAACATCTACCGTCAATTTAATGGAGAGAATACCATCCTTTACTATTGTTTGTTATTAATTTATTTTCAAACTGTCTATTCTTCTAATAGTTCTAGCTCTATGATTGCTTACCACCAATGGCCTCTTAGCCATTAATGATAAAGGGAGCAGCCATAGAGTGTGTGTAAGAACCCTAGATAAGGCCTTGGAAGGAGCCTCAGGATGTTGGATGTGGTATATCTTAGGAAATGGTATGGAACAGCCAACTATAGAACCAACACTAGGCTACTAGTCCCATATAGAATGCCATCTTAAGTTTTAAGGTTTTCAAATGACATAAGAAGTAGTTGTTTTATGGATAGTTTTTTTGTAGATCTAGGAGCCACCTTGAGACACCATGATACAAATAAAGTACCTAGGTTAAAAATGAAACGAGTTACAAAATCATGAAATCATCAAAAAGTATATTCTGACCTCTTTGGTAATATATGACAAGCTTATTTTTGGTTAAAATATGAGAATTTGGTGTCTTGTTAAGTCATCACTTAATTTGAGTCCATTGGCCAACCTGAGCTTGGTTAATTTGCAACCAAATGAAGAGAGACTTGATAACATGGCATAGGGAAAAAATCTAGATTAAATAGTTGTAGAATTATAAACTGTCCCAACTTGGGTGCATTTTTCTGCATGTTTTGGTGAAATTTAGCTACAAAAGAAGAGGCATTTGTTATGGGATCCATACACTTTCCACTCGACCAGCAGCCACGAAACTATATTAGCATTTTATGAGGCTGCTGCTAGTTGCCTAGGGACTCACAATTGCTGTGGCATTGAGAAGATTGTGGATGTGGATATGGTGGTGGAGTGAAAGCAATCTTGCCACAAAGCACAACAAATGGAGCATCAACATTCACACAAAGGTTGTTTGCATATGTCGGCTCCTTTAAAATAGAAGTAGTATGAGGAATATATTCTTGATATTGGACGCAGCCACCAATCCAATGATATTTTTCAAGAAGATTGTAGTTATAACAGGTTTTTTCCCCTAATTTCTTGTGGAGGAGATGAACATCTCTTTGGCATGGGGACGTTGACTAACATTGTACTGGGTGTGGGATGATACCACTTGAATCACAAACCACATCATAGTGGTGGTCAATACTGCCATGACATCTATTAAAGCTTGCCAAGGTGTACAACAATTCCATTGCATTGGCCACAACATTGATAGTTTTGGTACGATCTATCAAACAAAGCTAGTGGCACCATGAGCTTCAACATGAAGTTTTACATTGCTTTTATACATGCTCTTTATTTTGCTAAGGGTTCACAAGCTCATTTGTGTGTCGACATGTCACTTTTTCTTGGTGAGGAGAAATTTCCTATCTACCACCTTCATATCACTTCATACCACCTTCATATCTTTTGCCTTACCATTCTCTACCCTCTTTAACTCTTCCTTTGAGACCTTTTGACTTGCTTGCACTTGGCTGATGGTTGATGTCAATGACCATGGCTGGTAATACACTGTTTGTCCTCAATTATGTCCTTCGTCACTGGCCATGGCCGGTGACATCAGCCATAACGAGTCATAAGCTAGAATTCCATACCCCTATCTAGAGTATAACTATTAGTCATTTCTCAACAAACCATTTGACATTTGCTCCGTTTGCGTTCACAAATATCCTTAGGGTTTCTAAAGAGGAATAGGGTAAAGGAACTTCACCAAAGGAAGACAAGTTGCATTAAAGGCCTTAGAGATTCAAGAATAGGAGTTATGCCAGTGAGGTACATAGTCTATGGAGTCCCCAATTATAGTCTACTTAGGGTTTCTTCTATCCATCTCGATTCCACCTACAACCATCTCTCACAAAGTGCTCAAAGCCACGGGGGAAATTAATGCGCCAAAAATGTGACTCAAGGTTAGTACCGCTTTGCCTTATTCCCCTTTATTTTGTGCATGGTCTGATTATGTATGCTGATTGTTCCATCTTATTTATGTTATAGTGCATGCTTATTACCATCTATTGTATTGTTATCTTTACTTTATTATGGCTCTTGCCTATTACCATGGTCCTTGACCTAAATGCCATAGCTCTTGGTTATTACCTTGTTAATGCCAGTGATAGAAAGTTCCTCTTCCCTTATCTCTATTTAGAGGTTGCATGTGTAGTAAACTATTACTAGACCTATCACAAGCCTTAGTTATAATCTAGTATATTTACTACATTATAGCATATGCAATAATGACCTCTTGCTTAGAGCCTACACACCATGTTGCAGACTGTCGTGTTTATGTGTTGGATTTAGAAAGGCCTTCTACCTTTTACCTATTTAGAGGCTTGCATATGTATAGACCCATTTCTAGGTCCAATACATTCTTGTGAACATTACCCTACCTTTATGTAGGTCATCTTCATGTTTTTCCTTTTTTTTTGTTGGGTCTAGTGAACCAAATGTTTTTAGTTTGTAGTTAGTTTAACGCACACATCTCATGTGTGAGACGCCCTCTTTTGAATTATTAAGTTTCAATTTATATTTTACATTTAGGTGTTAGTAGTATGTTAGTCATTATTAACTTATGTTCATAAGTAATGTGGGTAGTTGTATGGGTAAGAGGTTGGTTGGTTGTTGAGTTTGTTGGGTCCTGTATGTAAAGTTTACTTACGCTTGAGGGGGGAAGAACAATGTAATCTGCACATGTCTATTATGTAAGATTACTTTCATTAAATAAAATTATGTACTTCTTTGTCTACCTACAAGTAGTTTCATTTTGAACAGTGATATTAGAGCCATGGCGTGTGGAGGCAGAATGGTGGGCCCGTGGAAGAGATGAAGAGAAGAGGCCTCTGTTAATAGAAGGAAAAATCAGGAGATTAATTATTTTTAACTTGCATTTAAATTTATTTGCTGTAAGTGAGCAATCTTCTATTGTATTTTGCCTGAAAGGTTATAAGAACTTTTTATTATTTTGTTCTACTAGAAGAGATCAAATGATCTTTTGCTTGGAAGCTTGCTTGATGCCCGAGTATTTTAGAATGTTGAAGGACATTGACTGAGTAGAGGCATTGAATGAAGAGAAATCATTCGTTTTGCTGAATGTGATGAAAATTTGTCTCAACTAATGCAAAGGAGTGGTGAAAATTCCCTGAAATTGTCGTTTTTCTGCTGCATACCCTGTAAAAAAGTGTTCCAACCATTGGAAAAGGATCCCAACTCTAAAAATGGCATTCCAGCCTGCATCTTCTTGGGGCATTGCATATTAAAACTGCCAGGAAGTGATTTTGTGCCACATTTACCTTGCAAAGGCATAAGAAAGTGTGAAAAAATGTTGGGACCTTATCCAAAAACTTTCTATTTGTTTGACAACTATCCAAAGCACTTTCTTTTATCTGATAACTATTAAATGCTCCAGCTACTTTCTCCAACTGCCAAATCTCCATCTTGGGATGCTATCTTCCACTTGGCCTGCTTGTGAAGACAAAATCTTCATATCTTGAATCTGACAGAGCCATGCTATGTCTGCTTTGAGCGGCGGTAAGTACCTGCTTTGTCGAGGATATGACTATTTTGGAATATAAGACACTCTTCCATATCTTGTTTATATCTGCACATACTCCATCTTTAATATAGATTTACTATAGATTGAAAACAAATCTCATTTATTGGTTTTCTATAGCTATCATGTCAATGAAAAGCCTACAGGCTGCATAGTCCTGTTTTGAACTATATTAGGTTTTAAAGAAACCTATTTTGCCTTTGAACCTTGAGGGAATCGAGAAGTCACTGCATGCACAAATCTTCTATAAAGAAATAGCGAACACAGTCATAAAATAATACTGCTACCCAAGAAGGTGGACCTTGTATATTACAAATCTTAGACCCAGAGGTTCATACTAAGCTTCAATGGCGTTGAAACTTTATCGTTGACAAGACCTGACTGTATGACTGCGTCTGCTTGTGACATTCGACCGAGCTCTATTGGCGACGGGATGATCCTTGCAGGACTTGCTTCTGTTTCGACCTAGGTCACAATTGTTCTTTATGAAGTCCTTGGCTTTTGAATTTTGATATCGATCGTCGATCTTGATCTGAGCTTCTCAGATTGTGCCAATTGTCAACTCCCTATTCGTTCCGCAGGATCCTGCTGTCAGTTTCATCTGCTCCTACACTTGCACCACGTGGTAGCTTCACGTTCGTCCCCAAGATACGTTGACTCTTTGACCTCTCACTCGTCGTTGATCTACTTTGGTACGATGGATCGTGCACCGTCGATCTGTTTGGATCCACTGACTTTTTCAGTCGCCATGCATTGTTAGATCTCTGTTCAGGTACCCAAGATCTTGACACTTATCAGTCACACATTCATCTTACGACCCGCTGATCTTTTGACTTGATACTCATTGTTGATCTTCGATGCACGATCAAACACGTGCCGTTAGATCTTTGGGACCCACTAACTCGTTACATCGCCGCTCACCGTTGGATCTTGACTTGAGCTCCCGCAATCTTGACACTTGTTAGTTGTGTGTTCATCCTTGGAATATTTGAATTCAAACGGCTATTTGCTGTAGCTTTAACTTGACGTCCCCGCGCACATCTCGGACTACTGGTTTAATTTTGAAGCTTTATATCTTGAGATATCAAGCCCATCAAGATATGAAATTTGCAGAGCATGATTTAGGCATGAAGAACTTCATGTCCATGTGATCTTTTGGCTTGAAAGACTTTCTAAGCATACTTATAAAATGCACAATTGAGCTGACCAGTCCATTTCTTCATGACGTTTGAGATGGTCTGGCTCTTCAAAGCTTGCTTTTGCCATCTTTTGATCATTTATGGGTTAGGAACTTTGCTCAGCGTCTCTATCTAGGCAAAAGCTTGGCATGTGGGTCAAAATTGGCCAACATCTTTGGTGACTCAACTAGGAAGCATGCCTGCTATGCTTGAGAACCCAAACCATTTGTCTTGACTAGTCCATTGGGCATGGAGTCTCCTCTTTGGTTCAACATATTGATCTGAAGTTGAAAATTGGCTGCCAACCCTTGGATAACACCTCTTGAAAAAAAAAAGGACCAAAAGAAACAAAACAATTGTGTCCAAGGCACTTATTGAAGGGAAACACAGAACATCAGGGAAACTAACCTAAACAAAGCAAGGGCAACTAACCTACTAAACAAATGTGCATACAGGCACTTAGAGAAAAGCATGAAATCTACTCTAATATATACAATATTACAAAACAATTTAAAAGCACCTCTCTCCTTGGTCAAATGGAAAACTTTGACTATCATTCACTTGTAACAAACCAAAATGAAAAATACCTTGCTTTGGAGGTACCATAAATGGTGAACCAAGCAACTTGATGGCCAATCCTTTTGATGTGCTCTCCTATGGATGAAATGGAACAAACATGTCTCCAATATAGACATACTGGGCCAAGTCTTCCAAGCTTGGTTCATGTTGGACTGCAGGAGCACTTGCTTGATGTTGCTCATCACTCTTGAGAAAGCCTTGCATGAAGACTTCATTTAGGCTCTTGGGAGCAACTGCACTTGGTTCACTTGGTGGTTTGAAAAGACCATGTTCTTCCACCTTGTCCTTGTGCAAATTAGGACTGATCATGCTTAGAGCAGCATGCTCATAGGATCTGGAGGGACTATGTCCCTTAATCTCTTCAAACTCTTTGGTTATGGCATTGAACCACTGCCATAACTCTTCAGGATCTTCATTGGTATGCTTCTCAAATTGCATCACTTGAGCATTTGAGATGTTTCCTTCATCAACCTCACTCAAGATTTCATCTTGTTCTTCAATTGCAAATGAGGGTTGATTTGACCATCCAAGGTCTGAAACATCACATTTGTCTTGCCCAAGGTTTGATTTGCTTTCCTTTAGCTCCAACATATCAGGGCTATCCTCAACTGGCACCTCATCTTGAAGTGGACCAACCTCAGGCACCTAGTTTTGATCATCTTCTTCATCTATGTAGAATGGACCTTCAGTAGTCCATTCAAGGTCTGCCCCATGTTCAACTTGAGGATTGTCTTCTTCAAGCAAGTTTGCAACATTAACTTGCTACATTTCACCCAAGAAATCCGAGCACAAATGCTGCCATTGATCTTTGAAGCTGCTTGAGCTGACCTTGACCTCCATAATAGGTTCATGAAGGTTGTCCTCTTGTTTCTCATCAAGCACCTACAACTTGAAAGCTGAAACATGCTCTTCCCTATGAAGTGGGCTGCCTATCATGATCTCCTCTTCATAGACACTTGCATTGTCCTCTTGTGGCTCACTTATGATTGCAATCTCCTTTATCCTTTGTAAAACATGTTCTCTCTCCAAGAGAGAGATGGTGGGAGGGTGAAGAAGTTCACCTTGCTTGCAGTTTATGAGAGTATCCTTCCAACTAGGGACTTTGAATGGTCTCTTTGGTGTTCCTTGAACTAGTGCTTGGGCTGCTTTAACTGGCACCTCTTACTTCTTATTTATGCCTTTCTGAACTGATTTCCATGATGGAAATGAGTAGGGAACAAACACCTTTTCTTTCTTTTGAACGGTTATAGGAGAGGGTGGTCCACAAGTGAGGGCATGACATAGCCAGGGTCGAATGTGTTGGAGAAGATCCATGATGGAATAGCTTCATGCCCTTTCAGTGGGAATGGGTGTAGGGGTAGGAGAGGGCAAACTGATTGGCTCAGGGTTGGCATACTCTTTCTCCCACTGCTCAAACCCTTTTTCAATGGATAATACCCACCTTTTCAATTCTGGCTTCTTAGCCTGTGGATAGTCAGCTTCCTCAATTAGTGCCCACACGTTCCAAAACTCTTGCAATAAGATCTTTATCCCCTCCATGGCATGAATGGGGAATTCTTGTCCAAGCTTAACACCCTCATTGATTTTCATGATTGTTCTCCCCTAGTCCAATATTGCCTCTCTGACTTTTGACAAGGATGGACTTTGGCAAGGTTGACTAGGGGGCTGATTAGGAACTCTTGAAGCTTGAGCTTGAGGCTCTTGGAGGGGAGAGGACACATAAGACTGGTCCAAATGAGTCTGCTGCTCTTCAAAAGATATTAACACACTGTCTGCATTCTGGATCATGCTTCTCATCATTGCTATGTCCTCATTCTCACAAGATGACCATTGTTCACCCTCACAAACTGACCATCTATTCTTGACAAACTGAAAAGCACTCCTTGCCTTTTGTAGAACATGGATGGGGATGACTAGAGAAAACACCAAACCCCCAACAATCTCCCTCATCAACTCAATATAAACTGATAATGCTTTCTTGACTCCTGACAGGGATGTAACATGATAAGCCTGGTCTTGACAAGGGGAATTAGAGTACTTATGTAAATGCAAAGGAGGTTGACCTTGGTTATATGCAGGGGTGGGAGGAGAACAAAGGCCATGATAGCGTTGATAGGCTGTTTGAAGGCCACTTGGCGGGAACACAAACATTATTTGTCTGATAAGTGTGATGCTGAGGTACAGAATAAGCATACTAATCAAAAGATGGTTGATTGTACATACCATATTACGATGATTAGGCATGTAGTTAGGTTGCTTAAACCAACTGATAGATGCTCGGAGTCGCCATTGATGTTTGAACACTTGCCTCCAAAGGCTGATTGGATGAAGAGAAAATCAAAACTCTTCGCCAGTGAACAACGTAGTAAATCCTACCGGGCATGCCAAAAATTGTTGTAGCATCAATTTGCACCTTTGGAGAGGGTTCTTCAGGCCCTCTTCAATTGAGCTACACTATGTGAACAACCCCAGGCTGTGGGTCACCTATGGTGGGGTTGGACTTCCGGAGAAGGCTGCCTTCCTCTTGATGGATCACCTATACTAATGTTTACACTGGGAAAAGGGTTAGAAAGGGGGAAAGGGCTCCTAAGAAAGTTAATGAAGATTTAAATGAGAACTCACATAAGCATGAAGTAAACACTGAGGAGGCATAAGACAATACTAGCTCACACAATCTCACAAAACTAGCTAGTTGCATAATCAGGAAGCAATGAATGAAGGCAAAAATTTCTAAGACTCATTGAGAGCTTGCATCAATGACAGAAAGAACACTAATTCAGACTGGCAACTAACTTGAAGACACTTAGAAATGAGCAAGAAAGAAGGACAATGGGCACGGAAGATTCTCCTTCACAATGCCATCATGCACAAGCTTTGCTACACACAATTCAGAGGGGAGATATGGTAAATAAAGTTTTTATTAATTCAAGAGGTCTTTCATACAAATTTTGACAGGGTCTAACCTTATCAAATGAGAGTCTCTGCTGTTCTAGAATTGAGAGAGAATTTCTTATCAAAAGTAAGAGAGAGTTCAAATGGAAAAAAATAAGAGATATAGGAGAAAGGGGGGAGAGAGGGGGAGCACCCCATCCGAGATCATTAATTGAGTTGCCATCCTTCTTGATTTTTGAACATCTTTGATCCAATTAGGACTAAAAGGCTTTGAGAAGAAATAAATGCTCCACTGTACTCTCCAATCCCTGAATCTCTTTGCTTTGATCTTCTACGCCATCTCCACTTGCTTTCATTATGAGGACAAAGTGCTCATATCCATGGACTTGATAGAGCCATGCCTAAGTCTGCTTTTTATGGTTGGAGGTACCTATTTGTCAAAGCTATAACTTTGTCTAAAGATGAGAATCTTCAAACCTGCCCCTACCCCAACCTGAACATAGGTCTTTACTATAGATTGAAAACCAATCCAATTATTGGTTTTCCTATGGTCAATATATTGATGAAGCTCTGCAGGTCGCATAGCCTCGTTCTTGGAATATATTAGGTCTAAATAGACCTATTCTGCCTCTGAAACTCATGGAAGCCAAGGACTTATTGTATACGACATTGAAAACACAAGAAAATCGAGTCTACATGCTCTGGATCCTCCAATAGAGGTCTCGACTAAGCTTCAATGGCGTCCTTTGAAATATCTGGCCTAGTTCGACCTTAGGTCACATTTGCTTTCCATTGAAGTCCCTTAGCTTTCAACTTTTAATGTTGGCCATTGATTTTGAACTAGGTTTTCCAGATTATGACATTTGTCAGCTCTGCATTCTTCCGTGGGATCCTGCTGTCAGTTCTGCGATTTAACGTGCTTATGCCATGTGTCAGCCTCACATTCATTCTCAATAACATTGACTCTTTGACCTTATGTGCACCGTCAATCTGCTTTTGCATGGCTTGAATGCATTCCATTAATTTATTTGGCAGTTACTGCGGTCGTGACACTTGGTAGCTTCTCATTAGCCTTCAAGATTCGTTGACCCGCTGACTTCTTGCTCGTCGTCGACCTGTTTTGGTATGATTAAACGCACTCCATTGATCTATTTGGGCCCACTGGCCTTGTTAGTCGACGTGCATTGTTAGATCTTTGTTCGGGCACCCGAGATCTAGACACTTGTCAGCTCTGCGTTCATCCTTGGGAACTTTTGAATCCAAATGGCTATTTTATGAGGCTTAAACATGAAGTCTGCACACACATCTCATTTTGCTTGTTCAACTTTGAATGTTTATATCTTGAGATAGGCAACTCGTCAAAAACTAAAATCTGCAGAGAATGTTTAAGAGGCCCAAAATACCATGTTCATGCATTCCCTTGGCTCTGGTTGACTTCCCAAGTGTATTTATGAAATGTGCAACTAGACTAACATGTTTGTTTTTGCATGACTTGTTGTAACGGTCTAGTCCTTCTAGACTTGCTCTTTTCATCTTTTGATCTACCAAAGCTTTGAAGAACTTTTGAAACTTCATGCAAACCTGCTCTATGCACTCTAAATGTCATTAACACTATGGAAACCTGCTGGGTCTTCTTCCCTTGCAACTCTAGACCTGTTTCAAGACTTGCTTCTCAAAGATCAATAAATTGCACTTTAAGCTTGCTTAAGTGTTTCAAAACCTTTGTAAGCAATATGAGATTTTCTTCTTCATTATTTGGTCACCCACTCAATCAGGAACTCTGTTTAGCTTGTCACTCCATCCCAAAACTTCCAGAAATTGATCTATCTAGGCAAATTTCTGTATGTGGGCCAAAATTGGCCAACACTTACCCTTAAAATTAAACAAGTAATTACTGGATATTTTCTAGGCATAGATTTGCCCCAAATTCCTGCAAACATACCTCAAAACATTTCGCTCCACCAAGGAAAAATTGCACAAAAATATTCAAAACCCTATGAGATGGTTTCCACCATAAATAAGCTTTCCGAAGATGATTTCCCACACCACCAAGCAAGTCACTTAAGTGGAAGTCAACAACCTTCCTTCCCAAGCAAAATTCGCCACACTTGCAAACCCTCCAACAAGTTTGCCCAAGTCTCCCAATCCAATTGCCACAAGGTGAAATATTAGATGCAAATTCAAAATAATCTTCAAAGGAATTGAACACAATTTTTGAATCAATAGGTGGTGTTGATAGACATTATTTGTAGAACATTCAGTAGAACTTGAAGGGTAACATTATTCAAGCGTCTACCTCTAATAACCAAGCTTGACATACTTGATCACCAAAGCCAATAATCATATGCACATAATCTTCAAATGAATCCTCCTCCTTAAAAACCCTCCTCCAAGTGTAGTGCTCCAAAATAGAAAGAGGGTTAACTTAAAAATCAACTTAAGTCTTATAAGCCAAGACCCAAAACTCCTCCACTTAAGTGAAATATACATAAAGTACTTTTTTTTAAAACATAACTCAAAATTAGAAATATAGAGTACTTTTTCATTAGTAATTCTTCACAAGTGGTCCACCATGTCCCAAGATTTTCTTCTGCCCGTAGCCATTGGAAACAAGAATGGGCTAAGGGTCCCACAAGGATATTAATAAAAAATGGAGACATTACATAGTTCATGGTTGAATGACAAGTGATAATCATCTATCCTTGTGTTCACCTTACTCTTTCATGTTTTGTGCAAGTAGTCTGCTCTCTAACAAGTTACATGAAGTGTAGTTATTGTTTTTGTATGTCTCTTAAGTGTAAGAAAAAGTCCTAGTGTCTACAATCAGACCTCTTGTTCATCCACCTTGGAAAATGCATTGCATCTTTCCTCCATGTTGAAATACTTATGTTAAAGAAACCTTGGATGTTGAAGTTAATTCTTGTGAATCACTTTTCATAGTGCAAGTACATGGTAGTCTTGTGGAGATTAACTTGGTGCATCACCTCATTAGGTTATGTTTTTTTCATGTTCTCTCTATCCTTTTTCAATTCAACAAGCTAGTAGTATAGGTGATAAGCTTAAATAGACATATCAAAGGAGATAGCCCTTCAATCTAGAGGTTTACCCTTGCTATAGACAACACACAGGTTTAGGGGTAATCCCATTGTTCCACTAAATTTGGAGTAGGTTTGAACTACCTTTCCAAAGGTGCAAAATTGAGTGACAATATTACTCTTGTGAAGGTAATACACTACCTTGGGATTGGCTAACATACAATTGGATTGGACGGAACGTTAAACCATGTAGAATTTTTTTCTAATCCTATATCATAATAAATGAGTAATTTCTGCTAAATTGAATTATGTTTAACCATAAACATTTCTAAACCTATACCCCATGAGGAGGATGTGTTCGATTGTATTAACCTTTCAACTTGTGAGTTCTCAACTAGTTCATAGGTGGTGAGTTAAGTGCCTACCCGTGGTTAATGGGTGATTAAAATTGTAATCCTGGTTATATAATTGAATTCTAGTGACATACTTTGTACAATTTTAGTATGTTAGCTTCCTTGTATTTTTCATTGCCTTGGAAGTAAGTATAATGAAACAACAATAAAGTTTGAAACTTTCTATTTCCAAATGATGAAGTCACTTAATAATATATGACTTCCTTGTTTTAATCTATAATTCTGGTGAGACTAGTCACTCTTCTTGCTATTAACAAACACCTTGAAAGTGAAGAATTGACCTAATGCTAGTGAACTTCAGGAGGCACCTACTATCAACTGAATCCAAATCTTGATGAGAATCAGAGGAGTTGCTAGTCTATTTGATTAATGGCTTGAAAGTGGTTATGGTTCTTCTCTACATAAGTATATTGTCATGCCTTATTTTCATTAAATGATGGAGTAAGAACATGATCTTTGTCATTGAACTAGTCCTTCCTTGAATGTGATGCTTTTGTGAATCCATAACCATTTGTCGAATGGGAGTGACTCTTTTATGCCTGCCAACAATTACTTTTGAAAGGTCACACAATTGTGATTGTGGCAGTTAATACCAAAAAACTATCTCGTACTCCTATGAAACTAATGTTAAGTCATTGCAACAAAATGATGTTGCCTTGTATTGAAAGCATATTATGGATGTTGCCACAGGAATTGTTTTGAAAAAAAAAATTGGTTGTGTTTTGAGGTGTGTGTTACATAGGGCACAAGAGGTCACATTGTGCTTTCATTAGACAAGCCAACACAGATTGATCAGTGCAAGATGTACAGGGGGCTAAATGGAAGATTTTGGTAGGTGTTGCTAGATAGTTTCATAGTCATAGTGCTCTAGATCATCTTTTGATCCCCTTTGGATCAAGGGGGTTTTGTTGGGTCTAATGACCCAAACGTTGTTAGTTTGTTTTATTAGTGTTGACCATTTTTGGTCCAACAGGCCAAAAATCGGTCCCCTTCTTTCCTTGCTGTCCTAAGCCAGTTTATCTTTTGATTTTGCACAAGTCTTGGCATTTCTACAGACTCTGCAGGCCCATTTCTACGGACTCTGCAGAGAATTTCTACGGACTCCACAAAGAATAAATGGTTTCCCAACACTTAGGCGCAAAAATGGACAAGTGCTTGGTTCAATAGTTTGGTTCAGTCGGTTTGGTTCAAGTGCTTGGTTCATCGTTTTGGTTCAACGGCAAAGCTCATCGGCAAAGTCCAATAGTCAGTTCAATAGCTTGGTTCAAAAGAACAGTTCAACGAGAAGGTTCAATAGAGTCTCCCGAAGGACAAGTGCCCTTGCGGAGGGCACTTGGTTGGCGACAGTACCGAAGCAGATTTCCCGAAGGGCACTTTTGAAGGCAATCACAGGAAAGACAAGGACATAATTCATTCGGACAAAAAGTCCAAAGAAATTCGGAAGGGCTACGAACAAAATCCCGCAAAAAAAGGACTTAAGGCATAAATTGATTTCTTTCGGACTTTTTGTTTGCAGGAATTCCTTCGAACAAAAAGTCCGAAGAAATTCGGAAAAAGTGGCCGAGACAAAGTCTGCGGGAAATTAGCCGAAGAGAAAAGGCCGCCGAAGGACCCCGAAGGGCAGGTGCCCTTGCGGGGGACTCTCGGCCAAAACGAAGGACACTTCTCCAAAAGCTGAAGGGTCATCTTCCCTTCGAGAGGGTTCAAAACAAGAAGCTGAAAGAAAGGAAAGGCCAAAGAAATTCCAAGGGGTGATGAGCCCGAAGACGTCAAAATCAAGCACGAAAAACTAGTTGTTGGTTTTCAAACAATGACGGGCCCGCGAACGTCAATTTTAAGGCGGTAAAATAGCCGTTGATTTTGAAAAAAGCTTAAGAAAAGCCCAAGGAACTCAGCGACCCGCCAAGAAGATAGCCCCGAGGGCCAAAGGAGCCAGAAAGAGACAAAACCAGGAAGAGACAAAGTGCTGAAGCAGACAAACAGTCCAAGTGGCAAAGACGAGGTGTCAACTCAGGAATTTATTTCTGTAGTTGGAACAATGCTTGCCAAGTGGTCATCAAACGGCGTGAACAGTAAGCGGCGCGGCCTGTTTTCTCCATTTTGCATTTATAAGCAGACAAACCACGTGAATATCTAGAAGGAGCAGTCTTGTCTGCAAAAAAGAAGCGCGGCCCGTGCTTTCACATTAATGTTTGAACGCCAAAGTCAAGACCAGCGATTACACAACATGGTTCTAGCAGGCCTCTCCTAGAAGAATGACATTAGCAACAGTGATTTCCTCTTCTCGATGCTCTCAACGCACATGGGCCACTTGTCAAAGGGTGCCAAAAGTCTTTTTTCAAAAGAGGCGCCTTTATTTCTTCTCCTTTTCTATATATTGTATACTTCTCATTTTTGAGAGGGGATCTCTTAGCCCGTAAGGCAAAGCTCGGCCCAAAAATCTCTGGGTTTGTAAGGCAGAACTCTGCCGGATTTTACCTTGAATCAAGACTTAGCAATTTTTACCTCCATTTGAACTTGCACTCACGCATATGTCTATGTTTTCTTTTGTGTTAACTCATTTTCTTTTATTGCTTTTCACAGAACGATTCCAGCATGTCTAGTGCATTGTGAAGTTTCTTCTTCTGCAGGTCTGCCAGAAGTGTCTACAGCAGGAATATAGGCACATGTGAATAGGCTGCCAAAGTGTGTCTCAGAACACCTTTGATAGTTCTTCCTCCCTGTATCTCTACGGACCCTTGACTCACTGATACAGAATAGTTTCCCACATCAAATGAAGTGTATGATAGCTTCTTGGTGAAAAGTGTATGTTCGGGCTGAGTGTATCAACTTTTTTGGTGTATCACCTTTTAGTTTAGGTTTAGGTTCTGTTTTTAGCATCCTTCTCCCTTTTCATCCCCCCCCCCTTTTATTTTATTTGTTAGCAGTAGGAAATCTAGGACCTAAAAGATACATCAAAGGGATCTAGCCCTTATCTAGAGACTCTCCCCCCAGCTTCGCCGGTCCCACAGGTGAGAGGGGAGTTTCCATTGTTGCGTGTGGAAGGCAGGAGCTCGGCCTCCTGCCCAGGGTGCAATCCACTGCGTCAACAATTAGGTTTTGTAAGTTTGGGGAAATCATCTCATTTGTGAGATACCGTCTTTTGAGTTATTAAGTTTACTTTATATTCTACATTTAGGTGCTAGTATTATGTTGGTCATTATTAACTTACGTCAATAAGTTACATGGGTTGTTGCATGGGTAGGAGTTTAGTCGGTTATTGAGTCCACTGGGTCCCATATGGAAAGCTCACTTAAGTTTGAGGGAGGAAAAACAATGTAATCTATGCATTTATATTATGTAACCTTTCTTTCACTAAATTAAAATATTTGTTCTTTGTCTACCTACATGTACTTTCATTATGAACATTTTCAACCTATAAAACTTCAAGTCAACCTAATTTTTAACTACTTTTCTCTTTTCAAAATTTTTGCCCCTAAATTCTCTTATTCCTGTTGTCAATCAGACTCGCACCCTTGTGAAGGTAGTTTCCGGCTTTCACAGTTTGCTAAAACATGGAAACAATCCTACGCTGTGGGTGGCCTAATCAGCGGATTGAATCTCTAGATTCTATGGGCTAACTCCCTTTGGTGTATCGCTTAGGATCCCTAGTCTATGCCACAAATTGCTGAGGAAAAGGGAAGAGGGAAAAGGTAAGAAAGAAACTTGAATGGGAAATCCTATCTATGACGGTGATACACCGAAAATATGACCTTCATCTGCTTGACATGCACTGAGAAGATGAATAAGGATGTGAATCTAATTACACTACTCAAACAACAGCCTCCGAGCATTAGTATTTCGCATAGGGGCTTGGGCTTGTGAATGATCTAAGGCAATTGTTCAATAGGTCTGTCAAAGACGCTAGAGAGAGCTTGCACTTGCCACAAACAAGATGATAGAGCACACTATGTGACCTGCAAGGATGAGCTTAACACCTGCAAATAGGTACAATGGAAAGTATAAGATGGGAGGAAGCCTTAGCTATCACTTTCATCTCCCAACAGACCATGAAAATACACTAAAACACAAGCTTTTGAGGAGATATGAACTCTGTGTTATTCATCAAAAGAGGCAAAATACAGATGTTCTCCGAACATGGAAAAATCGATCCTTACAATGGCTTGAAAGCTTGTATATATAGAAGAAAGGACAAGAGAGAAGAGGGATATGTGTGTTAGAGTGGGGAACTGAGAGAAGAAGTTGCCAATAACTACAGATCCCTCCTTGTTCTCAAGCTCCTCAACATTGAAAGCATGCAACTACTTTGATCATGAGGTCAGCCATCCAAAATCACCGCAAATATCCTTGAGCCCCTCATGCATTCAAGTCCCTTCTTTAAGAACTGACAGAGCCATGTCGAAGGTAGCTGCATGTCCTTGCTAGGTGTGAATGATTCGATCCTTGCATTTAAAACTTGGCATGCTCCTTATTGCAGTCTTGGACTATAGATTTTCTATTCCTGCGTGTTCACACTCCACCTAGATACGTCTAATCGAGCTTGGGTCACTCTGCATGTTCAGGTTGGCAACCCTCAAATCTCAATGATGTTCAAAACTAGAACTTGGTATCACCAAACGGCACTATGCCACAGATGACACAAGAAGAGTTCTCTTTTCAAGAGAGTCAATATCGAGATACAGGTTTGGCATCACAAGGAGCGACTCAAGGGCAGCCTGATGCTATTAATGTAAATTGGTAGGTAGATGATCATGTCGCTTTTACTTAGGATGTTAAAACTAATGTTTCAAATGATCAAGTTGCATCTATAACCTATCAGGGAACTAAAAGAAGAGCTGTTGAGGAAGCCCAAGCAGTAGCAAATACATCAAGTGCTCCTAGTATTATTGCTCAGGGTACAAAAGAGCAGCTTGCTGCCCTCACAACCCAAAAAAATCAGAATGTAGAGGTTAGTAAAGTGCATCAAATACCTCTAATTCGTGAGCAACAAGTACCACAAAAGGCGCAATCAAGGGTTAGTCCATCTCAGTTCAATATTGTAGATCAGATGAAGAAGTCTAACATCAGCATTAGCATGTGGGATTTTTTTTCAATTCTAGGCCAAAAGGATAAATTCATGCAAGAACTTTCAGCTCTTGAATTCTCTCCAAAATCAGTTGATAAAGAAGGTGTTGTCTTAACAAATTCGGATCAGCCAACTAAGCAACAGGTACAACAAGGAGATAAGATATCAAAGGTGGACAAAACTGAGGTAAAAAACAAAGAAAACTCCTCATTTTTATCTTTCTTTGATAGTGGGTGATACTTTAATTCATAATTGTATGGTGGATAGTGATGCCCAAATAGATTGCATACAAGTTGGGCCTTGTTTATGAGCCAAATACTAAAGGGGTACTGCAGTTGGATGGCTCACCAACAAAAACGATAGGCATTATCAAAGATTTGAAATTGACATTACATAACTGTCCTAACGTGACTATTCAGTAGGACGTTGTAGTGGTGGACCTGCTTCCTTATTTCGCTATGTGCCTTTCAAGAGATTTCACCTCAAAGATTGGGGGTCATTTATTAGCTGATTGGACCCACTTGCTATTCAGGACTAGATATGGCACAAAGGTAACAATTCATTCAGAACCTATTGCACGTTTTCACATGGAGCCTTATATGCCAAGTGTGGTCAATGCAAATTGTATCATCGCATATAAAATACTACAAACTAGTGATGTAGAAAAGGACTCACCTTTGGATGGAGTTCCAGATTTGTTTCTTGATGAGTGGGGTTCCACCTTGCATGAGCATGATCCCTACAAGCTGATTGAAGAAGAAGGTCTTGGTGTGTATTGTCTTCATGAGAACAATGCGCCAATCCCGGCCATGGTCAAAGAGGGCGAATCTAATGAAGGCTTGTGGCAATTATACTTCGATGGATCAAGAAATAAGCATGGGACAGGAGCTGGAATGTTGTTAGTTTTTCCTACGAAACAAAGGTATTTCTCCTTTATTAAATTTCAGTTTGGCTGTTCAAACAATGTTGCTGAATGTGAAGCACTAGTTCACGGTTTGCAATGGGCTAGAAAGATGAAGGTAAATTGTTTACAAGTGTTTGGAGATAGTGAACTTGTAGTTCACCAAGTAAGAAGCTTGAATGTATGCAAGAATATGTTGCTTAAATCTTATAGACAGAGTATGGGATCTACTTGAAAATTTTTAGGCTTTTAATATTCAGGCAATACCAAGAGATAGGAATAAACATGCTGATAGGTTGGCTGCTGTTGGGGCACAATTTGATATCCCAGCTGATGTAAAAAGTGACATTTCTCAGTCACATATAAAAATAATTGTAAGGCCTTCTGTCCCAGATAACCAAGAAAATTGGCAGGTGTTTGAAAGTGACAATCAAATTGTGAGATTTTTGCAGGAAGAGGCTGAGTTTTCTTCAAAAAATCAGTCAAAACGGTTACAACAGTATGGTGATTAGATTGTACAGCTGAAAACTAATAAGCTACCCAAGGGATTGGTCACCCTTGAAAATATTTTCAGTGAGGATGATGAACTAAGGAAAGAGAAGCCAGCCTTGTCAACAAAGGAAGACCACTATGCCAATGTAGAGATTGCAGCTAGTAAGATTTTGAAATTGGGCAAGGTATGCACTCCTCCACAAAAGAAAGCTTTCATTGAATTATGCACAAATTTTGCTGATATATTCACATGGCAGTATAGTGATCTCAAAGGTTTTGATCCAAGTTTGGATCAACACACTATTGAGTTAGAAGACGAAACTAAACCAGTAAGACAAAGACAAAGGCCAATCAATCCAAAGCTTGAGCCTTTGATGAAAGCTGAGCTTCACAAGATCATAGAATCGGCTATCATATTTCCAATCAAGCACTCAACTTGGGTGGCAAACCTCGTTCCAGTACGGAAAAAGAATGGTGAGATTCGTTTGTGTTGATTTTTGTGATTTAAATAGGGCTTCGCTTAAAGACCACTATCCATTGCCATCAATGGAACAAATTTTATAGCTTGTTGCAAAGAGGTTTTCCTTGTTGGATGGATATAGTGGTTACAATCAGATTTTGGTCAAAGAAGAGGACCAATTCAAGACAGCCTTCACGACTAAGTGGGGGACATTTGCATACAGAAAGATGCCATTCGGTTTGTCCAATGCTGGAGCAACCTTTCAGAGAGCCATGGATATGGCCTTCCAAGGCCTTCTTAACAAGTTTGTGCTTGTTTATTTTGATGATATAACAGTATTTTCAAAAGATGCAGAAGATCACATGGTTCACGTCCAGCAAGTTTTTAAAAGGTGTAGGCAATTTGGGATATCTCTAAATCCCAAAAAGTGTGTATTTTCAGTTCATGAAGGTAAGCTTCTTGGACATGTTTCAAAGCACGGTTTAAACATAGATTCTGAAAGGATTCAATCCATTCTTGCATTCTCCTTGCCTAAGAGCAAAAAGGCTTTGCAAAGTTTCTTTGGAAAGATCAATTTTATAAGGAGATACATTTCAGATTTTGCTACTGTAGCTAAACCACTTACAACCGTGTTAAAGAAAAATCAGAACTTCAGTTGGTCCAAAGAGGGAATAACAGGGTTTGAAGATGTTAAGAAAGCCATAGCAAGTGCTCCTATACTTTTAAATCCAGATTTTACGAAAGATTTCGTTCTGTATACGTATGCTGATGTGGACACCATTTCAGGGATTCTTATGCAGCAGAATCATGAAGATTTGGAGCAACCAATAGCTTTCTACAGCCAAGACTTGCAGGAGTATGAGACAAGGTACTCTTTTGTTGAAAAACATGTCCTTTCAATTATAAGATCTCTGAAGAAATTTAGGCACTTGTCTAATAATAAAATACGTCTAATGGTTGCTCATCCAAGCATCATAAAATTTCTCTCTAGAACAAAGACATAAATGAGAAGAAGGTTGGTTGGATAACCAAAGTAATGGAATATGATGTAGAAATTAAAATTACAAAGCTGGGTAGAGGCAAAGAACTTTGTGAGCATCTAGCTCAGGACTTGCAAGAAACTAATGAAGTTGTTTTAGTGTCAAATGATGAAGAGATTGCTGCTGTTCACACCTCACCTTCCAGCTGGTTTCATGATTTGGTAAGTTATCTGCAAGACGGTTGTTACCCTTCTCACCTAAGTGCTTCAAAAAAAAGGTATTTCAGATTGCAATCAATTCCATTTGCTCGTTGATGGCGTTTTGTTCAAAAATGATATCAATGGAATGTTACTAAGGTGTGTGGAGCCAAGCCAAACTCAAAGATTATTTGAAGAATTTCATGATGGACTTGGTGGAGGACACTTTTCCGCAAGAACTACAACACTTAAAATCATGAGAGGTGGGTACTATTGGCCTACTATATTTGGCGATTGCCATACATGGGTTAGGAAGTGCAAACAATGTGCTATGTTTGTAGGAAAAGTTAAACTTGCAGCCCTGCCCCTTCAGCGAATTGCAGTGGATCAACCTTTTGTCCAGTGGGAATTGGACTTTATTGGTCTCATTAACCCTCCTTCAAGTTCAGGACATAAGTGGATTCTAACAGCTACGGACTAGTTCACACGTTGGACGGAAGCAATTGCATTGAAAGAAGCAAACGAAACTAGCGTTCTTGATTTCTATGAAGGTTTGATCACTAGATTTGGAGTTCCTTCGACTATTATTTCTGACAATGCAATGGCTTTTGTGGGATCTAGGATCAGCCAATGGGCTGTCCAACATGGGGTTTATCTCAGTACTTCATCGAACTATTATCTACAAGGAAATGGCCTTGTTGAATCTAGAAACAAGAACCTCTTAAGAATCATACGAAGGACTATTGAAGACAATCAGAGGTCATGGCATCTCAAGTTGAAGTCAGCTCTATGGACTGATAGGATCACCTATAAAAGGTCAATAGCCACCTCTCCCTACAAGCTAGTCTATGGTAAGGAAACAAGGTTACCTATTTCTCTCGAGTTTTCAGCTTTAGAACTAATGCATCAACTTGAGTTGTTGGAGAATGAGCCTATGGAGATTAGGTATGCAGAGCTTATGGAGTTGGAAGAGACAAGAAATCAAGCCATGCTAGCCATGGAAAGCCATCAGGCACAGGTGAAAAGAACATTTGACAAAGGAGCTTCCTGACGAAGCTTCAATGAAGGAGATTTGGTCCTCAAATGGGATGAAAATCGAGTCAAACCAGGAAAGCACACAAAGTTTGATTCCCTTTGGAGTGGTCCATATACGATCTCCAGCTGCAAATCCCACAACACCTTCCAACTTGCTAAGATGGATGGCCAAGAGCTTCCAATCCCAGTCAATGGGATACATCTGAAACATTGCTATTGAAGAGTAAATCTTTATGTACATAGTTAGTTGTTTTTGCTTTCCTCCAAGTGTTGTTCAACCATAGTGGTTTGCTTTAGTGGTTTGCTTCAGTTTTGTCCAATAAGTGCTTGTTTGCACGTTTGCTTCTTAGTTAGTTTTTTGCTTTTGTGTGTTTCCCTTCTTATTTTGAAGGAGGTTACTTCAGCCATGATCAAAGGAGATTTTCAGTCAGAAATCAGGTTTATCATTGGTTTGGGAGTTCGAATAACATCTATATGGCCTAAGTTCTCAACCATAGCAAGCATGTTGTGCCAACTGAGTCGCCAAAAATGTTGACAATTCTTCCACAGGGCAGATTGTCTCTTGCCATTCGGAAAGTTCACGTCTCTAGCCAATAAAGAAATAATACATTGGGTAAGAGTTAGACCAATTGAAATAACTCATTTGCAAAAGCCGTGGCTACAACAGGATTTCCTTCGGGCAAAGAAGGCTTGATTTCACATAGCTTTGGAAAAGTTCAAAGGACATAAGTCCGCGGGAAATAATCCAAGAGTAAGGAGAAAACAAATATTCTTCGGACTTTTTGTCCGAAGGAATACTTCGGAGGATTTGCAAATAAAGAACCCACAGCCTCCCAAAAAGTCCGCCAAAGAATAAAGTGCCCGAGGAATAATTCCTTCGGACTTTTTTCCGAAGGAATTCTTTCGGACAAAAGTCTAAAGAAATCCGAGAGAAGTCAGAAAATCCAAAAAATTCAAAGGAATAAGGACCCTTGAAAAAAACCCGGCTGCCCTACAAAAAACCCGGGTGCCCTACAAAAAGCTCGAGTGCCCTACAATTTTTCCGAAGGGCACAGAGGAAGGACACAAGCCCTTGCGGAGGGCACCTGGTCGGTGGCAATACCTTTGCAATTTTTTTGAAGGGCTTTCTGCCAGTGGCCTAAAAAGACAGAAAATACCTTTGGATAAAAAGTCTGAAGAAATTCGGAGAGTTCAAAAGACAAAAAACCTGACAGAATAAAGTCCAAAGTGAACAAAGAAAAAGAAATTACAAAGGAAGATATCCTTTGGAAAAAAGTCCTAAGGAGTTCCTTCGGACTTTTTGTCCGAAGGAATACTTCAGAGAATAAACAGGGAAATAAAGCCGAAGGAAAAGAAAAGGCCAAGGATAAAGTCTCGGACTTTTTGTCCGAAGAGCGAAGTTTGAAGGCAGATAAGGACAAAATGTCCGCGAGAAAGTGGGACTAACAAAAGATCCGAAGAAAAATCCAAGACCAAAGACAAGTCTGCGGGAATAAACCCAAGAGCAACGCATGCATAGAAACAGAAATAGAAAATAGATAGACATGAAATAAATTCAACTTGAATTTATCTCACTCAGCAAGATAGTTTTCCATGCAAGCACTTTCGTTCATCTCAAGCTCATAACGTTCCAACAGCTCAACCGGAATTCCAATTTCGGACATCGAGTTGATTGTTCCAAATTTAGAATTGACTAATTGTTAAACGCCACATCTACTAGGAGTTTTCCATGCAAAGGAGAATAATCTCTTCGTCCAACTCAGTCTTTCTCTTCGTCCAACTCAGTCGTTCAAACGTTCCAACTCAGCCTTTCAAACATTCCAACTTGACTTCTGTAATGACCCCTTCTCGAATCTGAGCTCATAATGACCGTTGGCCTATTCTTGGAAATCCGTAGGCTATTCGAAAGGTGCAAATGAGGGTTTCCTATTTTTTAGGATGTCTTTGTTCGAAGTTTTGATGGCAGTTTCCTTCTGGGTTTTTCGAGAGCTTCACGGAGGTATGTTCGTTTCAGTTTTCTGAGCATTTCCAGGAATTTACTATTTTTAGTAAATTCTATTTTTGGCAGCTAGCAGGATTGTCGCAAGGAGTTTAATTTCCCTTTTTAGTTGTCTCATTCAGTTGTGGGCTTCAGAATTCGGTCTTGGCGGAATAAGTGAATGTCACTTAAAAAAAATAATAATAACGTTATATTTTAACGTTGACCTTGGCCTAGACTTGATAATTTAATGTTATTTTAAAAGAGGGACTTGAAGGGGGGCGCCACATTGCATGGAAAGGGGGCGCCACTTTTGAGGATAAGCTTCTAGAAGAAGCCAATTGAAGCCTATAAAAGAAGGCATTGGGCTATCATTTGGGCATCTTGGTTTTAGTGCATTGTTATGCTGCAGCTTTGGCTCTGGAACTGCTTCGGGGAATGAAGGCCTTCTAGCAAAGGCATCTCTTCATGCTTGAAAGACAGCATCTAGTGGTGAATTAGTTATTGATATTTGTATTTGCTTACGTATTGTTTCAGTTATTTCATTGTCAGTTCCTTTGGTATTATTAGAGCTTCCGAGATTGTATTTCTGTATAAGATAGACCTAGATTTTCTTTCATAAATCCAAAAATACAAAAAAAATAGTTCTGGGCATAAGCTAATTGTCTTGGTTA
The DNA here is from genome assembly GCA_037957365.1 of Torreya grandis. NCBI lineage: Eukaryota > Viridiplantae > Streptophyta > Pinopsida > Cupressales > Taxaceae > Torreya > Torreya grandis. Next base: position 4,902,911 of record JARHVA010000333.1, read on the forward strand.
GGCCTAGGCGCCCCTTTGTTCAGATATATAGAATTTATAGAGAAAGCATTGAATTTCTAGAGCAAGTCGCCCCTTTTTCAGCTAGACGCCCCTCTGGGGTTTGCATTGGTTTTTGTGTAACACATTTGGATGCAGATTTCACCAGTTTATGGATGCTAACTTGGGCGCCCCATCTAGGAAGAGTCTTTGCAACAAAAATCCAGAAGATTGATTAAGTTTTGCATGAGTTATGAACATCTGAAGAAATTAATAAGTGGCTGGTTTTTTCTCTTTCCAAGGGCAAATTTCTCTTAATTTTGTAAGCTGACAGTAGTACTGGCAGCCCTTCTCTATTTGTTCAATTTTCCTTTAAATATTGTAATTAGTTTACAGCTCCGCCTTATGGTAGCTACTTGCCCTATTGGGTTAGCAAGCACATTCTAGGTGTAGAGCATCTGCCCTATGGTAGCTACTTTCCCTTCTGGGTAAGCAAGCACATGCTGGGTGTGGATTAGTTTCCTTTTCAGCATTTCCCTTAAAGCATTGTTATTAAGTTCACTCCGTCATATGGTAGCCCCTTATGGGTAGCACATACTTGACGTAGAGTTCTTTATTTGTAATTACTCCATCTTATGGTCGCCCCTACTCCACCTTGGACTGGGTAGCACATACTGGACGTTGAGTTCCATTTCCTGTAATTACTCCGTCTTATGGTCGCCCCTACTCCGCCTTGGACTGGGTAGCACATACTGGACGTTGAGTTCAATTTCTTGCATTCTAGTGGCAAAGTTATTTCAGTTTATTTAAGATTAACTTTTAATCTTGACGGAACCTGCTTGTGTTGTAATCCCAAATCTAAACAAAGTTGAAAAAATTTGGCTCGGGATATTTCAACTTCCAACGAATCAAGTCAGAGTTCTAAAATTGACATTGGCATTGGATTTCATGCATACTATTGTCATCTCATATTTCCAAACGTTCCAGCAGCTCATGAAGAAGCTAAAATTGACATTGGCGTGGATTTCCATGCAAAGAGAGGTGGGCGTTTCAATAAACAAAGACAAGTCCACTTCCTCTAGTGCCAAGGAGCTTCATGCAAAGACAAAGGGAAAACATATTTTATTGAAAGGCAAAGTCAGCCTTGAGTTAATCTAAGTTGATCATCTTCTTTTTTTTTCAACGCCAATCTTTTGGCTTCTGTAATTCTCTATAAGATGGCTTTTCAGCCTTGTAAAATCCATCCCTCTCTTGGCAAGACCAGACTTTGTGATTGGTGAGTTGTGTAACCTCTTCAATCAATAGAAGGACTGTACTTTCAGATTTTAAGTGCTCGCATAGTGTATATTCATTCATAAATTTGCATATGTGGTAGATCTCTCTCCCTTCCCAAATTCTGATTCGTACCTAGTTGCTAGCTTACCGTATTATGCAGGTCATGTTAAGTGTTCTTTATGTATTTTGCTGAAGCTGTAAGTGGATGTTAGGTGGCTGCAAAGTGTCTTGTATCAGACCTCTCTCCATCGTTTTTTTCTCATGTTTTGGTCATTGGATTGAACCTTCTCATGAAATACTTATGCATAGTGGTCGATTAAAATCGAAGGTCTTCCTTTTCCCTTGTCTGTTTAGTGTTCAAGGTTCCAAGTAGAGTGTATCAATCTTTTGGTGTATCATTATTATTAGGTAGGATTTCCCCTTAAAGTTTCCTTCTCCCTTTTCCATGGTAGTTCGCAGCACAAAGTAGAGATCCTCATTGATACATCTTTCAAGAACCAGCCTTCTCTGGAGGTTCTTCTCACCATTGAGGCACCCACCCTCGTGAGAAGATCCCATTGTTTCAACCGGATAGAGGATTGGCCATTTGATGCATGTCTTTGACTCAGGGCGCAGCTCCAGGTTGACAACAAGTCCCTTCGGGGATGACAAGTGTTCTTATGCTTTGCTTGGGTATCTTCGAAACACTGAAAGCTTTGATGACATGGAAGGACATTGAACCGTATTCGAGGATGTGCCACCTAGTGTAAGATCTAGTCAAATCTAGTTTGAGAACCAATTTTATGAGAACAAAGACGAAGACATTCTAAGGTTGTTGGAGTCTAGAGCCAAACTCCTGCGACACTTTCCAATAGAAGAATTGCGTAGCCTTGTTTGGATATAGGAAATACCTCCAGAGGCAACTTCTAGTCAAAGTTAGGCTCTTAGACAAAGCTCAAACCGGGATCTTGCATCGTCTAGCAAAGAGAAGGTCAACTTGTAGACCCATCCCGACATAGGCAAGTCATCACTTCCAAAATACAGTAGGCTAGTCAGCTCTTAGTTGATTTGACTACTTCTCTAGCTGTTACTTCATTTAACAATTCTCCATCCGTGGACCAGAATCCGCCATTAGAACAAATCACAAGATCCATTAGCCAACCCTATATCAAATACGGATCCTTTAGCTAATCCTACGTCCAGTATCGATCCATTGACTAATTCTGAGCAAACACCTTAAGTGGATCCATTGCAGCAAGCTGCAAACAATCCACAAGATAACTTTTTTAATCACCAATAAGTTTCTTCTATTTCCTGACACATTCCTACCAATCCACAACAGTAGGTTGTGAACAATTTGCAACAACAGGCTGCGAATAACCCACAACAAGCATTACCCACTTCCCAACAGAAGATCCCTTCTAATTCACAACAATATATTAATTTGAATTAACAACAAATCCCTTCCACTTCACAGCATCAGAGTCCTTTGAATCAACAATAAATTCCTTCTAATTCACACTCGCAGATTCGTTTGAATCAACAAGTTCTCATCTATTCGCAACAAGTCCCTATTGCTCAGCAACAACTTCTTCCATATCGACAACAAATTCCTCCAACCCAACAACGTTTTGCTAATCCACTTCCTACAAGCTAGCAACAAGTCCCCTATCAACAATATAATCTTGGTTATAAGGCGAATATCCCTAATAGAACTGCACAAAGGGGGCCCGTTCTTATCTATTTTAATCCCAACCATGCCAATCAACCCTTGAATATTCAACAAAACACCCCATTCCAGTCTGAAAGCACTCCTAATCTCCAAGAATGAAATGAGATAAAAGTTGTTTTATGACTCCAAGCAGGTAACCAAGGCAGAAAAATCAAGTTTGACGACATATGCCCTTACCCATTCGACATGAGCTTCCTTCAAATGCCTTTTCTATCTCATTTTGAGACACCCAAGTTTGACAAATATAAAGGGAAAGGTGATCCATGACAACACTTAAAAAATTCTTTGTAGCATGCCAAAAGGTGGCCTATAGCAACATCTATTTACTACGGCTACTTCCACACAACTTAGGTGGACAAGCTTTGGAGTTCTTTGTAGCATGCCAAAAGGTGGCCTACAACAACATCTATTTACTACGACTACTTCCACACAACTTAGGTGGACAAGCTTTGGAGTGGTTCCTTCATCTACCAAATTGTTCTGTCACCACTTTTGATGAGTTATCTGAGAAGTTTGTTAAGCATTTCTCGTATAACATGGAACATGAATTAACCATGGTTGATTTGTGTAATGCCAAACAACGGGATGGAGAAAGCTTTTATGCATTTCTACAAAGATGGAGAGTCTTAGCCAGTGGATTCCCACATATTCTTTCAGACAAGCAGCTAGCCAATATTTCTAGTCATAATCTCAATGCCGAAGTAGCTTATAATTTGAGACTTCATTGTGCTAACACATTTGAAGAAATTATAGACAAAGGGGTACAGATTGAAAAGACAATTATTGATAAAGGCTTAGTCAAGATTTATTCTCAGAACTAGATGCAAGCCCAACCTCAAGCACAAGCCCAAGCAAGTACTTCAGAGAAACCAAAAGCTTTTAGTAGAAACAAGAACGTGGTAGGTAATGGAGTGATAGAAGCAAGGCATGTGCATATGGTGCAACCACCGTCTGCCCAATATACTCCACCTACTCAACCACTTACTTTACAAAGACCACCTCCACAAAGGGGTCAATATCAAAACAAAGTTTTCAGTGACCTTCGTGAGCCTATTGAGGCAGTGTTCCAAAAGCTAGTTGCGGCTAACATTATCATTTGGCCAATTCCAAAACCATTTCTAGAAGATCAACCAAAACCCACATGGCATAGAGACAACAAATATTGTGATTATCATCACGTCAAAGGTCGTGCAATTTATAGACGTGTGCAACTCAGGGACTGCATCCAAGATTTGCTCGAAAATGGAGAAATTGAATTAGAGAAGAGTGCTACGTCCAATCAAAACATGGGTATCTACTAAGACCCTTTTCCAAAGCACAACTCTAACAATTGGCATCAACATAACAGTCAGAATTAGAATATCTGTTCTCAGCACAATCAAAACTAGAATCAATGTCAGAATCAGAACTAAAATAATCGTAATCAATGTCAGGATTCCCAGGCCAACCAAATTGGTCATCGCAATGTCCCATATGAGTATAACAATGTTATGGGCCGAATTCCCAATAATTATGTTTACACAATTAAGGTCAATCCTCGTCAACCGTCTAACACCCCTTAGAGTGTTAGATTTCCATTCTAGGACCTCCCCCTTCATAGCCTAGTAATCCTCCACCAAGTTGAAATAGCATTGTTGCAACTCAACTGTAATATCCCTTTTAGGGCCAAAATTAAACAATTTTGGAATTTGTAAAAAACCCTTACACAATTCTGAAATATTACTACAACCCTAACAAGAAATTGCAGATTTTTGAAAATCATTCACAAGATATAATATGACAATATGAACCATATAGGAACCCTAAAAAAATAAGGTGATTCAATGTCCTTCCATGATAGAACTCTCAAAATCCAAATCTGAATTTTATAATAATTTTCCAACCTTACAAATTAAATAATTCCCAGCTGAATATATCAATGAAAATTCAAACAATTAATGACCAACCAGTTGAACTGAAAGCTGCATAACCTTCACAATAACCCTCCTAGGGTGATCCCATCCCTAATAGGGGTGACATAAGCCTGATGAAAACCTCTGAAGCAGGTTCTAGCCTAAAAAACGTCTCCCAATTGCTGCGGCCACCTTAAAAGATGCCCTAGCTGCTGTGCCACTCTAATTCAGATCTTTGTGCTTTGTCCCAAACAATCTTTCGCTCAAATGTGACTCTCGGATGAAGCCACCAGCTGAATGCTGAGGGTTTTCATCCCCAATATCAGATTACCGAAGAAGGTTTTCTTCCTCAATGGCTGAAAGTAGAAGCAAACGTGCCCAACTCATAAAAATAAAATGGTAGATGATCATCCTCTTAAAAAATGAACCTCGCCATCTCATTTTATGCTTTTTTCCCTCAAATCCAACTCCAAAAGGGGGATGCTCCAAGGGGTAAAATAATATATTTAAAAAGTGACCCATTTTACTTTCAAAAAAAGAATAGTTGCTGACACGAAATTACTTTTGGCAACTTAGAAAAGAAAAGAACTATGTTTCTCCTTTTCCTTCATCCCCTTAGTTGATGAAAAACCACAGAATAGGCTAAGGGTCTCCAGACAACACTAAACCCGAGAAGGGACATACAGTCTTTCCCTCTTGAAATTGCTTGCCCTCAAGCAATTGCAACTCAACTTCTTTGACTCACCCAATCTAATTATCTCCGTAATACCTGGATCCCAATTCAGCCTTGGGAACTTGCAATTTTGTGTTCCGAAATCCTCATGTGATGCAAATATTTTCCCTTCCTCATTCTCAAACCGGTCATTACTATACTTCAAATTTCAGCTTCCCTTGATGAGTTGTGACTACCATTTCGTCATAAACTGATGTCAAATCATGTGGTGATTTAACTATTAATTCTATAAATTTTGTGACAGAATGGTTGCTTGCAAAACCAAAGATTTTTCCCTTTAGTGACCTGATCTCTTCTTTTTGATATGATAGCTTTTGCATCCATTCAACATTTGAAAGATTCTCATTTGTCTCATTGCCTTTGTCAATCAGCATTTCATCAATCTGATGAGTTGAAACCTCAACTACAACAACCATATGCCATGGACCACAAGATGCTGTTATTGTCTTCAAAGCCTTCAAGAATCCCACTTGTTTCGAAAGCAGCACAGATCCGGTGTCTCTATGTCCAAGAGCTCCAAGAGTTCCATCACCAAATGTAAACAACACTTCAGGTGATGTCACTACTGCTGTATGCCACTGACTTGAAAATATCCTTTGCAACTGAGCTGTACCAAGTTTTTAATTCGATGCATAACAAAAGTAAGGAAAAAGTGTATAGAACACTTATAGATATACCACATACAATTGGCTTGCAAAGCTCTGGCGGTAATTGCCCTATATGATTGATAGCTGAATCTCTTTTTGCTTGAGGCCGCTTCAACAAAAAAATTTGACGCATTAATAGATACCTTGCACAGAGTAAGGGCTGCTCTGGGTACTTGATTTTTATCCCATGGCATTCTTTAAAATGCCGAATATATGTCTTCATTTTACCAGTTGTAATTTCTTTGGATGCCATACGGCCATACGACTGTTACCATTTATGTCCTTCAAGACATTTGTTACATGATATAGCATTCTATAATGAGGTGTTTCAATAATAGAGTTCTGGAGCATCTCCCAATGAAGATTTTCAACACCTATCTGAACCATGTTTGGTAGCATACAACTAGTTTTATGAGACTCTCTTTCAAAAAAAGAAGCCCTTTTGATGCATGTCCAATCTATGGATGAAGCTAGTCCCTGAGAAGTATTATTAACCATTGGGAAAAGCAAATGCATCATGTTTGCCTTTATATTTGTATTGATTCCCACATTCAACTTATCCAGATTGAGATCCATCAACAGCCCAAGAATAGTTACTTGGAATTTTCTTTTAATCTCCACCTCATAGGAAGTACGCTGATGTAATCCAACATATGCACTTTGAACAATTACACCACTCCTAATTGTATCTAGGTGTATATGCATCCTTTCCACACTTGCATCAAGTTTATGCCTAAGAAGCAACAACATGCCACAAAAGGTAGAATTGTGTAATGTCCCCTTCCGTGGAGTAGCCAGAAGTGACCCATTTAGCCTATTTAATTCCCGTAGGCTAATTTTGGGCTATATCAAGGAATAAATTAATTATTTAAAGTTATCCAATTAAGTAATTTTCGGATGACTTTATTTGAATTAATTTAATAAAGTGACTTAAATGTTTTAAAAGCGAAATATTATAAAGTTGCTTTATAAAAATGCATTAAATGATATATTTTGAGCAGGAAAATTAAAAAGTAACCTCGGAAGAGTTCTATGGGAAATTATAAAAGGAGATTTGAAAGGTCATTTGCCTATGCTTGTTTATTTTTCTCTATTGTGGAGTTTGAGCTTTGAGCTTGAGCAAACCCTAGGACAAAATCCCTAAGGATAATGGTTTCGGTAGTGAAACATCTACCCTAGCTGCTTGTAGGTGGAATCACATGGGTTTCATGCAGAGTGATAGCTATTGCATAATTTGTGAAGTCTTGCAGGCAAGCAAATTATCTTAAATATTCATAGGTGGAAGAATCGCAGAAATTATTAGTAGAAAGTTTGAGGAAACTGTAGAATTGGAATAAATAAATTATTATATTTTTTTATTGATGAGCATATACCCCAGTTGTACATTTTGTGATTCCCATAAGGAGATGCACCACATGAAATAAAGGAAGAGGACTGTACATCATCAAGACAAAGGGAAGTTGGCGATGGATATTGGTCTTCAAAGGATCCCACGTGGCCATGGGAGTGTTTACTATGCTGGTCGCAGCCTTGTTTAGGCTGGTCAAACTTGGGCGCAGCGTCCTTACGAGTATCGTAGCCTATAACAACCACTGATTCAATACCACAACCTGCGATACAACAATTAGAGGGTGCTGTACTTGTGGTGGAAGGCATAAGGAGTATTTTGGAGTGAGAGTTGATGGCTGTTTGGTCTACAAGGAATCATCTTCAGGTCAGCAAATTTATTATAATATCATTTTTGTGATATCAATGACTATATGCAATTCCCCGTAATTTTCAGTTTATGGTAGCAACTTTAAATTCACCATGTAATATCTGTTGTGCACCTTTATATGGACATTTAAGGGAAAAAAAAGAATGTGATCAGTTTTGATAATGGGGAAATCAATTCTATAATGGGTATTTGTGAATTTATGACAAAACACTGTTCATGCAAACTATTTGACGAAATTCCTGTGCACTAAAACTGTGAAAACTTTCAAAAATTTGGTATAGAAAATTGGGTCAGATCGTTATAGTGGTATCAGAGCATTGTATCTTGCCAGTGAGTGGGGATTTGTGCAAGTTTATAATAGCAAAAATTTCTTATGCAGCCGGGAAGGTCTCACAGGTATTATTTTAGGAGGCCAAATTATCCATCGAAACAACCAAAGATTGAAGAAGAAATTGCTATTGCAGATTTGTTTGGTGAGAGAGTTGTAGGGAACATGGGTGATAGGGACGACCAACAAAATCTTAGCACTATGCAAATTTTAAATGACTTGGCTAGAGGACAGCAACAGTTGGTTCAGTGGATCGCTTAGATGATGCAAAACAATAATGCCAACCAGAACAATGCAGGTAATAATGGCAACAATGGAAACAATGGCAACCATGGAGAGGCAAGTAACACTAATATCCCTGCCAAAAACAACTCCAGGGCAGCTAGTTGAACAACACATAGACCTCTAATGCCAGATTTCTTAGAGGCATAGCCAAGAGGACAAGTAGGACAATAGGTAGATGATTAAAGTTTTGCAGAGTATTTGAGGGAATACCAATCATTAGGTGATGAATTTCATGCAGCCATGTCCTTAGCAGAATTTTGCCAAGTAAAGTACAAGAATAGGCTCAGAGGAGATAGGGGACAAGGACCTAACCAGGAGTTGCAACATAGAGTGGGCAAGTTGTCCATTCCCAATTATGATGGTTCCAACAAATGTATTGCATGTTCGTAGGTGCAAAAATTAGATATATATTTTCAGCGTAACTCCATGTTAGAGATAGAGGCCATTAAGTATGCCATACTTCATTTGGATGGGGAGGCTCATGAGTAGTGGTACCATGGTTCAATGACCTTGGGACATGATAGTATCACCTCTTATGCAGATTTCACGCAGAGATTGATTGATAGGTTTGATAAAAAGGATCCGGAGTTGCACTTTAGAGAGTTGACACAGTTGAAATAGGGGGGACCAGTTGACTCCTATATATCTGAGTTCCATAAACTCTCAGTTATGGTTACTGATGTCTTTGAGCATAGATTGATCATTCTATTTATGGAAGGATTGTCAGAACCACTTTGTGGTTGGGTCAAAGCATTGATCTGAATACTTTGCAGGATGCCATCAAGAGGGCTCAAAACATGGAGAGTTCAGTACGTAAAAACAAATTCCAACCCAAACCATTTCCACCAAAGAAGGATAAGAAGCCTTAACAAAAAGAGTGGCCTAAGAGGAACAACATGGATGATGAGGTTAGGAATGAACTACGCAGGAAAAAACTTTGCTTCTTGTTGTCAATCAAACTCGCACCCTTGTGAAGGTAGTTTCAGGTATTCACAGTCTGCTGAAACATGGAAACAATCCTATGCTGTGGGTGGCCTAATCGGTGGATTGAATCTTTAGATTCTAAGGGCTAGCTCCCTTTGGTGTATCAATTAGGATCTCTACTCTACGCTACAAACTGCCAGGAAAAGGGAAGAAAGAAAAATGAAAGAAAAATCCTATGTAATGATGGTGATACACCTGAATTTTGGTTTGTCCATTCAATTTGAGCTCCTAAAAACACTGATTAGACAAGAAAAAGATTGAACTTTCAATTCCAATTGACTCCTATGCATTAGTATTTCATGAAAAAGTTTTATCTGGTGATCAAAGCTTGAGGGAATAGCCCTGATTCAAGGCACTAACCAACCACTTACATCTGCTGTAACTTGAGCCAAAAGACATCAAACACAGAACATGACCTGCATAATGTAATCAACTAGTAACTAGGTAAGAATTAGGACTTGACAAGGAAGAAAATTCTATCACATATGCAAATCATTGACATAAATACACTATACCAACACCCTGAAATCTGAAAGAACAGTCCTATTTATCTGAAAAGGGTTATAAAACTCAAATTTTGACAGAGTCTAGTCTTGCCAAAAGAGAGATCCTTACAATGGCTGAAAAAGCCAACTTATATAGAAAAAACATACAAAAGCCAAGAGATTGGTGCTGAAAATAGAAGAGGAGATCAACTCCCACATCACCCCAAGTCCAACTCTAGCTATGCCAGATAACCAAGCCTTCAGATAATATCTTTTGTCTTATATCTTGCATGAAAAACTCTTTGGCATTGAAAATGACGGTGAGGCCATTTCATAATCCTTATTTAGAATAAAGATTAAATTCTTCAAACGCGCATGGATCTTTGGTAATTCAATTCTCTTCATGCATGATGCTATGCCAATATTAAAAGAGAAAACTCCACTTGAAGCTGAGTTGGAAGTGTTTGAAAAGGCTTTGATTAACAAGATAGACAAGAGTGCATGCATGAAATTCTATGTTAAGCTCTCTTTGAACAGCCGTCCAACGTTAAACTCTTCGAGCCCTTCATGCATTCGAGTCTCCCTTTGTCTTTGAAAATGTCTTTTTCCGAAGGGCAAATACCCTTCGGCTTTTCTGAAATGCATCGTTCGGAAGTTTGAAAAGTCCTTTCGGATTTCTGCAATAGACCCTTCGGCAAAATTGAATGTATCCCTTCGAAATTAATGGAAAAGTTGTAAAGGACTTTTCCAAAGGAAAAGAACCCTTCGGAAAAGTTGTAAAGTATTTTTTCGAAGGAAAAGAACCCTTCAGAAAAGTTGTAAAGGACGTTTCGGATTTTTTAACAAGGACCATTTCTTGCGAAAAGTACCTTTTGGAAAAATTGGAATGGTCCTCTTGCCCTATGGAAGAATCGAAATGGACCTTTTGCCTTTGGAAAGACCTTTTGGATCTTTTGAAATTGCCCTCTTTGAGAATTTCTTCGAACTTTTTTCCTGACAAAAAATACCCTTCGGGAAAGTGTCAAGTGTCTTTCAGAATTTTTGTAATGGTCCCTTTCTTTGGAAAAGTTGAAAAGGCCTTTCAGGGTTATTGAAAATGTCAATTCCTTTGGACTTTTGGAAAAGCCCAATTCCTTCGGATTTGTTGAAGACGACCCTTTCGGAAAAATTGCAAAGACCAATTCCTGACACTTAGACAAAAGGCATAGTTATGCAAGTTTTGAATGATAAGGGTTACAATTTGACCTGTGGGGTCAAAATTGTCAACACTTCTCTTGCAAAGAACCTTGGGAACCTGGTCATAGGTATTTAGGAAAAGGGAAGGTTCATTACATAGAGGTGGTTTCAAATGATGAGGAGGAGAAGATAAATGGAGTTATTGGTAGTGAGCAGGATGACTCAGATGGGGAACCAGCTGATGTGGAGGGACATCCATTGGAAGAAGAGATGGGAGGAACCATCACAACCCTTTCTGGTACTCCTAGGTATAATTCATTCAAAGTAAGAGGGGTCTTTTAGGGGCAACAACTTACAGTCCTGATTGACAGCGGGGCAACCTACAACTTCACAGATGAGGTCTTGGTGGCCAAGAGGGGCTTACACACAGAGAAATTTGAGGGATTTAGTGTGATGGTTGCAGATGGCTTCGCCATGACTTGTACTAAGCAAGTTCCACAGTTGAGCATAGCATTGGGTAATTACACAATGACTGATGATTTTTATGCATTAGGCATTGGGGCAATGTAGTCTTGGGAGTTTAGTGGTTACACTCATTCGGGAAGTACTCGCAAAACTTTCAGACCATGGAGTGGAGTTTAGAGTGGATGGGAAGAAGGTGGTCCTAAGGGGTATGTCCAATGGTGCCCCCAAGATTGTGATAGCTAAGAGGATGGAGTGTATATTCAGACATGGTGATGTTGCTTAGACAACCCAGTGTTTGATTTCTTTTAAAACCTCATTTGTTGGTGATGGACAATATCATGTGGATATCCAATTTGTTTTGAATAAGTGCAGTGTGGATTTTAGTGGCATTCCCCCTGGGAGTCCTCCTGATAGGGGTTTTGAGCATGTGATCGAGCTTGAGGAGGGATCTAAGCCCGTTATTACTACTCCTTATCATCATCTGAACAGATTCAAAGAAGAGATCAAGAAAATGATTAAGTTATTGGATATGGGGCACATCAGGCCTAGCTTGAGGCCCTTTGCTTCTTCAATTGTCCTAGTGAAGAAGAAAGATGGGACTATGTGAATGTGCATTGATTATCATGCACTAAATAAAAAGACTATCAAAAATAAGTATCCAATTCCCAAGATCGATGAACTTTTGGATGAGTTGCATGGTGCAACATATTTTTCAAAGATTGATCCCGCTCTGGATACCATCAGATCAGAGTTTGGGAGTAGGGCATTCACATAACAACATTCGGGTGTCTTTATGGTCACTATGAGTTCTTGGTCATGCCCTTTGGTTGACCAATGCTCCTTTTAACTTTCAGTCTTGCATGAACCACATTTTCAATAGGCAGTTGCAGAAGTTTTTACTGGTATTTTTTAATGATATTCTTATTTACAGCAAGACTTGGGAGGATCATCTCAAGCACCTTGATGAGGTGTTGGGCGTCATGGAAGCACAATCTTTGTTTGCCAAAGCTTCCAAGTGTGAGTTTGGAATGACAAAGATACTTTACTTGGGGCATTTGATCAGTGCGGATGGAGTGAAGGTCCATCAGGAGTGATTTTAGGCTATATTGGATTGGCCACCACCGAAGACGCTAATAGAGTTGAGGGGATTCTTCGGCCTTTGTAGTTACTATAGGAGATTTGTGAAGGAGTTCGCTTAGCTTGGTGCACCTCTTACAAATCTCACTAAGGGATCTTTCAAATGGACAGAGGAGGCTCAATGCACATTCGCCAAACTTAAGGAGGTAATGAGCACTTGTCCTGTCTTGGCATTACCTAATTTCTCTCAGCCCTTTGTGTTGGAATGTGATGCTTCTAGTGAGGGGATTGGAGTAGTACTTATGCAGAACAGGCTCCTCATTGCTTATGAGAGTAGGAAGCTCCGTGATGTAGAGAGATTATATTCCATCTATGATAAGGAGATGCTTGCCATCATGCATGCATTGGCAAAATTCAAACAGTACTTGGTAGGTGGAAAATTTGTTGTTAGAATAAATCATAACAACCTGAAATATATCTTGGAGCAGAAGGATCTAAACTAGAGGCAACAAAAGTGGGTAAACAAAATTCAGGCTATGATTTTGACATTGAGTATGTAAAGGGGAAGAGGAATTTTGCAGCAGATGCCCTTTTCAAGAAACCCACTGTGCTCCATGACAAATATTTTAGCTAATTGGAAGGCTCACCTCTTGGTTGAGTATTCCAAAAAAAAATTTGCATGTGAGCTTAATGGATGGCAGAATTCAGGATGACAGGTATAGAGTGGTAGATGATGTCATCTACTACAAGGACATGATTTATTTGGTGCTTGAATCGAAATTGAAGGAGAATTTTAAGGGCCATTCAAAATACTCCCCTTGTAAGACATCCAGGTTATTTGAAAACTTACCGGTAGATTAGAGAGATTCTCTTGGAAGGGTCTCAAACATGATGTCGCGAATCATGTTTGTGAGTGTATGACTTGTCAGCAGAACAAGAGTATACTTTTCTAGTAGGTTTAATGCAACTTTTACCTATCTTTGAGAAGAAGTGAGAGAGTATATCTATGGACTTTATCATAGGTCTTCCTAGAGTACAGGGCCGAGATTGTCTTTGTGTGGTAGTTGATAAGTTGACCAAATATATGCATTTCTTTGCTATATCATTTGAATACAAGGCACCACAGGTCGCAAAATTGTTCTTTAGAGAGGTATTTAGACTCCATGGATTACCGAAAAAACATTGTCAGTGATCTGAATAATAGATTTCTCAGTGTTTTTTGGTAGGAGCTATTCAGGTTGGTTGGCATAAAGTTGATCCCAAGCACCAGCTACCACCCTCAGATTGATGGTTAGATGGAGATTCTTAACAAATGGGTGGGAGGATACTTGCGCAATTATGTTGTGGGGCAGCAGAAGGCTTGGATTAGGTGGTTACTGTTGTCAACCTAGAGCTGCGCCCTAATTCAAAGACGTGCACAAAATGGCCAGTCCTCTATTTGGCTGAAACAATGGGATCTTCTCACGAGGGTGGGTGCCTCAACGGTGAGAAGAACCTCCAGAGAAGGCTGGTTCCTGTATGATGTATCAATTAGGATCTCTACTCTATGCTGCGGGCTACCATGGAAAAGGGAGAAGGAAACTTAAAGGGGAAATCCTACCTAAAAGGGGGTGATACACTAGAATTTTTGATCCACTCAACTTGGAACCTTGAACATTGAATGAACAAAGGGGAAAGGAAGACCTTAGATTTCAATCAACCACTTATGCATAAATATTTCATGAAGAGGTTCGATCCAATGACCAAAACCTGAGGGAAAACGATGGAGAGAGGTCTGATAAAAGACACTTTGCAGCCACCTAACATCCACTTACAGCTTCAGCAAGGACATAAAGAACACTTTAACATGACCTGCATAAGGATAATCTAGCAACTAGGTATGAACTAGAATTTGGGAAGGGAGAGAAATCTACCACTTATACAAATTGTTGAATGAAATATACATTATGCCAACAGTTGAAATCTGAAGGTATAGTCCTTCTATTGATTGAAGAGGTTACACAACTCACCAATGGCAGAGTTTGGTCTAACCAAGAGAGAGATTGGATGATTTTTAATCAAGGCTGAAAGCCATTATATAGAAAATTACAAGAGACCAAAGATTGACGTTGAAAATTTGAAGAGAAGGATTCACTTCGGTTAACTCAAGGCTTACTTGGCCTTTCAATAAAATATGTTTTCTTTTGTCTTTGCATGAAGCTTCTTGCGCTTGAGGAAGTGAACCTATCTTTGTTATAAACCGCCCACCTCTCTTTGCATGGAAATCCACGCCAATGTTAATTTTAGAACTCTATGTGAGCTGCTTGATGCTGAATTGGAACATTGGAAACGCTGAGTTGGCCGTTTGGTAAGCTGAGTTGGTTGAAGAGATCATTCTCCTTCGCATGGAAAGCTCCTGTGGATGCGGCATTTTAAAAATTAGTCAACTCTAAATCTAGAACAGTCAACTTGACATTCGAATTCAGAACTCCGATTGAAGCTGAGTTGGACCCTCGGATGCGTGAGATGATCTGGAGACGAGTGGGACTTTAATAACCAGTCAATTGAAGCTTTGGACAACGTTTGAAGATAGCCCTTGCTTGCATGTATTTTATCATGCTCTGGTCTGCCTGTTCATGTCTATTTCTGTCGGGATTCTATATTCGGACGTATTTGTCTATATTTTCTCCCGTTTGGCCTTTTCTTTCAGAATTCTGGCTATATTCTACGAAGTATTCCTTTGGACAAAAAAGTTCGAAGGAATTTCTTCGGACCTTTTCCCGGGCTCCTTTTCATAGTCGGGTTTTCTTTCTCTCAGCTTTATTGGCTTCGCATTTCTTCGGGTTTTTTCTGTGGCCCTTTCTCCGAATTTTTTCAGACTTTTTGTCCGAAGGAATTCCTTCGGACAAAAGTCTGAAGGTCTCTTTTTGCTTGCCTTTGTTTCACTTGTTTTTCTGCGGACTTTCTTATCTTCCGAATTTCTTCAGACTTTTTGTCCAAAGGAATTCCTTTGGACAAAAGTCCAAAGTTCTCTTTTGTGCCTTTGCTTTTTGAAATGTGCCCTTCGGAAAAGTCACACAGTCCTCTTGCCGACCAAGTGCCCTTCGCAAGGGCTAGTTGCTCGTGTCTGTGCCTTTTTTCGAATGAATTGTAGGGCACCCGGCCTTTTTGCAAAGGTTTTGAATCTGTTCTCTCACCTTTTCGAAGGGTAGGTGCCCTTCGGGATTGTTGAAAGTGACCCTTTCGAAGGGTACCCCGCCCTTCGGGATTCTTGTAATAGACTCTTTCCTTCGGCCTTTTACTTGGTTTTTCCTCGAAGAAATTGCAACTGGTCTCTTGGCCAATAAAATGACCCTTCGGCAAATTTGTGAACCCTTCAACTGCTTGAATAAATCCATTCTTCCTTTTGGGGAAAAATTGTCAACATTCTGGCGACTCAACTGGGAAGCATGCCTGCTATGCTTGAGAACTCAGACCATGTATAGATGTTTATTTGACTTCCCAAATAGTGAACCTGATTTCTGACTAAAAATCTGCTCTGATCATGGCTGTAGTAACCTCCTTCAAAATAAGAAGGGAAACACGCGAAAGTAGAAGACTAAGAAGCAAATGTGCAACAAGCACTTATTGAAACAAGAACTGAAGTAAACTACTGTGCTTAAAGAACACTTGAAGGAAAGCAAAAAATAACTAAATATGTACATGGAATTTTTGCTCTTTAATAGCAATGTTTCAGATGTATCCCATTGACTGGGATTGGAAGTTCTTGGCCGTCCATCTTAAGCAAGTTGGAAGGCGTTGTGAGATTTGCAGCTGGAAATCGTATATGGGCCACTCCAAAGGGAATCAAACTTTGTGTGCCTTCCTGGTTTGGCCCGATCCTCATCCCACTTGAGGACCAAATCTCTTTCATTGAAGCTTCGTGAGGAAGCGCCTTTGTCGAATGTTATTTTTACCTGTGCCTGGTGACTTTCCATGGCTAGCATCGCTTGATTTCTTGCCTCTTCCAGCTCCATAAGCTCTGCATACCTGATCTCCATAGGCTCGTTCTCTAACAACTCAAGTTGATGCATTAGTTCTAAAGCTGAAAACTCGAGAGAAATAGGTAACCTTGTTTCCTTACCATAGACTAGCTTGTAGGGAGAGTTGGCTATTGACCTCTTGTAAGTGATCCTGTCAGCCCATAGTGCTGACTTCAACTTGAGATACCATGATTTCTAATTGTCTTCAATAGTCCTTATGATTCTCAAGAGGTTCTTGTTTGTAGACTCAGCAAGGCCGTTTTCTTGTGGATAATAATTCGATGAAGTGCTGAGATAAACTCCATGTTGGACAGCCCATTGGCTGATCCTAGATCCCACAAAAGCCATTGCATTGTCAGAAATAATGGTTGAGGGAACTCCAAATCTAGTGATCAATCCTTCATAGAAATCAAGGATGCTAGTTTTGTTTGCTTCCTTCAATGCAACTGCTTCCGTCCAACATGTGAGGTAGTCCGTAGCTGTTAGAATCCACTTATGCCCTGAACTGGAAGGAGGGTTAATGAGACCAATGAAGTCCAATCCCCACTGGACAAGTGGCTGATCTGTTGTAATTGGTTGAAGGGGCAGGGTTGCAAGTTTAACTTTCCCTACAAACATAGCGCATTGTTTGCATTTCCTAACCCATGTATAGCAATCACTAAATATAGTAGGCCAATAGTACCCACCTCTTATGATTTTAAGTGCTGTAGTCATGGCAGAAAAATGCCCTCCACCAAGTCCGTCATGGAATTCTTCAAGTAATCTTTAAATATGACTTGGCTCCACACACCTTAGTAACATTCCATTGATATCCTTTTTGAACAAAACACCATCAACGAGCAAGAATGGAATTGATTGCAATCTGAAATACCTTCTTTTTGAAGCACTTAGGTGAGAAGGGTAATAACCTCCTTGTAGATAGCTTACCAGATCACGAAAACAGCTGGAAGAGGAGGTGTGAACAGCAACAATCTCTTCATCATTTGACACTAAAACAGCTTCGTTAGTTTCTTGTAAGTCCTGAGCTAGATGCTCACAAAGTCCTTTGCCTCTAACCAACGTTGTGATCTTAATTTCTATGTCGTATTCCATCACTTTGGTTATCCAACCAGTTCTTTTCTCATTTATGTCTTTGTTCAAAAGAAATTCTTTGATGCTTGGATGAGCAACCATTAGACGTATTTTATTATTAGACAAGTGCCTAAATTTCTTCAGAGATCTTATAACTGAAAGAACGTGCTTTTCAACAAAAGAGTACCTTGTCTCATACTCCTGAAAGCCTTGGCTGAAGAAATCTATTGGCTGCTCCAAATCTTCATGGTTCTGTTGCATAAGGATCCCTGAAATGGTGTCCGCATTAGCATATGTATATAGAATGAAGTCTTTCGTAAAATTTGGGTTCAAAAGCGTAGGAGTTCTTGCTATGACTTTTTTGACATCTTCAAACCTATTATTCCCTCTTTTGACCAGCTGAAGTTCTGATTTTTCTTTAACATGGTTGCGAGCGGTTTAGCTACAGTAGCAAAATCTGAAATGTATCTCCTTATAAAATTGATCTTTCCAAAGAAACTTTGCAAGGCTTTTTTGCTCTTAGTTAAGGAGAGTGCAAGGATGGATTGAATCCTTTCAGCATCTATGTTTAAACCATGCTTTGAAACAACATGTCCAAGAAGCTTACCTTCATGAACTGAAAATACACATTTTTTTGGGATTTAGAGATATCCCAAATTGCCTACACCTTTCAAAAACATGCTGGAGGTGAACCATGTGATCTTCTGCATCTTTTGAAAATACTGTTATATCATCCAAATAGACAAGCACAACTTTGTTAAGAAGGCCTTGGAAGGCCATATCCATGGCTCTCTGAAAGGTTGCTCCAGCATTGGACAGACCGAATGGCATCTTTATGTATGTAAAAGTTCCCCACTTAGTTGTGAAAGCTGTCTTGAATTGGTTCTCTTCTTTGACCAAAATCTGATTGTAGCCACTATACCCATCCAACAAGGAAAACCTCTTTGAACCTGAAACAAGCTGTAAAATTTGTTCCATTGATGGCAAAAGATAGTGGTCTTTGAGCGAGGCTTTGTTTAAATCACGGAAATCAACACACAAACGAATCTCACCATTCTTTTTCCGTACTGGAACGAGGTTCACCACCCAAGTTGAGTGCTTGATTGGAAATATGATAGCCGATTCTATGAGCTTGTAGAGCTCAGCTTTCATCAAAGGCTCAAGCTTTGAATTGATTGGCCTTTGTCTTTGTCGTAGTGGTTTAGTTTCGTCTTCTAACTCAATAGTGTGTTGAGCCAAACTTGGATCAAAACCTTTGAGATCACTATACTGCCATGCGAATATATCTGCAAAATTTGAGCATAATTCAATGAAAGCTTTCTTTTGTGGAGAAGTGCATACCTTGCCCAATTTCAAAATCTTACCAGCTGCAATCTCTACATTGGCATAGTGGTCTTCCTTTGTTGACAAGGCTGGTTTCTCTTTCCTTAGTTCATCATCCTCACTGAAAATATTTTCAAGGGTGACCAATCCCTTGGGTAGCTTATTAGTTTTCAGCTGTACGATCTGATCACCATACTGCTGTAAGCATTTTGACTGATTTTTTGAAGAAAACTCAGCCTCTTCCTGCAAAAATCTCACAATTTGATTGTCACTTTCAAACACCTACCAATTTTCTTAGTTATCTGGGACAGAAGGCCTTACAATTATCTTTATATGTGACTGAGAAATGTCACTTTTTACATCAGTTGGGATATCAAATTGTGCCCCAATAGCAGCCAACCTATCAGCATGTTTATTCTTATCTCTTGGTATTGCCTGAATATTAAAAGCCTGAAAATCTTCAAGTAGATCCCATACTCTGTGTCTATAATATTTAAGCAACATATTCTTGCATATATTCAAGCTTCTTATTTGGTGAACTACAAGTTCACTATCTCCAAACACTTGTAAACAATTTACCTTCATCTTCCTAGCCCATTGCAAACTGTGAACTAGTGCTTTATATTCAGCGACATTGTTTGAACAGCCAAACTGAAATTTAATAGAGGAGAAATACCTTTGTTTCGTAGGAGAAAGTAACATTATTCCAGCTCTCGTCCCATGCTTATTTCTTGATCCATCGAAGTATAATTGCCACAAGCCTTCATTAGATTCGCCCTCTTTGACCATGGCTGGGATTGGCGCATTGTTCTCATGAAGACAATACACACCAAGACCTTCTTCTTCAATCAGCTTGTAGGGATCATGCTCATGCAAGGTGGAACCCCACTCATCAAAAAACAAATCTGGAACTCCATCCAAACGTGAGTCTTTTTCTACATCACTAGTTTGTCTTATTTCATATGAAATGATACAATTCGTATTGACCACACTTGGCGTATATGGTTCCATGTGAAAACGTGCAATAGGTTCTGAATGAATTTTTACCTTTGTGCCATATCTGGTCCTGAACAGCAAGTACAATCAGCTGATAGATATCCCCCAATCTTTGAGGTGAAATCTCTTGAAAGGCACATGGCGAAATAAGGAGGCAGATCCACCACTACAACACCATGCTGAATAGTTACGTTAAGACAGGGATGTAATGTTAACTTCAAATCTTTGATAATCCCTACCATTTTTGCGAGTGAACCATCCAATTGCAGTATCTCTTTAGTATTTGGCTCATAAACAAGGCCGAGCTTGTCTGCAATTTGTTTGGGCATCACCGTACTACTGGCTCCACTATCCACCATACAATTATGGATTAAAGTATCACCCACTATCAAAGAAAGATAAAAAGGGGGAGTTTTCTTTATTTTTACTTCAGTTTTGTCCACCTTAGATATCTTATCTCCTTGCTGTACCTGTTGCTTATTTCGCTGATCCGAATTTGTCAAGACAACACCTTCTTTATCAAATGATTTTGGAGACAATTCAAGAGCTGAAAGTTCTTGAACGAGTTTATCCTTTTGGCCTGTAATTGAAAGAGTATCCCACATGCTAACGCTGATGTTAGACTTTTTCATCTCATTTACATTACTGAACTGAGATGGACTAACATTTGATTGCACCTTTTGTGGTACTTGCTGTTCACGAATTAGAGGTATTTGTTGCACTTTACCAACCTCTACATTCTGTCTTTTTTGGACTATGGGGGCAGCAAGTTGTTCTTTCGTACCTTGGGGAATAATACTAGGAGCATTTGACGTGTTTGCCACTGCTTGAGTTTCTTCAATAGCTCTTCTTTTATTTCTCTTATAGGTTAGAGCTGCAACTTGATCATTTGAAGCGTTAGTTTTAACATCTTGAGTAAAAGCAATATGATCATCTACCTGCCAATTTACATTAATAGCATCCGGTTGCCCTTGGATCGCTCCTTATGATGCCAAACCTATATCTTGATATTGACTCTCTTGAAAAGAGAACTCCTCGTGTCATTTGTGGCATGGTGCTGTTTGGTGTTACCAAACTTTGATTTTGAACATCATTAAAATTTGAGGGCTGCCAACCTGAATCATGCACCAAGTTGTTCTGAGTTGGGGTTGGAACAATAGCTTTTGAAGTGGAAGGAACATTTGGATCAAGTGCAGCATATGGCTTAGCTGGAGTTATGGCCCCTTGTGCTTGATAGGGCGGTCTATTTTCTCTGAAACCCTGATAAGGAGACCTTTGATCTTTGAAGGGCTGATAGTTGTTCTGATTTTGCTATTGATAAGGCCTATTCGACTGAAATTGCTACCTTTTAAGTTATACTATTTCATTTCCAAAAGATTGTAACAGACTTTTCAGCTCTCCTATCTCACTAGATTAACTAGTAGAGGCTGTAATAGGACGTTGAGGTGCTGGAATTGGAGGCAAGGATGGAACTTGAGAAACTTGAAGGGTTGGTACTGAACTTATCTCTTGAAATATGGGCATTGGAGGTCTTGGAGCAAGCTTCCCTGCTTGAATCAGACTATTTTCTGCCCTTATTGCAACTTCATAAGCATCTGGCAAAGTAGTACAACCCATTGACTGTATCATCACACTAATATCAGAATTGAGAGCTTTCAAAAAATATAAAATGCATATTCAGGGGATGGCCTTATTAGAATCGGTATCCTGTGCCATGTCTTTTGGAATCTGAGATTAAAATCAGACATGAACTCATGAGGAGCTCTCTGTATGGCAATTAATTGCTCAACCAAAGATAAGTGGTCAGATTTGTTCTCAAACTGTTTGACCAAGACAACACACAATTCGTCCCAAGTAGAGATAGATTTAAGTGGGAGGGTTCTATACCACTGTAATGCTTTTCCTTTGAAAGAAGCAGCTAGTAATCTGATAGCAACATTATCCTCAATTACATTATGAACTGAACAAAGATTAGCCACATCCTGGATATGCTCAATAGGGGTTGTTTGATTTTCTCCTGAGAAGAATGAAATACTTTTGAGGGCAGATACAGGTATACCATCTAACTGTGCTAGATTTAGCGGGCTCCCTCCATTGAATGGAGCAAATACTTGGTTTCTATTGGCCATCTGCATGGTGGGGATTTCAGTGTCTAGAACAATAGGATGAGGGGGAGGTAAATATTCCCTTTGAGGATATGGACTTGCCCTCCTAGACCTTGCTCTTTTATAAGTTACAAATTCAAAAGGAATACCTTTGCTTGCTGATCTTGTGGTAACTTTTGGCATGAATGGAGTGTCTGAATGATGCTATGAACTCTTCAGCTAGCTGTAAATGAATATCTTCCTTTGCTACGAAGATTTTTTGTAAAAAACTCTTTTCGTGGTCCCACTGGGCGTGCCAAAAACTGTTGTCAACCTGAAGCTGCGCCTTGATACGAAGACGTGCATGAAATGGCTAGTCCTCTATCCGACTGAAACAATGGAATCTTCTCACGAGGGTGGGTGCCTCAACGGTGAGAAGAACCTCCAGAGAATGCTGGTTCCTGTATGATGTATCAATTAGGATCTCTACTCTATGCTGCGGACTACTGTGGAAAAGGGAGAAGGAAACTTAAAGGGGAAATCCTACTTAAAAGGGGGTGATACACCAGAATTTTTGATTCACTCAACTTGGAACCTTGAACACTGAACGTACAAAGGGGAAAGGAAGACCTTAGATTTCAATCAACCACTTATGCATAAATATTTCATGAAGAGGTTCGATCCAATGACCAAAACCTGAGGAAAAATGATGGAGAAAGGTCTAATAAAAGACACTTTGCAGCCACCTAACATCCACTTACAGCTTCAACAACGACATAAAGAACACTTTAACATGATCTGCATAAGGATAATCTAGCAACTAGGTATGAACCAAAACTTGGGAAGGGAGAAAATTCTACCACTTATGCAGCAATGCAAATTGCTGAATGAAATATACACTATGCCAACAGTTGAAATCTGAAAGTACAGTCCTTCTATTGATCGAAGAGGTTACACAACTCACCAATGGCAGAGTTTGGTCTAACCAAGAGAGAGGTTGGATGATTTTTAATCAAGGTTGAAAGCCATTATATAGAAAATTACAAGAGACCAAAGATTGGCGTTGAAAATTTGAAGAGAAGGATTCATTTTGGTTAACTCAAGGCTTACCTAGCCTTTCAATAAAATATGTTTTCTTTTGTCTTTGCATGAAGCTTCTTGCGCTTGAGGAAGTGAACCTGTCTTTGTTATGAACCGCCCACCTCTCTTTGCATGGAAATCCACACCAATGTTAATTTTAGAACCCTACGTGAGCTGCTTGATGCCGAATTGGAACGTTGGAAAGGCTGAGTTGGTCGTTTGGTAAGCTGAGTTGGTCGAAGAGATCATTCTCCTTTGCATGGAAAGCTCCTAGTGGATGTGGCGTTTTAACAATTAGTCAACTCTAAATCTGGAACAGTCAACTCGACATTCGAATTCAGAACTCCGGTTGAAGCTAAGTTGGACCCTCGGATGCGTGAGATGATCTGGAGACGAGCGGGACTTTAATAACCAGTCAACTGAAGCTTTGGACGGCGTTTGAAGATAGCCCCTGCTTGCATGTATTTTATCATGCTCTGGTCTGCCTGTTCATGTCTATTTTTGTCGGGATTCTATATTCGGATGTATTTGTCTATATTTTCTCCCGTGTGGCCTTTTCTTTCGGAATTCTGGCTTTATTCTACGAAGTATTCCTTCGGACAAAAAAGTCTGAAGGAATTTCTTTGGACCTTTTCTCGGGCTCCTTTTCATAGTTGGGTTTTCTTTCTCAGCTTTATTGGCTTTGGATTTCGTCGGGTTTTTTCCGCGGCCCTTTCTCCGAATTTTTTCGGACTTTTTGTCCGAAGGAATTCCTTCGGACAAAAGTCCGAAGGTCTCTTTTTGCTTGCCTTTGTTTCACTTGTTTTTCTGCGGACTTTCTTATCTTCCAAATTTCTTCGGACAAAAGTCCGATCTCTTTTGTGCCTTTGCTTTTTGAAATGTGCCCTTCGAAAAAGTCACCACGGTCTTCTTGCTGACCAAGTGCCCTCCGCAAGGGCTAGTTGCTCTTGTCTGTGCCTTTTTTCAGAAGAATTGTTGGGCACCTGGCCTTTTTGCAAATGTTTTGAATCTGTTCTCTCACCTTCTCGAAAGGTAGGTGCCCGTCGAGATTGTTGAAAGTGACCCTTCCGAAGGGTACCCCGCCCTTCGGGATTCTTGTAATGGACTCTTTCCTTTGGCCTTTTACTTGGTTTTTCCTCAGAAAAATTGCAACTGGTCTCTTGGCCGATAAAATGACCCTTCGGCAAATTTGTGAACCCTTCAACTGCTTGAATAAATCCGTTCTTCCTTTTGGGGAAAAATTGTCAACAGTTAGATTTGGGTGAGCATTGCTACAATACCACCTACCATATGCCGATTGGGATGACTCCTTTCCGAGCATTGTATGGATATGATGCTGTCTTTCATAGACCTTGCATTTTGGGACAACAAAGATCTTAAGGCGAAGGATTGGATTCAGGAGAGTCAAGACATCCTGAAGTCATTTAAGGATAACCTTTAGAGGGAACATAATTAGTAGAAGATGTATGCGGATAGGCACAGAGTTGAGAGAAATTTTGAGGTGGACGATTTAGTTTTCTTGTGCCTATAGCCTTACAAACAGTCTTCTTTGAAGAAGATTGGTGCTGAGAAGCTGAAGCCTCACTTCTATGGCTCTTATAGGAATGCATAGAGAGTGGGTGAAGTAGCTTATGAATTGGAATTGCCTGAAAATAGTAGAATTCATAATGTGTTTCATGTTTCTTGCCTCAAAAAGGCACTTGGGCAGCACATCACTTCATCACCAAAGCTTCCACCGATGGATGAGGGCAGATTGGTTTTAGTTCCTGATGTTATCCTGGATGTTAGAGAGAGGAGATTGAGGAGTAGAATGCTCAAGTAGTATCTCATCAGATGGAAGGACTTGCCTTTAGAGGATGCTACCTGGGAAGGTGAATAGATTTTGCAGCATTCGAATCTTCGATTGCTTGAGGACAAGCAATCTCGGGAAGGGAGGAATATAATGTCCCCTTCCGTGGAGTAGCCGGAAGTGATCCATTTAGCCTATTTAATTTCTGTAGGCTAGCTTCGGGGTATATTAGGGAATAAATTAATTAATTAAATAAAGTTGTCCAATGAAGTAATTTTCAGATGACTTTATTTTAATTAATTTAATAAAGTGACTTGAATGTTTTAAAAGAGAAATATTATAGTCACTTTATAAAAATGCATTAAATGATATATTTTGAGCGGGAAAATTAAAAAGTAACTTTAGGAGAGTTCTATGGAAAATTATAAAAGGAGATTTGAAAGCTCATTTGCATATGCTTGTTTATTTTTTTCTATTGTGGAGTTTGAGCAAACCCCAGGACGAAATCTCTAAGGGTAACGGTTTCGGTAGTGAAACATCTACCCTAGTTGATTTCAGGTGGAATCACATAGGGTTCACGCAGAAAGATAGCTATTGCATAGTTTGTGAAGTCTTGTAGGCAAGACAAGTTATCTTAAATATTCACATGTGGAAGAATCAGAGAAATTATCATAGTGGAAAGTTCGAGGAAACTGCAGAATTGGAATAAATAAAATATTAGATTTTTTTAATTTTTGAGCATATATTCCAGCCGTACATTTTGTGACTCCCATAAGGAGCTATACCACATGAAATAAAGGAAGAGGATCATACATCATCAAGGCAAAGTAAGGGAAGTTGGTGATGGATATTGGTCTTCAAAGGATCCCACATGGCCATGGGAGTGTTTACTATGCTGGTCGCAACCTTGTTTACTCTGGTCAAACCTGGGCGCCACTTCCTTAGGAGTATCGCAGCCTATAACAAATGCTGATTCAATACTATGCACAACCTGTCGTACAACAGTTAGAGGGTGTCGTACTTGTGGAGGAAGGCATAACGAGTATTTTTGGAGTGAAAGTTGATGGCTGTTTGATCTGCAGGGAATTATCTTCAGGTCAACAAACTTATGATAATATCATTTCGGTGACATCAATGACTATATGCAATTCCCCATAATTTTCAGTTTATGGAAGCAACTTTAAATTCACCATGTAATATCTGTTCTGCACCTTTATATGGAAATTTAAGGAAAAAAAAGAATTTAATCAGTTTTGATATTGGGGAAATCAATTCTATAATGGTTATTTGTGAATTTATGACAAAACACTGTTCATGCAAATTGTTTGAGGAAATACCTGTGCACTCGAATTGTGAAAACATGCAAAAATTTGGTATAGAAAATTGGATCAGATCATTACAAACTGTCTGTAAAATTTTGTTCAAAAGACAAATAGCAGCAATGAAACAGAACCTTGGCCACATTTTGATCCCATATTCCAACTAATTCATTTGGCACATAAAGAGTATGGAGCACCTTGTAATCATCCATTCCTTTTTCAACTCCATTTTTGTCGTCTTCATCTTCTTCCATTGCCGGTAAAAGATTAGGGGTCAATGCTCCAGTTGTGTGCAACTGCTTGCATGCCTCAAGACATGTTGGTTGCTTCAACAAACTACAATTTCCTTGAACCTTAACAGTCCAGATGGTGTTGGCTAGATTTTATGCACAACTTAAAACCTAGGCAGTCATGAGATAAATCTCCTTCATTTAACGGTGAAGCTCCCGTGTAAGATGTTTATCTATCAAGGTTGTGAATACTAATAACTAATTTTGGGGGTATTACTTTAATTACCTCAGCTCGTGAACCACAGCTAGGTAATTTGGTAGCAAGTAAGCCGTTGTGTTTGGGAATATTGCAGAAAAAGGGGAATATATAGCAATGGTTACAGAAAGAGGAAACGTGCTTAGCAATAAATAGATTTCAGAGTTTATTGCATCCACATAGTCATAAATAAACAAGAAAATCACACTTTTAGCAAGAAATAGAAGGAATATATTATACCTTAGATCCAAAACAACACATTGTTCATTCTGAGATCTTAATAGAATGTTTAGCAAAATTCCATAGACACAAAGTTCGCCAGAAATCTTCTTCCCTTTATTCAATCCAGACTAGTTCACAAAATCACATCTAAGAGTTTCAATACAAAGTTTGAAATCTTAAAAATGCACAAGTTACAATAGCTTTTTGCCAAAATCTTCTCGTCCTTATCCCGTAGGCTTCTTCCTATATTTTAGTGTTTAGAAGACAAATACAAATAGGAAACATTAATTACTTTTCTCATATGTGCAAGCTACAAAACTGGAGATAGTTGAGAGTCTCTCTCCTAAATTCCCTCATTGTATGGCACTGATGATTTTCAACTTAAAATAGAATCTCCCGTTTTGCATGTCTACCACCTATTTCCAAGTAATTGACTTTTTCAAACAACTTGAAGTAATGGCTTTTAAACCAATTACTTAAGTTTTTACAACTCAACTTAATTGCTCAATTACTTTGTCAGAGAGAAGAAGGAAAGAAGAATAAGAATAAAGAAGAGATTTAATCCAGCTGCATGGCCTCAATCTTGTTCTTATTCCGGTATTGTATATACCTATCAAATATGTATTGCACTGCTCCTCCATCAACCTTTGCAATAGCTTCATTCTCTATTTTGAACCTTAGGGACTCTCTTGCTAGGATCTTGCCAAATGTGTTTACCTTTGTCAAGCTGGGTTCTAATTCCTTAACATCACCATGAAGTTTAATCAACTTCTCAATTGAATTGCAACTAAAAGGAGTGATAGCTTCATCTATCTTTTTTTGGGGAAGCGGAAGGAAGTCTTCAAGAGATTCTGGAGGCTTGTCAAGTGTATAACTTGTAACATAATAGATACAATTATCCAGCTGCTCCATCACTTTATCAACCTCTTCTTCTAGTAGTTGCATTTCACCCAGAATGTTTTTTAGAGTTTTTGTGCAGAAAGACATGATTATTTCTAGTTGCTTGCCCCTTTGTAATGATTATTTGGTACAATCTGTTCTTCAATCAATACTTTCTCAGGCAATGAATTTATTTCAACTAGGGTCTCCAACTGGCATTCAACAATTCTATTTTCACTGTCTATTTCCGCCATCAACTTCCTCAACTGAGTAAACTTGCTTTACAAATCACCCAAGCTATCTGGTATTTTTTTGTATTTCTCTGTTGCTTTTTGAATGATCTGCTCTATCCACTCATCAACAACACTAGCTTTGTCTCCTATGTCTTCAAATTCTCTAACGACGTGCTCATTGAGTTGCTCTTCTACTAGCATGAGCTGAGATGAATACTGTGCAACCTTTGCAATGATCTCACATAGCTTGGAGATTTGCTCATTCAATTTATCTTTTTCAGCTTTTTCCTTATCTAGCTTGGAGAAGAGTGCATCTATTAGAGTCTGTGTATCTTGTTTCAGTCCTTCAGTAGTAACTTTTCCCAGAGGGACTTTAGTTACTGTTGTCAACTTGGAGCTGCGCCCTGAATCGAAGATGTGCATGCAATGGCCAGTCCTCTATCCGATTGAAACAATGGGATCTTCTCACGAGGGTGGTTGCCTCAATGGTGAGAAGAACCTCCAGAGAACGTTGGTTCCTGTAAGATGTATCAATGAGGATCTATACTCTATGCTGCGGACTACCATGGAAAAGGGAGAAGGAAACTTTAAGGGGAAATCCTACCTAATAAAGGTGATACACCAGAAGATTGATCCACTCAACTTGGAACCTTGAACACTGAACAAACAAGGGAAAAGGAAGACCTTTGATTTCAATCAATCACTTATATCAATGAGGATCTCTACTCTATGCTGCGGACTACCATGGAAAAGGGAGAAGGAAACTTCAAGGGGAAATCCTACCTAATAAAGGTGATACACCAGAAGATTGATCCACTCAACTTGGAACCTTTAACACTGAACAAACAAGGGAAAATGAAGACCTTTGATTTCAATCAATCACTTATGCATAAATATTTCGTGAGAAGGTTCGATCTAATGACCAAAACATGAGGGAAAACAATGGAGGTCTGATACAAGACACTTTGCAGCCACCTAACATCCACTTACAACTTCAGCAAAAGACATAAAGAACACTTAACATGACCTGCATAAGGATAATCTAGCAACTAGGTATGAATCAAAATCTGGGAAGGGAGAGAAATCTACCACTTATGCGAATTGCTGAATGAATATACACTATGCCAACACTTGAAATCTGTAAGTACAGTCCTATTGATTGAAAATGTTACATAACTCACCAATGGCAGAGTTTGGTCTAGCCAAGAGAGGGATCATTTTTAATCAAGACTGAAAGCCATTGTATAGAGAATTACAAGAGCCAAAGATTGGCGTTGAAAAATTGAAGAGAAGGATTAACTTGGATTAACTCAAGGCTGACTTGGCCTTTCAATAAAAATGTTTTTTTTTGGTCTTTGCATGAAGCTTCTTGCGCTTGTGGAAGTGAACTTGTCTTTGTTTTGAACCGCCCACCTCTCTTTGCATGGAGATCCACGCCAATGTCATTTGTAGAACTCTACGTGAGCTGCTTGATGCCGAGTTGGAACGTTTGAAAAGCTGAGTTGGTCATTTGATAAGCTGAGTTGGACGAAGAGATCATTCTCCTTTGCATGGGAAATTCCTGGTAGATGTGGCGTTTAACAATTAATCAACTCTAAATCTAGAACAGTTAACTCGACATTCGAATTTGAAACTCTGGTTGAAGCTGAGTTGGACCTTCGGATGCATGAGTTGACCCGAAGATGAGCAGGACTTCAACAACCAGTCAACTGAAGCTTTGACCGGTCGATCGAAAATAGCCCCTGCTTGCATGTATTTTATCCTATTTTGGTCTGCCTATTCATATCTATTTTTGGCGGGATTTTATATTTGGATGTATTAGTCTATATTTCCTCCGTTTGGCCTTTTTTCAACTTCCCGTCGCTTAATTTGAGGTCAACTTCCCATGGTTTAATTCTTTCGGAATTTGGGCTTTACCTTTGTTTCAACGATTACTTCCCGCGGTCAAAATTTGAAGTCTTGCGGGACGTCACCCTTAGTCTTCTTATTTCCTTCGGAATTCTTGTTGACTTTACCTTTGATTTCCTTCAGCTTTATGCTTGCCAATTTTGCCGAACCTTCGGAATTTTCTGTTTGCAACTTTTCCGAAGGAATCCTATGGCTTCATATTTCCTCGCCTTTATCCTCCAAAGAAAAAGTCCAAAGGAATTCCTTCGGACTTTTTTCCGAAGGAATGCCTTCCTTTTTCATCTTCTTTGGCTCGGGCTTTTATTCCACGGGTCTTTCTCTTTTGGCGGCTTCTCTTCGAATTTCTTCGGACTTTTTGTCCAAAGGAATTCCTTCGGACAAAAAGCCCGAAGGAATTAATCCTTCGTCTTTGCCTTCTCCACACGTTTCTTCGGACTTTCCTTCTTTGTAATTTTTCGAATTTCTTCGGACTTTTTGTCCGAAGGAATTCCTTCGGACAAAAAGCCCGAAGAAATTAATCCTTGTCTTTTAAGCTCTGCTAAGAATGCCCTTCGGATTTTTTGCAAGGGTTCAAGCACCGACTAAGTGCCCTCCGCAAGGGCTTCTGTCCCTTATCTGCGCCTTTGTCGAAAAAATTGTAGGGCACCCGGGTTTTTTGCAGGGGTCCCGAATTTGACGTGTACCTTCCCGAAGGGTAGGTGCTCTTCGAGATCATTGAAAATGACCCTTCCGAAGGGTATCTACCCTTCGGGTTTCTTGTTTTGCCCTCTTCTACCTTCCAAAGCCCTTTGCAATTCCACGGGCTTCTTCCTTCGGATTTTTCTTTGGACTTTTGTCCGAAGGACATACTCGGCAGGAAGTTACAAGTTTCAATTCCTTCGGGGAATTTGTCCGAAGGAATTACTTCCTTTGTTGTAAGCTCTGCAAATTCCCCGAAGGAATTGAAACTTGTAACTTCTTGCCGAGTATGTCCTGAGCACTTCTCCGAAGCTGTGACATTTTGCCCTCTTTGATGAACCATTCCTTCAGACAAAAGTCCGAAGGAATTTTCGTTGTAGCAAAGGCCCTCACAAAAATAAAAACAATGTATTCTTTCCCAATGTATTCTTTCTTTCCTTGGATGGAGATCTGAATTTTTCCGAATGGCAAGAGACAATCTGTCCTGTGGAAGAATTGTCAACAGTTACTATTATTTCTGCTGCAGTCAATTCTCCCTTTTGTTTTCCCTCTGTTGGAGATGACATTTGAGGAAACTTTTGACCAGAAGGTTCAATGACTAACTTTGAAGTCACTTTGGCAGCTTTTGACCTTTTACCGCTTCCTCCAAGGCTCTTGAGCAGCTGTAGATCCTCCTCTTCCAAGTTTATTACTTCCCTAGCCTCTGGAACTACTTGTGAAAGATGAGAAGTCACTATTTGGAGGGTGAGAAGTGTCAGCATGTACCACCATCTCTTGATTGGACCCTTTTGCATCAGAAGTTAACACTGTATCATGGCCTTCTCCTTCTGCACCATCTAGAGAAAGTACTCTTTCAAACTCTGTCATTCTCTCCACCATCAACTGCTTCCTCAACTCTTCATCTGTAGTAGTCCTGCTACCGCTTTCTGCTCCAGTTGCCTTTTCTGCCAATGCTTTTTTATGGGCATGAGAATCCCCCAAAGATGAAGAAAAGGTATCTGAAGGAGGAGGTGGGTATCTGGGTGGTGAGAAAGGAGGGTGAGGTGATGGATCTATATCTTTTACTGAAGGGAGAGTGAAAGATGCTGGCTTCAAAGGTGGAATAATTGTGATCTTTCGTGAAGCTTTTGAGGTGGGGTTTACTGGGGATGTTGAAGTGCTATGAGCTGATACAGAAGGAATTTTGTCAACAGGAGGTGCTTGTGAAGCAGATGAAGATTCTCGCTCACCTATTGCTTGAGATTTTTTATGCACTTTTAGCTTTTTTGGTCTCCGACTGCTCTCACCTTCATGTTTCCTCTTTCTAAAACTCCCCTGCCTTATTTGCTGCATTATTGCATCATCCAAACAATGTCCCTTTTCCTGCAACCAATTTAAAGTATTAATGAGAATGATTGAAGTTCTCTCCTCAATTGTTATGGAACTAACTTTAATGGTTGGTAGAGGGGCCTTGTCTCCTCCCATTTGATTGTATGCATCAAGTATCACATGGCCATCATCAAGAAGATTTTCAGGTATCCTTGCCAAACCAAAATAAAAAATTTGCCGTACTATTAATTTGGTGAAGTCCCTTCTAACTTCAAATTCATTTTTGCAGTTCATCCAAAAGTCCTCCAATGCGGGGATGTGCATATATTCTATAGAGACCATCTTTTTTGCAATCCCTTTAGGATCAAAGTTCATCCTAGCTTGGAAGGATTCGTGCTCATAATGAAGAAACATTTCTGTTTGGACATTCTTGGCCTTTTGGATACTCTGACAATTATAATTATTAATTGTGACGGGGAAGTTAACTGCTGCCTTGTGTTGCTTTGCTTGCAAGTCATATAATTCTACCAATTCTTTGCATAATTCCATTATTACCCATTTGTCATTGGGGTATCTTGGTAGCTTAAGTGGTGATCCTGAGAAACCACTAATCTTAAGGTAAGTGAAATCAACAAATTGAATGAAGATGCAGCCAAATTGAGAGACAACCTCCCATGCCTCCTTGCTTACTCTGCTTGTTTTCAGATCATTGTTTAGCTTACAAATGATTTCATAAATGAAGCCATCAGTTACTGTCTTGTATTTCTTGAAGTATTTAGGCAATACCAGCTGTGGGTAATACTCATAGATAGGGTCTGTTGCTAACATCCCTCTCCTATCCAGTTTGGAGAATATTCCTTCTGAGGCCACATCATATACTAGATATGAAGTCATTTTGAAAACAACCATCTGTCTAACCTCCTTGAGTTGTTCACCAATGTTATTACTTATTATTTCAGCCCAATTGATCATTGCATTGGCTCTATTGACCTCAATTGTTCTGATAAAGTAATACATCCACGAGTAGAAGAATTTTGCATTTCTTTCTTCATTTATCTTGCATAACAACTGGCTGATGTCATCAACTTCTTGCACAAGATCTGATCTTTGAATGGTCTTCGGGAATCTAGATGGCTGCTTAAATTTCTTCAGATAGCTTCTATTCATGATACTTATACATTCTACTGTGATGCTCTCCCATCTATCAATGGTCCTTTGCATGTTGAGATCAAGTACTTTGTATTTTGTTGGAATTTTAAGACATTGATTGAGGAATTGTGTGTCCAACCTTATCACTGTATTACCTGTTGTGTCCCTGATTGTTTTAGTTAGAAGATTGTAAAATTTGGCACATTCTAAAACAAACTCTGGCAATTGGGTAGTACTTGGAAATGCTGCAGCTTGAATGATCCCACTGTTGGCCATAGCTTGCATAAGGGTTGTCTTGCAGGTTGCCTTGGATCTGTCAATTAGTTCACTTACAGACATGCCCCATATCAGTATCACTTATTTCAGCAAGTTTAGACACTATACACGATTCCATTGGATAGCCCTTGTACTCATATCTCATATTGCCTGGTGTGCTTTTGCCTGAGATTTTTCTTTTCCTCTCTTTCTTGAAGCTTTTGCAGTTGCAAGACTAGGATCTTCTTGTGTGAAAATTACTTCTCCTGACCTTCCTACCTCTTCTGTCTCTGAAGATATCTCTTGTATGTGAGACATTTGCCATAGCTTCCCTCATAAATATGTGCACAACTTAAAATGTTCCTGTAGAAAATTTGAACAAATGTGTAACTCAACATTTGTTAAGTTCATTTATGCATAAGATCAATTTTAGTTTCCTGGGAATCATGCTACTATGAAATTTCAGGTAAACTTTCAGTGCACATAATGAGAAGTGGGCTCAACTCGGAGAGAACAAAAAGTTGCTTTGGTCTACTTGCCTTTGCATGGTGCATTTGGAGGGCTGCCTTACTCATTTTTGAGTCATAAAAATTCCGGTTAAGCTTTCTCTTTGTATTGAGGACTTTTGGGGGTGCATTACTTTATAAAAGAGAAATAAGTAGTTGTCAACCTGGAGCCGCGCCCTGATTCGAAGACGTGTGTGAAACGACCAGTCCTCTATCCGGTTGAAACAATGGGATCTTCTCACGAGGGTGGGTGCCTCAACGGTGAGAAGAACCTCCAGACAAGGCTGATTCCTGTATGATGTATCAATGAGGATCTCTACTCTATGCTGTGGATTACCGTGGAAAAGGGAGAAGGAAAACTTAAAGGGAAAATCCTACCTAAAAGGGGGTGATACACCAGAATTTTGATCCACTCAACTTGGAACCTTGAACACTGAACGAACAAGGGAAAAGGAAGACCTATGATTTCAATCAATCACTTATGCATAAATATTTCATGAAGAGGTCCGATCCAATAACCAAAACATGAGGGAAAACGATGGCGAGAGCTCTGATAAAAGACACTTTGCAGCCACCTAGCATCCACTTATAGCTTGAGCAAAAGACATAAAGAACACTTTAACATGACCTGCATAAGGATAATCTAGCAACTAGGTATGAACTAGAATTTGGGAAGGGAGAGAAATCTACCACTTATGCAAATTGCTGAATGAAATATACACTATGCCAACGCTTGAAATCTGAAAGTACAGTCTTTCTATTGATCGAAGAGGTTACACAACTCACCAATGGCAGAGTTTGGTCTAACCAAGAGAGAGATTGGATTAATTTTAATCAAGGCTAAAAGCCATTATATAGAGAATTACAAGAGGCCAAAGATTGGCGTTGAAAATTTGAAGAGAAGGATTCACTACGGTTAACTCAAGGCTTACTTGGCCTTGTAATAAAATATGTTTTTCTTTTGTCCTTGCATGAAGCTTCTTGCGCTTGAGGAAGTGAACTTGTGTTTGTTATGGACCGCCCACCTCTCTTTGCATGGAAATCCACACCAATATTAATTTTAGAACTCTATGTGCGATGCTTGATGCCGAATTGGAACGTTGGAAAGGCTGAGTTGGCCATTTGGTAAGCTAAGTTGATTGTTTGGCCGCTGAGTTGGTCGAAAAGATCATTCTCCTTCGCATGGAAAGCTCCTAGTGGATGCGGCGTTTAAGAATTAGTCAACTCTAAATTTGGAACAGTCAACTCGTCATTCGAATTCAGAACTTTGGTTGAAGCTGAGTTGGACCCTCGGATGCGTGAGATGATCTGGAGATGAGCAGGACTTTCAACAACCAGTCAATTGAAGCTTTGATCGGTGTTCGAAAATAGCTCCTTCTTGCATGTATTTTACCTTGTTCTGGGTCTATTTATGGTGGGATTCTATATTTGGATGTATTTTTATAATTATATCCGGTCTACATTTTCTCCATTGGGCTTTGCTTTCGGAATTCTGGCTTTACCCCTGTTTCAACGGTTACTTCCCGCGGTTAGAATTTGACGGCTAGCAGGGCATCACCCTTTGGCATTTATTCCTTCGGGATTCTCTTTTTGGCAATTTCCTTTGGACTTTCTTATTTTCTCTAACTTTTGTTTCGTCATTTTTCTGCGGACAAAATGTCCGCAAGAATTATCTCGGTCCCCTGGCCTTCGGAATTCCTATTTTTCTCGGATTTATGTCTGCGGCCCTTTCTCCGAATTTCTTCGGACTTTTTGTCCGAAGGAAGTCATTCCTTGCCTTTGCCTTTCAACTTTTCCAAAGCCTTCGGATTTTTTGCCGTCGGCTTTTCAACGGGCCTCTTCCTGTGTATTCCGAATTGCTTCGGACAAAAAGTCCGAAGGATATCTTCCTTTGCTTTTGCTCTTCGAAATTTGCCCTTCGGAAAAGTCACCACGGTCCTCTCACCGGCCAAGTGCCCTCCGCAAGGGCTAGTGGCTCTTGTCTGTGCCATTTTTGGAAAAATTGTAGGTCACCCAGACTTTTCGCAAAGGTCCCAAATCCGTTCTCTGTGCCTTCCCGAATGGTGGGTGCCCTTCGGGATTGTTGCAAATGACCCTTCCGAAGGGTACCTTGGCTTTTCTTTTCTTATTTGGGTGGACTTTTGGTTTCTCCTTGTTTGCCCTGCAGGTGTTCTCTTATAATTTCTCCGAAGTATTCCTTCAGACAAAAGTCCGAAGCAATTACTTCCTTTGTCTTTTGCTTTTCGTTTGTCTTTTGCCTTGAGGACTTTCGCCTTAGCACTCTTTCGAAGGTTCTTTTCCAAAGTAAAAGCCTTTTGATGAACCATCCATTCGGAATCTTCTTGTTGTAGCAAAGGCCCCTTACCAAAGAAAAAAAACATATTCTTCTTAATGATTTCTTTCTTTCCTTGGATGGAGATGCGAATTTTCTGAGCGGCAAGAGACAATCTGCCCTGTGGAAGAATTGTCAACAGTAATGACTTAAAAAAGTTCCGGTTGAGCTTTCCTTTGTATTGAGGACTTTTGGGGCTGCATTACTTACTTTATAAAAGAGAAATAAGTAATGACATAAAAAAGTTCCGGTTGAGCTTTCCTTTGTATTGAGGACTTTTGGGGGTGCATTACTTTATAAAAGAGAAATAACTAATGACTTAAAAAAGTTTCGGTTGAGCTTTCCTTTGTATTGAGGACTTTTTAAAGTCACTTGCTTCACAAAAGAAGTAATCATTTAAGCCAATCCAGATTTACACTTCAATCTTAAAATAAAGGACTTTTTGGATGCATCGACTTATTAAATCAAGGAATAAGTGATGACTGCAAAAATGTCCGATTTACTCTTGCTATGGACTGCGGAAGTGTTAAGAGGAAGGACTTGATAAGAAGTGAAGTAATGCAATCCTAAAAATTCGATTTGGTCTATAAGGTTAAAATAATGGATTTTTGAAAGCCTCGACTCGTTTGTGAATGGAAGCAAATGAAATAAGTAATGCAACCACAAAAACCCGATTTTCTTTGCATGGTGTGTTTCTCCTTGGCAGCGATTATGGCAAATCTGATTGGTATTGCTGGCCTGTTTCTCATGGCGTTGGAAATGGAATGAAGGCTCGACTCATTTGTTGTTTTAGAAGCAATCAATTTCTTGGAGCTGCATATGAATGGAGCCAGATTTAAGCACAACTTCACTCACACCCAATCTATATTGAAACGATGATGGAAAAGCATCGACTGTTTTTTTTTTTGGCAAAGGAAATAAAATGATTTTTAGAAAATTACAAACCAGATCTGCAGTTGATGTATGGCCATTCAAAACCCTAGGTAGAGAAAAGATCAAACAATGGAGGCAATTGTCCATAATGGGAAAGAACGATTAGGGCTTGGGTTTCCACAAAATTTGGGAAAAAATTACAGCAAAATACACAAAACCAAAACCAAAATAAAAAGAAAAACATACCTGAAAGCAAGAAGAAATTGCGGGAAGAAATCTGCTCAAAATTACTCCATAAGCCAATCCAAGGAAACTTTCACAGAGTGAGTTGCTCCAAAGTGACGTGCAGATGACCTGGAATGAATCTTTTATTTTCTCAACTCATTACTTTATATTGCGGGCTTGGATGACTGCCTTGCTTATTTTAGGAAATGAAGTGAAGTTCCCTTGTAAACCTGATTTACATTGAGTTATAACAAGTGGGATTTTTAGACAACTTTACTCAATTAAAACAAGTAAAGCGTCTTAGGAAACCCACTTGGGTCTAGGATGAATGAGCTTTTGACTTTTTTAATGATATGAGTGATTTCATGCCTATGGGTTTTTAGCGAATTTGACCAGAGTATCTTTTATGACTTTTTGGAGTGAATTTTGAGCAAGTCCGCAAATGAAAGCGTTAAAGCAAAACCAAAAATTAAACTAAACGACAAAGCGACAACATGACCCACAATTAACACAAGTCAAAAAGACCAAAATTTTTTAAAGGGGTACTCCAAGATTTTCGGGTGAAATC
Organism: Torreya grandis; assembly: GCA_037957365.1. Taxonomy (NCBI): domain Eukaryota; kingdom Viridiplantae; phylum Streptophyta; class Pinopsida; order Cupressales; family Taxaceae; genus Torreya; species Torreya grandis. The sequence continues at coordinate 4,940,947 of JARHVA010000333.1, forward strand.
TTCGGGACACCAGATGGGACATTTCCTAGGTAGTTCCACTATGCACTCACCAATTTCTTTGTTGATATGAAATATCGACTGAGGCAAATGATATTTGTCTCTAGGCAATTGTGAGCAGTACTAATGGATCAATGGTACACTAGAGTTTAATGAAACGATACTGATCATGGACTCCATATTGTAGTGACTAGAGGGTTCTGTTCGATGCCGTATCTCTCATGACTTGCTCATTTTCAACAAAATTGCCAACTTGTTTTTGTTGATTAACATCCCCAATCTTATTGAGCAAAATATAATGAGAAGCTTGCATTCTTGCAAGACCACATGATTGTATAAAACCACAAATTGTATATGAGAAATCAAAATGTATAATCAAGTAGCATTCCTTAATATCGAAACCTCTTCAAGAACTTGGGTTGCCACAATTATATTAACCTTTCCTTTATGGAATGGCTCAACTATCTCAGTTTGTTGTCTTTGAGTTTGAACTTGTAATTTTATTTGGCTTCCAACTATATATTTTGTCTTAAAAACCGAGAAGCGATCTAGACATTGCAATAAGCTACCTATAACCATAGCTGCTATCACTCTTCTAACGAATACAATGCACCTTACTTGTTTCCAATCCCATCTAGCTGTTTGAGCATCTTCTTCAACATTATCCTTGACGGACACATAAGGTTCGTTTTCAGCACAGTCAGATCCACCAATCCTCAAGAATACTTCTTCTAATGTTGTCACAAAACTACCGTAACTCTCAATACCAAGATGTTTTTCAGAGTCAGTATTCCTGCTTTCTATACCTGAAGTATTACATTGATTTTTGATAAAGCTTTCAACCTCCCTAAACAGGCCTTCAAAAGAGGAAGCCGATGCAAGTAGGAGTTGGAATGACATCTTTGGCCCAACATCGGTAAGAAGTGCTACAGAAGGCACATGGCAAAAAATAATATAAGCAATTGCGGATGAACATAGTGATTGCTTTACTAGCGTAAGAGTGTAACCCACACCATAGCGATGCCTCGGGATGTAATGTCCCCTTTTCTAAATTAAAATAATTAATAATATTATTTAAGTTGGGCTCGGTCGTTTCTAATATTTTGGGCAACTTAATAATATTATTATTATTAAAATAAAAAATATTCTTAAATACTTAAAGTAAAAATAATAATATGACTAAGTTAGCTAAAAGTAAATTATTGTTGACAACTTATGTTTTATTATTAAAATAAAATAAGTTTGGAGTTGGAGTGAAAAAGGTATAAAAGATGGAGGGGTTCATTTGGAGTATTTATCATTCATCTATTTTTTGATATTTTATAAGTTGAGTAGTTTGCTTCTACTTTCAGCGATTGAGGACAGAAACCTTCTTCGGTAATCAGATTTTGGGGATGAAAACTCTCAACTTCTGCATGGTGGTTTCATTCAAGGATCACATCAGGTGTGAAGGATTGTTGGATAAGGCATAGGGGTCTAATTTATGCATGGTGTGGCAACTAGGGCATCCATTTGAGCTTGACACAGTAGTTAGGGCATCCATTTGAGGTTGACGTAGCAGCTAGGACATCAATTGGAGGTGGATGTAGCAACTAAGAGGCAATTGGAGATGGGCGACCTGTCTAGAGGAGTCATTCACATGCTTTACCAACCTTGGGAGGGATGGCATCACCCTAGGAGGGAAGATTCGAAGTTTTTTCACTTTGGCTTCATCCGGTTGGTTGATAATTGTTGAATTTGCATTTGTATAATCAGCTGTAAATTATTTAATTTACAAGCCTAGAATTTATTAAAAAAATCAAATTAGATGATGTAAGGGCTCTACCATGAAATAAATTGAATTTTCTTATTTTTTGAAGGTTTTTTTATGTGGATCATATTTTTCCTATCATGTTTTATGGATCATTTTCAGAATTATGTACTTTCATGATAGGGTTTCAATGAAATTCCAAAATTGTATAAATCTTCCCTAAAAGGGATATTACAGTGGTATTAGAGCCAAGATTTTGGTAGCCTGCGAAGGGAAAAATAAAAATAAAAATTGCAGATCCATACGGATCTGTACAATGGTCGTACCCCTATTAGACAAAACAAATTCTAGTCCATATAGCTCCAAACCAATGGTTGTACCATTTATAGCTAGGGTTTCAGTCAGAGCATTGGATCTTGCTACCCTGTGACTCAGAAGGAGAAGATAAAATGGACATAATTTTTTATGATGCTAGGTCTGAAAGGTTTGCCCAAGGGCAAGAGAGATTGACTAATATAATGGCATGATTGATGCACACCATACAAAATTCGAATGGTCAAGGGAGCTCTTCAAGGCCAAACAATATTATTCAGCCACCAAGGACCATGAGTGATTCTTCATCTAGGTCATTCTGGCCTACTTTCCTTCCAAGAGAATAAAGTATTCCAGTAAGAGAAACTCAGGGGTCCATAGTTGATAACATTGCTGCCAGCTACGCCGAATATAGAGCCCTTCCAGTTGAGATTTGGGAAGAACTATCACTTACCAACTTAATGGGATTGAAGAAAGATCGAATTCGAATTAGACCAAGGTCTAAACCATGAGCTACACAAGGAGACTTGCAGCATACCTGAAGAAAGGAAGATGGATAGAAATTTGAAATTGTAATGGTGGAGCATGAAGAAAAATCAAGGCTACAAGTCATGGAGAGGGAACAATCCATGGAGGCATCAACCATACAAAAGGAAAGTAGAAAAAATATTCCAGCCCAAGAGGAAGGAATTCTTCCCTTGTGATGAGGAAAGAGAAAGAAATCAGAAAACAAGAACAAAAGCAAAATAGTGAAGAGATCAAAACAAAAAGGGTTTTACTTGTTGAATGCAAATAGCTCAAGATGGAGGAACATGCACTATCCTTCGAACTTCCAAAGGAGGAGCCATTGATTGATTCTTAGAATAGCATTGTTGGTGGACATGTAAAGGAAGAACATGCAATACATGTTGATTGCCAAGTGTCCAAGTTAAAGTTGTTCTAGCCCAAAAAACACTACATGTTGAATGCCGAGTATCCAAAATTGAGGATGTTTCAGCCCTAGAAGCACCTATTAATCTTCCAAGCATTGCAAAGTTTGAGTCACCGTATAAGATTGATTTTTAGAGTAACTATAGTGATAAACATGCAAGGAAGGAGAATGTTTCAGTTGATGCCACTAATTATGAAATTCTGAATTACAAGGATGGTTGTGTCAAGGCAAATCTCTCAAAATCCCCTACTTCTAAATCAGAAAAAGGAGGCAAGCAATTTGATTACAGCCCGAGGTATACAAAGAAAAGTCATATTTCAGATTTATTGCTTCTTACCATGTCATTGCATGAAGCTTGTCTTTATGGGCAACATGTTAAAAATGGTGATAAGATGAAGAACACATTGAGTAGCAAGGGGCATATAGATCCTTTCATACAAGGTCCAAATGGTGTGTGCATGAAAGAGTGGGATCCGGGTGATTATTTGAGCTACAAGGATGATCACTCTTTGGAACCAAGTCCTACACTTGAAGACAAGGCTATAGAGAAAGGCACCATTGCCGGGGTAGTAAGATACTGGATGTGGAAAGGTGGTAAGCACAATAGATGTTATTTGGTTGTTGTTCAAGGTCCTATAACTTAGCATAGCATGGTTTTGTTGGAGTCAAGCTACATACAGATTTTCCACCCTTGGATGTGTGAAGGAGAAGTCAAGGAAGATAAGAGTCTACAAAATGGCTTCTCCATTCTAGATTGTAGACCTGTTGTTATCCACATTTCTAGTTTGCCCAACATTTTGGTGGCAGCCATACTAGTGGTTCCAAGCTATAATGTCCCTTTTAGGGCAGAATTAGAACCAAATGGGTTTCCCAACAAAACCTAACAATACATACAATTTTTTGAATTTCTTTTCAAACCCTAAGCACATGAAAATTGCAGAATTCTAAAAGTGCCAATTTTAGGACATGAAAACAATATTTAATTTTTCAAATAATTACCAAAATTAAGAAATATTACGGCCAATCATTATCCATTCGAATCTGATTTTTAGCCCAATTATATGGCTGGAAAATATAATAAAAAATACCAAAAATGTTTTATCCTTCAAACAAAAATTAGGCTGGAAATCAACCTTGGAAGTGTTACGTCCAACCCAAGAGGGGGTTCACTACTCTCTAAAGATGCTCATTGCCCACCCTAGATGATTCCTTGCCTTTCTAGGGCTCTTCAACCAAGTCGTGAACCCTCAAAACCTGTTTGCCACACACCTTGAAGCCCCTTTTGTTGTGTTGAACCCAAAATCGGTGTTTACACACCTCAAAATGACCACTGATGCCCGATACAAACCTTTGACTTAAGACTGCCCAAAGGAAGATTAAGGGTTTTCGTCCTTATCTTCAAGTTTCTAGTGAACGTTGACGTCTACAATGGAGAAAGCCAAGCACTTTGTGCTTAAACTCAAAATTCAATTCAAAAACATAACATGAGACTTCAAAATGAACCTCCTTCCCTTTTTATATCCTTTCCCTCCAATATACTTTTTAAATTAAGAATTGACTTATATCAAATTAGAGGAGTCCCCTTCTTTATTACAAATCAAAATACAAAGGAGTTGCCGACATATTCACTTTTGAAAACTCAAACATATTATTTTTATTTAAAGTATTTAAAACACTTTTTATTTTAATAATAATATTATTTTACTTTTAGAAAAGGGGACATTACAGTCCGCTCTTCCCAAATTTGCTTGCCCTCAAGCAAATGCAAGCCCAATTTCTATTATCTTTGGAATACCTGGATCCCACTTCAATCTTGGGAACTTGCAACTCCAAACACTTGCTTCATGAACAAGCCTTGAGCTTCAATGGGTCCTATATTGTTAATATGGGATGAAAACAAACTCAGTTGCCCCCACTCCTGCTTGTCACATGTCATGAACATTGTACTTTCCTTGGACATATGCAAACTATGCATTCTTTGACTCATAAGATTCTCTTTATTAACACTCATATGGGCTGTTCCTAAACCTGCACATAGAACAAACATGTCATTGAAATCAAGAACTCTCCACACCACTCCTTCAATCGCTTCACCATGCCTCGTAGACATGTGGTTCAACCCTCCTTCCAAGCTTGCATCTTCTTCATAGTTTCCATTGGTGTGATGGACTTCCAAAAGTCCTTTCTTACTGTCCCAAACATGGCTATAGCTATACCATTGCATTTTATCGCTCGTAATCAGCATTGTGATGGCTGAAAACTCTTCCATAACAACTGAGAACAATCCCTCATTGATTGTAGGTAGAACATCCTTCCACCTTGTGACTGAAAATACTCATGACCATCATAAAAATTGTTAAGGGACTGGTTCTGTTGCACATAGCAGCAAAAAGGAATAGGAGGACAACTGTCATATTTTAATTTCTTCACAAAATTCAGAAATGGCAGTGATATAGGGGTTGGAATTAATCATACAGTGACTGAAAATGCCTTCTTGGATCTCCAAAAGTCACCTAGATCCCAAACTTTCATGTATAAGCAATTTGGAACTTGTATGAAAGGAATATTCATAAAATTACTATAATATTTTGCACCTTCACGACTTGCTTGGGAAGGTTTGGAAGGTTGGTGGATGGGTAAATTCAAGGGTTTGAATACCAGATTTATTTCTCAAATTTTTCCTAAGTGTAGCAACTCACTTGGGGAAGTTTTAGGGCTGATTTGGAAGTGGAAACGCAGCTTTACCTTCACTAAAATTAGAATGTTTGCAGTGTTAATTTTCAGCCTCCTCGCCACTATCACTTGGCCAAAAAGATTTCAGTTGATTAGCAATATTATCTAAGGGTTTGTTAGAAAACCCCAACTTGGTCTAAATGTCCCATTTAGGGACATGACATGAAATTGAGCTTTTGTTGGACTCACATGGTGTTCCATATATGTATGAAAATGTTGATAAGGGGGAGCCAATGGGAGAACACATGGCACACATAAAGAAGTCCATACAAGGTAGTTTGCATCTCTATAATACCTCTTTCCAAGGAAGTTCATTATTGTTCCTTTTTTGCAAGATTGAATGGGTTTGCCATGGCATATGGGAGACCCCAAGAAGTTGTTGGATGTTTGCCAAAGTAGTAGGCACTCTATAAGGGGAATTTACATAGACTCTGGCATATGGGATAACAAGGTGTCACTTCTCAGTTGTATTTCTTTTGGCAGCTATAGGCCATCTAGCACACCTTGTGAGTGCATGACGACATCTATTGAAGATATGTTTTTGAAGGGCTCATTAAAACTCAACCTGGTAATGAATGGGTTGATGTTTTGGAGCGATTGCATGATGGTACATCACGACTACAACCCACATATCAACATGTACATTTTTTTTGGTAAGGTGATTCCTTTTTGGATGAAGGAACAAGTGTTCATGGTTTCACCATAGAAACGTCCAGCTTTTCGGAGGACTATTTTAAAGAGTTTGGGGTTTGAAATAAGACATAGTAACAACTATTGTGAGTTGCACAAGGCAGCCTACGCTTGGGGCAGCATGTTGTTTGGAAAAAATTGTAGTCGGAGAGCTTGTTGGGAGGATGCTAAGGGTTGGTGGCCCCTTAGCAAAATCGTATACATTCATGGCAGCCTTATGTGGGAACAGGGGAAGCCTTTAGAAGGTTGTGGTAGCACTTTCAGAGCTTGGGGCAACCCTCAAAACATAGTGACAACAGTAAGAAGATTCAGATTGGAATTTCTCTTCCATGGGAAGCCATGACTGGGAGAGTTTGTATTTTGACATGTGTTGGGACACCTTTTTGGATATTGCAATTGCTTGAGGACAAGCAATTTTGGGCGGGAAGGATTGTAATGTCCCCCTTTTTGGCCTAAGGGCTTTGGACATGTCCACTAGCCTATTTTTTGGTGTTTCCCCTAGGCTATGGGAAAGAAAGAGAAAAAAGAAGCACATACTACCCTCTTTGAAAGGTAAAAGTGAAGGGGTCACTTAATTTGTTATATTTTTGCATCACTGGGAGAGTTTGTATTTTGAGATGTGTTGGGACACCTTTTTGGATATTGCAATTGCTTGAGGACAAGCAATTTTGGGTGGGAAGGATTGTAATGTCCCCCTTTTTGCCCTAAGGGCTTTGGACATGTCCTCTAGCCTATTTTTTGGTGTTTCCCCTAGGCTATGGGAAAGAAAGAGAAAAAGGAAGCACATACTACCCTCTTTGAAAGGTAAAAGTGAAGGGGTCACTTAATTTGTTTTATTTTTGCATCGAGGAAGGCCCTTTTGTGACTTAAAGGACATAAAGTGCCTTCAAGTAGCTTTTAAAAGCTAACCGACCTTTATGTACTTAACTTTGCCCTCATAATTTAAAAATGTGAGTATATAAAGGGAGTTTGGAATTCATTGAAGGGTTATGTTTTGGATAATAAATTTGATATCAAGCATGTAATGCTTGACCAAGCATGTAAAGCTTGGAATAGAGCAAGGATGACAACCCTTGTTTCTACTAGGGCATCCTCACCTAGGGGATTGCATTGATTTCTCATTGTTTGGTTTTGCAAATTGAGCTCTAATTTCAGGGCTTGAAGGCACCTAGGGCAGTGCCTAGGGTTTGTGGAGTGTGGAAGACAATTGTGAGGGTTTGAAACCCTCTTAAGGGCAGCAACATATTAGTTGTAGCTGGGCGACCTAGTGGGGAGGTTGGTGGCAACATTTTGGAAGCATTTGGATGGTGTGGGAGGGCTTTTTCCTGCCCTAGAATATTCTATGAGTTTTCAGCCATTGGGAGAATTGGTATAAAGAATTTTTTTGCAAGGATTGAGTATCATTTCTGCCCTAAAACAATATTTTGAATTTCTTATGATTATTCAATCTTGGGCAATTCAGTTTGGAGTCTTGTGAGGAGGGTTTGTGGGCTATTTGATGCTCAAATAAATATTCTGATTTTCGTATTTATTTCCAACCATTATTCAGTTTTTTTTGGGAATATTTTGGAAGGTCTTGAGCCTTCAATAATATTTGTAATTGTCCTTGCTGTAACCCTAAGAGAAGTGCCCCTATTAGAGATTGATTCTTGCAATTTGGAAGATCTTTGTAGGTCTAATCAATGATATACAACTTGCTGGTGTTTTAAATTAGTTTTCAGCTAATTGTTGGATGGATAAAAGAGGATTTTGGGTAGTTTTATGTGGTATATCAGATCTGTACTTGTGTGTGGATTTAATGGAGAAAATACTATTTGTGTCCTAAATAATATTCCTATGATGACACATTTGATGGCTAGGTTTGAGTTACTTATTTCCAACTTGTTTAAAGTTTGTATGGTTTCTTGTGCTTGGGTATTAAGGTTTCAGGGAAGACCCCAATATTGTTGAGTTGTCCCATTTGGGGACATTACAAAAGAACAAATCATGCATGAAGAAGGAAAAGATGGAGGGACAAACCCTCATGAAGATTCCAATGAAGGGATTAAAAAATATGAAAATTCAGATTTGAAGAAGGAAGGTGCACAACTCATGGAAACATCCTCCATGCCAAGAAAAAATGGTCAAAATACTCCAAGCCAAGAGGAATAAAAATCTGCCCTTATAGCAAGGACCCAAGCGAGGTGTGATGAATGGCTAAGGAGGGCAAGGGAAACGAAATTGATAGCCTTTCAAGCTAGACAACACCTAAGGGAGTTTAAAAGGGAAGGTGAGTTCTTAAAATATCACTATGATAGTTTTAAAAATGAAGTAAAATCCATTTTGCATATTGGTGGGGAAAAAGTGATAGACAAGTTCAAAATTCCAAGTTTTTTGGCACCCATGCAAGGAGGTTGGCAAGGCTTTTAGATCATGAAAAAAAACATGAAGGTGAAGAGCATGCAAACCACTCCAAATTGTGGTAAGTATCATGATTTACTTGCTAGATTGCAAAGTCTACATAAGGTGGTTGTGACCAAGGGAAGCATGCAAGGCAAGTGTGTACAACCATTGGCCAAAATTGAGGTATGTACAACTGTTTTTGATTCATTTCCAGTTCTTTTAAATCAGACTCCATGCGGGAAAGCACACTTCAACAGCCATGGTATGAAAGAGAACACCTTGATTAGTGTTGTGTAAGGGTTGGCTATGTGGAGTCGCAAGGTGCAAGTTGTGCAAGGTACATACCGCTGTTTGGGAAGAAAAAAATGAGCAATTCATGACTGTTACAGTCACTATACAGCCTACTTACATTATGTTTTATGTGGGTTTACCAAATGTTCAACTTGGATAATCATGAAAGTGATGATGGATAATAGGTGCTATGACCTATGGGTCATTATGGGGGCTGTTTGTGACTTGTTGATTGCTGTTTTTCACATCTCCAGCTTGTTTCCCTTAAGGTTTATTGTTGCTATGGTGAATATGGGCCCTAGGAAGGTGTGATTCCCACACCGTAGCTTCCCACACCGTAACACCACGGAGGTGATCCAAGCATGTGCAAGTGGATTTCCAGCCACTATAAGGAATTTGAAGAGGAAAATAACATGTTACAGCCATGATAAGAGTGACATAGGCACATCTTTTGAAATTCGGGTGAGAAGCGGTTGTAAAGAAAAATCAAGGCATCTAGGAGTGCACATCATGTTCATAAGACTTGATAAGGTGGTAAAAAAGGTGTTGTTAAACACCCTTGTATTTACTAACATGTTCGCTATATGTGTAGGGTCACAACGTGAGCCAGTTGAAATGGAAACAAAAGGTGCAAAAGAAGCTATAGATCTTGAGTTGGAGCAAGCACTATGATGTCCAAAGAATTATCACATTCCATGCTTGGAAGATTTGGTCAATCCGGAAAATGATAGGGTCATAAGAGCTGGAAATAATGAAAGGACTTACCACATAAGCTTGAGGAAAGAGGATGGAGAGAAGGCTGCAATTTTTGAGTGTTGGCAGCCATCAACCTCAAGAGGGGACAGCCCTACCACAAAATCAGTAAGACATGCTAAATTTGAAGTTTGTTATGTTTTTGAAAGGAAAGATAGAAGGAAAATTACTGTGCATAGGCAGCCCATAAGATGTAAGGGGCAGCACCCTATTCCATGCTACAAGGGTGTGTTAGAGGATGAGGATGAAGGAATTAGACCCCTCTTGAACTGGGCAAAGGTCCAGATCATAAAAAACAGAGGTAAACATAACTTTTTGTGGAAAAATCAGCCCACTTTACACTCAAAAAATTATGAGTTTGTAGGGCCAACTCAGCTGCCCATAAAATTCATAAATTCTGATTTTTTTTTGCATGCTATAGCCCCTTATAAGTTATGAAAATGTAGGGACAATGGGGTCCCTCTTTCATGTCAAAAGGTTGGACTATTGAAGGAAGGTACAGCCCTTTCTAAGTTTGAAGTTGGGGTATTTTTTTGGCTCAATGTGTGTCCCCAACATTGTTGATACTGTTGGAAAAAGGCAGCAAGGGAAAAAACAAGCAACACTCATGAGGACACCAATGCAATATTGCTTACACTTCCATGGTATTTACATACAAGGTATGCCTTCAAGTTATTTCAAGATGGTTCTCTTTTTGCAAATTGGAAAACCACGATTTTGGGTTGGGGGAAGCTTGTCATGGCACATGGGATACCCTAAGGAGTTTTTGGATGCTTACCAAGGTAGTGTATACTCCATGACTGAATTTCAAATGGACATATTCATAAGGGGCAATGACATTACACATTTCAGTCATGATCCTTTTGACAACTTGAGCTCACCTAGCTCAACTTGTGAGTGCATATTGTCATCCTTTGAAGATATATGCATGAAGAACTCATCTAAGTTCAACTTGGTAGTGGATGAGTTGACATTTCTGAGCAATTTCAAGGATGAACATCCCAACTATAGCCCTCAAAGCTGCAAGTATAGTTTGGTTGATGAGATGTTTTTCTCCTTGTTAAGGGGACAATTGATCATAGCTTCAACTCGGGGGTTTACAGCCCTTGGAAGACATGTTTTGGAGAGTTTGAAGCATGAAATGAAGAATAATAATAGTTGTTTTTGAGTTGCATAGGGCAGCCTACGATTGGGGCAGTGAGTTGTTTGAAGGAGAATACAGTTGGAGGGTTAATTGGGAGGATGCTAAGGGCTGGTGGTTTCTTAGCAACAATAGGTACATTTATGGCAGCTTCATGTGGGGGCATGAGAGGCCTATAAAAGGTTGATACAACACTTACAATGCTTGGGGCAACTCTCAATTTACAGGGACAGTAGTATTGGGATGCAGATTGAGGGTTCTTTTCCTGGGGAAACAACTACAGGCAGACATTGCATAATGAGTGTCAGGACATCCTCATGGATATTACAATTGCTTGAGGACAAACAATTTTGAGCAGGGAGGATTGTTATGTGCCCCCTTTTGGCCTAAGCACGGACATGGCCATTAGCCTAGTTATTTTGGTGCTTTCCCTAGGCTAAGGAAGAAAGGGAAACATTGGTTCTATTTTTAAGTTATAAAAGATACATTTTTATATATTTTTTTATATTATAACTTAAAAGGTAACTTGTGAGAAAGGGTTAGCTTAAACCTTAATGAAGAAAAGAGAATAGATATTTTAAATTCACTTTAACTCTCCCTCCAAGTGGAGCGTCCCTTTTTAGGGAGGACTTGTGCGAAGATTTGGTAGAAAAGGTGGTATGATGATCTTTTGAAAGGTTACCATGAATTTATGATATTTGATTTTGAGGCTAAAGCACAAAATGCTTGGCTAAGTGATTTGAAGATGTAAATATTCAAGGACACAAGGGTTTGGAGATGAAAACCTCCACTCCTATTGAGGGCAACACTACTTTCAGGTGTTGTAATTGCATTTCAAATTCAATGATTCGTTGATTTGGCCCTCTTCCAGGGAAGCGACTTGCATTGGCAAGTGTAAATATCAGTTGTGGTGCCTTGACTTGTTTTTGGGAGCCATTCACAAAGGTTTTAGGGCTGTTTATGGGTAGCAAACAAATTTGTGTAACAAAGACCCCTTTTATTAGCGCTGCGTTGGAATTTGCTGGTTGAAAAAGGTAGGAATTATATATGTAGGGCAACACTGTAGTTTCTAGTTTGGAGCTCACTTTTGGGCCTCTTTCACTAAATAGAAAATTTTGAATTTAATCGTATAAATTTGCAAATATTTGTATCTTCATTTTGAGCCATCAAATATATTCATGTGGAATATATTGGGAGATTGAATTTTCTTATTTTCACTGTATTTTCTAAAAATAAAATTTAGAAATTAATATTTTACGAATCTTTTTGGACAAGAGGGTTTGAAAAATCAGTATTTATTTGAAAATAAAATTTCATAATTTTTGGAGGAGTTTCAAGGCATAAATCGCCAATTTACCCTAGTTGCTAGGGTCTGGCAAGCCTAGTCTAATTGCTAATTTTAACTTACTGATTTTGTTCAAGGGTTTCCATCGGAGTTTGTTGAAAAGTTGTTTATTGCTTATTTTATCCCAAAAAAGGACATTACATGCCTTTCTTCAATGCCATGAAATGTGCAAGGCTCATTTCTTCTCTGATTGCTATTGGAAAAGTCATTTATTCGTCATAGTTTGTAGCCACATCATTCCATATAGAAGGCTGTTCCCCCCTTTTTGGAATGACTTCCTCCCTACGAAAGAAGTTGCTCTGATTAGGCCTTCTTGTAGATTCAACTGTCACCCTAGGTGGAGGGGAAGGGTTGTTGTATGTACTTGAAGTGTTGCTTTCACTATTCTGTGGCTTGAGTCCATTCATATCCTTCATGGTTTGGATGAAATCAACCATCATTTCCATCAACTGCACTTGATTTTGGGCAAATCTTTCAAAACTAACCCTATCCAGGTCATCTATGTTACTTTGCCTTCGTTGTTCCAAGTTTGCCTTTTGCAGTATGAAATGTCCCCCTTTGGGAATATTTTTTGGAATCTGATTTTTTATGTCAAATCCTCATAGAATAAAGAATTCTAATTTTTAGAATAGCAAACCCTAGCCGATTTAATATGCCAAAAAATAGAATAAAATATGCTAATACCAATGCATTACTTAGGCAACCCAAACATGCCAAAATAGCCTTTCAAAAGGGTGAAATGGAGCTTCAAACCCTAGGCATTCCCCTTGGAAAAATTATCAGATTTATTCCCTGTTGTAATGACAAATTTCAGAATGTTGTACTTGCTTCAAATTGGCATAAAATGTTATTCAAATATTCTCTAAATATTATAGAAAAATACAACCAGTGTTGGGGTCCAATGACCTTCCATAATATATTAAAAATTAGAAATTAATTCAAAAAAATTCCTATAAAATTCAGAATCAAGGTTGGGTATGAGAAGATCCTCAAACCCTACCAAACAACATCTAACATTATTTTGGCTAAAGTTTTCAAATAATATACGATCATCTAGAATGCGCCGGCGAACGACGAGCATATGGTCAGAGGATCCCTACAATCTATTGTACTGAAAGCACACTCGACACCAAGTATGTGCTACTCAATCCAATATGGAAATGAGGCGACCATATGGTGGAGATAACATAAATTACAAAACAAAGGAACTCTACGTCAAGTATGTGCTACCCAATCCAAAGCGGAGTAAGGGGCTACCATATGACGGAGTGAAATTAATAACAATGCTTTAATTGGAAATACTGAAGAATGAAACTACTCCTCACCCAGCATGTGCTTGCTAACCCCAGAAGGGAAAGTAGCTACCATAGGGCGGAGTTCTACACCCAGAATGTGCTTGCTAACCCAAATAGGGAAAGTAGCTACCATAGGGCGGAGCTAAAAATTAATACAATAACTTAATGAAAACTGAACTTTTGAAATCAGATTTGAACAAGTAAAGAATGGCTGCCAGTACTACTGTCAGCTTACAAAATAAGAAGAATTTGCTCTTAGAAAGAAGAAAAACCAGCCACCTATTAAATTCTTCAGATGTTCATAACTCACACAAAATTTGCTCAATCTTCCTGATTTCTGTTGCGAAGTCTCTTCCTTAAGATGGCGCCCAAGCTAGCACCCAAGATCTGATCCAATCTACATCCAATAATTAATACACGGATTCCAATGCAAACTCCAAGGGGCGTCCTAGCTGAATGGGGCGATTTGCTCTAGGAAATAATTGCAAGTTTTAAAAATTCTGAAAATATGAGAAAAGGGGCGCCTAAGCCTAGGCAAGACCATGAAATAATGCCCAAAACTTTTTTCTTTGTTTTTTCTGATTTATGAGTAAAAACCAAGATCTGTCTTATACAGAATACAATATCTGAAACACTAATAATACCAATTAACTAATAATGAAATAACTGAAATGAATACATAAGTAAATACAAATATCAATGACTGAATCACCACTAGATGCTGTCTTGCAAGCATGAAATGATGCCCAAGCTAGGATGCCTTCATTCCCCGAAGCAGTTCCAGAGCCAAAGCGGCAGCATAACAATGTATAAAACCAAGATGTTCAAATGAGAACCCAATGCTTTCTTTTATAGGCTTCAGTTGGCCTCCTTTGAAGCCTTAAAAAGTGGCGCCCTTTCCCAAGCAATGATGGCACCCCCCTTCAAGTCCACTTTTTAAAAATAACATTAAGTTAATTCGACTAGGCCAAGGTCATAATTTTAAAATATAATGTTATTTTTTTAAAATAAACTTATTTCTCCAAAACCGCATTCTGAAGCCCAAAACTGAATGAGTCAACTGAAAAAGGGAAAGTCAACTCCTTGAGACAAACCTGCTAGCTGCCAAAAATAGAATTTACTAAAAATAGTAAATTCTTAGAAATGCTCAGAAAGCCGAAACATACCCCCGCGAAGCTCTCGAAAAACCCAGAAAGAATTCGCCATCAAAACTCCGAGCAAGGTCATCCTAAAAAATAGGAAACCCTAATTTGCACCTTTCGAATAGCCTACGAATTTCCAGAACTAGGCCAACGGTCACTGTGAGATCAGATTCAAGAAGGGGACATTACAGTCCGCTCTTCCCAAAATTGCTTGTCCTCAAGCAATTGCAAACTAGGATGATGTAAGATGTCATCATTTTCCCAAGTTGCATCCTCCATAGGTAGGTCCTTCCACTTTACCAGGTATTCTCTGATGGTTCTTTTCCTCAAAGAACGTTCTCGAACATCAAGTATCTCCTCTGAAATTAGAGCCAACTGTCCCTCTTCATCCAAATGTGGTAACTGTGATGAAGCAATTACATTATGTCCAAGTGCCTTCTTGAGGCGAGACACGTGGAAGACGTTATGCACTCTGCTATCAGAAGGTAGCTCTAATTCATAAGCTACTGCTCCAACTTTTCTGATGACCCTAAAGGGCCCATAGAAGCGAGGTTTGAGCTTTTCAGCTCCACTCTTCTTGAGAGTAGACTGTCTATATGGTTGTAATCTAAGATAGACCATATCTCCAACCTCGAAAGAACGCTCAACACGCCTCTGATCCGCATACAATTTTTGCTGATTTTGTGCAATTTGCAAATTATCCTTCAAAGATTTCATTATGTCCTGACTATGCTGCAACAAATCCTTGGCTACGGGTGCTTTGCTGTCACCAAACACTATATTTGCAAAACTAGGTGCCTCATACCCATAAAGTGCCAAGAAAGGAGACATCTTAATTGACATATGAAAAGTAGAGTTGTAGCAGTACTCACCAATATGCAGCCACTTGACCCAAGTTCTCTGCTGTTCTGACACATAATTTCTCAAGTAGCCTTCCAACCACTTGTTCACCACTTCAGTTTGCCCATCTGTTTGGGGATGGTAGCTAGTGCTTGGGGTGAGCACAGTGCCACTCATTCTGAAGACTTCTTGCCAAAACTTACTTAGGAACTTGCTGTCCCTATCACTCACGATGTTCTTTGGCAGTCCATGCAGCTTAAACACTTCTCGAAAAAATAGATCTGCAACTTGGGCTGCAGAAAAAGTGCTGGTAATGGCGAAGAAGTGAGCAAATTTGGTTAGCCGATCCACCACTACATAGATGCAATCCTTTCCTTGGGCTTTGGGCAACCCTGTGATGAAGTCCATTGTCATGTCCCCTTCTCAGTGACATCTCTCGAAGCACAGGATTAGCCTATCATACGACCCTCGTAGGCTGATCGTTTGGATAGAGGGTCACCTGGGAGCTTGGCACATGCTTCAGATCGGCAGAGTTTGATCAGTTGGCTTTCGTTTGGGCTCGATCGGACACTTTTGGCAGAGGTTACTATTTTTAGCAGTTCTTGGTGGTCAGTGTGGGACCCCTGCTATTTTTGGCAATATGGGTTGACAGCATTCGGAATCACTCCAGTATATGACCGCTTCAGACGGTTCGGTCATCGGGCGAGTAACGAGGGAAATATTAATATTTAATTGCATTAATTAAATATTAATATTACGAGATTATTATATTAAGTTATAATTAAAAATTATAACTTAAGTGATTTAATGCTGAGGGGGCGCCCATCATCAGGAAGGGGCCAAATTTAATATTATTATAAAATTTGGCCTAAGTTGAAAATATTAAAATAATTAAAGAATTGCGATTTTTAATTAAAAAGTCTTATTATAGTGGAAATCGCACCTCTTTGGTTATATATACTTCTGCATTGGGAGGAGCGCCATTATGTCATTTGGAGAATTGAAAATTGATCAAATTTGTCTGAGCTAGAGCTTCAGGGGTTCAAGTTCATTTTCCTTGGAGAACGTGCCATCTCCATTGGAAGCAATTCAGAGGGTGTGAAATAACACCTGATTTATTGCAGTCGGGGTTTTCTTCATTCAGGAGAAGACATTGTTTTTCAGAGGTTATCATCACAGGTTTTCATCAGGGTTATTCCTTCTTCAGTCAGGGATCATTTAGGCGCCCATTTTTGGAGGTTGAAATAGCCAGAGGACAGGCCGTACAGCAGCATTAATTGCTGGTTTTTATCCCAGCCGTACCTGTACCTGGCCGTACCATCTACTGCAGAGGACAGACATCATAAGAGCAGGGCGCAGGGTTTTTTCTGTGAAAAAAAAAAAGTACATGTCCGTACCGTACGTACGGCATCCGTACGGCGTCCGTACGGACTGTACCGCGCCTGGTTTTTGGCAGCAGTCATCAGTTCTATTGGGCAGCGAACAGTCCAAGTTTTTCTTGAACCAAACAGCAAGTTTTTTTTTGTAAACTCATGCAACTAGGGTTTCATTTTTTATAAAAAAATAGTCTTTTCGATATTCAGTAAATTTTATAGGATTTATTTATCATTTTATGCAAATCCGCATTTCTTTCAAAAACTGGCAAAAAACCCAAAAACAATAAAAAAAATTCAAAAACCTCAAAAAAAACATATAAACCGTCAGTTGTCAGAATCAGAGGGAACTTGGGGTTCCTACAGTGGTATCAGAGCTAAATCCTGCCATCCTACGGGTTTAGCTATCTTATGCAGCCGGATCAGATTGGGTCACCCAGGTATTACACACGCAGGCGAGCCCTGATTGACAGGCAACAGAGTTTGAGCAGGCAGCCGGGCAATATGGCTGACAGAACAGATATACCTAGGCCGGGACATAATGACAGAGATCAGGAGGGTGCAGAGTTCATGCATACACTTCGAGATCTTCGTGCAGGGCAGCGGCGATCCGATGAGGTATTGCAGCAGGTGGCAGCGGCACTACAGAGGTTGGGTACTTCGAGGAGACCGTCACCTAATCGTGACGATGACAGGAGTGATGCAGGGTCACGGAGAGCTACTAGGGCAGCATCACGGACAACAGATAGGCCTACTAGGCCCACTTTCACGAGACAGGAGCCCGGCGAGGCTATACCAGATGAGGAGCATGATGAGTTATTCGCTGACACCCTTATGGCAGCGCATGAAGAATGGGAGTTGGTACCTCCTGCGGTCAAAGAGATGATCACTTTTGACCGTTTTATTATATAGAGGCGAGAGCATAACAGATCTCGGCAGGATAGGAGACCTCGTAAGCAGAATAATGATCTAAAACATGCTACGAACCGGCTCACATTGGCGACATTCGATGGTAGTGGTAAGATGACTGCTCAAGCTTGGATTAGCAAGCTTGACACATTCCTTACACTGCGCCCGATGGCTGAGAGTGACGCCATCCGATATGCTACTTTGCATCTTGAGGGAGTTGCTTACGACTGGTGGCACCATGGTATGGTGACTTTACAGCATGACAGGATCACTACATACCAGGAGTTTGTGGACAGGTTGGTTGAGCGCTTTGACAAGAAGGATCCAGAAACCTACTTCCGAGACTTAGCACAGTTGAGGCAGAGTGGCAGTGTAGAGACCTACATAGGTGACTTCCAGAAGTTATCCGTTATGGTCCCTAACATCTCAGAGAGGCGTTTGGTAGTACTCTTCATGGAGGGGTTGTCAGAACCATTGCGAGGTTGGATCAAAGCTTTTGATCCTCCTTCGTTACAGGAGGCGATGAAGAAGGCACGAAACATGGAGTTAGCAGCACCATCGAGTAAATTCAGCTCCAGAGGTTCTTCATCATTCAGGGATAACAAGGGCTTTAACAGGAATAAGGATAAGACTGATGTTAGCAAAGAAAAATCAAACTTCAGGAATGATCCAAAAGGTAAATCAGCAGCCCCACCTTTGGATCATGAGGCCCTTAATGACTTACGCAGGAAGAAGCTTTGCTTCTACTGCAAAGGACCATATGACGCTAATCACGATTGTCCTCTAAGACCTAAGGGCAAGGCAAATCGTATAATGTGGGCGTTCTATGAGGACTCGGAATCAGAGGATTCCGAACAGCAGGAGAGTTCAGAGAGTTCAGAGCCAGAGGCTCCAGAGCATATAGTTGAGACAGAGCCCGAGCTTCAGGTCCAGGAGGCCCGTTTATCTAGTATCCAGCAGGAGGGTTCTTTCCGGATTCGTGGTGTGTTGGCAGGACAGAGGGTCATTACCCTACTTGATACAGGAGCCACGCATAATTTCATAGATGCTAGATTTGTTGAGAAACGTGGACTCATCACAGAGGAGTTTGAGGGCATAAGAGTCAAAGTGGCCGATGGGTACACTTTGAAATGTGAGCGCATGATTAAGGATCTCCCTTTATGCTTGAACAAATATGAGTTCAAGGCAGATTACTATGTGGTTAATATGGGGGACGTTGATTTGGTCTTGGGGATGAAGTGGTTGCATTCATTGGATGAGGTCACACTTCGCCTCAAGGACATGGAGATCCGTTTTGATGTTAACGGAAAGACACACATTCTTAAGGCAATTCGGGACAGCAACATCAAAACAATTTCCTTCCGCCGGATGGAGCGGCTTATGCGTCACGACATGGTAGAGTGGGCTGCCGAGTGTCATTTAGCACCTATACAGGAGGGACAGCAAAAGATAGATTATCATCCGGATATACAGGAGTTGAGAATCAGGCATGACAAGGTGTTCAGTGACATTCCGCCAGGTAGACCTCCAGACAGGGGCATAGAGCACATCATTGAGCTCGAGGAGGGTGCGAAACCCGTTATGATAACTCCCTACAGGCATCCAAAAAGATTGAAGGATGAGATAGAAAAGACAATTAAGGAGTTACTCGCTATGGGACACATTCGCCCTAGCAAGTCACCATTTGCTTCTTCGGTTGTTTTGGTGAAGAAGAAGGATGGGACTTTACGCATGTGCATTGATTACAGGGTCTTGAATAAGAGGACAATTAAGAACAGATACCCTATACCGAGGATTGATGAGCTTATTGATGAGCTCCATGGGTCATGTTACTTCTCTAAGATTGATTTACGGTCGGGCTATCATCAGATCAGGGTGAGAGAGCAGGACATAGAGAAGACGGCTTTCCGATGCCATTGTGGGCACTTCGAGTTCGTAGTGATGCCATTTGGACTCACTAACGCACCAGCCACTTTTCAGTCTACGATGAACCGGGTTTTTCATTCATTGCTGAGGAGGTTTGTGTTGGTCTTTTTCGATGACATCCTTATATATAGCAGGTCTTGGCAGGAGCACTTAGCTCATTTGGAGGCAGTGTTGAGTACCTTGGAGAGGGAGTCCTTGTACGCCAAGGAATCCAAGTGCGACATAGGGATGACCGAATTGCTATATCTCGGTCACATCATTAGTGCAGATGGAGTGCGCATGGATCCTGAAAAGATCCGCGCCATTGTTGACTGGCCTACACCGGCGAACCTGACGCAGTTGAGAGGGTTTCTCGGTTTATGTGGGTTCTACCGCAGATTCGTGAATGGGTATTCACGACATGCAGCCCCGATGACAGATTTATTGAAGAAGGGGGCTTTTGTTTGGACTTCAGAGGCACAGGAGTGTTTTATGAAGTTCAAGGAGCTGATGACCACATGCCCTGTTCTAGCACTACCGGACTTTACGAAGCCGTTCGAGCTTCAATGCGATGCATCAGGTGAGGGCATTGGTGCGGTGCTTATGCAGGACAAGCACCCGATTGTGTATGAGAGCCGCAAGCTCAGAGGACCCGAGAGATTGTATAGTATATATGATAAGGAGATGCTCGCAATCATACATGCCTTAGCAAAATTTCGACAGTATCTTGTCGGCAGCAAATTTTGCATTAAAACTGATCATAACAGCTTGAGACACTTTTTAGGGCAGCGAGATCTCAATGATAGGCAGCAGAAGTGGGTCAGTAAGTTGCAGGCTTATGACTTTGATATCTCATATATCAAAGGTACACAGAACGTAGTGGCTGATGCACTTTCACGTAAGCCGTACTTGAGCACTATGGTTCATATTTCAGAGGATTGGAGGCATATGATAGTGGCAGAGTATGCCAAGGACAGTTGGGCCTCCAACATTGTTGAGGGATCAGTAGTTGATACCAGGTATACACTTGTAAATGATTTGATCATTTACAAGCACAGGATATTTTTGATCCCAGGGTCAGAGGTGAAGAACATCGTTATGCGAGCCTTTCATGACACGCCTACAGCAGGACATCCTGGATATTTCAAAACATATAGGCAGATCCGGGAGAGATTCACTTGGAAAGGACTCAAGACAGATGTTCTTCAGTATGTGCGTGAGTGTCCTGTTTGTCAGCAGAACAAATAGGAGAACACGTACCCGGCAAGTTTATTACAGCCACTTCCGATTCCTGACAGGAAGTGGGAATGCCTGTCGATGGATTTTATTACGGGCTTGCCTAAGGCCCAAGGGCGTGATTGCATTTATGTAGTTGTGGATCGGCTTACGAAGTATGCCCACTTCTTTCCGATCACCACGACTTACACAGCTACGCAGGTAGCAGAGGTTTTCTTTCGCGAGGTATTCAGACTTCATGGGTTGCCTCGGAGTATCGTGAGCGACAGAGATAGTCGGTTCCTGAGTAACTTCTGGCAGGAGGTTTTCAGACTTTGTGGGACTGAGCTCACTCCGAGCACTAGCTACCACCCGCAGACTGATGGGCAGACAGAGATTGTGAACAAATGGGTGGAAGGATACCTCCGAAACTACATAGCAGGGCAGCAGAAGGCGTGGGTCAAATGGATACATTTGTGTGAGTATTGCTATAACTCGACATTCCATATGACCATTCAGATGTCACCCTTCATGGCGTTGTACGGGTATGAGGCGCCGAGTTTCCTTGATTTGCTACTGAGCGATAGTAGAGTGCCGAGTGCAGGAGGTTGGTTGCAGGAGAGTCAGGACACTATGAGGGCTCTTAAGGAAAATATAGCTAAGGCACAAAACCAGCAGAGACAGTATGCGGATCAGAAGAGGACGGAGAGGCATTTCGAGGTGGGTGACATGGTTTACCTCATGCTGCAGCCCTACCGTCAGTCCACTCTTAGGAAGAGTGGGTCAGAGAAGCTCAAGCCGCGCTATTACGGACCTTTCAGGATCCTGAGGAGAGTTGGCGAGGTGGCTTACGAGCTTGAGCTTCCAGCAGAGAGCAGGGTACACAATGTTTTTCATGTATCACGCCTCAAGAAGGCGTTGGGTCATCGTGTGGTACCGTCTGCAGTTCTACCTCCCTTAGATGACGAGGGAAAGTTGATTTTAGTACCTGAGTCCATCCTGGAGTATAGGGAGAGACAGTTGCGTAGGAGGACTATCAGGGAATATTTGGTGAAATGGAGAGATTTCCCTGTTGAGGATGCGACATGGGAGAGTGAGGATATTCTACAGCATCCAGCATTGAGATTGCTTGAGGACAAGCAATTTCAGGAGGGGCGGACTGTCATGTCCCCTTCTCAGTGACATCTCTCGGAGCACAGGATTAGCCTATCATACGACCCTCGTAGGCTGATCGTTTGGATAGAGGGTCACCTGGGAGCTTGGCACATGCTTCAGATCGGCAGAGTTTGATCAGTTGGCTTTCGTTTGGGCTCGATCGGACACTTTTGGCAGAAGTTACTATTTTTAGCAGTTTTTGGTGGTCAGTGTGGGACCCCTGCTATTTTTGGCAATATGGGTTGACAGCGTTCGGAATCACTCCAGTATATGACCGCTTCAGACGGTTCGGTCATCGGGCGAGTAACGAGGGAAATATTAATATTTAATTGCATTAATTAAATATTAATATTACGAGATTATTATATTAAGTTATAATTAAAAATTATAACTTAAGTGATTTAATGCTGAGGGGGCGCCCATCATCAGGAAGGGGTCAAATTTAATATTATTATAAAATTTGGCCTAAGTTGAAAATATTAAAATAATTAAAGAATTGCGATTTTTAATTAAAAAGTCCTATTATAGTGGAAATCGCACCTCTTTGGTTATATATACTTCTGCATTGGGAGGAGCGCCATTATGTCATTTGGAGAATTGAAAATTGATCAAATTTGTCTGAGCTAGAGCTTCAGGGGTTCGAGTTCATTTTCCTTGGAGAACGTGCCATCTCCATTGGAAGCAATTCAGAGGGTGTGAAATAACACCTGATTTATTGCAGTCGGGGTTTTCTTCATTCAGGAGAAGACATTGATTTTCAGAGGTTATCATCACAGGTTTTCATCAGGGTTATTCCTTCTTCAGTCAGGGATCATTTAGGCGCCCATTTTTGGAGGTTGAAATAGCCAGAGGACAGGCCGTACAGCAGCATTAATTGCTGATTTTTATCCCAGTCGTACATGTACCTGGCCGTACCATCTACAGCAGAGGACAGACATCATAAGAGCAGGGCGCAGGGTTTTTTCTGTGAAAAATAAAAATAAAAAATTTGTACCTGTCCATACCGTACCGTACGGCATCCGTACGACGTCCGTACGGACTGTACCACGCCTGGTTTTTGGCAGCAGTCATCAGTTTTATTGGGCAGCGAACAGTCCAGGTTTTTCTTGAACCAAACAGCAAGTTTTTTTTTGTAAACTCATGCAACTAGGGTTTCATTTTTTATAAAAAAATAGTCTTTTCGATATTCAGTAAATTTTATAGGATTTATTTATCATTTTATGCAAATCCGCATTTCTTTCAAAAACTGGCAAAAAACCCAAAAACAATAAAAAAAATTCAAAAACCTCAGAAAAAAACATATAAACCGTCAGTTGTCAGAATCAGAGGGAACTTGGGGTTCCTACATCCATCGAGATACTTTCCCATTTTTGATTGGGAATAGGGAGTGGTTGCAATAAACCGGCTGGTAATGTATGCTCATTTTTATTTGCTTGACAAACAGGGCACTCCTGAATGTAGCGTTGTACCTCTCATTTCAATCCCTTCCAAGAAAACCTTTCTCGGATCTGCCTATATGTCTTGAAAAAACCTTGGTGACCAGCAACTGGAATATCATGAAAAGTCAAAAGAATCTTCTTCTTCAGCTTAGAATCAGCCACTAGAAAGATTCTTCCCTTATAATGTATCAATCCCTCAACCATCTTGTACCTTTCATCATGAAAAGTACCTTCAAGAATGTTGGTTGCAAACTGATTTTTAGCATAATCAGCAAGCAACATGTCTCTCCAATCTGCAGTAAGCTCACACAATGAGCTAAGATGAGGTCTCCTGGAGAGAGCATCGGCCACAATATTATTTTTTCCTTTTACATATTCAATATCAAAGTCGTAAGCTTGAAGCTTACTCACCCATTTCTGTTGCCTCTCATTTAGATCTTTCTGGTGCATGAAATGCTTGAGGCTATTGTGGTCAGTCTTAACCACGAACTTATTCCCCACCAAGTACGTCTGAACTTGGCTAATGCATGCATAATGGCAAGCATTTCTTTGTCATAGATTGAATATGTTCTTTCA
This sequence comes from Torreya grandis, assembly GCA_037957365.1. NCBI lineage: Eukaryota > Viridiplantae > Streptophyta > Pinopsida > Cupressales > Taxaceae > Torreya > Torreya grandis. Next base: position 4,965,121 of record JARHVA010000333.1, read on the forward strand.
ACACCTCGTAGTTTTCTGCTCTCAAACACGATAGGGTGTTTGTCTTGCATCAGGATAGCCCCCACTCCTTCACCTGATGCATCACATTGCAGCTCGAATGGCTTGGAGAAATCCGGTATTGCCAAAACCGGACACGAGCTCATGATCTTCTTGAACTTGTCAAAAACAATTTGAGCCTTTTCTGACCAAACAAAGGCTCCTTTTTTGGTGAGATCAGTAAGGGGAGCAGCATTCTGTGAATACCCCTTTACGAATCTCCGATAAAAACTACAAAGACCCAAAAAACCTTTCAACTGAGTTAAGCTCTCAGGAGGTGGCCAATCAACTACTGCTTTGATCTTCTCTGGGTCCACCTTCACTCCCTCAGCACTGACTATGTGGCCAAGGTATAGTAACTCCGTCATCCCAAATTCACATTTGGAAGCTTTTGCAAACAAGCTCTCAGATTCCATGATACTAAGCACTTCCTCCAAGTGCTTAAGATGATCTCCCCAAGTCTTGCTGTAAATCAGAATGTCATCAAAAAATATTAACACAAACCTCCTTAAATGACTCTGAAAAATACGATTCATGCAAGACTGAAAGGTAGCCGGAGCGTTAGTCAACCCAAATGGCATGACTAAGAATTCAAAATGGCCATAGTGACATCTGAAAGCTGTCTTCTCCACATCCGATCCCCTCATTCGAATCTAATGGTAACCCGATCTCATATCAATCTTTGAGAAGAACTTGGCCCCATGTAACTCATCAATGAGCTCATCTATCCTCTGTATGGGATATCTGTTTTTGATGGTGCTTTGATTCAAAGCACGATAATCCACACACATGCGCATGGTACCATCCTTCTTCTTCACAAGAACCACTACAAAAGCAAATGGGCTCTTGCTTGGGCGTATGAAACCCATCTTCAAGAGTTCTTGAATATTCTTCTCGATCTCGTCCTTTTGCCTCTTCGGGTACCGATATGGAGTTATGATCACCGGTTTTGCCCCTTCCTTGAGCTCAATGATGTGTTCTGAACCTCTATCAGGAGGTGGTCCAGGAGGTAAATCAGCAAACACTTTCTTCTTGGTGAGTAAAGATTGAATATCAGGAGGATACTCTATTTTCGTTTCAGCAGGACTAGCTGGAAGAACCATGCATTCCGCAGCCCAGTCCACTTGGTCATGACGTATCAACCTTGCCATCCTTTTGAATGACACAATTCGAGGGCCACCATTTGACATCCCTCTCAACACCACCTTCTTTCCATTGTATAGAAACTTGAGTTCCATGGTTTGCAGATTTAAAGAGATCTCTCCAAGAGATCGCAGCCACTGAATGCCAAGGACAGCATCCGTATCACCAATATTAACCACATAAAAGTCATCTTTGACTTCGTAATTGCCCAATTGCATTGACATGTTGGGAACCCTTTTGGTACAAGAGATGTGGAACCCATCCGCAACCATAACTTTGAACCCTTCAAAATCTTCTGTTTGCAACTCCTTTGCCACCATAGCTTCATCAATGAAGTTATGGGTTGCTCCAGTATCAATTAAAGCAACGATACGCTGCCCTTTGATTGTCCCACGAATTTTGAAAGACTCATTCTTTTGGAAGCTCGAAAGTTGAGCCAACGTACCACCACTTTCTTTTTCACTTTCGGATTCTTCATGAGCTCTTTCCACTTCACTATCTTCGGGATCAGATTGCTGGTCTGAAAAATTAGAGTTACTTTCACCGGCTGAATAATACTCAATCTGGTGAAATTTGACTCTCTTTTGGCAAACATGTTCTGGAGACCATTTTTCTCTACATCGAAAACATAACCCCTTTCTTCGGAGTTCATTGATAGTTTCCGGATCCAATCTTTTGCCAAGAGGTTTCTGCTGGTTAAACTCCTTTTGGTAAGGTTTTTGATGAAACCTTTTCCCTCTATCCTTCTTGTGGAATGATGGTTTAGGATGGAACTTTGTTTTGGGAGCAGCCCACTCCATTTTTCTAGCTTTTTTCATTGCTTCTTGTAAGGCCGGTGGATCAAAAGCTTTGATCCATCCCTTGAGTGGCTCCATCAAACCTTCGTTGAATAAGATCACTAATCTTCTCTCAGTGATTCCTGTGACCATAACTGAAAGTCTTTGAAACTCAGCTATGTAAGCATCAACAGTGCCATACTACTTCAATTGTGCCAACTCCCTAAAATGCACTTCTGGGTCCTTCTTCTCGAACCTCTCAATGAGTCTATTTGTGAATTCATCGTAGCTAGTGATAGATCCATGACCCAAGGTGACTAGGCCATGGTACCACCACTCATGCGCCACTCCATCTAGGTGTAGCGTAGCGAATTTAATCGCGTCTTCTTCAGCCATTGGCCTAAGAGCCAAATAGTTGTCTAGTTTCTGAATCCAAGCACGAGCAGAATTATTATCACTTCCATCAAAGTGGGAAAGCAAAACCTTGTTGATAGCTTGATGCAAGTCTCCTTGTGCTGGAGTTCTTCTTTGGTCATACTTCCTCCCTTGTCCCTTACTCTTTCTCTTATGATCTATAAATTCATTATAGGACATGTCCATTTTAATGTCATCAGGGAGAGAATCATACTCCGCATGGCCACGTCTCAATTGTTCCACAAATGAAGAATTCTCTTCAGGATCAGGTTGGGTGTTTACTAGTGCTACGAAGGTGGGTTTGAAGGGCCTTGACGAAATGTAAGTGTTGTTTGAAACAGGCTGAGCAACACTTCCATCAAATTGATTTGAGGCACTAGGCTCTCCTCTATATCTGGGATTGTTCTGGAGAGTTGGGTTCTGACCCACTTTCCCCAACATGAGGGATACCATATCCATCAAGGCATCCATCTTCCTTTCAAATCTTTTTTCGAGACTTAATGATCTCTCTCTACCCTTCCCACTATCATTTCTAGTGTTGGTAAATCTCTCGTTACCCCCGACTGATCTCTCACCTTCTGCCATATCTACTTCTTGAGAAGACTCCCAATGAGCCCTCAAGATCTCTGAAGCTGTCTGACCTTCGAGAACCTGATACCACTGGAACTGTTTTGCAATTTTCTTATCTTCTCTTGCAATGTATCTCTTTTCTCTGTCACTCATAGATGGTTTGCTCACAGAATGGCATGATCTTGGCTCTAATACCACTGAAATATTCCGAGCCAATTTTTTCAACTTTTTCAAATTGCAAGTTACAACCAAAGCACCCGTTAAGGTTAGCAGCTAAACCAAAACGATGCTGAAGCAAGAACTCTAACCAAGAATGCGCCGGCGAACGACGAGCATATGGTCAGAGGATCCCTACAATCTATTGTACTGAAAGCACACTCGACACCAAGTATGTGCTACTCAATCCAATATGGAAATGAGGCGACCATATGGTGGAGATAACAGAAATTACAAAACAAAGGAACTCTACGTCAAGTATGTGCTACCCAATCCAAAGCGGAGTAAGGGGCTACCATATGACGGAGTGAAATTAATAACAATGCTTTAATTGGAAATACTGAAGAATGAAACTACTCCTCACCCAGCATGTGCTTGCTAACCCCAGAAGGGAAAGTAGCTACCATAGGGCGGAGCTCTACACCCAGAATGTGCTTGCTAACCCAAATAGGGAAAGTAGCTACCAGAGGGCGGAGCTAAAAATTAATACAATAACTTAATGAAAACTGAACTTTTGAAATCAGATTTGAACAAGTAAAGAATGGCTGCCAGTATTACTGTCAGCTTACAAAATAAGAAGAATTTGCTCTTAGAAAGAAGAACAATCAGCCACCTATTAAATTCTTCAGATGTTCATAACTCACACAAAATTTACTCAATCTTCCTGATTTCTGTTGCAAAGTCTCTTCCTTAAGATAGCACCCAAGCTAGCACCCAAGATTTGATCCAATCTGCATCCAATAATTAATACACGGATTCCAATGCAAACCCCAAGGGGTGTCCTAGCTGAATGGGGCGATTTGCTCTAGGAAATAATTGGAAGCTTTAAAAATTCTGAAAATATGAGAAAAGGGGCGCCTAAGCCTAGGCAAGACCATGAAATAATGCCCAGAACTTTTTTCTTTGTTTTTTCTGATTTATGAGTAAAAACCAAGATCTGTCTTATACAGAATACAATATCTGAAACACTAATAATACCAAATAACTAATAATGAAATAACTGAAATGAATACATAAGTAAATACAAATATCAATGACTGAATCACCACTAGATGCTGTCTTGCAAGCATGAAATGATGCCCAAGCTAGGAGGCCTTCATTCCCCGAAGCAGTTCCAGAGCCAAAGCGGCAGCATAACAATGTATAAAACCAAGATGTTCAAATGAGAACCCAATGCTTTCTTTTATAGGCTTTAGTTGGCCTCCTTTGAAGCCTTAAAAAGTGGCGCCCTTTCCCAAGCAATGATGGCGCCCCCCGTCAAGTCCACTTTTTTAAAATAACATTAAGTTAATTCGACTAGGCCAAGGTCATAATTTTAAAATATAATGTTATTTTTTTAAAATAAACTTATTTCTCCAAAACCGCATTCTGAAGCCCAAAACTGAATGAGTCAACTGAAAAAGGGAAAGTCAACTCCTTGAGACAAACCTACTAGCTGCCAAAAATAGAATTTACTAAAAATAGTAAATTCCTGGAAATGCTCAGAAAGCCGAAACAAACATACCCCCGCGAAGCTCTCGAAAAACCCAGAAAGAATTCGCCATCAAAACTCCGAGCAAGGTCATCCTAAAAAATAGGAAACCCTAATTTGCACCTTCCGAATAGCCTACGGATTTCCAGAACTAGGCCAACGTTCACTGTGAAATCAGATTCGAGAAGGGGACATTACAGTCCGCCCTTCCCAAAATTGCTTGTCCTCAAGCAATTGCAAACTAGGATGATGCAAGATGTCATCATTTTCCCAAGTTGCATCCTCCATAGGTAGGTCCTTCCACTTTACCAGGTATTCTCTGATGGTTCTTTTCCTCAAAGAACGTTCTCGAACATCAAGTATCTCCTCTGGAACTTAGAGCCAACTGTCCCTTTTCATCCAAAAGTGGTAACTGTGATGAAGCAATTACATTATGTCCAAGTGCCTTCTTGAGGCGAGACACGTGGAAGACGTTATGCACTCTGCTATCAGAAGGTAGCTCTAATTCATAAGCTACTGATCCAACTTTTCTAATGACCCTAAAGGGCCCATAGAAGCGAGGTTTGAGCTTCTCAGCTCCACTCTTCTTGAGAGTAGACTGTCTATATGGTTGTAATCTAAGATAGACCATATCTCCAACCTCGAAAGAACGTTCAACACGCCTCTGATCCGCATACAATTTTTGCTGATTTTGTGCAATCTGCAAATTATCCTTCAAAGATTTCATTATGTCCTGACTATGCTGCAACAAATCCTTGGCTAGGGGTGCTTTGCTGTCACCAAACACTATATCTGCAAAACTAGGTGCCTCATACCCATAAAGTGCCAAGAAAGGAGACATCTTAATTGACATATGAAAAGTAGAGTTGTAGCAGTACTCACCAATATGCAGCCACTTGACCCAAGTTCTCTGCTGTTCTGACACATAATTTTTCAAGTAGCGTTCCAACCACTTGTTCACCACTTCAGTTTGCCCATCTGTTTGGGGATGGTAGCTAGTGCTTGGGGTGAGCACAGTGCCACTCATTCTGAAGACTTCTTGCCAAAACTTACTTAGGAACTTGCTGTCCCTATCACTCACGATGTTCTTTGGGAATTCATGCAGCTTAAACACTTCTCGAAAAAACAGATCTGCAACTTGGGCTACAGAAAAAGTGCTGGTAATGGCGAAAAAGTGAGCAAATTTGGTTAGCCGATCCACCACTACATAGATGCAATCATTTCCTTGGGCTTTGGGCAACCCTGTGATGAAGTCCATCGAGATACTTTCCTATTTTTGATTGGGAATAGGGAGTGGTTGCAATAAACCGGCTGGTAATGTATGCTCATTTTTATTTGCTTGACAAACAGGACACTCATGAATGTAGCGTTGTACCTCTCCTTTCAATCCCTTCCAAGAAAACCTTTCTCGGATCTGCCTATATGTCTTGAAAAAACCTTGGTGACCAGCAATTGAAATATCATGAAAAGTCAAAAGAATCTTCTTCTTCAGCTTAGAATCAGCCACCAGAAAGATTCTTCCCTTATAATGTATCAATCCCTCAACCATCTTGTACCTTTCATCATGAAAAGTACCCTCAAGAATGTTGGTTGCAAACTGATTTTTAGCATAATCAGCAAGCAACATGTCTCTCCAATCTGCAGTAAGCTCACACAATGAGCTAAGATGAGGTCCCCTGGAGAGAGCATCGGCCACAATATTATTTTTTCCTTTTACATATTCAATATCAAAGTCGTAAGCTTGAAGCTTACTCACCCATTTCTGTTGCCTCTCATTTAGATCTTTCTGGTGCATGAAATGCTTGAGGCTATTGTGGTCAGTCTTAACCACGAACTTATTCCCCACTAAGTACTGTCTGAACTTGGCTAATGCATGCATAATGGCAAGCATTTCTTTTTCATAGATTGAATATGTTCTTTCAACACCTCGTAGTTTTCTGCTCTCAAACACGATAGGGTGTTTGTCTTGCATCAGGACAGCCCCCACTCCTTCACCTGATGCATCACATTGCAGCTCGAATGGCTTGGAGAAATCCGGTATTGCCAAAACCGGACACGAGCTCATGATCTTCTTGAACTTGTCAAAAACAATTTGAGCCTTTTCTGACCAAACAAAGGCTCCCTTTTTGGTGAGATCAGTAAGGGGAGCAGCATTCTGTGAATACCCCTTTACGAATCTCCGATAAAAACCACAAAGACCCAAAAAACCTTTCAACTGAGTTAAGCTCTCAGGAGGTGGCCAATCAACTACTGCTTTGATCTTCTCTGGGTCCACCTTCACTCCCTCAGCACTATGTGGCCAAGGTATAGTAACTCCGTCATCCCAAATTCACATTTGGAAGCTTTTGCAAACAAGCTCTCAGATTCCATGATACTAAGCACTTCCTCCAAGTGCTTAAGATGATCTCCCCAAGTCTTGCTGTAAATCAGAATGTCATCAAAAAATATTAACACAAACCTCCTTAAATGACTCTGAAAAATACGATTCATGCAAGACTAAAAGGTAGCCGGAGCGTTAGTCAACCCAAATGGCATGACTAAGAATTCAAAATGGCCATAGTGACATCTGAACGCTGTCTTCTCCACATCCGATCCCCTCATTCGAATCTGATGGTAACACGATCTCAGATCAATCTTTGAGAAGAACTTGGCCCCATGTAACTCATCAATGAGCTCATCTATCCTGGGTATGGGATATCTGTTTTTGATGGTGCTTTGATTCAAAGCACGATAATCCACACACATGCGCATGGTACCATCCTTCTTCTTCACAAGAACCACTGCAGAAGCAAATGGGCTCTTGCTTGGGCGTATGAAACCCATCTTCAAGAGTTCTTGAATATTCTTCTCGATCTCGTCCTTTTGCCTCTTCGAGTACCGATATGGAGTTATGATCACCGGTTTTGCCCCTTCCTTAAGCTCAATGATGTGTTCTGAACCTCTATCAGGGGGTGGTCCAGGAGGTAAATCAGCAAACACTTTATTCTTCTTGGTGAGTAAAGATTGAATATCAGGAGGATACTCTATTTTCGTTTCAGCAGGACTAGCTAGAAGAACCATGCATTCCGCAGCCCAGTCCACTTGGTCATGACGTATCAACCTTGCCATCCTTTTGAATGACACAATCCGAGGGCCACCATTTGACATCCCTCTCAACACCACCTTCTTTCCATTGTATAGAAACTTGAGTTCCATGGCTTGCAGATTTAAAGAGATCTCTCCAAGAGATCGCAGCCACTGAATGCCAAGGACAGCATCCGTATCACCAATATTAACCACATAAAAGTCATCTTTGACTTCGTAATTGCCCAATTGCATTGACATGTTGGGAACCCTTTTGGTACAAGAGATGTGGAACCCATCCGCAACCATAACTTTGAACCCTTCAAAATCTTCTGTTTGCAACTCCTTTGCCACCATAGCTTCATCAATGAAGTTATGGGTTGCTCCAGTATCAATTAAAGCAATGATACGCTGCCCTTTGATTGTCCCACGAATTTTGAAAGACTCATTCTTTTGGAAGCTCGAAAGTTGAGCCAACGTACCACCACTTTCTTTTTCACTTTCGGATTCTTCATGAGCTCTTTCCACTTCACTATCTTCGGGATCAGATTGCTGGTCTGAAAAATCAGAGTTACTTTCACCGACTGAATAATACTCAATCTGGTGAAATTTGACTCCCTTTTGGCAAACATGTTCTGGAGACCATTTTTCTCTACATCGAAAACATAACCCCTTTCTTCGGAGTTCATTGATAGTTTCCGGATCCAATCTTTTGCCAAGAGATTTCTGCTGGTTAAACTCCTTTTGGTAAGGTTTTTGATGAAACCTTTTCCCTCTATCCTTCTTGTGGAATGATGGTTTAGGATGGAACTTTGTTTTGGGAGCAGCCCACTCCATTTTTCTAGCTTTTTTCATTGCTTCTTGTAAGGACGGTGGATCAAAAGCTTTGATCCATCCCTTGAGTGGCTCCATCAAACCTTCGCTGAATAAGATCACTAATCTTCTCTCAGTGATTCCTGTGACCATAACTGAAAGTCTTTGAAACTCAGCTATGTAAGCATCAACAGTGCCATACTGCTTCAATTGTGCCAACTCCCTAAAATGCACTTCTGGGTCCTTCTCGAACCTCTCAATGAGTCTATTTGTGAATTCATCGTAGCTAGTGATAGATCCATGACCCAAGGTGACTAGGTCATGGTACCACCACTCATGCGCCACCCCATCTAGGTGTAGCGTAGCGAATTTAATCGCGTCTTCTTCAGCCATTGGCCTAAGAGCCAAATAGTTGTCTAGTTTCTGAATCCAAGCACGAGCAGAATTATTATCACTTCCATCAAAGTGGGAAAGCAAAACCTTGTTGATAGCTTGATGCAAGTCTCCTTGTGCTGGAGTTCTTCTTTGGTCATACTTCCTCCCTTGTCCCTTACTCTTTCTCTTATGATCTATAAATTCATTATAGGACATGTCCATTTTAATGTCATCAGGGAGAGAATCATACTCCGCATGGCCACGTCTCAATTGTTCCACAAATGAAGAATTCTCTTCAGGATCAGGTTGGGTGTTTACTAGTTGCTACGAAGGTGGGTTTGAAGGGCCTTGACGAAATGTAAGTGTTGTTTGAAACAGGCTGAGCAACACTTCCATCAAATTGATTTGAGGCACTAGGCTCTCCTCTATATCTGGGATTGTTCTGGAGAGTTGGGTTCTGACCCACTTTCCCCAACATGAGGGATACCATATCCATCAAGGCATCCATCTTCCTTTCAAATCTTTTTTCGAGACTTAATGATCTCTCTCTACCCTTCCCACTATCATTTCTAGTGTTGGTAAATCTCTCATTACCCCCGACTGATCTCTCACCTTCTGCCATATCTACTTCTTGAGAAGACTCCCAATGAGCCCTCAAGATCTCTGAAGCTGTCTGACCTTCGGGAACCTGATACCACTGGAACTGTTTTGCAATTTTCTTATCTTCTCTTGCAATGTATCTCTTTTCTCTGTCACTCATAGATGGTTTGCTCACAGAATGGCAGGATCTTGGCTCTAATACCACTGAAATATTCCGAGCCAATTTTTTCAACTTTTTCAAATTGCAAGTTACAACCAAAGCACCCGTTAATGTTAGCAGCTAAACCAAAACGATGCTGAAGCAAGAACTCTAACCAAGAATGCGCCGGCGAACGACGAGCATATGGTCAGAGGATCCCTACAATCTATTGTACTGAAAGCACACTCGACACCAAGTATGTGCTACTCAATCCAATATGGAAATGAGGCGACCATATGGTGGAGATAACAGAAATTACAAAACAAAGGAACTCTACGTCAAGTATGTGCTACCCAATCCAAAGCGGAGTAAGGGGCTACCATATGACGGAGTGAAATTAATAACAATGCTTTAATTGAAAATACTGAAGAATGAAACTACTCCTCACCCAGCGTGTGCTTGCTAACCCCAGAAGGGAAAGTAGCTACCATAGGGCGGAGTTCTACACCCAGAATGTGCTTGCTAACCCAAATAGGGAAAGTAGCTACCATAGGGCGGAGCTAAAAATTAATACAATAACTTAATGAAAACTGAACTTTTGAAATCAGATTTGAACAAGTAAAGAATGGCTGCCAGTACTACTGTCAGCTTACAAAATAAGAAGAATTTGCTCTTAGAAAGAAGAAAAACCAGCCACCTATTAAATTCTTCAGATGTTCATAACTCACACAAAATTTGCTCAATCTTCCTGATTTCTGTTGCAAAGTCTCTTCCTTAAGATGGCGCCCAAGCTAGCACCCAAGATCTGATCCAATCTACATCCAATAATTAATACACGGATTCCAATGCAAACCCCAAGGGGCGTCCTAGCTGAATGGGGCGATTTGCTCTAGGAAATAATTGCAAGTTTTAAAAATTCTGAAAATATGAGAAAAGGGGCGCCTAAGCCTAGGCAAGACCATGAAATAATGCCCAAAACTTTTTTCTTTGTTTTTTCTGATTTATGAGTAAAAACCAAGATCTGTCTTATACAGAATACAATATCTGAAACACTAATAATACCAATTAACTAATAATGAAATAACTAAAATGAATACATAAGTAAATACAAATATCAATGACTGAATCACCACTAGATGCTGTCTTGCAAGCATGAAATGATGCCCAAGCTAGGATGCCTTCATTCCCCGAAGCAGTTCCAGAGCCAAAGCGGCAGCATAACAATGTATAAAACCAAGATGTTCAAATGAGAACCCAATGCTTTCTTTTATAGGCTTCAGTTGGCCTCCTTTGAAGCCTTAAAAAGTGGCGCCCTTTCCCAAGCAATGATGGCACCCCCCTTCAAGTCCACTTTTTAAAAATAACATTAAGTTATTTCGACTAGGCCAAGGTCATAATTTTAAAATATAATGTTATTTTTTTAAAATAAACTTATTTCTCCAAAACCGCATTCTGAAGCCCAAAACTGAATGAGTCAACTGAAAAAGGGAAAGTCAACTCCTTGAGACAAACCTGCTAGCTGCCAAAAATAGAATTTACTAAAAATAGTAAATTCCTGGAAATGCTCAGAAAGCCGAAACAAACATACCCCTGCGAAGCTCTCGGAAAACCCAGAAAGAATTCGCCATCAAAACTCCGAGCAAGGTTATCCTAAAAAATAGGAAACCCTAATTTGCACCTTCCGAATAGCCTACGGATTTCCAAAACTAGGCCAACGGTCACTGTGAGATCAGATTCGAGAAGGGGACATTACACAATTTCATCACACACCACTTGATCAGACTATCTATTGGTGGTGCTACCTAGGCTAGTGGAGTTCGTCTCACTACCTATTAGCATCATCAATATAGAAACTATAATAAATGTATATAACATAGTATATAATTCAAAGTTTCATACATATTTTCTCCTATACTAGGAATAGAACAATCTTATACATTTATTTTATTTCCTTTATGCAATAATGAATCTGCATATGTGCTATTAATACAATAATAACACTTTGGCAAAAATACATTTGCAAACTAGACCATAATTTAAGACGTGCTAATATTGCTTATAAAACACTTAGAAGATAACGCAGTCATAAACAACTCATACCAATCCGGGTATGTTTTATACAAAGTCTCGTATTGCATGCAAGTAAAAATTAATCTACTGATTTATTAACAAACATAGGATCTAATCTCTGTAATAAATCATGTAATAAACTTGTTAATATAAACTTGCATGCATGGTTCTAATTGCAACCAGTTAATAATTGTGTTCTAATTAGGGAATCAATTATGCCTGTTCCATGTAAGTCATGAGGCCAACTTAGTTTAACTCAATGTTCTAAAAGTTTATTTTCTACAACCATGCCAACAAATAATGAAACGTAGGTGTAGAATAAATTAATACAGACTGGTAATATTCTCCACTAAATAATTATAAAACTATTCCTCTAATAGAACACCAATCTTGAAATGAAACATGGTCTTAAAAAACTTCCAATGCTGGATATAAAGGAGGAATGCAGTTCTATTATTTGCAATGCAAAACAACAAAATAGGATAAAACGTAGGTCTCATGTACAGAATGCAGAGTTTAAGAACTTCAACTCTGGGTAATAAAGGAGGAATGCCATCTCATATGATAATATGTAGGCTTATGTAACAAGTAAGACGGCACTCCCTAATTTGAAAGCATGCTGAGGATTATTATTACACAGGTTGTTGATTTTAGATGCAACACTATCAAATATAACTCAGCACTTATGAGAACTAAAACACAGTCATCAAATGAATTAAAACGCAGGTTCTTGGACATAAATGTAGCCTTTAATCTAGACACAATCCAATATACAATATGCAGGTGTAGAAGACTAGACGCAGGCCTAAAGGATACACGCTAAGTGTATTGAGACACAACAACATTTAAAAAATCCACATGGCCAATCAAAATAGGACCCTAGCAAGTATGCAGGATTATTCTTGCTACGTAGGTCTGTCTATAATGAAAACGCTGCCAAAGAATATATGATACTCGGCCAATAAGGATATTAATCGCTGGCCAAAGGAAAATATGCAGGTCCTTTCAAATTAAAATCTTGGCTTTTTATTTTGATGTGTTTGTTTTTATTATTGACAGTGTCTATTTTATTAGTGTTGTGTATAGTTTTAAAGCCTAAGTATTATTTTAAGGCTGCATTATTAATTATTTAACCTTGCGTATTAGCAATTATAAACTTTTGTTTTAAATAATCTTGAGGCTCCATTTTAGTGCAGACCGATGTAACAGGCCTCATGCAAAATTTGATCTATGTACCTTCCCAATGAAGGAAACGCTCATGACAAAGCCTTCTCCTACTGTAGATGAAGATTCTTTGCTTTTTATACAAGCTGGAAATGAAAAACAACAGCGCTTAGTCTTCTCTTTTTGTCCCCTTGAGGCCTCATAGCTCGGATGTATCAAAAGGATGATGGAAAAAGACAATGCCTCCGAAATTGCAATATGGTAGTGGCTAAAAAAGGATATTCCAGCAAAGTAGTCTTCAAAAATTTGGACCTTAGATTGCCCCTAAATCAGTTGTAATAACCCTTGTACCACTGAATTTTTTTGCCTTTGCTGATGTAAATTTCTGATTTGTTTTCTTGTGATTTGGTTCTGGTTTGATTGATGTAAACTTGATAAAGAGAAATACAATCAAGTAATTAAACTTTTAGAATCACAAAGAAACACATTGCAAAGTGAAACAACACATACCTGAATCAAATTTGTCTCCTTTATTGAAATGGTCGACTGTTGTTGCAAATTTCAGAGGTCTAATATGAAAAATCAGGCAATAAATCAGATTGATATATGTCCAGAAATGCACAATAGAGCTGGTATATGATACCCAAATCTTAGAGAATGAAACTAATGATATTTCCAGCCAAATCCAATAAAAAAACTCTGATGTAGGTCTGATTTAAAGTCTGAATCCCCCTTGTAACACTGCTGTAGCTGAATATGTTTGATGGAAATGTCAAACCGTAGCTATCACAAAGAAATATGGCTTCAAAATGAAATCGACTAGCCCAAAGTGAAATCGGCTAGGCCTAACTTGGCCAATATCAATGCCAAATGACTCCTACAGTCATAAACCCTCGCTGTCATGAGAAATCAGAGTTCTGATACAATTTTTTGCAACCTATAACTTCATAATTCTGCCAACAAATGATGCCAAAATAGTCCCATTTGGCCAAGAATGCAAGGTATTGACGAATGATGATCAAATATGCCTTTATCTCTAATTTTCCTGTTAAAATCAGTCACTTATAACCCTGCAAAACAAATACATATCACCATGAAATCCATTCTTGAAGCTCTATGATGACTCCTGTATGAAATCACCTATCACTGGTGGAAAGGGAGCATCATCAATGCACAAATGCCAAGGGAACACCACCTTGAGCTAACTGAAATTTCTTCCAGCCAAGAGAAAACTCTCCAATAACAATTTGCCAAAAAATTCAAGATGATACAAATGAATCCAAGAGCCTCTATTTATAATTATTTTTTCCTACTTTTGGTGCCTACATTGGTGGACTTATTTTATTAATTTTTAATATTTATTTTACTCTCTTATCCATTGACCACCGATTTCCTCTAAGGCACAATACATATTATTTTATTTTTATTTTTGCTTCTGCTCTTGGGTGCTGATTTTAGACTAGGAAAGAAATAATACTTATTTATTATTCCTTATAACTCCTTGACCGATCACACCTTGGCAAATTAATATATTTTATTATTTTAATTTCCCCATTTCAATCGGCCATTTTTAATGGAGAAATAAAATAATAAACAACTCTCTAGTCCCCTTATCTAGAAGTCAATTTCACTTAGACAAGTGCAATAAAAATTTGCATTTCCTATCAATATCATCTTGGCTATCAAATTTGAATAATTTGGTCAGATAGAATCCTCCACAAACAACACTTAGCCAAAAATCCACTAGAAACCATAATTGAGCCAACTCTTCAAGTTTCTATGCAGTGTAAAAAGCTCAATATGACAACATTCCCTTACCACCAATATTAGCCTACAGGAATGGATGAGATAGGCTAATCATCAAGTCCATGAATGATCACTCCGGAAGTGGGGATATGACAGTCCTCCATTCCCTAGATTGTTTGTCCTCAAGCAATCGAAATCCACTGTTCCACTTTGATATAAACAATATCTCTCCAATACCTATGAAGCAAATCATCATAAACTTGCCAATCAAGTTACCACCTGGATCCCATACCAAAATGTATCCAACCATGTCGACAATATACATGTAGAATCCAATCAATGTGCCAACATAGCTGAAAATCCCTCTCACATTGTATAGTAGCATGAACAAGTGATGAATGCCAAAAACTATTGCACACATAAGTATATCCAATTCTGATTTACCGCTGTCATAAATCAGAACAGCAACTAACTCATCACCCAAATCTGATTTTCTATCATTTGCATGCTTAACAACATTGGGAAACTTATGATGGATGTTCCACACTGTTTGTCTTTGCTCTTTTTATCATTTCCAAGTGTTGTTTTGCTTGACCAGCAACCCACCTTGTTTTCCTTGCTCTTTCAACCCATTCATCACACCTTGCTTGAGTCTTTCTTACATCCTCCAAAGTCTGATATATAAAATCAGATTGTTTGGAGCTAAAAGATTCAACATAATCATCATATTTATCATTCCAATCTTGCATGTTGTTACTAGTGGATTCAAAATGGATCTTTTCCAAAGGTGTAAGAGCTTCTAACTTATAATTATGCCAAGAATTTGGGCTGCTGTTAAACAAATCAGGAATGATATCATACCACTCCATAGTGTATTTATCCATTTCAAACATCAAATGCTCTCCATGTGAATCATATGTCTTCATGAGACAAATCATGGCCCATAGCTATCTTAGATTTGGCTGCTATTTGATGTGGCAATGTGTACTTGAGTGCTCTCATAACAATTTGCTTCCCATTATGTTGGAAACTCAACTCCATAGTTTGTAGATCTTGGATGACCCTTTGTAGTGAATGTAACCATTGCATACCAAGCACAATTTCATTGTCCTTCAAATCAAGAACATAGAAGTCATCACTAAGTGTATACTCACCAAATATAATGCTAAGTTTGTTCACTTTCTTCTTGCAAAGTATAGTGAGTCCACCTGCTATAGTCACATCAAAGCCCTCAAAGTCAACACAATGCAATCCTCTTTTGTGCACCAAACCTTCATCAATATAGTTATGCGTAGCTCCACTATCAAGAAGTGCCATGACCTTGTTTCCACCCAATGTGCCTTCAAAGATGAATGGATTATACATTGAAGCACCCAAAAAATAAGCAACCCTAGCTCCTTTATTACCATCAATTTCAAGTTCTTGAGTTGGCTGTTCTTGATTATTTTCTGAATTAGTATCATCATCCATATCATCAAGCACCTCTATGTAATGTACTTTACCTTTGCCAAGACATTTATCACCAACTTCACAAGGTTCTTTGCAAGTAAAGCACAACTTTTTCCTAAAAAGTTCATTTCTTTCCTCAAAATCCATCTTTGATTTACCTCCAACCTTTTTAGTAGTGGGCTGCTCATGAGTTTTCTGATTTGCATCTTCATTCTTATTCTTCTTTTGAAACTGAAATGTAGGAGTAGTGTCTAGATCAAGTGCAAGCTCAATGGCATCATCCAATGTCTTAGGCTTATGAACCTTCACCAAACCATGCATCCTATCAATCAATCCTTTTACAAATAGCATGACAACTCTACTCTCAGGCATCTCGGGAACCATAACAACAATCCTCTAAAACTCACTGGTGTATGCATCCAATCTACCAACCTGTTTCAGCTGTGCCAAATCTCTATAATATATGTCAACATTCTTCTTGTCAAATCTGGCTATGAGTTTACGTGTAAACTCATCATAAGAGGTTATCATACCATGATTCTGTGAAACTAATCCATTGTGCCACCAATCAGATGCAGTACCCTCCAAATGCATAGTAGCAAACTGTATGGCCTTTTCTTCACTCATGGGCTTGAGGGTAAGAAAGGTATCAAGCTTATGAATCCAAGCTCTAGCACTCAATTTACCGCTGCCATCAAAGTTAGGCAAAGGAACTTTGTTTAGTGCTTCCTTAAACTCCTTATGGTCTTTCTTTTTAGACCTTCTTTCCTTAATGCTTTTGCTCTTTTCCCTTCGCTGTGCTATGAATGAATTGAAGTTAAGAGTTGTCCTAATTCTGCTGGGAGTAGGCGGTACTCATCAAAAGCAATCATGATGTCATCGGTGAGATTAGTGTTCAACTCCTCATCTTCAAATGATGACTCCTCTATAATAGGCTCAAATCGTGGATGAAGAGGTCTATCATCAACTGTATTGGTTGCTGTACCTGTAGGTGTAGGAGTAGGTTTTATATGTGTATCATGTCTCCTTGCACTTGCATCATCTCTACCAGCATGAGAAGACCGTCTATCTGCATGTGAAGTCGAACTATGTCTCCTGCTGCTCTCACTCCTAGATCTCCTAGAATGTGCACGCTCATTCCTTAAGTCTCCAATGGCACCAATCATATGATCCTGGAATAATTGGAACTGCGTCCAAAAGCTCTCAAAAAATCTCCCAAATTAAGATCATCATGACCTCTAGGACTACCATGTCCTTCTCTAGACATCTCAATATGTGTACCTGTACCTATATCAACACTTGTAGTTGGTTGATCCTATTCTTGTCTAGCTATTCTCCTTGTGTAGTACCTATGAGGACCAACTTCGTGTGGAAGCATAACCCACTAGCTAGGTTAATCTTATGAGCATACAACACACAGGGTAAGATTGAGTCAAATCACAACCTAATATAGGTGGATTGAACTACAAATCTTATGCTCAATATGTTATGGGATAATACTAATCTTTTCCTATCACTCCAATACCCTCTAGGCTGGCAGAATCAAGGCTCTGATACCACTGTAATAACGCTTACTTGTACCACTGCAATTTTTTGCCTTTGCTGATGTAAATTTCTGATTTGTTTTCTTGTGATTTGGTTTAGGGTTTTAATGTTTGAGTTTGCATGCAAGTGTTTGATTGATGTAAACTTGATAAAAAACAATACAATCAAGTAATTAAATTTTTAGAATCATAAAGAAACACATTGCAAAGTGAAACAACACATACCCGGATCAAATTTGTCTCCTTTATTGAAATGGTGGACTGTTACAAATTTCAGAGGTCTGATATGAAAAATCAAACAATATATCAGACTGATATATGTCCAAAAAATGCACAATAGAGCTAGTATATGATACCCAAACCCTAGGGAATGAAACCAATGAGGTTTCCAGCCATACCCAATGAAGAAAAGTCTAATGCAGGCCTAATTTAAAGTTTGAAACCCTCCTGTAACACTTGTTATAGCTGAATATGTCTGATAGAAATATCAAACCCTAGCTACCACAAAGAAATATGACTTCAAAATAAAACAGGCGAGCTCAAAGTGAAATCAGCTAGGCCCAAATTGCCCAATATCAATGCCAAATGACTCCTACAGTCATAAACCCTCGTAATGAGAAAGCAGAGGTCTGATACAAATTTTAGCAACTGTAACTTCATAAATCTGCTAACAAATGATGCCAAAATAGTGCGGTTTGGCCAAGAATGCAAGGTATTGACGAATGATGATGAAATATGCTTTTATCTCTAATTTTCTTATTAAAATCAGTCACTTATAACTCTGCAAAACAAATGCATATCACCATGAAATCCATCCTTGAAGCTCTATGATGACTCTTGTATGAAATCACCTCTCAATGGTGAAAAGGGAGCATCACCAATCCACAAATGCCAAGGGAACACCACCTTGAACTAACTAAAATTTCTTCTAGCCAAGAGAAAACTCTCCAATATCAATTTGCCAAAGAATTCAAGATGATACAAATGAATCCAAGAGCCTCTATTTATAATTCTTTTTTTCCCACTTTTGGTTCCTAAATTGGTGGAGACTTATTTTATTAATTTTTAATATTTATTTTACTCTCTTCTCCCTTGACCACCGATTTTCTCTAAGGCACAATACATATTATTTTATTTATTTTTTTGCTTCTGCTCTTGGGCGTCGATTTTAGACTAGGAAATAAATAACATTTACTTATTATTTTTTATTATTCCTTATAACTCCTTAACTAGTCACACCTTGGCAAAATAATATATTTTATTATTTTAATTTCCCCATTTCAATCGGCCATTTTTAATGGAGAAATAAAGTAATTGTTGAAAATTTTGCCCCCCACAGGGCAAATTGTCACCCCTACACTTCGGAACTTTGCTATGGTGCCAAGTTTGTCTTGTGAATCAGTTTTGGGGTCCTTAAATGAGCATTTACAGCCACCCAAGTGGCCATCTACATCCAGGTGAATTTTAGTCATGTAGAGGTTTCCAAGGAGCTTGCTTGATTATAGCCAAACGTGCAAATACAACCAAGATATTCAAGCTGTAAGTTCATTTGTTTGTCTTCCCAATGAATTTTTTGGGTATAAGAGGTAGACTATTTCTTCGGACATTTTGTCCGGGAGAAAGAACTCTCAAAGAACTGACAAAAAGTCCGAAAAAATTACTAAGTGGCAGTAGTTCAAGGCTTTTTTCTTCAGGTTTTTTGTCTGAAAGAAAAGAGGAAGAGCATAGTTGAGAAGTCCGGTTTTCAAGTCAAAACAAAAGTCCGAAGGAATAAGGACAGTTACAAAAAGCCCGGGTGACCTACAAAAAGCCCAGGTGCCCTTCAATTCTTCCGAAATGACACTTTTGAAGGCAGACATGCCCTTGCGGAGGGCACTTGATCGATGAAGTGGACCTTTTCAATTCTTTCGAAGGGCACTCCTGGAAGACATAGCCCTTGCAGAGGACATCTGGGCATCGCGTAGGGACATTTACAATTTCTCCGAAGGGTATGTGCCCTTGCGGGGGACACTTCAATCACGATGAAGACCTTGGCAAAATTCCGAAGGACAAATTTCATTTTTCTGAAGGACAAAAGCCCCTTGTGGAGGGCACTTGGTCGTTGGCAGGATCCTTTCAAAAGTTTCGAAGGGCATTATTGGGAATCAGAAGCCCTTGTGGAGGGCACCTCCATAAAGCAAATGACAAAAGCAAAGTTTCCGAAGGGCACTTGCCCTTCGGGGAAAAGCTGGTCAAAGAAGACGAATTCCTTCGAACTTTTTGTTTGAAGGAATTCCTTAAGACAAAAAGTTCGAAGAAATTTGGGAGGATAAAAAAATCCGGGGAAAATAAGAAAACAAAGGCAAAGAAGGAGATCCTTCAGAACAATTGTCAAACAGGAAGTCTGCGAGAATTTGAAGTCAACAAAAGTCTGTAGAAAATCAAAGGCAAGACATAAAAGGGCCTAAAAGAATAAATTCAGGAAAATTGGCAATGAAACGAATTCCTTCAGACTTTTTGTCCGAAGGAATTGATAGTTTCAAAAAACCCGATAAAAAAGACAAGGGCGTAAGCAAAGGCCAAAAAAGAGAGAAGGAAATGCCAAGCCTGAGAAAGAGAAGAGACATAGTCCTTCGAACAATTTGTCCGAAGGACGAAAGCTAAAATAAAGCCCGATTCCCGAATTAAAGCAAAACACGGAAAAAGCCAAAAAAAACATGAAGTGAATTGAGCATGATCAATAGCATGAACAGAGACGTAAACACGAACAGGACTGAGCCATAACTGAACAAGAAGAAAGACAAACGCAGAAATAGATGCATGAGCAAAGATTAAAGCAGAATTGAACATGGACATAAGCATGAATAGTGAATAAAACAAACGCATAATAAAGACAAAGTCAGGGTAAACAAAGATCATGCACAGACTAACGTGAAGTGACTCCAACGAAGTGAACACGTTTAAGAAAGCAAGCACACTTCAGTTTTGAAAATAGAGTTGTCTTGCATGATGAACAGGCAAAGCGTTGAATGTTTCAAATAGCAAAAACTTCCATGCATGCACTCTCGTTTGTCTCGAAAGCTCGAAACATTTTGGCAGTTCAAACGTAATTCTTAATCTGGCATTTGCATTGATTTCATGCAAATGGGAGACTTTCAAACGTTCCAGCAGTTCGAGTGAATTTGACTCCTCTTGTTTTGAAATTTGACTAGTTTTAAAGTCAAGACATCTATTCATAGGTGTCATGCATCCAAAACTTGTCTTCTTCCTCTTCTTTTTTCAACGCAAGGAATTTTCATGCAAGACAAAATAGACTTTTGTAAACGCTGAGTTGGTTTGAGTTTATTCTCTCTCTATTTTCAACGCCAATCTCTTGGTTTGTTGTAAATTTCTATATTAATGGCTTTTCAGCCTTGTAAAAATCCATCCCTCTTGGTAAGACTAGACTTTGCCATTGGTGAGTTGTGTAACCTCGTTAATCAATAGGACTGTACTTTCAAATTTCAAGTGCTAGCATAGTGTACATTCATTCAACAATTTGCATACGTGGTAGATTTTTTTCCCTTCTCAAATTCTGATTCGTACCTAGTTGCTAGCTCATCATGTTATGTAGGTCATATTCAATGTTCTATATGTCTTTTGCTGAAGTTGTAAGTGGATGTTAGGTGGCTGCAAAGTGTGTTGTATCAGACCTCTCTCCATCGTTTTCTCTCACGTTTTGGTCATTGGATCGAACCTTCTCATGAAATATTTATGCAAAGTGATCAATTGAAATCAAAGGTCTTCTTTTTCCCTTGTTTGATTCAGTGTTCAAGGTTCCAAGTAGAGTGGATCAACATTTTGGTGTATCACCGTCATTAGGTAGGATTTCCCTTTCAAGTTTCTTTCTCCCTTTTCCATGGTAGATTCGCAGCACAAAGTAGAGATTCATTGATACATCTTATAGGGACCAACACCTTCTTTGGAGGTTCTTCTCACCATTGAGGCACCCACCCTCGTGAGAAGATCCCATTGTTTCAACCGGAGAGAGGATTAGCCATTTTAGCACATCTTCGATTCAAGGTGCAACTCTAGATTGACAACTATAATAAACAACTCTCTAGTCCCCTTCTCTAGGAGTCGATTTCACTTAGACAAGTGTAATAAAAATGCAATTAAATTTTGCGTTTCCCATCAATATCAATTTGGCCAGATAGAATCCTCCACAAACAACACTAACCAAAAATCCAATAGAAACCATAATTGAGCCAACTTTTCAAGTTTCTATGCAGTGTAAAAATCTCAATATGACAACATTCCCTTACCACAAATATTAGCTTATAGGAATGGATGAGATAGGCTAATCATCAACTCCATGAATGATCACTCTGGAAGCGGGGACATGACATCAGCTCCTACACATGACACAAACACATTAGTCCAAAAAAGAGTCATCTTCTTCCTTTCCACTTGTGAAGTGGTTGGAAGCAAAGGTGGGAATGCCCTTTAGAGTGTGTAAGAGATGTCAATGCTGCCCCCACTCTCCATAGTGACTTTAGTACTCATAAATTTCTTAATCCGAGGGGCTGGTAGTGTCCTCAATCTTGTCCTTTCATACCTCTCATGGGCTAGAAACTTCCTCAACATGCAAACCTTGGCCCTCATACCCTTACGCCTTCCTACCTTAGAGATTAAAAATTCACAAAGAGACTTGTACTTGATGATTAGAGGACTGTACTTACACTTTACAGCCTTACAAATGTTCCAAAATGTCAACCTATCCATTTCCAAATCACATTTAGATGGACTTTTCACATAGAGAACTCCAATGGATATATATCATCATGCACTCATAAGGTGTGTTAGAAAAAGGATCATGATTGGAGATTAAAACCTTACTACCCCATATGAAAAGGTTTATTTGATCCTTGGTCATTGAGTGCATGTTACCTTGGCAAGCATCCATCAACTCCCTATACCCTCTTATGTGCCATGACAAACCGTTCCTAATTTGCAAAATGAGAGCAAATTTGAAATATATTGAAAGCATACCTTGAGAGGAGATATCATTGGTACCCTCGTGTGTGCATCATGTCTTCTCCTTTGCTCCCCCTTGTCAACCTCATCAATCATATAAAGAATACATTTAGAGCTTGACAAGGATCCATACTTACAATTTATAGAGAATTGTACCATACTTGTACCAACCAATTTCTTGTCATGAAAGGAGTACCCCCATTCATATGCATTTCCAGAACTTATAATGGGCTGTAGCATGCCCAAAATATTAGAATTTTTGTCCTTAGTAGATAGCGGTACTGGCCTTACCAATTCAGAATTTATTGAGAAGAAAAAATCAAACTTTATACATGTGTTTCCAAAATCTATTGGGAGTTGTACTGTACCTTTTTCCCCTAATTTTTGTGAGTATGACTTCTTTAGATTTTACAAAAATAACTCAGAATTTTCTGAGTGTAAATTTGGCCTGCCACTTATCAAAAATTCAGACCTTCCTTTGTGATTTAGAAACTGATTTTCTGCCTCCTTGAACTCTTGACTCAAATTATTATTTCCAGCATTCAATAGATTCAATAAACAAGGAAACATGTGGTACTTTTCATACCTTGAGGGTTATTCCAGATTAGAAAAGACATTATTTTTTGTTGTTCCTATCAATTTTTTCTTGGGAAAGACTCTTTCCATAGCTTTTGATGTCACCTCCAATGGCATCTTATCATTCAAACCATGTAAGACCACATTTTTCCCATTCCTTTCAAATTTAAGGTCCATGGTTTTGTAATTTTGTGTGTACTCCTCAAGTGAGGGCAACCATTGGATGCCTAGAACAGGCTTGGTTTCTCTACTGCCAACCACATAAATCATCCCCTATGGAGTGTGTCTCCAACATGATGCTAAGCTTGGGAACCTTAGTGGTGTGCAAGGGATGGTAAAGCCATCTACCACAGTCACACGAAAACCCTTGAATTCATTGGGTTGAAGCCCACATGCAACAATCAAACCTTTATCAATGAAATTGTGGGTGGTCCCACTATCAATGAAAATTTTAACATCCATACATTTCAATTTTCCCTTCATACGAAAGGGGTAGTATCTAGGAGTCCCTGAAAATGAGGCAAAAGTGCCACTCCTGTCCTCTCCTCCAAGGATCTTCAAATGCTCTTTCTCATAGGTGGCTGTCTCTTCCTCTTTTTCTTCATCTGAATGCACCTCAATGTAGTGCACTTGTCCCTTTCCACGACAATGATGACCCGGTGTCCAAGGGTCTCTACAATCAAAATAATTTTTTTTCCTTAGCTCATTTCTTGTTTTATTGCTCCATTTTGGCAGCTCTCTTTGCTGCCCCAAACCCTGTTGGTTTGGCTTACCAAACTGCCCCAAACCTTACTGGTTTGGCCTATCAAGCTACCCCAAAGGAGCTAGTTTTTGTGGCCCAAAAGTGCTGCCCCCATTTATTGTCTCTTGGCTGTCCAAAAGGTCCAAAAGAGTTAGTTTTTTGTGAAATAAAGGGCATAATTTTACCTTGGGGTGTTGAAGACTCAAGATCAAGGGCCTTTTGAATGGCTCCTTAAAGAGGAGATGGATCAAAAGCCTTTACCAAACCCCTAATGGAATCAGCAAAACCCTCCATGAATAAAACCACCAATCTTTTCGAAACATCCGTTACCATCACTTAGAGCCTTTGAAATTTAGTCACATATTCATCTATTGTACCCTTTTGTCTCAATTGAATCAACTCTCTAAAGTGCAATTCTGGATTAATTGTATCAAACCTCTCAATGATCCTTTTACTGAATTCTTCATAGGATTGAATAAGTTGATGTCCTTAAGTGATCAACCCTTGATACCACCATTTATGGGCAGCCCCTTCTAAATGCAAAGTAGCAAATTGAATAGCCTCCTTTTCCATCATAGGCCCAAGTGAAAAGTAGGTGTCTACATTTTGAATCCAATCCCTAGCTGAGCTCTTGGGAGAACCATCAAAACTGGAAAGTAAAAGCTTTCCCAAGGCATAATGAAGTCCTCTTTGGTTGCCCTTGTGTCTTTGGCTAGCCCTATTGCCACAAAGTTGCCCATGCTTCCATGATGTGATAGCTGAAATATCCATTTGATCCCTGAAAGGAGATGGATACGTCATGTACTTATCATAGTCTTTCAATAAACTATCTCTCAAAGTGGGTTGCTTTTCCCTTTCTGAAATAACTTCTTGCAAAAAAGTACATTGGTTAGGCCTACGTGTAGCTCCTCCATTTCCTTTAGGTGGCTGATCCATGAGGTTGTGACTTCCAGAAACACTACTATCCCCATTGGATGGTTTGTCACCCCTCATTTCTTCATAGTGCGAACAAATTCTGCCATCATAGCTGTCATTTGTTCTTGAGCATGTGTGTACTTATCAAATCTTTGTTCTCTATTTTCAGCCTCATCCCTTGGCTGATCCAAGTGAGACATTATTTCTGTTTGTTGATTTTTTTCAACTTTTTTCTTGCTTCTAAGGTAATACCTTAGTTCTTTGTCACCCTCTTGCATGAACCACCTTGGAAACCCATGACTAGCCAAAATATGGCTCTGATATCACTGAAATATCTCATTTTCAAAATATTTTTTGAAATCTGTTTTTTTATGTCAAACTTTAGCAAAAGAAGGAATTCTGATTTTTAGAAAAGCAAACCCTAGCTGATTTAATATGCCAAAAAATAACATAAAATATACTAATACCAATGCATTACTTAGGCAACCCAAACATGCCAAAATAGCCCTTCAAAGGGTGAAGTGGAGCTTCAAACCCTAGGTGTCCCCCTTGGGAAAATTAACAAATTTATTTCTTGCTATTATGACAAATTTCAGAATGTTGTACTTGATCCAAATTGGCATAAAATGTTATTCAAATATTCTCTAAATATTATAAAAAAATACAACCAATGTTGGGTGAAAAATCCCTGATGGATCTCTTCGGCTGATCTGCGGTAATTTTGTTATTTTAAATTAATTTTTCCTGTTTGTGAATGTTTTCTTTCCGAAATACACGAAAGTTGTAGAAGGGTTTGATTGTTTTTGTGTTTTGACGATTTTTCAGCAAGGAAATAATGAAATACAAGAACATGAACAATTCTGAAATTAAATACCCAATATAACCAAACAAAGTCGCTTATAGGCAGAATTCTGGATATTAAACCAAAATAGGGAACCAGATACAAATTTTCAATAGTTTCAGGAAGATTACAATCACAAATAAACCCAACCTGAAAAGCTGAAGGAGAATTGTACACCAGAAGAAAGTCGTGGCAAGACTCCAGTCCTTAATGCGCTGCAGATGGGAAGAAAGTTGGCTGCTAGGTACAGCCGTACAACTGCAAGGGTTGCCAGGTATAGCGGTACAACTACAAGATCCTCTCAATCTGAAATAAACCCTCAAATGCCCGTTGAACTATGTCACAATCCCTGTGCCTACCAGAAGGAATACTGAGCAATATCCAGATGCTACTGAGCAAATCAACAACCACTGAAATGAGGGCTACGTCCTAAATAGGCAAGCATTGGGGTTTGGCGTCCCCAATGCTGAAAGCTCTTCCAGACCCAAAGCACAAATTTTAAAGTTAAAATGTCAAGAATGAATCATAATTTTGTTTTAACCTTCTTATAACCCCTTCACAATTAGCTCGAACCTTAAAAGCAATCCCATGTGGCGTTGAGTTATAACATGTTATATTTCCCCTTTTTAAGTGGTCAAGTACATAGAAATTGACCCTTTTTTTAAATATAGAGAGATCCGTCCACCGAAAGGATCGAGTCAAGAGATAAATATTTAAAAAAGTCCAAGACCTTTCCAATGAGCTATTACACCATGGGATACGCATCCAGATGAGGCCAAAAACTTTTTATTACTCCAAAATGGCTATAAACTTAGCCTTATTTAATTAAAAGATGGAAACTTAGGAAATATTAAAAATATAACCCAAATAGCGACAAAATGTACCAATCACACCACAAACCAGAAAGTCACCATGCCACCTGTCTATGACTGAAGTCGAAAATCAAGGATTCACTGGCAGTCTCATCCCTAAAATCTAGGGATGCTCCTAGAAACTAGGAAACAAACCCTAATCCTCTGAAACTGAACTCAAGGAATAATCTCATGGAGACCCACCCCTGGGTATGATCATATCCTCCTAAAAAGTAGGGGTAACCCCCATAAATTTAGGAACTGCCTCCTAAAAAATAGGAACGTCTCCAAATTGATCAACGACAGCCTGAACACCAAGTCCTCAACACTGTATAGCCATACTGGGTCTCTATCCAACAATGTCTACCTACAAGACCCTATAATAAGCTGACTCACATGTCTCTGCTTGACTGAGCTAAAGAGGGGACATGACAGTCCTCCCCTCTCGGAGATGCTTGCCCACAAGCAACTGTAAAGCTGGATGTTGTAAAATGCTCTCACCCTCCCAAGTGGCATCCTCTATGGGAAGATCTCTTCAACGTACCAAATACTCTCGAAACACCCTGCTTCTCAACCGCCGTTCCCTCACCTCAAGAATCTCATCAGGAACCAAAATCAATGTACCTTCCTCATCCATGGGAGGCAACTCGGGTAAAACTATAATATGCTGTCCAAGGGCCTTTTTCAGGCAAGATACATGGAATACATTATGTATTTTACTACTAGGTGGTAACTCAACCTCATAAGCAACCTCTCCCACTCGCTTGAGTACCCTGTATGGACCATAAAAACATGGTTTGAGCT
Source organism: Torreya grandis (assembly GCA_037957365.1). NCBI lineage: Eukaryota > Viridiplantae > Streptophyta > Pinopsida > Cupressales > Taxaceae > Torreya > Torreya grandis. The sequence continues at coordinate 4,992,434 of JARHVA010000333.1, forward strand.
TCTCAGCTCCCCCCCTTTTAAGGGTGCTCTGTCGATATGGTTGTAAGCGCAAAAATACCATATCATCCACCTCAAATGCTCTCTCAATCCTATGCCGGTCAGCGTATACCTTTTGCTGATTTTGAGCTTGTTGGAAATTCTCCCTGGGAGATCTCATGACATCCTGGTTCTCCTGTAACCAATCCTGGGCCAAGGAAACTCTACTGTCACTAAGTGCCAAATCAATGAAAGATAATGCCTCATATCCGTAAAGAGCTCTGAAAGGCGTCATGCCAATGGACATATGATGCGTGGTATTATAACAATACACACCCAAATACAACCAGTGTACCCATGTTTTTTGCTGCCTCGACACATAGTTACGCAAATATCCCTCAACCCACTTGTTGACTATCTCGATCTGCCCATCAATTTGAGGGTGGTAACTCGTACTCGGTGTCAACACAGTACCTGTTAGCCTGAAAAGCTCCTGCCATAAGGAACTCATGAATCGGCTGTCCCTGTCACTCACTATGGTCTTGGGAAGACCATGGAGTCTAAACACCTCTCTGAAAAATAACTCAGCCACCTGAGATGCTGTAAAATCCGCTGCAATGGAAAAGAAATGGGCATATTTTGTTAGCCTATCCACCACCACATAAATACAATTCTTCCCTTGCACCCGCAGAAGACCTATAATGAAATCCATAGAAATTCTAGACCACTTCTGTTCCGGTATCGGCAAGGGCTGCAACAATCCAGCAGGGTAAGTATGCTCCGACTTGTTCTGCTGACAAGTCATACACTCACGGACATGCCGCAAAACATCATCTTTGAGACCCTTCCACGAGAATCTCTCTCGAACCGCCCTGTAAGTCTTAACATACCCTGGATGTCCTGCCATAGGAGTATCATGGGAAGCATGAAAAATTTGTTTCTTCAATCGTGAACCCAGAACAAGATAAATCCTGCTCTTGTAGCAGATAATATCATCTACTATGCTATATCTGTCATCCACTATCACACCCTCCATGATCTCATAAGCATGTTGATTTTTGGAGTACTCAACTAAAAGTTGAGCTTTCCAATCTGCTGAAATCTCGCTCAATGAACATAGGGCAGCCAATGAGGGTTTCCTAGAAAGTGCATCAGCCACAGTGTTATTCTTCCCTTTTATGAATTCAATATCGAAATCATAAGCCTGAATCTTGCTCACCCATTTTTGCTGTCGATCATTGAGCTCTGTTTGATCTAGGAAATATTTCAAACTGTTGTGGTCAGTCCTTACCACAAATTTGCTGCCAACAAGATACTGTCTGAACTTGGCTAGAGCATGCATAATAGCCAACATTTCTTTATCGTAGGTAGAGTACAACCTTTCATTATTTTGCAACTTCCTGCTCTCATAGGCAATGGGGTGTCTATTCTGCATCAACACGGCTCCTATACCTAAGCCTGAAGCATCACACTCTAAGACAACTGGCTGCAAGAAATCCGGTAATGCCAAAACTGGACAAGTGCTCATAACCTCCTTGAGTCTATCAAAGACTCCCTGTGTTTGGTCTGTCCATCTGAATGCCCCTTTCTTTGTGAGATCTGTCAAAGGTGCGGCCAACTGAGAGAAACCTTTCACAAATCTTCTATAACAAGCACACAAACTAAGGAATCCACGCAGCTCAGTAATGTTCTGAGGGTTGGGCCAATTCCGAATTGCTTGAATCTTCTCCTCATGCACCTTCACCCCATCAGCGCTGATCACATGGCCCAAATATAAAACCTCCCTAAGTCCAAACTCACATTTGGATAGCTTAGCAAATAGAGACTGGCTCTCCATTATGCTAAGTACCTCCTCAACATGTCTGAGATGGTCCTCCCAAGTACGGCTATAAATCAATATGTCGTCAAAGAACACTAGAACCGACTTCCTCAACTGCTTGTTGAAGATATGGTTCATACAGGACTGGAAAGTAGCTGGTGCATTGGTAAGGCCAAAGGGCATTACAGGAAACTCATAGTGCCCATAGTGACAACAAAAGGCAGTCTTGTGTACATCTTCTGCTCGTACACGTATTTGATGGTAACCTGAACGGAGATCAATCTTTGAGAAGTAGATAGCTCCATGAAGCTCATCCAACAACTCATCAATGCGTGGAATAGAATATCTGTTCTTGATTGTCTTCTTGTTCAACGCTCTATAATCTATACACATCCGTAGAGTCCCATCCTTCCTAACAAGTACTACAGAAGAAGCAAATAGGCTAGAACTAGGTTGAATGAAACCCATATCCAACAACTCATGAATAGTCTTCTCAATTTCATCCTTATAGGCCCTGGGATGACGATATGGGATAGTAATTACTGGCTTCACTCCATCCTCCATCTCTATGCCATGCTCAAACCCTCTATCTGGAGGTACTCCTGAAGGTATGTCACCAAATACTTTCCCATGACGGTCCATCACTGACTGAATATCAACATGAAATACCCGGTTATCCTGAGGTGTGGGTGTTTTGGACTTAACCAAACAATGTGTAGCCCAAATCACATCATTATGTCTAATAATAGTCTCCATCTTGCAAGACGACACCTCCTTAGGTCCACCATCTGACGCTGCCCTCAAGCTAGTCTTCTTTCCCCCCAGAAAGGAACTCTAACTGCATACGGTGGTGATCAATAATGTAACGCCCAATACCCTGCAACCACTGCATGCCCAATACCACATCATAATCCTCTAAGGGAAGCACATAAAAATCATCGGTCAAATTATAATCCCCCATCTGAATACTAAGCTGTGAAATCCGTTTGGTACACCCCAAAACTGCACCATCTGCCACCTTTACTCCAAAACCACCAAACTCCTCATACTGTAATCCACGCCTCTCCACTAACTTCTGGTCAATAAAGTTATGCGTAGCACCTGTGTCTACCAAGCTCACGACCCGCTTACCCTTAAGTGTACCTTTCAACCGAAAGACATGAAATTTAGGATAACTGGAGAGGGTAGCCATAGTTACTTTGGCTGACACCATGGGCTCAGGGGTATCTAACTCCAACTGTGTCTGTACCTGCTCAACATCCTCCATGCTATCTTCAATATCAGTGTCGGGTACCTCCTCATCCCCTAACTCAGATGTCACCTCAATCAAATGAACCTTTTCTTTACCCATACAACGGTGTCCGGGTTCCCAAGGTTCTTTGCAAGAAAAGCATAACTTTTTCCTTCTCAATTCATTCCTCGTCTCCTGATTCATCCAAGGGGATCTAGAAGATGACCCTCCTTTATTCTGTGGTGTGTTGACCTTCTGTGCAGGCCGAGAGTCCCTGAATGGTTTCTTATCTGCTTGATAAGAAATGGGAACAGTATCCAGTCTTAATGTCACATCAATGGCCTCCTTAAGAGTGGCTGGTTGGAAAGCACGTATCAGACCCTTAAGTCTATCCTGTAATCCCTCAATGAATAACATCACACTCCGTCTCTAGGGCATATCAAGTACCATAACTGCAATACACTGGAACTCATTAATATAAGCTTCTGCGTGACCAGTCTGTCTAAGATGGGCCAACTCTCTATAGTAGAGCTCTGTGTCCTTATGATCAAAATGTGTAATGAGTCGCTCAGTGAACTCGGCATAGGAATGTACCAAGGCGTGATCCTGGGTGACCAATCCATGGTGCCACCAATCATATGCAATTCCCTCTAAATGCAACACAACAAACTGAATAGCCTCACGCTCAGGCATGGGCCGCAAGGATAGATATATGTCCAGCTTGTGCACCCAAGCTCGTGCACTCGTATCACTCGAGCCATCATAAGTAGCCAATGTGATCTTCCCAGTAGCTCTATTGAGGTCAAAGTTTTGTTGCTGGGGTGGTCTATAACCACGATCTCCCCTGAATCTAGTTGTATCTCTATGCTGTGCACAGTACTGGGGAAGAGGGAAAACATCCCTAACCTCTGGGGGTAGAGCTCTCCACTCCGCTATGGCTGCCAAAACGGACTCCTGGAACCCAACCTCTGGTGGCTCCAACTGTGCTGGTTGTTCACTTGGTACAAACTGAGGAAGCAACGGTCTATTCGGAGTAGGTGTATGATGGCGATTCCGCCTAGAGGAATGAAGGGAGCTCCCAACTGAAGAATGGGATTGATGGCTATGCTGACTGCCTGTTACTGAAACTGATCTACTCTGCCTGCCTCTGTGTCTATCCATCTCCAACCTCTCCAAAGTATCCTGTAATCTGTCTAAAGCCTGAACAATCCTGGGCTAAGTAGTGATGAGAGGCCTCACCATCTCTCTCTCTTCCTCATCCTGATTTCTCCGAGCATCCCCCTGTTCTTCTGCCATAATAGGTTCCTGTTCTGTTCCAAACTCACGCTCGTACTGAGCTCTTCTGCGTGTATAATATCTATTTATATCAACTCTTCCCGGATGCATAGAAAACAATTCTCTGAACCCCACAGGCTAGCAGGTCAAGAGCTCTGATACCACTGAAAAATCCCTGATGGATCTCTTCGGCTGATCTGTTGTAATTTTGTTATTTTAAATTGATTTTTCCTGTTTGTGAATGTTTTCTTTCCGAAATACACGGAAGTTGCAGAAGGGTTTGATTATTTTTCTGTTTTGATGATTTTTCAGCAAGTAAATAATGAAATACAAGAACATGAACAATTCTGAAATTAAATACCCAATATAACCAAACAAAGTCACTTATAGGCAGAATTCTGGATATTAAACCAAAATAGGGAACCAGATACAAATTTTCAATAGTTTTAGGAAGATTACAATCACAAATAGACCCAACCTGAAAAGCTGAAGGAGAATTGTACACCAGAAGAAAGCCGCGGCAAGACTCCAGCCCTTAATGCGCTGCACGTGGGAAGGAAGTTGGCTGCCAGGTACAGTCGTATAGCTGCAAGGGTTGCCAGGTACAGCCGTACAACTGCAAGATCCTCTCAATTTGAAATAAACCTTCAAATGCCCACTAAACTCTGTCACAATCCCTGTGCCTACCAGAAGGAATACTGAGCAATCTCCAGATGCTACTGAGCAAATCAACAACCACTAAAATAGGGGCTATGTCCCAAACATGCAAGCATTGGGGTTTGGTGTCCCAAATGCTGAAAGCTCTTCCAAAACCAAAGCGCAAATTCCAAAGTTAAAATGTCAAGAATGAATCATAATTTTGTTTTAACCTCCTTATAACCCCTTCACAATTAGCTCGAACCTTAAAAGCAATCCCATGTGGCGTTGAGTTATAACATGTTATATTTTCTCTTTTTAAGTGGTCAAGTACATAGAAATTGACCTTTTTTTTCAAATAAAGAGAGATCCATCCACCGAAAGGATCTGAGTCAAGAGAGAAATATTTAGAAAAGTCCAAGACCTTTCCAACGAGCTATTACACCATGGGATACGCATCCAGATGAGGCCAAAAACCCCTTATTACTCCAAAATGGCTATAAACTTAGCCTTATTTAATTAAAAGACGGAAACTTAGGAAATATTAAAAATATAACCCAAATAGCGACAAAATGTACCAATCACACCACAAACCAGAAAGTCACCCTGCCACTTGTCTGTGACTGAAGTCGAAAATCAAGGATTCATTGGCAGTCTCATCCCTAAAATCTAGGGATGCTCCTAGAAACTAGGAAACAAACCCTAATCCTCTGAAACTAAACTCAAGGAATAATCTCATGGAGACCCACCCCTGGGTATGATCATACCCTCCTAAAAAGTAGGGGTAACCCTCATAAATTTAGGTACTGCCTCCTAAAAAATAGGAACGTCTCCAAACTGATTAGCGACGACCAAAACACCAAGTCCTCAACACTGTATAGCCATACTGGGTCTCTATCCAACAATGTCAACCTACAAGACCTCATAATAAGCTGACTCACATGTCTCTGCTAGACCGAGCTAAAGAGAGGACATGACATTGGGGTTCAAATGACCTACAATATATCAAAAATTATGAGTTAATTCAGAAATATTTCTATAAAATTCAAAATCAGGTTTCGGCATGAGAAGGCCCTCAAACCCTACCAAACAACCTCCGATCCAAATCACCTAATGCTGGAAAAATATCTAAAATATCACAGAATATTCTAGGGCAAAAAATGGCCCTCAAACAATGTCAAAACCCTTTCCAAATAAAATCGCCCAAGTGTAGAAATAATATAATAAAATCAAAATAATATCTAGGGAACAAAATCACCCCAAAATATGTCCAAATCGCCCTCTAGCCAAGTCACCACCCTTCCAAGTTATTTGCCCCACTTAGAAACCCTTATTTATGTTTTTTTTTTTAAATTTTGAAGAACAATGGCAACTACTAGATGAAGTTGTCCCACGGAAGAAAGAGAGTTTGCATCCTCAATCTCTTTGCTTAAAAGTTTTCGTCTTCAAAGCAATGGCTCAAGCATTTTCGTGCTCAAAGTTCAAGATTTGAATATCCAAATTAGCATACCCTTTGATCCTTCACTTTCTTTTTATACACGTCTCCAAGGGTGACGCCCAAATTGGAGGGAATGATATAATTTAAATCTCAAAAAGAGTAACTCTTATAATTTTCACTTAAATCCTTGGGTTCCTGTGACCCTCAAAAGAACACAACTTAAATGGAAATTAGAATAATAAAGTGCTTTTTACCATTACTCTTAGAAACCAAAGTGTTTCCCTTTCTTTTTTTCTTTTCCCTTAGCCCTTGTGAAAGAAGTGAGGCTAAGGGTCTTCAATCACTTCATTTCCAAAAGGTGGACATGATATAGTACTTCACTTGCCCATCACTGTTTGGTATGAAGCCAAATCAAACCCCCACAACGAGCAAGAATTTGGCTCTGATATCATTGTAATGCCCCTTTTAGGGCATAATTAGAACCAAAGGGGTTTCCCAACAAACCCTAACAATACATACAAATTTTTGAATTTCTTTTCAAACCTTAAGCACATGAAAATTGCAGAATTTTGAAAGTGCCAATTTAGGGCATGAAAACAATATTTTATTCCTCAAATAATTACCAAAATTAGAAAATATTGCAGCCAATCATTATCCATTCAAATCTAATTTTTAGCCCAGTTCAAAAATATAATAAAAAATACCAAAAATGTTTCAGCCTTCAAACATCAATTAGGCTGGAAATCAGCATTGGAAGTGCTACGTCCAACCCAAGAGGGAGTTTGCTTGCCTCCAAAGAGGCTCGCTGCCCACCCTAGGTCATTTGTTGCCCTTCTAGGGATCTTCAACCAAGTTGCCAACTCTCCAAACCTGTTCGTCACACACGTTGAAGCTCCTTCTGCTGTGTTGAACCCAAAATTGGTGTTTACACACCTCAAAATAATCACTGATACCCAATACAACCTTTGACTTAAGGCTGCCCAAAGGAAGATTAAGGGTTTCCGTCCTTATCTTCAAGTTTCCAGTGAAGGTTGACGTCTTCAATGGAGAAAGCCAAGCGTTTCATGCTCAAACTCAAAATTCAATTCAAAAACTGTAATGTCCCCAAAATTTTGATAGAGTGATTTAATTAATTTAAGTTGTCCAAAAATTAATATTATTTCAAAAGGATGACTTTAATTAAAACAAAATGGAAATAATAAAATATTAAAAAAAAAAGTCACTTTATTAAATAAGTTTCTTCTAGATGCTGGAGTTAGTTGCAAGTTGGCTTCTTCTAGAAGATTCATTGGAGCCTTTAAAAGGAGTTGAGGGCAAAGCATTTGGAATGGATTGTTGAGAAATATTTCTGATGCATTATTGCAAAGCTTGAATCTTAGATTCAGCAAAAATCTCTGAGAACGAAAACCTTCAGCAGATTGGAAAAGGGTTGGATGAAAACCTAGCTCTTTTCGGGAGTGGATTCACATTGGGCTTATTTGATAAATTAGGTGCCTTGAATAGTTTGATATTTTTGATAATTTGGCTATTTGCATATTCAGGGTTTTATGGTGATTTTCAGTATTAAAGGGATTTATTCTTCTTATATAAGCCATTGTCAGATTTGTGGTATAAGTTTTTAATTTCCAGATCATATAGACCCTATATTGATTGAGCTACAGAAGTATTTATATAAAGAAGCCTTTATGTTCTGAAGGAATCGATAAGATAAAATAATATCATTCGGTTGGGATCGACTCAAAGAGTCAATGGCTGTATAATTGTTAATATTTGCGAAGAGACACTTTAATGAAATCATCGAGTGCAACTTTACTATTGGCAGAGTTTTCTAAGGCTCCAAATATTTGCCTTTGGCTAGCATATCACTCATAAAATATTGCCGTGGCCTTCATCTTATTCGCCACTTTGCTGAGATGAGCCGTAGGGGATTAGGAGTCCAGTAAGAAGGATTACGTGGACTTTGAATAGTCCTAAAGAAGGCAAATAAAGACAAATCGTGGATTCTTATCATCGAAACACACAATATTTGGGAATTGCCGGAAAAGACAAAACCTCAGGTCTGCAAAAAAGGACAAATTTCAGATAAGACAAAAATCAACTTTTTGGTTCCTTTATCAGCTATATGCTGTTGTTACTCCCTGTTTTCAGTCATTTTGAGTCTTGTGTGGGATTTAAGGAGGGACCAAGGTTTGAGAGGAGGACGTGAGGAGTGCTGCAACTGTTACGTGATATTTCTTGAGCACTATACTCGGATTTCTGTAGCAGCGTATGCATTCTTGATCAAGATGTGATGATTTCCAGGTGTGAAAACGAATGTCTCACTCTTTATATCGCTATTATCAGTCACATTAATGTTTATTGCACCTCTTCAAGTCTGCTGTTCAATTCTGAGCATTCGAAGTGTTGTTTCTGCTGCAAACAATCTCAATATTTATTGCTGTAGCCTAACAAAGATATGTATGTTGTAAACTGATCTTTATTTTGGATATATTGAATATGTAAGGTGTCTGATATTTACTTCTAAGCAGATTATAAATATATATTTCTGATGTATGCAAAGGTTGAGATAATGCTGTGTTATTCTTGTGTTAAGTTGACTGTAATCTGCTCAATACCAGTGGCTTCCTGAGCATGTATAAACCCAAGAAATGTATCTGAAATATCATCTATTTATATCAGTTTGGTAATGAAATTGTTTGTGGAGTTGTGTCTATTTATGTGACCATATCATACATAAATTTATCATAATGCATGCATGAACAAGAAACCATGTTTGATTAAATGGAACATCAATCAAACTGAAAAATATCGAAAGACTTCACACACCTAGAAGGGTATATTTCAAAAACATAACATGAGACTTCAAAATAAACCTCCTTTTCCTTTTTATATCATTTCCCTCCCATATAATTTCTAAATTAAGGACAGACTTATATCAAATTAGAGGAGTCCCTTTCTTTATTATAAATCAAAATAGAAAGGAGTTGCTGACATATTCACTTTTGGAAATTAAGGCATATTATTAATTTTATTTAAACTATTTAAAAATACTTTTTATTTTAATAATAATTTGGAAATTAAGGCATATTATTACTTTTATTTAAAGTATTTAAAAATACTTTTTATTTTAAAAATACTTTTTATTTTAATAATAATATTATTTTATTTTTAGAAAAGGGGACATTACACAAGCATAAAGTTGAGTGATTTTCAATTGGTTGCTGCTGTTGAAGTATTATTAGTCACATAGTGAAAGAATTTCCAGCCTTCTGTCTAGGTTGAGGCATGTATAGCTAGGGAAAATTGGTTTCCAACCACTACAAGTCTGATTTTGAGGAAGAATATGCAATGCTACAACCATGCTTGGGGCAGCATGAATGGACCTTTGAAAGTCCATCATATGACTGGAAGATATGAGGAAAATGCAAGCAATGGAAGAAAGTTGGGCAACATGTCTACGAGGCATGATGAAATGGTTGAAGGAGTGATGTGGAAGGCTCTTGATTTCCCTAATGTGAATGTTCAATGAGCAGGTCCAGAAATGAAGAAGATAGAAAAGAAAAGGCATGAGTATGGTTTAGTCCAGCATGCTCATAGGTATGAGAAGCGAAGTGAAGAAGTGAAACAAGATGATGGTATGGCAGCGACAGTTGAAGAGATAGTTGATAAGGATATGACAGCGGTAGATAATAGTCTTCAAGTCATCATGAAGACGAGAGAGTGGGAAAGTGAATGTAAAAGTACATGCAAGAGGAAGTCCAATCCCAACAGTTGGAGGCAGAAGAGAAGACTCTCACAAGAGCAAGGGAAAGAGATGGACAAGAAGAAGACCTTTATTAGACAACTATGGATAGAGAAGTATATGCATCAAATTCCCATATTGAGAAGTGCATATAGAGTGAAACAGTAGAAGACAAAGTGCAAGACTTGTTTAGAAAGGTGGATCCAAGGAGCTCTTAGACAAGTAGATGTGAAGAATGGTGGATTCAAGTCGCATGGAGACAAAGATGGTGGACATATTTCTACCAAGAAGATTGAAGGATGTGAGTTATGTTGCATGTGTGGGACCAACCTATATAGGTATTGGTGAAGAGACCCTTATGAGTCAAGGTATGCATAGTTCTCAGATGAACAAGGAAAGTGCAAGGTTCTTTGCACATGGCATGGGTGAGGGGAAAAAAGAAAAGTGTATTCAGCCTAGAAGGGAGGTAGAGAGTATGAAAAAGAAAGAAGACAAGGATGAGATAGAGTAACAGAGTTTGTTAACAGCTCAAGCTAATAATGAAGAGTATGGGGTTGCAGTTGGTGTTGATGGGATGGAGATGCTTCTCCAAGTATTAGAAGCACATGGTGACGAATATGGAAATGATGATGAGATGATATCATCATATGACAGCAGAAACATATCCAAGACAACTATGTGCCTAATTTCTAGCACTAATACTATTGTCATCAGTATTATCAGCCATCGCATCACTACATGGGCACTCACACAAGTGATTTTGCAAGGGTTTCCAGTCATAGGAAAGAGCATTTTTCACTTGGTGATGACTAATGGAGAGCTTTCAGTCCTTGTATGGCTACCTACTGCTTCTACATCGATCACATTACTGAATGTTGTATGAGTTTGTCATACTTATAGTTGTTACATCATTTCTATATTGATGATCTAAATATTTTCAATCATGAACAACTATACATTTGTGTAATTTGAGAGGGTTTCCTTGCATGGTAATTGTTGACGCAGTGGATTGCACCCTGGACAGGAGGCTGAGCTCCTGTCTTCCACACGTCAAAATGGAAACTCCCTTCTTGCCTTTGGGACCGGCGAAGCTGAAGGGGAGAGTCTCTAGATAAGGGCTAGCTCCCTTTGATGCATCTGAGTTATTCCAATAAGTGCTAATACACACACACACACATATATATATATATATGTATATATATATGTATATATGTATATGTATATATATATATATGTATATATAATGGGGGGGATGAAAAGGGAGAAGGATTACAGGAAAACAAAACCTATTCTAAAAGGGGTGATGCACCAAATGATTCGACCTACTCACACTCACACTCTGAACCATAAAAACACATACGTACACTTTAATTGGTAAAAGGACCAGGCTGTAGGAAGCTTAACAGGGAGGCTTTAATGAAAAACACAGAAAAAGGGACTCACCATAGGTGTTGTAGAAAAAGCACACTGTTTAATAACCTCCTTCTGTTTCTGCGCTCAAAGTATAATGCTTCTTGTCACCTGCAGGAATGACGCCTTATAGATACCAGATGCGTTAGTGTCAACCCTGTGAAAGCATTAGGGAGCAATGACTAAACACAAGACTAACACTCAGACACACTCAGAAGTATCTCACCAGAATAGAGGTAAAAATGTGTTTTATTGATTCCAGGTGAAAATTGCCAGGGCTTCGCCTTACAATGTGAAAGATATCTCTCCAAATGAGAAGTCTACAATATATAGAGGAAGAAAAGAGGCCCTTTGGCACCCTTTTTACAAGTGACCCATGTGCGTTCCGATCATTGGGAAGAGCAAGCCGCTAAAACATCATATGAGAAATTATGGGCCGCGCTGTTTGTCTGTGAACAAGACCGCTCCTTCAAGGTGATTACGCGGTTTTTCTGCTCATTAATGCAAAATGAAGAAAACGGGTCGTGCCATTTGCCATTCGCCGTTCGCGCCTCTTGATGATCAATTCGCAGACACTGTATCACCTGCTGGAGTAACTCCTTGAGTCAACACCTTCCCTCGCCACTTGGACTACTTTGTTCATTTCTGCAGTTGTCTTTCTCTTGGCCTTAAGCCTTTGAATTCCTTTGGGTTCGCGCTTAAGTTTGCGAAGATCAACAGCTACTTCATTTCCACAAATTTGATGCCCTCGGGTCTGTCGTCCTTCTTAGCAATTTGTTCTTATCTTTCCCGCTTGCCTTGGTTACTTTCCGCTGATTTCAATAAGTGACACGTGGCGTGTTGCGCTGCTGAAACAGGCAAGATACGTGGCAGCATCCGCTCTCTTTAGCAACAATACAAAAGCGTTCGGGGCTCATTCGGATTCATCATGGATGATGACACTTGGCAGCTTCCGCTCTCTTCAGTGGTTTGTCCGAGGCCCACCACAGTCTTTACTGAACAAAAGGGAAAGTATGTGAACGTTGACACTTGTCGGCCTCCGCCGAGCTCTACAAAGGACACGTAGCACGTTCCGTTGCTCTTAGAAAAGTATGTCAAATCCTTCCGCGTTTTCCACTTGGCACCCCCGGCGAAACTTTTGAGGGAAGCTTGTTGAAGGGAGCTTTGGGGACTCGGATGCAGACACTTGTCGCGCCCCGCCGGGTTTTGCAAGGGACACGTGGCACGTTTCGTTGCTTTTAGAGGCAAATTATCGTGTGTCCCGGCAGACGACACTTGGTAGCTTCTGCTCTCTGGCTTTTCCTGGTGTAAAATTGACATTCGCGGGCCCATCATTATTTGAAAACCAACGGGTAGTTCACTGTGCTTGATTTTGATGTCTTCAGGCCCGTCACCCCTTGGACTTTCCTTCAGCTTCTGTCGCTTTTTCAACTTTTGGGCTTTGCTTTGGGTCCTCTCGAAGGGAAGGTGATCCTTCGGCTTTGGAGGAGTGCCCTTCTTTTGGCAGCCGAGAGTCTCCCACAAGGGCACCTGCCCTTCGGGATTCTTCGGCGGACTTCTCTCTTCGGCTAATTCCCATGGACATTTTCCCCCCCCCACAGACTTTTTTCTCGTGGACAAAAGTCCACAAGAATTGTCTCTGCCACTTTGAAAATCCTTCGGGTTTTCTTCCCAACCACTTTTTCCGTGGCTATTTCCTCGAAATTTCTTTGGACAAAAAGTCCGAAGAAATTATTCTTGCTTTTGCCTTGGTCTTTTCTGCACCTTTCTTTGGGCTTTCTGCTTTGGACCCTCCAAATTCCTTCAGACAAAAAATCTAAAGGAATTGGTCCTTGTCTTTTCTCTGCCTTTAAAAGTGACCTTCGGGACGGTTGAAAACGACCCTTCCGAAGGGTGTTGTTGCCGACCAAGTGCCCTCCTCAAGGGCACTTGTCCTTTGGGAGGCTCTCTTGAACTTTTTGATTGAACCGCTCCTTTGAACCAATCGTTGAACCGAACGCTGAACCAACACTTTGAACCAAGCCGACTGAACCAAGTCGTTGAACCGACTGAGTGAACCAAGTGATTGAACTGTCTGATAAAAACAAAGCATTGAACCAACTGAATTGAACCAAGCCTTGAACCAAGTCGATGAACCATTTGATCGAACCTTGCCGTTGAACTTTGCCAATGAACTTTGCGGTTGAACCAAAGCAATGAACCAAAGCATTGAACCAAGGTGTTGAACCGGTTCAATGGTTCAAAGATGCTAACTCTTGGAAAGATCATGTCGTTGAACCCCGACGTTGAACCACTTTTCCAACCTTAAGGAAAAGTGTCTTGAACCATTTTAGCTCTCTTTCCTTATGAATTTCTTCGGACAAGAATCTGAAAAAGCTTTGTAAAACCTTGCACTCTTTGAACTGGTTCTTCATCTGCCGAAAGACTCGCCTACAGAGTTTGTAGAAACACCTGCAGAGTCCGTAGAAATGGCTCTGCAGAGTCCATAGAAATGGACCTGCAGAGTCCGTAGAAATTCTTGTGGAGTCCATAGAAAATCCTGTGGAGTCCGTAGAAATTCTATGGAATCCGTAGAAAATTCCAGACTTGTGCAAAATCAAAAAATGAAAACTGGCTCAGGACAACAGGGAAGGAAGGGGACCGATTTTGGCCCATTGGACCAAAAATGGTCAACAAATTGGCAACTCCCAGGGGAAGCATGCCTGCTATGCTTAGAAACCAGTTGCCTTAAAGTCCATTGGGCATGGAGTCAGAACGTAACTTAAAAGATCAGCAACAGCCCTGATAGATTCAAGAACCAATCACGAAGATTTACCCCAAAAGGAAACGAAAACACACACAAAACTAAGAAAACTATTAACATGTGCAAAAGGCACTTAGGGAAAACAGGTGAAAAGCAAGGGAAAGAAAAACTGGAAGCAAACTACTATGTACAGCTAACCAGGTATATTTGCCTCCCTCCTGGATCAAAGGGAAAATTTCTTAAGTCTCTTTCATGGCAAGGAAACTTATGGTGCCAGACAAGTGGCTGAATGGAAAGGAGATTTGGTGACCTGCTCCTCTTGCCTGCCACCTTGATCGGCTCGTATCCAAATGAATCAAGGGCAAACATGCTTCCAACATATATGTATTCTTCTTGTTCTTGGAAGCTTGCCTCCTGTTGGTTCTTCATGCTGGTGTATCTTATCGAGAAATCAATCGCTGCTAGCTCATCACCATAAGCCTCTTGATATGCATCATTGATTGGCTTGTCCCCTTCTGCCTCATGCTCAGGTTCCATGGCATGATCATCCTCCTTGATGACTTCAAAAAAAAATATCTTCAGATTCACCAACCTCTTGAAATGATAAATTTGAAAGCTTGCAGCCCCTTTGCATACTTATTTGAGTCCCAATGCTGCATTCTCCACTCTTAGCCAGCTCATAGCTTCCTTGAAGAATAGTGTAACCTGCCCCAATGACTTCAAACAAATCGTTCAAAACATGATCAAGAAAGTGTCCATGCTCCTCCATGACGTCTTGCAAAGTGAGAAAAAGGTCAGAGATCACTTCTTCCTCATCAGAGATAGAGGCAAAAGCTTGTGACTTGTCTTCTTGTTCATCAAGGGGGGTACCTATGGTGATCTCCTCCTCATCCGCACTCATGAAGTCTCCCTGATCAGTCATAAACTGAGCATACTCCTCTTCACTTGCTTCCTTCAAGATGGATTCCTCAACACAAGAGACATTTTTCATTCATCAGGGAAGGAGGCGGAACACAAGGATTCTCAAAATCAGGTTGGGAATGGGAAGCAGGGGATCCTTTTAAAAACTTATGAGAAAACGGGGGCAGACCTTGGGCCAAAATCACTTGATTTTCGTCTCTCCACTTTACCAACACTTAATCAATATTGAAATTAGCTTGAGGATTGGTAGAAGGGGTATCTTTTGGCGTAGGCTCCTCTACAAGGTCTAAAAGTTCCATCTCTCTTTCACTAAGTAGTCTCACCTTAGCCTCTAATTCCTCAATTTGCTTAGCTAGATTATCCTGAAAGAGACTTTCTTGGAGCTCATAGGAATCATCATAGAGATGGGGAGTGCATGAAGGTTGCCATGAAATACAAGAAGCTTTTTGAGGAAGGGTGGGAGGGACTTGAAAAGGACTAACCTCATTTTGTACCTCACACTCTTGGACAATGTCTTTCTCCTCGTTGTTCCATGACTCAATCACTTTATTCCAGCTTATGATATTAGGACTGGGCATCTCCTTTTGGGGTGATGGGGCCACAATGTGAGAGGGTAGTGAGGGTTTGGATTCCACTTCCCTTGCTGCCAAAATAGACTGTTGCATTTGAAGATTTGCCAATTCAATCTGTTTATCAAGATTAGCCTTAAATACAAGATTTACTGTTTCAGAACTCTCCTCAACATGATTGGGGAAAGGACTTTGACAGGCTTGATTTGGCTCATAAGCAGGGGCTGTGTATGACTGATATGATACTTGGGGCAGCGGGTATGTAGGTTGATAGACTTGATAAGGCTGCCTCTCATGAATACTCAACCTCCCTTCCAAAGATGCAATCAAACCACTCACATCTAGCATCTCACTTGTAAGCCTTTGCCAATTGGCTCTTTCAATGGGAGTCCATTCACTCTTAACTAGATCCAGTGCATTTCTCACTTGATGGACGGCATGATCAGGGATTTTTTGGCCACATCCCCTTCTGGTGTCAAGCTCCACTACATACTTTTCGTATCCCAGCAGTGCTCGTTTGAAGGTGGAAATGGGTTGATTGGAAAAGAGATTAGGTTGAGTAGGAGAAGTGACACATTGAAAAGATTGGGCATAAGGCTGATATAGCTCATGACAGGGCTAAGATTGGTCATATTGGCCCTGATAAGGATCAACACAAGGCTGGTAAGGATCATAGCCAGGCTGGCCAAGGAAAATAGGGTCCATGGTTCTGAACGATGGAATTATACATACCAAAATACTATTTTTTGATGGCACCAGAACTACTTAACTAGTTGATTTAACTCAGAGTCGCCATTGGTGTTGATGAAAAAGCCTTCAAAGGCTGGTTGGTTAAAGAACACACCAAAATCCTTCAACTCTTTGGACAAAACTTGTCCTAGTTGGTCCCACCGGGCGTGCCAAAAACTTTTGAGGTAGTGGATTGCACCCTGGACAGGAGGCTGAGCTTTTGTTTTCCACACGTCAAAATGGAAACTCCCCTCTCGCCTGTGGGACCGCCGAAGCTGGAGGGGAGAGTCTCTAGATAGGGGCTAGCTCCCTTTGATGCATCTGAGTTATTCCAATAAGTGCTAATACATATACACACACACACACATATATATATATATATATATATATATATAATGGGGGGGATGAAAAGGGAGAAGGATTACAGGGTAACAAAACCTATTCTAAAAGGGGTGATGAACCAAATGATTCGACCTACTCACACTCACACTCAGAACCATAAAAACACATACGTACACTTTAACTAGTAAAATGACCAGGCTGCAGGAAGCTTAACATGGAGGCTTTAATGGAACACATAGAAAAAGGGACTCATCATAGGTGCTGTAGAAAAAGCACACTGTCTAGTAACCTCCTTCTGTCTCTATGCTCTAGGTACAGCTCTTCTTGTCACCTGCAGGAATGGCGCCTTATAGATACCAGATGCGTTGGTGTCAACCCTGTGAAAGCATTAGGAAGCAATGACTAAACACAAGACTAACACTCAGACACACTCAGAAGTATCTCACCAGAATAGAGGTAAAAATGCGTTTTATTGATTCCAGGTGAAAATTGCCAGGGCTTCGCCTTACAATGTGAAAGATATCTCTCCAAATGAGAAGTCTACAATATATAGAGGAAGAAAAGAAGCCCTTTGGCGCCCTTTTTACAAGTGACCCATGTGCGTTCCGATCATTGGAAAAAGCAAGCCGCTAAAACATCATATGAGAAATTATGGGCCGCGCTGTTTGTTTGCGAACAAGACGGCTCCTTCAAGGCGATTACATGGCTTGTCTACTCATTAATGCAAAATGAAGAAAATGGGTCTCGCTATTTGCCGTTCGCCGTTCGCGCCTCTTGATGATCAATTCGCGGACGCTGTATCACCTGCTGGAGTAACTCCTTGAGTCGATACCTTCCCTCGCCACTTGGACTACTTTGTTTGTTTCTGCACTTGTCTTTCTTTTGGCCTTAAGCCTTTGAATTCTTTTGGGTTCGCGCTTAAGTTTGCGAAGATCAACAGCTACTTCATTTCCACAAATTTGACGCCCTCGAGTCCGTCGTCCTTCTTAGCAATTTGTTCTTATTTTTCCCGCTTGCCTTGGTTACTTTCCGCTGATTTCAATAAGTGACACGTGGCGTGTTCCGCTGCTGAAACAGGCAAGATACGTGGCAACATCCGCTCTCTTTAGCAACAATACAGAAGCATTCGGGGCTCATTCGGATTCATCACGGATGATGACACTTGGCAGCTTCCGCTCTCTTCAGCGGTTCGTCCGAGGCCCACCACAGTCTTTACTGAACAAAAGGGAAAGTATGTGAACGTTGACACTTGTCGGCCTCCGCCGAGCTCTACAAAGGACACGTAGCACGTTCCGCTGCTCTTAGAAAAGTATGTCAAATCCTTCCGCGTTTGCCACTTGGCACCCCTGGCGAAACTTCTGAGGGAAGCTTGTTGAAGGGAGCTTTGGGGACTCGGATGCAGACACTTGTCGCGCTCCGCCGGGTTTTGCAAGGGACACGTGGCACGTTTCGTTGCTTTTAGAGGCAAATTATCGTGTGTCCCGGCAGACGACACTTGGTAGCTTCTGCTCTCTGGCTTTTCCTGGTGTAAAATTGACATTCGCGGGCCCATCATTATTTGAAAACCAACGGGTAGTTCACTGTGCTTGATTTTGACGTCTTCAGGCCCGTCACCCCTTGGACTTTCCTTCAGCTTCAGAGGAGTGCCCTTCTTTTGGCATCTGAGAGTTTCCTGCAAGGGCACCTACCCTTTAGGATTCTTTAGTGGCCTTCTCTCTTCGGCTAATTCCCATGGACATTTTCCCTCACAGACTTTTTCCCCCGTGGACTAAAGTTTGCAAGAATTATCTCTACCATTTTGAAATTCCTTCGAGTTTTCTTCTCGGCCACTTTTCCCATGGCTATTTTCCTTCCAAATTTCTTCAAACTTTTTGTGTGAAGGAATTCCTTTGGACAAAAAGTCTGAAGAAATTATTCTTGCTTTTGCCTTGGTCTTTTCTGCGCCTTTCTTCGGGCTTTCGACTTTGGACCCTCTGAATTCCTTCAGACTTTTTGTCTGAAGGAATTCCTTCAAACAAAAAATTTGAAGGAATTGGTCCTTGTCATTTCTCTGCCTTTAAAAGTGCCCTTTCGGAAAGTTGAAAATGACCCTTTTGAAGGGTGTTGTTGCCAATCAAGTGCCCTCCACAAGGGCACTTGTCCTTTGGGAGGCTCTCTTGAAATTTTTGATTAACTTGCTCCTTTGAACTAACCATTGAACTAAACGCTAAACCAACACTTTGAACCAAGTCGTTGAACCGACTGAGTGAACCAAGTGATTGAACTGTCTGATTGAAACAAAACATTGAACCAACTGAATTTAACCAAGTCGATGAACCATTTGATTGAACCTCGCCGTTGAAATTTGCTGATGAACTTTGTCATTGAACCAAAGCATTTAACTAAGGTGTTGAACCAAGGAAATTGAACTGAAGCATTGAACCGGTTCAATGCTTCAACGGTTCAAAGAAGCTAACTCATGGAAAGATCATGTCATTGAACCACTTTCCCAACCTTAATGAAAAGTGTCTTGAACCATTTTAGCTCTCTTTCCTTATGAATTTCTTCGGACAAGAATCTGAAAAAGCTTTGTAAAACCTTGCACTCTTTGAATTGGTTCTTCATTTGCCGAAAGACTCGCCTGCAGAGTTCGTAGAAATGGACCTGCAGAGTCCGTAGAAATTCTTGTGGAGTCCGTAGAAAATCCTGTGGAGTCCGTAGAAAATTCTATGGAGTCCGTAGAAAATTCCAGACTAGTGCAAAATCAAAAAATGAAAACTGGCTCAGGACAACAGGGAAGGAAGGGGACCGATTTTGGCCTGTTGGACCAAAAATGGTCAACAGTAATGTTAATGGATGGGTCCTATTATGGAAGACAATCATTCCAACCATCCTAGTGCTGATTTGGATGGAATGCAAGTGATTTGTGACTGTTGTAACTTGCTCCCAGCCTATCCATAGTCTGATTTTTACCATATATTGGGAGAAGCTCACCAAATCATGGAAGGATCTATTGGGACTCAAAGGTTTGGTATTCCAGATCCTTCATTGCATGGGAGGAGCCAAGCGGGACTACAATTGCGCAATGGGCAGAACATATGGCAGCTTTCAGTCTTATGGGAGTTTGTGGGTGCCTTCAGGTATCAACAAATTTTGGAGGATTATCTTGAGGATGAATTGCATTTAGTATCCATTGACGATATATCACAGTATGCTCTATGGCAAGAGCTATCTCATTTGATAGGTACAGGGTCTAGACTCTACGAGCACTACAACATGACTCATCACATTGGCATAGTGATACTTGAGCAGAGGAGGTTGCAATTGCTTTAGGGCAAGCAATTTTGGGAAGGATGGACTGTAATGTCCCCTTTTCTAGATTAAAATAATTAATAATATTATTTAAGTTGGGCCCAGTCACTTATAATCTTTTGGGCAACTTAATATTATTATTATTATTATTAAAATAAAAAGCGTAACATGGTAGTTCAACATGGTTTTATTGTTTGCTAGTTCCTTGAAACTTCTTTTAGCTTTGTCCAATTCTTTTCCCCATTGCACTATCTGTATACACACAATATTTTCAAACTTGATCAATTATTGATGTTTTATCTTTTGCAAGAATCCGTCGAGTCTCAATCTCTCTGAGTGCACATCTTAAAGGGTGCTTTGGGAAATGGATGGGCAAACTTTTGGTGCTTCACAAGATTGTTGTTCCCTATACCTCCACTTAAAACCATTACAAACCCCTCCTATACATTTCCCTAATCTTTGACACCTCCCTTACATGCTTCTCCAAACATTTCACCACCTCAAATAGCCTCTACCTAAGCCAAAACTCCTTTTTACCAGTTCTCGAATGCAGTCGAATGGATCGACTTAGTTTTAGAAATAGTGCACTTTACAGGACTGAGTCGGCCTAGGTTGACTGAGTCTGAGATCTAACGTCTCTATTTTCTAACTAACAAGGTCAACTGGGTTGACTGTGTCAACTAAAATTTCAGAAGAGCTTAGGGTCAAATCAAGGTATATATACACATCTTTCACCTCATTTTCAATAGAGAGAATCATTCATTTGCACTTCTTTATCTGTTTTTCCGCCATTCTACTTGAGGAGTCATTGTTTAGAGTTTCATGCTTCTTGGAAGAGAAACTTTGCCTTGTGAAGGCTTGAGATTCACTAGGAGGTCCTTGGCTAGACTATAGTCTATTGTCTATCTTTAGTTTCTTCAACAATATGCAACAATATCTTGTAAAGCATCATTGGCCAAGGGAGAGGTTGAGGTTCGATGGGTTTGTCTTCAAGGTAAGTAATCCTAACTCTTACTCTTCTATTTTAATAGATAGATTTGCATGTATACTAGCTAATGAATGTATTGTCTCTCCTTGCTTAGGATTATCTCTACATTGATTTGAGTAGAGTTTTACTTTGCATGTTTATTGTTTATGTTTATCCCCCATTTGTGCCACAAGCTTTAGTGAGCACTAGATTAGATTTACTTTACTTTATTATTGCATTAATTATCAAGACCTAGCTAGGGTTATTGTGTGGTGTTGCTTGCCTAAAGGCTTTGGAACCCTCTCTAGCCATATTTTTTATAAGAGATCCCGTAGGTAGGTTTAGCAGATCCATATTGGTCATGACCCCGATTATCTAAATATTGTTAGTGGTATAGTTAGTTGATTTATCTTCTTCGAGTTAGGATTGATTTGTAGATCAACTTCACTTTTGCTTGTATGTCATGTCCCCTTCTCAGTGACATCTCTCGGAGCACAGGATTAGCCTATCATACGATCCTCGTAGGCTGATCGTTTGGATAAAGGGTCACCTAGGAGCTTGGCACATGCTTCAGATTGGCAGAGTTTGATCAGTTGGCTTTCGTTTGGGCTCGATCGGATACTTTTGGCAGAAGTTACTATTTTTAGCAGTTCTTGGTGGTCAGTGTGGGACCCCTGCTATTTTTGGCAATATGGGTTGACAGCATTCGGAATCACTCCAGTATATGACCGCTTCAGACGGTTCGGTCATCGGGCGAGTAACGAGGGTAATATTAATATTTAATTGTATTAATTAAATATTAATATTACGAGATTATTATATTAAGTTATAATTAAAAATTATAACTTAAGTGTTTCTAATGCTGAGGGGGCGCCCATCATCAGGAAGGGGCCAAATTTAATATCATATGCTATTATAAAATTTGGCCTAAGTTGAAAATTAAAATATTTAAGAAGTGCGATTTTTAATTAAAAGCCCTATTATGGAGGAAATCGCACCTCTTGGGTTATTTATGCTTTTGCATTGGGAGGAGCGCCATTATGTCATTTTGGAGAATTGAAAAATTGATCATTTTGGTCTGAGCTAGAAGCTTCAGGGTTTCAGGTTCCAATTCCTTGGAGAACGTGCCATCTCCATTGGAAGCAATTCAGAGGGTGTGAAATAACACCTGATTTATTGCAACAGGGGGTTTCTTCATTCAGGAGAAATCAGTGATCTTCAGAGGATATCATTACAGGTTTCATCAGAGTATTCATCTTACAGACAGGGTTTATTTAGGCGCCTAATTTTGGAGGTTGGGAGAGCAGAAAGGACAGGCCGTGCAGCAGCATTAATTGCTGGGTTTTAACCCAGCCGTACCTGTACTTAGCCGTACTATTCACAACAGGCCGTACCTCTTTGCCATTGGAAATTACGCCTCATCTTCTGGTTTTGTTCTTCATCCTTTGGGGGCGCAATTGTTTTGGGAGCAAGCAGAGGTCTTCAGATTCAGGAAAGAATGCTAAACACATGAAGCCGTACCATTTTCAGCTGGGCATTTAATGCTGTACCAGAATAACCAGGTTTTTAAAATATTATTGCTTTTTACTTTTTTTGCATCTGGGTTTCTTTGTAATCGATTCGAGAAGATTTTATATTAAAAAGAAGCTTGGAGTTGCAGTATAATTGTCAATTTACAGAGTTAAATATTTTCTATAGAATTTATTTATCATTTTTATGCAAAATCGCATTTCCTTCAAATACTGGCAAAAATCCAAAAACATCAAAAAAATACAAAACTTCAGAAAAAAACCATTTAAACAGTCAATTGTCAAAATCAGAGGGGACTTGGGGTTCCTACAGTGGTATCAGAGCTAAATCCTGCCACCCTACGGGTTTAGCTATCTTATGCAGCCAGATCAGATTGGGTCACCCAGGTATTACACACGCAGGCGAGCCCTGATTGACAGGCAACAGAGTTTGAGCAGGCAGCCGGGCAATATGGCTGACAGAACAGATATACCTAGGCCTGGACATAATGACAGAGATCAGGAGGGTGCAGAGTTCATGCATACACTTCGAGATCTTCGTGCAGGGCAACTGCGATCCGATGAGGTATTGCAGCAGGTGGCAGCGGCACTGCAAAGGTTGGGTACTTCGAGGAGACCGTCACCTAACCGTGACGATGACAGGAGTGATGCAGGGTCACGGAGAGCTACTAGGGCAGCGTCACGGACAGCAGATAGGCCTACTAGGCCCACTTTCACGAGACAGGAGCCCGGCGAGGCTATACCAGATGAGGAGCATGATGAGTTATTCGCTGATACCCTTATGGCAGCTCATGAAGAATGGGAGTTGGTACCGCCTGCGGTCAAAGAGATGATCACTTTTGACCATTTTATTACACAGAGGCGAGAGCATAACAGATCTCGACAGGATAGGAGACCTCGTCAGCAGAATAATGATCTAAAACATGCTACGAACCGGCTCACATTGACGACGTTCGATGGTAGTGGTAAGATGACTGCCCAAGCTTGGATTAGCAAGCTTGACACATTCCTTACACTGCGCCCGATAGCTGAGAGTGACGCCATTAGATATGCTACTTTGCATCTTGAGGGAGTTGCTTACGACTGGTGGCACCACGGTATGGTGACTTTACAGCATGACAGGATCACTACATACCAGGAGTTTGTGGACAGGTTGGTTGAGCGCTTTGACAAGAAGGATCCAGAAACCTACTTCCGAGACTTGGCACAGTTGAAGCAGAGTGGCAGTGTAGAGACCTACATAGGTGACTTCCAGAAGTTATCCGTTATGGTCCCTAACATCTCCGAGAGGCGCTTGGTAGTACTCTTCATGGAGGGGTTGTCAGAACCATTGCGAGGTTGGATCAAAGCTTTTGATCCTCCTTCGTTACAGGAGGCGATGAAGAAGGCACGAAACATGGAGTTAGCAGCACCAGCGAGTAAATTCAGCTCCAGAGGTTCTTCATCATTCAGGGATAACAAGGGCTTTAACAGGAATAAGGATAAGTCTGATTTTAGCAAAGAAAAATCAAACTCTAGGAATGATCCAAAAGGTAAATCAGCAGCCCCACCTTTGGATCATGAGGCCCTTAATGACCTACGCAGGAAGAAGCTTTGCTTCTACTGCAAGGGACCATATGACGCTAATCACGATTGTCCTCTAAGACCTAAGGGCAAGGCAAATCGTATAATGTGGGCATTCTATGAGGACTCGGAATCGGAGGATTCTGAACAGCAGGAGAGCTCCGAGAGTTCAGAGCCAGAGGCTCCAGAGCATAGAGTTGAGACAGAGCCCGAGCTTCAGGTACAGGAGGCCCGTTTATCTAGTATCCAGCAGGACAGTTCTTTCCGGATTCGTGGTGTGTTGGCAGGACAGAGGGTCATTACCCTACTTGATACAAGAGCCACGCATAATTTCATAGATGCTAGATTTGTTGAGAAACGTGGACTCATCACTGAGGAGTTCGAAGGCATAAGAGTCAAAGTTGCCTATGGGTACACCTTGAAATGTGAACGCATGATCAAGGATCTCCCTTTATGCTTGAACAAATATGAGTTCAAGGCAGATTACTATGTTGTTAATATGGGGTACATTGATTTGGTCTTGGGGATGAAGTGGCTACATTCTTTGGATGAGGTCACACTTCGTCTCAAGGACATGGAGATCCGTTTTGATGTTGACGGAAAGACACACATACTTAAGGCAATTCGGGACAGCAACATCAAAACAATTTCTTTCCGCCGGATGGAGCGGCTTATGCGTCACGACATGTTAGAGTGGGCTGCCGAGTGTCATTTAGCACCTATACAGGAGGGACAGCAAAAGATAGACTATCATCCGGATATACAGGAGTTGAGAGTCAGGCATGACAAGGTGTTCAGTGATATTCCGCCAGGTAGACCTCCAGACAGGGGCATAGAGCACATCATTGAGCTCGAGGAGGGTGCGAAACCCGTCATGATAACTCCTTACAGGCATCCTAAAAGATTGAAGGATGAGATAGAAAAGACAATAAAGGAGTTACTTGCTATGGGTCACATTCGGCCTAGCAAGTCACCATTTGCTTCTTCGGTTGTGTTGGTGAAGAAGAAGGATGGGACATTACGCATGTGCATTGATTACAGGGTCCTGAATAAGAGGACAATTAAGAATAGATACCCGATACCGAGGATTGATGAGCTTATTGATGAGCTCCATGGGTCATGTTACTTCACTAAGATTGATTTACGGTCGGGATATCATCAGATCCGGGTCCGAGAGCAGGACATAGAGAAGACTGCCTTCCGATGCCATTGTGGGCACTTCGAGTTCGTAGTGATGCCATTTGGACTCACTAACGCACTAGCCACTTTTCAGTCTACGATGAACCGGGTTTTTCATTCATTGCTGAGGAGGTTTGTGTTGGTCTTTTTCGATGACATCCTTATATATAGCAGGACTTGGCAGGAGCACTTAGCTCATTTGGAGACAGTGTTGAGTATCTTGGAGAGGGAGTCCTTGTATGCCAAGGAATCCAAGTGCGACATAGGGATGACCGAATTGCTATATCTCGGTCACATCATTAGTGCAGATGGAGTGCGCATGGATCCTGAAAAGATTCGCGCCATTGTTGACTGGCCTACACCGGCGATCCTGACACAGTTGAGAGGATTTCTCGGTTTATGTGGGTTCTACCGCAAATTCGTGAATGGGTATTCACGACATGCAGCCCCGATGACAGATTTATTGAAGAAGGGGGCTTTTGTTTGGACTTCAGAGGCACATGAGTGTTTTATGAAGTTCAAGGAGCTGATGACCACATGCCTGTTCTAGCACTACCCGACTTTACGAAGCCGTTCGAGCTTCAATGTGATGCATCAGGTGAGGGCATTGGTGCGGTGCTTATGCAGGACAAGCACCCGATTGTTTATGAGAGCCGCAAGCTCAGAGGACCCGAGAGATTGTATAGTATATATGATAAGGAGATGCTCGCAATCATGCATGCCTTAGCAAAATTTCGACAGTATCTTGTCGGCAGCAAATTTTGCATTAAAACTGATCATAATAGCTTGAGACACTTCTTAGGACAGCGAGATTTCAATGATAGGCAGCAGAAGTGGGTCAGTAAGTTGCAGGCTTATGACTTTGATATCTCATATATCAAAGGTACACAGAACGTAGTGGCTGATGCACTTTCACGTAAGCCGTACTTGAGCACTATGGTTCATATTTCAGAGGATTGGAGGCATATGATAGTGGCAGAGTATGCCAAGGACAGTTGGGCCTCCAGCATTGTTGAGGGATCAGCAGTTGATACCAGGTATACACTTGTGAATGATTTGATCATTTACAAGCACAGGATATATTTGATCCCAGGGTCAGAGGTGAAGAACATTGTTATGCGAGCCTTTCATGACACGCCTACAGCAGGACATCCTGGATATTTCAAAACATACAGGCAGATTCGGGAGAGATTCACTTGGAAAGGACTCAAGACAGATGTTCTTCAGTATGTGCGTGAGTGCCCTGTTTGTCATCAAAACAAGCAGGAGAACACGTACCCGGCAGGTTTGTTGCAACCAGTACCGATTCCTGACAGGAAGTGGGAATGCCTGTCGATGGATTTTATCACGGGCTTGCCTAAAGCCCAAGGGCGTGATTGCATTTATGTAGTTGTGGATCGGCTTACGAAGTATGCCCACTTCTTTTCGATCACCACGACTTACACAGCTATGCAGGTAGCAGAGGTTTTCTTTCGCGAGGTATTCAAACTTCATGGGTTGCCTCGGAGTATCGTGAGCGACAGAGATAGTCGATTCCTGAGTAACTTCTGGCAGGAGGTTTTCAGACTTTGTGGGACTGAGCTCACTCCGAGCACTAGCTACCACCCGCAGACTGATGGGCAGACAGAGATTGTGAACAAGTGGGTGGAAGGATACCTCCGAAACTACATAGCAGGGCAGCAGAAGGCGTGGGTCAAATGGATACATTTGTGTGAGTATTGCTATAACTCGACATTCCATATGACCATTCAGATGTCACCCTTCATGGCGTTGTACGGGTATGAGGCGCCGAGTTTCCTTGATTTGCTACTGAGCGACAGTAGAGTGCCGAGTGTAGGAGGTTGGTTGCAGGAGAGTCAGGACACTATGAGGGCTCTCAAGGAAAATATAGCCAAGGCACAAAATCAGCAGAGACAGTATGCAGATCATAAGAGGACGGAGAGGCATTTCGAGGTGGGTGACATGGTTTACCTCATGCTGCAGCCCTACCGTCAGTCCACTCTTAGGAAGAGTGGGTCAGAGAAGCTCAAGCCGCGCTATTACGGACCTTTCAGGATCCTGAGGAGAGTTGGCGAGGTGGCTTACGAGCTTGAGCTTCCAGCAGAGAGCAGGGTACACAACGTTTTTCATATATCACGCCTCAAGAAGGCGTTGGGTCATCGTGTGGTACCGTCTGCAGTTCTACCTCCCTTAGATGATGAGGGAAAATTGATTTTAGTACCTGAGTCATCCTGGAGTATAGGGAGAGACAGTTGCGTAGGAGGACTATCAGGGAATATCTGGTGAAATGGAGAGATTTGCCTGTTGAGGATGCGACATGGGAGAGTGAGGATATTCTACAGCATCCGGCATTGAGATTGCTTGAGGACAAGCAATTTCAGGAGGGGCGGACTGTCATGTCCCCTTCTTAGTGACATCTCTCGGAGCACAGGATTAGCCTATCATACGATCCTCGTAGGCTGATCGTTTGGATAGAGGGTCACCTGGGAGCTTGGCACATGCTTCAGATTGGTAGAGTTTGATCAGTTGGCTTTTTTTTGGGCTCGATCGGACACTTTTGGCAGAAGTTACTATTTTTAGCAGTTCTTGGTGGTCAGTGTGGGACCCCTGCTATTTTTGGCAATATGGGTTGACAGCATTCAGAATCACTCCAGTATATGACCGCTTCAGACGGTTCGGTCATCGGGCGAGTAACGAGGGAAATATTAATATTTAATTGTATTAATTAAATATTAATATTACGAGATTATTATATTAAGTTATAATTAAAAATTATAACTTAAGTGTTTCTAATGCTGAGGGGGCGCCCATCATCAGGGAGGGGCCAAATTTAATATTATATGCTATTATAAAATTTGGCCTAAGTTGAAAATTAAAATATTTAAGAAGTGCGATTTTTAATTAAAAGCCCTATTATGGAGGAAATCGCACCTCTTGGGTTATTTATGCTTTTGCATTGGGAGGAGCGCCATTATGTCATTTTGGAGAATTGAAAAATTGATTATTTTGGTCTGAGCTAGAAGCTTCAGGGTTTCAGGTTCCAATTCCTTGGAGAACGTGCCATCTCCATTGGAAGCAATTCAGAGGGTGTGAAATAATACCTGATTTATTGCAACAGGGGGTTTCTTCATTCAGGAGAAATCAGTGATCCTCAGAGGATATCATTATAGGTTTCATCAGAGTATTCATCCTACAGACAGGGTTTATTTAGGCACCTAATTTTGGAGGTTGGGAGAGCAGAAAGGACAGGCCGTACAGCAGCATTAATTGCTGGGTTTTAACCCAGCTGTACCTGTACCTGGCCATACTATTCACAGCAGGCCGTACCTCTTTGCCATTGGAAATTACGCCTCATCTTCTGGTTTTGTTCTTCATCCTTTGGGGGCGCAGTTGTTTTGGGAGCAAGCAGAGGTCTTCAGATTCAGGAAAGAATGCTAAACACATGAGGCCGTACCATTTTCAGCTGGGCATTTAATGCTGTACCAGAATAACCAGGTTTTTAAAATATTATTGCTTTTTACTTTTTTTGCATCTGGTTTTCTTTGTAATCGATTCGGGAAGATTTTATATTAAAAAGAAGCTTGGAGTTGCAGTATAATTGTCAATTTACAGAGTTAGATATTTTCTATAGAATTTATTTATCATTTTTATGCAAAATCGCATTTCCTTCAAATACTGGCAAAAATCCAAAAACATCAAAAAAATACAAAACTTCAGAAAAAAACCATTTAAACAGTCAGTTGTCAAAATTAGAGGGGACTTGGGGTTCCTACATTGTATACACTACCTTTCTATTCCTATTGAGTGGTACTCCCCCTGATTTGTTGTTGGTTTCATGTACCGTTGTAGTAGGTTTAACTGTTGTTTGAGGCCCTACCTAAGGTTGTTTTTCCTTTGCTAGATGGTTCCTTGTACATTTGTTTATACTTTTTTGTATATCCTACTTGCAGAATATTTTTGTATATCTTATTCCAGAAATTCCCAAAAACATTGAAAAGTTCAAAAATCTTAAAAATCAAAATATTCAAAAAAAGGCCTCACATCTCCAAAAGGGATGTATTGCCACAAATCCTTGTACCATTTTCTATCTTATTGTTTAGTGGATTTTCTTCTTGGTCTTATTATGGATGACACTATTTGAGTACGGCGTGGATAACCCTCCCTTTGCATTTGAACATCTCATGGGTGGGAACCTCTTATCCAATCGTGGTCATTTCAATCAACATCATCATTTATATTACACTCCCATTTCTGGAAGAACTACATCGGTCTTAGGTCCATACGGACTATGTACACAACACTTAGATACATGGGGTATCTAGGGATAGCTCAACTGTCATTATCACTCCTATCTTCATTATTTACTTTACCACCTCATTGTGAAACATTTGATGCTTTCACATAGCACACATTGTGCACATTGGGGATGTGAATAGGACAGAGAAACATGTATCACACTAGTGAACACTCGTCTTTTATTCCTCTTCATCCTTATTATCACCATCCTCCTTTCTTACCAATTCTCTTAAGTTGTTGCCGTTTTGTGAGCCAATTATCTTACGTTCTCGTTGTTTTGCCAGCCCATTATGTTATGCTCTCACCATTTTGCGAGTCCCTCCTATTTTTCTCTCTAACAGTTTCATCCTAAATACTTGTCATCACTTTTCTTCTTTCCCAATTCTTGGGAGAACTACATTTGGCCTGAAGTCCACAATGGACTATGTAGGCAACGTCTAGTTGTATGGGGCATTTAGCTTGGCCACCCCTTCCTTATTCTTCTATCCCCCTATGTCCAAATTGTCACATTATCTTATCTAATGCTCCCTAGACTTAGGGGCAGAACATCCAAGCGTAATGTCTTATTACCACATGGACATTAATGACTAATTACTTGTTTATTACTTTTAAGTTGCATGTTTGTGTATTTGAATGCTTGCTTGTTTGCATGTTTGTTTGATTTTATTGTTGTGCCTTGACTCAATTCATATGCATCAATAGGGTGATTCCTTGCACTTGTACAAGAGTCCATCCATCGACATATGAAACAATGTCATCTTGATTTTTTCATATCATGGTGCGTTTGTGTCATTTGTCTATTGGATTGGTAGTTAGTCCTAATGCACATTGCAGCCAGGCCATCATGGTGCATATCGTTGTGTGCTATATTAAAAATCAAGTGCTTGAGGCTTATATACAATGTCACATTCCGTTGGGAGCTTATCCCCTTGAAAAATCATCCATTCTCAAATTTAATCATTTCGGTCATTTTTGACTGCATCACATCATTTCATTCCTCTTTGACCTTTGTCAACATTCAACTTATCATTCTATTCTTCATTCCTCATTTCTAATCATATTTCTCATGTTTCTGGGGAAACTACAATGGCCGGAGGTCCACATGGACTATGTAGGCAACATTTAGTCACATGAAGTTTTTGAGGTCAACTCGGCCGCCATTATTATCATTATCATTTTTCTTACTCTTTTTGTCAATCTCTCACCCCCATCAATTGGGACCAATGAAATCATGTTAATTCATCTTTTCTTCATTCAATCAATCATTAGTACTTCAATCAATTGTGCATCCTTGTGTGCTTGTTTTTTTTGCTGCTTCATGCTTTGAAAAGTTGTTATACAATCACATATACATTTGCGTCTTTCATCTCAACATTAATCTATGCTATAGGTTAATTCTTGAGCTATGCTTGCCAATCAATCTTTTAAACAATCAATTTATCAATGATCAAATTGGCCCTCTTTAGGGCACTTTTCTCAATTCCCCCTATTGGGGCAAATCAATTAATTAATCAATCCAAAACGCTCTCCGCTTTGGGGCAAATTTCTCATCCGCCACCTTTGGGCCAAATTATTTAATCTTAGCTCTTTTTTTGGG
Organism: Torreya grandis; assembly: GCA_037957365.1. Lineage (NCBI taxonomy): Eukaryota > Viridiplantae > Streptophyta > Pinopsida > Cupressales > Taxaceae > Torreya > Torreya grandis. The sequence continues at coordinate 5,023,687 of JARHVA010000333.1, forward strand.
ATGAATCCTTCCCAACTTTCTCCTTTGTGGGGCAAGTCAAAGTGTGCAACTCATTATCTTGGGATGTGTCCTTCCCAAACTCACCCTACTGGGGCAAATCATTCTATCATTCTTAGCAATCAAAGCATGCAAGCATTAGCTCAAGTAGCTTAACTTTATCCACATATTAATTTCTTCTTATTCTCGCTTCTTCCTTCCTTTCGAGGGCCTATCCATCCATCTTATTTTTCGGCCACTCCCTCAAGGGGGCATCCAGGGTATCCCAAACATTGTTTGGAACATCATTCTTCAATAATTTTTTAATGAATTTTTCATTTTTTGAAATTTTGTTGCTTCGTCTAGTGTCTCGCAATGCCCTTTCAAATAGGGGCAAAATGTAGGCATTCCATTTTTATCACTTTCATGTTGAAATTGCAATCAAAACAATTTCTAACAATAACACACAAATTAGTTTAAAAATCATAGAAACATCCAAATTCGCTCACACACGTTATGTGCATATTCAAAAACACACCGATGCAGTCCTGATTGGGGCAATGCACCATTTTCAATCATCGGCTTCATATAATTCATCCTGAGTCACATTACAACTTTGCAAGTAACATTTTAGATCAATTAGGTTGAACCCTTATTTGGTTTTCAAAAGTCACATCACTTTGCATTAAGTTAATTAACCATTGTTAGTTAGCCTAATCTTCCTTTAAAGAAAAATTTCATGGTTTTTTGGAATTACCTATGTTCTTAATTCATTTATTGAATTATTCCTCCATTTACATGGCAAGTGGATTTAAATGTCATCATTATGACATCATCAACAAATATCTTCATCATGACATCATGTGACAGGGGGATTCAAATTGAGCCAAAAAATCAAACTTTACAAAATATCAACAAATATCATCATAAATGCAAAATATCAACATAAATGTAACCCATGTTTGATTAATGCAAACTCTATCCCAAATATTAATTGCATTTGCCATCCAAATTTCGTTGAACTTCAACCACACATCTAGATTATCATCCAAATGTTGAAATCATTTTGGAAAAGGTATAAATATACGGATGATCTTCTACTCTAAGCAAACTTTTTTGTGCAAACTTACTCTGTCAAAATACAAGGAAAAGCTTCACCTATTTCTTTTAATTGTTCAACAAATCTCAATAGCACAAGGGGAAATGCTGACGGACTAGCTCTGCAACATTGATGAAGATCTCGAGCTCTATATCCGGGTTAAACATGTATGTATGCCAACTAGAAATAGATATCCAATGAGGAAGGTAATTGCATTGATGTGTCTTCTATTTTGTTTATTGTTTCTAGATCTTGCCCAATTTGAGGATATACACCTAGAATGCGAGTTTCAGATTGTTTGATGTTTGTTTGCATTCTAACAAGAAACTAAACTTCTTTGCAATCGTATGATCACAACACCCATGTGGGAAAGCAACGCTTGCCGATACCCGTTATTGCTCTCACTTCCCCATGCCATAATCGGACACATAGGCTGTCCTATAACTTGTTCAACACTCTAAAAAGGTTTTAGCCTATGTTTTAGTCAAAAGTGGTCTTAAATACACTTACAACGACCTCTATAACATTTTTTATTAACTTGTAAAAATGGGTCTAAATTACCATTCGATTTTTGGTTAATGAACCACTTAAGTGGTTTACACATTTACCTTTATGATATGATTTAAAGTTAAGATGACTTCTAAGGTATTATAAAAATGTATGAATCATGTCAAGGGAGTGTGAATAGTGTTAGGAGGGTCAAAGAGGGTAAAAACTCAAGACTAGGCGAAAAGATGACACTAGGATTGGATTTTAATTTAAGGGAGTCATAAAACCACCATGCAACTAATACCAATGGTGCACTTATGCTTGGCATATCCTTAGTTCCCTCGCTTGTCTCCCCAATAACTTGCATATCATTTCACCCATAAAATTTCACTACCTTAGGTAGTCAAAGCTACTGAATTTAAGTGTCTCCAATAATATCTATCAATACAAAATGTATATGTAAAACATCCAAGGCACAACATTTTGATAATCATCATGGTGTAATACATGTGTCAATCATCCAAGCAACCATATAATCAATCACATCCTAAAGCGACACTAGCTCTACTAGCATGGCAATATAATGTGCATCTCAATGAACAACTGAAATCATATATCACTAGCATCTGAATCATACTCATATAAGCAAAACTAACAACATCGAGTACATAAACCACTATTTCAGTTTTAATAAAATAGTCATATAACAACATAACATGAAGTGTCTCATGTCTCAAATAATATAAGGATCATGTCACATTAAGGCATGTGTGAAATATCAAAAAGCCCCCAAAACTAGTGCTATGAAAATTGGGGCCTCATAACAACCACTAGTAAATCCAAATTTTGAATCCTTAATAAGGAATGAGCTAGCAAACCTCATAGAAGCTAAGCTAAGTTTTCCCATTAAACATTTTGACTGGGTGGAGAAATTGGGCCATTTAGAAAAAAGAATGGAGATATCCACTTTTGTGTTGATTTCAAGGATTGGAACAAGGCTTCTCTTAAGGACCATTATCCCCTACAACTAGTGGATCAAACCTTACAAACAATGGCAAGTTTTGAAATGTTCTCTGTATTAGATGGATTCTCTAGATATAACCAAGTTTGGGTATATTATGAGGACTAACACAAATCTCCCTTTACCATAAAGTGGGGTGTGTTTGCTTATTAAAGCATTCCCTTTCGGCTTTCTAATGCTAGAGCAATCTTTCAAAGAGAGATGGACATACCCTTTAGAAGTTTGATTAATTTTATCATACTCATCTACTTAGATGACATTGTTGTATTCTCCAAAAAAGAAGTAGATCTAGTGATGCATCGAGAAATCATTTTTTAAAGATGCAAATATTTTGGTATTTATTTGAATTGAAAGAAATCCATCTTTGATGTACTAGAAGGAACGATCCTAGGACACGTGTCAAAAAATGGCATGGTCGTTGATTTAGAATGTATGGAGTCAATCTTGTAGTTATCTCTACCCACTCACAAGAAAGCTCTACAATCCTTCCTAGGGGAAGGTCAATAATAAAATAGTAAGACCAATAACCCTAATGTTAAAGAAAGATATGTAGTTTAAATAGACTCAAGAAGGAGAAGGTGGTTTTGAGCTTCTAAATTCATTCATTTCTAAAGCCCCAATCTTGTTCAATCCATTTTGATAAAGATTTCTCTTCTCATGGGGACCTCATCCCCAACAACTTATAACTCCAAGGGGAACCCCTTCGTTCACTCCACCTACCAATACATTATCCTCCTCGCCATCCACCCTTTCCCTAACAAATCCCCTCTCCTTAACTCCCATCTCATCAAATTCCACTATGACTTCTTGTAATATCCTCAATTAAATCGCTGGAAAGTATTCAGCCCTTGAGAATTAAATTTCCAGTGCTTGAATTAAACCACAACATTAAGGAAATCACTAACAATCACAGCAGTAAGGAACATCGTTGGAAATTACAAGCATTAAGAAAATCGCCTATTAAAGGAGTGCCAAACATAGCAACAACATTAATTAATTAAAGAGGATAAACAACATTACTTAATTTTTAGTTAATTAATTGTTAACCAGAAGTCATTTGACGAAAGGTCGTTGTCATGTCCCCTCTCTAGGGCGACTCGACATTTCACGAGGATTTGCCTATTCCTGACTCTCGTAGGCAGATAAAAGGTGGTGAGAGGGTCATTTTTGCAATTCGATGGCTCACGATGATGCGGGAGATAGCATATTTAATTATGGAGGCCAAATTGCTATATTTTAATTTTAAAATGCACTTTAATTTTATTTTTATAAAATTACTTTTATTTAAAAAGTATAATAAGTTTTGTGTGATGTATTACGGAAACTCTTGGAAGTTCCGAAGAAAGTGCATAAATAGACCCTATGGGTTATGTAATTGGCATCCAGTACATTTTCATTGATCATTGCATCTTCTCGAGCATTTGGAGACTTCAGAGTCTGCATATTCTCAGATTAATCCTTGAGAACGATACCTCTCAAGCGATTTGCATAACTGAGGTAGTGAGAGATCTTCCGAAGGGTTGCACATTGGAGATAGCATTCAGCTATTTCATGCTAAGCATACAGGTTCAGGTTTCCCAGTTAAATCCATTGGTGGGCGAATACATTATCAGTTTATTAGCAGACAAACACACTTGCTGCAGTCCGTACAGGTACGGCCTGTACCTGCAATCCGTACAGCAGCGAATTCTGCCTAGAAACCCAGCGAATCATCTTAGCAGGGGTACGGCGTGGAAAAAGGGCGATTTAATTTTTAGAAAATATTTTGGAAGGCGCCCAGCTGAGCGCAACACTTCAGGAAACCCAGGGGCACAGTTTTGGAAGCAAGGGAGGACAACCCGTACCAGTCCGTACTGTATGGATTGTATCCGTACGGCGCCGTACGGACTGTACCTGAGCCTTATTTTGCAGCGACTTGACTGTTGGGAGCAGCGCACAGTTGCAATAAGAGGTTCTATTTTTAGAATTATATATCGGGCTTTATGCATATTTATTCTGTTCTTTTGTAAGGCTGAAATAGCCATAAATAATTTTTTAAAGACTGTAATTATTTTTTCCAGAATTTCATAATTTCCATTACAATGAGGCAATTAGACTGATTGCAAACTGTTTGACGAAATTACCAAGCCATATTCTGTGACATGTTTGATAAAATTATTAGTGCAATATAATTCCTGATATTCCTCAAAGTGTTTGACGAAATTCTATAGTATAATATCAGTGTTTTTAGTGATCCTATTAGTAAGGGTCATTACAGTGGTATCAGAGCCATCATCCTGCCATCCTGTGGTCCGCTAAACGGCAGATGAGCGATAGGGAAATTAGGTATTACAGTCTGGAGCAGCGGAGGCAACCTCATCAGAATCCGCAAATAACAGAAGATACATTGCCAGAAGCGTTAAGGGACACCGGCAAATCAATCTAGAATATGGCAGAAGAAGACAGAGAGACAAGTGCTGAAAGAAAATTTGACAACATGCTTGATATGATGTCACGTTTATTGGCCAGAATGGACCAGCAAGCCATTCCCGATCAGGGTCATCAGCACACCGCGGAGCATAGTGGAGTCGATGAGGAAAGGTCCGTACAACATGCTGGAAACACTAGAGGATCAGCCTCTAGACCTCTTTTTCCCACCTTCACACCCAGGGAAGAACAATTACGTGTTGCTCCAGCTACTCCGTTTGGCGAGGAGGCTAGACAGGCCTACTTAGAGTATACCACTCTCCCTCCTGATATGCGACAAATATGGACATTTGACCAGTTCCTGAACTAGAAAAATAAGAGAGGAGGAAGAAATGATCCCCACGTGCCAAGGAATGATTATCGACAAGCACTTGGTAAGATTTCTATGCCTAACTATGATGGAAGTAATAGGTGTACAACAAGGTCTTGGATTCAAAAATTAGATAATTATCTTTCTCTAAAACCAATGGCTGAGGAGGACGCCATAAAGTTTGCTACATTACACCTCGAAGGAGCTGCTCACGAGTGGTGGTACCATGGGTTGGTCACTCTGGGACACAACCACATCACTACCTACGAGGAGTTTACCAACAGATTGATCGAAAGGTTCGATGTCAAAGATCCAGAGGTAAATTTCCGTGAACTAGCGCAATTAAAACAGCATGGTTCACTTGATAATTATATTAATGACTTTCAGAAATTAGCGGCAATGGTACCTGATATCTCAAAACGAAGGATAATCATGCTATTTACAGAAGGGTTGACTGAACCTCTCAAAGGGTGGGTCAAGGCCTTTAACCCTCCCACATTCTAGGAAGCCATGAAGAAAAGCCGAAGTATGGAACTTGCAGCACCAGCAAACAAGTTCGGCCCTAAAAGCACTTCAGCATTCAGAGATAATAGAGGAGTCAGTAAAGGTAAAGATGACACAACGGGTAAGTCACCTACATCATTAGATAAGGAAACTCTTAATGACCTACGTAAGAAAAAGTTGTGCTTTTACTGTAAAGGTCCTTATGAGTTTGGTCATGATTGTCCTATGAGGCCTAAGGGGAAGGCCAACAGAATGATGTGGGTTTATTATGAAGATTCAGACTCAGACACATCAGAATACCATGATCCTGATGGTACGGAGCAGGAACAAGAGGGAGACAATTTGGAACTAAAAGAGGGGGCAGAATTACATTCACAGGAGGCACGCCTATCAAGCATTCAGAGAGAAGGGTCCTTCAGACTTAGAGGTGTATTGGCCGGTCAAAAGGTGGTTACACTCTTGGATACCGGTGCCATGCACAACTTCATTGATACACGCTTTGTAGAAAGGCGTGGGCTTACTACTGAGGAGTGTGATGGGCTTAGAGTCAAGGTGGCGGATGGATTTATCTTGAGATGTAATAAAATGGTACGTGATCTACCCCTACGCTTGAACAATTATGAATTCAAAGCAGACTACCATGTGGTCAATATGGGTGATATGGACATAGTACTAGGAATGCAGTGGCTGCATTCATTGGAGGAAATTACTTTAAGACTTAAAGATATGGAGATACGATTTGAGGTCGATGGCAGAACTCATGTGCTGAAGGCTCTTCGTGATGATGATTTTAAGACTATTTCACTTAGGAGAATGGAAAGGCTAGCTAGGCATAATGACATAGAGTGGGCAGCTATGTGTACCTTGATGCCTACACAGGAGGACCAGCACAAGACTGAATATCATCCGGATATTCAAAGGTTGAGAAGTACTTATAAAAAGATATTCAGCGAGATTCCACCAGGCCGACCACCGGATAGAGGCATTGATCATATCATTGAATTAGAAGAAGGCGCTAAGCCTATCATGATCACTCCGTATCAACATCCGAAGCGGCTCAAGGATGAAATCGAACGGACCATAAAGGAATTGCTGGCCATGGGGCACATCCGACCAAGTAAGTCACCTTTTGCATCTTCTATTGTTTTAGTTAAAAAGAAAGATGGCACTCTCCGAATGTGTATTGACTACAGATTGTTAAATAAAAGAACTATTAAGAATAGGTATCCTATCCCACGCATTGATGAGTTGATAGATGAATTGCATGGGGCTTGTTACTTTTCAAAAATTGACTTAAGATCAGGATACCATCAGATCAGGGTGAGGGAACAAGACATTGAGAAAACTGCTTTCAGATGTCATTGTGGGCATTTTGAGTTTATAGTTATGCCTTTTGGATTGACCAATGCACCTGCCACTTTCCAATCCACGATGAACAGGGTTTTCCATCACCAATTAAGAAAATTTGTATTAGTATTCTTTGATGATATTTTAGTATACGGTAGGTCATGGCAAGAACATCTTGAGCATTTAGAGACAGTGTTGAGTATTCTGCAGAAGGAAGCCTTGTATGCCAAGGAATCCAAATGTGATCTAGGCATGACCGAACTTTTATATTTAGGACATATCATCAGTGCGGATGGAGTTCAGATGGATCCTGAAAAGATCCGTGCTATTGTTGATTGGCCACCACCAAAGAACCCTACACAGTTGAGGGGGTTCCTTGGGTTATGTGGGTTTTATCGCAGGTTTGTCAATGGCTATTCACGACTGGCTGCACCTATGACAGATTTGTTGAAGAAGGGGGCATTCATGTGGACACAGGAGACACAGGAGTGTTTTATGAGATTTAAGGAGATAATGACTACATGTCCTGTTTTAGCATTACCTGATTTCTCGAAGCCATTTGAGCTTCAATGTGATGCATCTGGAGAAGGAGCGGGTGCTGTACTCATGCAGGATAAGCACCCAATTGCTTATGAGAGCAGAAAATTTAGAGGACTTGAGAGGTCATTTAGCATCTATGATAAGGAGATGTCAGCCATCATACATGCTTTGGCTAAATTTAGACAATACTTGGTGGGTAGCAAATTTTGTATTAAAACGGATCATAATAGTCTAAGACACTTTTTGGGACAGCGAGATTTGAATGATCGCCAACAAAAATGGGTAAGTTGCAGGCGTATGACTTTGACATCAAATATGTCAAGGGTACTCAAAATGTTGTCGCAGATGCTCTCTCCCGCCGGCCACATCTCACGTCTATTCAGATATCAGAGGATTGGCGACATTTGATTATAGCCTCGAATATAATGGAAGGGACAACAATAGATACCAGGTATACACTTGTAAATGATCTAATCATTTACAAAAACAGAATGTATTTGGTCCCAGGATCTAGGGTTAAGAAGCTTATTTTGCAAACGCTTCATGATTCACCCATAGTCGGCCATCCTGGATACTTCAAGACCTATAAGGCAGTTCGGGAAAGGTTCACTTGGAAAGGGCTTAAGGATTATGTTCTGCAGTATGTTCGAGAGTGTCTTGTTTGCCAGCAAAACAAACAAGAACACACGTATCCAGCAGGACTCCTACAGCCACTTCCTATTCCTGACAAGAAGTGGGAGTGTAAAACCATGGAATTTATCACCGGTTTGCCCAAGGCACAGGGGCGAGATTGTATTTATGTGGTGGTAGATAGGCTAACTAAGTATGCCCATTTCTTCCCTATTACTACCACATACTCAGCAGTTCAGGTAGCAGAGGTTTTCTTCCAGGAGATTTTTAGATTGCATGGATTGCCTCGTAACATTGTGAGCGACAGAGACAGCCGCTTCATGAGCCACTTTTGGCAGGAGGTATTTCGGTTATGTGGGACTGAGCTTACCCCCAGCACCAGCTATCATCCCCAAACCGATGGTCAAATGGAAATAGTAAACCAATGGGTAGAGGGGTACCTGAGAAATTATGTAATAGCTCAGCAACGGGCATGGGTCAGATGGATTTACATCTGCGAATATTGTTATAACACTACCTACCACATGACTATAAGGATGACTCCCTTCATGGCCCTTTACGGTTATGAAGCACCTAGTTTTCTAGACTTAGTGTTGGGTGACAGCTACGTACCTAGTGCAGGTGAGTTATTACAAGAAAGTAAAGATATAATTGCTACTCTCAGGGATAATATTCCCAGAGCCCAGAATCAACAGAAACAATATGCTTATCAAAAGAGGACTATGCGTAGTTTTGAAGTGGGCAATATGGTGTATCTCTTGTTGCAGCCATACAGGCAGTCCACTCTCAAGAAGAGTGGCGCAGAAAAATTCAAGCCACGCTACTATGGACCGTTCGAGATTGTCAAAAGAATTGGTGAGGTGGCTTATGAATTAAAACTTCCCTCAGATAGCCGAGTGCACAATATATTCCATCTATCACATCTCAAAAAGGCATTGGGTCAGAGTATGGTACCTTCAGCGGTATTACCTCCCTTGATGATGAAGGGAAATTGATTTTAATTCCAGAGTCCATTTTGGACAGCAGAGAAAAGCAGCTTCGCAAGCGGGTGATCAGAGAATATTTGATCAAGTGGAAGAATCTACCCATTGAAGACGCTACTTGGGAGGGTGAAGTCATTCTGCAGCATCCGGCATTAAGATTGCTTGAGGTCAAGCAATTTCAGGAGGGGCGGACTGTCATGTCCCCTCTCTAGGCGACTCGACATTTCACGAGGATTTGCCTATTCTTGACTCTCGTAGGCAGATAAAAGGTGGTGAGAGGGTCATTTTTGCAATTCGATGGCTCACGATGATGCGGGAGATAGTATATTTAATTATGGAGGCCAAATTGCTATATTTTAATTTTAAAATGCACTTTAATTTTATTTTTATAAAATTACTTTTATTTAAAAAGTATAATAAGTTTTGTGTGATGTATTACGGAAACTCTTGGAATTTCTGAAAAAAGTGCATAAATAGACCCTATGGGTTATGTAATTGGCATCCAGTACATTTTCATTGATCATTGCATCTTCTCGAGCATTTGGAGACTTCAGAATCTGCATATTCTCAGATTAATCCTTGAGAACGATACCTCTCAAGCGATTTGCATAACTGAGGTAGTGAGAGATCTTCCGAAGGGTTGCACATTGGAGATAGCATTCAGCTATTTCATGCTAAGCATACAGGTTCAGGATTCCTAGTTAAATCCATTGGTGGGCGAATACATTATCAGTTTATTAGCAGACAAACACACTTGCTGCAATCCGTACAGGTATGGCCTGTACTTGCAATCCGTACAACAGCAAATTCTGCCTAGAAACCCAGCGAATCATCTCAGCAGGTGTACGGCGTGGAAAAAGGGCGATTTAATTTTTAGAAAATATTGTGGAAGGCGCCCAGCTGAGCGCAACACTTCAGGAAACCCAGGGGCGCAGTTTTGGAGGCAAGGGAGGACAACCCGTACCAGTCCGTACTATACGGACTGTATCCGTACGGCACCGTACGGACTGTACCCGAGCCTTATTTTGGAGCGACTTGACTGTTGGGAGCAGCGCACAGTTGCAATAAGAAGACCAGAACAGCAGGTTCTATTTTTAGAATTATATATCGGGCTTTATGCATATTTATTCTGTTCTTTTGTAAGGTTGAAATAGCCATAAATAATTTTTTAAAGACTGTAATTATTTTTTCCAGAATTTCATAATTTCCATTACACTGAGGCAATTAGACTGATTGCAAACTGTTTGATGAAATTACCAAGCCATATTCTGTCACATGTTTGATAAAATTATTAGTGCAATATAATTCCTGATATTCCTCAAAGTGTTTGACGAAATTCTATAGTATAATATCAGTGTTTTTAGTGATCCTATTAGTAAGGGTCATTACAATCGCCTCCTTTGGAGAAGACATGTCATTTGATGGAAGCATGTGAAGGTATTAATATTTAGCGATTGGTGGGAAGGAAAAATCATTCAATAATGTATTCAATTTTATAATTATGTACAAGCAACAATGTTACATTATTTTTAAGGACAAAACCCCTTAATTGTAGAATTAGATTTCAAAGACGAAAACCCTTGTCATCACAATAAATCAAGGACGAAACCCCTTGAGGATTCACATTATATTATTTGAGATATGAAAACTCTGAATGAAATTTCATTTTATCATCTACATTATTATTGCAAGTATAAAATCTATATTTATCTTATATGGAATTCCAAAGAATCCAAATTAACGTATAATATTTCGATTTGGGATATTACAGTGGTATCAGAGTTGTTTTCTTGCCAGCGTGTGAACCATGGGGTCACTACACAAGAATATTGTGGCTAGTTTTGATCAATACAAAACTCTTAAGGCAGAAATTCGAAAAGAAATCTCCTTTTTAGACTTTATGGAGTTGAGTGACGGAATGAAACAGGGCACTATGAGCAAGGTGAGCTTTTGAATCACCGTTATGGTAGTTCTTAATATGAAGAAAAATCAAAATTGCAAGAGAAAAATATGGTGCAATTAAGCAAACCATCAGAAGACATTTCTAAGAAATCTGGAAAGGCAAGAACATGCAGTTTTAGTTGTGAATCATAGTTTCGTGCAAAACGCAAAGGAGTTGATTCACTAAAGCAGTATAGTACTCTATCAGGTAGGCTTCAAGGCAAGTCTATTAAGCTTCTATGTGAAACAAAGGAAATCGACTTTCCTGGAAACTCGATTATCATCCACTACTTTATAGATCCAACATATTGCTTTCCTTATAAGACTGAATCTAGAAAGCCATCAAATGATTTTCAATTATCACCCATGGAAACTGTTGCAAAAGAAAACAAAGAGAAGTTTTAGATGAACCTTCTAGTGAAATTACACATATGCAGATGCATCAAAGGATGGAACAAAAGACAAAGAAAGCTACTTTGTCATGATTTTCTTGTCTTGAAAATGTGTTAGACATAACATGTGATAATATTCAATGGTCTCTGCAGTAGATATGTGGGTCTAAAGAAAAAAATACTCCACCACAAACTAATATATGTTATATATAGAGTAGTAAAGATAAGGAAAGTAATGAATACTTGGAAATAGAGTGGGAAAACCAGGTCCCTGGTTGTGGCATGGGTATTCCAGATGGAAGTCCAATGAAGTTTAAGACAAAGTTTGGTTTATTTCATATTGATTATGATGAAAAGCTCAATCGTCATTGTACAGTGACAAGAACAAAGATGTGCTTTCTAAGCATATATTTGTTGAAAAACTAATGAATGATGTATTGGCACCTGTCTTCAACAATGAGAAGATTTTAGGTGAAGCTAGAATTGAGTTGGACGAGGGAGAATGCAGTAAATCACATGTTGCTTATCAGTCTGGATTGCTTGGTTTTAGCAGTGATGGGGAACATTCGTTGCCTTCTCAAATTTCATGTTCTTTTCAATCTCCAATAACTAATGGTTGGACCCCGCCAACCAGAAAACCGAGAGGCTTTAAGTCGGGAGATGATGATCGTAATGCTTATAAAGAAATGGATTCGCCCAAAACAAAAGACTTCTTGGAAATTGATTATTTGATATCTAAAGATAATATTCAACAAATAAAGGCACATTCTACCATATATCATAGGGGAAATCATTTGGTTAGAAACAGAGCTTTGCAAATGAATCAGGGAACTAAGTCATTCAAAGATAAGTGTAACCAGAAAACACTGATGTCGAGAATATCTCTTTTTGTGATAACTCAGATACGCTTCTTAAAGATTCATGGTTGTATCTCAAGGATGTTATGGCGTTGCATCAATCAAAATTTGGAAGAACTGGTAAAGAAGTAAGAATTGCCTATGAAATTTGCATGAAAGGCCAGAGATTTTAGCTATATGGGTTATCAAACTTATGACTTTGGTTTGGATCATCCTTCTTCAAGAAAATTAAGAAAAATGACTCCCACAGTTTCATTTAATGGCGAATGAAAAGACTTGGGGTCTAGATATGATATGGAACTAGAAACCAAGAAATTTTGTCATGGTTCTTCCAAATCTATCAGAAGGAGATGTGCCTCACCATTTTACAAATCATAGAGAAAATATGGACTTCACATCAATCCTCCATGCAGTCTATCAACAATCAATAGAAAGAGCAAACATCATTCTATGTGTTCCAAGCTATTAGGGGACCATATTCCAACATCAGATTTCCATGTTGAATTGGAGCCTCTATTCAGGTATGTCCTGGAATCAGATCGATTGGAAACATACGAGCAAGAAGAAGAAGAAGACACTGTGGGGGCATTTAAGCAATCTAATCCATTACTTCTCCTCAATTTTGTTAGGCATAACAATAATGTAGTATTTCTTTCCGGTTCATTTGAATCTGTTGGAAACAGCAATGGTAAACAATTTGCAACTACATCGTTTGATCGACAGATAAGAGATTTTCGGTTTATGAATGAAAAGCTACAACAAACATATGATGAGTCCTTTGAGGTTGCTCAAACTTTGCAAAGATGCAATGCACCATTGTATTGCTTGGAGGCAATAAATTTTGGTCGATGAATGGCCGTAGAAAAAGCAATGAACAAAAACAAGGCTATGGAACGAATAGCACTTTTTCTGAACTTGGCAGATGATCCAACTATTGAGCGTATTATTACACCTAGGATTACTTTGAAAACAACATAATATCTCACTTATGAATGTGGAAAACATGTTTTGGTCATATTAACAAACATTAGCATGTATACAAATGCTTTACATGAAGTTTTTGCTGCTCATGAAGAAATGTCTGGTCATCGTGGTTATCTTATGTACATGTATATTGATTTGGAAACCGTTTATGAACAAGTAGGATGTATTGCAGGTCAGAAAGGCTGCATTACTCAGATTCCTATCCTTACCATGCCAAATGATGATATTACACACCCAATTCCAGATCTAACTGGTTACATTACAGAAGACCAGATATATGTTAATAGACAACTTCATAATCAACAGATATTCCTACAAATTAATGACCTTCCATCCCTATTACGTTGGATGAAGAGTGCTATAGGTGAAGGGATGACTCGACATGATCATGCAGATGTTTCAAACCAATTGTATGCCAATTACACAATTGGAAAAGATGTGCTAGCAATAAAGGTTGTTTTTGGAGAGGAAGCTCTGTCTCCAAAGGATCTGTTGTACCTAGAGTTTTTGGACAAGTTTGAACACAAATTTGTCACACAAGGAGTAGTAATTCTTGAACATCCCAACTTACAATTGCTTGAGGACAAGGAATTTGAGGAAGGGAGACCTGTAATATCCTCAATTAAATCGCTGGCAAGTATTCAGCTCTTGAGAATTAAATTGCCAGCACTTGAATTAAACCACAGCATTAAGAAAATCATTGACAATCACAGCAGTAAGGAACATTGCTGGAAATTACAAGCATTAAGGAAATCACCTATTAAAGGAGCGCCAAACACATCATCATTAATTAATTAAAGAGGATAAATAACATTACTTAATTTTTAATTAATTAATTGTTAACCAATAGTCATTTGACGAAAGGTCGCCACCTTTGGAGAAGACATGTCATTTGATGGAAGTATGTGAATGTATTAATATTCAGCGATTGGTGGGAAGGAAAAATCATTCAATAATGTATTCAATTTTATAGCCATGTACAAGCAGCAGCTTTACATTACTTTTAAGGATGAAACCTCTTAATTGTAGAATCAGATTTCAAAGACGAAAACCCTTGTCATCACAATAAATCAAGGATGAAACCCCTTGAGGATTTGCATTATATTATTTGAGATTTGAAAACTCTGAATTAAATTTTATTTTATTATCTAAATTATTATTTCAAGTATAAAATCTATATTTATCTTAAACGTTCCGATTTGGGATATTACACTTCTCTGATCACTTCATTCATTCCTCCACCTTGTTGGAAAATGCCTTGTAGGGAAATACATGGGCCACCCTATGCATCTAATGCCAAATTTATACAATATCCAAGGGAAAGCCCAAACGTATTATGAAGAGGAAGAGACCAAAACAGCCACTAGAATTCCAACATTGAGGCTTATGAGCCAACGTGATCCAAGGATGGATATGATTCACTTTGTAGAGATGCTCCTTTGGTCATGAAACCTTAAGATCATATGGCCGCCTTTGAATATCAAACCTCCATTGTACCCATGAATCTCCAAAGACCCCAACCTAGAGACCAAGTCCAGTTTGTTGATCATGCTCTAAGGTCAGTGAGCACTGATTATCAAAGGTTGGAGAAGGGAGATATAAATTTGGAAAGATAGTGGACTTGGAGAAGAATTAGAAGAATGAATAAATGATGCTCAAAATCTTGAATGCACAAATATTCAACCTTGCTGCAAAGTTACAGTGTGCAGTATTAGGAATCCTATAAAATGTTGAAATAGCCGCACACGAGCCTCAACATGGAGCTTCTAAAAATTAAAGGTAAAATTGCAGAGATAGAAGCTAAGAGGGCCCCTTTTAGCAAACAACTCCAAGAAACCAATGCTAAAATTAAGGAGTTAGAAAAAAAAAACAGATTCCCCAGATTTGATAAAAGAGGTGTGCAAGTCCTATTGGGACAACCTTAGGCCTTTCAGAGGCCTTGAAATTTGTTGATGATGTTGTAGTCCAAAGTGAAACTGTCCAGGCTGAAATAGACAATTCACTAAAGGATATCAGTTCCAAAACTTCAGATGCTTGACATAAAGGAACCAATTATTCACTCTACCGGCCAACAAGTCAACTATGGTAGGTATTCTAGACAGATCTGATACGTCTCAAAGGGCCATAGATATACTTAAAGTAGGAGGAAACATAGAGATGGTAATGCAAATTGGGCATATTGGCCCAAACAACAAGTGGCATGCAAAGCCAAATAAACCTCCCTATTCAGCAAGGACTTCCTGCCCCATGGGGAGCTGATAACAAACTATTGCTTGAAGGAGATCTACTTCAATTAATGGAGAATAAAAAGAAGGGTGACTCTATATTTAAGGACTAGTCCCAAGTCCCTACATCTAAGGATGTGTTCAAAGTAATAGAGCCCTTAGTTGGCATGAAATTTTAGATTCATGATGCCATTGAAAAAGTAAAAGACGTCTTGTACCAGGGAACCATCTAACTAGAGAGAAGCCATTAGATGTTATTGAAGATCAAACTCCCAACCCATGCCAAGTGGGACGTTTGAAGGGTGTTGTGGCTTCCTATAATGTCCCCATTTTAGCTCACCATGGTCTATGATTGGTTTAGCCTATCATTGGACCTCATAGGCTAACTCAGATGGTTAGAGGGTCCTTTTTGGCAGAGATAAATGTGTTTTCTCCATTAAAGCTTAGTATGGGTTCAGGTTTGGCTATTCGTTGGACTCAGTTCTTCATACTTACTGTTGACAATTCTTCCACAGGGCAGATTGTCTCTTGCCGCTCGGAAAATTCGCATCTTCATCCAAGGAAAAAGGAAATCATTAAGAAGAATACATCGTTTTTCTTTGGTAAGGAGCCTTTGCTACAACAGGAAAATTCCGAAGGGATGGTTCATCAAAAGGCTTTTACTTCGGAAAAGTGCAAGGCAAAAGTCCTCAAGGCAAAAGACAAACGAAAGGCAAAAGACAAAGGAAGTAATTCCTTCGAACCTTTTGTCCGAAGGAATACTTCAGAGAAATTATAAGAGAACACCCGCAGGCCAAACCGGGAGAATCCAAAAGTCCACCCAAATAAGCAAAGAAAAGCCAAGGTACCCTTCGGAAGGGTCATTTGCAACAATATCGAAGGGCACCTACCCTTCGTGAAGGTATAGAGAATGAATTCGGGACCTTTGTGAAAAGTCCGGGTGCCCTACAATTTTTCCGAAAATGGCACATACAAGAGCCACTAGCCCTTGCGGAGGGCACTTGGTCGACGACAGGGCCACGGTCACTTTTCCGAAGGGCACATTTTGAAGTGCGAAAAGCCGAAGGCAAAAAATCTGAAGGCTTCGGAAAAGTTGAAAGGCAAAGGCAGGGAATGACTTCCTTCGGACTTTTTGTCCGAAGGAATTCGGAAAACTAGAAAGTCCGCAGAAAAATAAGTGAAATGAAGGCAAAGCAGAAGGAAACCTTTGGACTTTTTGTCCGAAGGAATTCTTTCGGACAAAAGTCCGAAGAAATTTGGAGAAAGGGGCCTCAGAAAAAACCCGAAGAAAATAGGAATTTCGAAGGACAGAGGAAGAGACCGAGATAATTCTTGCGGACATTTTTCTGCGGGAAAATGACGAGACAAAAGTCCGAGGAAATTTGGACAAGGCCCCTTCAATAAAATCCGAAGGAATTAAGCCGAGACACCCAAAAGTAATAGTTTTTGGACTGTGTAAAAGAGGAAATAAGAGAAGTCCGAAGGAAATTGCCAAATATAGAATCCTGCCAGAAATAGACACGAACAGGGAAACCCAAAACAGGGTAAAATACATGCAAGCGGGAGCTATTTTCGAACACCAGTCAAAGCTTTAGTTGACTGGTTGTTGAAAGTCATGCTCATCCCCAGATCATCTCATGCATCCGAGGGTCCAACTCAGCGTCAACCGAAGTTCCAAATTCGAGTGTTGAGTTGACTGTTCGAGATTTAGAGTTGACCAATTGTTATACGCCGCATCCACTAGGAGCTTTCCATGTGAGGGAGGATGATCTCTTCGACCAACTCAACTTGCCAAGCAGTCAACTCAGCTGATCTCTTCGTCCAACTCAGCATTTCAAACGTTCCAATTCGGCATCAAGTAGCTCACATAGAGTTCTAAAATTAACATTAGCGTGGATTTCCATGCAAAGAGAGGTGGGCGGTTCATAACAAAGACAAGTTCACTTCCTCAAGCGCAAGAAGCTTCATGCAAAGACAAAAGAAAACATATTTTATTGAAAGGCCAAGTAAGCTTTGAGTTAACCGAAGTGAATCCTTCTCTTCAAATTTTCAACGCCAATCTTTGGCCTCTTGTAATTCTCTATATAATGGCTTTCAGCCTTGTTTAAAAAGAATCCAATCTCTCTCTTGGTTAGACCAGACTTTGCCATTGGTGAGTTGTGTAACCTCTACGATCAATAGAAGGACTGTACTTTCAAATTTCAACTGTTGGCATAGTGTATATTTCATTCAGCAATTTGCATAAGTGGTAGATTTCTCTCCTTTCCCAGATTATGGTTCATACCTAGTTGCTAGATTATCCTTATGCAGGTCATGTTGAAGTGTTCTTTATGTCTTTTGATAAAGCTATAAGTGGATGTTAGGTGGCTGCAAAGTGTCTTGTATCGGACCTCTCTCCATCATTTTCTCTCAGGTTTTGGCCATTGGATCGAACCTCTTCATGAAATATTTATGCATAAGTGGTTGATTGAAATCTAAGGTCTTCCTTTCCCCTTTGTTCGTTCAGTGTTCAAGGTTCCAAGTTGAGTGGATCAAACTTCTGGTGTATCACCCCCTTTTAGGTAGGATTTCCCCTTTAAGTTTCCTTCTCCATTTTCCATGGTAGTCCACAGCATAGAGTAGAGATCCTCATTGATACATCATCCAGGAACCAGCCTTCTCTGGAGGTTCTTCTCACCGTTGAGGCACCCACCCTCGTGAGAAGATCCCATTGTTTCAGCCGGATAGGGGACTGGCCAGTTGGTGCATGTCTTCGAATCAGGGCACAGCTCCAGGTTGACAACACTTACTATTTATAGTAAGTCATCATTTCAGGGAGTCAGGGTTTCCATTTATAGCAGGGCACTTGAATAGGCTATGATTGCAGTGTTGATCCCTTGCACAATTGGTTTAATCAGATAATGAGGGATTTTCTATTTATAGTAAGGCAGTTGGATGCATAGTGGACACAATGGTTAACTCCCGAGTTCAGACGAAATTTAGATATAATGATTATTTGTGGAGTTATGTTATTTTAATTATTAATAAAGTAATTACTTTATTAATAATTATTTATAAAGTGCAATTATAATATAAGGAATTAAAAATCACTTTATGTGCAATGGGACCATGACCCTCATTTAAGTACTTTAATTAATATTGACTTGGAGGTTGATTATTAAATTATTTAATAAAGTCAATGTGCACACATTTAATATTATTTTAAATGATATTAAATGATTAAAAAAGCTTTCAAATGGGATCGACCAGCTCATGAAAAAGTATATTAAGGGGGTCAACCAAGCTTCTTTTCATCCAGGTTTTGATGATTGCTTTGATATTTTGTGAGAGAAGCCTAGGGTTTCTGTAGTTCTATATTGAGATCTTTGGGAACGATAACTCCCATTGATTTGCATAAACGAGTTGGTGAAAGATCTATTGAAGGGTTGCAGCCATTGGAGGAGATATTTCAGTTTGTTCATTGTGAAAAATTTAGTGGCCAAGGGCCAAATTTGAGGAGTTTGATCTATGGTAGCATTCACAGATTTTGACACCACATTCATCTATCTTGCATAAGGCGAATTTGTGATGCTCACACATCCATTTGGAGGAGTCGATTTATAGTTTGCAGTGGTGATAAAAATCAGACTTCATCACATGGCTGGGCGCACTCATGGAGGGGACGATTTTGTCATATGCAGCCCCGAAAAAAATCAGACAAGGCATAATAAGGGTCGTTGGGCTCATACAAGGGCAGTCGCTTCATCTTTGGAGGACTAGGCGTCATCATCTTGGAGGATCGATTTATTTGGTGTGGCTGCCATCAACATACCAGGTTCATTATATGCATGAAGTTTGTATTTCTTTAGACTTAGCTTTGCTGTCTTATACAACAAATATCATTTGTAGTTGCATTTGACATAGTCGCTGTCACAAGGCAGCCAGTGCATTGTAATTTCAGTCTTCATTATAGTTGGCATAAGGAGAAATCGATAATGGTATCAATTGTATTCATTTCCAGCTTTGTACCTCATTGCATTCCTTGAATAAGAAGTGGGAGTGGGCTGTCATATGTTGTCTAAATGCCAAGTTTATTACATCATAACAGTTTGTACAAGTTAGCATGTTAAGTGTTTGATGAATTGTCTAGCTGCTGTAGGTGCACATTGCTCATGTGTATGCTATATATATATATATTTGTTTTGAAATGCTTTGATGTAAGAACCCCAAGTTCCCTCTGATTCTGACAACTGACGGTTTATATGTTTTTTCTGAGGTTTTTGAATTTTTTTTATTGTTTTTGGGTTTTTTGCCACTTTTTGAAAGAAATGCGGATGTGCATAAAATGATAAATAAATCCTATAAAATTTACTGAATATCGAGAAGACTATTTTTTTATTAAAAATAAAACCCTAGTTGCATGAGTTTACAAAAAAAAACTTGCTGTTTGGTTCAAGAAAAACCTGGACTGTTCGCTGCCCAATAAAATTGATGACTGCTGCCAAAAACCAGGCGCGGTATAGTCCGTACGGCGCCGTACGGATGCCGTCCGTACGGTACGGACAGGTACAGTTTTTTTTTTTTCAGAAAAAACCTTGCGCCCTGCTCTTATGATATCTGTCCTTTGCTGTAGATGGTACGGCTGGAATAAAACCAGCAATTAATGCTGCTGTACGGCCTGTTCTCTGGCTATTTCAACCTCCAAAAATGGGTGCCTAAATGATCCCTGACTGAAGAAGGAATAACCCTGATGAAAAACCTGTGATGATAACCTCTGAAAATCAATGTCTTCTCCTGAATGAAGAAAACCCCGGCTGCAATAAATCAGGTGTTATTTCACACCCTCTGAATTGCTTCCAATGGAGATGGCACGTTCTCCAAGGAAAATGAACTCGAACCCCTGAAGCTCTAGCTCAGACAAATTTGATCAATTTTCAATTCTCCAAATGACATAATAATGCTCCTCCCAATGCAGAAGTATATATAACCAAAGAGGTGCGATTTCCTCTATAATAGGACTTTTTTAATTAAAAATCGCAATTCTTTAATTATTTTAATATTTTCAACTTAGGCCAAATTTTATAATAATATTAAATTTGGCCCCTTCCTGATGATGGGCGCCCCCTCAGCATTAAAACACTTAAGTTATAATTTTTAATTATAACTTAATATAATAATCTCGTAATATTAATATTTAATTAATGCAATTAAATATTAATATTTCCCTCGTTACTCGCCCGATGACCGAACCGTCTGAAGCGGTCATATGCTGGAGTGATTCCGAATGCTGCCAACCCATATTGCCAAAAATAGCAGGGGTCCCACACTGACCACCAAGAACTGCTAAAAATAGTAACTTCTGCCAAAAGTGTCCGATCGAGCCCAAACGAAAGCCCACTGATCAACTCTGCCGATCTGAAGCATGTGCCAAGCTCCCAGGTGACCCTCTATCCAAACGATCAGCCTACGAGGGTCGTATGATAGGCTAATCCTGTGCTCCGAGAGATGTCACTGAGAAGGGGACATGACAGTCCGCCCCTCCTGAAATTGCTTGTCCCCAAGCAATCTCAATGCCGGATGCTGTAGAATATCCTCACTCTCCCATGTCGCATCCTCAACAGGCAAATCTCTCCATTTCACCAGATATTCCCTGATAGTCCTCCTACGCAACTGTCTCTCCCTATACTCCAGGATGGACTCAGGTACTAAAATCAATTTTCCCTCATCATCTAAGGGAGGTAGAACTGCAGACGGTACCACACGATGACCCAACGCCTTCTTGAGGCGTGATACATGAAAAACGTTGTGTACCCTGCTCTCTGCTGGAAGCTCAAGCTCGTAAGCCACCTCGCCAACTCTCCTCAAAATCCTGAAAGGTCCGTAATAGCGCGGCTTGAGCTTCTCTGACCCACTCTTCCTAAGAGTGGACTGACGGTAGGGCTGCAGCATGAGGTAAACCATGTCACCCACCTCGAAATGCCTCTCCGTCCTCTTCTGATCCGCATACTGTCTCTGCTGGTTTTGTGCCTTAGCTATATTTTCCTTAAGAGCCCTCATAGTGTCCTGACTCTCCTGCAACCAACCTCCTGCACTCGGCACTCTACTGTCGCTCAGTAGCAAATCAAGAAAACTCGGCGCCTCATACCCGTACAACGCCATGAAGGGTGACATCTGAATGGTCATTGGAATGTCGAGTTATAGCAATACTCACACAAATGTATCCATTTGACCCACGCCTTCTGCTGCCCTGCTATGTAGTTTCGGAGGTATCCTTCCACCCACTTGTTTACAATCTCTGTCTGCCCATCAGTCTGCGGGTGGTAGCTAGTGCTCGGAGTGAGCTCAGTCCCACAAAGTCTGAAGACCTCCTGCTAGAAGTTGCTCAGGAACCGACTATCTCTGTCGCTCACGATACTCCGAGGCAACCCATGAAGTTTGAATACCTCGCGAAAGAAAACCTCTGCTACCTGCGTAGCTGTGTAAGTCGTGGTGATCGGAAAGAAGTGGGCATACTTCGTAAGCCGATCCACAACTACATAAATGCAATCACGCCCTTGGGCCTTAGGCAAGCCCGTGATAAAATCCATCGATAGGCATTCCCACTTCCTGTCAGGAATCGGAAGTGGCTGCAACAAACCTGCCGGGTATGTGTTCTCCTGCTTGTTCTGCTGACAAACAGGGCACTCACGCACATACTGAAGAACATCTGTCTTGAGTCCTTTCCAAGTGAATCTCTCCCGAATCTGCCTGTATGTTTTGAAATATCCAGGATGTCCTGCTGTAGGCGTGTCATGAAAGGCTCGCATAACAATGTTCTTCACCTCTGACCCTGGGATCAAATATATCCTGTGCTTGTAAATGATCAAATCATTCACAAGTGTATACCTGGTATCAACTGCTGATCCCTCAACAATGCTGGAGGCCCAACTGTCCTTGGCATACTCTGCCACTATCATATGCCTCCAATCCTCTGAAATATGAACCATAGTGCTCAAGTACGGCTTACGTGAAAGTGCATCAGCCACTACGTTCTGTGTACCTTTGATATATGAGATATCAAAGTCATAAGCCTGCAACTTACTGACCCACTTCTGCTGCCTATCATTGAGATCTCGCTGCCCTAAAAAGTGTCTCAAGCTGTTATGATCAGTTTTAATGCAAAATTTGCTGCCGACAAGATACTGTCGAAATTTTGCTAAGGCATGTATGATTGCGAGCATCTCCTTATCATATATACTATACAGTCTCTCGGGTCCTCTGAGCTTGCGGCTCTCATACACAATCGGATGCTTGTCCTGCATAAGCACCGCACCAATGCCCTCACCTGATGCATTGCATTGAAGCTCGAACGGCTTCGTAAAGTCGGGGAGTGCTAGAACAGGGCATGTGGTCATCAACTCCTTGAACTTCATAAAACACTCCTGTGCCTCTGAAGTCCAAACAAAAGCCCCCTTCTTCAATAAATCTGTCATCGGGGCTGCATGTCGTGAATACCCATTCACGAATCTGCGGTAGAACCCACATAAACCGAGAAACCCTCTCAACTGCATCAGGTTCGCCGATGTAGGCCAGTCAACAATGGCGTGGATCTTTTCAGGATCCATGCGCACTCCATCTGCACTAATGATGTGACCGAGATATAGCAATTCGGTCATCTCTATGTCACACTTGGATTCCTTGGCGTACAAGGACTCCCTCTCCAAGGTACTCAACACTGCCTCCAAATGAGCTAAGTGCTCCTGCCAAGACCTGCTATATATAAGGATGTCATCGAAAAAGACCAACACAAACCTCCTCAGCAATGAATGAAAAACCCGGTTCATTGTAGACTGAAAAGTGGCTGGTGCGTTAGTGAGTCCAAATGGCATCACTACGAACTCGAAGTGCCCACAATGGCATCGGAAGGCCGTCTTCTCTATGTCCTGCTCTCTCACCCTGATCTGATGATAGCCCGACCGTAAATCAATCTTAGAGAAGTAACATGACCCATGGAGCTCATCAATAAGCTCATCAATCCTCGGTATAGGGTATCTGTTCTTAATTGTCCTCTTATTCAGGACCCTGTAATCAATGCACATGCGTAAAGTCCCATCCTTCTTCTTCACCAAAACAACCGAAGAAGCAAATGGTGACTTGCTAGGCCGAATGTGTCCCATAGCGAGTAACTCCTTAATTGTTTTTTCTATCTCATCCTTCAATCTTTTTGGATGCCTGTAGGGAGTTATCATAACGGGTTTCGCACCCTCCTCGAGCTCAATGATGTGCTCTATGCCCCTGTCTGGAGGTCTACCTGGCGGAATGTCACTGAACACCTTGTCATGCCTGATTCTTAACTCCTGTATATCCGGATGATAATCTATCTTTTGCTGTCCCTCCTGTATAGGTGCTAAATGACACTCGGCAGCCCACTCTACCATGTCGTGACGCATAAGCCGCTCCATCCGGCGGAAGGAAATTGTTTTGATGTTGCTGTCCCGAATTGCCTTAAGAATGTGTGTCTTTCCGTTAACATCAAAACGGATCTCCATGTCCTTGAGGCGAAGTGTGACCTCATCCAATGAATGCAACCACTTCATCCCCAAGACCAAATCAATGTCCCCCATATTAACCACATAGTAATCTGCCTTGAACTCATATTTGTTCAAGCATAAAGGGAGATCCTTAATCATGCGCTCACATTTCAAAGTGTACCCATCGGCCACTTTGACTCTTATGCCCTCAAACTCCTCTGTGATAAGTCCACATTTCTCAACAAATCTAGCATCTATGAAATTATGCGTGGCTCCTGTATCAAGTAGGGTAATGACCCTCTGTCCTGCCAACACACCACGAATCCGGAAAGAACCCTCCTGCTGGATACTAGATAAACGGGCCTCTTGGACCTGAAGCTCGGGCTCTGTCTCAACTATATGCTCTGGAGCCTCTGGCTCTGAACTCTCTGAACTCTCCTGCTGTTCGGAATCCTCTGATTCCGAGTCCTCATAGAACGCCCACATTATACGATTTGCCTTGCCCTTAGGTCTTAGAGGACAATCGTGATTAGCGTCATATGGTCCTTTGCAGTAGAAGCAAAGCTTCTTCCTGCGTAGGTCATTAAGGGCCTCATGATCCAAAGGTGGGGCTGCTGATTTACCTTTTGGATCATTCCTGAAGTTTGATTTTTCTTTGCTAACATCAGTCTTATCCTTGTTCCTGTTAAAGCCCTTGTTATCCCTGAATGATGAAGAACCTCTGGAGCTGAATTTACTCGATGGTGCTGCTAACTCCATGTTTCGTGCCTTCTTCATCGCCTCCTGTAACGAAGGAGGATCAAAAGCTTTGATCCAACCTCGCAATGGTTCTGACAACCCCTCCATGAAGAGTACTACCAAACGCCTCTCTGAGATGTTAGGGACCATAACGGATAACTTCTGGAAGTCACCTATGTAGGTCTCTACACTGCCACTCTGCCTCAACTGTGCTAAGTCTCGGAAGTAGGTTTCTGGATCCTTCTTGTCAAAGCGCTCAACCAACCTGTCCACAAACTCCTGGTATGTAGTGATCCTGTCATGCTGTAAAGTCACCATACCATGGTGCCACCAGTCGTAGGCAACTCCCTCAAGATGCAAAGTAGCATATCGGATGGCGTCACTCTCAGCCATCGGGCGCAGTGTAAGGAATGTGTCAAGCTTGCTAATCCAAGCTTGAGCAGTCATCTTACCACTACCATCGAACGTCGTCAATGTGAGCCGGTTCGTAGCATGTTTTAGATCATTATTCTGCTGACGAGGTCTCCTATCCTGCCGAGATCTGCTATGCTCTCGCCTCTGTGTAATAAAACGGTCAAAAGTGATCATCTCTTTGACCGCAGGAGGTACCAACTCCCATTCTTCATGCGCTGCCATAAGGGTGTCAGCGAATAACTCATCATGCTCCTCATCTGGTATAGCCTCGCCGGGCTCCTGTCTCGTGAAAGTGGGCCTAGTAGGCCTATCTGCTGTCCGTGATGCTGCCCTAGTAGCTCTCCGTGACCCTGCATCACTCCTGTCATCGTCACAGTTAGGTGACGGTCTCCTCGAAGTACCCAACCTCTGCAGTGCCGCTGCCACCTGCTGCAATACCTCATCGGATCGCCGTTGCCCTGCACGAAGATCTCGAAGAGTATGCATGAACTCTGCACCCTCCTGATCTCTGTCATTATGTCCCGGCCTAGGTACATCTGTTCTGTCAGCCATATTGCCCGGCTGCCTGCTCAAACTCTGTTGCCTGTCAATCAGGGCTCGCCTGCGTGTGTAATACCTGGGTGACCCAATCTGATCCGGCTGCATAAGATAGCTAGACCCATAGGATGGCAGGATTTAGCTCTGATACCACTGTAAGAACCCCAAGTTCCCTCTGATTCTGACAACTGACGGTTTATATGTTTTTTCTGAGGTTTTTGAATTTTTTTTATTGTTTTTGGGTTTTTTGCCACTTTTTGAAAGAAATGCGGATTTGCATAAAATGATAAATAAATCCTATAAAATTTACTGAATATCGAGAAGACTATTTTTTTATTAAAAATAAAACCCTAGTTGCATGAGTTTACAAAAAAAACTTGCTGTTTGGTTCAAGAAAAACCTGGACTGTTCGCTGCCCAATAAAACTGATGACTGCTGCCAAAAACCAGGCGCGGTACAGTCCGTACGGCGCCGTACGGATGCCGTCCGTACGGTACGGACAGGTACAATTTGTTTTTTTTTCAGAAAAAACCCTGCGCCCTGCTCTTATGATATCTGTCTTTTGCTGTAGATGGTACGACTGGAATAAAACCAGCAATTAATGCTGCTGTACGGCCTGTTCTCTGGCTATTTCAACCTCCAAAAATGGGTGCCTAAATGATCCCTGACTGAAGAAGGAATAACCCTGATGAAAAACCTGTGATGATAACCTCTGAAAATCAATGTCTTCTCCTGAATGAAGAAAACCCCGGCTGCAATAAATCAGGTGTTATTTCACACCCTCTGAATTGCTTCCAATGGAGATGGCACGTTCTCCAAGGAAAATGAACTCGAACCCCTGAAGCTCTAGCTCAGACAAATTTGATCAATTTTCAATTCTCCAAATGACATAATAATGCTCCTCCCAATGCAGAAGTATATATAACCAAAGAGGTGCGATTTCCTCTATAATAGGACTTTTTTAATTAAAAATCGCAATTCTTTAATTATTTTAATATTTTCAACTTAGGCCAAATTTTATAATAATATTAAATTTGGCCCCTTCCTGATGATGGGCGCCCCCTCAGCATTAAAACACTTAAGTTATAATTTTTAATTATAACTTAATATAATAATCTCGTAATATTAATATTTAATTAATGCAATTAAATATTAATATTTCTCTCGTTACTCGCCTGATGACCGAACCGTCTGAAGTGGTCATATGCTGGAGTGATTTCGAATGCTGCCAACCCATATTGCCAAAAATAGCAGGGGTCCCACGCTGACCACCAAGAACTGCTAAAAATAGTAACTTCTGCCAAAAGTGTCCGATCGAGCCCAAACGAAAGCCCACTGATCAACTCTGCCGATCTGAAGCATGTGCCAAGCTCCCAGGTGACCCTCTATCCAAACGATCAGCCTACGAGGGTCGTATGATAGGCTAATCCTGTGCTCCGAGAGATGTCACTGAGAAGGGGACATGACATTTGATGAAGTTTAAGTGCTTTCCCAAAGATGCTAAACAACTATCTCCTGAACACAAATGATATGCAATGTATTTTTTTGTATTTTCAAATGGATATATATATATATATAAAACATACACAAAAAAATACATTGCATATCATTTGTGTTCAGGAGATAGTTGTTTAGCATCTTTGGGAAAGCACTTAAACTTCATCAAAGCATTTCAAAACAAACTAAAAATAAAAAACAGCAAGTATAGACTTGGTATGCAAAGTGTTTGACAATATTCCTTGAGGTTCAATTTAACAAAACAAGGATAGATTACCCAAGGGATACTAAAGTGGTATTAGAGCCGTTTTCCTGCCATCCTATTGGGGATTTATTATCGCATGTTAGTTTGGTGAACACCCAGATGGTTGCATATTAGCAGAACTCAGTTGGAAATCAATTACATATAGCAGGTGTAGAAAAGGTTCATCAATGGCTGCCTATAGCTGGTATAGAATTAAGGATGGAGGATAGTTACCTACCTTACTGCTCTACCAAAGAAGGAAAGGGTATTTGTTGACAAATCTTCCACGAGTCAGATTTTTTCTTGCCACTTGGAAAGTTCTCGTCTCTAGCCAAGGAAGGAAGAATTCATTGTTTTCCAAAAAATTCTACGGACTCACTCAGAAGAGTTTCTACGGACTCACTCAGAAGAGTTTCTACGGATTCACTTAGAAAAATTCTACGGACTCACTTAGGAAATTTCCTACAGACTCACTCAGCCAAAAAATTCTACGGACTCTCCCGACACTTAGAAGAAATTCGGAAAAGTTGCAAAAGGCAAGGAAAAGACAGTTTCAAGAGTTTTGAAGGGCAGAATACCCTTCGGAAGGGACACTTACAACAATCCCGAAGGGCACCTACCCTTCGAGCTGGAGAAAGACCAAATTCATAGACCGTCGCAAAAAGCCTGGGTACCCTCCAATTTTTCCGAAGGGCACTGGCGGAGGACACTTGGACTGGCTGCTGAAGGGCACATTTTAGAGCGAAGGCAAAGAAAGAATCCTTTGGGCTTTTTGTCCGAAGGAATTCGGAAGCTTAGACAAATTAAAAAAAAAAAGCCGCAAGAAATAAAGTGAAGGGGACCTTCGGACTTTTTGTCCGAAGGAGCGGACTTCTTTTGATGACATGTCTTTGCCTCTTTCCCGCGGGTTTATTTTCCTCGGGGCTATTTGTCCGAATTTCTTCAGACTTTTTGTCTGAAGGCGAAGACAAAAAGTCCGAAGAAATTCGGACAAATAGCCCCCAGGAAAATAAACCCGCGGGAAAGAGGCAAAGACATGTCATCAAAAGAAGTGGGAATATGACTTAGCGACCAATACAAAAGAGCCGACAGAGCAACAGAATGACAGGAAAAAGCCCGAGCAAATAAGAGTAAAGGGAAATGATAGGAATAAGCCCGAAGAAATATAGCCGAAGGAAATACGACAGCTTTTGGTGATGTCCCGCAAGCCATCAAATTTTTCTTGCGGGAAGTAATCGTTGAGATTAAGGAGATAGCAAAAAATCCGAAATAAATGGAGGCCCACTGTGCAGAAAAGAATAGAAAATAGATAATCCGACGAAGAAGTTGAGTATAGGATCCTGCCATAAATAGACACGACCAGAATTAGAATAGAATACATGCAAACATTGGAGCTATTTTCGAATATCAGAGCTATTTTTCGAACAATCAGTCAAAGCTTCAGTTGACTGATTATTAAGATCCTATTCATCTCCAGTCAGCTCATGCATCCGAAGGACTAAATCCGGCTTCAGCAGGAGTTTCGAGTTCGAGCGAGGAGTTGACTATTCCAGATTTAGAGTTAACTAATTGATTTAAACGCCGCATCCACTAGAAGATTTCCATGCAAAAGGAGGTGGGCGGTTCATAACAAAGATAAGTTCGCTTCATCAAACGAAAAAGCTTCATGCAAGGACAAAGAGAAAAATATATTATTGAAAGGCCAAGTAAAGCCTTGAGTTAACTAAAGTGAATCTTCCCTTCAAGTTTATATGCCTATCTTTGGCTTTTTTGTAATTCTCTGTATATAATGGCTTTCAGCCTTGATTAAAAATAATCCAATCTCTCTTGGTTAGACCAGACTCTGCCATTGGTGAGTTGTGTAACCTCTTCGATCAATAAGGACTGTACTTTCAGATTTCAAGCGTGGCATAGTGTATATTTCTTCAGCAATTTGCATAAGTGGTAGAGTTCTCTCCCTTCCCAAATTTTGTTTCGTACCTAGTTGCTATATCGTCCTTGTGCAGGTCATGTTAAAGTGTTCTTTATTGTCTTTTGCTGAGACTGTAAGTGGATGTTAGGCGGCTGCAAAGTGTCTTTTATTAGACCTCTCTCCACCATTTTCCCTCAGGGTTTAGTCATTGGATCGAACCTCTGCATGAAATACTTATGCATAAGTGATTAATTGAAGTCTAAGGTCTTCCTTCTCTCTTGTTCGTTCAGTGTTCAAGGTTCCAAGCTGAGTAGGATCATAATTCTGGTGTATCACCCCCTTTTAGGTAGGATTTCCCCTTTAAGTTTTCTTTCTCCCTTTTCCACGGTAGTCAGCAGCGTAGAGTAGGAATCTTCATTGATACATCATACAAGAACCAACCTTCTCTGGAGGTTCTTCTCACTATTGAGGCACC
Source organism: Torreya grandis (assembly GCA_037957365.1). Classification (NCBI taxonomy): domain Eukaryota; kingdom Viridiplantae; phylum Streptophyta; class Pinopsida; order Cupressales; family Taxaceae; genus Torreya; species Torreya grandis. The sequence goes on from JARHVA010000333.1 coordinate 5,053,757, forward strand.
CACCCTTGTGAGAAGATCCCATTGTTCCAGCCGGATAGAGGACTGGCCGTTTCGCGCACGTCCTCGAATCAGGGCACAGCTCTAGGTTGACAACGGTATCTAGTCTGGAGAAAATAATGAAAGAGCTTGAACAAACACAACAACAGATTAATCATAATTTGCAGCGTTTAAAGATACAAGACATCCCTTTACACAATTTTTGGGTATACCGAATGAGGATGACTTGAATTTTTCAAGTCCATATCAGCAGCGGAAAAAGAACGAAATATCAAAGGATAGTAAAGAAAGCATTGGGAAAGGTGAAGAGTTAAATGTGCAAGAACAAGAAAAGAAATAAGATTTGTTTCGGCTTATCCATGCTCATGACAAGGACAAAATTCAGTCATGTGATGAAGGTATTGACATTCATAAGGACCATGAAGTTGAAGAAGACACCATAATGGCTCAACCACTTGCAGGGTATGCAAAAGAAAGGGAAGAAGATGTGTTACCATTTGACTTGCATCCTAAGGAGATCAAAAATCAGTCAGCTTATGACGGCCCTGTTGTCAACTTGACGCTGCACCCTGAATCGAAGACGTGCATGAAATGGCCAATCCTCTATCCGGTTGAAACAATGGGATCTTCTCATGAGGGTGGGTGCCTCAATGGTGAGAAGAACTTCTAGAGAAGGCTGGTTCCTGTAAGATGTATCAATGAGGAACTCTACTCTGTGCTGCAGACTACCATGGAAAAGGGAGAAAAAAAACTTGAAAGGGAAATCCTACCTAATAATGGTGATACACTAAAACGTTGTTCCACTCTACTTGGAACCCTGAACACCAAATCAAACAAGGGAAAAGGAAGACCTTTGATTTCAATTGATCACTATGCATAAATATTTCATGAGAAGGTTCGATCCAATGACCAAAACATGAGGGAAAACTATGGAGAGAGGTCTGATACAAGACACTTTGTAGCCACCTAACATCCACTTACAGCTTCAGCAAAAGACATAAAGAACACTGAAAATGACCTGCATAATATGATAAACTAGCAACTAGGTACGAATCAGAATTTGGGAAGGGAGAGAAATCTATCACATATGCAAATTGCTGAATGAATATACACTATGCCAGCACTTGAAATCTGAAAGTACAATCTTTCTATTGATTGAAGAGGTTACACCACTCACCAATGGTAGAGTCTGGTCTTGCTAAGAGAGAGATGAAAAAATCTAAGGCTGAAAAGCCATTAATATAGAGAATTACAAAAGCCAAGAGATTGGCGTTGAAGAATAGAAGATGAAGATCAATCTAGATTAACTCAAGACTGACTTTACCTTTCAATAAAATATGTTTTCCCTTTGTCTTTGCATGAAGCTCCTTGGCGCTAGAGGAAGTGGACTTGTCTTTGCATGAAGCTCCTTGGTGTTAGAGGAAGTGGACTTGTTTGGGTTTATTGAAACGCCCACCTCTCTTTGCATGGAAATCCACGCCAATGTCAATTTTAGCTTCTTCATGAGCTGCTGGAACATTTGGAAGTATGAGATGACAATAGTATGCATGAAATCCAACGCCAATGTCAATTTTAGAACTCTGACTTGATTCGTTGGAAGTCGAGTTAGAACATTTGAAAGGCTGAGTTGGAACATTTGAAGATAAACTTGACTTCAACAACCAGTCAACTAAAGCCTTGACTAGTCAACCGTAATTAGGTTTTGCTTACATGGAATTCCACGTTGATTCTGTCTTTTGCTTGTGCATGGGTTTCTCTCGGCCCAATTGTCCGTGATTTCTCTTGGCTAAATCTAGAATTCTTCTTCTTGACATCTGTTTGTATTAGGCTTTCCACGGACTTTCCCTTCTGCTTTGTTTCCCTCGGCTTTATTGTTTTCCCATTGGTTTTATCTCCCTTTGATTTTCTCGGACTTTTTCCTGCAGGCTTTGTGTCCTTTGAATTTCTGCGGACTTTTTCCTTGCCAGTTTTTCCGCGGCTTAACCCTTTGAATTTCTGCGGACTTTGTGTTCGCCAACTTTTCCGCATTAATCCTTCTGACTCTTCCCTTTGATTTTCTTTTGGTTCATCATATTTCCTTCGGCTTTTGTGTCCATCAGATTTTTGTCTTCTCACTTTTCCCGTGGGCTTTGTATCCTTTGAATTTCTGTGGTCTTTTTCTTGTGGGCTTTTTCCATTTGCACTTTTCCCGAATTAATCCTTCAGACAAAAAGTCCAAAGGATATCCGTCAATTAAATTGTTTGCTCTTTTTGCCTTCGTGTATTTTTCTATTCGGTTTTTCTTTGTAAATTCTCCGAATTTCTTCGGACTTTTTGTCCAAAGGACTTCCTTCAGATAAAAAGTCTGAAGGAGTTAGTCCTTTGTCTTTGTCTTAACCACTAGCAGAAAGCCCTTCGGGTTTTTGGAAAGGTCTTGCCACCGAATAAGTGCCCTCCGCAAGGGCTTGTGTCCTTCTAGAATGCCCTTCGAAAAAGTTGGAAAGGTCCTATGACCGACCAAGTGCCCTTTGCAAGGGATTGTGTCCTTCCTCTGTGGCTTTTCAGAAAAATTGTAGGGCACCCGGGCTTTTTGTAGGGCACCCGAGCTTTTTGTAGGGCACCTGGGTTTCTTGTAGGTGTCCTTATTCCTTCGGACTTTATGTTTTCCTGCTTGGTTTTATCACCCTTTGATTTTCTCGGACATTTTCCCACGGGCTTTGTGTCCTTTGAAGTTCTGCGGACTTTTTCCTTGCCAATTTTTCCGCAGCTTAACCCTTTGAATTTTTGCGGACTTTGTGTTCGCCAACTTTTTTTCATTAATCCTTTTGACTCTTCCCTTTGATTTTCTTTTGGTTCATCATATTTCCTTCGGATTTTGTGTCCATCGGATTTCTGTCTTCTCACTTTTCCTGCGGGCTTATTGCAAAGCTCATTCCTTCAGATTTCTTGCAGAGAACTTTTTCCGAAGGATAACATACCCTTCGGATTTCTTGAGTGTCCCTTCAAAATTTTGCAGTAGTCCTTTGAACTTTTCCGAAGCTATGTAAAATCAAGCCTTCTTTGTCCGAAGGAAACCCTGTGGTAGCCAAGGCTTTTGCAAATGAGTATTTCAATTGGTCTACATCTACCCAATGTATTCTTTCTTCCTTGGCTAGAGACGTGAACTTTCCGAATGGCAAGAGACAATCTGACCTGTGGAAGAATTGTCAACAGGCCCTATGGTGGAAGAAGAGAAAATTGATGTTATTAGCGCTCAAGAAATTGTTATCAGTCATGATAACAAGTCTAATTTTTATGACAGCAGTCTTTCCCTTAAGCGTCATGATGATTTAGAAGTCATGGCAAGTTCAAAAAGTGTTGTGGGAGAGGCCTTGGGTATTGGCACACAAAACACAAGTGTCAAGAATGAGGATTGTATAGTAAATTTGACCCATCACAGTTCTGTTTTTCATGATAGCAGTGATGAAACTTTGCATCAGCATGAGACAACAGTGACTCCACATGAATGGACTCAAGAATTGGGTACTAATGGTGCATTGCGTGATGTGGATTCATGCCATGATGAGTTCGATTTTTCAAATCAGACCATAAGAAACAAATCAGAAAATTCACTAATTGGCAATGAGTCCCAGGATTGTTCTTCAGGTGGACATGCAGTTACTATGGAAGAAGAAGTGTGCAAAGATATTGTCAAATCAGCAACTTCTATTATGTCATTGGAGCCATCCCGTGTGGTACATAACAGCAGTACCTTCGCTGAGGAAGTGGGTAGAGCTGATGGCTAACATGATGGTGGGAATTTGCATTCTATCTCTCTCAGTAGAGAGAAGGGCGCAAGGAGAGAGGAGGTTGTTCAGGAGGAGCAAGAGCCGATACAGGAGTTTGATTCTAGTCGTTACTCCTAGGATTTGGAGATGGATGATTCAGATCAGCATGGAGTGGATGTGCAGTTTGTGAATAATCCATTATTTGAGCTACAAGGCAGAAAATATGTGTTGAGGGGACTTGCAGAGGGGAGCTTGCGCTCTATCTCTCTTTTTAGAGAGAAGGGCAAGAGTATAGAAAAGGAGCATGAGATGATTCAGGGGTATGACACATCACATAGCTCTAGGGGTTCAGAGGTGTATAGTCTGGATCAGCATAGTGATGAGGTTCACTTTGTGAACAATCCTTTATTTGAGGCAGATGCCACATTGTCTTTCGACAATCTGCTCTTTGAGTTTGATGCCGATCGCTCTCTTGACCCTAGTCTTGAGATGAGCGTTCATGGTGTTTGTGATCCTACCATTGCATCGGGATTTCAGACAAGGCTCGCAGAGGAGTTTTCTAGTGTGTACATGGTGAGGAATGCATATAGTTTTTCATTTGATTCTCATGTACATGACATTTTTCGGATGCACAGTTTAGTTGTGCATGAGCTAGATGATGTGTATGACAGCTTATTCTGCACAGTGTTGGGAAGCAAGTATTGTCAATCTTTAGAGTTGCTTCCACTTGATGTTCATGTTTTTGTGGCACTACTGCTGAGTCTGATTCAGTTTGGCAGGGCCTGGTGATGGTGTTGTAGGAAGTGATTGGAGACAATAGGTACATTACATAGTTCTTCCCATGGGATTCTGGTGGAGTTGTGGTTTCTCTTCACGTAGAGTGCAGTGAGCTTTCAGATGAGAGATTGCTTGGGGGCAAGCAATTTCAGGGAGGGCAGACTGCAATGTCCCCATTTTAGCTCACCATGGTTTATGATTGGTTTAGCCTATCATTGGACCTCGTAGGCTAACTCAGATGGTTAGAGGGTCATTTTTGGCAGAGATCAGTGTGTTTTCTCCTCTGTCAGAGCTTAGTATGGGTTCAGGTTTGGCCATTCGTTGGACTCAGTTCTTCATACTTACTATTTATAGTAAGTCATCATTTCAAGGAGTCAGGGTTTCCGTTTATAGCAGGGCACTTGAATAGGCTATGATTGCAGTGTCGATCCCTTGCACAATTGGTTTAATCAATAAATGAGGGATTTTCTATTTATAGTGAGTCAGTGGTTGATAGAGAGGGACCCTTACTATTTTTAGTAAGGCAGTTGGATGCACAGTGGACATAATGTTTAACTCCCGAGCTCAGATGGAATTGAGATATAATGATTATTTGTGGAGTTATGTTATTTTAATTATTAATAAAGTGATTACTTTATTAATAATTATTTATAAAGTGCAATAATAATATAAGGTAGTAAAAATCATTTTCTGTGCAATGGGACCATGACCCTCATTTAAGTACTTTAATTAATATTGACTTGGAGGTTGAATATTAAATTATTTAATAAAGTCAATGTGCATACATTTAATATTATTTTAAATGATATTAAATGATTTAAAAAGCTCTTAAAGGGGATCCACCAGCTCATGAAAAAGTATATTAATTGGGTCAGCCAAGCTTCTTTTCATCCAGGATTTGATGATTGCTTTGATATTTTGTGAGAGAAGCCTAGGGTTTCTGCAGTTATATATTGAGATCTTTGGGAACGATAACTCCCATTGATTTGCATAACTGAGGTAGTGAAAGATCTACTGAAGGGCTGCAGCCATTGGAGGAGATATTTCAGTTTGGTCATTGTGACAAATTTAGTGGCCAAGGGCCAAATTTGAGGAGTTCGATCTATGGTAGCATTGGCAGATTTTGACACCACATTCATCTATCTTGCATAAGGCGAGTTTGTGATGCTCACACATCCATTTGGAGGAGTCGATTTATAGTTTGCAGTGGTGATAAAAATCAGACTTCATCACATGGCTGGGCGCACTCATGGAGGGGACGATTTTGTCATATGCAGCCCCTAAAAAAATCAGACAAGGCATAATAAGGGTCGCTGGGCTCATACAAGGGCAGTCGCTTCATCTTTGGAGGACTAGGCATCATCATCTTGGAGGATCGATTTATTTGGTGTGGCTGCCATCAACATACCAGGTTCATTATATGCATGAAGTTTGTATTTCTTTAGACTTAGCTTTGCTGTCTTATACAACACATATCATTTGTAGTTGCATTTGACATAGTCGCTTTCACAAGGCAGCAAGTGCATTGTAATTTCAGTCTTCATTATAGTTGGCATAAGGAGAAATCAATAATGGTATCAATTGTATTCATTTCCAGCTTTGTACCTCATTGCATTCCTTGAATAAGAAGTGGGAGTGTGCTGTCATATGTTGTCTAAATGCCAAGTTTATTACATCATAACAGATTGTACAAGTTAGAATGTTAAGTGTTTGACGAATTGTGTAGCTGCTGTAGGTGCACATTTCTCATGTGTATGTTATATATATGCATTTGAAAATACAAAAAAATACATTGCATATCATTTGTGTTCAGTAGATAGTTGTTTAGCATCTTTGAGAAAGCACTTCAACTTCATCAAAACATTTCAAAACAAACTAAAAATCAAAAACAACAAGTATAGACTTGGTATGCAAAGTGTTTGACAATATTCCTTGAGGTTCAATTTAGCAAAACAAGGACAAATTACCCAAGGGATTCTACACTTCCTTTGTTAAAGCTCGACGAGGTTCTATGCCTTTTGTCTTTATTCTTTCATTGTTAAATTGTATTCTTCAAGTTATCCTACATTCTTTTGACTTTGTGCCCAATGGAGAAGGCTTCTGAATTATTGTTCTTTCAAGAAAAAACCCCCTTGATTTGCTAGGAATGTAGTCATAAAAATACTACCGTATAAAGTCCCATGCTTTAATGATTGTAATTTTGAAGGCTTTTCCATAAGATGTTTGAATATATCATGGGACGCTTGAAAATGGCAGAATCTGCCTTACTGGTTTTGTTAACAGCTTTCCAACTATTCTCCATCATCAATCAAGCCACAACAATAAATCTAACAGCAGGCAGGAACGTGTTAAAGAAATAGAAAATTGAAAGTTGTGAATAAAAGATAGATGCCACGTGGTACTAGATCGCAACTGCATAGGATGTGAGGAGGTTTGTTAGATCATCGGTTTTCCCTTGCTTTTGATCTTCATCGAGTTTCTACATTTGATGGCTCGGGAGCTCTATATTATAAAGTAATAAAGCATTGGGCACCCAAAAGGCTAATAGTCATGGTGGGTCCCAAGATCTGCATGAAGGAGAGAGGCAAGTTGGAGGTGGTTTCCAAGTTTGATTCCCCCATCAAGTTTCCTATGTCATTGATCTTTTGAAGATCAACAGTGTGAGATGTATAAAGGAGATAAATGTCTTGAGGCAAATGTCTTAGTAAAAGAGTTCGTGGGATCAGCTACCTTAAAATATAAAAAGAAATACATGTGATGGAAGAGTGCAACTTGAAGGAGGAAAGTGGAACTTGTTAGTTCCTCTAGTTGCCTCTATAGTTGATCTTCCACAAGAAGTCTCGATCTAACGGAAGGCAAGACTATGAATGTGAAGATCCTCCTTAGAGTTGCATATGTCGTCTGATTTTGGTTGAACAATCGCTACTGTTGGATCTAAATAGATGTAATGCAAAGATAAGGGCTAACGGGCTTTAGCCCGAATGATTAAATCTTGGCATATTCTCCAAAGGAAAGCATACTCTAGTACAAGGCACTATACTAATGCACTTTTGGATAGATTCAGGGGCATGAATTGAGGAAATGATTTTGTACGAGAACATTTGAAGGCTCATAGGGAGTTGAAGAGGATCATCTGTCATGCGAATATCAATTTTGCTATGCAATCAACAATTGTTTGATATTGTAAAGTTGTATGGTGGAGATTGGTGCATGTGGCACACTATGATTCAATTGTCATGAATTGTAGACTGTATATATCGTGCTCTAATATTAGTAGCAAGGGTCTTTTGTTCATTTTACTGTTAGGATTTTGTAAGAATTTTTCATGTTGAATCATAACCTTAGCTTTTACTTCACTATTTAATGTTAGTTTATTTCAAAAGCTAAATGCAACAATGTATTTGAAATATTTATTAAAGGTGTTGTATCTATTATATCAGCTTAGTAGCAAGGGTCTTTTGTTCATTCTACTGTTAGGATTTCATAAGAGTTTTTTATTTTGAATCATAGCCTTAGTTTGGTGCTAGAGCAATGTTAATAACCCCAAAGGTAGACAATTTCGCGATGCTTATAGATTATAATTCCCTTCCCCTAATTTATTGCCAAGTACGAATCTTTGCTTTGGGATTGGGAATCACAATTGATCACAGGAAAAAATGTTGAAGGTAATTATTGACATTGAATTAGTTGTAAATCAGGTAAGAAGTCAATTCTTAAAATATGAGTTTAAGATTTGATCAAATAATTCTAGCCTTTGATATTTTTGTTGTTCCCCAAGAGAAAAATATGTTGGCATATATTTTTGCTTGTTCAGGAGTTATGCTATAACCCTTGGCCAATACCACTTTGAAAAAGTTTTCTATCAAAATAATTGTTGTTCTATCTGTCCCTGACAATGTTGAAAGTTTTCAGGCTTTTGATGATGACCAACACATGTTGCAATCAATGGCCAACATTTAAGCCTTCAAAGACCATATCATTGATTAAAAAGAACACAACGAATCTTTGGTGAATGATGAAGAAGTTGGACCCCAATCACCAGGTAGTTTTTGGCATCTTGCAAGGAACAAAAATCATCTATGCTTGGAACATCCTAAATCAAGTTAGGAGGGGTAAGGGCTCTGTCAATCTTCTCCTTCTACCCATATTGATTCTTGTTCCTTAAGAGCCCTGTACGTAGAAGGCTTTGGATTTCATCAATTGGAATCTCCATTTGCAACTGTACATCCAATGAAACAAGCTTGTAGTTGACTTCACCGACGAAGACAGTAGGATCTTTGCTTTGTTTTGGAAGACATGCAAGTTCCTTTCTTTCCAAATAAACCATAAAACTTTAATATAATAAATAATCATAGCTATAGCAAAAATTTGCTAATATTAACATGTCCTATGATAACCAATCTGTATGTCTTCCTATGTCATGGGCTTATCCACACACAGACTTCAGGCATGCACAAACGATTTCAATGCAAAATGAGCAAAGATACAAGCAAAGAAAACATGGTTTATAGTTTTAGGTCTTCCACACAAGATGGAATTTTCCACATTCATACCGATTTTCTTCAAATTGCAAGCCACTGCCAATTTCTTCCATGAACAAGCCATTTTGGGCTCCAAATAGAGGGTCCAGAATGGTATTACTATATTCAGTAAGGGCACAATAACAGATCTCACAGAATAAATAATATATTCTCCAAATATCAACAACAAAACTTAGCAGATCCAACAAAATGCATAGCAGATTCATACGATTTATCAATATTAGAGCATAGCATAAACAACATAATATATCTTCATGAAACAATTCGTTATAGACTAAGTGTACATATCTCGGATCTGAAATATATGTAAGCAAACGACATATGTTGAAATATAGAATGAAAGTAGATCCACTTCAAGGGGGAGACCTCCCCAAAGCACTCAGTTAAGAGAAGAACGTGTGACAAATTGATGATTAACAACTAACTACCTAGATCCTGTATATATAAGACATTAGGTTTGGGTGATCCGAAAGCTTTGATGAAGCTGACTGCATAGAAATTATGAAATCTAGATACTAGCATATGACTAATCAATGGTTATGTGCACCACAGGCTGATTGCTTCATAACCCAATAAAACATAGTGAATGTGGAAGGTTGGTGTCATAACATGCCCTCTCCCTTTGATATTTTCCTCAATGCTTTCCAAATGCATGTACTCATGCAAAAAGTGCCCATCCTCCTACTAGCATCCTCTAGTGTCAAATTATTCCATTCGATGACTTACTCTTTGATTGCCCTATTCTGCAACTGCTTCACTTGTTTCAAAAATATCTCTGGCTCTGGGATCACTTTTCCATCCTTGTCCAGTTCTAGAAGCTTTGTCTGGATTCGAATCCTGTTACCAACAACCTCCTTTAGAGACAAAAACATGGAAGGCTGGGCGCACTCATGAAAAAGTAATATTGTATTCCACTTTTTTGCATTTTGGGGTGCCAGATTGTAAGTGTTATGACAAAAATATTGAATTTATTTGTCTAAAAATCAAATTTGCATATCTTTCCATAAAATTTAAAGTAAAGTATTTTTGGGAAATTACCTTTTAAAAAACATTAGGTAACAAAGTAGGTCCCGCTGTTAAGATTTGATGTTCGAACTTGTAAACCACAGGTCCAATCTTATGCAGCACCTTTCCCTTTTGTTTCTTGTGAGATAGTTTCTTTGCAGGTTTGTAGTCAAAGAAAGATCCACTCTCCTACTTTAAAATATCTGCCTTGTTTTGATCAACCCATTGTTTCTTTCAATTCTGTGCTATGGCCAAATTGTTCTTAAAGATACTAAGGACATTTGTTGTCTTTGCGCATGGTCTTCCATTGATTTTACCTAGGAATGTCCTTAAGATTGGATGTGGCTGATGGTGGTGGATACCTAGAGTGCCTTGAATGGAGTCATCTTTATAGAGGTGTGAAAGCTAGATACCACCATAAGCTAAAGGATACCACTTGTGCGACTAAGCTTTTCTGTCTGAACTAAAGCAACAAAGCTATCCTTCTAAGTCCTTGTTAACCAGTTCTATCTGCCCATTTGATTGAGAATGATAGGAGAAGATGTGTGCAAGTTGAGTGCCCAATGATGCAAAGATATCTTTCCAAAAGTGGTTGGTGAATATTGTGTCACCATTATTGACAATTATATTTAGAATTCCATGGTGCTTTTACACATTCTCCATGAACACCTCTACTACCTTATTGAAAATGAGTGAGCCAACCCACATAGGTACATGTATTTGGTGAACTAATCAACAACAGTCTTGATGAATATTCATGCCCTCTAAATTTGGAAACCATGTGATGAAGTCCATAGACACCACCTCCTACCATTGATTGTGTGTCGGAAATGGCTATAGCAGCCCTGAGGTCATGACCATTTCCCCCTTGTGTTGTTGGCATGTACCAAATAGACTGACACAAGCTTTAGGACATCCCTTAAGACTGTCCCAAAATAAACATTTTTTACATTGTTGTAGGTGTTGGGTCTTGTGATCCAAATCTTGTTTTGTTAGTGATTAAGTGTTGTTAGTTCGGGGTGTGCATCTCATATGTGAGACACGCCATTAGAGTTAGTAGATTCACTTTACATTAGCATTAGAAAGTTAATTGTAGTAATTAATGGTAGTGACTTAGGTGAGTCGGATGGTTCGTAATTTAGCCTGTTGGGTTCTGTATGTGAAAGATTAAAAAAGCATGAGGGTGTAAGAAGTTTGTAATCGGTTCATTTAATATTATGCGAGCTTTCATTATTTAATACAATATAGTTGTCTTCAATTAACCTATGTCATTCATTTGTTATCAGTAGTTAAGTATTAAGAAATTCAAGTTGACCATCAATTGAGGATCCATGAAATTTTGATATGTAGTTCTTCAACTCCAATTTCTGGCACAAATGTAAGCAGTCTTTATACCACAAGTATCTTCTATCCAAGTGATTTTTTTCCACATTTTCTGCATCCTGGATGAGCTTTTGAATACAGGATCTTGTAATCATTCTGCTTTGGCTTCTTTGATCCAATCGGACTATATAATGGACATGGTTCAAAGGGGTCCCTTGTTTTTTTTTAATATCTACCTTGAAAAGTGGATCTGTAAAAAAGTCTATTTTCTCTTCTAATAAATGATCTCAAAGTCATAACCCTTCATTTTGAGACCCATTTTTTCTGTTCATGCAAAGGGATTTGCTATACCAAAATGATCAACTATAGAATCTCTTCACTAGTCTAATACACAGTCTCCTCAACTTCTGATTTAAAGTTATCAGCAGTTGCCTGGAGTAACCCTTCAAAATTGGGCATATTGACCAATTGTCCTATTGGAGTAACCACATTAATAACCCTCATGTCTCTCAAAATTTCAAAGGCCTCCCTTTCATGGCATGTGAACCGTGTTACCCAGGCATTCAGTAGTTGGTGCCCTGTGAATGCACCGTCTCTCTCATGAATCACATAGTTCAGGGCCCATCTAGCCTTTGGGGCCATCATTAGTCTCGGATGGTTGTATGCATTATTTATTGCACATTGCACCAAGGAGTTAAGCCTTCTTTGCAATTATTTTAATTGATTTCAAAAGGTGACCACCCTTACCCGATGAGGTTGGGACTCAGCTCTGCAAGCTTATTGTGCTTATGATACTTAAGACTATCATGATCAATTTTAACCTTGAAGTAATTCCCCATCAAATACTGTTGTGACTTCTAGTTGACTGTGCGCAAAATAGCCATCACTTCCTTTTCATAATTTTCCTTGACAGCATTATTACCTGAGTTGACATTTATTAAAGGCTAATGGTTTGCCTTCTTGTGTAAAAAATTTCACCAATTCCGTAACCCAAAGCATCACATTCAAATAAAGATATTTTTCAATTGGAAGCCATAGTTAGAGGCTCTATAAAATGGAAGCCATTGTTAGACTATATTGATCACATCATTGGAAAGATTCGCCATGTATGATTGAGATGAACTTGGACAATTTCATTGTTATGTATGAGGGAATGTACATTTACATTAGAAAATATCTTCATTTGAGAAAGTCAATGATTGTTTTAGCTTCTGTCTAATTCGTTCTCATTAAAGTGAAGAATTTGGTGAGAAGACTTTGTTCTCTGAGAAGCTTGTTTAAATCTCTTTTTGGTAATATTTCAGGTACAAGATGCTGAAAAACGATTAGTAATTAGGGAGGCAAAACCAAATCTATCAGCAACAATCAGCCCATGAGACAGGTTTTATTTTTTCATGCAGAGCATCCTATATTTTCATTTACTTGACAATGCCCTGTAAATCCTCATATTGATTGGAGAAAACGAAGATACCGAGTATTATCTATTGGGCTGATTTTTAACCTCTAATAGAACAGTAATATTTTTCATTGTGCGTTTTCTTCTATCATTCATCATGTTTGGGATGACGACACTTTTCAAACCCAATCAAATAAATGGTTTACACTAAATAATACTTAGTAAAGGGATGCTAGAATTAAGGCTCTGGAGTGTCGGTTGAAAATGATTCAAATTAAGGTACAAAGCAAACATGAACTAATTGTGCACATGCTGATCAAATTCAGAATCATTATAAACGCCATATTATTATATTTTTCCATGTAATGGGCATACTTTATAGCCACAATTAAAGGCTCCCATAACTAAATGCTCTATTATTGGCAAGTTTAAGTGCATATGAATGAGATGAACTTGGACAAATTTCATTGTCATGCATGAGAAAATGTACATTTACATTAGAAAATAATTTCATGTCGATAAGTCAATTATTGAGTTAAATTATTTCTAATTCTTTCTCATCAAAGTGAAGGAATATTGTGAAAAGAATCCCTTCTCTTAGAAGCTTGTTTAAATTCTTTTTTGGTTATATTTCAGGCACATGATGCTGATAAGCACTGCTCATTGTAGAGGCAAAACTAAATTTATCAACAATAATCAACCCATGAGATGAGGTTTTCTTTGTCTTATGTCAACTATTATAACGGCATGAGTGTGTTGACAATTATGTTTGACTTTAAATTTGACATCCAATTGACCATCACTTACAAGTTTTTTCTTTCTGCTTGGAGAAGTCTATAAAAAAATCATAGTATCTTAGCCATATAGTAGAGTTTGGAGTCTATTTGTTCCTAGGAATTTTTTTTCAACCGTCACTGTGGTGTAACTAGATTGATGCCATTTGTCACCAATCAGTGGGAAATTGATAGAGAATGTAATGGAATTATTAATCAATGTGGTATCTGAAAAATCCAAGATAAGAACCTTGAGATTGGTAGCTCTCAGCGTATTTCAGTTAGATGCATTCAATATAACTATACTAGTTATTTTTTTACGCCAATCATATGGAACAAGATGACCATGAAAATAAACATTCAACGTATTATTTTAGACTTAAAATTTTTACTTAATTTCATACTTGAATATAATTGTAATGTATGTTTTATAAATGGCATCAAAGATTACAAATTCAAGAGTGATGGTTTATTATAACAAAAATTTAGTGTGTGTGTGTGTTGATAATTAATTACAACTTACAAGTACTCAAACTATCCTCTTTTCTAAAAAGTAGGGAGCTATTTTTTTTCCTTCTATTCTTAGCATAGCAAGTTTTGTTTTTCTTGCTTTTTGCATGAATGCAAAGAAACATAAGCATGTATGCATGCATGCAACTCTGACAACTTGCATATATGCCTATTTTTTGGTAGACCCTGTTGTTGACGCAGTGGATTGCACCCGGGGCAGGATGCCTAGCTCCCGCCTTTCCACACGCAACAATGGAAACTCCCCTCTCCCCTGTGGGACCGGCGAAGCTGGGGGGGAGAGTCTCTAAATAAGGGCTAGCTCCCTCTGATGTATCTTTTAGGCCTTGGTTTCTCCTACTGTTAAAAAATAAAATGAAAAAAAAAGGGGGGGGCAGGATGAAAAGGGAGAGAGAGATGCTGAAAACAGAACCTAAGCCTAAAAAACGAAAAGGTGATACACCAGAAAAGTTGACCCACCCAGCCCGAATATACACTTTTCACAAAAAAGAAGCGCCCATACACTTCATCTAAAGTGGGAAGCTCTTTTGCAATAGTCAGCTAGGGGTCCGTGGAAGTACAGGGAGGAAGAAACCCCCAGAGGCGTCCTCAGACACACTTATGGCAGCCTATTCACAGGGATCTACATTCCCTTGTAGACACTTCTGGTAGACCTGTAGAAAGGAGACTTCACAATGCACTGGACATGCTGTGATCGATCTGTGAAAGCATGAAAGACAATGACTTAACACAAAAGAATAAAATAGACATATACTTTAAAGTGCAAGTCCAAATAGAGGTAAAAACGCTAAGTCCTGATTCAAGGTAAAATCTGGCAGCGCTGCCTTACAAGCTCGAGAGATTTTTGGGTAGAGTTTTGCCTTAAGGCTAAGAGAGTCCATCCACTTCAAATGAGAATTTTTACAATATATAAAAAGAGGGAGAGAACTTGGCCCTTTCTGGGAAAGACTTTGGCGCTTTTTTTGCAAGCTGGCCCATGTGTGCTCTGAGCCCTTGGGAAGAGGGAGCCATTTGATTGTCGGTTCCTGCTTTGACTTTGGCGTCCCAACAGATTGCTCCCTTCAAGGCATTTGCGTGGCTTGTCTGCTTATAAATGCAAACTGGAGAAAACAAGCTGCGTCGCTTACTATTTGCGCCGTTTGTTTGTCCATCTGGCAAGCGTTGTTCCAACTATAGGAATAAATTCCTGAGTTGACATCTCCTCTCACCACTTGGATGTTGTCTCTTTATGCACCTTGTCTCATCCTAGTTTTGTCTCCTTCTGCTCTTTCAGCCCTCGGGGGCGATCTTCTGGCAGGTTGCTGCGTTCTTTGGGCTCTTTTCATGGTTGGCGCTCAGGCATTTTGAAAACAAATGACTATTTCACTGTCTTAAAATTGACGTCCGCACACCCGTCATCGCCTAAAAATGACTAAACTGTCTTCTTGAAGTTGGCTTTCGGGACGTCACCGTCCTTGGCAAATTCCTTCGGGCCTTTTCTGCGAGCTTTTTCTGCGGGTTTTTTCCCGTGGACTTTTTTCGTGGACAATTTTCCCGTGGACAAAAGTCCACGAGAATTGTCTGTCTTTTTGTCCTTTTCTTTCGGGTTTCTTGCTCACGGCCTTTTCCGAATTCCTTCAGACAAAAAGTTCGAAGGGTTTCTTCTTTGCCTTAACAAAATTTTGAAAGATCTTAGCCGCTTCTTTGCGGCCTCTTTGAAGTGCTCCCTGCCCTCCGCAAGGGCTATTGAACCCGAAAACTGCCCTCTGCAAGGACTTGTCCTTTGGCTTTGGGATGCTCCTTTGAACCAAGCCGTTGAACCGACCGATTGAACCAAAAATGGTTCAATGGTTCAACACTGCGCGCCACTCCTTATTGAACCAAGCTTTTGAACCATTCGCTTGAACCAATTCGTTGAACCGGTTCAACGGTTCAAACATTTGTTGAACCAAGGCATCGAACCATTTGATTGAACCTGTCGATGAACTTTGTGTTGAACTTCTCCTTTGAACCAACCGTTGAACCAATTCGTTAAACCGACACGTTGAACCTGCCGATTGAACCAAGGCGTTGAACTTGCCGATTGAACCAAGGCGTTGAACCGGTTCAATGGTTCAAAGATGCCAACTTTGTGAATTTATTCAGACAAGAGCCCGAAGAAGCCTTGTAAAACCCAACACTCTCTGAACTGATTCTTCTGCCGAAAACACACCTGCAGAGTCCATAGAAAAATCTTCTTTGCAGAATCCCTAGAAACTTCACCTGCAGAGTCCGTAGAAATAGACCTGCAGAGTCCGTAGAAAACTTGCAGAGTCCATAGAAATGGAAAGACTCGTGCAAAAATCAAAAGTACTGGCTCAGAACAGCATAAAAAAGGGGGGGGACTGATTTTTGGCTTGTTGGGCAAAAAATGGTCAACAAATTGGCGAGTCCCAGGGGAAGCATGCCTGCTATGCTTAGAGACCAGTTGTCTTGTAGTCCATTGGGCACGGACTCAGAATGCAGCTTTAAAGAAAGGTTAGCAACAGCGCCAAAGATTCAAGAATCAAACATGAAGCCTTTTACCCCAGACACAAAGGAAAACACACAAGGCTAAAAACACTACTTGTGCAAACTGCACTTAGGGAAAGCAGGAAAAGAAACTGAAAACAACTACTATATACAACTAACCAAGTACATCTGCTTCCCTCCTGGAT
The DNA here is from genome assembly GCA_037957365.1 of Torreya grandis. Classification (NCBI taxonomy): domain Eukaryota; kingdom Viridiplantae; phylum Streptophyta; class Pinopsida; order Cupressales; family Taxaceae; genus Torreya; species Torreya grandis. Next base: position 5,070,518 of record JARHVA010000333.1, read on the forward strand.
CAAAGAAAAAACTTCTTAAGTCTCCTTCCTAGCAAGGAAACTTATAGTGCCAGACAAGTGGCTGAATGAAATGGAGAGTTGGTGACCTGCTCCTCTTCCCTGTCACCTGGATTGGCTTGTATCCGAGTGGATCAGATTCAAACATGCTTCCAACATACATGTATTCCTTTTGTCCCTGGAAGGTTGTTGAATGCTGGTCCTTCATGCTGGTGCATATCACTAAGAAATTTGTGGCTGCTGGCTCATCACCATAAGCCCTTTGATCTGCACAGTCCCCCTGCAATGCATCATGGTTTGACCCGTTTTCTTCTGCTTCATTGGAGATCCTGCCAAACTCATCCTCTGCTCTCTCTTGGCCTTCTTGAAAAAGGGTGACTGTCGTGATGTCTGAAATGGAATCACAAAATGATTGCTCATCCCACAAAACATCACCTCTTTGTTCAAAAAAATTTTCTTCAAGGCTTTTCTCAAGGGAGACCAGCCTCTCCTTTTCCTCCTCAAAGATATGGATCTCTAGATGTTCAAATATACTCCTCCAACTCAGGCTCCTCGGCGTAGTCGTCCTCCTCATCGAAGCAACAAGGAAGTTCATCAAACAAAGGAGGAGGGAGCTCACCATGCTTATGTTCCTCCTCATATTGCTGGAACATCCGCATGTATGCGTGACCTGCATCTTCTCCATTGCTGATGAGGTCTTCACAAGGAGCATCAATGATGATTTCTTCTTCATTGTTGCTCATGATAGCCTCCTGAAGAGCTGCAAATTGGATCTTTTTTTTCTCACTCGCCTCCTGCAGAACAGGGTCCTTGAGAAGAGATGAAGTGGAAAAACCGTGTAGAAGAGGAGGCAATCCTTGATCTAGAATCGAATGATTCTCCTTCCATTTGGTCAGTACTTCATCAATATTAGGTGTAGCCTGATAGCTCTCTTAGAAGTGTGTAGATGGGGTGTGTTCAGACATGGAATGTGTCGTTGGGTCTGAACCGTCCATCACACATTGGCTGAGGAATCTCTCTCTAGATTCCAAGTCTGCAATTCTCCTGGCTATGTTTTCTTGGAAGAGCCTTTCTTGGAGATCATAAAAATCATGGGTAGGAGTAGCTTTATTTTTTTAAGGTTTTGAGCAAAACCTTTCTTCTCCTCTTTCCTGCCCCATGATTCCACTATTTCCCCCTAGGTCAGGGGGTTGCCATCAGGGCGAAAGATCTCGGAATTGGAATTTTCCCTTTTGGTTGAAGGGCAACTAAGAGGGCTGCTTGAGGGGATTGCATGAATGTTTTGAGCTTGATCATGGTAATATGAAGGAATACAAGGCCCATGATTCTGTGCAAAGGAATTATACATACAAAAATGTGATTTTTGATGGCACCAGGCTGCTTAACCAGCTGATTCAAGTCGGAGTCGCCATTGGTGTTGATGCAAAAGCCTCCAAAGGCTAGTTGGTTGAAGAACACACCAAAAATTCTTTAACTCTTTGGACAAAACTTGTCCTAGTTGGTCCCACTGGGCGTGCCAAAAACTGTTGACGCAGTGGATTGCCCCTAGGGCAGGACGCCTAGCTCCCGCCTTTCCACACGCAACAATGGAAACTCCCCTCTCGCCTGTGGGATCGACGAAGCTGGAGGGGAGAGTCTCTAGATAAGGGCTAGCTCCCTCTGATGTATCTTTTAGGCCCTGGTTTCTACTACTGCTAACAAATAAAATGAAAAAAAAGGGGCGGGATGAAAAGGGAGAGAGAGATGCTGAAAACATAACCTAAGCCTAAAAAATGAAAAGGTGATACACCAGAAAAGTTGACCCACCCAGCTCGAATATACACTTTTCACCAAAAAGAAGCACCCATACACTTCATCTGAAGTGGGAAGCTCTTCTGCAATAGTCAGCTAGGGGTCTGTGGAAGTACAGGGAGGAAAAAACCACCAGAGGCGTCCTTAAACACTTATGGCAACCTATTCACAGGCACCTACATTCCCCTGTAGACACTTCTGGCAGACTTGCAGAAATGAGACTTCACAATGCACTGGACATGCTGTGATCGATCTGTGAAAGCATGAAAGACAATGACTTAACACAAAAGAAGAAAGCAAACATATACTTTAAAGTGCATGTCCAGATAGAGGTAAAAACCCTAAGTCCTGATTCAAGATAAAATTTGGCAGCTCTGCCTTACAAGCCTGAGAGATTTTTGGGCAGAGTTTTGCCTTAAGGCTAAGAGAGTCCATCCACCTCAAATGAGAATTTTTACAATATATAGAAAGAGGGAGAGAACTTGGCGCTTTTTGGGAAAGACTTTGGCGCTCTTTTTGCAAGTTGACCCATGTGCGCTCTGAGCCTTAGGAAGAGGGAGCCGTTTGATTGTCGGTTCCTGCTTTGACTTTGGCGTCCCAACAGATTGCTCCCTTCAAGGCATTTGCACGGCTTGTCTGCTTATAAATGCAAACTGGAGAAAAAAAGTTGCGTTGCTTACTGTTTGCGTCGTTTGGTTGTCCATCTAGCAAGCGTTGTTCCAACTGCAGGAATAAATCCCTGAGTTGACATCTCCTCTCGCCACTTGGATGCTTTGTCTCTCTATGCACCTTGTCTCATCTTAGTTTTGTCTCCTTCTGCTCTTTCAACCCTCGGGGGCGATCTTCTGGCGGGTCGCTGCATTCCTTGGGCTCTTTTCATGGTTGGCACTCAGGCATTTTGAAAACAAACGGCTATTTCACTGTCTTAAAATTGACGTCCATGCACCCGTCATCGCCTAAAAACAACGGCTAAACTGTCTTCTTGAAGTTGACGACTTCTGGGACGTCACCATCCTTGGCAAATTCTTTCGGGCCTTTTCTGTGAGTTTTTTCCTGTGGACTTTTTTCGTGGACAATTTTTCCGCGGACAAAAGTCTGCGAGAATTGTGTCTTTTTGTCCTTTTCTTTCGGGTTTCTTGCTCACAGCCTTTTCTGAATTCCTTCGGACAAAAAGTCCGAAGGGTTTCTTCTTTGCCTTAACAAAATTTCGAAAGATCTTAGCCGCTTCTTTGCGGCCTCTTTGAAGTGTGTTGGTTGAATATTTTATCGATCAGCGTACTGATAAATAAAATAGGTCTGATCAGTGAAATTAGGAAGATTAGTCGTTCAAATGTGTAGGTTTACCACATCAGAAAGACACTGATCTCTCCTCTCATCAAGGGGAGGTTCCCTGTAGTATATATATATATATATATATATAAACAAAAAATAATACTCATGGGTAGGACAAACCATCAATCTCTCTTTTTTCAGAGATGATGCGTGCAGATCAAAGGAAAAATTCAAGGGAAATGACAGACAATACTCTTTTTTTTCTTCAGAAGTACTATTCGGCAAACCACAAGAATACTCCTAGTAGTAACAACAAAATGTAGCGAAGGATGTAATAACCAGCAAATCGAGATGCAGCACAAAGTCTTCACCTTGATTGCTCAAGAGTAAGTTACGAAGGAAAATGAGGGCACAAAGTCGCCCCAAGGTCCGTTACACAGAAATGAAAAGAAAACACATTAAAGGCAATTATGGGGGCACAAAGTCTCTCCATAGTTGACTCTTTAGGACACCTTCTTGACTGTTGTCACTAATTCTGCTTATTGAATTAAAGGAATAAAAGATATATTAAAGAAAAAGACATAAGAACAGTTTCCTCAACAACAAAGATATTACAGCACAAAGTTTGAAAAAACCATTTGCTTTCTTATTCCAGTAACAAAATATGATCAGCAATCTGAGTTCAAAGTCTCAGTAATACCTTACAATTTGGGCAGAGTTTTGTTCTCATTGTAAAAAAAGAGATCCTTTTACAAAAGAAGAGAGTTTCTTATATAGCCTCTTTAAGGACTCGAAAACAGTAATACATCATGTTGCATTGAAATCTGTTAAGAAGACAGGCTGGAACTTAGGGGTGTTTTACCCATTTGATTTTATCAATGCAGGGAAACAAGTCGCGCTTATTGAAAGTTTGCAACTTTCAATGTCCACCTGGCAATCTAATCTTATCTTCATCGTTCTTCCTTTTTTTGGGTAATTGAATTAGGTCCTGGATTCAGTTTGTTGTTTTGTTCTTTCCCCGCTTTCTGCTGGTCTTGGCCTTGAAATCTGTGAATGTATTCTGGTCTGTATGTTCAAAGGATCAACGGCTAGTTCATTGTGTTGAATTTGATGTTTTCGGGCGTGTCATTCCTTTGTCCTCTTTCGGTTTTTCTGTTTGGCACTTTTTCGGATTGAACTTGCCCTTTCGGGCTTTAAGAAATGACCCGTTTTGAGTCGAAAAGAGCCTCTCGCAAGAGTATCTACCCTTCAGACAGTCTTTGAATGGCCTTCGGGCTTCTTCGAGCATCCCTTGGGCTTCAGAAAGTGTCTTCGAATTGGCAGCCGAGAGTCTCCCGCAAGGGCACCTGCCCTTCAGGGTCCTTCAAGAAGCTCTTTGAACTTTGGCGATGAACTAACTGTTGAACCGTTCCATTGAACCACGGCTTTGAACCATTCTGTTGAACCAAGGCTTTGAACCATTCTGTTGAACTTGCCTTTGAACCATGTGTTTGAACTAACCATTGAACCAAGTTTTGGTTCAATGGCTCAAACAAAGCCTTGAACTGATTGACAAATTGTTTGATTGAACCAAATGATGTACCAAAGCGTTGAACCACTTGGTTGAACCGAGACATTGAACCATTCCTTTGATTTAACCCGCCGTTGAACCCAAAGCATTGAACCGATTGAACTTGGAACTTGTTGAACTTGTAGAAATGACCCTGTTTGCAGAGTCAGTAGAAACCAAGTCCGTAGTTTTCTCTAACCTTGAAAGAGTCCGTAGATTTCAACCTGTAGAAGCCCATTGAACTTGACCTGCTGAGTTCGTAGATTTTCGAGAAGTTTGAAAAATGAGGAATTTGAATGCCTAGGACAAATTTTGAAAAGGGAATAGACAATTTTGGTCTGTAGGACCAAAATAATTCAAATGTTGTCCCAAAAATGAGTGATAATTTTGAGGGACAACAACTGGCTCAAGTTGGGGAACTTCTATCAATTGTAAAAAAAGAATTGAAGGAAGTAGAATCCAGAATCTCTAGTGCCTTGAAGTATGCCATTGGGCTATGGAGTCATGCTACCCAGAAATGAAAGGCATCAAAAAAGAAACAAACAAAACAAAATAGAATTACAAACTATACAAATATACGTATATACAAATGCAATAATCTGATACTTCAAGAGTTGAAGTGTTTCAGATGCTGCTTCCTGAGAGGCAGTGAAAAGAGTGTGCTATCTTGGTAAACCAACAAGAAGACATTTTGCCCCCAGAAACAGTGACGGACAAATGGAGCTCTCCACCAAAAAACCAATTTTTTGCGTCTTCCTCTTGGTCTTTCCTTTTTTTTGCTCTGTGGCAGGACGTGGTCTTCAAACTGAAAACCATAACTCCTTGCTCTCTCTGCAAAGGGTTCTTATTGACGCAGAAGATTGCACCCGGGGCAAGGAGGCCTAGCTCCTGCCTTCTCCGCGCAACATGGAAACTCTCCTCTCGTCTGTGGGACCGGCGAAGCTGGAGGGGAGAGTCTCTAGATAAGGGCTAGCTCCCTTTGATGCATCGTGTTGTTTCCAACAAAAGTTAACATATATATATATATATATAGGGGGGATGAAAAGGGAGAAGGAGGATGCAAGAAATATATATATATATATATATATATATATATATATATATATAAAGGGGGGGATGAAAAGGGAGAAAGAGGATGCAAGAAATATATATATATATATATATATATATATATATATATATATATATATATATATATATATATGGGATGAAAAGGGAGAAAGAGGATGCAGGAAAAACAAACCTACTCTAAAGAGGTGATGCACCAAAATAAAGATCGACCTTCACACATCCACTCTCAGAACCAGACAAATGCACACATACTCTACACATTTGGCAGAAGGACTAGGCTGTAAAAATTTCACTTGGATCAATACAAATGCAATTTTTTTACCTCCATTTGGATAGACATTTCTGTGTATGCGTTGAATGTTTGCTTGTGTCCAGTCATTGTCTTTTGATGCTCTCACAGGTTCAACACCAGCAGACTTGCTGTCTACAAGGCGCCATTGTTGCAACTGACAGGAGAAGAGCAGTATTTGGGAGTGAAGGAGCAGAAGAAATTACTTCATAAGTGTGTGTTTCATAGCACCTTGGGTGATCTCTGTTTTGGATTTTTCATTGAAGCCTCCCTGCTAGTTTCTTGCAGCTTGGTCATTCTGCCAAGTGCGTAGTGTATGTATGCATTTGTCTGATTCTGAGAGTGGATGTGTGAAGGTCAACCTTTATTTTGGTGCATTGCCTCTTTTAGAGTAGGTAGTTTGTTTTCTATGCATTTCTTCTCCCTTTTCATCCCCCCTTTATTATAGCTATATATATACCTGTATTTTGCACTGCTTGAAACAAACATAATGCATCAAAGAGAGCTAGCCCTTATCTAGAAACTCTCCTCTCCTGCTTCGCCATCCCACAGGCGAGAGAGGAGTTCCCATGTTGCGAGAAAGCAAGGAGTTCGACCTCCTTGCCCCGGGTGCAATCTCTTGCGTCAACAATTTTGGCACGCCCGGTGGAACACAGTTTGACAACGCAGTAAAGTATCAGGATTGATGCTAGTTCTGTTACAGTAAATCAAGTTATTTCCAGCATTTGGCGACTCCGAGTTAAATCAACTAGTTAAGCAGTTCTGGTGCCTGGTACCATCAAGAAGCGCATTTTCTAGTATGTGTAAATTCCATCATTTTGAGCTATGGACTCTTTTTTTTCGGCCAGCATGGCTGTGATCCTTACCAGCCTTATGATGATCCTTATCATGCCCAATATGGCCAGTCTCAACCCCGCTATGAGCTACATCACCCTTCTGCTCAGTCTTCTCAGTATGTCGCTTCTCCCTCTCAACCCAATATTTTTGCCAATCAACCAGTTTCTGCCTTCAAGCGAGCACTGTTGGCATACCAAAAATATGTAATTGATTTTGACCCCAGAAGGGGATGTGGCCAAGAAGTTCCTGATCATGTCATCCATCAAGTGAGGAATGCGATGGATTAGGTTAAGAAAGAATGGGCTCCTATTGAAAGAGCGAATTGGCACAGGCTTTCAAATGAGATGATGGATGTGAGTGGTTTAATTGCATCTGTGGAGGAGAAGCTAAGTGTGCATGAGAGGCAGCCTTACCAAGTTTATCAACTTGCATACTCATTGCCCAAAGCATCCTATCAGTCATATATAGCCCCTGCTCTTGAGCCAAGTCGAGCTTGTCAAAGTCCGTTTCGCAATCATGTTGAGGAGAATTCCGAAACAATGAATCTTGTGTTTAAGGCTAATCTTGCTACACAGATCAAATTAGCAAACCTTCAGATGCAGTAGTCCATTTTGGCAGTAGGGTAAGTGGAATCAAAATCTTCGTTGTCCTCTCACATTAAGGCCCCATCAGCCCCAAAGGAGATGCCCAGTCCGAATTTCTTGAGCTGGAATCAAGTGGTTGAGTCACGGAATAGCAAGGGGGTGAAAGACATTGTCCAAGAGTGCGAGGTACAAGATGAGGTTAGTCCTTTTCAAGTTCCTCCCACCCTTCCTCAGGAAGCTCCTTGCACTTCATGGCAATCTTCATGCACTCCCCATCTCTATGGTGTTTCCCACGAGCTCCAAGAAGTACAAGGTGAGGATTATATGGCCAGGTGGGCTGAAGAATTGGAAGCTAGGATGAGACTGCTTAGAGAAAGAGAGATGGAGATTTCAGACCTTGTAGAGGAGCCAACGCCAAAAGACACCCCTTCCACCAATCCACAAGCTAATTTCAATATTGATGAAGTGTTGGTAAAGTGGAGGGACGAAAATAAAAAAAAATTGGCCCAAAGTCTGCCCTCTCCTATTTTAGAGAAAAATCCCTCTTGTATTCCAAATCCTTTCTATCAGATGGCACTTGCTCATTCTAACTCATCCGATGCATCAATCGATCCTACCCTCAATCCCGTGCGCCTAGCTTTTCAGCACACCTCTTTTCAGACAGCTCTTCATGTACATGAGCAGACCCTCCCAAATCCTCTCCAACCTTTTCAAGTCTTGCAACATGATCTCCAAATTCCAAGCTGGAAGAAGGAACATCATGAACCAGCTCAGGACCTGGAGAATGATAAAGTTGCTACCTGTTCATGGAAACAAGATTCTAATCCCAAGATCACGAGCTGGAAGCAAACAGTGGAATCTTGGGGTGGAAAGGAGGAAGAAGGGAAAGGTTTTGCTCAAAACCTTGAAGAAGATGGGGCTACTCCTGCTCTTGATGATGATTGTGACTTCTGAGAAAGGCTTTTCCAAGAAGATATGGATAGGTGAATTACGAAATTAGAGTCCAGGGTAGGTTTCCTCAGCGAATGTGTAATGGACTGTTCAGACCAAATAGCACATTTCATGTCTGAACACACCCCACCTACACATCCCCAAGAAAACTATCAGGCCATGCCCGATATAGGTGAAGCGCTGACCAAATGGAAGGAGGAGAATCATTTGATTCTAGTTCAAGGATTGCCTCCTCTTCCACATAAGTTTGTCCATCAACGTTCCACTTCACCCCTTCTCGATGAGGAACCTGTCTTGAGGGAAGCAAGTGAAGAAGAGTATGCTCAGTTCATGACTGATCAGGGAGACTTCATGAGTGCGAATGAGGAGGAGATCACCTTAGGTGACATGGAGGAGCATGGACAATCTCTTGTTCATGTTTTGAATGATCCATTTGAAGACATTGAGGTAGGCTGTACTGTTCTTCAAGGAGGCTATGAGCTGGATAAAAACAGAGAAGGTAGCATTGGGGTTCAAACAAGCATGCAAGGAGGCTGCAGTCTTTCAGATTTACCCCTCCAGGAGGTTGGTGAATCTGAAGATATCTTCTTTGAAATCATCAAGGAAGATGGCCATACCATGGAACCCGAGCATGAGGCAAAGGAGAGCAAGCCAGTCAAGGGTGCGCATCAAGGGGCTTATGGTGATGAGCCGGTAGCAATCATTTTCTTGATGGAAAACGCCAGCTTGAAGAATCAATAGGAGGCAAGCTTCTAGGAGCAAACAGAGTATGTATACGTTGGGAGCATGTTTGAATATCCACTCGGATTCTAGCCAAACCAGGTGACCGGCAAGAGGAGCAAGTCACCAAATCTCATTTTCTTTCAGCTACTTGCCTGCCACCATAAGTCTTCTCGTCAGGAAGGGGACTTAAGAAATTTTCCCTTCGATCCAGGAGGGAGGCGAGCATTCCTGGTTAGTTGTAAATAGTATTTTGTTTTCAATTTCTTTTCTTGCTTTCCCTAAGTGTAGTTGCACAAGTAGTGTTTTTTAGCCTTGTGTGTTTCCCTTTGCGTGTGGGATAAAGCTTCGTGTTTGATTCTCAGATCTTTTGGGGCTGTTGCTAACTTTCGTTATAGCTGCAATTTGACTCCGCGCCCAATGGACTGCAAGGCAACTGGGTTCTAAGCATAGCAGGCATGCTTCCCTTATGAGTCGCCATTCTGTTGACCAATTTTACCCACTAGCAAAATCATGGTCAACTCCTCCCTTTCCTATTTGAAAAGCAATCATTTCTGGGCTACACAGTTCAATGCCAGTGTTTCTCTGCTTTTTTCAACATAATTGGTTCAGTGATTTGGTTCAAGACTTAATGTTCAAAGGCCCTAGTGGAGGGCCGGCACTTCAAATGAAAAAGACCTGGGTAAGTTCAGTTTGGTTCGAAGTCCAAAGTTCAATTCATTCGAAATTGACTAAGTCTAGGTCTCGAATTCCTTCGGGCACAACTTAACACAAAGGCAAAGGGAAAGGGCAGTCTTCAGGTCAAATGCCCTTTTGGAGGGCAAGCACTTAACATTTGCATGGAAGGATCGGGTGAGTCCAAAGCTTATATTGATCAAAATAGACAGTCCCGAATTCCTTCGAACTTTTTCCCTGAAGGAATTCCTTCAGACAAAAAGTTTGAAGGAATTTGGGCGCGCTTCAAATACAACGCAAAGGCCCGGCAGTAGTCCGAAGTCTGCTTAGACCATCCAAGGTAAAAAGCGACCCGCTGAGGTGTTAAAGAGAAGGCAAAGCCGCAGAAGTTAACATGGATCCGACTGCCAACAAGTGCGAGGACGTCGATGAAGCCGTCAAAGTTTAACGAATGAAATAACTGTTTGTGTTCAAAACAAATAGGTGCTAATCGGAAAGAGCTAGAAATGCAACAACCTGCTGAAAGTTTGCCCCTTGGGGCCGGCCAGATAGAGACAAAATTGAGAAAAGGACAAGAAGACATTCACGAAATGAGCAAGCAGTTAAGTCCAAGTGGCGCCAATTTGAGAAGCGACTTTGGCAGGTGAAATAGTGCCAGTAAATTGATCATTTGGAATGATAGCAGCCAGCAGTGCAACCGCTTTCTCTGTTTCACATTAAATTGGAAGACAAACCGTGTAAGTCACCCAAGCAAAAAATGCAGATTTTGAGCAGACAAATGAACAGCTCATTAATATTTTGAGCGACTTGTTTCTTTTTATGAAGGGACACGTATGCCACTTATAAAAGGAGCGCCAAATGGGCCCCTTTGCTTCTCATATATATTGTAGACTTGTTCATTTGTAATCATCTTACACATTTTGTAAAGCGCACAACTCTGCAAAAAATTTATTTGGATCAATACAAATGCAATTTTTTTTACCTCCATTTGGATAGACATTTCTGTGTATGTGTTGAATGTTTGCTTGTGTCCAGTCATTGTCTTTTGATGCTCTCACAGGTTCAACACCAACAGACCTGTTGTCTACAAGGCGCCATTGTTGCAGCTGACAGGAGAAGAGTAGTATTTGGGAGTGAAGGAGCAGAAGAAATTACTTCATAAGTGTGTGTTTCACAACACCTTGGTTGATCTCTGTTCTGGATTTTCCATTGAAGCCTCCCTGCTAGTTTCTTGCAGCCTGGTCCTTCTGCCAAGTGCGTAGTGTATGTATGCATTTGTCTGATTCTGAGAGTGGATGTGTGAAGGTCAACCTTTATTTTGGTGCATTGCCTCTTTTAGAGTAGGTAGTTTGTTTTCTATGCATTTCTTCTCCCTTTTTGTCCCTCCCTTTATTATAGCTATATATATACCTGTATTTTGCACTGCCTGAAACAAACATGATGCATCAAAAGGAGCTAGCCTTTATCTAGAGACTCTCCTCTCCTACTTCACCGTCCCACAGGCGAGAGAGAAGTTTTCATGTTGCGAGGAGAAGGCAGGGAGTTTGACCTCCTTGCCTCGGGTGCAATCTCCTGCGTCAACAGTTCCTTTGCCTAATTTTGATTTGTAACAACATGGTCCACCATCATAACTTATTGTTCTGCTGGTCCAGTCCAGCACATGTTTTGATTGTCAGCATCAAACTCCTGACAAACCATCAGTATAACATCTCATTTGATATGAAGGAGTTTGACCTCTTCATCCTGAGCAGTGTTCAATCCGAGCAACAGAGATCTATATCCAGCTATGAAAGAAATGCTGCCATCAGATTCTAAGATCTAAGCATCATCAGAAGCTGATCTTTTATCAGATTTCTCTTCATTAGAGATGGAAGATCTTTCTTGATTTGTATTGCGCCCTACTAATTCTTTTGATGCCTTGTTTGAATCGAATCCTGGATTACCAGCTACAGGACTTTCATCAGCTGAGACAGGAGCATCATCCGTGGTCAAGAAGTAATTACCCCTACCTAAAGGCTCAAATAGAATTTGAGCTGCAGGGGCTGACGTTTGGGTGACCACAATTTTTGCTTCAAATAGGTCCACACTTGGTTCTCCATCAATGTCCAATTGCTCAAGATTGACTTGCAGGGATTCAAACTCAGTCATTTGAATTTTGGATTCCTTGACATGATCAATCATGTCAAATGACTGGAATGGATTTAGAAGAAATGATGGGAGTTCATCCTTTTGATTTCTGAGAGGGGGAGGACTAGTTTGCGAAGCTGAAATAGAAGTTACAAAAATGTTTGATATACTTACTTCTTTGGTAATCACTGGGTCCTTTGATTGAAAAATAAGAGGGGTTATCTACTCAATAATTGAAATTGTTGGTTGGGGTCGCTCCTCTGTCTTCTTTTTATCGGCCTGTTGGATTGACTGATTCTCAGACCTGGTGAATACGGTGTATGATCCTTTGACTACTTCACTTTCACTTTTGAGTTCATCTTGGTAATTCAGGAAACCAATGTGAGAGTCGCCAACTGATTCTTTTAGATCCTCCCTGAAGAGATCAACATCATTTTCTTGCTCTAACTCAGGTTGGAAATAGGAAACATGCTCTATTTTCAGATATCTAACTATCGAGTTTGTTAGAGGTGCTTCAAGGGTAGGATTCCTCTGTGGGGGAGGAAGACGATTTGGTTGCCCTTGACTTCTGACAACATTGCCTTGATATGGCTGATTAGGGAATGTCCTCCTTGGTGCATTTCTATATAGAGGAGCAGAAGACATACCATGTGCCATTTGCCTTTTCAAGGCTAGCAATTCATTTGCCAGCTTTTGTACCATTGGGTCAGTGGTGACTGTGAGTAAGTATTCAGAAGATGAAGAGGGTTTAGCTCTGTTAGGATCTCTCCTAATCTTTCCTGCCAAGATAAGGTCATCTTCTAGCTCAGTAGCCAAGTCTTGAGCTGCCTCAAGGTTTATGTGTCTAGCCCGTCTCAACAGAAAACTCACTTCAGGCAGCTGTGAGTTGATGAAAAAACACATGAGATTCTGAGGTGTCGGCTGGGCGATCATGAGAATCCTGTGCCTCAGCGTGTTGAACCTGGCAATGAAGTCCCTCATTGGTTCATAGGGCTCCTTCATCTGTGTGAGCTGGGCCAGCAAGGCATGCGCATCTTCTGCGGGCTTGAACTTTGCTTCGAACTTGGCTTTAAATGTATTCCAGTCAGTCACTAATCCAGCTTGCAGATGGTAAAACTAGTCTGCAACAACACCTTGTAGTGTCTCCACAAAAACCCTGACTGCCACGTCTTCAAATTCCACCCTTATCACACCATAGGCTATGGTGAACGCTGCAATGAGTTCATTAAGGTGGACTCTTCCATCACCAAAGAATTTGAGAAAATTCTTCCTTGAACTGAGTGGTAGCTCATGCAGGGGTGGAGTTAGATTAAGTGGGCCAAATGAGTTACCCCAGGGGCCTCGAACTGCCATGATCGGATTATGAACAATAGGGATAACACATCTAAGTGGAGTTGCCAAATTATAAGACAAAAATGGAAAAAAATTGGCCCTACTTCAGCTTAAAGCTTGAGGCTTCAAACTGCACTTTCTTTTCCAGCAGCTCTGGTTTTGCAGACCAGATAATATAATGGAGATGGATGAAAATGGTAAGGCTATAAATGGATAATGGGTAAGACCCAGATGGGAGTCGTCAGACTCTATAATGGATAAGGGAAGGAATTGCTTCAATTTGAAACTTAAGGCTTCAAACTACACGTTCTTCCCCAACGGAGTCGCCAAAAACTGTTGGTTGAATATTTTGTCGATCAACGTACTGATAAACAAAATAGGTCTGATAAGCCAAAATAAGAAGATGAGTCGTTCAAATGTGTAGGTTTACCACATCAAAAAGACACTGATCTCTCCTCTCATCAAGGGGAGGTTCCCTATATATATATATATATATATATATATATATATATATATATATATATATATATATATATATATATATATATATATATATATATAAACAAAAAATAATACTCATGGGTAGGACAAACCATCCATCTCTCTTTTTTCAGAGATGATGTGTGCGGATCAAAGAAAAAACTCAAGGAAAATGACAGACAGTACTCCTCTTCTTTCAGAAGTACTATTCAACAACCCACAAGAATACTCCTAGTAGTAACAACAAAATGTAGCAAATGATGTAATAACTAGCAAATCGAGATGCAGCACAAAGTCTTCACCTAGATTGCTCAAGAGTAAAATACGAAGGACAATGAGGGCACAAAGTCGCCCCAAGGTCTTTTACACAGAAATGAAAAGAAAACACACTAAAGACAATTATGGGGGCACAAAGTCTCTCCACAGTTGACTCTTTAAAACACCTTCTTGATTGCTGTCATTAATTCTGCTTGTTGAATTAAAGGAACAGAAGATATATTGAAGAAAAAGACATAAGAACAGTTTCCTCAACAACAAAGATATTACAACACAAAGTCTAAAAAAACTATTTGCTTTCTTATTCCAGTAACAAAATATGATCAGCAATCTGAGCTCAAAGTCTCAGTAATGCCTTACAATTTGGGCAGAGTTTTGTTCTCATTGTCAAAAAAGAGATCTTTTTACAAAAGAAGAGAGTTCCTTATATAGCCTCTTCAAGGACTCGAGAACAGTAATACATCATGTTGCGTTGGAATCTGTTAAGAAGACAGGGTGGAACTTAGGGGTGTTTTACCCATTTGATTTTATCAATGCAGGGAAACAAGTCGCGCTTATTGAAAGTTTGCAACTTTCAATGTCCACCTGGCGATCTGATCTTATTCTCATCGTTCCTCCTTTTCTGGTTAATTGAATCAGGTCTTGGATTCAGTTTGTTGTTCTGTTCCTTCCCCGCTTTCTGCTGGTCTTGGCCTTGAAATTTGTGAATGTATTCTGGTCTGTATGTTCAAAGGATCAACGGTTAGTTCACTGTGTTGAATTTGACATTGTTGGGCGTGTCATTCCTTTGTCCTCTTTCAATTTTTTTATTTGGCACTTTTCTGGATTGAACTTGCCCTTTCGGGCCTTAAGAAATGACCCATTTTGAGTTAGGAAGAGCCTTTGGCAAGAGTATCTACCCTTCGGGCAGTGCGGCATTTCTTCAAGAAACGGTGAGGAGGTGCGTAAGAATGCTTTTTGGGAAAAGAGCAGCGTCGAAAAGAAAGATGCTTACGACGCTGCTTCTGCTGTCTGCGAGGTTGGACAAATGGTTTACAGCCAAAAGGGGTTGTTTTAGGGAAGACAGGAGCAATTTGTGAGGCTTGGTGCTTGCTGAGTTTTTGCAGTCTTTGAATGGCCTTCGGGTGTCCCTTCGGCTTCAGAAAGTGTCTTCGAATTGGCAGCCAAGAGTCCCCCGCAAGGGCACCTGCCCTTCAGGGTCCTTCGGGAAGCTCTTTGAACTTTGGCGATGAACCAACTGTTGAACCGTTCCATTGAACCATGGCTTTGAACCATTCCGTTGAACCAAGGCTTTGAACCTCTTGTTGAACTTGCCTTTGAACCATGTGTTTGAACTAACAGTTGAACTAAGTTTTGGTTCAACGGTTCAAACAAAGCCTTGAACTGATTGATGAATTGTTTGATTGAACCAAAGGATGAACCAAAGCATTGAACTGCTTGGTTGAACCGAGACATTGAACCATTCATTTGATTGAACCCACCGTTGAACCGAAAGCATTGAACCAATTGAACCTGGAACTCGTTGAACTTGTAGAAATGAGCCTGTTTGCAGAGTCCGTAGAAACCAAGTCCGTAGTTTTCTCTAACCTTGAAAGAGTTCGTAGATTTCAACCTGTAGAAGCCCATTGAACTTGACCTGCTAAGTCCGTAGATTTTCGAGAAGCTTGAAAAATGAGGAATTTGAATGCCCAAGACAAATTTTGAAAAGGGAAGAGACAATTTTGGTCTATAGGACCAAAATAGTTCAAATGTTGTCCCAAAAATGAGTGATATTTTTGGGGGACAACAAAGTGCTCCCTACCCTCCGCAAGAGCTCTTGAACCCAAAAACTACCCTCCGCAAGGGCACTTGTCCTTCAACGTTGGGACGCTTCTTTGAACCAAGCCGTTGAACTGATCGATTGAACCAAAAACGGTTCAATGATTCAACACTGCACACCACTCCTTATTGAACCAAGCCTTTGAACCGTTCGCTTGAACCAACCATTGAACCAATCTGTTGAACCGGTTCAACGGTTCAAACATTTGTTGAACCAAGGCATCGAGCTGTTTGATTGAACTTGTCGATGAACTTTGCGTTGAACTTCTCCTTTGAACCAACCATTAAACCAATTCGTTGAACCGACGCGTTGACCTTGCCGATTGAACCAAGGCATTGAACCAAAGCATTGAACTTGTCGATTGAACCAAGGCATTGAACCGATTCAATGGTTCAATGGTTCAAAGATGCCAACCTTCTTTGTGAATTTCTTCAGACAAGAGCCCGAAGAAGCCTTGTAAAACCCAACACTCTCTGAACTGATTCTTCTGTCGAAAACACACCTGCAGAGTCCGTAGAAAAATCTTCTTTGCAAAATCCGTAGAAACTTCACCTGCAGAGTCCATAAAAATAGCCCTACAGACTCCGTAGAAAACCTGAAGAGTCCGTAGAAATGGAAAGACTCATGCAAAAATCAAAAGTATTGGCTCAGAACAACATAAAAAAATGGGGGGGACTGATTTTTGGCCTGTTGGGCAAAAAATGGTCAACAAATTGGCGACTCACAGGGGAAGCATGCCTGCTATGCTTAGAGACTAGTTGCCTTGTAGTCCATTGGGAATGAAGTCAGAATGAAGCTTTGAAGAAAGGTTAGCAACAACCCCAAAGATCCAAGAATCAAACATGAAGCCTTTTACGCCAGACACAAAGGAAACCACACAAGGCTAAAAACACTACTTGTGCAAACTGCACTTAGGGAAAGCAGGAAAAGAAACTGAAAACAACTACTATATACAACTAACCAGGTACATCTGCTTCCCTCTTGGATCAAAGGAAAAACTTCTTAAGTCTCCTTCCTGGCAAGGAAACTTATAGTGCCAGACAAGTGGCTAAATGAAATGGAGAGTTGGTGACCTGCTCCTCTTGCCTGTCACCTAAATTGGCGTGTATCCGAGTGGATCAGATTCAAACATGCTTCCAACATACATGTATTCCTTTTGTCCATGGAAGCTTGTTGAATGATGGCCCTTCATGTTGGTGCATATCACCAAGAAATCTATAGTTGTTGGCTCATCACCATAAGCCCTTTGATCTGCACAGTCCCTCTGCAATGCATCATGTTTTGACCTGTTTCTTTCTGCTTCGTTGGAGATCCTTTCAAACTCATCATTTGCTCTCTCTTAGCCTTCTTGAAGAAGGGTGACTGTCGTGATGTCTGAAATGGAATCACAAAATGATTGCTCATCCCACAAAACATAACCTCTTTGTTCAAAAAACTCTTCTTCAAGGCTTTCCTCAATGGAGACCAGCCTCTCCTTTTCCTCCTCAAAGATATGGATCTCTAGATGTTCAAAGATATTCACCTGATCCTCCTTCAACTCAAGCTCCTCAATGTAGTCGTCCTCCTCATCAAAGCAACAAAGAAGTTCATCAAACAAAGGAGGAGAGAGCTCACCATGCTTATGTTCCTCCTCATATTGCTAGAACATTTGCATGTATGCGTGACCTGTGTCTTCTCCATTGCTGATGAGGTCTTCACAAGGAGCATCGATGATGATTTCTTCTTCATTGTCACTCATGATAGCCTCCTGAAGAGCTGCAAATTGAATCTTTTTTTCCTCACTCGCCTCCTGTAGAACAAGTTCCTCCTTGAGAAGGGATGAAGTGAGAAAATCGTGTGGAAGAGGAGGCAATCATTTAGCTAGAATCGAATGATTCTCCTTCCATTTGGTCAGTACTTCATCAATATTAGGTGTAGCCTAATAACTTTCTTGGAAGTGTGTAGATGGGGTGTGCTCAGAGATGGAATGTGTCGTTGGGTCTGAACCGTCCATCACACATTGGCTGAGGAATCTCTCTCTGAATTCTAACTCTGCAATTCTCCTGGCTATGTTTTCTTGGAAGAGCCTTTCTTAGAGATCATAGGAATCATGGGTAGGAGCAGCTTTATTTTTTTTAAGGTTTTAAGCAAAACCTTTCTTCTCCTCTTCCCTGCCCCATGATTCCACTATTTCCCTCTAGGTCAAGAGGTTGCCATCAGGGCGAAAGATCTCGGAATTGGAATTTTTCCTTTTGGTTGAAGGGCAACTAGGAGGGCTGCTTGAGGGGATTGCATGAATGTTTTGAGCTTGATTATGGTAATATGAAGGAATACAAGGTCCATGATTATGTGCAAAGGAATTATACATACAAAAATGTGATTTCTGATGGCACCAGGCTGCTCAACCAATGAATTCAAGTCGGAGTCGCCATTGGTGTTGATGCAAAAGCCTCCAAAGGCTGGTTGGTTGAAGAACACACCAAAAATTCTTCAACTCTTTGGACAAAACTTGTCCTAGTTGGTCCCACTGGGCGTGCCAAAAATTGTTGATGCAGTGGATTGCACCCGGGGCAGGACGCCTAGCTCCCACCTTTCCACACGCAACAATGGAAACTCCCCTCTCGCCTGTGGGACCAGTGAAGCTGGAGGGGAGAGTCTCTAGATAAGGGCTAGCTCCCTCTGATGTATTTTTTAGGCCATGGTTTCTCCTACTTGCTAACAAATAAAATGAAAAAAAAAGGGGGCGGGATGAAAAGGGAGAGAGAGATGCTGAAAACATAACCTAAGCCTAAAAAATGAAAAGGTGATACACCAGAAAAGTTGACCCACCCAACCTGAATATACACTTTTCACCAAAAAAAAGCACCCATACACTTCATCTGAAGTGGGAAGCTCTTTTGCAACAGTCAGCTAGGGGTCCGTGAAAGTACAGGGAGAAAGAAACCACCAGAGGCGTCCTCAGACACACTTATGGCAGCCTATTCACAGGGACCTACATTCCCCTATAGACACTTCTGGCAAACCTGCAGAAAGGAGACTTCACAATGCACTGGACATGCTGTGATCGATTTGTGAAAGCATGAAAGACAATGACTTAACACAAAAGAAGAAAGCAGACATATACTTTAAAGTGCAAGTCCAAATAGAGGTAAAAACGCTAAGCCCTGATTCAAGGTAAAATCTGGTAGCTCTGCCTTACGAGCCTGAGAGATTTTTTGGGCAGAGTTTTGCCTTAAGGCTAAGAGAGTCCATCCACCTCAAATGAGAATTTTTACAATATATAGAAAGAGGGAGAGAACTTGGTGCTTTTTGGGAAAGACTTTGGCGCTTTTTTTGCAAGTTGGCCCATGTGCACTCTGAGCCTTGGGAAGAGGGAGCCGTTTGATTGTCGGTTCTTGCTTTGACTTTGGCATCCCAACAGATTGCTCCCTTCAAGGCATTTGCACGGCTTGTCTGCTTATAAATGCAAATTAGAGAAAACAAGCTGCGCCACTTACTATTTGTGCCGTTTGGTTGTCCATCTGATAAGCATTGTTCCAACTGCAGGAATAAATCCCTGAGTTGACATCTCTTGCCACTTGGATGCTTTGTCTCTTTATGCACCTTGTCTCATCCTAGATTTGTCTCTTGCTCTTTCAACCCTCGGGGGCGATCTTTTGGCGGGTCGCTACGTTCCTTGGGCTCTTTTCATGGTTGGCGCTCAGGTATTTTGAAAACAAACGACTATTTCACTGTCTTAAAATTAACGTTCGTGCACCCGTCATCACCTAAAAACAACAGCTAAACTGTCTTCTTGAAGTTGATGGCTTCTGGGACGTCACCGTCCTTGGCAAATTCCTTCAGGGCTTTTCTGCAGGGTTTTTTCCTACAGACAATTTTTTCGCAAACAAAAGACCGTGAGAATTGTCTGTCTTTTTGTCCTTTTCTTTCGGGTTTCTTGCTCATGGCCTTTTCCGAATACCTTCAGACTTTTTGTCTGAAGGAATTCCTTCGGAGAAAAAGTCCGAAGGGTTTCTTCTTTGCCTTATCAAAATTCTAAAAGATCTTAGTTGCTTCTTTGCTGCCTCTTTGAAGTGCTCCCTACCCTCCGCAAGGGCTCTTGAACCTGAAAACTGCCCTCTGCAAGGGCACTTGTCCTTCGGCTTTGGGACGCTCCTTTGAACCAAGCCATTGAACCGACCGATTGAACCAAAAATGGTTCAACGGTTCAACACTGCGCGCCACTCCTTATTGAACCAAGCCTTTGAACCGTTCGCTTGAACCAACCGTTGAACCAATCTGTTGAACCGGTTCAACGGTTCAAACATTTGTTGAACCAAGGCATCGAACCGTTTGATTGAGCCTATCGATGAACTTTGCGTTGAACTTCTCCTTTGAACCAACCGTTGAACCAATTCGTTGAACCGACGCGTTGAACCTGCCGATTGAACCAAGGCGTTGAACCAAAGCATTGAACTTGCCGATTGAACCAAGGCGTTGAACCGGTTCAATGGTTTAATGGTTCAAATATGCCAACCTTCCTTGTGAATTTCTTCAGACAAGAGCCCGAAGAAGCCTTGTAAAACCCAACACTCTCTGAACTGATTCTTCTTCTGGCGAAAACACACCTGCAGAGTCTGTAGAGAAATCTTCTTTGCAGAATCTGTAGAAACTTCACCTGCAGAGTCCATAGAAATAGACCTGTAGAGTCCGTAGAAAACCTGCAGAGTTCGTAGAAATGGAAAGACTCGTGCAAAAATCAAAATTACTTGCTCAGAACAGCTTAAAAAAAAGGGGGGGATTGATTTTTGGCCTGTTGGGCAAAAAATGGTCAACCCCTGCATGCATCCTTTCTATAGAACATGCATGTATGCTTTTTAGAATTAATTTGAAAAAATAGTAAATTACTTAATTAGACCATTAATGTCGTATTTTTTTCCCTATGAAATTGTTGGGATGATTTGGAGTTGCAAATTTGCACCCTCTTCTAAATTTGAGGTTTGTTGAATTTCATTTGGAGAAGGGCTTCTGTGATCATTTTTCCTCTTCATTGCTGATTTTTGTCTTTCTTCTAGAGTAAATTCTGTTTTTCTATCCATGTTATTCATATTGATCTCCATCTCATGTGGACTTTGTGATTCTTCTACTTTTCTACTTTTTCCAAGTGAGTATCTGATACCACTCTTTAGAATCCTTCTTTTAATCATTCAGTTCAACCGATGTGTGGTCCATTGTAGTTCCCTTCCACGAGGTAGCTTTTTATTTTTTGTTTCTTTAAACCATGTGGAAACCACTGTCGTTTGAGATAGTGTTCTTATCCAATGGATTTTGACTTGAACCATGTGACGTGGACATGCAATAACCAAGTGGCCATATTCAATACATTACCTACATCTAAAAGTGATATTTTCATAGTCTACTTTTTAGGATCTTGTTGAACCACCCCAAACCAAGGAAAAATCCATTGAGAGCCCTTTGCTTAAATCCACAAACACAGATGCAAACACACGTTGATTTAAATCTATCCTTTGTTGAGGAGTCTTGGCCACAAAATACACCTATAGCATCTCCGATCTGTTTTAGGGTTGGTAGGGTCCAAAAATGCAAAGACAAATTTGGTATCCTTACCCAAACTGGAACGTGAGTGAGGTTTTTAGTCAAGGTGTCAAAATTTGGAAACTAGGACTTCATGAACAATCCCGCTCCCTTATGAAATCGGGGTCCCTTTTTGAAAATCTCATCTCATTATGTTTGTTCCTTGAATAATGCAATGAAAAACCCTTGGGCACAAGGGGATATTTTTGTTGGGTGAATATTTTGTCAATCAACATACTGATCAACAAAATAGGTTTGATCAACCAAAGCAGAAAGATTGGTTGGCCAGGGCTGCAGCTTTACTACATCAACCAGAGACAAATCTCTCTTCTCATCAAGGGGAGGTTCCCTATAGATACGTAGGAGCTATATACAATATAAATAAGCAGAAAGTAAGACACAAGGGTGGGATAAACCATTCATCTCTCTTCTTTCAGAGATGATGCTCACAGACAAAGGAGAAATCCTGGTGTAAACACTGAATGCACTTCTCTTCTTTCAGAAGTGTTCTTGCAGAAAATATCAGGAATTTATTTTAGGTAGTAAGATAAGAAACCAGTTAACCAGAGGGCGTAGTAATAGTATGATGAAGCAGAACGCAAAGTTTCCACCTCAACTGCCCAAAGAGTATATCACAAAGGATAATGGGGGCACAAAGTCGCCCCAGAATCCTTAACACAAAAAAAAAAAGAAAAACACAGACTGAAAGCAATTGTGAGAGCACAAAGTCTTCCCACAGTTGGTTTCAGGGCACTTCCCTATTACCTTCACTAATTCTGCTTACCAAATTAAATGAATAAGGACACCTTCAGAAGACAAACGTAAGAATGATCTTATAAAATGACACAAGTCAGAACAGCACAAAGTTTTTGAAAAACCTGCTTTCTCATTCAGATAAAAATGAAAATGAAATTACCAAGTCTCAGTCTTCTTTCAAAATGGGCAGAGTTTCACTCTTGTAAAATGAAGTCTCTCTTACAAATGAGAGAAAATACAAACTTATAGCAACTACCCAAGTATTGGTGCTTTTTTCTATGGGACGGCCCATGCTGCAGTCAGCGTCTTCAATGCGTCTCCAGTTTTGTCTGGAGAGACCATGCTGAGAACAATGCGCTTGCCATAACTATGGCATGTCCCTTCATCAGATATGTCTCCTCCTTAATATGGATCGTCTGGGCCTTTGCATATTTGTCTTTACTTCATGAAAAAAAATAGGTCGCGTTCTTGGTTTGGTGCGCTCAAAAGTCTATTCGATCCACTGTTCCACCTACTAAAAATAACTCTTTCAAAGACATTTTCGGTCATTTGCATCGATCTTCTCTCTTTGAGTCTTCGGGCTCTCTTTTCAGTCGATCACTTCTTGGTTCAATCTCTTCTTTGGCCCTTGGTTGAACCATCCGTTGAACCACTTGTGTGCCACTTTTTCTTTGACTGAGGTCGCCTTTGAACTTTTGAACCATGTTGAACCATTGAACTTTGAACTCTTTTGATTCAAAGTTCAATCGATTCATTGGTTTATTCTGTGTCTCGCTCAAGCACTACTTCCTTTATCTTTCTAAGCTTTGGTTGAACCTTTGAACCTTGAACCCGTTGAACCTTTTGGTTCAACGGCTCAATGGTTCATTCGGTTCATCTGTTGAAGCCCCATTTTGTCTAAGTCCATGAAAGTTCCTTTCTGCATCTTTGTTTGGGCTTTTAAAATGGTCCTTTCTCTATCGCCAAGTGCCCTCCGCAAGGGTACTTGTCCTTCGGGCTTCAACTCCTCTAGTGGGCTCTTACTACTTTAGCAGGCTTTTTCCATCAGGCAAAAAGCCCGAAAGAATTCCTTCGGACAAAATGTCTGAAGGAAAGTTTCTTGTTATTTGGCCATTCGTTCTTTCCTGTTTCTTCGGACTTTTCCTTTGGACAAAAAGTTTGAAGGAATTTTGCCTTAACATTTTTCTGAGAAAATCCTCCCGAAAGTATTCTTTCGGCCTCTTAGACTTAGCCATTTTCCCGAGGGGTTCATAACTTTTGTCCGCTTTTGCTTATTACCCCCCGCAAGGGCACTTGTTCTTTTGGCTTTGGGGCAGTGCCTTGAACCTACCGATTGAACCAACTTCAGTTTCAACGGTTCAATGGTTCAACCAATTCATTCTTCATTATTTGGCTAAGTGTTGAACCCGTTTCTTTCCTGCAGAGTCCGTAGAAACCAACCTTGAGAGTCCGTAGATTTGAGCCTGCCTGTAGAGTCTGTAGAAGCCAAGTTTGTAGTTTTCTCTATCCTTGAAAGAGTCTGTAGACATCTGCTTGTAGAGTCCATAGAAACCATCTGTGAAGTTCGTAGTTCCAAGACTGCAGAGTTCGTAGATTCAATCCTACAGAGTCCATAGATTCAAGCCTGCAGAGTCTGTAGATTTTTGAAAAGCTTGAAAAATGAACCCGAATGCTCAGAACAATTTTTTGAAAAAGGGAGAGATGATTTTGGTCCGATGAACCAAAATAATTCATAGGTTGTCCTAAAAATGTCACTCATTTTTGGAGACAACAGTTGACTTCAGTTGGAAAACTTTTTTCAGTTGAAAACTTAAAATACGGCTGAGTGGAGTAGAAACCAGAATCTCTAGTGCCTTGAAGTGTGCCATTGGGCTATGGAGTCGTGCTACCTAAAAAGAAAGGCTCCAAAAACAAAAATGAAATGAACAAAATAGAACAAAAGACTATATATATATATATATATACCTTTTACTATTCATCAGCTCAACGGTAAAAACAATTTCCTGTTGAAGTATCAAGATGGCACTCTCTTTTATTTGCCTCACAATGGGCAACATCTGAAGCACTTCAACTCTTGAAGTATCGGATGAGTTCCCCTGTATATATATATATATATATATATTATATATATATATATATATATATAATATATATATATATATATACAGGGGAACTCATCCGATACTTCAAGAGTTGAAGTGCTTCAGATGTTGCCCATTGTGAGGCAAATAAAAGAGAGTGCCAATATATATATAATATATATATATATATATATATACAGGGGAACTCATCCGATACTTCAAGAGTTGAAGTGCTTCAGATGTTGCCCATTGTGAGGCAAATAAAAGAGAGTGCCATCTTGATACTTCAACAGGAAATTGTTTTTACCGTTGAGCTGATGAATAGTAAAAGGGCCCCTCCACAGGAAATCAAACTTTCTGTGCATTCCCTTTGGTTCTCTTCTCTTGTCCCATAGTAGGACTTGATCTCCAATCTGGAAATCACGATTCTTTACTTTTTGGTTGAAGAGTTTCTTCACCAGAATTTGATGGGCGGTGATTCTGTTCACCACTGCAGTTCTCTGCTCATTCAACTCAGCGAGGCACATGATCCTCTTTTCAAGTGAGCTCTCATATGTTTGATCTTCAATCACCTTAGCCAATTTCGATGCTGGCAATTTCAAGGTGATTGGTATCTCAGCATTGACACCATACAAAAGTTGGAAGGGAGACATACCAATTACTTTCTTTGGTGTAATTCTGTCTGCCCATAGAGCATCAACCAATGCCTTATGCCAAGTCCTTTGGTTGTCATCCACCAGCTTCTTGATAATAGTCACTAGATTTTTATTGCTTGATTCATCATGTCCATTCCCTTGTGGAAAGTAATCAGAGGAGTGAGAGAGTGTAATTCCATAGTAGAAGCAGAATTGAGTAATCCCCTGATAAGTGAAATAGGCGGCATTGTCAGTGACAATTTTGACTGGGATCCCAAACTTGGATATGATGTTCTCTTTGAAAAAATTGCATACTTCTAAAGTAGCATGTTTGGTTGGAACTACTTCCACCCATTTGGTGAAGTAGTCTGTTGTTGTAAGGACATAATCATGTCTAGCACTTGACGATGGGTTTACAGCACCAATAAAGTCAATTCTCCATTACTGGAAAGACTCCTCTATGATCACTGGTTCGAGAGACAGAGCAGCTAGCTTGGGCCTTCCAACAAACCGCTGGCACAATTCACATCTCCTGACCCACTTGTATGCATCTCGAAAGAGAGCTGGCCAATAGTACCTGGCTCGTAAGATCTTATGGGTAGTCACAGGGCAGAAAAATGTCCTCCATAGGTCGAATTGTGGAAGGACTTCAGAAGTCGACTTTGCTGCTCCTTGTCCACACAACGAAAGAATGTTCCATCAAGACTCCTCTTGTATAGGCCATTGTCGCAGAGGACAAAATTAGTAGCTTTTAGCTTGATGGTTCTCCTTTTTTTATAAGATAGGTTTGCAAGACATTCACCATAAATAAGGAAATGAGCAATATCTGAGTACCACTCATTCATGGTGGAGACAAAGAGGATTGTTGGTGTGTCATCCTCATCCACTTCTGGGTCTTCATGCTTTGTTCTTTTTGGCTTGTTATCAGTAATTAGTTGGCATAGCCCTTTTTCACGTACCAGCTTTGTTGACTTAGTGATCAGATCGAACTTTTGAATCTTTGCAACCCAATTGCCTCTTTTCATTCCAAACTCCTATTGAGTCAGTATATATTTCACTGTGGTGTCAGGGACCAAGGTAGTAATCAAGAATTGAAGATGTAGAAATGAAAATGTTTTACGGATTTCACCACTGCGTAAGCGTGCTTCTTCATATTTGAGTACTTTAGCTCATAAGCTTTGAGAAGATAACTTATGAAAGAAATGGAAGATTTCATACCTTCTTTATTCTGTTGAACCAAAATTGCTGAAAGCGTATGCTCTGAAGCATAGCTGTAAATGGTGAACTCTTTGCTATAGTCTGGACAAGCCAGAATTAGAGCATGGACAATGACAGTCTTGATATCTTCAAAAGCCGACTTGTCTTCTTTAGTCCAGCTGAAGGTGGCCTTTCCCTTCATCATGTTTATAATGTGTCTGGTCTTCTCGGCAAATTCGGGGATGAATCTCCGTAAGAAATTCACCTTTTCAAAGAAAGAGTGAACAATAGTCTTGCTTGTGGGTAAGGAAAGTTTTTGGATAAACTTGACTTTTTCTGAGTCAATCTTTATGCCTCCTTTGGACACGTGTCTGAAAAGTTTCCCCTCTGTTACTCTGAAAACTGACTTCTTGGGATTTAAAAAAATGCCATTCTGGTGGTAGCATTTCAACACTTGCTGCAAATGGCTCACATGATCTGGGTGATGCTTAGAGAAGACAGTCAAGTCATCAAGATAAACTACGATGAACTTACCCATCTTATCTTTGAAGGCAAGTTTCATTGCTTTTTGGAAGGTGGCGCCAGCATTTATCAAGCCAAAAGACATTCTTCTATATGCAAACGTGCCCCAGAGCGTGGTGAAAGCAGTTTTATGCTAGTCTGCTTCACCAACTTTGACCTGATTATACTCTGAGAAGCCATCTAACAATGATAACATCTCTGAGCTTGTCACTGTTTGCAACACTTGATCTATGATTGGCAAAAGATAATTATACTTCAAGGATGCCTGATTCAAATTTTAAAAATCCACACAAAGACGAATTTCACCATTCTTCTTTCTTACAGGTACTATATTGGCAATCCATGTGGAATGATGGATTGGAAATATTATTCTAGTATTTAGTATTTTTTATATCTCAGATAAAATAGTACTTGATTTTTTTAGATTATAATGCCTGGTCTTTTGCCTGTAAGGTGTTGAATCAGCCTTGAGAGGGATGTGTCGAAGTTTGTTAGGCCGGAGTGATTTCAGGTCAACATAAGAGTACGCTAGGACATCCATGTATTTGTTGAGCAAAGAGGTGATCTTGAAACGCTCTGCAAGAGTACATCATTTTCCAATGTTCACCATCTTGGGGTCTTCCTTGGATCCCATACTTACTTGATTAAACACCTGAGATGAGCTTGAATCCATTGGCTGTTGTCTGATGAATCTATCATGCTTATCAAACAACTTCTCAAAGGAAATCAGGCCCTGGAGAATTTTATTCCTTTTTAGTTGCAAGAACTCCTCACCTGTGTTTGCATTTGATTCAGGCGCTGTTTTATATTTCTGAGGTTCATTGCCTTCAAAATGCAGCTGCTAAAAGCTATCTTTTTGCTCCAAGAAGGCAATGATTTTATTGTCACTGTTAAATACCTGCCAATGGCTGGCATTTTCAAGTACACTTGGTCGAAAGACCAGCTCAATCATGTACTTGTCTCCTTCGAAATATGGGTGGGGGACCAAGAGAGTAGCTGAAATAGCCAATGCATCCACCTGATCATTGAATTCTCTAGGAACTGTAGAGATGTTGAAAGCATCGAAGTCTTCAAGCTGGTCCCAGACTAGATTGCAGTAATAACGCAATATTTCATTCTTGGTTTGGTACAGGTTCCTTACCTGATAAACCACTAGTTCGGCATCTCCTTTAGCATGAAAGAGCTTGATGCCTTTGTCTCGAGCGGCTCTCAATCCAAGCAACAGAGACTCATATTCAGTTGTGTTATTCGTGTTGCTAAATTGCAATTTATAAGACGAGGAAAAAATATATCCTTGAGGAGATATTAACACAACCTCGGCTCCTGAACCAGTGGAAGAGCAGCTGCCATCAAATTCAAGGATCCATACCTCATCTGATATTGATTTTTTTTTGGATTCTTCTTCATCTGGGGATGGAGAAACTTCCACACTTGCCTTGTGTTCAGTGAATTTCTCTGTTGTTCTCGCTGACTGCATTTCCAGGCTGTCATCTGCAGGAGCTTCCTCAAATGTCTCATGAACTCCATCCATATACAAAAAGTAGTTACCCATGCCTAAAGACTCAAACAAAATTTGAGCTTCAGGTGCTGAGGTCTGGGTAACCACATATTTCGCTTCCTTCTCAGGGAGCAGCGTCTTCATAACACTTTTGACTGGAATCTTCACCTCTGATAAATTTATGCTTAATTCACCACCATCCCTACAAAAATTTTGCCCGAGAAGGATGCCATATGACACTGGGACGTCTGCTACCAAGACAGTCATCTTGATTATTTTGTCTGAAAATGCAGCAAATGCAAATTGTGCATCTTTAATTTGTCCCAGCAAAGGCACTTGCTTGTTCTCCATGGAGAAGCATCTACCAAAAGTTTTGGTCAATGTGAGATCAAGAGATTCGACCACTTTAGCAGGCATGACATTGTCTGAAGCTCCAGAATCAATGATGCAATTATTCAGCTGATGTCCATTTATCAGCAATGAGACATAAAAAGGTTCAGTCCTACCAAGAGCAGTAGGGGGAGCGGTGACAAGGTTGTTCCTGGTGGGTGCATTCCTGGCAGCATCATGTGTCACTTTGAGAATTGCTCACTCAACATGGATGTTTTGGTTTTTAACACATTGAACCAGTCTGGCTAATTACTCGAGATGGGACTGCAGAAATTTAAATTCAGACATTTGAATTTTAGTTCTCTTTATATGGTCAATAATATCAAATGTCTGGAATGGGCTAGGAGCAAAAAATGGGAGTTCATCCTTTTGATTTTTGAAATGGGGAGGACTGGAGTGCGAAATTGAAGTAGAAGGCGTAGAGGCATTTGGGGTACTTACCTTTCTCATAATCACCGGGTCTTTTGGCTGGAAAGGAAGATCGAATCTCCACTTAGCAATTGAAACTACTGATTGAAGTCGCTCCTCTGC
This sequence comes from Torreya grandis, assembly GCA_037957365.1. Taxonomy (NCBI): domain Eukaryota; kingdom Viridiplantae; phylum Streptophyta; class Pinopsida; order Cupressales; family Taxaceae; genus Torreya; species Torreya grandis. The sequence goes on from JARHVA010000333.1 coordinate 5,099,451, forward strand.
TTTCTCCTTATCAGCTTGTTGAGCTGATTGATTCTTAGACCGGGTGAATACAACATATGACCCCTCAGTTGCATTACCTTTATTTCTGGGTTCATCTTGATAGTTCAAAAAACCAATAGGGAGTCACCAACTAATTCTTCTTCCTCAGTGAAGAGATTAGCATAATCTTCATATTCAATTCAGGTTAGAGTGAGAAATTTGCTTCAGCTTCAAGATATCCAACTGCCGAGTTGTTTGGAGGCGCTTCAAGGGTGAGGTTCCTCTGTGGAGGAGGAAGGCGATTTTGTTGTCCCTGATTCTTGGCAACATTGCCTTGGTACCCCTGATTCTGAAATGTCTTCTTGGGCATATCTCTGTATGCAGGAGCAGATGACATCCCTTGCGCCATTTGCTTTCTGAGAGCTAGCATTTCATTTTCTAGCTTTTATACCATTAGGTCAGTGGTGACTGCAGGTGAATACTCAGAAGATGAAGAGGATTTATCTTTATTAGGGTCTCTCCTTATTTTTTCTGCCAAGATAAGGTCATCTTCTACTTCAGTAGCCAAGTCCTGAGCAACAGTAAGGTCTATGTGTCTGGCCCGTCTCAGTAAGAAACCCACTTCAGGTAGTTGTGAGTTGATGAAGAAGCATTTGAGGCTCTGAGGCGTCGGCTCGGCGACCATGAGAATTTTGTGCCTTAGCTTGTCGAACCTGGCAATAAAATCCCTCATAGGCTCATGAGGCTCTTTCTTCATCTGAGTGAGCTGGGCCAGCAAGGAATGTGCATCTTCTGCAGGCTTGAACCTGGCTTCAAAATTATCTTTCAGAGTGTCTCAGTCACTGATCTAGCCTGTAGGTGGTAGAACCAGTCTGCAACAGCACCTTGTAGTGTCTCCACGAATAGCCTGACCGCTATGTCTTCAAATTCCATCCTTATTACACCGGAAACTATGCTGAAAGGTGCAATGTGTTCATCAGGATGAACCTTTTCATCACTAAAGAATTTGAAGAAATTCTTCCTTGAACTACGTGGAAGCTCATGTAGAGGTGGAGTCAAGTTCAAGGGACTGAAAGAATTACCCCAGGGGCCTTGAGCCATGATTTGATTATGCAAAAGTGGGATCACTAATCTAGGTGGAGCATGGATAGGTAAAGCTCGGTCAGCATTATAAAAAGAAGCTCTGCTTTGTATTGGTGGCCTGGTAGGGCTAGGAGGAAGACTCCTAGTTCGTCTAAGGTGAGGTTGTGGAGGAAACAACTCAAAATCATTTTGCTGCACCAACTCAAAAGCAGGGTCAACAACACCTTGAGATTTCTGGCCTCTAGTATAATGTGGGGTTGTCAGATTGCAGAACAAAAAAAAAAAGAGCAAGATTTGCTTCAGCTTGAAGTTTGAGACTTCAAACTGCACACTCTTCCTCAACGGAGTCACCAAAAACTATTGGGTGAATATTTTGTCAATCAGCGTACTGATCAACAAAATAAGTCTGATCAACCAAAGCAGAAAGATTAGTCGGCCAGGTGTGTAGTTTTACTATATCAACCGGAGACAAATCTCTCCTCTCATCAAGGGGAGGTTTCTTATAGATACGTAGGAGCTATATACAATATAAATAAGCAGAAAGTAAGACATAGGGGTGGGATAAAACATCCATCTCTCTTCTTTCAGAGATGATGCTCACAAATAAAAGAGAAATCTTGGTGTAAACACTGAAGACACTTCTCTTCTTTCAGAAGTGTTCTTGCAGAAAATAACATGAGTTTCTTTCAGGTAGTAAGATAAGAAACTAGTTAACCAGAGGGCGTAATAACAACAGGATGAAGTAGAGTGCAAAGTTTTCACTTCAACTGCTCAAAGAGTATATCACAAAGGACAATGAGGGCACAAAGTCACCCCAGAATCCTTAACACAAAAAGAAAAGAAAAACACAGACTGAAAGCAATTGTGAGAGCACAAATTCTTTCCACAGTTGGTTTCAGGGCACTTCCCTATTACCTTCACTAATTCTGCTTACCAAATTAAATGAATAAGGACACCTTCAGAAGACAGACGTAAGAATGATCTTCTAAAATGACACAAGTCAGAACAGCACAAAGTCTGTGAAAAACTTGCTTTCTCATTTAGATAAAAATAAAAATAAAATTACAACCTGAGCTCAAAGTCCCAGTCTTCTTCTTTCAAAATGGGTAGAGTTTCGCTCTTGTAAAATGAAAAGTCTCTCTTACAAATGAGAGAAAATACAAACTTATAGCAACTACCCAAGGATTGGCACCTTTTTCCATGGGACGGCCCATGCTGTAGTCAGCGTCTTCAATGCGTCTCTAGTTTTGTCTAGAGAGACCATGCCGAGAACAGTGCACTGCCATAACTATGGCATGTCCCTTCATCGAATATGTCTCCTCCTTAATATGGATTGTCTGGTCCTTTGCATATTTGTCTTTACTTCATGGAAGAAAATAGGTCGCGTCCTTGGTTTGGTGTGCTCAAAAGTCTACTTGATCCACTATTCCACCTACTGAAAATAACTTTTTCGAAGACATTTTTGGTCTTTTGCATCGATCTTCTCTCTTTGAGTCTTCAGGCTCTCTTTTCAGTCGATCGCTTCTTGGTTCAATCACTTCTTCGGCCCTTAGTTGAACCATCCGTTGAACCACTTGTGTGCCACTTTTTCTTTGACTGAGGCCGCCTTTGAATTTTTGAACCATGTTGAACCATTGAACTTTGAATTCTTTCGGTTCAAAGTTCAATCGGTTCATTGGTTTATTCTGTGTCTTGCTCAAGCACTACTTCCTTTATCTTTTTAAGCTTTGGTTGAACCTTTGAACCCGTTGAACCTTTTGGTTCAATGGCTCAATGGTTCATTCGGTTCATCCATTGAAGCCCCATTTTGTCTAAGTCCGTGAAAGTTCCTTTTTGCGTCTTTGTTCAGGCTTTTAAAATGATCCTTTCTCTGTCGCCAAGTGGCCCCCGCAAGGGTACTTGTCCTTCAGGCTTCAACTCCCCCGACGGGCTCTTACTACTTCGGTGGGCTTTTTTCGTCAGGCAAAAAACTCGAAAGAATTCCTTTGGACAAAATGTCCGAAGGAAAGTTTCTTGTTACTTGGCCATTCGTTCTTTCCTATTTCTTCGGACTTTTCCTTCGGGTGAATTCCTTCGAACAAAAAGTCCGAAGGAATTTTGCCTTAACATTTTTCTGAGAAAATCCTCCCGAAAGTATTCTTTCAGCCTCTTGGACTTAGCCATTTTCCCGAGGGATTCCTAACTTTTGTCCGCTTTTGCTTATTGCCCCCCGTAAGGGCACTTGTTCCTTTGGCTTTGGGGCAGCGCCTTGAACCTACCGATTGAACCAACTTCGGTTCAACGGTTCAATGGCTCAACCAATTCATTCTTCATTATTTGGCTAAGTGTTGAACCCGTTTCTTTCCTGCAGAGTCCGTAGAAACCAACCTTGAGAGTCCGTAGATTTGACCCTGCCTACAGAGTCTATAGAAGCCAAGTTCGTAGTTTTCTCTATCCTTGAAAGAGTCCGTAGACATCTGCTTGCGGCGTCCGTAGAAACCATCTTTGAAGTTCATAGTTCCAAGCCTGCAGAGTCCATAGATTCAAGCCTGCAGAGTCCGTAGATTCAAGCCTCCAGAGTCCGTAGATTTCTAGAAAGCTTGAAAAATTAAGAACTCGAATGCTCAGAACAATTTTTTGAAAAGGGGAGAGATGATTTTGGTCCGATGAACCAAAATAGTTGATAGGTTGTCCCAAAAATGTCACTCATTTTTGGGGACAACAATTTTCACCTCTCCTGATATGATAGAAGTCCATTGGTGTATCCACTCATGTAGGTTAGGTAGAATAGATCAAAATCCATTAAACCTATAAATTAACTCTCTTTCACTGAGCATACATGCAAAATCAGATGTCTCATTATTTGGGCAAAATGTGAGGAGTGTAGTTGATTTATTGTTGATCAAATTTGACCTCAAGTCAAATTAGGTCAACCCATACTATTTTGAATTTTTGAAGAAGGTTTCATGTGTCTTATGGGGTCTCTTATTGTCCTACATGTCTCACTTGTCCTTCCCCTAGTCCTTGTTGAAGCCCATCCTCCTTGTACTAGGCTAGTCAACCAGAGTTAAAGTTGGTCAACCATGGTCAAACTTAGTCAAAGGCTCAATTTATTTTGAAAATGTCTTAAAATGGTCTTTGATATGTTTCAAGGTGTCAAGTCATAAATTGGTCACTTACTAGGTTTCATGTGTCAAAAGGGTCATTTGGCCATTTTTTTAGCTCAATTAATGACTTGTACGGATGGCAGAGTTACAATATTTGTCACCAAAATAAATCTCAACATGGAAGAGGTTAGACTATGTCAAGATCAGTTAGATGGCAGTTAAAGAGTCAGCTATATGTAGGAAATGGTAGGTTCTCCTAAAAAATAAGCCATTTGTAGCACTTGTATGGACTTGTGAAACTCACCTTCAACTAAAAACATGGATAGAGTGACTCTTCACCTCTCCACACTCTTTTTCACACTTGGTTTTCAAGGAGGATGCCATAAAGTTCAATTTTTCTCATGTTTCTTCTATTTTTTCTTTGCAAACCAAGGAAGGTCAAATTCAAGCACTTGGTATGCGCTGTACAAGTAGAGCTGGGAGGAATGGTCTTGGGGGTGGATAATATTCTGAGTGTACTTCAAATCCATAGAAAGAACTTTCAATTTGGTGCCGCCTCCTTTATGAACAATTTCTAACACTCCAAGCAACGTTTTATGCACTTGCATCCATGAGGGGGTCACCATTTACACTTGTTTGAGATTTTCTTTCTTTGGTTTGATGGTTTTGTTTGTTCCAGGTGTTTCTTCATGCTTTTCAAGACATTTCCATGGTTTTTTTGGTTTTGAAAAGCTCAATTGCCTAAGAAATCCTTTTCTAGGCTTATATATGCTTCCAACTACTCTTTTTGCACTCTCAGCTGTCTCAGGTGCCTTAATTGAAGCATTGTGATGCCATTTTGAAAGTGTTGAAACACAAATTGGAACTTTTCTTGAGCCATATCATGTTTTGTATATCATGAATTCCCTTTGGAAAGAGGTAGAATGACAAATGAAAGGACAAACCATGCTAAGATCCAAGTGACTAAACTCAGGCTCACGGTCCCTAAGTGGACAAAATAGAGTTCTTAAGTGTTTTTGTTGTTTTCATACAATGAAACTATGGTGGTTTTGAAGGATCCTCATATGCTCACCTTATAGCCCTATCCACATACAATGCTTATGCCAATTTTGAGGGTCAAAAGGTGAGTGAAGGATGAACAATTGGAGTCCAAAGTTGCCCAAGACACCACTGGATTTTGATAGTGAAACCTATAGGATGTTGATAAAAAAGTGACCTTGCACTTCATATTGAGAATCCTAGACTATGCCATCAAGGGGAAACAATCCCAAATGGCTCAAAAGACACTTCTGAGCCAAGATGTCAAAGAAAATATGGAATTTGATGTTTTGACCCCTAATCACTCTCCCTTGTTCGTACACAAGCCTAAGAAGGATCACCTACAACAAGCTTTAGTAAGTTTTTATTTCAATTGAGCAAATAGTGACCAAATTGAAAGTTTAGGGTGAAAATGGATACTTGTAGAGCTCTAGGCCTAAAGTGAAGGTACTTCCTATCAACCACATGACCTAAAAGAGCTCAAGTGCACCTACAGGCAAACCTAAAGCCCATAAAACATAGTCATGTAAGAAATACAATTAGTAAGATAGAAGTAGGGATTCCTTTAAAGAGAAGAGACTTTGTTGGTGAAATTTGGCTTAGACAAGTGAAAAGTGACCTCAAGGAGCTCATGGAAAACCCAAATACACCTAATGCAAGGGTGGACAAAGCCAAATCAACCTACAGGTAGGACAAGTTATCTCAGCCCATAACAAACAAATGGCCTAGTCTTGGGAATGAGAGATAAATTAGTGCAAGGGATGGAGCTCAATTTTGGAAAAAATGATGGAATCTATACGAGCTTATAAACATCAGAGGAGGTTTGTATTTTGTTCTTAAAGCCTAAACCAAGCTCAAATAACCTACAGATAGGCATAAATAGTGGTCTCATTCTAGGCAGTTGCAGACGTAGTCTATGTTTCCAAAAGCATAGAAAGTGTTTGAGAGACCAATAGGCTAGAATATGGTTTCAACACATCATGGAAGATGAATAGGTCCATTTTAAGGAGCATGTGGCAAAAAGAGGTCTCAAACAAAGATGCAAAACTCAGTCATCCTTCAAAACCCTTGCAGATAGTGCATTCCTACAATTCTGTCTTGGATTTTGGAGGTTTTGGAGGGTCAAATGGACGAGTTAAGTGCTCAAATTTGGTACAAATTACCCTTAGGAGTTCAAGAAGCTCCTCTAATGGTCAATTTGTCAAGGCTAATAGGGTTAATACTCTCTATTTTGTCTCAGAGGTAAGGTACTTTTCCCATGCACAAGACTGACAGTTTTGAGGAAAAGTGATGAGTAGGTGACTAGAAGACAAGGAGAGCTCAAATGAAGGTTGTTAAAGCTGGAGAACACCTAACACAAGCTAAAAAACCTTTCTAGAGGGTTTGAAGGCAAATAGGGAGGCATAGACAAGGAGGTCTGTAGGTAGACCTAGTGAGGCAACATGCAAACCTAGCCTCAAATGAGAGATCACTTTTAGTTTGGGCCTTAGGCAAACATCTCAATGACTTGGGTCATCTTCACAGAGGTATATTTGAAGTGTTTAAACCATCACCTTGCAAGGGAATCCATTTGGGAGTCATACTGAGTCTAAAGTTGCAAGCAGATCCTTTGGAGAAGGCCTAGGCCTAGTTTCTAGACAGGGTCACTCTTCATTTCTAGCTCTAAGGGAGCTATTCTAGTGATGGGAACATGTTTGTGGGATGTATATAGAGGTGACTGAGCTTTCAGTATGCAGTAGAGGTCACATATTAATCACTTTTGGACCCAACACCATGACATGGTATGCAAATTGAAGGGGTGCAATCGAGAGGTCAACTTCAAATGCTCACACCTGCTTGGAGACATTGTATGGGATTCTAAGAAGTTATAGGAGGATGAAGGAGGTCCCAAGCAAGCAAATTGGGTGTTAGTTCAAATTTCCAATGTCAGAGGTTTATGAATAATCCCTTAAGGGCTATTGCACGCAAAACCCTCCCAAAACTTATTTTGTGACCCGATGGAATAAATGAGGCTCAAAGTACATCCAAATGGACAAATTTACCTTGAGAGTTAAAGATAATTTGTTGACGACTTCATGAGGTCTAGAGCCATGGAATTAGATTGTACAGATTTCGTATAGATCAAACATAAAGTAGGTTTCTTTGACAATTTATTGTGTTTTGTAGGACTTGAAGATGATCATGGGATACCACTCACTTAGGAGGGTAGCTTGGGACTTAAACCAACTCCCTATGCCATTTTTAGAGCTTAGAAATGCTCACAAGTGTCCTTGCTAGGCCCCTGACTTCAGCCAGTCTCTAAAGTGACATAGTGAAAAGAGTGGTAACCTAAATTTGGAGACTTTTTAAGATGTGCCTGATGGAACCAAGTGTATGAAGTGTCCTACCATGTGTCATGAGACCCCTGATACAAATCAATTAGAAAGGATAAAGAGATGCTAGTGCCAATTGTCAAGAAAAGCCTATTGGAGAGTAATTATGGTTGCAAATGATGATTCAAATGATGATTGTGCTTGTGTAAGAGAATATCCATGATTAAGAAAACGTCCAATATAGGTGGAGGCCTCTTTGTACCTTCCTCTCCTCAGTGCACATGAGACACTTGTCCCTAATCTATTTTGGAATGCTCAAGGAAGCCCATGATGAAGGCAGTTTCCTAAGAGAGAGTGATTGAAGAGATGTTATGCTACATGTGGAGAAGAGGCTTGTTTGGAATAGAATCATGTTCAAATCAGTTTCTTGACTCCCTTTACACTTCATCCACATGCATTGTAACTGATTTTCATATTTGGACACTTGTCCTTGTGTCTCTTGAACTTTTTTTTTTCTCTCTTCTTCCAAGTTCTATAAATTTTGGCCTTTTTGGCATTATAAGAGAACACACTTGGTATGGTGAAGCCCTGCTGGTTTGATATTGTACTTTCCATTTGAAATAAGATATGCAATCTAGTTTTGATCCTACAAATTATCTTGTCTAAGTGTGTGAAGAGATGTATAGTGAAAAGTCAAGTGATTGATATTAGTCCTTACTTCCTCTCAATCTTTCCATGTCTGATGTAAGTTGTTTCATTCTAACATGTCACATGAAGTGTTGTTAAGTGTATGAGTCTATTTTTCAAGTGTAAAAGTAGCCTTAGTGTCTAAAACAGATCTTTGGTTAACTCACCTTGAGTAGTCTTTCATATATTCCACCTTCATGTTTGAAATGCTAATGTTAGAGTGCTCTAAGAGGTAGACGATGGTTTTGTGAGTCTTGTCTCTTAGTGTATTTGTATGATAATCTTATGGATATATTCATGGTGTATCACCCCCCTAGAATAGTTTACTTTCTTGTAACTTATGTATCTTTTCACATAAGTATTAGATTAGGTGACAAGTACATCAAGATATATCTAGGGAGCTAGCCCTTTCAATCCTAGAGGTCTACTTCTAGCATAGGTGCCCCACACACCTGGAAGTAGTCCAATGTTGCCCAAATCTGGAAGAGGCTTGAACACCCTCTTCTAGGGTGCAAAATTTGGAGACAATATTTATCAATATTAAATCTTTACTTAAGAGAAGGAGAACATTACTTGATTCGTGATATTTTTTGTAGCTACTGTGTGTCCTTTTCATAGTTTGTGATATTTTTTTGTAGTTGTTACATTTCCTTTTCATAGTTTTGTATTCCATATGTTTGTCATACAAGTGGGATACAAAATAACTTGTTTGAATGAAACTTTTTCGTTATTCTTTTGATCACGAGATCTCCTGTATGCACTCTGGGAGGTTGTCTTGGGTTCTTCTTCTAGGGGATCCTCCTGCAGTGTCTTTGAATCTCCTTTGCTCTTGCATGCATTCTCAAGGATAGACTTGGGACTTCTTACCAGTGGATCCTTCTTAAACAGGGAAGAAACCTCTCCAGAACACTTGCACGCATCCTTGGCTTTTGATCTTGAGGATTTCCCCATCTCTTCCTCAGTGGTGGTGTGCCTTAATATTTTCACTTTAATGTAAATTTTATAAATGTTGGATATGGCTACCATTCCTAGAGTAGGTCCATATATTGGTTATGACAATTATCTTGTTTTATTTCAAGTGTTATTTTTTCCTCTAACATAACTTATATGTTCTAATATGTATTTGAGCTATTAATGAGGTTTTATGCATGAGTGTTATGAATAAAATACCATTGCAGAAAAGTTAACTTTGAACCAAATTTAAAGATAAAGAAGATAATCCAAAGTAGATGTCCCTACAAGTAAATTGGTGCAATGCCTTGAGAACACCATTCCTATATAAATCAATTTAAATAGAAAGAAATCAATAATATAAAATTTTCAATGGTCTTATGATAAAAGAATATAAAAAATTTCTTATGTAGACATAAAATAAAGAGTAGGGAAAATAATAATTTACAATCTATGTTTAACTTAAAAGTAATCCTTATTAGTGTATCCTTTGCAACTAGGGGTGGAATTGCTATCATATTTGACAATGACCTCTAAATTATCATATTGATTGGAGATGAGTTCCTATTAACTTTGTATAGAATATTTATATTTTTCATTATATAAATTAGAAATTGGAGTAATGGGTATATTATATTTATCATATATTATCTTTTTTAATTAACTAAATCAAATTCTTTCATATTCCTGATACATATTGAGTAATGTCTACTAGTTAATATATTGTTTAATTATGTGAATTTGCAATATAATAAACAAAAGGAATTGCAATATAATTAAAAAAAAACATGTGCACTTTGATATATTTATTGTTTCAAGCCTCAATTTGAAGTTTTATCACATCAAGCGAAGTTAAAACTTTCTTAAATAACAGGGTGCATGAACATCATTAATATATATTTACTTCACTTGATGTGAAAAACCTCAAAAAGATAATAAAAATATTTGTTGCTTTCTTTAAGCTAAAATTTTCATGTTTGTTACTCTTTTAAACTACAAGTTCACTATAGCAACTTGTTATGACTAAGAAAAATTAAAAAAAAACCATTAATTAGAGTTATGAGAGAGAGACTAAGAGTGGTTTGAGATTATTTATGTTTTTTTTCTAAAAATTAATTACAAATGTTTATTATTTTTTTGTTTTCTTAAATTAGGTTATGTGGATGCTTGATAGTGTCATTTCCTCTCTATGAATATCCAATTGAAATTAGTGGGTATTATTCTACCTATATTTTGTAAATACAAAATATTAATTCATCCTCAATTTTCCTAGTATAGGAGTGAGATACATTCCTTGTGTTTCTTACATCTTTGGGATGCGAGAATGCATATCTAATGTGAAGAGACATCTAGGAACAATTCCTTATTGTTTTAGGGATGAGGAGGTACATATACAACACTTTAATCTAAATATTCCCACATTTAATATTAAATATATAAAGCAATTAAAAAAAAATTTAAAAATAGATTATTTTATTTTATTTTGTTGTACAAGGAAATTGGTTACATCTCTATCATTATCTTACTATGGTTAAGGGTTCAATTTCAATGAGTTACCATTACACCCCGCCTTTCCTTGGTAAACTTGGTCCAAAATGTTTTCCCTTTTTCTAAATAAAGCCAGTGAGAGGACCTGTAATCTATTCCTTGTTTCTCGTAGGCTAAGAGATAAAATTAGGGAAATAAATTAATGATAATATTTTAAGTTGTCTTAAGTCACTTTTATTTTATAACATGAAAATAACACTTATATATAATTATTATATATTAAGAAGATAAAAAATTATTTTTATTACGTGGATGAAAATTGATATTTTGTTAAAATCATTTTTAAATACTTATACGGTGAAATTAGAAAGAGAAATATAAAATGAGAATTGAGGTTAAAAAGAGTCATTCATTATTCATCTTTGGCAATCAAACCCTAATTCAAAGTTTGAGCCATTGTGTTCAATCTTTTCATCTGATGACATAAACCCTTTGATATACAGTTGTGGAGGATGAGAACTAGTGATTCCATCCAAGAATCATAGTTGTGCTTGCAAATCAGGATTAAGTTTCAATTTCAGTGTGATTGAGGATTACCATCATTTTTCAGCGCTTGTGAGGGTTTGAAATAATTTTCAGACTATTGCGTAGGGGTTTAGGTGAATGTTTTCTATCCTTGAAACCCTCAGTAGATGATGTTCCCTTAATTGGGTTCTTTTACACTTTCGTGGCTCTTTGGAGGGTGTTCGCCCCAAATCTATGATTGGCAACAGTCTAAATTGAGGATAGTTGTACACCCTCCTTGCTTCCTTTGCTATTAGGCATTCTTGTTGTCTCTTTGTGCCCATTGTGGACATTCCAACGAGCGTTACACTCCAAAAGGGCACTGATGTACATCTTCAACAATATATTCCAGTCTGTTGTACCAGTTGGGGATTGTTGTACCTTATTTCCAAGCTGTTAGACATTGATTGGTATTTATTATTGAGTTTATTCATTTGTTGTGAGATTTTTGTAGTAAGGGTTTGTTGTTAGTAGTTTTGAATTTATAATCAATTCCTTGATTAAATATTATAGTTGGGATGCTATCAAATTTGGAGTTTTGGTTCACATGTCTAGGATTTATTTCAGTATACTTAAATTCTTAAAAATTACAAAAAAATTTAGAATAGATAAAAATCATAAAAAATGATAGTATAGTGGTATCAGAGCATTTATCTTGCTAGCATATGGATCAACTTGTGGAGCAAACGAAAAATCATGGGGAATAGAGAAAGATGGTACTTATAGATGAGATAAGTTTTTTTAGGGAATAATCAGTTGGGGTCAGAGAGTTTTGAAAAGAAAAATCCAAAGGACAGTGCAAAAATTCATGTCAGAGTTAGTATGAGCCTTGTAGGGGATAAATCATAATAAGGTGAATAAAGGGAAAGGAAGCTCTTCGGTGAATGAGTGGATCTCGTCAACCGCCTTTCAAAAAAAATTCGAGCAACATTCTTACAAAGAGAAGAAGCACACATGAAGAACCCACATTTTAAAGATCAGTTATTGGAGCATTTTTCTATTAGCATCAAAAATTTAGCTTCAGTTAGAAGAGCATGAAAGAAAGATCCTACTCATGAGGCATGGTTAAAAGTACAGTGTGACAGAGATGAATGCAAAATTCTTGCTTTGGATTAATATGATAAGAAGTCTAACATTTACAAATCTTATATCACCTTTGAAGGATATTCAAAGAAAATAAAAGTGGGACGCTGAAGAATAAAGAAGAAAAAGTTGAACCAAAACTACAAAAAGTCACCAAGGAGCAAAGACCAAAAAAATTAAATATGGTGGAACTAAAAATTGTGATGGATACACTTGACCCAAAGTTGTTAGAAGTGGTCAAAGAAGTAGTGGTAGATCATAAGGCGAAGAATAAAGAACAATCAAAGTTGCAAGAAATCAATAGATATCAGTCCATGGAGAAATCCACCATACAAGAGGAAGTTGAAAAAGATGTTCTTGTTCAAAAAACACCCATCAATCTCCTAAAGACTTGTGCCATATGAGGGTGATTTGCAAGATGGCTATAAAAATAAGAGAATAATCTTCTGGTAAAACCCAAATTCCTGATTTCTCTAAATGATAGAGTTGATGCAAATTTGTCAAAGGCATCAAAAGAAGAAGATAAGCACTTGAACCATTCATATGATGTCAATTTAGATTATGAAAGGAATGTTGTGATCTAAGACACATTAGATTGACTTTCAAAATGATTCTACTACTAAGCATCCCTTTGAAAAGAGTATTTTAGTAAAGGTAGGTGTTGAGTTCACAAATTCAACAATTGAGGGTAAGCAGTTTGACTACTATCTCCCTTATTATAGTTCAGGGCATGAAAATATTGATTCTAGTGGAGGTTTGACATCATTGAAAGATTCTTTCCATCATGGAAAGTACCATAAGAATGGAGAGAAGGTGAAGAATACTTGTAGCAAAGGGCATATAGATCCTTTCGCTTAAGGTTGTCTACTCATAAGAGTATGCAATCCAGGTGATTGTTTGAGACCCCTAATATTGAAGTCTGAAGTAATGGAAGCAAATCCACAATCATGTCATTCACATATTCAATGATGAGACTAAAAAATACAAACATTTTTCTGTAGATATTGTGGGGCTTTTCAAATATCTAGGAGAGCATTGTCATGTATGCCAACTGCTTGTGACACATATAGATCCTTTCGCTCAAGGTTGTCTACTCATAAGAGTATGAGATCCATGTGTTTGTTTGAGACCCCTGATACTAAAGTCTGAAGTAATGGAAGCAATGCATAATCATGCCATTCACATATTCAATTATGAGACTACAAAATACAAATAATTTTCTGCAAATATTGTGGGTATTTTCATATATGTAAGAGAGCCATGTCATGTATGCCAATTGCTTTTGACAATTTCTCATGGTGGAGATGACTCTTCATCCCCTACTTCAGTTGATGTTCAAACAAGAAGCAATCTTGATGGACTAAAGCTTGATATTGAGGGAGCAACTATACCACAGAGTGCAAATGGAACAAAAGTTACAATACCATTACCCATTATAATGAATCTAGAGGTGGTTGTTGTAATTGGTGTAGGTGTGCCAACTAGAAGGCATTGAAAACATACTTTTTCATCGCTGTTTGATTTTGAAGAGCATGAGGGAGATCTAAGCCTTTTGCCATGCATTATGGTTTTGACATTTTACCCTTCCATTCTTGGAAACAGTCCTATTACACTCGGTGAGATTAAAGTTTTTGGACTTTCTCTTCCATGGAGAACTACATTTTCTAATATTGGTCTTACACTAAAATCATTTTAAAATTTTCACAAAATGGTGTTGGAATATGGAGGTTCTTTCCCAATGAACTTAAATGATTTAGTATCTCACGCCATTACAACTAATACTATAGGAATCAAATACCAAACTGTAGTGAAGCATAAAGATGTCATTCATTATTCTTGACTTATTGACTATTATAAATATAAGTTGTTGCATTGGGAAAGGTATTTTGTGGACACTGGATCAATTGATAGCCTAATATCCAAGTTTACAAGTTCTCATATTGGTAATGATACCTTTTATAGTAAGGAGAATGACTTGATCTCATCTGTCATAAAGAAAAAAAAAGTATAGTTGGGCCATATGGAGTATTTTGATCAAAGCCTAAGTAGGACTACAACTAAAGATTACCAAGAAAATAAGAAAATGATTTACATAATTAGTGCAATCCACTATTGATCGACCAAGGATGTGAGTATGAAGCAAATCAGATTTTAGAAGGCACATGTTTCTTTTTGAGCTCATTTCAAAAACAAAACAATGCTAAGATGAAAGGGTTTATTGATAAAATTGATTCACATACTCCATTGTTAAGTCATAAAGTGCAGCTTGATACTATTAATGAAGGTATTTGTAACAATTCTAACAACAATATTGATAGAGCTCAAGAAGTCAAGGAAAGGAAGTGGAAGACCATCGGGGTGTCATGTATGATTGTGATTCTTGGCGAGATCATAGATCTGTTTGTGACAATCAGATTGGAGGAGAGGCATATGACATTGCCAATGGGAAAATCAAAGGAAAATTAGCTAAGGCTAATTTGCTTGCATGTACTTACATGAGAGGATTGATATTTGTTGATACAATAGTCATGATTGAAACAATGATGGAGCACATAGCACATGGACTAGGACTTCAACTTGATGTTGTTTGGGAAATTAATATGTATACTAAAGGAGACATGATGTTTTATGGTCAAGAACTCATACACTAACACAAAATTATTTTTTGGTACAATGCATGCATCAAGTAATTATCAAAACCATGCCAAAGATGTGAAAATTTTCAATGATTGGAACTAATAGATGAAAAGAGGAATATGCTTCATCCTAGTAAAGTTTAGTGTCTATTGTGAGGCATAACAAATGATCTGTTTAGTTAATATTAATTTATATTGTAGTATAAGCATTTAATATTTAGGATGTGAACTAGGACCAAATGTTAAAGTTGCTCAAGTTGCTGTAATGTCATTGGGGTCATTGATTGATGGTCAGCTGGACATGGATGGGATCTATGTGTACTCAACAACTATAGTGGAAAATAATGTAGTAGAGAGTGGAGGTATTGTAACATCATAATTATGTGCAAATACAGTTCTGGAATCATTTCAGTAGCTTGTGCGCAAGGAATTTAGAACATGCGATTGCAAGTTCCCAAGGATGAATTGGGATCCATGTATTATAGAGATGGTCATTTGTGGAGACCCACAACAATTGCACTTGCAATTGCTTGAGGGCAAACAATTATGGGAATTGTAGACTATCATGTTCCCTTTTTAGAATTAAGCTAGTCAGAAGACTCGTAACCTACTCCTTTTTTCTTATAAACTGAGGGATAAAGTTAGAGAAATAACTTAATGATAATACTTTGAATTGTTCTAAGTCACTTTTATTTTATAACATGAAAATGACATGTATTATTACTAATTAAGAGGGCCAAAAGTAATAATTATTAAGTGGCTGAAAAGTGATTTTATTAAATGTATTTTTAAATAGTTATAGGGTGAAATTGGAAAAGAGATTATTAAAGGAGAAGTGTGGCTAAAAAGAGTCATTATTCATTATTCATCTTTGACAATCAAACCCTAATCTATAGCTTGAGCCATTGTGTTTAATCTTTACATCTGAGGACAAAACCCTTTTGATTTACAGGTGTGGAGGATGAAAACCCTCTAATGTATTGAGGTGATTCCATCCAAGAATAATAATTGTGCTTGTAAATTAGGATTAAGTTTTAGTTTTAGTGTGATTGAGGATTGCCATCATTTACTAGCCCTTATGAGGGTTTGAAATAATTTCCAGACTATTGCATTGGGGTTTATGTGGATGTTTGCTATTCTTGAAACCCTAAGTTGTTGATGTCCCCTTGATTGGCCTATTGTACACCTCCATGGCTATTTGGAGGGTGTTCACCCCACATTTATGCTTAATGTCAATCTAAATTGAGGACGATTGTACGCTCTCATTTTTACCTTTGTTGTTGGGCGTTCTCCTTGTTGCCTCCTTGTGCCCACCATGGACATTCTAGTGTCACACACCAAAAGGGGCTATTGTACATTTGCATCAGTAGATTCTATCCTGTCATACTAGTTGGGGATAGTTGTACCTTGTTTTTAAGCTATTGGACATTGATTGGTATTTATTGTTGAGTTTATTCATTTGTTGTGGGATTTTTGTAGTAAGGGTTTGTTGTATTTATTCAATTTTGAATTTATAGTTAGTTCCTTGAATAAATATTATAGAGTAGTTAATATTAGATTTAGAGTTGTGGTTTGCATGTTTTTGGATCCATGTGCAGCTCATATGCAACAAAATAAGCCCCTTGCTTATTTCTTTATATACAAATCGCACCTTCTACACACTCCTCTACACAAAGCTTGCTTCCACTCTTGCACATAAGTCTTGCACTGGTTCATAGATTTTTGCACTCAACTCACAACTCTATGCACCATTTTGGTACTCACTTGTAGGCTTGTATGCCTACATTTATCTTCACTTCAACACATCCATGCATTTGCCTGCTTCAATCGCGTGGCTTGTCAAGTGACACTCTCTAGCTAGGAATCTTGTTAGTTAGATCATTTCTCACCACCAACTTATAAGCTTAACCATCGTCCAACAAGGAAGATGAAACAACTATTAACCGTCTTCTTTGTAACCAACAATATTTGTAATTGATCTTGTATTATTCATGTAAAATATGTAACATATGCATCTATCCAAGGGTCGATGCCACATAATCATAACACAAATAACATGTTCCACTTATCTATTTTGTAATACGTGCACTATAACACATTGTCCCAGTTTTCCCATTTCTTTATTATTGAAAAGAAGTTATATTTCTTGCAAATAAGACTTTCGCTCCATTGAATGTGTTTTTATTGTTTTGTCTAAATACATCTTGATGCATTCACTCTATACAACTAAACTCAGTTGTCCCCCGCACACTTGGTCTTAGGCTCTGTGGTGTGGATCATTAGTATCAGAGCTCAAGAGCTCTTCCTTTTTCTATGCCTGTAAACACGTGAGTACAACTCGAGAAAGAAATATCAATCAATTATGTTTCCAAATATCCAAAAAAATGTTGTAGCAAAAAAAAGATGGTTGATGCCCATAAGTAACTTGAGGTAGCCCCAAAGGTTCAAAGGCTTATTGCCAATGCACTGGAGGCACAACACACCACTTTTTGGCCAACTCCATGAGTTGATGATACAAATCAACCCGATTCCTTCTACTACACCTCCACAGTATGCTCAATTACAATTTTAATAGCAAACCCCCTTCAAAGTATAAGTTAATCTCGACATCCCTCTATTCGAAGGCAAGATCGATGCCAAAGCATTGGAACTTGGATTCGACAACTCGAGGCACACTTCTCAGTCAATTGCTTCACTAATATTGATAAGATTACCTTCATGGTATTGAAGATGTCCATTATGGTTGTTCACTAGTGGGGGACCTTCGGTATGCGATGTGCACAAGAGTGCGTTCCAATTGAATCATGGAAATTTTTTGTTGATGCATTGATGGAGGAGTACTACCCTCTTTGGCATTTTGAAGATGAATACATCAAGTTCTAAGAACTATGTCAGTGCAAGGATTAGTCAGTGTAAGACTAAAACATATTCCATGACTACTATGTGCATCTTTAAGAGAACTTGAGTGAACAACATAAGGTGGTGAATTACATTAATGGACTCTCACCTTATATTCATATAAAGATGGATTTATTGACTTTTGACACATTGGGGCAAGCATAATGCAACATTGCCAAAATTGAAGCCAAGGAAAAGATGAAGCAACATTCCACCTCTTCGTCCAATGCAGTGTGTAAGGGCCAACCCTCACACAACTCCACATCATAGCCTTTTACATAGAAACATAACACTCATCGCAAAGGTGAGAAGCCTTAAAGGATTGAATAAAACTCAAAGGCTCCTATGCCTCTTTTATAGACAAAGGCAAGAAAAAGTTAGGTGATAAGTGGTGTCACGACCATCGCTCATCTACTCATGATGATTTTGAATGCCATTTGCAATAATCCTTGCTTGCACATTCTACATCAAGACCCACATCGACAGACAACATTCATCTAGATGCCTCTTGTCTAAGCATCAACACCACTATGATCAACATCTCTAAGGATGGTGAACATCTCTTCCACACCAAGTTCTAGGTGATGGGTCAAATTCTTCATGTCATCATAGATAGTGTAAGTCAAAAGAACATCATTATGGAATCCATAGCTCAACATCTTGGTTTTGCCACTGATGTGCATCCCAAGCCATATTCTCTAGAGTGGCTACATCAGGGGAAAGATATACATGTCTGATGACAATGCACTTTTCATTATGAAGTCAAGACTATGGAGGATAATCTCACTTATGACATCACACCTCTAAAGGTCTGCAACATCTTGCTGGGGAAATCGTATTTGTATGACCTCAAAGCTACATATCAAACCAAGCCACAACATTAGATTATTTATGTGCAAGACCACTTCTACAATCTCTTTGAGTCGGTGCCCATGACCAAAGTCACCTTAGTCTCTGCCAAGCAATGTCACAAACTTGTCTTGCATGCATAAAAGTTTGTGTTGCTCATGGTTCTCCCTAACACACCTTCACAAATAACAAAGCACACTCTGGTAGTGCACACCTCTCGCACAACATCATAGTAGTAGTAACTCGACAAGTTAATGGAACACTAGAGCGATGTCTTCACAAATCTTGAAGGCTTTCTAATGCACTATGCAGTAAAACACCACATAGATTTAGTTCTTGGATCCCCTCTTTCCAATAGCCCCTTTTATCGCATATTAGTTTTGGAGAATGACAAATTTTGGGGCCAAATACAAGAGCTCCTTGATTAGGGAAAAATCAGGACTAGCACTTTTCCTTGCAGGAGTCTGGTAGTCCTCATTCCAAAGAAGGGGTTCTGGCAAATTTGCATAGACTATCACGCACTTTAAAAAATAATTGTTAAGAATTGGTACCCACTACCATGTATTAACGACCTTTTGGACCAGCTCTGAGATGCACAATACTTCACCAAGATCGACTTGAAGTCAGGTTACCATTAGGGTCCAGTCCATCTTGAAGAAATCTGGAAGATAACATTCATTCAATAGACATGTGGGATTATACGAATGGTTGGTCATGCCTTTTAGCCTAACCAATGCGCCAACAACTTTCATGTGCTTGATGGATGATCTACTCAGGCCTTTTCTCAACTCCATCATCGTCTACTTGCATGAGATTCTCATCTTCAACAAGACATGGGAGGAACATCTAGAGCACATCTCACACGTCTTAGACACCTTGCATCGACACAAGTTGTAGGCCAACTTAGCAAAGTGTAAATTTGGCATTGTACATACTCAGTATTTGGGTTACATCATTGATCTCATAAAAAATTGTGTAGATCCAGAGAAGATCAAAATGATCTAAGATTGGCCTACTCCATGCAATCTCACAGAATTGAGTTTTCTTGGACTTGTTAACTTCTACCGTAGGTTCATCCTTGGTTTCTCACACATTTCTTGGGCTCTCAACCAAATAACATGTGCAAAATCTAAGTTTAATTGGACTCATGCGAAATAATGTGCTTTTGAGGCACTCAAGCAATGCCTCTACACAATGTCTATTCTCACAATGCTTGACATTGCACATTCCTTCAAAATTCACACTGATACATCTGATTACACACTCAATGTAGTGCTCATGTAGCATGGGCATCAGGTCGCATACCACTCAGATACATTCGATGACTAGTGTAAAGGTATTCCACCTATGAGAAATATTATATGTTGTTCAAACAATCAAGTAATGGCATCGCCACATTTTGGGGAAGGAGATAGTTGTTCATTTAGATCACAAGCCACTTTAGTTCTTGCAAATGTAGAGCATGCTAGATAATGCATGACACATGAAATGGATGAATTAACTGCAACAATTCCATCTCATGATCAATCACAAGAAAGGGAAGGACAAGGTAGCAAATTTCCTTAGCCAACCATCTATTCACGTGCTCATCACTGTGTTGGACATGCAACCACAACTTCTTAGATTGGGTATCCCTCTATTCAGTTAATCAGGACTTCACAATGATTTACATTAGCCTAGTGCAAGGTAACCAAGTTTAAGAGTTCTACTTGCATGATTAGCTTCTTTACAAGCTCAGTCATCTCTATGTTCATGGTGGTGCACCTCACCAATGGCTCATCTAGGAGGCACACTATGCCAAGACCTCAGGGCACTTTAGTGTGATAAAGACTCTAGCCGCATTGCAATCACACTTCTTCTATCCACACATGTGCATAGACATGAAATGCCACATTAATTCTTTCATTCTTTGTTGCATCGCCATGCCCACAAATAGGGAGCTAAGAATTTACACACCTCTACTGATTCCATCCAGACCATGGAAATCTATCACATGGATTTCATGATTGGGTTGCCTACGATGAGATGCCAGCATGACACTATGTTCATTGCAGTGGATAGGTTTTCCAAGATGGCTATCATGGTTTCTTGCAAGAAAGACATTGACGTAGTTGGCATTGCACAAGCATTCTTCAACCATGTTTGGGTTCATTTTGAGCTTCCAATACCATCATTTTCGATCAAGATTTGCACTTTGTAAGTCACTTTGGGCAAGCGTTGTAGGACTTGATGAGCATGTTACTATATCAATTGAAAACTTTTCACCCATAGACAAATGGGCAAACCAAAGTGGTCAATCGCACACTTGTTCATCTTATGCAAATGTACAACCATGCACATGCTTGCACTTGGGATGATAATCCCTTATACATTCAACATGTCAATAATAGAGCCCTTCATAGCTCTACAAGTCACAATCCATTCCAGACATGTCTTAGGGTTCAACTTTTGACACCTCTAGACATCTCCTATTGCACCAACTGACACTAAGTCATGCACATAGGAATGGGAAGCAGATAAAGCCATGAAGTTTCTAGATACATCATCTATTCATCAATAGGTTCAGAATATTACCTCTTACACATAAGCAAAGTACAAGGAACACCATGACACACATCATATACCTCATGTATTCCAAGTTGGTGATAAAGTTTGGCTTCTCCTTCAAAAGAAATGCTTCAAAGGTTCACATAGAAAGATCAAGCTTCTACATATGGTCCTTACACCATTTTGTGTTCAATTAGTGAGAACACCTTCATTCTCAATCTGCGTTCATACTTGGACATGCATCTAGTCTTCAATGTGGAACTTTTCAAGCCCTACACTCCACCGCTTCTTGAGCTAACAATGACACACCATCCTTTTGATTTGGATCCTAAACACTTTCACCCTATAGAATAGGCAGGCAAGCACGTAGGCACACACATAGGCACGTATGCAAGCACACATGCATGCATGCATGTAGGTAGGTAGGTAGACATGCACACATACACACATGTAGGTAGGCAGGTAGGTCGGTAGGCAATCAAGCATGCAAGCAGGAACACATGTAGGCATGCACACATGTAGGCATGCAAGAACCTAGGCACACATGTAAGCATGCACGCAAGAAAAAACAAAATCATGTAGGCAAGCACACATGCATGCAGGAAAACACACAAGCATGTAGGCAAGCACACAGGCACACAAATATGCATGCACACACAAAGGCACACATATGCACATAGGAACACATGCAAATAGGCAGGCAGGTAGGTAGGCACACAGACATGCATGTATGCATGCACATATGCATACAGGCACACACACACGTAGGTAGACAAGCATGCAAACACGTAGGCAGAAATGCAGGCATGCATGCACACATGCAGACAAGCACGCATGCACACATGTAGGTAGGAACACATGTATATATCCAAGCATGCATGAACACATGTATGCAAACATACACACACACATATATGCTTACATGCAGGCATGCAGGCAAACACACATGCACGTAGGCACACACACAAGCATGCACACACACACAATTATCAATGGAGAATATTACAAAAAATAAACTCATTAGGTAATGAATGTGTGTGTGTACACACACATGTATGTAAATGTATGTGTGTGTATATACAAACACACACATATACATTTATTTGTGTGTGTATACACATACATACATATATGTATGTATGTATGTGGTATACATACATAGAGAGAGAGAGAGTGGGGCAGGCACTTATCATGTGATATCTATAAAGTTTAGTATCTATCAATGACCTTTCCCAAATTCAATGTATATTATTTTGCATTCAATTTTATATTATGTTATCTGTGGAGATACACCAGTTCAAACAAGTGGTCAATAGGAGGGGGTTTTAGGTCTTCAAACTTTTGAAATTATGCTACCCAAATATGAGATGGAAAAGTCAAATTCAAATTAATTTTGGCAACCCCTTTTCTCGTTATGTTAAATGAAAAAAGTAAACAATGATAGAAAACAACATGAAATGAAACAATTGAATTAATTATGTGATTTATGACACTTATCATTTGAGGGGGCAATGTGTTAGGAATGCACCGACAAGATGTGGCTTATTTCTTGTAACACCTATATTAAGTTGGGATTAGTGCTTAGGTGATTATTTTTTCTGAGAAGGAATTTATTCCCAAGCCTTGTGAGACACTCATCCTCCTCTACAAGAATTTCCCATGTGTGGTGTTAAGAGGTACATCATGTCATTCACACAGATGTAGGTGCATATGTAGATGTAGGAAAGGGGTCTTGTTTATATAAAGCCAAACTATTTATATGAGTTATCATGCAATTTGGAGAGAGGATCATTCTATTCCAAAGCAAAAGATAAAAGATGCAAGTTTAACATACCACAAAGTTAAAGATGAAGATTCAAATTGGGTGGGTTTAAAGTTTAATACATTTAGAAAGCTCTTGAAAGTCTTATGCAAAATAACAGTGAAGGTTTTTGAACATGGCATCCAAGATTGGAACTAAGTTGAGATATCATATTGCGATGCATATGATTTGGGAAAATTTATTCTTTGGACGTGAAGCAAGTGATGGAAAATATGGAAACGTCAGCTTGGAAACAAGGTTTTAAAGTTATGAGGACATAGTCCCACATTAATCACAGGAAGCCTATTGTATATTTTAATTTTGAGCAAATGAATCAAAACTACCACAACATAGGAATTTTACCCAAAATGCACAATACACTCAATAGGAGAGATTATGGAAGCAAATCAAAAATAATAAATAAATTCTTACCATTGACTTACTCATCTTATCCTTTTTCTAAGATCTTCAATCCAATTCTTCAAGAATTTTTTATTTTGCTTGTGGATTGCTATGGATAGACTCAAAATTTTGACAGAATGATAGCTTGATCAATGACTTTGATTATAGCATGGATTTCCTGCACACTGCTTTGGTTCCCCCTTGGCCATGGAGGAGTGCCTTGTTTAAATAGAAAGGAGGGAAGATCAATGGCCATTATTCAAATTTGGCTATAAGAGATCAATGGTGGAGGATTATCCAAGGAATTGAAAATTCTTTGGATGATTTTAGAGGAGGGAAGGTTCTAGAGGTAGAAGCCTCTAAAATCTATTTTAGGAGTCAAATCATGATTAGTGGTGGATTAGTCATATGATTAGGTGATTCTAGAGAATCTAAGGGGGTAGACTTGTAAGAAAGCCTAGGAGTACGTAGGTAGGTGGATCATGGGAATTTTAAATTTCCAAGTAATGGATAAGTGGGGCTATGATAAGATAATAGGGATTTAGGAAAATTAATAGATTGGTGGGGTAGGAATAATGTTAGTGAATGAAGAAATGGTGAGGGGAGATATTAGATAAATGACTAAGATTAGGATAAAAAAGATAAATTAGTAGGATTAATTAAAATAATTAGGGCAAGCAGAATTTAGTGTATACATTTTTCCCCTCTTTGAAAGGGCATTGTGAGTGGAGTGAAGTGGAAGGAGTAATGGTATTTCAAAGAAAAACCATTTCTTAGATGAATGTTAATAAATTATCTTAGGGGATATGATGCCCCCTCGAGGGGACATGCAGGGAAGAATGTCAAAAGAAAAAATGATGGGTGGGATGTGACAAATAGACAGGGGGATGGGATGTGAGAAAGATGATGAAGAAAATAAAATCTCCCTAAATAGTGAGCTACAAATGGATTATGTCCTTGGCAAATACATATGCACAAAGAGTGAAAATAATAGTGTCACGGTTGTTGACACATCCCAAGGGGAATCAACCGTAACATGATGATGATAAGATTAAAAGACCGCAAGCATTCAATGTATCCCAAGCAAGGATGCATGCAAGGGAGAGTTATAGGCCATGATAAGACATTGATTTAATGAGATTACTGATGAGTGTAGCTCAAAGCTAAAGTTGATCAATATGATGAAGAGGATGTGAGAGAAGAGATGATATGGCCGAGTGACCAAAAGATGAAGGCAAAGAATTAGACTACATTGCATTGAATCAATGAGTCATATTGTGATTAATAGTGATGATGCCCCTAACAAGGACACATGTAAGGGAATGATATATGATGATGAAGTTACGATTCTGGTCATGCCCCAATTGAGGGAAGAAACTATAAAATTTAAATGATGAATTGACCAATTAATGATAATGGATGATGGATGAAGAAATATGAATGTTGTGACGTGTCGAGCCTAATCAAAAAGTGCGGTCAATCGATGAAAAAGATTAGGGAGATGATTGCGAGTATAGTGATTGATCAAGAGACCAGTTAATGAATTATTGATATTATAGCTCAAGGATTTGATTGATACAATACTTGAGGATGATGAGGGACACGAGAGTGGCCAAGCTGACTTTAGGCACACCATGTGACTGAGCGCTACCTACAGAGTCTGACAAGACCTCATGCCAATGTAGTTCAAAATATATTAGAGGATGACAAGATAGATTAGAGGATGATGATGATGATGATGATGATGATGGATGTTAGACATGTTAGTGGTTAGATAGAGTATGTGACTTAGATGAAGATAAATGATTTTGGAAATGAGATGTTAGATGTTAGAGAGATGTCAAGTGATCGACTAGAGGGATGATATATGATTGGTTAGAGGATATAGATGTCATGATAAAAGGACTTGGAGGAATGACTAGATATTAGATGAGTGAACTTGGATGATTAACTTTATGATGGGATGAAGCTGATGAGATGGATTAGGATAAATGATCAAGCCATCATTGTTGTAATAAGGCTCATCATAGTCTAAGTAATCCGATAAATATAGCACTTGGTAGTTTGCCCCATGATATAATTATGACCAAGAGGATGTTGTGCCAAAGTGCATTGGCAAATAGTGAACTCTACATCATCGAGGGCACCTAAAAGCATCATTGTAGCTTTGGCAACCTCATAGCATCCACATTCATTGCCCAATAGACAAAAAGAGACATGATGTAAGACTAAAAATAAATATAAACAAAACATAATACAAACAAGATATAGACATGTAAACAAGTTAAACAACAAAGAGTAGATAAGTAACACACACAAGTACCTACATCCAGTGTCATTATGTCTTTTCTAAGTGTCATGATGAGAGTTGATGAGATGAGGGATTGGGTGATGAGTTAAATGAAGTGGGTCATGATAATGTGGATTTGGATTAAGGATAAGAAGTTGGCCAAGGTATGGACTTGGACAAGACCAATGACTTGGATGAGGATAAGGATTTGGATAAGGATATGGATTTGGACTAGACAATGGACTAGAATTAGGATAAGGCTATAGAAGACAAGAGGACAAGATGACTAGGATATTGGGACAAGGCAAGATGATAAGAGGATAAGATGGGTAAGACCTTAGATAGGATGATTGGGACATTTAAGAATGTATAGGACAAGATGACATGTGACAAGATACTTTAGATGTTTTTGGATTTTATGATTCTTGGGATTTTTGATATATTTCATTTTTTTGGTCTTTTTGGAATATGTATATACATTATACAATGAGGGTTACTAGCAAAGGGAATATCGAGCCTAACAATTGGGATAAGGACAAATGGAATGATGGAGGGGATGCCAAAAGGATGAGGGTGATGTGAAAAAGTGATTGAGGATGAAGGAAGGATGTGACTAGGGATCACCAATGATCACATCAAGAAGGGAACCGGATGTTTAGTTATCTGAGTGTTCACTGGAGGATATACCAAGATCATTTCAGAGCATTCTCAAGACACCTTCCACATTCTTTATGAAGGCCAAGACTAGAAGAAAGAATGGACATAATAGGAGACATGATATGATGGCAGATGATGGGTAAGAAAAGTGGACAGAGGGATTGGAGAGGCAAGGATGAGAGGGATAGAATGGATTTTGCTCCCAAGTGTTGAGATAAAATGCAGACAATAGATTGTTTCATGATGATGTCTGAAATTGGTTTCCATCATGGTACTTTCCCAAGGCATCAAAAGACTAGTTTTCACCATTGGACGAATGATTTTTTATTTTTTATTTTGTTTTATTTTATTTTTTTGACTTTTCTAAATTTTTGACTATTTTGACATTTCAATTTATTAGACATAGGTGTGAGATGCAATAATGCTGACACTTGATGGATTTTTAGGCAATACCTATTTTGGATATGTGTGATGTTAGGTTCATCTTATCTCCACTAGATGTATTAATGTCTTGGTGACCTTCATTGATTATTGATTTGGACCCCTCCAGATATTTAGACTAGGTGTCTTCGTCACCCCTATAAGAGATAATGCCACTGAAGTGGGTGATGTGAGGTAAGGATTGGATTAGATCTTGATGTTGATGGGGGTGATTGGACTTGAATTAATGATAAGATCATGAGAGGAAGGTGTGATGGGTGATTGGGTATCAGGACTAGCAATCACACACATTGTTAGAGATTGTGGACATTCCTGATTTGATTGGTTCCATGTGACAAAAGATTGCAGGATATGCAAGATGCTTTGAATTTGTGATTCATCTTTGATTTGATTATTTTATGGATTATCAACCATATCAATGGTGATTTTGACATTATTTTGATTTGTTGAATGGATTATTTCTTGATTTCCCTATAGTGCCTGATTTTGGGCTTCACTAGATGAAATTGATTTTTGACTTGATAGATAGTGATTATTTTGACTTTGATTAGGTTGATGATTTTAATTTTCTTGATTTTGACTTATGGGATCAAAGATGATTTGATTTATGACTTTTTGAATATGGTATTGGACCTTTACATTTGTGGCACACATTATGTTTCTCGAGGAAGGGTCCAACAATGGATGTTCATGTTCGTCTTTATGAAGGGAGGTGATTAAATGATCATTGACAGGAAGAAAAGAATCAATGATGGATAGAGGTGTGGGATATGGCATGATGAGGTCAATGAGTGGTGGTGGGGCAACCTGGTCCTCGTAGGGTTTCCTAAGAGACCTAGTTTCAACATCAAAGAAAATCTCCTCAAGATCAACAAAAGGATCACTAAGACTAGCTGTAGTATACATGTCTGAAGTAAGATCAGATCCAATCTGATGATATTCAATAGATAAATATTATAAGAACTCGGTTATGACTTCTTCATCCTAATTAGGATCAAAATATATGCCTGGTAACTGATTATCATTTGAATTAGAAGTATCTTCAAAAAGGTAAACATAGTCACTGTCTACTATAATATCTGTCAGGGATGATGTTTCTAATGAGGAATCTAATTCATATATTGGTGTTAAACATGATCCTAATGTATATAACACTTGTATTGACTCTGATGTACATGATGCAATGCTGCTAGTATAAGATTCATTATTCTTAATTGACATCTCAATGTGGGGTCTTTGATATGATGGACAAAGGGTGAGATGATGGAAGAACAATGGATTCAACAAAGATAGACCCATGAAAGGACTCATGAGGGATGGAAGGTCTAGGATCATGAGGTATAGAGTCATCTTCGATAGAGGATTTGTCAAATATGGGGGGACCATGGAAGATGGATGTGGTGTCTTGACCTTGGCTTGGAGAGGGAAGGGCTTGATCATGATCGAGAATGGAATCTTGGCATTCTTCTTCTTATTCACCCAAGGAGGTAAACTCATCCGATTCATTCTAAATTTCTATATCACCATGTTTGATGAGGTCTTGGAAGTAGTTTTTGAAATTATGACATTGAGTAATGGTATGCCCCCAAGTTTGATGATATACATAGTATTGGTTAGATTTATACCAAGAGGACTTAGGCTTGATGGGGTTAAGATGTCATATGGGTGGATAGACCATCATGTTAGTGATAATAAGTTGGTGGAAGAGGGATTTTAAGGATATGGGAAGAGTAGTATATGGGTTTTATTCACTTCTTAACTTAGATGTGGAAATATTAGTCAGTGGATCAAGTGGTTGTTGATATGACTAGGTGAGTGGACTAGAATTAGATGAGGTGGCCATAATTGGATTCCATTTGCTAGAGTAGGAAGGGGTAGATGACTAGCTATGATAAGTGGAAAGATTATTTGAATGGTACTCACATGGAAGGGTTTGGATTGGAGGTAATGGTGGGTGGATGGGTTTGAAGTCTGTAGGATGTGGAGTGCTCATCTCAAAGAGGCGAGAAAGGAGCATATCCCTATTGGTGATGAAACACTGTTTAATCAGGGTATTGACCAAATTTGTTTTGGATTCCATGGATAAATATGGGATAAAGTATGAATTATGTGGTTCGCTAGCCCCAATCATCAAGTGAAGGGTATCAAATGGAAAGCCTATGGGATGAAGATGAGATGTGCAGAGCAAATTTGGACAAAGGCTTACTTTAGTCTGATTTCAAGTTTGACTTGATGAGATTAGATGTTGGATGGAATAAGACAATATTTAAGTAGACCAATTATGATGTGAGCTAGATGTTTGATGATTGGGATTGGATTTGAATAATTGAGCTATGACAATCTCTAAGATTGGATGAGGAGCTAGACTAGCCTGAGAGATTGATTTCAACTAGATTGATTAGATTACGACTAGTTCAAGACTAAGATGATTGAGTCAAATAGGATGTGATGATTGGATTAAAAGGTTGAGGGGATTGTGATAATAAATAGGACTCAAACTTGATTAGATACCAACAAGCTAATGATGATGACCTTGATATGATAAGAATGTTTGCCAATGTGGAAGAAGACTAGTGTTCGACTACAAACTTTATGGGAGTATTAGGGAGATGACAAGGTAGACTACGATTGGGATAGGTTGATGAGATGGTGGAAAGGTGACTAAATGAGGTCAAGATAGATGACTATTTTGGACTAGGGGACTAAGAAAGTCTAGGTGATGTGTGATTGGTTATTGATAAGGTAAACTTGGTCTGATGACACTTGAGATGATTAATGCTAAGGGTAAGTACTAATATGGAGTTAGACTATGATAAGATGTGATAAAAGGATGATAAGACTTGATTAATGATAGGGGTATAATTAATGGTGAGACTAGGATATGATGTAACTTAAGATGAGAGGGGTGATGACAAGTAGGTTAAGGCACAAGACGAAATAAGTTTGTACAAGAAAAATATGTACGAGATGATATTATGATGATGAGATAAAAATATATAAGATGATATGTGAAAGACCTATATAGGTAAGTATAAGTTTGGGTAAAAGGCTGACTTAGATCACAAATAACACTGGTCTAGCACAACACTCACCAAATTAAGCATACCACAACCCTAAGATTAGTAAATTGAATGAGAGTGTAACTCAAAGAATGCATCGTTTAAAAGCTTTGTAGGTGAGGCTATATGCCGGTGACCCATTAAGAAATCTCTCAAACCCTCTCAACCCTATTTGCACATGATGGTCACTTGTGAGCTGATGGTAACTCTAGAAGCAAGTCCCCTATTGTGGTTGCAAGGTCTTAAGCTAGGCTATACATGGTCTCTAAGGGAGTCCCTGATATATGTTAGATACAATGGGGCCCAAGTCCATGTAGGGTGTTGTCTAATGCCTATTTTAGAGAGTGAACTCTTCCCCTTCATGGATGACCTATATGGGATTAATCACTTAGCCTAATAACAACTGTCCTTAATATTTATACTCTACCAGAACACAGAGTGTGAATTAGTTTGTGGTGGTCAAATTCATAGTCATTATCCCCCTAAGACTATGGCAAGTACGTGAGTGTCAATTCCATGTCACGTTGACCCTAAAAAATAAAAATGGGAAGGCTTGTGGATGGTTTTTGATCCTCTAAGAATCATCGTAAAGATGCAAGGAGAGCATACACCACCATAGCCCTCGGGTGACAGACACACAACCAAAAAGAGATTAATTAACCGATTAATTAGATGTGAGATATATACAAGATATTTTTTAAAATGCTAATTTTTTTGATAGGTGTCCTACAAAGCAAGTGATTAGTAGTTTTAATTGGCAATCTTGAGAGGTCAACATGCAAAAGTATCATCAACACCTGTACACAATTTTTTAATAAATGAAATGAGATTATTAATCGATGATAAAATCCGTTAAAAATAGGTTAGTGCCACATTTTTGTTTGGCTCCATACCACTTTTTTAATATCAAAACCATATTTTTTAGACAAAACATCACATTTTCTAGAAAAAAAATTTAAAAAAATGTTTTTTTTGTAAAAAAAAGAGAGAAAAACATCTAGAATAATAGTATTAAAACTAACACAACTTAATTAATACTTAACAAAATCTAAAATCATAAAATGTTTTATAAATATGATAGTGAGGCATTCATAACCCATAAATATTTTTATGAAATTATTTATGAGTAAAGAGTAGTTCATCAAAACACAACACATTTTTATTAAAAAAATATATATTTGTCAAAAAAATGCACAAAATAGTAATATTAAAATTATCATAACTTACTAAATATTGAATGAAATTGAAAACCATAAAATATTCTAGAAATATAATAGTGAGGCACTCATAACCCATAAATTGTTTTATGAAATTATTTATAAGTAAATATCAATTCATCAAAACACATGTTTTTATAAAAAAACATAAATTTGAAGAAAACAATTGAGCTCAAATTCACGTTCAATTTGACTTGCAAGCTTAATACACACACTTCAAACACATAAGATCATCTCAAAAGGAGGGCGTCCCATTTTGATCTCCAAAATGTATATTGTAATTTTGAGCAAATGAATCAAAACTACCAAGACATAGGAATTTTACCCAAAATGCACAATATAATCAATAGGAAAGATTATGAAAACAAATCAGAAATAATAAGGAAATTCTTACCATTGCCTTGATTCTTTTATCCTCTCTCCAAGATCTTCAAATTGATTCTTCAAGGATTTTTGATTTTACTTGTGGATTGTTATGGATAGACTCAAAATTTTGACATAATGATAGATTGATCAATGACTTTGATTATAGCATGGATTTCTTGCACACTTCTTTGGTTCCCCCTAGCCAGGAAGGAGTGGCTTTTTTAAATAGAAAGGAGGGAAGATCAATGGCCATTATTCAAATTTGGGTGTAGGATATCAATGGTGGAGGATTATCTAAGGAATTAAAAATTTCTTGGATGATTCTAGAGGAGGGAAGGTTCTAGAGGTAGAAGCCTCTAGAATCTCTTTTAGGAGTTTAATCATGATTAGTGGTGGATTAGTCATATGATTAGGGGGTTCTAGAGAATCTAAGGGGGGTAGAATTATAAGAAAACCTAGGAGTAGGTAGATAGGTGGATCATGGGAATTTTAAATTCTCAAAAAATGGATAAGTGGGGTTATGATAATATAATGGGGATTTAAGAGAATTAATAGATTGGTGGGGTAGGAATAATGTTAGTGAATAAAGAAATGGCGATCAGGGTTATTAGATAAATGACTAGGATTAGGATAAAGGGGATAAATTAGCATGATTAATTAGAATAATTAGGGTGAGTAAAATTTAGTGTATGCAGCTATCACGGATTTTAAATATATGAATGTAAATATTGTAAATAGAATGCTCACAAGGCAATTTTTACATTGGAGGATATGATTGTCACTATGCAGGTTTAGACAATAAAGAAGTTGTAGGGGTAAAAATTTCACTTAGACCAAGATAAAAGCAAATCCCACATCTAGTCCAACATTCAAAGTATTAGATCACATATACCAAGATAAAGGCATGTAGGTGTGAATTATTAATCCCACATAGCAAAAAATTAAAATATTCAAATTATTAGTCCCACATATAGAAAGATAAAGGCATCCCACATTAGTCCCACATATTAAGATAGAGGCATCCCGTGTTAGTCCCACATATTAAGATAGAGGCATGTAGGTGTGAAGAATCAATCCCACATAACAAAAAAATGAAAACATTCAAAGCATTAGTCCCACATATAGCAAGATAAAGGCATCCCATAGTAGTCCTGCATATTAAGATAGAGGCATGTAGGTGTGAAGTATTAATCCCACATAGAAAAAAAAATGAAAACATTCAAAGTATTAGTCCCACATATAACAAGATAAAGGCATCCCACATTAGTCCCACATATTAAGATAGAGGCATCCAACATTAGTCTCACATATTAAGATAGAGGCATGTAGGTGTGAATCATTAATCTCATAGTAAAAAATGAAAACATTCAAAGCATTAGTCCCACATATAAAAAGATAAAGGCACATAGTTGTGAAAATATTTAGAGGTGAAAATCTTTATAAAATTTCAAAACATTAGTCCCAAATATACCAAGATGCACGAAAGAGGTTTATATATACCAAAATAGAGGCATTAGTCCCACATATACCAAGATAAAGGCACACAATTAAAAAACACTCAAAACATTTGCCCCACATAAACCAAGATAGAGGCACATAATTAAAAAACATTCAAAACATGAGTCCCACATATACCAAGATGGAAGAACAAAAGAGGTTATAGGTAGAATCAATAGCATTGTGTACCAGGAAACCCAACAGGGTCGTGCCTCCTTTGATTGTCAAACACTACCATGCATAACCTGTGTAGAAAAAAATGTAAAACTTTATGATAAGTCTTCATTGATGACATGTGGCAGGTAGAAATTGATGCAGAGTAGGGATGTGAAATATGTAG
Source organism: Torreya grandis (assembly GCA_037957365.1). Classification (NCBI taxonomy): domain Eukaryota; kingdom Viridiplantae; phylum Streptophyta; class Pinopsida; order Cupressales; family Taxaceae; genus Torreya; species Torreya grandis. The sequence continues at coordinate 5,132,722 of JARHVA010000333.1, forward strand.
AGAAGCAAGGAAATGGTGATGGTCATTGATCATCAATGTAAAATTGTAACTATTGATCAGGGAGGCAAAATAAGATGTGAATCTCCTTTAGCCACTATGAAATGACACTAGTTGTTGATCTTGTAGATTAAATATGATCCACCAATTAAAGGTGTGATGATTGCAGGGGTGTGGAACAAGATTTGAAATATAAAGGCACATCCCACATCAGTCCCACATATATATCAAGATAAAGGCATCCCACATTAATCCCACATATACACTAAGATAAAGGCATCCCACATTAATCCCATATATATTAAGATAGAGGCATGTAGGTGTGAAAATATTTAGAAACATTCAAAGCATTTAATCTCACATAGAAAAAAATTGAAAACATTCAAAGCATTAGTCCCACATATACCAAGATAAAGGCACACAGTCGTGAAAAGCTTTAGAAATATTCAAGTCTCACATATACCAAGATAAAGAGAAATATTCAAGTCTCAGATATACCAAGATAAAGTCACATAGGGGTGAAAAGCTTTAGAAACTTTCAAAACATTAGTCTCACATAAATCAAGATAGAGGCATGAAGGAGGTTTATACATACCAAAATAGAGACATTAGTCCCACACATACTAAGATAGAATCATATAATTAAAAAGCATTCAAAGGATTAGTTCCACATGTACCAAGATAGAGGAAGGACAGAGGTTATATGTAGAATCAATAGCATTGTGTACTAGGAAACCACATAGGGTTGTGCCTCCCTTGATTGTTGAAGAATGCCATGTGTAATTTGTGTAGTAAAGATCATAAAACTTTATGAGAAGTATTCATTGATGACATGTGGCAGGTAGAAATTGACATGGAGTAGGGATGTGAAATCTATAGAGAAGCAGAGAAATGGAGACAATCATTGCTCATCAAGGTAAAATTGTAACTATTTATTGAGGATGCAAAAAAAGATGTGAATTCTCCTTTATCAATCATGAAATGACATTGGTTGTTGATCTTGTAGATTAGATATGAGCCTCTAATTATAGGTGTGATGGTTTCAAGGTTGTAAAATAAGATGTGAAACATAAAGGCACGTCCCACATTAGTCCCACGTATATACCAAGAGTATATAACAATATAAAGGCATCCCACATTAGTCTCACATATATTAAGATAAAGGCATGTAGGTATGAAAATATTTAGAAACATTCAAAGCATTAACCCCACATTTACTAAGATATAGGTACCATAGTAAAAATAGTCAAAGTATTAATCCAACATATACCAAGACAAAGGCACATAATCATGAAAAACTTTAGAAACATTCAAGTCCCACATGTACCAAGATAAAGGAACCTAAGTAAAAACATTCAAAGCATTAGTGCCACATTTACCAAGATAAAGGTACATAGGTGTGAAAAGCTTTAGAAATTGTCAAAACAATAGTCCCACATATACCAAGATAGAGGCACCAAATAGGTTTATATATACCAAAATAGAGGAATTAGTATCACATATACTAAAATAGAGGCACATAATTAAAAAAAAAATTCAAAACATTAGTCTCACATATACGAAGATAGAGGAACAAAAGAGGTTTACATGTAGAATTAATAACATTGTGTACTAGTAAACCCCATGGAGTCATGCCTCCCTTGATTGTCAAAGACTGCCATGCATAACCTGTGGAAAAAATCATAAAACTTTATGAAAAGTATTAATTAATGACATGTGGATGGTAGAAAGTGAAGTAGAGTAGGTATTGGAATCTGTAGAAAAGCAAAGAAATGTTGATGGTTGTTGATTGTCAAGGTAAAATTGTAACTGTTGATCGATGACACAAAACAAGATATGAAATCTCTTTTAGCAGTCATGAAATAACACTAGCTGTTGATATTATAGATTGAATATGAGCCACAAATTAGAGGTGTGATGATTGCAGGAGTATGGAACAAGATTTAAAATATCCTTTAGTAGTCATGAAATGATGTTAGTTGTCAATCATGTAGATTGAATTAGATTTGTTGATCAAAGATGTGACAATCATAGGGGTGTGAAAAAAATATATGAAATCTCCTTTAAAAGTCATGAAATGATGCTAGCCATTGATATCATAGATTGAAGCATTGGTGAGGCAACACAATGGCACCCCATGGAAAAGGTGAATCTCAGGGGTTTGTTGTCAATCAGAGGTTCACACTCAAGGATTGTGGATTAGTGGTAAATCACACATGCTTTTTTATTTGCAAAGAATGGTATTGACCATGAATATTATTTGATCAGTAGAATGGTGACATGTAACAATGAACAATTGACCCAAAAATATCATTAAATTTAAAAATTAATTTAAAGATTTTTTTTTCAAATTTTAACTTTGCATGGTCATGCATGTGAGCAAAGGAGGCAATGATAAGTTTTTAGCTATATTTTGATATTTTGATATATATTTCCTCCCTTTTGTTGCATTGGAAAGTGTATGCAATCAGAAATGCATCATCTCTATAAATCAATCCTAACTCGAAGAAGATAGATCATACTATACACTTCTGATTGGGGATACATTAAATAATCAGAAACATGACCAATATGGGGATCTATTAGACCCGATTAGGGGATCTCTTATCAAAATACACAATGCTAGGAAGGGTTCCAAAGCCTCCAATCAAACACAATCATGCAATAACCCTAAGGGAGTCCTATGTTTTTATATATCTCACTAAACTAATAACAAGTAAAGTCCAATTTAGTGCTCACCAAAGTTTGTGGCACAAAGTGGGGGTTAGAAACAACAAAAGTAAACATGCATAGAAGACATATACTCACATTAATGTATATGGAATACTAATTCATAGAAGAGAAGTAAAAATACATATCTATCTACTCTTATAAAGGAGGAACAAAGTTAAGAATATTTAATTTTGAAGATGAACCCATCGAGCCTCAATCTCTCACTTGGACAAGATGCTTTGTAAGAGGTTGTTGTGGTATGTAAGGATAACAAAGATAAATTAGCTCTAGGATACACAACCTATTAATGCATCAAAAAGACTTCTCCACAAAAAAAGATCCATATCTCTAAAGAAAGCATGAAACCTTAAGCTTGTTCCTCAAGTAGAATGGTGGATAAGCAGATGCACAATAGCTCTTACTTCTTCTCTTCTTTAAATAATGGCAAAATGAACTTGTATATATATGTGGATTTAACCCTAAACCCTTCTCAAAGTTTCAACCAAAAGGTTTGACCCAATCGACCTAGCATAATTTTAGACAAAAATTTACTAGGTCACGGGCTAGGTCAGCCAAGAGCCAACACAAAACCTAAGTGAATTTCACCCAAAATTGTCTAGGGTTGACCCAGTCGGCATAGTACAGTGAACAGTCAAAAATGGGTAAAGGCTAGGAAAAGGGGGACAAAAAGTAGAAAATGGCTGAAGAGTGTGCAAATAGAGAAGAACAAGCTTAATGGAATGATTTTTAGGAGACAAGTGTGTAGATAACAAGTGGTAAAAGGGACAACAATCTTGTGAAGCAACAATGGTCTGCCCACCCCTTTCCCAATGTACCCCTTAAGGTATGCACTCAGAGAGATTAAGACTCAATAAGTTTTTATAAGATATAAAGTGTCAGTAAGTGATAAAAATTTGAAAATATTATGTGTATACATATGCCCCACTCGAAGCTCATTATGTGTCACATGAGTGCAACATGTGATGGTGCTTCAAGAATAGAACATGATAACACATAATGTTGATGCTAAGTAAAATGTAATAAGAAGCAAATAAGATAAATGAAAGGAAATAATTGAAAAACATGTACCTTTACTTACCTTAGTGCTATAGATAAAAGAGACTGCAAGAGAAGTGAAGGTGTCCAATGTGAAGAACAGTAGGTGAACTTGTAGAGATTAGTGCAAAAAATAGTCAAAAATCAAAAAATTTATAATATAGGTATATAGTAGTAGAAAATATTCTCTATGCCATCACATTTATAGAGCATTTTACAGTTCAAAAAATAGATGAGTAAACACAAAGATATAGGCAAAACAAGGAATCTGACAGAAAATATTTGAGATGAAATGAATTATGAAAAGTAAGTTTAAATAGGGTGAAAGGGAAGTCATTTATTATTTTTGACTTGTGGGTGAGAGAAAAAGAGTTCCAAGAGACCAAACGAGCTAGGATGGTGAGGAGATGAAAACTGAGATGAGAGGGACTCCCAACAATGATGACGGGTGCAGGACAGATAGGCAACTGAGAATCTCAAACTTGTTTTTGAATATTATATTGAAATTAAGTATTTTTTATAAATTTGTAATTTAGAGAAATTATAGGAACTGAAACAAAATTTAAAAAGTTGTTAAGGGTAGAAGAAACCAAATAAGGAAATGGGTTTAAATGGATCAAAGTAATAACTACCAGAAGACATTTATTATTGGCAATGAAAGGGGTCGATAAGCAAAACCAACTAGGTTGACCTAGTCAACCTAGTAGGCTAAAAATTTGCTAAATCCACACTGTTGACCTAGTAGGTATGTGCCGACTTTGTTTATTTTTTAGACTACCAACTTAGTACATGATTGCTAACTTAGTAGAAAAATCCACTATGATGACTTAGTACTAAAGGTGGAAAAGTAAAGGGTTGACTTAGTTTGTTAAGTCAACCCGATCAAAATAAAAAAAATTGGTCAACTTAGTGTTTGACTAAGTGACCAAAAGAGTACAAAAATGCGTGAAATAGGTTGAAAGAGTGCTAAAAAGGCCCATGATGGTTGAATGAGTACTAGAATGGTCAAATAGGCTGGAAATAGGTCGAATAGATTAAAAATGGATAGATTAAAGCAAATTAGGCTTGTTTTTGTTTAAAATTTGAAAAGAATGTATTTTGATTAAAAATGACATGGAATATCTAATACATCTTTTGTTGTTTTATGGTTGTAGGAGTGTCCAAGGTTTTGACATTTGGTAGATGTAGTGTGGTTCCCAAACCTTTTGGAGTGATTATCAGCTGAGGATCATTCGAGATTAATTGCATTAGGTCTATGCAGGATTATAGATATGTGTAGGATCCCATTGAGTTTAGATTTAATAGTCATGTTCTTGGGAGCTTGGGAATGATTGACTAATATGTTTAGGTGGGAGGTGGATGAGGATACCATTGAGGTGGGAATCACCTTAAAGGACATCCATGTGATCCTTGGACTACCTATAGGAGGTACACCCATGGTCATGGGAGTACTAGATGGATAGGAGGAGAAGAGAGCCTTAACCATATGGGTGATAGGTTTAGGAAGGATATATGATGAAATAAGAGTTAGTCTATTTGACATTTATACCTATCAGATTTTGGATATCTTGAAGGTGATTATAAGACTTGTGACAACATTGATGTCATGTCACAAGTTAGATAATAATATACCATTATATGTGATAGCCTTATGCTATACTATATTGGAGCACAAAGTATTTTATGATTAGGTTTTGTCATCTAGGTATAACTTATGCATGACATGTATGGGATGTTATCTAGAGGGTAAAAGTATATAAGGCCTATTATATTGTTGATTTTATAGATATATGAGAGGTTCCCTATGTATCATCCAATTGGGTTACCCCATGTGGTCAATGATAGGTTATTTTGGGTACAAAGGTGGTGGCAAGATCAGGTAGCATGGGTCATGCCCCACATGCCAGTGCTACAAACAGTTAGGTTAGTAGACATTATGTGGTAGCCTTATGGGCACATTGCTATGGTATGGCCAAGATGGGAGATAGTGGCACTAGCATTAACACAGATAAAGATTACAGACCACTATACCTAGTGGATAAAGATGCATCTAGTGGCACATGTACTACGATAGATGGGACACCCTCACCTAATGACACCAATAGTGGTGCCCATATTTTGGGCCAAGCATGTGAGAGAGGCAAAGGGGAAAGGAGGATTAGGGCCACTAGTTGTTAGGCCAATGATCAGACCATGGAATGAGAGACCATGGTCTAGTTGAGCATGATATGAAGCAAAAGAGAGGAGATGGATGCAGAAGTGCTAGAGTTAACACTGCCAAGACCACAATAGGAGGAGTAATGACCACCATGGTCACATCATCAATGAAGGCATTGACAATAAGAGAGAGAAAAGACATTGTCATCCTAGATGACCCATTAGGTGAGCCAGGATGGAATTGGGTGATAAAGATACCACTTAGGCATAGCTTGAGACGAGCATGAGTGGTGACCTCAAGATTTGCATTTGGGTGGTAACCTAAAAATGGGGTACTCAATGGATGCATTGATGGGGAGACCATGCTCAATTATCATGCAGATGGTGATACGGTAGTAGGAGACACAAATAATTAATAATAGATGGTTTTGAAATTTTCTTAAGTTTATTTGAAATAGACTATAGATAGATAGATTTTGAGATACATCAATGATCTAATATCTATCTAGTGTGATTTTTTAAAATGTTGTAGAGGAGGAGATCAGATGGGTATATTGAGTGATGCGAACACTCCATTAGATATTTGATGTGGCATTGGCTCTCTATGACCTGGTGACACTAGAGGACCCTGAGATAGATTCTACCCTAGGGAGCTAGTTTAGACTGGTTTGAGAAGTAATGAGATGAGTATGGGTGTATAGGGAAGAGACATAACCACCAATAGGTGTGGGAGTGGGAGAGGCATAGGCAGGTAGACCTTAGCTTAGGAGAGAGCCACACATATGGATACCATGACCCAACTAACATAGGTACATGCCTAGATAGTGTAGGTACAAACCTAGATGGCTAACCTACAAAGGCAGGTCACATGATTGATATTTCGGACAACCTCTTTACAATGTACCATTCAAAGGCGATAGTCTGAGGTATCTACAGGCAATCTGGCTAGGCCACGAGATAGACAAGATAAATTCCAACCATAGAGATAAGATGATATATATTATTGTAATTTGTATTTAAACACATGATATATATATATATATATATATATATATATATATATCTTATTTTAGCAGTTGGATGTTAATTTTATGTGTTTGTATTATGGTTGTGGTTGTGAATGTTTGTGGATATAATTCTTTCTAGCACATGTATTTATATATTTTTTGTATATGCTATATGAAATATATGAATTGTGGTTTCTTTTTGAGCATTATGGAAGACACATGCATGGTAAAAAAAAAGGCAAAAAGACTTGATAAAATGTAATCAATAAAAAATGCACTACATACTGTTTCATGTTGGAAAAAGTGTAATAACAATAAAATGATTAAGTATAAAGAATCAAATGGTGGTAAACAAGATGGTAAAAAGTTTGTTTTTAAACCAAGAGAAAAATTAGCACCAAATTAAAACAAGTAAGATCACACTAAATCATTTTGGGAAGTATGAAAATAATGTAATAAAGTGGATGTTGATTTTATGTGTTTGTATTATGGTTGTGGTTGTGGATGTTTGGATATATTTCTTTCTAGCACATGTATTTATATTTTTGTTGTATATGCTATAGGAAATATATGAGTTGTGGTTTCTTTTTTAGCATTATGGAAGACACATGCATGGTAAAAAATAAATAGATAAAAAGATTTGATAAAATATAATCAACCAAAAATATACTACACACTATTCCATATTGGAAAATGTGTAATAACAATAAAATGACTAAGTATAAAGAACCAAAGGGTGGTAAACAAGATGGTAAAAAATTTGTTTTTAAACCAAGAAAAAAATTGGCACCAAATTAAAACAAGTAAGATCACACTAAATCATGTTGGAAAGTATGAAAATAATGTAATAAAGTGGAAAACACATGAAAATGAAATGGTATAAAAACAAATCAATCATACTAAATCATGTTGAGAAGTATTAAGAGAAAAATAAAATTTAGAAAAATTGGTCTTAAATTTATCACACTAATTCAAGTTGGAAAGTATGAGAAACTCGAAAAATGGTTGGATTCTTACATGCAATCAAAAATATAAGAAGATAAAAGTGAAAGAGTAATGAAGTAAGCATAAAACTTACTAAATCAAGATGTGAAGCATGTTAATGATGTGTAACTTCATAATCAATCACATCTTATCTCATATTTGACACATGTAATTTTTGATTGTGACTTAGATTATTAAAAATTTTTGTGAGGAAGGCTAGGTCCTATCCATAGTCTTACATTGTAACTCACAAAGGGAACACCAATGAGGTAGAATAAATATAAATATCTAATAAAAAAATAAATGTATGTAATATAAATGTGAAATTATGGTAATTTTTGAGGAAGATGAAGTCTTATCCATGGTCTTACAATGCAACTAACAAATGAAATTTATAGGGGGAGTGCTTAGTGAACAAAACAATATTTCTTTAGAGGAAATATGAAAAATGTAGGGTGTGAATGAAGGAATGTAAAAATCATAACTTAAGCATCTTATGAGAAGACATTAGGAGATAGGAGACATACTAAGGACATGAGAAGACACTAAGTGACCAGTGACCATAAATGTACAAAGGAAACCTATTCTCTATAGACACAAAGTTGTGTAGAAAAATAAGCATGCTAATAAGATCAACTCACGAAAGTAGATTGATATAAAAAAATTAAAATGGACCTACTTTCCCATGATGTGTTCCCTGTTCCCTAAGACCCCTTACAAAACTATCAGTCTATTGCGAAGATTGGATACTTGCATGAGAAAGTAAGTAGCATTATTATTTTTTATTCTCCTTTTCTAATCTACTAGCCTATCACACTCTAATGGACCTCAGTTCTATTGTGAGGCCAACTATGGAGTTTAAGGATCCATTGGTGAGGGAAAGTCCACAGGTGAAGGATTCATAGGTGGAGGAATAGGAGATGAAGAAGGGACCACAGGAGGGGGTATAACCACAAGAGGTGGAACCATGGGGGAATAAGGGGGATCCTTCTTATGGGAATGACCTGTGGAGGAATGGTAGAAGGTGTATAAATAGTTAAGATAATATCTTTAAGGTGATACTAAAAGATTCAATAATAATTGATGTGATGGGTGCCATATTGGTGCCAAAGATAATACACCTCTCCATATTTAGGAATATACTCAGGTATACCTTTGGGGGAGGTATGGCCTTTTTTGAGTACTGAGGGGTAGAAGGACATAAAGTGTCAATATGTTACGTAGCTTAGAATAATTCATGGATGAACGATTATTTATGTCATAGAAGTAACATATATGCTTATGAGTAGTCTTAGTAGAAGTAATCACAAGAGGATGTGTAATAAAAATTAAAGGAGTTAGGGAAGGCTTGTCATCCCATTTGGTGGGAAATGGAGACATCCGTGATAAAGGAAGCAAACCATCACCAAGAAAAGGTGGTGGTGGGGAAGCGATTGGACTAGGCTCAATGGAAGGACTGATGAGATTATAAGTAGGGATAGAATTAGTTAAAGCAGGAGTAGGAATGGGATCCAAAGTAGGCTCTAAAGAGGGAGGGACAAAGTCTACATAAGTTTGAAGGAGAGTTTCATGCATCTTGAAGATAAGTAGGCTATAAGGGTCTTGGTACCTAGCAAAGTGATAGGGCCTAGTCATAACATGATCCATAAGCATAATACTACAGGGTTCTTCAAAAACTAGAGGTGTCCACACCATCTCTACCCTACAATAAAGAGAAAAAATGCTAAAATTAAGAATTATATATGATGAAATATGACAATATACACAAAAAACTAAAGTAAAGAGGAACGATAATAGACAATCTTAGTGTCACAGGCTTGAACAAGACCACTTAGGAATAGATCATCTAAGGTATAACCATCATTATAATCAAGTGTATTAAGATCAATGACATAGGTAGGGATGACATTGTCATCTGATAAGGTGTGATGAATGGAATGTTGAGTCTTAGTCAGGACAACATGGATGTCATCATAAGGTGGTTTACGAGAATGAGGTTGTAAAGAAGCAGGAAGCTGAGAGATGAAATGAAGTGAGAGATCATAAGTTTTAATATTGAGATTGATCTCATCAAACTCATTATCATCAAAATCTAAGAGGTTAGGATGAATATTCCTAATGAGTTTAGGATGATCATTGTAACCTTGAGTGAAATTAATGAGAAATATGAATCATTGAGACTCATGAAATGGAACACTGGGCAAAGGTTCAAGAGTAGGAATCTTGAAGACACTATGGTCTTGGAATTGTTTAAAATTTTAAGGGTTAGTATCACCCTGAATCCTATAAATGGCTCCATTGTGAGGGAATTTAATGCATTAATAGGTAGAAGAAACAACTTCTCTCATATGGTGAGTCCATGACTTACCAAGCAGGATGTTATAAGATAGAAGAAAATTAAATATCATCACCTTCATGTGAATGGTAATAGATGGGAAGCCACACACAAATTAAAGGAGGTATTTTCATTTGATCATATCCTTGACATGTGTTGTGTGTGGATTTGAGATTACATTCAGAATATTCAAGGGTTTTGATAAAATCAAGAGAGGCAACATAAGTGCCAGAACCTTCATCAATCAAAATTTGGACACTAATGAATAGAGTGGGATCATCCACATGAAGAAGAATCTCATTGATAATTATAGAAGCAATGATAAACTTGAGGGAAAGATAAGTGTCCATTTTTTCATCCAAATAGATGGACATCTCTTCACACTGTTGTAATATGCTATCTTCAGATCCAAATAAGGTTACTTCACATCCTACTAGGGGAGAATGAGGGATGTTCATTTCAAACAAAAGTTACATAAGATGATTAAGAATATATAGATAGGCCCTCATAAGCTCAATAAATAAAATTTAGGATGGGAGATTAGTGAGTTCTATAATAGGATCCCATTCATCATACCCCATAAGAAGATTATTAGAAATAAGTGCATAGTGTTGAAGGAGGTCTTTAGAAGGAGGAGCCAAATCACATTGGAATTTATGTTGATAAGAAGGAGAAGGTTTAGAAAAAGGTTAGAAATTATGTTGAGAAGATGAAGTAGTTGGTGCAAGTTGGTTTTGAGAATCATTAGAAGAAGTGTTGATAGAAGCTTGAGTATCATTGGTGATAGGTAAAAAAGTTGGAAGAATGGCAAAAATAGAATGGGAAGTGTTATTCAAGGGAGGAATTGGAATTGGGTCATCAAAATTTATAAGGTCATCTCGCCCCAACTCATTTACGTGAGTTGGAGAGGAATCTTGGATAACATGAAATGTATGAGACAATGGAGGGGTGTAGATGGGTTGAGGATCAATGAAAGTAACCACCCTTCATATTTAGTCATACTAACCACATTTTGTTTAGGAGTTGGGTCAATAAGACTTTATATATTGTTGGTGGAAGGGGTGGACTTTTCTTGGCTATATTGGTAATTTAGAAGAGGGTCTTTATAGATGGCCAAATGAGCATTAGGTTGATTCAAAGCTTAAGGTTTAGTATTAGTTTTATGGGCTTTGAAAGTAATGTCATATGCTTGTTGGCATTTTTGAATGATAGAATCATGATCAAAATTAGGACCAAGAAGAAAATCCATATCCAAATTATGAAGTTGCCTACAAGTCTCATGAGAATGATTCTAAATAGTGTGAACCAACAAAATTTATTTGGATCATACCAAGATTTCATAGTATGAGTGGGATCAAGTTCTCGTAGAAGAGGCTTAGGTAGATGTTTGAGTAATTTTGCTAAGAATAAGGGTTTTTAAACATTGATATTAATAGGTGAAGATAAATGATGATTGATGAATAGTTGAGAAGAAGTTGGTTTCAAAGATTGGTTAGGAAAAATAACTAGAATAATGTGAATGGTATCATAAGAGTCCATGACACCATCATTGGTAGCATGATGATTCTTGTTCTCGAGTAAGATACGGGTACTTATAGAAGGTTGGGGTGGCTTGAATTGATGCATAAGGAAATATTGACATTTTACTTAGTTAATGGCCTCCTCTAAGGTATGTGGAGAGAGAGTGCAGACCCAATATTGTAATTTGGGAAAAAAAGCATTGGTAAAGAGATGGAAAAGGTTATCATTGGCCATATTATGTTCAAATTTGTTGGACAATGTTTTTTGCCTTTTAACAAAAGCTTGGGAAGTTTCATTTTCAAGTTTCTTATAATTAATAAAATGGGCCAAGGTATTCTTAGGAAGATCACTAGTTTGGAACCCTTGGACTAGAGCATTTACTAAATATTCCAAAATAGTAATAAAATGAGTTTTCAGTTGATTATACTAATCTAAAGCATCACCCATGAGGGTTTTGGATAATATCTTGGTAGTAGTGAAGGTATATAATTTGACCTAGTATTTATAGAGATTTTTAAATGTTTTTAGATGAAGAGTAGGATCAATTGATCCATTATAATAAATGGTAGGGGCGATACCTCCTATATCGATATTAACAATTTGAGATGTAAGAGGCTCATTTTGAAGATGTTTAATTGTCTTGTTGATAAGAGGAGGTTGAGGGAAGAGGAGGTGAGGGAACATTTTGGGGTTTGAAGATGCATAAGGTGGTTTTGCATTCTCAACATTTGATTTGTATTATGAGCTTAAAAAGTATTCATTTGATCAATCATTTGTAATAAAAGTTGATGGGTTTGAGTTGCATTGTTGGCATTTTCAACATTAAAATTGGAAGATGTGGCTTGGGTACCACTATTGGTATTAGTAGGATCTTGAGAGAAACTGTTAGAATGTGAGGCACTAGTGGCAAAATTTTCATGTGTGTTAAAAGATGGACTAATGAAGGGATGAAAAGAGGAATCACTAGAAAAATGATTACCATGGGTAGCAAATGATGCACTAGTGGAAGAGTTGAGGAGAGAAGGTCTTGGGAGAGGCCCACTAGATGTAGAACCTATCATGTTAGTGGAGATACTAGGCATGGAGGTGTAAGAAGTTAAAGAAGTCATGGTATGAGAAGGGATCAAAATAGAGGGAAGATGCTAAGAATTAAAGAAAATAGTATCCCCAAATCCATGTGAGAATGTGGGAGAAGGTGAATGAGGCTCTTTAGCTTGAACATTAATCATGATATGGTAAATGGTAGAAGGATCTTTTCCTTGATGTTGAGAAAATTTAGAGATAAAGAAGAGCATTTCAGGGGTATTCTCTAATTTGGGTTGATCTTCAATGGAGAAGAGAGGATTATTAAGTGAAGAGGAATGAGGATAGGTCCTATAGTTTGTTGTATGAGTGGCTATATGAACATTACTCTAATATAGGAGAGGAACCCTAAGCTGCTTATGGGAGACCCTATGAGGGTTGATAAGACTCATCATATATGTTGAATTTAACTCAGTGTTTTATTCAAATAGAAAATTCATGATGAAGGAGAAGGACTAACTAAGGCAAAAATGATGCAAAGATAAGGAAATAAAAAGTGAAAAAAAACTATACAGAGTTGACGGGGTCGACCTAGTATAGAAAAAAGAGTCTAAAAAGCGTATAGAGTTAACAAGGTCAACCTAGTACTAGAAATAGGGGTTGAAAAAGTGTATAGAGTTGATAGGGTTGACCTAGTACTAGAAATAAGAGCTAAAAGAGTGTGCATAGTTGACAGGGTCGAACTAGTACGAAAAATAGGACAAGAACAAACAATCTATAAGAGATTGTGTTGAGCAAAACAACTGTGTACTAAAACAAGAATTTTTTTCAAGTACTTTAGAAAATGATAAATGAAAGGAAACACACAATCAATTGGGTCAATAAAGTTGATCCAATTGAGGAACACATCAAAAAACCTTACACCAATATTGGGTAATGAAAGTTTTTGAAATGCAAAATAAAATTGCGCAAAGGGCAAACAATCAACTTGGAAAGTAAATTCTAACTAAGTGGTCATCCTGAATGTTAGATTATTACAGTATAATTTTTAGATGTGATAGAAAGTTGGATATAAACAAGGAAATAGAAATTAATTTGTAGATGGTTTCAGGATGTTTAGACTAAAAGGGATCTATATTGGCAATGGTACTGACTTGGTATTTAGGCCTACCCCCTCACTTTAGACATCATAATGATAAGGGTGTTGGGTGCTTAACTAATATATACCATTAACCACATATGTATACTTGGCTAGAAAACCAAGCCGGCTTCCTTCTTGGTGATAAAATCTAAGTAGGTAGGCCTTGGGTAGATAAATGTTTAAATGCATTTTAAGATTTTATGATTTGGTAGTGCACATAAAAGAAAAATAGTGTAACTAAATGGTATATTGAAAAACCACCTAATTAAACTGTGATATATTCTAAGCATGCAGCCAACAAGAAATGAAAGTGTGAGCTAATTACTAGCATATAAGTGTTAATTCCAACTTTGAAAAACATAGTACAATGTCATTTCAAATAATAGTGTATGTATAAATTAGAATATAGAGTTGATAATGTCACTACTATACTATGAAAACAAGGGTCTGAAAAAGAAATACGTTTATAGTGTTGACCTAGTTTTCTAGATAGAATACAAAATATAGAACTGCATCAATAGGGTCAACCTCGTTGATTGTATAAAGGCAATTTTAAAGACTAAAAATTATGAAAAATAGAACTATAATGAATAATATAAATGATAGAGAAGGAGAGAAAGGAACCTTGGTGGGTTGGAGGATGTAGAGGAAAATGAGATTGTTGTTGAGGTACCCTGATTTATACTTGCAAATTTTTCCAATTGGGTTGAGTGGGTTGACCTAGTTATGTGGTTTCCTATTTGCTAAAAAATTATAAAATGTACTATGTTGATAGGGTTAAACTAGTATGTTTTATAAAAGTCTATAAATGGATAAAGTCAATAGGGTTGACCTATTAGTCTAATTTAGAAGTCTGAAAGTGTACTATGTTGACAGGGTTGACCTAGTAGCATGATATGGAAGTATGAAAGTGTATTGTGTTGATAGAGTCAACCTAACAACCTATACCTAATGGAAAACCTATATAAATAGAATAGATTCGTATTGATGTGACTGTGTTAAACCTGCACATAAAAGTTAGAACTATACTGACACTGTCAACCTAGTATCATAAATATTAAATGATAAAATACTAAAAATTATGAGATGAGAGCTACAAAGATTAGATTCATGTTGGGTTCACTATAATGTATGCAATAGAAAATGCATCATGTCTATAAATTAATCCTAACTCAAAGAAGATAAATCATACCATACATATACGATTGGAGATACATTAGATAATCGAGAACATGACCAATATGGGGATTCATTAGACGTGATTAGGGGATCTCTTATCACAATACACAATGCTAGGGAGGGATCCAAAGCCTCCCATTAATCACAATCATGAAATAATCCTAAGTGAGTCCTATGTTTTCATATATCTCACTAAACTAATAATAAGTAAAGTTTATTCTAATGCTCACCAAAGCTTGTGGCACAAAGTGGGAGTTAAAAACAAAAAAAGTAAACATACATAGAAGACATATACTCATATCAATGTATACAAAATTCTAATACATGGAAGAGAATTATAAATGCATATCTATATACTCTTACAAAGGAGAAACAAAGTTAGGAATACTTACCTTTGAAGATGAACCTATCGAGCCTCAATCTCTTCTTTGGCCAAGGTGCTTTGTAAGAGGTTATTGTGGTATGTAAGGATGATAACGATAATCAACTTTAGGATACACAACCTATCAATTAATCTAAAATACTTCTCCATAAGATAAGATCTATATCTTTGAAGAAAGTATGAAACCCTAAGCTTGATCCTCAAGTAGAATAGTGGATAAGAAGATGCGTAATAGCTCTTAATTCTTATTTTCTTATCTAAATAATGGTGAAATGAACTTGTATATATAGGAAAATTTAACCCTTAGCCTTTTTAAAAGTTTTGGTCAATAGGGTTGACCCAATTGACCTAGTACAATTTTGGACAAGAATTCACTAGGTCATGGGCTAGGTCGGCCAAGAGCCAACCTAGACCCTAAGTGAATTTTATCCTAAATTGTATAGGGTAAATCTAATTGACCTAGTATAGTGAACAGTCAAAAAGGGGATAAGGCCAAAAAAATGGGGGACAAAAGGTAGAAAATGGCTCGAGAGTGTGAAAATAGAGAAGAACAAGCTTAGGGGATTGGTTTTTAGGAGACAAGTGTGTAGATAACAAGTGGTAAAAATGAAAACAATCCTATGAAGCACCAATGGTCTGCCAACCCCTTTCCCACTGCACCCCTTAAGGCATGCACTCAAAGAGATTGAGACTTGATAAGTTCTTTGAAGATACAAAGTGTCAATAAGTGATAAAAGTTTGAAAATATTATGTGTATATAGAAAGCTCATTTTGAGAATTATGTAAAAGTATTTAATTTGAGAATAACTAACACATGATTAGATAATTTTTCATCTTTGAGTTTCAATGTTTGTAGATACTCCATAAGGGAAATGTCTATGCATAGGTAATTGGAGTTTTTACAAATGGTTTAATGATATTTTGAATATAAATTTAATTAGGCGATGAAAATGATATATGCTTTGATTCTCCTCCATGTTAAATTTATCAAATTAGTGACATATGCCCATATTTATAAATCCATGCCCAAGGATTGAAAGGATGAACTCGATCTTCCTTATGTTGTTGATATTAATAGATGTTAGTGTATTGTTCATGAAATATTCTCTATTAGATGACATTATCCATATGTTGCATCCTACATCATGGTCAGGTGTTATTTTGGAATTTTCTAATCTACTCCTACTTGTTAGTGCTCATCACTTAATCAAATGTACCTTTATTCGCATCCAAGCAAATATTATATAGTTACTCCTACATATTGATGAATATTGTTTATAGTTTAATAATTTAGCCTTGTTTAAAGTACTTTTATTGTTTAGAGTTCCTCATTATGTCATCTACATTGTGTCTTGGTGAAGAATCATGCATTGATGAGTAGTTTGATAGTTGTCTAAGGTCATGAAGAACACTGATGAAACAAAGCAAAGATCATGGATGTTTTTTAATCTCATAGGGCTACGAATTGGCTATGGATTTTCAAATTCATTTGTAATGGATTTGTATAAAAATTATAAATATCATTTTAGTACATTCTATAATCTTGATGTTGGACATTCCATGTTGAACAATTAGTTATATAAATTTTACCTATATATTAGTTATTTCTGATGAGTATTGTAACAACTATCTAAAATGATTAATCAAAGTTTTATGTAATAACTAATGTCAGTCATGCATATCAGTTTCATTGCTTTAATTTGTGTAGACTTTGTCTGAGGCAATGTTTTAAAAGTATTTAATGCATGCTTTATGTAGATGTTAAATGTTTCCTAATGGATAATAGGACATCAATCTAATTTATTTGATGAAATCTTCATTGAATATTTTCCATTTGAGATATTGAGAATTTATAGTTTAGAATGGGAGATCATTTTATAATTATTTGTTGTTTTTAATGAACCCTAAATTTTCCTTGGAAAATAATTCATGGATTATTTCTATTAAGGAAATACACATTGACATGTTCATAGGTTTATTTGAAACCATGTGTATTAGCCTAAATTTGAGTTGAATATATACAACCTTTACTTATTTTTTTTAAAGATATGAAATTTGTGTTTTAATGGGCATTTACAATGTTGATTCATTATAAATTCTAAAATTAAATGCAAAGTGAACCATAATAGCTTTATATCTAGGTTCTCTTATTGTATGAATACCATTGTGTGTTGTGATTCCACTCAAACTCCTTCATTGTCCCATTGTATATTTGTTATTATATTTATGCAACTACCTACTAATTATTATACCCATTCTCAATGCCTACATTAACATGCTCTAGTATGATTTTTTGGGGAATTCTAAGGGTAATTATTTCATATTTTGGGTAAATTATCCTTGACTTTCAATATAAATTTATAGATTTGAAACTTCTTGTATTTACATGTGAGTGAGTGATGTCTTGGGTATGGCAAATTGGTGTTTATACATACAAGTTAATTTATTATTCATTTGTTTTTGAGTTATGATCTAGAATTCATTGTACGAGCATCTATAATGCTAGTAATAGTTACTAAGGCCCATACACATAGTGGGTCATACTTATTTGTCTAGATCTAATGAATGCATAAATGAATTTGATAACTTCTTAGAGATGCCCCTTGGTGTTACAAAACCAAAAGTGTGAGGAGTAGGCCACCTCTTGTATGTTATTTCTTGTGTCCAAATCATACTAGGAAGAAGAGTTAACATGAAAAGCATTGCTAAAATATCCATCACATTCCCTTCTTCATTAAAGGCATGGTACAAATTTGAGCCCCAATTTTAGACATGCAAAAGTTAGAGCTAATGCAATAGAAAACCAAATAAATATCAAATTTATACTTTACATGAAGCACAAATACCTCTAATTATGATAATAAATAATATTATACCTCTACTTACCATGAAGACCTCCTTGTTAGGTTGATTTGTTCTTGCTTAATTGATTATGGATGCTCAATTGGACTTGTGCATGAAATTTAGCAGCATGTCCCTATGATTGATGATTTATTGATTGGATGATGGGATTATATCAATGGTTTGTTATCATGATGGGCATGATCTCCTTAACCTATTCAAGGAGGGTCTAATTTATATATTTTTAATGGGGTAAATGGACAATTAAATTAAATTTGAAATAGATGGCCAAGATCGAGTCATCATCCTCTTTCAATGATGGGGTGGATATTAAATGAGATAGGTTGGAGAGGTATGGTATTACTATCATGAGGGATGGGTTTGATTTCACTTATTTCTTGTCTTGCATTTTTTAGATTTGATGACTTAGTTTGAGATTTGATTTAATTGATTTTCTTTTATTTTTATATTTTGGATTTTAAATTATGCATGGATTTTATTATTAGGACTAATCATATAAATAATAATTTTTATTTATTTTATTAATCTAGTGTTTGATTTTGGTGGGATTATGTCATGATAAAATTAGGATAGTGTGATTAATTGATTGGGAGGGATGGTGTGGTTAGATTAGACTAGCTAGGGATGTTTTGATGATGGGATTAAGGTAGTATGATGGAAGACAATATAATTAGGGTTATGATAATAAAATTAGGGTTTGATGATATTAGTGCATATTAGTAGATTGGATGATAATGAATAGTAATAATACCAAGGTGTCGTAATTGAGATGTCTATATTTTTCTCCTTTGAAAGGGCTTTGCGATTGGATGTTGGATGAAGTAACAACTTTTAAAAGAATGTGTAAGAAGAAATATGGGTGCAAGAAGATGCCCCTAGCAATATGTGATGAAGGTTAAATGATGATGTGATTCCCTCTCAAGAGGGCATGTGAGGATGAAAGACAAATATGGGATCCCAAAATGATAAGAGGGGTTTAGAATGGAAAGAAGTGACAAGGAAGAAAATTAGGTTAAAATGTGAAAATAGAGGGAAAAATGGAGGGCTAGGGATGAATAAATAGGAGATGGGAGGGGGAAAAGAGGTAATTTACATTCTATCGCCTTTGATAAATTGAGCTTTAATTTTATGTGAGACCTTATGATAAAATGAACTGCATTCCCTCACATGAGCTTTGGAGTGAGTGTTTGAGGGAGCACCAACATCCAGAGGGGAGCATAGTACTCATAAGTCATGTTTACATTTTGTGATTTTGAGTCTAGATGTCATTAATGAGGGTGAAAACTTGTGCAAAAAATGGATGCTACAAGGAAAAATCTCCTTGTGGTATCTGCGTACATGTAAATGAGATTTGCACCCTTAATTTATACATCTACGTCAAAAGTATCACCATCTACATAGCTTTAACATTTGTGCATAGAATGATGTTTACATCTTTGTCAATGGATTTTGATGAAAAATGGGTAAGATGAATAAGTGTGCTCATTTTTAGATGTTTACAAGACTGTATATCGATGTTCATATCATAATAATAGTAGTGTTGGGGCTGGTGAGATAACTTGATGCATTTGAGTTTAGGTTACTAGAGGTGTGGGTCTATATTATGTAGTGAGGATTCTTGAGATCAATGTTGATAGGGCTTTGCTGATAACTTGACAAAGTAATGCCACTCTAAGACTAGTACATTTCATCTTCCTCTAGGGGAGATGACAATGATGATATAAGATGTATGGAGGATCCTATATATCCCCATATAAGGACATATGATATATTAGTGAGGTAAAACTCTATTGAAATTGATGATGAGGGTAATAGATATGGAGGGCATCCCACTATGAGGATTAGGCATAAATTTAGATGCATGTCTAGCTAGGGGATTGGTGGAGCAATTTCCCTTAGTTTTGATGGCCATTGTTAGTGGCATATTGTTAAGTGATAAGACTAGGTGATATTTCTAGATTGGATTAGTGGATGTGATTGTAGATATGGTAGATGATGCCATAGTGTTTGAATGGGGGGTTTGTGTAATAACATCTTTTTATAGAGATATACACTTGGTCATACACAAGGATGGAAGGAACATCATGGCTTCTACCCTAATACAAGTATGGGCATCGAAGTACATAGATCTATAGCATCCAATGGGGACACAATGGTAGAAAGCCATAGATGAGCTGATGTCATATGATTAGGCTATTATCATTGATAGTTAGTGTTAGTATTTAAGGGATGAGATATTACCAGATGGCCATAGATGAGATGTGACCAAAGGGTATTTCATGGAGGAATTATAGAGGGATTCATTTTATATCGATGGAGGAGCTATAATTTTTAGGCTACATGAAAACTATAAATTATATTGTTGGCATGATAGATTATATCATAAAGAGGGATAGACCTAATAGGGTCTTGAGATAATTTGTCTTGTAATAAGGTATCCCAATAGGTCTTCATGTATTTGCCTAAGTACATAGGGAGATATGATAGTGTGGAGCCATGGTTGATTGCAAATTGGCTACATGTAGATGTCTTTCTCTATAGTCTATAACTTGGGATGAGAGGAGGTATATATTAGACATGAGGGTAGTGGATGGATATGATTCTTAGTGGGATCAACTAAGGTTGGCGAGATTTAATTTTCCAAATTAGATATCAAGAACCTTACATGAGTGGATCTAGGGGATCATGAGGGCTTTATCACAAAGGAGGTGGATATGGAAGGTGAGGAGGTAGAGGAGTAGGGATTCTAAAGTAGATAGGGATGGGGGTAGATAGAGAGGTGGTGATGTAGGTAGTTCATTGGTACATGCCATAATAAGAGGTGATGGAGGTGGGTAGGGAGGTAGTTCTCCCATGTAGATAAAAGGGGGGTCATCTATGCAGTTAGGAGGAAAATCACCAGGGCCAATGAAAGTAGGATTCGATGCATAACAATGGGGCCAAAGTTAATATTGACATACCAATGATGGTAGTGATTAACAAAGATAAAGTAGGGCCATTGGGGTAGATATAGGGAGGAGGGGATGGAGTTAGGCCTTCTCAACTGAGGCAAGTAGAGGATGAGGAGTTGATTAAGAGTCCTCACCAAGAAATAGTAACTTGAGAGGCAAAAATAAATAGGATGAGGAGTGGTGTGACAACACACCAATTTCAAGTAGTAGTCCATGATGTCAAGATCACACAGTTGAGGGCTAAGGTGACATAAATGACAATAGAGTTGGGGTTGCTAAAGGGAGATACACTATAGCTATAGAGTGAGTGAAATATGGATCACTATGTAGTGACAACCCATGGTGTGGTGAAGGCCCTTTCTGATGTAATTAACATGCTAAAGAAGGTGACCTACTATCAAAAATTATATGAGGGTGTAATGCCTACTGAGTAGAGAGATACTTCATATGTAGAGTGGTTAAACTAGTGGACATGGGCATCCTCAACATGGATGACTCCTTCATCATGGTCAGTGAGGGATCTCCCTAGGAGGAGTCTACTGCCTAGGAGTCCACTCGCATAAGGCCATAACAAGAGCTAACAAAATAGATTTTGTGTATTTATTGAAAGATGGATGTATAATGGATATGGGTAATTATTATGATGAACATGGATATTGTATATATGGACATTTTTATATATATGATGATTTAATTTTAAGCTATCTCACTAGTCTCATGTGATGATTAGATGTGATGAAATTATGTTATTTATTTAATTTAATGTTATGGATTTAATGTTATTGTAGACGTAGATGATTATATAATGTGATGTGTTTGATACTCCTAATTTTATGTTTATGATACACACTTTGTCATTGATGTTTATGGGTAGTTAGATATAAATAATTGATTAGGGAATGATGTATATGAATGGTGATGATGAAAGGGACATGTCATTAATCTTTCACAAGGTTCCAAATAGTTGAGCAATCTAATTTTTAATTTAGGATGTGGTAGGATGTACCATGATATGAAAAACCATGACATTATTGTAATATGTCATAGGACTAACATAGATGTATCAATTAGATAACAAAACAAACAAACAAACAAGAAAGATGAACAACACTTAGACAACTTTTAAAAATAAATAAATTATTTTATCTCTTATCAAGTCAAAATTCCAATTTTGAATGAGTGATGATACTAATATCTTTTTTTTTTACAAGAAAATGATATATGTGAGGGGGTTGATTGGGAATAATATAAATTGATAAAATTAAAATGGTTTTTAAAAAATAGATCAAGGATTTTAATAGGACTAAGGACAAGACAAAATGGCTTTTTGGGGGTTTTTTAGCTTTTTCTACTTTAGTTTTTGGTATTTTATGGATTTTTGGAATTTTTACATTTTTTTGGATTTTGTGATGAGGAAAAAAACAAAGATAAAAATAGGGGATAGAACAATGAATGGATTTTAGGATAGGCTCTTTAAGGACTATGTCACAGAATAATTATATATCTGATTATCCATGTGCCATTCTGGTTTCATGTTGCATAAAGCTTGACACCCTAAGATATTTCCAAAGCAAGTTTTCAAGATTATCGTCACATCATTATCAAGGTCAAACATGGGAATAATGATGGGCATGATGGGATGGTTAAGGGGATGAATTAGATGTTAATGGATTAGTAGCGTGAACTTGCCCCCAAGTGTAGGGTACTTGTAGACAAAAAATGGACCTATAAATGTGAAAACACTTGAGGTGCATGATGTTCATGGGTTCATCTAGTTGCTAACCATATTGTGTGGCCAACCTGTATGCTTCTAAACCAGATTTAGTGACAATGATATAGTGACCTAGCTAATTAGGCCTAAACTTACCCTCTTTTCTCGACCCTAATTAATGTTTCTTTGATTTTATTTTAGAATAGGGTTACCAATTTTAAACTCCTTAGATTTTAGGCACTTATTATAGGTTATGTGTGGCTTATTTTGATATTCTTTCAAATGGTCTAGTGTATTGAGACTTTTCTTGTCAATAAGTTATAGCTCATGAAGTCACGTGACTTTATATTATTAATCAACAATTAGATTTATAGGTAGATACATAACAATGGTAGCTCGATCTCAATTGGTAAGGTTGATTCAGCTCTGAATAGGGTGTGGCTCTTATGGGTGTGCGGTTGTTGGTGTGATAAGCCCATAAGGTAGGGTAAGGTTGAAGATGTCAATCTTGATTGACGTCATTAAAAATATTCTTGAGGATTTTAGTGAGGTTTGTGTTGGAGGCTTTAGCTTGGCCATTGCCTTGTTGATAATAAGGCATGGACCATTTGCATTTGATGTGGAATTAGATACATAGGGATTTGAATTATTTGTTATTAAAGGACTTACCATTGTCAATGATGATGTCAAAATGGATTCTATAATGACAAATGGGGTGGTTAAGGATGAATTTTGATATTTGTTTGCCTATTACATAGGTGAGGGAGATGGATTTGACCTATTTGGTAAAATATTTAGTGGCGATAATGATATGCTTATGACCATCAAGTGAAGAGGGGTTTATTTTCCTAATGATATTGAATCCGCAAATAGAGAAGGGCCATAGAGTCATGATCGACTATAATGCTTATGATGGTGTATGGATTAGATCTCCATGCTTTTGAAAAACTATGCACTTTCTAACATGTTGACAAGCATCTACTTCCATGGTAGGCCAATAATATCCTATTTTGAGTGGTTTCTTAGCTATGACCATGTCACTAGTATGTGCTCCATATATTCTATCATGGACTTACTTGATCTCCAAGTTATCTTTTGAATTTAAAAACCTCAATAAGGTTTACTCATATCACCTAAAATAGAGAATGTTACCAAGGAGGGTGAGATGGGAAGTGCATTGGATGAAATATTTGTGTTGATTATGTGAAAGAGATGGAGAGAGGATGTGATAATGAAGGTAAGTGTAGATGTCATGATAACATGGAGAATTGGGACCAATAATATCACATAATTTTTTTGATTATGGGATATCATATTCTAGTATCATTTGTTTTTCAACCAAGAATTGACATTGTGGTGCATCCTGTGACATGTTGAGGAGAGCCAATGGTGGTCATTGCATCTCTAGATTTGTTACTTGTGTGAAACATATGTTTAAACTGAATGTGTTGAAAATATTATTTTAGGTTGTCATCCATGTTATTTTAAGGGATGAGCTTCTCATCTTTGGTCTGATATTTGTTATTAAATTTTTTGATAATGAGTTGGGAGTCACCAAAGATAGACAAATGTTGAATGTTCTATTGGATTTCTAGTTTGAGACATAAATTGAGTGCTTCATATTTAGTGATGTTATTGGTGCATGGAAAGTCAATTATGAAATATTTGGGGATGATATCCCCTTGTGGTGTAAGGAACATCATACTTGCTCGAGTCATGGGTGGTGAAAGATCCATAAAAATAAAGTTTCCATTCTAATGACTTATAGAGAGATAAACTCAATTCCATAGATTAGTAAGATAGTGTTTGAGTTGTTCAAAAGCTTATTGACATTCTTGATTCTAGTGGAATATTATGTCCTTTTTCAAGATATGGGTGAATGGTTGACATTTATCTTCTAATTGTTAGATGAACCATTTGATAGCTTGAATTTTACCCTGTAGACTATGTAGTTGTTTAAGGTTATGAGGAGGCATATTTGTGATGGCCTTGGCCTTCATTGGTTTAAATTTGATACCTCTTCTAGAGATAATGAATCCAAATATTTTTTTGATGTAACACCAAATATG
Organism: Torreya grandis; assembly: GCA_037957365.1. Lineage (NCBI taxonomy): Eukaryota > Viridiplantae > Streptophyta > Pinopsida > Cupressales > Taxaceae > Torreya > Torreya grandis. The sequence continues at coordinate 5,157,809 of JARHVA010000333.1, forward strand.
CATTTTTTAGGATTGAGGTGCACCTTGTATTCCCTTAGTATTTAAAATATCATGAGAAAAATGGTTGGATGTTCTGTTATACTTTTTATTCACCTAATCTATCATCTACATAATCTTCACCTATGTCATGCATCATATCATGAAAGATAATTATCATGGCTTGTTGGTAAATTGCCTCGATGTTCCTCAAGCCAAAGGGAATGTTATCATAAAGGTCCCCTAAGGTGTAGTAAACATTGTCTTGTGATGATCATTGGGTGCAATTTTGATTTGATTATAATAGAAGAAAAAATCCATGAGAGAAAGCATTTTGTGCCTTATTGTTGAGTCAACAATCATGTCGATATTGGGTAAAGGAAAATGATTTTTTGGTTCCTTATTAGGGTTTTAAGAGGGTTCCTAAAATATTTCTTGCTTTTGTCAGGCTTATAGACCTTCTTATCATCACCATGATGTTCATCATGTTCTTCATCATGCTCAGTCTTATCCTTGTTAGGACACTTAGATGCAAAGTGACCAATCTTATCATAATTAAAATATTTTAAAGATAACTTACCCTTGTACTTACCCTATCCAATATTAAATTTCCTATCAAAAATGGCTACCAATTTATCATTATAAATATCTAAACATACCTCATCCTTGACCTTATTGGATTTTGACTTCTTCTCAGCTTTGAATACTACTTCCTTCTTGGAAGGTTTTCCTTCATTTATTCTCATCTCATAGGTAGTCAAGATTATATGAGACCCATCCATCTAAAGTGTGTTTAGATATTGAATTTATTCTACTATAAACACCTTTGAATTAAATTTAGAAGTTAGGGATCTCAATATATTTTGTATAATTTTAGACTCTTTCACTTCTTCTTTGAGACCTTTGATGACATTGGCAACTTAATTAACCCTTAACATGTAGGATGAAATGATCTCATCTTATTTCATACTCAAACTTTAAAATTTACTTCTATGAGTCTATAATTTATCCATCTTCACATTGGTGTCTCCGTCATAAATACTCTTCAAATTTTCCCATATCACCTTGGATGACTCACAATGCATCCCCTTCATAAACTCTACCTCTAATAGGCCACATAGAATGGCATTCATTGCCTCAAAATTTCTCTCACTTTCTTTCTTGCCTTTTGAATCATTTGTGGTGTAGGAGGTGGAGTGTATCCATCCACAAATGACTTCCATATGTCATGGCCCATTGACATTAGATATGCCCTCATTCTAATGCTCCAAAATGCATAAGTAGTCACATTAAAGAACAAAGCCTTATTGGTAGAGAAACCTCATTAAACTTGAATAATATCCAACCTTTCTTATAGGATATCCTTTATTTTGTTATACCTACTTCAAAGTATTTTATCTGATACGAAATGTTTTAAGCATAGTGACTAGTCAAACACCCACTTGACTATGCTTTGGCAAGCACCTACTTGTAAGCAGACACCAACCCCCTAGATGAATCAACACTAAATAAATTAACTTATTTATTTTATCACCTTCATAACACTATGTTTCTCAACCAATAGATGATGACCACCTCTTTAGCTCTTCACACTCTTATCCCTCTTAAACTACCTTCTAGGCCTCTTCTGTCAACTAGGTCTCTTCAAGACTGATTAGGTCATATGACCTTGATATTCATATGTAGAAACACTATCATATCTTCATTACAGATCATTTACACTCCCATGATGGTCTAAAAGACCTCCTTATGCTAAAAAATGTGTTATATCATTCACATACCCTCTTTTTTCTTAAATAGGCCTCAAATTGCCTTGTATATATATAAGCTTCTTACTCATACACCTCTTGGTTGGCCATACACACTTTCCTACTTATATTGGCTAGAAAATAGGACATAGGACACATTAAAACTAAGAATAAATCATTACATTAGGTCAGACATTGCTCAAATAGACCAAATCCTTCTTTAGGTCTCATGGAGACCTAATTCCATTAGGCCTACTTTAGGACATTTTACCTTATGACCCCTTGGAACATTATAAACCTATATAAACAACACAATATTTACATACAATAGTAAAATAGGCTTTATCCAACATCCTCCAAGAAACATGACACCTTTTAGGTCCAACCACTACTTGAAACACTCCATTATCATTGTTCACATTAGGCCTTTGAACACATAAAAAAGTCTATCTGGAATAAATAAAGATAACACATCATTTAGACACACAACCATGATAATAAATCACTTATACATAACTTATATTAACTCAAAAATATCACCATATGAATTAGACACTTCCACTTAGGAGATAAGGCCTAAAGAACACATGACAACTCACTCACTCAGAACTACCATATTACTTCAAAACATAGTCATGGTGACTTAGACCTCCAATACATGTATAGACATTTTCAATGAATTTTGATGCATGCATATGATCCTATGAGATAGTTATACCATTCTAAAATAGAAACATCATATGATCTAGTGGAAACTATTGGTCTTATAGACTAATTTGTTGACCTCACTACACATAGACCCCATTGAGTAAGATAAGCCATTTTGGATTCATCAATTTCACCACTATACCAAAATTCCAAGATATATAATAAGAATTAATACGATATAACAGTCTCAAAAAACATATCCATACACTTGGTTTCATCATTCTATCATGAAAATACATTTATATGCATCTTTTCATTCTTGTCTAGGTTTTTCACTATTTGTACCGTTTGGCTTATTAGCAACTAGCTAACTTGGATGAATGGTTTAGCATACTTGAGAACTATAAAATGTCTAGAAACTTTTATGAGCATGAAACATGATTCTCTACCTTCTTCCTTCATCCATTTCTTACTATGTCTAATGCAACTTTTGACTTTTACAACTTCTTTAGAAATAAGCCTATAACACAACATTTCTCTCTCCTCTCTCTAACCAATACCATATAGAGGTACCTTAGAGAGTCTAATAAAATATATAATAGTTTACCTAAGCATAAAAATCCATTCTAGGCACTTTTGGTCAATATCTTCAACATCGGGTCTTTATTAAGGTTTTACGAGGGTTAAAACCTATTTCCATTCTTAACAATTATTCACAAAGAATATCCCCTTAAATAAAAACTAATGCCTATAATTTTGAGATATGACCCTTCCCAATATACTATTAATATCTTAGGTTTCCATGTAAAGGTTTGATGAGCTAATGAGCACAAGAAAATCCTTCTCAGGTTGATAACCCTTCATTCTGAGCACTTGAGAAACCTATAAACAACTTTTCATGCCTTGTCCTTCACACTATGAATTCAATATATTTGAAAACAATTAAAAAAACATACCTCACATATGAAAATACTTACATGAGGTCAAACACCTTGAAATATGATCATGACCCTTCATTAGGCCTCACTCTCTCTCTTTACTCTCTAGAGCTTAACCTACAAACCGCATTAGGCCTTAAAACTAACATTCATGCCTCTTTACATGAAATCTCTACCTCAATCATATACTAAATAAAACTCTCTCATTCATAAACACTTACATACATTCTTTACATGCCTTCACAATAGATCACGATACCTCATTAGGCCAAGTAGGGTCTAAGAGTGGTTTAGGTGTAGACTTGGTCTGAAGGTCTTACCCTTGTAGGTTCACCTTGAGACTCTCATGAGTGATCCAATGCCTCACATATATTTTAAATTAACCTCATTACAACTACTCATTCCTATGTGCACTCATCTCACCAAGCTATCATACTCATACCTTTTTACAAGGTCTCTTCATGCCATGACTAGGCTTAGGCTACTTAAGCACTTGACCTCAAAGACCTACTACCTATGCATTTGTCAATAATGGAAAAAAAGAAAACAATACTCATAAACACTACAATACACTACATACCTATATCCATTATTACATATGCAAACTTTCCTTTAAAATTGATCTCCATGCCTTATTAGACTAGGCAGGGTTTAAGAGAGGTCTAGATACATACCTAGACTAAAGGTTCTAAACCTATAGACTCAATTTGAAACACTTATAAGTGCATCCACACATCATAATAATTCTCATAAAACCTTCATAATCTATCACATGCCTAAGATCACTCATTTCATAATGCCACCATCTCATATATCTACCATGACATGACCTCAACAAAAACATTAATGACATCATGACTTGTGCCTTCAAATTCATCTTGTCACCTAGATTAAAAGATTATAACTCAAATAACACTCATCATACATCTTCACCAGATGCACCTTGACATCAATGACATCAACTTTGACATTAATGAAAACACTTCTCAACAAGGGTGAATCAGTATAAGTTAATATTTTATTTAATAAAATTTAATAATCATACTAACACCATTCACACAAGATAACATAATTAAGAGACAATATTTATGTGGAAACCCTTTATAGGAATAAAACCAAAATATAAAATTCTCTTATAAAATTTGTAGGCACCAACCTACTGGATACACCAATCCCCATTATACAAAGATTTTATAGGCACCAACCTACTAGAGACACCAATCCCCATCATTGAGCACCTACTCAAAAAGAGACACCAATCTCTTTGATATGAAGTACCAAACTCTAACTCAAAAGAGTCTTATCTTTTTGAGAATAAATTTCCTTCAAAATCTACCTTGAGTGATATTTTAATATTTTCTTTTCCTCAAATATGCTAGTGTTTGTATGATGTATCTTCTATTCTCCACACTCAAAAATATGTTTTTATTAGACTGATTTTACATTTTTATACTTATCAAATTTACTCGTATATCATCTTATTTATATACCATTTCATGTTCCTCTTTACCCAAGAGAGGAAATCTTTCAAAGGGGGTCAACCTCATTAAAAATCATTTAATTTCTTTTTAAATCCCCAAGAGGGGTGACTCCATAAAGATAAATGTATTCTTCCAAGGTGGCATTTATCAAGGCAAGGGTTAACCAATATATTATATTAAATCAAATGCTACTATGAATGGATTTCCTCTTTGATATCAATGACAACAATATTGCCAACAATCTCCCCCTTTGTCATTGATGGTAACCTTGCAACATACTTCTCTCCTTCATTATGAAATACTCCCCCTGTTTATAAATCTCCCCCTTGTTGTAACTCTCCCCCTTTGAAATCAATAGAAAATGGATGTTTATTATACTTCTATCCACAAATAGATATGAGAAACATCCAAGTCTTCTTATTCAACATTCATAATCTCTATTCTCATTGTTGCATCTGCACACAAATCAACATAAACAATATCATTGAAACCCATAAACATCTCTTCTAATGGTCCTTTCTCCTTCAATTCACTATATCATAACTTTATAATATGTAATATGCACATCATTATTTAAGTTGTCTTTTCATCAGAGATAAAATATAATGCAATGATTAACTCCCCCTATATTCATACTTATTATTATGAGCTTAGTAATACCTCTTTTGCATGAAATGCAATTTACACAAGCATAGGTCTCTCCTTTTCTTTCTCCTACTTATTTTTACATACTTTTGAAAAATTTTCCTTTTTATTTAGTCATGGTTTCCACTTTCTGATTCTACATAGGAAGTTTCATAAAACCACTTCTAAAGAAGTGTGTTGTATGTTCATAGTTGTTGCACATATAACATATGACATTGTAATCTACTAAAGGAGAAAATGAATTATAGTTCGTATTTTCAAACCCATAAGAACTTATACTCTTGTTCCAACCAAGATGTCTTGTGTGCATCCTATAGTTTATTGATTTATGACCAAAGTGATTACATGAAAAATAATAACCAAATAAATAATGTTGGAACCTAGTCATGTGTGCCTGCCTTGAAGGAAAGGACTTCTTGAATTTGTTTATGTTATCTTTTGGAGGAGTTCTTGATTTATATGGGACTTGATTCTCTTTCTTCTTACTGATAGGAATTTTAAGAACATCTGCATAGCTTTTTATATTTTTTCATTTAGCTTCTTTGGTGATCTTTATGATTTTATTTATTGGCCATCTAATTTTATTTATATCCAAGACTAGTATTTATAGATGGTGACTTATACCCATTTATGATATCATCTAATATCTTGGTACTCTTCTTAAATTTGAGGCTTCTATTTAGCTTAGTGGTTTTTTTCTCTAGTTCATTCCTCAAAGAAATAAACTCTAGCCTCTCACAATTTTATTCATTTTTGTTTAATTATATTGTCACCTCTTTTTTAATCCTTTTTGATTCTTCAAGTTAAATATTGAGTTTGATGATAATATTTTTTGATTCCTTAAGACTTTGTGAAAATTTGTGTTAGCTTCATAGTCATATTGAAGCTATAATTTTTGTTTCAAGTTCTTCTTCTTAAGTTTCTTGATTTCACTTAGGGAACAAATGAGTTCTTTCAAATCTACTTCATTTATTTCAACATTCTCTTCCCCTTCTAACTCATTTTCTTCCTTTTCTTTTTCTTCAATTTTCAAGATATCATATTTTGTTTATATTTCCATGAATAATATCTCTTCTCTATTGCTATTGGAGAAACTCTCTTAGAATGAACTACTTTCCTCTTTAGAATAGAGGCTTTTCTTGTTCTTGTGAAAGATCTCTTTTTCTCATCAGTATTTTAATTTTCTGCATATGGGAATTTGGCCATAAAATGTCTTACCTTTCCATAGTTAAATTATTTAAAAGGAAACTTACCTTTGTATTTTCTAGATCTTTTCTTCAGCTTCCTCACAAAATGAGCTTCTTCTTCATCTAATTCATTATTGGAACTATCACTTGGATCAAGCTCTTTATTATTAATTTTCTTTGAGGATTTGAAGGCTACCTATCATTTAGATTGTTTCTCCTTTTTGGTCCTCATTTCATATGCAGTGAGGATCCCATGCAATTCACCCATCATTAGATTATCTAGATTTTTCATTTCTTCGATGGTGGAGACTTTCACATCAAATCTCAAGAAAAGAGACCTTAATACTTTCTGTATAATCATTTCATATTCAACCTTTTCTCTAATACATCTGATAGTATTATTTTATTCATGTGAAGCAAATAGGCCACAATGTTTTCTTCATCCTTTATCTTCAAGATTTTGAATTGTCTTCTATGTGTTTGAAGCTTAGATTTCTTAACTTTTATCATCTCCTTCATATATTTTCTTAAGTTTTTCACATATTTCTTTTACCGATTTACAATGCATCATCTTGTCTAATTCTAATAGACCACACAAGATTGCATTCATAGCTTTTGCATTGTTCTCACTGGCCTTCTTTCCATCTTGATCTATTAGTGGAGATGAAGGATTAATATAACCATTTACTACTAATTTTCAAATATCAAAGCCAAGATCCATTAAATAGGTTCTCATCCTTATGCTCTAGAATGCATAGTTTATTCCATCAAACAATGGAGCCCTATTTGAGGAAAATCCTTCTTGACTAGCCATGTGTGCTCTTGACATCTATCTTCTAATGGTTAGACTATTTATGAAGGAACCCTCTATGATACCAATTTTTAAGCACACACTTATATTAAGAGGGGGGTTTAATAATTATGAGTTAATATTTTACTTAATAAAACTTAATAACCATAATAACACCATTTACATAAGATAACATAATGAAGGGACAAGATTTACATGAAAACCCTTTCTAGGAATAAAAATCAAAATATACAATTATATTACAAAATTTATAGGTACCGACCTACTTGAGACACCAATCCACACTATATAAAATTTTTGTAGGGACCCACTTACTAGAGACAATAATCCCCATCACTGAGCACCAATTCAATAAAAGATACCAATCTCTTTAATATGAGGCACCGACCTTTACAATATGAGGCACCAACCTCTAACTCAACAAAGTATTATCTTCTTGAGAATAAATATCTTTCAAAATATACCTTGATTTATCTTATAATATTTTCTTTTCCTCAAATTTGTTGGTATTTGTATGATGCATCTTCTATTCTCCATACTCAAAAATCTACTTTTATTGGACTAATTTTACATTTTTTCTACTTATCAAATTTACTCCCATCTCATCTTCTTTATTTTCCATTTCATGTGCCTATTTACCCAAGATAGGTGATCTTTCAAAGGGGGTTGAAATTATTTAAACTCATTTAATTTATTTTTAACTCCCCAATAGGGTCCACTCCATGAAGAGAGATGTCTTCTTCCAAGGTGTCATTGATCAAGGTAAGGGTCAGCCAATATATTATGATAAATCCAATGCTGATATGAAGGGATGTCCTATTTAATATCAATGAATATAATCTTACCAATAATCTTGATCATATGCCTTTAACATCAATGATAATATTTCCAACACTAATGGCAATTTTGGGATCTAAAATTAAGCATAAAAAGAGAATGGAGTTTGTATGGAGGATTTAAACTAAGTGTGATGGTGAGTTTAACTTGATATGAACATAATAAGGATAAAATTAGGATAATGAGTGAGTTGGGCATGATTAGAAGCAAACATAAGGTGATGAAATTAAGAAACACAAAGCTAGTTTACCTAATAATTTTCGAGGGTCAATTTTGGTGCCTAGATTTTTCCTACCAATTAGCTTTATATATTTAACTCAATTTAAAATCAAAATACTCAAAAAATTTGAAATTTATCTTTGGCTTACCTATGTTACACTCACTATGGTCACTATGTGTCCTCCCTATCTTAGTTATTATATCCTCACCATGATATCTCTATAGTCACAAACTAGGTTTTTAAGATCTCTATTTTCTTAGAATAGTAAAAATAAAAAATGAATTATTTTTCACCTTATTTATATTTACTATTCAAAATTATTTACCTCTCAAATATTTACCCCCAGATTCCATCTTTTGATCATATCTTTCCTTCTACTAACTCTTTGTCCAAACCATAAAATATTTTGGAATCCTGACATCATAGAGAATCTTTTCGTATGTTACATATATAGTTTACAAAAAAGTCAATTTTTTTCTCTTTTCTCTAATTTTTATAGTTTCACCTAATGTGCCCTACATTGGACACCTTCAAATTTATTTCATCTTATTTTTTATCTACAACACTAAGGTAAATAAAGGTATGTATTTTTCAATTATGGCCTTTCATTTATCTTGTTTTCTCCTTACTACAATTTATTTAGCTTCAAAATTATGTGTTGATATTTTTTTTTCCTAATGCACCATCCCATGTTATACCTAAGTGACACATGATGAGTTTTGAGTGAGGAATATGTATACACATAATATTTTCAAATTTTATCAATTATTGAATGGTTTATCTCTTACAAGACATTGTTGAGTCTCAATCTCTTTGAGTGCATGCCTTAAGGGATGCACTAGGAAAGGGGTGGGTAGACCATTGCTGCTTCATAGGATTGTTGTCCTTATACTATAGCCTACTATCTACACAAACATATCCTAAAAACACTCTCCTAAGATTTACCTCCTCTTTTGTACTTATTATAGTCATTTTATATCTTCATTAGTCCCTTCCTAAGTCTAAAACCCTTTCCAACACTTTACATCACACTATCAATCCCATCGACCCTATAATCTAATTGGTAAAACTCATTTAGGATCTAGGTTAGCCCCTAAATAACCTAGATTAAGACCTAATTTTTTATTAATAATAATATAGAGTTGACTGGGCCGAACCTATCAACTAATTTTTTGGAAAGGTCTAGGGTTAGATTCAACTCTCTCTCTCTCTATATATATATATATATATTAATTTCATAATTTATTAAGAGAAGAGTAATAATATATTATGCATCTACTTATCCATCATTCTACTTGAGGAGCATAGCTTAGGATTTTAATACTTTATTTGGAGATACAAATCTTGTCTTATGGAGAAGTATTTTGGATGCATAGATAGGTTATGTAGCCTAGATATGACCTATCCTTGTTATCCTTACATACCAAAACAGCCTATTTTAAATCACCTTGGCCAATGGAGAGATTGGGGATTAGTAGGTTCATCTTCAAAGGTAAGTATTCCTAACTTTTTCTCTCTTTTATAAGAGTAGATAGATTTGTATTTGTACTTCTCTTTCATGCATTAGGATTTCTTATACATTGACATGAATAGATATTGTATGCTTGTTTAATTTTTATGTTTATTACCTCCATTTTTTTCAAAACCTTTGGTGAGCATTAGATTAGATTTTACTTTTCTTTGCATTTAATTTATGAATATGAAAACATAGGACCTAGTTAAGGTTATTGCATAGTTTTACTTGACTGGAGGCTTTGAAACCCTTCCTAGTGATATTACTATGATAAGAGATCCCTTGGTTAGGTAAAATGTATCCATATTGGTCATGACCCTGAGTATCTAATGTATCAACAATTATAAGTTTAATTAGGTTTTATCTTCTCCGAGCTAGGATTTATTAATAGATTAGTTGCATTTCCCTTTATATATATAAATAAGTGGAGTAAAAGTACTTACACTTAGTTTATAGTCATAAAATAATGTACACAACTGTAAGAGCATATTGGGTACTCAAATCCATTATTAGTTTTCTAGGAGCATATTTAAATTATTCTACATAAGAAACTGTGTCTTCTTTGAGGGCTATAAGGAATTGAAGGTAAGTATGGGCATAGGTATGAACTAAAGTGTTGAAGAGTATTTGATGCATACAAGAGGGTTGATACAAAAAATTTAAGGATAAAAGAGGCATTTTATGGAGAGAGGTTGCATTCATGAAGACACAATTAATAGTTGAGGCTTTCTGAGACTAATGGGTTTCAAAACACCTAAGAAGAGATGGTCATTTCTACAATATTAGTATAATAAGGTTTTCACACTGATTCAAGGTGTCAAGAATAATATCAAAGTGTATTTCAAGTTGATTTTATCACCAAAGAATGTCACTAGTCACTTTCCAAGCCAAGGGGAGGGTAGTTTGAAGAAGAAATAACATGTGTCAAGTAAAGAGAGAAACTCCTATACCATTTCCAAGATGAAGCATCATCAAGAAGGCAACACATGTCATTGAAGACCTTATGAGATTATTATACAACCTCCTTATTGATTATAACTCTTTCCATGAGTGTTTGACATTTGTCAATGACTCTTTTCTACGCCCTTTCTCTCTCTCCTTCTCTCCTTCTCTATATATGTAGGCTTGTTTATATTTATAAGGATCCTCCACTTAGGTATGGTGAATCCCAACCCATTTATATGCCTTTTATCAATGAAATAATACTAGTTTTACCTCCTTCTATGATTGTACTTAGTGTGTGTACATGGATGGTTGATCTTGTCAAGTAATTTGCTTGGTCTTCCTTGGTATATTGTCCTATTATAACACCTATATGTACTTTTAAAACTTATTTTATATGTAATATGAAGTGTGTAAGTTTAATTCAAGGGTTGAGTATGTCTCTTCATTAGTATCATCTTTGACTTATTGATTAGTTCTCCTAGCCTAAACATCTGTCACTACCTCCACATTGAAATGTTAATGTGAGAGATTAAAATTAGGAGTAGCGTATGTTAAGGTTAGTCTCATGTTTTTCATGTGCATATTAAATTTTTTGGTAGTGATCAACTAATTTGGTGTATCACCCCCTTAGTTTTATTTCATTTTATTCCTCTCCCTTTTCCTTTGTAATTTAGTAGTGTAACAAGCCTAATTTATAAATCAAGGGGAGTTATCCCTATAATCTATAGGTTTGGTCCACTTAAAACTCACTCATATCCTAAGATAAATCCCATTGCATAACTCAAGTTGAGAGGGCTTGAATCACCCTATCAAGGGTGCAAATTTGAGATATAATAGTTTTAGCATGCTCAGTGGGACATGATTATCATTAATTAAAGTATTTTTTGATGTTATCCTTAAATAAATTAGCCTTTAGAGGTAACCACTCAAGCACAAATGGTGACTCTAAATAAATCTTGGATGGTATAGGCAGTCCAAGTGCCTCAAAATATAAAATTGGTAAGTATCATCACTCATATGATCACAATGCTTCTTATGTACCTTAATATCAGTCTCGTAAATTTAATGGTGTTCATTTTTTCTCCTTAATTAGCCTAAAAAAACTACTTTCCAAGTTTACCAATACTCCACCTATCTCTTTAATAAACCTTCTCAAAGATATGTTGTTCCTTCTTCACTTTTCCTCAGATTTAAACAAGCCATACTAGACCTTGTAAAAATGATGATAAGGACTAATAGAGAAGTATAACATGATGTAGCTTCTCCTATCTATCCCATTCAAGAAGTTAAATAACTCTTGCAAGGCTTTTAGATAGTATGGGTAAGTGTTAAGAGGGAAGATCACCCAATTAATGAGAAGTTAGAGGTTAAGAAGCTGATGCACTTAGTGTAATATATGATAATGAGATGGGAACATGTGAAAACCTAATTCAATCAGTCCTATATACCTCCTCTAATCCCAAGTCAACCTTATTTTTCTCCAAATCTCTTTTAAACTGCAATACAACATCAAAAGAAGCTTAATAAATATATTAATGTGTCCACTAACCCCAAAATTCTAAGTTGGAAGACTTGTATTCCCTAAGAGAAGCATATGTCCATTCCAAATACATTCACCCTTTCTCAATAACCCAAGACCATTTCATCTTGGAGGCCTTCTTGGACCTTGAATCTTGATTAATTCATGCCTATCCTAGAGAATGAATCTTTTCCTATACCCATCCAAAGTCAAGAGAGATAAGTAGTAAAAGTCACACCAAAAGGTTCTATAATTTGGAAGGAGGTCATGCATAGACAAGATATATATAAAGAGGGAGGAATAATTTTAGAAGCCAAGTAAAGAAAGCCTACAAGGACCAAAAGTCCATCTACCATTCAAGTTGCAACTATCTAAGAAACATCCAATTACTCTAGTTCTCCTAAAATACCAAGTTGAAAGGAAACTCTAGTAGGTTTCAAGCAAGCTAGTGAAGTATATTACTCTCACACCCTCTCCTTTTGTGAAACAGATCAAGTGCATTGAGGGAATAATATGGGCACTCAATTGAGAAGGAAAACTTGTTAAGAAAGAAGGATGAGATGGTTGTCTGTGAGAGAAAAGATGTTGTAGTTGTAGGTGAACTTCAAGAAGGTTTTTTAGAGAGTGATTCTAGTGATCATAAAGAAGAGATCATCATTAGAATTCCCGTTTGTGTAGAAGAAAATAAATCATCCACCAGTATAATTTGACAAATAAATGACTACGTGATTAAAACTTTTAGTCACGACAATTAAAAATGACTAAATTTTACTATTTTTTGTAACACAGCTATAAATGACTAATTTGATCATCGAATTAAAAACACAACAAATAATTAGTTAGACAAATAAAAATGACTAAATAATTAGTCACATAAATAAAAATTAGACAATATCATATTAAAGTGGGTCGTTAAAAAGATGTTTAGAGATGTAGCTCACTGATGCAAAGACCTAATTATTTATACTACGAAGACTATGTTATACACACAACTAGACTAACTCCATATGCCACTATGTCAAACTAGTTCTACTTTACTGCTAAAATTTTGATAACTAAACAAATAAATTAATTGGACATTTACAAACCAATTTCATAAATGATACGCTAAGCAATTAATAATCGTTATTTGTAAATACTTTAATATTATTTACATTACTTTAAAAATATTAATAATAATTACATTACAGTACAAATTTAACTATTAAGGTGTCGTTAAGTTAAGTGTGTTAAAATATTTAATTAGTCTTTAATAACTGTCATTTCCAACTAAATAATTAAAAGACACCTTATAAAAATCAATGAAGAGGTTAATTATTTTAACTTATAAAAATTTATCCATCCAAAAAAAAAAAATAATTCCAAATAATTAAATCCAAAAATAACTTTAATAAACTAATTGATAATAATTAATTTCAAATTTAATATAAAAATCAAAATATATTTACCTTAAATAATTAAACATTATTTACCACTAAGAATTAAATAAAATAATGTTATCTAATTATTAGGGTAGGAGGGTTACCCATGAAATAATTAAATAAAATACATTTCAACCTTTTTTTTAATACTTAATTATTAACTTTTACAAGTCTACATAAAATAATTAATTTATAAAGATAACTTAAAATAATTCATTAATTTCATATAAGCCACCAAGAATAAATTTAATTAACTCTAAATTTAAATTTTAAAGTCAAAAGTCTTTTTCCCTCCAATTTGCAAGTGGTGGATTAAGTGAGAGCCATAGGATTGAACTAATCTAAACCCTAGGATCTAGGTAATCTTAGAAAACCCTAAATTTCCTTATGACGCAAATAAAAATTATTTTCTTCAAACCCCTTTCTCATTTTTTACTTTATTTTCTCTCAAAGATTTACAGGTTCAAGCTATGGAAGGTTTGCAGGTCCAAGCTATGAAGGAAGCTCAAAATAATTCACTCCAATATGAAAATCATATTGCTTGCATGTATAATCTCAATGTAAATATATTTTATTAATTTTTCTTTTTATTACTTTTATTTTCTGTAATAAATCCATATTATTTATATATATTTGATTATCAAAATCAAATATTTCTATATATGTAAAACCCCACACACACACCCACCCACACACACACACACACAATAATCTAAAATAAAAATACCCGAGTTAATATTAAATTATATATATATATATATATATATATATAACATAATGTTTTATAATTTTTTTATAATTTTCTATATTTTTAAACTTATTATTTTATTTTATTTTTTTAATAAAAAATGCATTTGAGGATTTTATTTCATATTTTTTTCTTTAATACAAAAAATTGTAGGGTCCATGAGCCAACCTAGGCCTGCGGCCTTGACATCAACCACGACCGTTTATTGAATCTGTTGGGGTGGGGTAGCCGACTGGCTGAGTTCCCCTTCCATCATATTATTTTATTTATTTTTTATATATATTTTTAATTAATTTATTATTATTATTATTATTATTTTATTAGTCTAAATAAATTATTATTATTATTATTATTAGTATTTAAAAATACTCCATAACTCTCTTAACACCCTTTATACTTGGATTTTTTTACATCTAAACATCCAAACTTGCTTATAAAATGATCCCTAAGCACTTTATATAGTGCTTAGGCTCGTATGTGCAATGGTGGGAGCCTTATATTTTTACGAAAATTGGTAGGGTTTGAACCCTTGTCATGGGTATTATTTACTATGCCAATCTTATTATCCCACATTAGGGAGTTTCAAATGATTTGCATATTTTTTAAGACTCAAGCTCCTCCTTTATTGAGTCCGTAAGCCTTTTATTGGCTAGGGTGCTAAACATAGTCGATGGTTGTTGTGGCATGTTCCAAACTTGGCATTGTGTCTTAGTCTTCAATGTGATCCATGGGCTTTGGAATGTGGCATGGAACTTTTACTTGGAATGTTCTCAAACATGGTAGATAAGCTTGGTGGGCTGGCATTCATGTTGGTAGTTGAGTTGGGACTCAAGATTGGGCATGGAAAATTTGTTGTTGAGAATGAAACATTGATTCCACCATGGTAAGTTTGGTGTGGATTTGTTGGTTATATCAAACTTCCACTTGCCATGGTGAATAATTACATAAAACTATAGTCACTAGGTTACTATTTAATAAAATTCAACCATGGAATAATATAGTGATGGTAAGCCATGTTGTAGCTTGAGGACCCACCATATGGACCACTCTCAATTTAACACTTGTCGATGTCCAATTGGATGCTCCATAGCTCTATCGATGGTAGGGTCCCCCTCTAAAATAAAAATAGACTCCACCAGCTATGGTTCCCATAGCCAACCTTTTACGCTTGTCAAAGACCAACTATGAAACAAACTATTATCCCACATGAACTCATTGCCACATGTTGCTGTACCATAGGTCCATGTGACTTGCTCAAACTATGCCACTTGTCTTTTATGACACCTGTGCCCTCTTTTTTCCCTATTTATTCTAGAAAATTCAATGTGTTATATCTTGTGCATATGGGCCTAAAATTGACCCATTCAAATTACACCAAAAATCTCTTGATAAGCTTTACACTGTGTCATTGATTACTTTGAAATTTGATGACTTTATTTTTAGAGTATATATGGATCCACCTAGATCAATCCTCCCCATTAGGAGCTTTTAAACCTCTAAAAGTTGATTAATTGGTAAAGAGGTGAGGGTATTTCTCCCTCACTCTTCTAACTTCCATCCATTTGGCCTTATTTAGGTGCATCCCTTTGAGACCAACATAAAGATACTCAACATCTCCCCTTTGTGAAGTTTGAACCTTCCTATCAAGAATTGTATCTTCCTATAATTCTGTTAGATACTCAGAAGTAAAATCATCAACAGAAGGAATGGATACACTCTCATCATGATCTACAATCATTAGAGCCTCATACAATTTAAGATTTTCTACATTCACAACTAAATAAATCTCCATATAAGATGGCAAATCTAACTAGAAATTTTTTTTACCAATCTTTTTCATAATTTAGAAAGGACCATACTAGATTGATTTCAACTTTTTACCTTCACCTGTCAGCCATTCCTTACTGATGTGAAGCCATACCAAATCACCTATAGCAAACTGGTAATCAACATGATGTTTGTCATGTCTTACTTTATACTTTGCCTAAATTTTCTCCAACTGATCTCAAACAATCTAGTGTACTTATATCTTTTCAATAAACTTTTTGGATTTAAAAACATCATTACATTCATCAGTAGCTGAATCCTATCCATAAAAAACATCTAGAGGAGATTTCGGAAAATATCCATAATAAACATCAAAAGGAGATTTCATAGTAGAAGAATGAAGTGCATGGTTGTAAGCATGCTAAATATAGAACAAATGCTCATCCCATAATTTAGGATGTTAATTAAAATAATCCCTAAGAAAATATACCACTATGTGGTTCACAACCTCTATCCGACCATTGGTCTATGGATGAAATGCAATTCTCTTATTCAACTTAGTGTCCATTAATTCCCAAAGTGTTGACCAAAATTCCCCAAGAAACCAAGAATCCTGATCAGAAACAATAGAAGTGAGCAAACCAAAATGAACCCATACATGCTAAGAGAATAAGTGTGTAGTACCTTCCCCTATAATCTTCTTAGTACAAGGGATCAAAACACACATCTTGCTAAATCTATCCATTACCACATACAAGTAATCGTGTTTCATTTGTGACATAGGCAAACCCCCTAAAAAGTGCATGGAAATACTTTTTAAAGGATGGGTAGGAATGAGTAAGGGAGTGTAAAGTCCCAATTTCCTATTACTAGGCTTGCTTATGGCACAAAAAACATGCCCCTTGATATATTTGGCAACATTTTCTTATATAAGGGGATAGTAACAATACATTCTCAAATGTGCAATCATTTTACCAACTCCAAAATGACCATAAATAAGAGAAGTATGTGCTTCTCTAATCATGTGAACCTTTTCATTTTGAGCAATACAAAGTTTACCCAAGTGATACAAAAGTCCATTATGCACATGATAGTCTGCTTCTTCTACCTATTTACCACTCATCAAGTCTTTATACACATCCTTAAAATCACCATCATTGACATACTGTTCTTTATAACTTTCATGAAAAAAAGAACTATGTTGTACAAGAATAGATACAACTACCATAGGAGGTCTAGAAAACATGTCAGCAACTTTATTCTGTATACCCTTTTTATACCTGATCTTAAGATGAAATTGTTTTAGGAAACCCATCCAATGGAAATGCCTAGACTATTATAGCTTGGCCTATGACTGGAGATACTAGAGGGGTTGATGATCTATATGTATCACTATTTCTTTGAGCATCAAGTAATGCTTCCATTTTTTAATACTTTGAACCAATGCATACAATTCCTTATTGTAAGTTAGGTAGTTTCTTACCTCACCTATGAAGGTCTCAAAATGATAGTATACTAGCTTCTTTCCTTACATCAAGATATCTCCCATGGCATAATCACTTTCATCCATCTCAATCTCACATGGCTACTACAAATCAAGAAGTGCCAAGATAGGAGCAGTATTGATCTTTATCTTTAAAGTGTCAAAGGCCTTTTGTTTCTTCCATCCCCACTGAAAGACTTGTTTAGTACTAGTCAAAGAATGCAAGGGTGATGCAATATATGAGAAATTAGTAGTGAATTTCCTCCAATATTGTACTGTACCAAGAAAACTTCTAACCTCAATTACATTATTGGTTTTAGGTCATTTAACTATAACCTCTACTTTTACAGGATCAATTTTCAACTCACCATGTCCTACAATATAACCCAAATAAACCAAAGAGGTCTTGCCAAATTCACATTTAGACAATTTCAAATAAAGTTTTTCCCTTCTCAATGCATCTATGACTTTCCTAATATGAATCACATGATCTTCCCAAGATTGACTAAAGATCAAAATATCATTTAAGCAGACTATAACAAAATCATCAAGGAATGGCTTAAAGACATCATTCATCAAACACATGAATGTAGCTAGTGCATTGCATAATTTGAAAGGCATGACAAGCCATTCAAAAAATCCTTATTTTGTCTTAAAATAAGTTTTCCACACATCACCATCATTTATTCTAGCCTGATGATAACCACTTTTCAATTCTATCTTAGTGAAATAGACAACATTTCTTAACTGATCAAACAAATTATCAATACGAGGAAGAGGGTAATAACTCTTAATAGTAATTTTTTTCAAAGCATAAAAATTAACACACATTCACCATGTGCCATCTTTATTTGGCACTAAAATAATAGGTGAACCAATAGGATATGAACTTGGATGAATAACACCCCTTTCCAAAAGTTCCATGACCTACTTTTTGATTTCCTCATTTTCCACCACTGATAACCTGTACATGCCAATGTTAGGGAGAGGAGAATCCTATAACAATTGAATTTCATGTTGAACTCCCCTTTTAGGGGATAACCCTTTGGGACTTGAAACACATCATCATACCTAGAACTAATTTCAATCAATTCTTTCTTATGTCTAGGATCATAATTTTCCATAACCTGGGAATATTCTTTTTCCTTATACTTAATTAACATGAGATAAATGTCTTGCTTAAATTGACTAGTATTTTCATTTTCCCTACTATCACCAAAGAAAGACTCATCTTAATGTGATGTGCTATGACTATATACTTAATGCCATCCTTAACAAGAAAGTACTTATTCTCCTCCCTATAAAAGATTTCTTTTCTATAATAAAGATAAGGGCTTCCTAAAACAATCTTGCATATGTCCAGAGGGACTACATCTAGATCAAATTCATCCATAAACTTGGATGTGATGGTAAACTTCAATCTACAAGTTTTAGTTACTTACATCTTTGCATCATCACATACCTATCCAAGTGGATAAGGTTTCAGATGGGGATTGGTTTGCAAGCCTAACTTTTTAACAATCTCTTCAAAAATTAAATTTGCCTATGATCCACTATCAAATAGAGTGTCAATCTTAATATGTTTTGAAACAACCCTAATGTGGAACAAATCATTTCTTTTCTTATCATCATGAACAAATTTTTGTTTTGAAGAGGAAGCATCATTAAATGACTTAGTGTTAGAAATAGAAAGAAAAGAACAATTCTACATACTCATGGCTATGATCTTAGTTTCATCCCCTAAATTTGAACTTAGATATTGAACCATAGCATTAGTTTTCTTATTCTTTTTCCTAAAACTATTAGGTATTAACTCAGGATGTAATTTCCAACACTTAGATTCATCATGATTTTTCTTGTAATGATTGCATTAATAGTAATTTTGTTCAAAGCATAGAAATTAACACACATTCACCATGTGCCATCTTTATTTGGCACTAAAATAATAGGTGAACCAATAGGATATGAACTTGGATGAATAACATCCCTTTCCAAAAGTTCCATTACCTACTTTTTGATTTCCTCATTTTCCACCACTGATAACTTGTACATGCCAATGTTAGGGAGAGGAGAATCATGTAACAATTGAATTTCATGTTGAACTCCCCTTTTAGGGGGTAACCCTTTGGGATCCTAAAACACATCATCATAACTAGAACTGATTTCAACCAATTATTTCTTATGTCTAGGATCACAATTTTCCATAACTTGAGAATATTTTTTTTCTTTATACTTAACTAACATGAGATAAAAGTCTTGCTTGAATCGACTAGTATTTTCATTTGCCCTACTATCACCAAGGAAAGACTCATATTAATGTGATGTGCTATGACTATATTCTTAATGCCATCCTTAATAAACAAGTACTTATTCTCCTCCCTATAAAAGATTTCTTTTCTATCCTAAAGATAAGGGATTCCTAAAACAATCTTGCATGTGTCTAGAGGGACTACATCTAGATCAACTTCATCTACAAACTTGGATGTGATGATAAACTTAAATATGAAAGTTTTGGTTACTTGAATCTTTGCATCATCACATACGTATCCAAGTGGATAGGATTTCAGATGGGGATTGGTTTTCAAGCCTAACTTTTTAATAATCTCTTTAGAAATTAAATTTTCCTATGATCCACTTTCAAATAGAGTGTCAATCTTAATATGTTTTGAAACAACCCTAATGTGGAACAACTCATTTCTTTTATTTTCATCATGCGCAGATTTTTGTTTTGAAGAGGAAGCATCATTAGATGACTTAGTTCTAGAAATAGAAAGAGAAGAAGAATTATGCATACTCATGGCTACGATCTTATTTTCATCCCCTAAATATAAACTTAGATCTTGAACCATAACATTAGTTTTTTATTATTTTTCATAAAAATGTTAGGTATTAACTCAGGATGTAATTTTCAACACTTAGATTCATCATGATTTTTATTGCAATGATTTCAAAATGGATTAATCTCTTCTTTATGAATAGTAAAAATGGATTTTTGTTTACCTTTTATAGAACTTTTCCCTTTAGAATGATTAACATTTGATTTCTTACTTTTAACTTTAGGAAAAGATTCTTTTATCTATTTTCCTCTAGCCTCCAAGTGAATGGCTTTAACACATGTTTCATCTAAATTAGTGGTATTGAGGACAAAAATCATGTGTTTCAAGTAACTATGTAACCCACCTATGTACTTAAGTCATGTTTCTTATGTATAAAGATGATTATTCAAATATAAATCTTTTTCCCTAAATTATTGTGTATATTCTTGAACCCTTTGGCCTTTAGTTTGTCTGAAAGATTGCCAATCCATCATGGCTTGCTACATATAACCTAAAAGATAAATTTTATTTCTAAGTTCATCAACAAATTCACTCCAAGTAGAAATTGAGTTACCTATGTTATGTTCATTTTCCTTCAACTTACTCTCCCACCAGATGAGAGTTGTGCCTACCATTCGAAGAGTAGCCAAGTGAATTTTAACCTCATCATATGCAATCTTCTTGACCCTACAATATACTTCAATTTGCTTTATCTAGTTATCCAACTTTTTTGCATTAATCTCACCATTAAACATGAGTAATTCAAAATTAATGTCTAGATTTAGTGAATGAAGAGATTCAATGATTTTTTAATATTACCATCATGCGAAGAGGAGGAATGTTTCTCATAATTTTTACCACCTTCATCATGCTCCATTTTTCTTCATCTTTCACAATAAAGCTCATCAACCATATTATTCATTTCCAAGAAGGCTTGTTGAAAAGCTCATTCAGACTCAAAGTCATCTCCCATTTTTTTAGTATGTCTTGACCCAACCTCTTGATCATACTCTGCCAATTCTCCTTCACCCTACCTAGTTCTTGACCTTGTCAACATACACTAGTAGTCCACATGGTTAAATACAAATTCTACTCTGATACCAAAAATTTGATCCATACTAGACAATAATCAAGTGTCATAAATATGGAATATACACTTGTAATGGATTAAAACCTTTTCTTAATAAAAAATTAATAAAATTGATTTTTTTAAGGATTATGGAATTTAAAATATACACATGGATGGAAATTCAAAAGTGCCAATAGAGACAAATTTGTAGAAATACCAAACATGATTTGATAACGGAGTTCGACTTTAAATCCTACATCTCTAAACGACTCCAATGGGGATCACTCCTATTAATTTATTGAAAAATGCTCACAAATCCTTTAGAAGTCTTAAAAATCATCTTTACCACTTATATTTTGTCTGAAGTATACTCTCAAACCAAATCACAGAGTTTGAGGCAATTTAAAAATACTCTATAACTGTCTTAACACCCTTTATACTTGGCTTTTTTTTTACATCTAAACATCCAAAACTTGCTTATAAAATGAGCCTTGAGAACTTTATATAGTGCTCAGGCTCACAGGTGTAATAGTGGGAGCTTTATATTTTTATCAAAATTGGTAGGGTTCAAAACCCTTGCCATGGGCATTATTTACTATGCCAATATTATTATCCCACATTGGGGAGTTTTGAATGGTTTGCATCTTTTTTAAGACTCAAGATCATCCTTTGTTGTCACCATTAGAATTTTTTTAGATAAGGAGCTAAACATAGTTGATGGTTATTTTGGCATGTTCCAAACTTAGCATTGTGTCTTGGTCTTCGATGTGATCCATGGGCTTTGGAACATGGCATGGAGCTTTTATTTGGAATGTTCTCAAACTTTATAGATAAGTTTGGTGGGTTGGCATTCATGGTTGTAGTCAAATTAGAACTCAAGATTAGGCATGGAAGCTTCAGTGCTGAGCATGAAACATTGAGTTGACCATGGTAAGTTTAGTGTGGATGTGTTGGTGATCTTGAACTTCCACTTGGCATGGTGAATAATTACATAAAACTATAGTCACTAGGTGACTATTTAATAAAATTCAATCATGGAATAATATAGTGGTGGCAAGCCATGTGGTGGCTTGAGGACCCACCACTTGGAACACTCTTAATTCAATACTTGTCAACATCCAACTAGATGCTCCATAACTCTATCAATGGTAGGGTACCCCTCCAAGACAAAAGCAGACTCCACCAGCTATGGTTCTCATAGCTAGCCTTTTATGCTTGTCAAATACCAAATATGAAACCAACTATTTTCTCGCATGAACTTGCTACCACATGTCACCACACCATGGGTCCATGTGACTTGCTTAAACTACACCACTTGTCCTTTGTGACACATGTGCCCTCTTTTTGCCTTGTTTAATCTAGAAACTTCAATGTGTGATATCTTATGTATTCAAGATCAAAATCAACCTATTCAAATTATGCCAATAATATCTTGAGGATCTCTATGTTGTGCCATTGATTAATTTTCAATTTGATGAATTCATTTGAGTGTATGTGGATCCACTTATATCAGTATGAGATTACATTGATCATCATCCTATTTAGAGTGTCATGGTTGACAATGGGTCAAGCATTAATATGTGTACTATTACACTTCTTAAACACTTGGGTTATTTAGAATATGATATTTTTAAAACATATACAATTATTCATGACTTTAGTGGCCATGTTCAAAAACTCCATTGGAGAGGTAATAATTCCATTATAGGTTGGTCCTGCACATATCACCACTAGATTCTTAGTTGTACCTAGTGCTGGTATATTTGATATGATATTAGGTAGGCTTTGGATATAGTATATTTGAGCTATTCCATCCATTGTACACATATTTCTTAATTATATACATGTTAATCAAGTTGTTATAGTCAAGGGCCTTCTATATGAGTATCCTTTACCTATTCCATAACTAATTATATAACATCCACTAGTTAAAACTCTACACATAACTTCCATTAGCACACCTTCGATATCAATCAAGCCACCAATATAGGTGAGGTCTACTCCTATAACATTGCCACATACACATAATCTCTCATGGATACCTTTATTAGAGAGACCCATGTATAAGAGACATGTTGTGGATTCTAGAGAGCCTCTCTCTATCCCATTATCATCTAGATTAGTGTTACAACATATATCATCCACACTAATCATAGCTTATTATACTAGATGGGTCCCCAAGAACCATACATATCACAATCCTATTCAATCAGCTCCATATATTCATAGCCTCACTCCATAGGAAGTTTGTCTATAGGTTAATCAATATATCCAACTCACAGATCTCATATACCTCCTCACATAGCATGTGCAGTCAACCTTCTTTTATTTTATACAAGACACCTTGATAGTGAGTCACTTATGAGACTCATTAGCTAGTATGTTCTCATAGTTTATTTATATATAGTTTCTCTTACCTTGATCATTGTATATAGTTTTATTTTCATGTTGATTATACATAACTTATACTCAAAAAACAAAAAAATGATATAGCATATTCAAAAATATAAAAAAATTCACATATTTGCTTAGAAAATACAAATTTTAGATTGTATGCATTTCCATGCTTACATTCCTTCTATTTTACAAATACTTCATATGTTATCTATGATAATATGGTCAATTTTATCACACATATACTATTCACTTGTTCTTTTCAAGTGTTCCCAGATTAATACAAGATGTAGGTCCTCTACATAGATCTATATTTTCTACTATCTACCCATTAGGGACACATACACATATACATAGATTCAACATTGTTACATTTGCCTATTGGAGGCATCATATTACACAAATTTCAATTTGTTAGGTTATATCATTTTATACTACACTAATTTTTTTTGACTAGTTATTATAGACTTAACTTATGTACATCTTTACTCTTACATAGATTTGTACATGTTTATGCATACTTTCATTTCTAACTTTACTAGTGTAGATTTGATTATGTCTCTTTGCTTCTAAAACTTTTTGAGGATATTTGAATATGTCATTATTATATGGATCTAAGCCAATTCCTTTCATTGTGTGTATGCTTTGGACATGTGCCCATGTCCTTATATATGCTTCTTTATTGTGTATGAAGACATTTGAACATGTCCTTCCATGTAGATTTAAGCCAATCTTTATTTATTTATGTGTATGTATATATTTGAACATGTCTCTATATGTTTTCTCTTTCTTAGACTTAGTGAGATGTGACCACATACCTTATATTGTGTCTCCTTGGCCTACTTTGTGTGCCTCATATATTTTTATGTATGCTTTCACGTATGCATTATGGTCATGACACTTGTATCTTGATTTTTACACTCACATCTAGTTTTTTATGCCATGAGAGACCTCATGCATCTCCCCTTCCTCCTTGGGTGCCTTGATGGGCCCCATCCCTCTAAGTAGTTTACTCAAATTATTTCCAAATTTTCTATTCATATATATGTTTACATTGTTATATCTATCTTGACAACCTTGTGAATGCTAGATATAACATACATCATATATTATTAATTGATGTTCAGATCATTTTATATTTTGATGTCATGTATACTGATTATATTAGTTTATCATGTAGATATCATATATTTTAAATATAACACACACTATGCATAGCCTTTCTTCTAAAGATAGTTATTGCATAGGTTTAACAATTCCCTTCAAAAGAGGGGGTATTCAAGTGAGTTTGTCACAGAGATCAACCCATCTTAGTGCACTCAAAACACAATTTTTAGCATGGAAACAAAAAATATAGATCCCAAACTTAATAAAATACATTGAAAAAATAGTCACATATAGATCAATCTCAATTTTTAATAGAAACAAAACATTTGGTTAATAACATGGCATAGAGAACACTGTAATAATGGATTATTGACTAGGGGACCACACTATTATCCAGTAGCCCTAGAAATTAAAAAATCTAGAATTATCAAAAAGGTACAATAGTTATAGTTTAGATTTGCACATTCTTAGTCATAGATTATCAAACATGTTTAGTATATGCTCAATCTTTACACATAATACACAAGCTTTTTAAGATTGGGGGCATTGTGAATGGCATGATCACTCCTATTTTAGATTCAAATACTTAGACAGATTATTATGACTTAGTCTAGAATCCATATACATAGATATTAGATATGGGGGCATGTGTGTAACACATTATTCCCATATGTTTAGTTTGGCACCATCACTCGTAGATGGAATGATAACTCCATGTAATTCTCCATAGTTTTACTCCAGACACTATTTACACCAATTTTGCACTAGTTTTGCACTAGATTGATGCCTTATTCTATCTACAATGGTTGGTAGTGATGAGTGGACCTTGAGTTATATTTCAAAGTTCTCGAGTGGCCCCTGAGTCGTTTTGCATTTCAATTTTTTGAATGGCCCTAAAAACATCCTAAATAGTTTCAATTACATCTCATAACTTAGTTACATGATGAAAATTTCAATTTCAAATGCATCTATAACACATGGGTAGGAAATTATGGAGTCATATCTTCTTGATTTCTTGAGCCACTTATATGAGAGGGTTACACAACTCATGATTTTAATATAAGTTATTCATAAATTATGATCCACTAAACATGGGTGGCTAATGATGGAGTTAAGGCTAACTTAAGTTATTGAGCCACCCATTAATGAGGATTGAGTAAGACATAAACTCAATCTAAGTTACTAATCATTCAATCACCATATACATGCATAGAGGATGTCACTATGATTTTGCATTGGTTCATGTACCCAACAAGGTGTATTCATTTTTTTCCTCTCTCTTTCATATCTTTAATCAATTTTGTCTTTACTTTTGATAATTATTAATTAGGGATTGATTTATTCATATTTCATTTGCATGACATGTAATGGAACATGCTTCATAGACTCAGACCTAGATTCAGAAGCTTTACTTCTTAGGTAAGTCTAGGTACGTCTCCTTTTCCTTTATCTTAGTAATTTCACTTTATTTTATTTCTATAATAAAAGGGGGGCCAAGGAATGTAGCCATCAAAAATGTCATTTTAGTGCAATGAGTGTCACTTGAGACCACCTTATCCTTAGCTTAGCCCTATACTTATCTTTTGGCCTCTCTTAATCATTTTATAGCTTTTGTGCAAGTCCAACCCATTCCCATATATACCAAAAGTAGTACTAAGCCATCCCATAATCACCCAGGTCTTTTTTCATCTATTCTTACCACTTGGACCTTAGCATGGTCCTTTATACTATGGTGCACTATGTTATTAACCAAAGGGCAATGTTAATGTCCCCTTTTTTGTTTACTCTCCCAACATATATCTTTCTGTTCTTAAAAACAACTTAGGGTCATCCTAGACCTATTTAATATCTTAAAAAGCACCATAATGCTATATATAGATCACTTTCATTCATTTATCCCCTAGATGGAAATCAAATGCAAATACTCATAAAACAAACTAAGTAATAGTTATGCAAATTAAAGTCATTGATCCCCATTCTACCCAACTTCTACATGCACCCATCTATAGTATCCTAGAGCTCAAATTATTTAGATTTATAGTCTCAAAGCACTCAAAATGACACTCATACTAAAATTCACTTGCACTTATACCAACAATTATATTGGGAAAACTACATCAAGTTTGATCTACTTTCGAGGTATTGGTATATAGGCAATGCTCAACACATGGGGTGTTGAGGTCACATACAACCTAACCTACCAATGCCACTCTTTTTTTACTTTTTCTCCTTAAATACCCTAACAAACATGGAGGCCTAAGGTTTCACTTTCAGATTAGTCAAAATAGAGAATATACAATGAACCAACATTCATTCATACAGGGACATACTTTTCATAATCAGGTGAAGGTCCACCCAAAAGCTCACTGTCCTTTATGCTAAAAGGATACTAGCATGACACAAAAGACACTAGCATAGTTCACTACTATCTAGAGGACCACAATATTGTGTAGGAGGGTTTTTGATTCTTGATTGTTATTCACAACACCTTAAACATTTTTTGTACTAGTTTTTAACCTATCACTTATTTGTCTCATTCAATTTTTAGCTAAATACATCTCTTATAATTTATTGATAGATATATATACTAATTAAACAAATTAATTATTGTAAAAATTAGAGACTATTGATATTGTTATAGTTATTCCTTTATTTATTATTCTAACACTGTAACAAGGGGTTTTATATTCCATAAATACCTTAAAAGTTAAATCACTCTCATAGATTTTGAAAACCCTATACTTATCTCTTAGTCATCTTACATTCATTACTCATCACTAGCGATGCTTGATTTCTAAATCATCACTTAATCCCTTATCTTGAAGGTTTGTATGTTTCCACTCCAATAGATCTACTACCTGACACTTCTATAACATCAATTAAGAATGATAAACCAATATGAAATTAGGTAATTATACTTTATATATAAATATTAATTTATTTTTATCTTAAGCCCCTAGAAAGTACTCCCCTAGCCTACCAAATTAGCCATGATAATGACATTGTACATCAAGGTTTGATTTTTTTCCTAATATAAAAGGGGGAAATTTTGAGAGGCAAATCGATACTTTCCACCCTTGAGGAAGGCTTGTTTGATGAGGAATTTGATCACCCAAAGGAGGATATGGTCCACACCTCTAAAAATACACAACCCATCTACCATTATGCTAGAACCCACCTCTTCAAATCCCCTTGACAACACCAAAATTGAAAAATTCAAGGGCGTTAGCTCCCTACCTTGGGAGAAAAAAGACCCAAATTGGTTTCTATCTCTTAGGAGGAGATACACAATAGTAAAGGGAATAAAATTTGTGAATTGAAAGATCCCAATTAGGGTCACAAAAGGAAGCTATGTGTATTTGATGAGAAGTTTATGGAAATGGGTAGGGATATGGTAGGTGCCATAAAATAATGGAATGACATGAAGGCCAAAAATGACAAGGTCAAGTTGAGTTTCACCACTGAAAAGGAGGAAGAAAATTCACTGAATAAAAAGGTTGTAGGTGCTAAACATATTCTAAAAGATGTTGAGGACAGTCAAATAACCTTCAAAGGCAAGAGGGAAACTAAAAAATCATATAATAAAAGCATGAAGGGTCTAACGGAAGGCCCAAATAAATGAACTCAAGGCAAAGCTGTGAAATACTTGCAAATGAAAAGGCTGAGGAGTTGGAATAGGATACCCCAAAGGACCATGTAGGTTACATGGATTATTTAGACTTAGAATAATTTTCTCTTAATAGTACTTCAAATTATTTTATCTAGGTTCTTTATTCCTATGGCATTTTGTTTAATAGTTGGCTTAAGTCCTTCTTCATTTTACAGTTTGTGTGGCTTCTATCTCTTGAATTTGGGTCTACTTTAATTTTTTGAAACTTTGAGGTTGTTGGATCCTTGTAAAACCAACTCCTTTTACCCAAAAAAATAAAAAAAATCATGCAACTATGTTATTAGTGTGTTATCCATGACATTCTCAATTGAATTTTCACCCACTTCACATCTTCATGTCATGTTCTAATACTCCATTAATGTTTAGTTTTATCCAAATCAAAAGTTATTATTGTTTGACATGGTATCATCTTGCTTAATCCACCTCCACTTCTAGCATTCCATGTTATGTATGTCTTTATGCCCTATCATTTCTCCAAAATCCACCCTTTCCTCTCTATTATTTCATTTGAGGACAAGTGCTACCCTTCAATTCTAAGGGATGGTCAATAAATTGCGTTTATAATATTAAGGTGATATGGCATTTAAAATTAATTTGGGGACTAGGGGAGGGGGAAGTAACTTTTAACTAATACACATGTAAAAAGGTAATAATAGAGAATACCAATCATTTCATCACCTCATGTTAAAAATCACCCTTTGATTAACCATTCCTCATAAAAATTACAAGCATTAAAACTATGTTGGCCGATTATTTTTATTTGAGAGGTTCATAGGGTATTATGAGATAATAATATGATGAAGTTACTATGATGTAGAGGCTAAAGAGTTTTATCATAGAAAAGTTTCTTTCAGAAGTATTTGAAAATATATTTTAAAAAAAGATAATAAAAATAGGAGTTGATCACTACCTAAGCCAAATCATAGTTCAAAAAGTGTTGGATAATATTAGATAGAAAGTATGTATCAAAACATGTTTTCCTATAAAATCATTCACTTAGAATTTTTGGTTGATAAGTGTGGACATAGAATAGTAATGAAAGGATCCTTCACCACAAGTAAGGCCACAAAAAATTTCAGCCAAAACTAAAGGATAAGGATAAGATATTAAATGTATTGGAAGGAAAATGGGTTATATTGATAAACTAAATGATGGATAAAAAAGCCTTATGATTTTAATAAGTTTTTTTTTTAATTACTTCATGTTTTTCTACTTTGAACTAATCTAATAGTATTGCACATGGGTACAATATAATAAGTTAGGGGGTATGATGAATCCTAAAAATGTTCCTCATTTGACTCTTATATATCCCTAAAACCCATCACTATTATACCACTTGATGAACCTACCATAATTGTTTTTCCATATTTTTTATATATTAACATGCACACATATAAATGTTGCAAATGTTAATTGTTATGGTTTAGATATTATGATTTCTAGATAAAATAATATGATTTAATGATTTTTTTATTCAATACTACTAATGGATATTATATAATGTAGGATTATTCATATTCATACCTCATTGCAAACTCCCAACCTATAACAAATAATTTAGGTCACTTGTAGCAACTGCTGTGTAATACATGTAGATATTGTTGTATGTTGTTTTGTGAAAATGGTTTAGAGAGTTACCATGTGTCATAAAAAAAGTACATATGGTTTTATTTTATGTGAGGATGAAGGAAAAAATTCATCTCTAGCTAGTAAATATTTCTAAAAGTTCTTTATATTTAATTTATTTTATATAGTTGTGGCTAGCAAGATTGCTTTCCTTTTTTATTTGATCAAACAACTATCTAGAATAATCCAAAAGTAGTTTCAACTAATTATTATAATTATGGACATGTTTCAAATTTTTATTCCCATTTTCCAATTAGATATTGTTGTGATATATTCTATTCTAAATATTGTTATATATTTATTTATTGTGACTTATAGATATTAGAATATCAAAATAAAGTGGTGCCTTATCTACTTAAGAGATAGTTCTAGGTTATAGGGTAGATGATAATAGAGTGCTATAAAAAAATTAATCAATAAGGTGAAGTTTTAATTCATATCAGATTGTAATCATACCTATAATCATGCCTTGTTTCATTTTTTTTGTTTATACTTTTCTTGCTAAATGATGGTTTTAAATTCCCTATAAGACTTGAGTTTAACCTATCAAATAAAAAACAATTCCATCGATGCTATAGTTGAATTAATAATATTTTATTGAATTAATTATGTCTTAATCAATAAAGGCTTTCAATCTCCATTCCAATTGGGGCAAGGCCCACTCATAAAGATTTGGTGTTTCGGTTTCTCATTCTTTAGTTATTTTCTTTATGTTATGTGATAATTTAATTTGCATTCATATTTTTCAAGTGTGTGTACTTTCCATTGTTCATTTATAATAGTTTAATTTTGTGTTTATACCTTTCAATTTTGTGTGTATCTTTTTATTCCATTGTTTTGGAAGTTTCCAATCTAGATTAACATTTCAATTATAGAAATTAATTTCCTATCATTTATTTTCTACAAGAGATTTTATTTTTTTCAATAATGTTTCCTTTGAAGAAAGAATGATTTTGATTCATTACAACTATGTTTCCCTATAAACAACTATATTATCAATTATTCAACTCAACTGATCAAGATGCCTCCTATTGTACATATAATGATGAAACCTTGACAAAATATATGTATTTAGGAAAGTGAAATTTCAAACAATTGATAAGTAAAACCATTGCATATTTGGGTTTATCCCCTCAAGCTAAAGGAGAAATTCCTTAGTGTATTATTGATGGTTTGATTGTGTGCCCCTACAAATTATAGTTGGAAGTAAAGCCTTAGATGAAGGATTTATATTAATCAATGGATCATTTGATGTGGGAAGTACATGAAAAACTTCTTGTTTAATGTTTTTATTTTAAAATGACATATTATGACCCTTATTGAGATATCACAAGTTTCTTATGAGCTGTTAAGGCATTTTGGCTTGCAATTCTTCTCTTACTTTTTACATGTTTTGGCCTTAAGGCCACTTATTTTTTTGTAGATCCTATTAAGTATGTTTTGGAATGTTTTTCATATACTTTTTTCCCTCATTTGAATATCATTTTTGAGTGTTTAGAATGTTAATCTATGTTTATTTCATGGGCTTGAGTTATTGTGGTAGGATGGACAAGGGTGAGTGATTTTACATAATCCATCCACCTCTCATTCATTGTAATTTAATAGTAAAACCTCATCCAATAGGATATCATTTTATTAATTAAATTTTTTGGAGAATATACCATTGTGATTTTTTTTTTGGTTGAGTGTATTTTGACCTGAGCGTATGAAGTGTTTCCTAGCTCACACTAAGAGGTACCGAACTAGAGATGTTACCTAGTATACTCTTCCCTTTAAAATGAACCAATCTCTCATTTTTAACTTATAAAAATTTGAAGGGTAATCTACATGATCTAGGATGGGATTCCTTGTCTCATAAGTGCTTGAGGCAGTCATTTGATGACATCAATCAGATGGGAGGGAAGCTCATCCTTTCCTTGGCCTTGTAAATACATATGTGGAGCTAGTGGATTCTTTTGGAACATGAAATTTCTTGGAAAAATTTATAATAATTTATGTATAGACTATTTTGAGATTTTATATTACATTTAAATTATTTGAAAGGAAATTTTAAAGTTTAAGTTCTTCACGAGGCAAGTTGTTAGGAGTTGTACACCCTTGTCACTTTTGTAATCAATACTATGAAAGAATGAATTTGAATGTAGATGAAATAAAAATGCTTATTTATTCCTTTATAATGTGTTAAAACTATTATTAGTTCATTTTTAGCATGGTTATACATATTCAAGCATATTTACTTAAGAACATTAGCTTACAAGTTATGTTTTTCTCTTATATGCTTAAGGGTCTAAAGTTATAGGTATGCATTTTAATTTTTATGGCAGAAAAAAAGAACCTAGTTCATCAAAAAATAACTTATTTACATAATGAATTCACAATAATTTTTGTCCTTGTTTAATTTAATTTGAATTTATTTTTATTACATTGGATGTAGTTTATAATCATTTGTGTCTTTATTTATGTTTGATATAAGATGACTTTACTTATCTTAAATTTTGAATGACATATATTTATAGTCATTATGTCCTTATTTAATTTAAGCTAGATTTAGTTATCTTATATCCTAGTTATTGGCCTAGTTGATATTGTATGTTTCATGCCTTATCCTTCTTTTAATGTATCGGCTTGCTTGATACATTTTTAAGTTTGTTTTTTTACATTTATACTATATCCTATGCTAGATGACATCTTCCACTATATTGTCATGGCTGATACCATCAACTTATATTTTAGGTTTTTTTATAGGTATTTGAACTATATATATAGGGGTAATATTTTATTCATATTATATCATATTCCATATTCCCTACTTATACTCACATTTATGACCTAAGTAAGTATTTGGGAGAGTTAGTGGTTTAGATGCTTATCTAGATAGTATTATATAGTGGTGTCATTAAATATGAATATAAGAAGTTAGGTGTTCCTAACTAAGGATATCTATGTCTTCATCTAATTATTTGAGGTTTTCAACCTACTACATTCTCTTGTAGGTCTCCACTTGAGCCAATAGGGAGATTGAAGTGTCAATAGTTCCACACAAGTTAAGTATTTTTATACCTATACTCTTTCTTTTATTTACTTAGTAGGCTAGATACTACTTTTTATAGTTCATTATGAATTTACATATGTGTATCCTTGTTTAGGCTCTTTTGATGTTTTTAATGGATAATATTTTCTCTTTTAAGTACATATATGTGGATGGTGTGTTATGTTTACATTACAAAATTTTATTGGGTCCTCCTCATCTATAATATGGTATCATAGTCATATCCATAATATCCATCTCAAATTGTTTAATATCTAGTTATTTCATTGATTAATTTTGAATTGCTCATATATCTACATATAGAAAGGTTTTTTCGAATAGATTTATATAATTTTTTGTTTGTGAGCATGTTGCATGTGTATCCCATAATACCATCACTTTTAGAGTGCCATGAAATGTTGGTTTTAATTTTTTTGGACATATTAAGTTCATTTTTCAACCATGTAGGTCCCATTTGGTGTAAATATAGAGAATTTATAGGGTAAGAAAGATTCCAATCAAAGGAAAACAACCTTTTAACTCATTTGTCATGTTTTTAGGATAGGATTTTTCATTCTAAAGCCATGATAATATGTTAGATTTTATATTTAGCTAAATATTTGATCTAGTTTTAATCATAGGGTAAGTGGTTGTTTTCCTTTAATTTATAGTTGTTAATATCATCATGTGGAATATTGGAAACTTTCACTTGAGGATTTTTTTCATGATTTTTTTACACACCTACCAAATTGACACTTTCAAAGAGTGTGAGATACTTTGTATTCACTCCCTAATTATAATTAAAATGGGCTGTTGTGTAGTTCTAATTATTTATTGATTGTTTGAGTATGTTATATACCTCTGGATACTAAAATATAATTTATATAGTACTTCAATATTGTACACTTGGCATATACCTATCATGGATATACCTTTCAATTTTAAACCTGCTCACTATTGAAAGGCTCACATTCACTATCTCTTTGGGACTAAATTACTTATCCCTTAGTACAACCATTGTTATTTTACTTACTATGCCTTAGTAGGTTAGATATTAATTTCTATATTTCATTATGAATTTACATATGTGTATCCTTGTTTTGGCTATTCTTTATACCGAATAAATAGGTGTTGACATATAATTACTTAGACTTTACATTAATCACTTTAAAATTTATAGACTCCCATTTGGGTGACCATTTCACCTTACCAATTAATGACCATTCCAACCCATACTTTAAATTAGTTTGTACAAATTTACAACCATTTAATTTACTTACATCTTTACAACCATAAATACAACTATTTACCTTTTTTTTGAGGTCTAGTGAGAATTATATCCTTGTGTCATAAGATTTAGAACCCTTTCTTCATGGAATTTGAGTTGTAGGCTACCCTTTGACATACATATGTAATTCATTGGATCTTACCCACTTGCTCAAGTATATGTAGACTCTCTTTGATTGAACTTATTTGAGTCTTAGTCTATTGAGACAAAGAGGATAGTTGTAGGTCATCCTATCCTTGCATATATTGTGGACCTTAGAGGACATATATTCCAAAGGTTAAAATAAGTTTATATGGTAAATTAGAGTTAGGCAAACAATAATACACTAAATATTAATCACAATGCAAAATTTAGATAGGAACATGAGATGTGTTACTTCTTATTTTTTTGTTAATGCATCAATGTACTCATTAATTATATACTTTTAAAATTTAAATTTGAACCATATTAGAATGAATGTATACATATAAAAGGTGGGAATTTTTTTTTAAATACACAAATAATCAAATAAGTAAAGAGAGTGGTTCAAAACACTCACAAAAAATATGACGAGGAGCATACTCTTATGTCCCTTGTTAATTTAAGAGTGTGCTAGTATTTTATTTGTTATAGAGACCAAGAAACCTTATATTGATCTGGACATTTCAAGAGCATCTAAGATCATACTAGTGGAAATAATTCATTTTATAGTTTTTCAATAATTTAAATTTTAAATTATGGAATTATAATTATCTTAGTGTGCAAAAATTGTGTTTGGAAATAAAAATCAAATCAAGAAATATAAATGTTGTCCATATCAAAATAAAAAAGTACCAATAAGTGCCTAATCTGAATTGATGATGAAAAAACATATAAACATACTAATAAATAATAAATATTCATGTACAAAAATAATATGTATACATAATGTCTAATAAGATGTCTACATAATGTCTACTTTGATTTGTATGTGTGTTTACATATCAATGTCAAAACATTTAATGTACCTACGAGAGATTAAAGTGTTGGTGTGTGTTATATCAACACTAATTGTGAATTACACCCTAGGTAGTGTTATTTCCAAGGTGTAATTTAATATTTGCATATATTTTTATGCACATTTAATATGGTAGTTATTTCATGTTTGAGAATGGATAGGTTTAATATGGGGAATTATCTTACCTTTCATTGCATCACTAATAATCTCTCACTCACCTCTTTATTTTCATACATAAGGAAAATTTATATCCTTGTTTAGAATTGAGCTTAGAGTTAGTTACCCATAGGTGGTGGAGATGTAGTCTCTTAGGATAAGTTATGTTATTCCAATGATTGTTTGTTGAATACTTACATTGTAAATAAATTTGTTTTGTTAATTTAATGTGTTTTTAATGGATAATATTTTATCTTCTAAGTACATATGTTTGGATGGTGTGTTATGTTTACATTACAAAATTTTATAGGGTCCTCCTCATTTATAATATAGTATCATAGTCATATCCATAATATCCATCTCAAATTATTTAATATCTAGTTATTTCATTGGTTGGTTTTAAATTGCTCATAGATATACATATGGAAAATTTTTGTCAAATAGATTTATATCATTTTTTGTTTGTGAGTGTGTTGCATGTGTATCCCATAAAACCATCACTTTTAGAGTGCCATGGAATATTGGTTTTAATTTTTTTGGATATATCGAGCTCATTTTTCAACCATGTAGGTCCCATTTGGTGTAAATATAGAGAATTCATAGGGTAAAAAAGAGTCCAATAAAAGGAAAACAACCTTTTCAACTCATCTGTCATGTTTTTAGGATAGGATTTTCCATTCTAAACCCATGATAATATGTTAGATTTTATATTTAGCTAAATATTGGATCTAGTTTTTCTCATAGGGTAAGTGGTTGTTTCCTTGCATTTATAGTTGTTATTATCATCATGTGGAATATTGGGAACTTTCACTTGAGTATTTTTGTCATGATTTTCTTACACACCTACCAAATTTACACTTTCAAAGAGTGTGAGATGCTTTGTATTCACTCCCTAATTAAAATTAAAATGGGGTGTTATGTAGCTCTAATGATTTCTTGATTGTTTGAGTATGTTATGTACCTCTAGATACTAAAATATAATTTATATATTAATTCAAACTTGTACACTTGACAAATACCTATCATGGATATACTTTTTAATTTTAGACCTACTCACTATTGAAAGGCTTGCATTCACTATATCTTTATGCCTAATTAATTATCTCTTAGTACAACCATTGTTATTCTAATTACTATGCCTTATCTACCATAAAAATATCTAAACTTGATTATTATCCTTCACTACTAATTATGGACTTGAACCTATTTTATAACTTCTTGGACACTTGCATCCTAAATAGACACATGCATCGATGCAAGTGTCCACTTTTCTTACAAAGTTTATAGTGCCTTAAAGTCATCTTAATTTACAAATGAAACATATCATAAAGGTTAGAATAAGTTTTTTAATGTGAGATATTTATAAAAGAGATTGACATATATATAAGATCAACTCTCATTCATTATTCACCTAGAAAACACCTATAACTCACAAGAAAACATACCTAGAAGCATTAAAGTGAGAAAACATACCCTATTCATCCATATTTATATATCAATCATAGGATTAATATTTATACAGGTCTAAAGTATTTTAATAATAGCTCATGATCCATATGTGCCAAGTTACAAGCTAGGTCACTACATGTCTTTACTTATCACACATTTAATTATTATGTGTACACAAGCCAAGACATAGGGGAGAACTAAATAAGTTTGAGGCCCTCTTAGGAGTATTAGATATGTAGGAAATTTCCATTGATA
The DNA here is from genome assembly GCA_037957365.1 of Torreya grandis. NCBI lineage: Eukaryota > Viridiplantae > Streptophyta > Pinopsida > Cupressales > Taxaceae > Torreya > Torreya grandis. Next base: position 5,195,530 of record JARHVA010000333.1, read on the forward strand.
GATGGGTCCTTTGGGAAGCACAACATCATGAGCCCATTAACCCATTTTTCCCACAATCACTCTAAGGGTGAAAAGTTAGGGTTTGATCATTTGATAAAGAATGATAACTTATGTGCATGATCTAAAGAAATTAGATTAAAGGTGATATAAAACTTATAAGGCTCTAATTAGTTGCATATAGTTCTAATTAGTAGTATGTATAAGAAATCTATGTTAGGGTTAGACACATGTGTCAACACAACTATCTAGCTCTAAAGCAAGCATTCAAGAGAACATAAAGAACATTTACAGAAACTATTTGTCTAAGTTTTCTATTAATGAGCCTGCTCATTAAGTTATTAAAATCTAATATAATAACCCTTAACCCTAGATACGCATGCATATCTAAATTTAGAGTTAAACATTTGATGAACTTGACATTTGATCTCAAAACCCTAGATTAACCTAAGCTTTCCTTTTTCATTTAATTTATTTTACAATATGCCATAATAAATTTTATTTATTGTGGTTCATGCATGTCTAACTCAATTAAAATTTAAAAGTAAACTGGTCAAAAATATAACAACAAACTAAATGTATTCTTGCATGCTTCTCATTGTTATAGTGTTTACAATGAGCTTATACCTATTACCACTAAACATTATAAAGAATGTATGAATAATGCCTATTTTCCTTCCAATGTTACAAATTCCACCAAGAATGTCATTGATAGGAGTTCCCTTATAGATTTATTGCATAAATATACCCATTACAAATATGTTATTTTGGATGCCCTACATATGACATTATACCAATAAAAGTTGATTCCCCATACATGGCCTCCATGTTAAATTAAATGAAATGGACTAAGCATAATATCTATTTTGAAAGAGAAGATCTACCACCATAAGATGTTATAAATTATTGTTTACCATTATATATCCAAGTATGTGTTTGCAATAAAATAGTAAAATAAGTTCTTGTGGATAATGCCTCAAGACTCAACATTTGCAATATATCCTTTCTCTCCTTACTAAAAATTGGCTCTAAAGATTTAGAACCATCCAACATGAGTATTACAGGGTTTTATAATATGTCACAAAAGGTATTGGGGGTAGATAATATTGAATATCACTATAGGACCTTGCATATTACCTACTTCATGCAGAGTTATGCCAATTGACTAAATATAACATAATTTTGGGAACGTCCTTGGATACATGAGTTTTGTATAGTTATTTCCACTACACACATGCTTAAAATTTAGTGGCCATAGGTTTGCCTATATATTCCTAATGATATTTATCCCTTCAAACATTATACAATGATATAACCAATAAATTCTTCTAAACCACAATATGATGATTATGATTTTGGATCTCAATATTTATTTCAATATGGACTTAAAGGACAAGGATTAGAAAATAATGAACAAGGTATAATCCAACCTATCACACCTTCAAATAATCAAAATTGATAAGGCTTGGGTTTTTAAAAAAAGACTAAAACTATAAAAGAATACACTCATCATACACCTTGTTTTATAAAGACATAATCAAAATGCCTACATATACCTAATTCTAATAATGATCTATAACTGGAAAATACTCATCTAATTGACATAAATGCTTCACCATAAATTTTGACATTGGGAAAGGTTTCAAAAGATGAGTCATTACTAGAGTACTTGGGGGCATATGAGGATCTACCTTCCTTCTATCATAAGAATAGGTTTCCTCATACCCCCTCTACTCATGCTTACTTTGGTGAGAGTGATGAATCCAATATCCAACATGTTGCCCCTAGTACAATTTTTATCATGTCATATATCTTAAAACAATCTACTTTATTAAATGAATAAATAATACATTATAAATATGGAACATAAAAGATCCTTGATCAATATTGCTTGTTGTAATAATGTAAGAAGATGAAGGCATATATTATCAGTAGGTATTACATGATTTCCTAGAATTATTTTCCTAAGCTTATTCATATATGCCTAAGATAGACCCCCCAAATATAATGTATAATATTTTAATCTATCCAAATGCAAAATAAATAAAGAAAAAGACTCATAAAATGTATCCTAAAGCTGCATAATTGGTAAGATGAAATTCAAAATCTATTTGATGCATGTTTATTAGATCTATTACACAATTTGATCAGGATTCAAATATTTTTCTTATCACTAAACCAAATAGAAACATTCAATGTTACACTGATTATCATGTCTTAAAAAATATTGTTGCACAAATTATTTTACACTACCTAACATTGACATGATTATCATTTCTATAGCTGGTTATGAGGCATTTACCTTTATGGATGCTTTTGCCAAATATAACCAAATCAAAATTAACCTAGTATATTAGGAAAAGACATTATTTTCTACCCCATGGGAAACATTTTTTTATATAGTCATGTATTTTGACCTTAAAAATGAAGGAGCCACATACCAAAGGGCAATGACACTTTTTTCATGATTTCTTCATAAAACCATTGAAGACTATGTTGATGATTTAATTGAAAAATAAAAACATCGACAAGATCACACTAATAATTTACTACAATTATTTGAAATATTACACAAATTTAATGTAATTGAATAAAAAAGTGTATTTTTGGGGTATCCTTCAGAAAGCTTCTAGGATACATAATTTCATAATGAGGCATCGAAGTTGATCCAAAAAAGCTAAAATCTATTACTCAGATGCCACCACCAATAAAAATTAAATAACTACAATGTTTATAAGTAAGAATTTAGGCCATTCGATGTTTCATTATGTAATTGGTGGATAAAACAATACCTTTTACACATTTGCTAAAAAAGAACACAAATTTTGTATAGGATGAAATTTTTTAGCAAATATTTGATAAAATATAAGAATACTTAAAAAACCCACCAATACTCATGCTTCTTATAATAGATAGACCATTTACTTTATATCTTAGCCACAATGAGGCCCTTAGGGCCCTTTTAGCACAATATGATGATGATCACAACAAACATGCAATTTATTATATAATTTGTCAACTGGTTGATTATGAATGCAAATACATCACCATGGAAAACTATGTCTAGAATTAGTATTTGCTACATAAAAGTTATGACACTACTTTCTCAATAATTATATACATGTTATAATTAAATAGGATCCTTTAAATTTTCTCATGAACAAAACCACTTAATGGGCCACATAGCTAAATAGGTGATGTAACTTATATAATTTGATCTCAAATTTTTATCCCAAAAATTAATAGAAGGTCAAGTTGTAGATGATCAATTTGTTCTAGATCCGTTACCCAATCCTTTTTCCAATCACTAAATATTTTCATGATGAATTTGAAACATATAATATATCTTCCAATCCATGGGGAATGTTTTTTAATAGATCTAAATGTATGAAAATTATGGGTGTAAGTATCATATTTTGCATCCCCAAGGATGAATACATGTCATTATCTTACATATTAGCCTTTTTTTGCTATAAAAACATAGAAGAATATGAGGCCTTGATAATTGGATTATCCATAGCATAAAAACTTCATATCAAAGACATTCACATTTTTGGTGACTCTCAATTGGTGGTTACTCAATTTAACAATCATTACCAATTTAATTGAGAGAATTTAATCTTATATAAAGAAATGGTGGATATATTGAAATAAAATTTTGACACATTTTATATTTATAGTATTCCATGTAAAGATAACCACCATGCAGATGCAATGGCTAGTGCAACATCCTTAATGCATTTTGATATCATTGATGGTTACATAAAATTTACCATGCAAAAATTATGACAACCTTCCATTAAAGTGGATGCTTTAGCAATACTCACTATTACTTATATCTTTACACATATATAATAGTATAATAACATCTATAATTTCCTATATCATGCTTACATCCTAGGTCACTTCAAATGAAATGATAGATGAAAACTACACTAAGAGACACTTCATGAAGTTATTATCAACAATGATTTATTTAAGTGAGGGTTCGATGGATTGAGTTGATACCTAAGAAAATATGAGGCATAATCCACACTCTTAGAAATACATGATAGTGAGTATGGGGACACTTCTGTGTTAGGGACATATGCTAAACATTATTATGACAATGTTACTATTATTATACAATGAAATATGAATGTATTGGACATGATAAGTTATGTTTACAATGCCATAAATATAAAAATTTAAACCATGCTCCATCTCACAAGTTAAAGTCAATTGTCTCACCTTAAACTTTATCCTTATGGTGATTTAATTTGATTATAAAAATAAATATCGTGTCTGATGGCAAATAAAAATTAATAATTATATCTACATAATAGTTTACAAAGTGGGTGGAGGTAATTACACTTGAGTTTACCACAAGGGATGACATATGAAAGTTTTTGATGACTAGTATTATTTCCCATTTTGGCATACCTTCCACTATTATTATCGATAATAAATCATAATTTAAAAATTAACTAGTGAAATGCTTTTACATCAAGTAAAAAATCAAACATACCTTTTCTACACCTTATTACCCATAGGGTAATAGATAAGTATAAGCAACAAAAAAAATTATTGTCAAAATACTTAGAAAAATAATTGAACCATATAGTACTGATTAAAAAATGATATGGTGTATGCTTTATGGATATACAACACTAGTGTTTGTACACCTACTTAGGCTACACCATACTCCTTGGTTTATGGTATAAAGGTAGTTTTACCAATTGAATTATAAATTCCATTCTTATGTGTTTCTCTAAAGGATATTATAAAAGATAATGAGTATCAAAAATAAATGGTTGCATCAGTTAGTGTTAACTATTCCAGTCACCATTGGTTTCTTAACACTTGACATGTTGGGAAAGGGTTATTCATTGCCAAGATTAGCTAGGTTTATTCCTTAAAATAACTTTCATGATGATATGTCAGCCCAAGAATAGGTATGTTGAGACCATTGAGGTTATTTTCAATTTTTTTTTCATTAAATGAGGTCTTACAATCAATTGCTAAAGTGATGGTTTGTGTTAACCTTGTATAGGGTCTAATTGCATGTTCTTCAATGTGAATATGCATCAAGAGTCCTATATGAGGTCATACTAATCTTTTCAACTCTCATTTTCATATCTATAAGCATTCAAAATACCTCTCAATGTAAAATATCCTTAGAAGAACTAGTTGATGATTAGAGATATGAAATGATTTTCAATGAAAAGATGCATTGAAAGAGTCTAAAGTCATTTGTGAATACCATGATAGCCTTGTAAAGGTTTCTTTCATTACCTTCCAATATGAAATGAAGCAAAAAGAGTCTTAAGGGGTACTCATGGGTCACAAGGAGGTCAAAAGAGGTCTTAGGTCATTCATTAAAGTCATTTTAGAAATCAAAAATCCATTTTGATATTTGAAGACTCTTTGCCAACTCTTTAATCCATATAAATGGTTAAAGAATACATTTAAAATGGTGTTTTTACCTCAATTCCTACCTCATAATGGAATTTTCCATTTTTTCAATGTGGGAAGTGTGTATTCAAGCCATGATATAAACCATTGCATATATTCAAGTCTTCATCCATGGCAGTCTTTTTTGTTATTAAATTTTTAGACATGATTTGTAGGTTTTTTATTTTTGTTATAAGCAAAACATCATGGTTTCAAGAGCAATTTTTATGTCTAGAAGACTCATGCCATGTTTTCACATGGTACATGGGTGAAGAACTTGCAGGTTTCAAGATAAGAGAAGCCTGCAAGTCCTTTTTTAAGAGAAAAATGGAGAGATAACAAGGTTTTCTTGAACATCCAATGACATTATTTAGGCTTTCAATGAGGAAATATTGCTTTGCAGCACCACATGATTGAGTTGTAGATTTTGATAAGTGTTTACATGGTTTTAAAGGTGGGAGGATCCAAAAAATAAGTCCATAAGCCTATAAATTTGTTCTAGATCATGTTCTTGATTATATTAGCATTGCACATTGCTTGAATGCCCTAAATTTCCTTCAAGCAATCCATTGGTAAAGGATACAAAGGGTTTTTGTGCTCATTTATGGATGTTATAGGTTTCAATGAAAATATAGGGCCTACCAAGGATCCTAATGCATAATGAGGTTAGCATGATCTAGAAGGACCATTCATCAATGCTTACAAGCCTTCAAGAGTCACACAATAAAGCCTATAACCTTAAAACCATGATAAGATCATTTTTTAGGGTTTTTAAGCCATGAAAATCACCTTATTTATTTCTCATATAGTTTCATGGTTACTTAAGGATTTGTGAATAGTTTTTATAGGGCCTAAAACACCTCTTTATGATCTCTATATGCATCAAGAACCAACCAAGCACATAGATCCAATCCATAGGCTTGTAGATCCATTTACACAAAAATTGTAAGGGTTTATTGCAAATCATCATGTGTTATCTCCATCCTATAGGTGCGTGGTATAATAACAATTTGAGATGGGCTTATGAGAGTCTTATGAAACTTCACCATGGTCTTTGGGTGCACTAAGAACCACCAAATCACAAGTGTTTAACTTGAAAATGTCAAGTGCAATAAAATTACAAAGGTTTCTTATACACAATCATGTTCTAACTTCATTATACATATCTATGGCTCAACTCAGCTATTATAAAAGATTAAGGGGTTTGTAAAGTTCCACCATAAGTCATAAAACTTTTTAAAGAAGCTTAGGATCATGTGGCTATACCAAGGAAGTTGTAGGCAATCTAAAACCCTACTTAAACCCTAAGAACCCATGAGTGCACTTTTTGGACATTTTAAGGCTTGCTTAAATGGGAAACATGATGATTAGGTTCTAATAATGATTTCAACACACATATCAATAGAGTTATAAGTATGTCATGGTGTAATGATTAGAGTGAATGCTTCATTAAGCCTTTGAGACCTCTAAAGACCTAAAAGTTAAGTCTACAATCATCCATTGAGGTTTGTAAACTTTAAAATGAAAAGGAAACAAGGTCATTATGAACTTTAAATGAGTTACAAGGTATAAAGAAAATATATAAAGTAACGAGGATGTGGTTGTAGGTCTGCCAAATAGACTTCATGTTTGATATAAGAAGTAAATTTAATGTTTCTTACAGGTTCCTTCAAGAATTACTATAAACCTATATAATGTCCTAAAGTTAAAGAGAAATATTTACATGAATTTTTGAACATATTTTTAAGATGTTTTTTAGGATTTGAACCTCAAATCAAATTTCTTGATCTTAAAAGTACACCTACATATCCACTAGTTGTAAATAGTTAAGAAAGTGCAAAAAATAGTCAATAAAAGCTTATTTATCATTTTTAAGGTTTACCAAGGTGATTAATGAATGATAAGGGATTAATAGTATGGGACATGACATTTAAAATTATAATGTCTCAAAAATTGGTCCTAAAACTTGAGATATTATTTTTTGAGTACCCTTAGCCTACTTGCTGGCCTGCTAGGGTTTGGAGGTTAAAAATCCTTATAAAACACAAAATAGAAATATAAAATTGATGAAATTTTGTAGACATGTGTATTAATATGTTATAATATTATTAAAAATGTTTTCAAAGTTATCTAGGATTTGAAAATAAGGTTATTCTTAAAACTAAATTTATAGACTGAGTTTTAAGCTTATAAAACCCTTGTCTTGTGTTTTCTTACATGATAAAGGTTGGTTGAAGGTAATGATCATTATTATGAGTTGAGAAAAAATTGGATGGGTGTGATAAATAATTTCATGGCATAAATAATATTTTTTTTCATTGAGCTTTGTGGTCAAGAAGGCTTGTAGGTTTGATTGTCTCTCTCAAGCAAATTACAGGTTGATGTTCCTTTGAGAGATCCATGATCTTAATCCCTTAAATTAAGTTTTTATAGGATTATAGATGGTTATAAAGACATTATATATCCATCCAAACACTATACATAAGCTTAATCACTATGAAGACAAAATGCTCTAGCATGGAAAGTTATAGGCCTATAGGCTTGTGAAAAGGTTTTCATGATGTTAAAAGAGAAGATAGGGGTTCATGAGATTGAAATGTTGTATATAAAGGCTCAAAAGATAATAAAGTTATTCCATGTCAATATATAGGTCTACATATATCTCAATAAGCCATCAAATGCTATAATGCTAAGTTCTATGCCAAGTTTTAGATGTTTTATGTAGACAATAACCCTATAAGATCTTAAGGAGAGTTTTCATGAAGAAATAGAAGCTCCATGGTCTTCAAGAGATGTTAAAATAGACTTATTAGTTGTATATTATGTTCTTATTGATAAAACATCATGGTTTACCACTTTAGGTATGATTCAGAGGTACAAATAGATTTTAGGCCTAGCTAATAAGTTGAAGAAGTTTCAAGGTTCTTAGAAAGTCTTAGAAGGTTGTGTAAATAAAAAATGTGGAGAGTAAGGATGATAAATCCTATAAACCACATATGATAGCTACAAATGAAAGATATTTAGATTGTAAAGGGATGGTTATAGGTATATATATATATATATATATATATATATATATATATATATATATATATATCATTGCAATATGCATGAATTATCTATGAAAAATCACCATTCTAATTTTATACAAGGTATATGATGAATCTCCTAGTTATGTACTAAGTTTCATACCTCTATACAAAACACTTATGCAAGAGAAGTTCAATTTTAAGATTGTGTATGAGAAATTTTAGTCCTTATAGGTTCTCTTGTGATATTCCAGGAAAATGGAGGAGATATCTAGATTATTGGTGCATCACCTCTTTAAGTTTAAATTCACTCACTCTTCCATTTATATGGAAAAGAATAGTATTAGATATATATAGGTCTATTTATCATAATCTTAGGTATGCAACTGATCTTAAATCAAGTGCATCTAGTTTACGTAGGTGCTGGTCTTATCCAAAGGTTGATCCCTAAAGAGCCAAGGTCACATACTTTATGGATGATACCATTTTTTACATTAGATTAGTTGATTGAATGAGTAGGTGCAAGATCCAAGTGACAATAGTTAAAATAATTGAGCGTAAAACAAAATCAAGATATTAAACACTTGTAATTTTACCATGATTGCATCAAGAGCGTGGATAATAAAAAGTTTCAACCATGTGAGTTTGATGTGGGTGAGCTGGTACTAAAATAAAATAAAAATAATAATAATGCAAAAAAAGACAAGAAAATAAAATTTAAACAAAATTGGTTCATAACATTCACATTTACATAAAAAATATGCAAAGGTGTATATTGCCTAATTACACTTGAAGGAAAACTTATCAAAAACCCAATGAACATTATGAAATTATGTAAATATCTTACCTAAAATATTAAAAAAATATAAAATCATCCTAAAACATTAAAATATTTAAAAAATGTTAAAAAATTATAGCATGCTTCTAGTCATACTATTTCTAGACATGTGTTTTTGCTTCATGTTAGTAGATAACATACAAATGTTCCACGCTTCATTTGAATGTGATGCAG